>CM037585.1:98662616-99908126 GCA_021018995.1 Chloranthus sessilifolius
GGAAGAGAATCTTATGAAAGAAGGAAATAACACACAAAAAGTTGGACATACCTTTGAGAGGGCTTAAGTGAGCCAAATTGGGCTTTATATTAGGTCACATAGACATCACTTGATTTCTGTTTTAGGGCCATTTACTTTGGGTCTTTAGCACTTAACAGTCCTTTTGGCAGCACAATTAAGCTCATTTTACACTCAACACATGAACCCTCAACTATTTTTTTTTTTTTTTTTGATCGGTAAAAAGATGAATCCATTCATAATAATCAGTGAGAAGCTGGAAAAATTACAAAGAGATAAAAGAACCGCCAAAACACAACAAAGAACAGAAAAAACCAGAGTCCAAGATCCCATCCCAACTTTCGTAAGACCTCCCCACGCTTCCCAAAAGAAAAGACGGGAGCGTCACAAGAAAAGTTCCCCGAAGTCCTGCCCCTCATACTTGTCCAGCACAACGCAATGACACATTAGTTCTTTAATATGGTTAAGAATGGCGCTGATTGGACGCGGTTTGCGACAAAAGACTCTAGCATTCCTTTCCAGCCAAATGCTCCACAGGACCGCGTAGACCCCCACCCTCCAATAGGGTCCAACTTGCCCCTCCTAAACAGCCCCTTTCCAGGCAATCAAAAAATCGGATAGGTTCTCCGAGGCAACCCAGCTGAGATCGAAAGAACTTAGAATAGTTCCCCAGATCTTAGAGGCGACTTTGCAATGTAAAAACAGGTGGGAGATCGATTCTTCCACCCGCAGGCACATGTGGCATCTGTTTCAAAGAGTTTTTCCACACTTGATCAGCTGATCCATAATCAATATATGACCTCTCAGTGCTGTCCAGACGAAGAAGCGGACTTTTGGGGGTGTCGGTGCTCTCCATATGAAGGCCCATGTAGCTCTAATCAGTGGTCTGTAGGAGAGGACCCGGTAAAAGGATCTTACCGAAAACTTTCCGTTTATGTTACCCAACCAAATCCTGGGATCGCATCGCTGTCGGTTTGGAACAGCTTTGTATACCTCTGCCATCAACCTAAGGTAATGGTCGATCTCCACCTCTCTCGAAGCCCTCCTGGTAGTGATCTCCCAAACTAGGTTGTTCCCATCCGAAGACAAGAAGTATGTGATCAGGCCCTGAGGAGCCGTCGAGATCCCAAAAATTGAAGGGAACAACACCTTTAAAGGATCTAATCGAAGCCACGAATCCTCCCAGAAGAAAATTCGGGAACCATCCCCCCAACTGAATCGAATCCATCTTGAAAAAACATCCCAAATCGAACTGATGTCTCTCCACCAAGCAGAATAATTCCTACTTTGGCTGGTATTAATCCCCCATGCTCCCGGTAAGTTACCATACTTCTGCAAAAGAATGCCCTTCCATAGCCGATTCCGATCAGATGCACGTCCCGCCTGCCATAGCCATTTGCCCAGAAGTGCTATGTTAGCACAATGCAGATTTCTGATGCCAAGCCCTCCTAAAATCTTGGGGAGTTGACACACCTCCCAAGCAACTAGGTGGTATTTTCTATCCCCATTGGCGCCTTCTCATAGGAAATCTCTTTCTATTTTCTCGAGGTGTGGATGACCGCCATTGGGCATTTGAACACTAACATGAAGAAAGTCGGTAGGCTAGACAAAACCGAGTTCAGTAATTGGAGGCGCCCCCCCGAACTAAGGAACTTCCCTTTCCAAGTTCCCAACTTCTTTTGAAATCTCTGAATGACTACCTCCCAATCTCTAGCTTTCGGTTTCCCAATTCCAAGCAGGAGACCCAGATAGACAATGGGGAGAGATGAAACCGAGTAGGAAGTCCTTACAGCTAGTTCAACCACCTCCCCAGGTTCCATATTGCTGCCCGAAATAGTAGATTTCGTGAGGTTCACCTTTTGCCCTGAAACAGCTTCATATATTGTGAGAATATTAGCGAAGGTTGTGATATTTTCCTGCTCAGCTGTACCAAAGAAAACAGTGTCGTCGGCGTATTGGAGATGAGTCACTGCGAAATCATTCGTACCCACCGATATACAAACAATTCTTGTTTATCTCTTGGGCTTTGCAAATGAGGGCCCCCAACGTTTCTCCCATCAGATTGAAGAGAAGAGGGGAAAGCGGATCGCCCTGCCTCAAGCCCCGCGAACTTTTGAAATACCCCGCAGGAGTACCGTTAACTATCATCGAGAACCAGGGAGACTTAACACAACCTCTCATCCATTTTCTCCATACCTCGCCAAAGCCAAATCGTTTCAACATATAATCAAGACATTCCTAGTTCGCCCGATCATACGCCTTCTCCATGTCCACTTTCTAAACAAAACTCGGCGTGCGGGATAAGGCAGCCGAGTGGACCACCTCATGGGCGATAACAGCCATATCGGTAAGTTGGCGACCCTTAATAAAAGCCCCTTGATTTTCGGAGATGATCGAGTGAAGAACCAGCTTAAGGATTGGCAAGGACCTTCGCCAGAATTTTGTATAAGCCATTGATGAGACTGATTGGGCGAAAATCACGAATATCAGACGCCTCTTCAATTTTTGGAATAAGGGTGACGAAGGTCGAGCTTAGAGTTCTACCTATCTCGGCGCCCGAATGGAACTCGCTGAAAAATTCTAAGTTATCAGATCTTAAGCAATTCCAAAAGGTAGTGTAAAATTCCATGTTAAAACCATCAGGACCTGGTGACTTATTTTTCCTGCTCCGCTTAATTGCCTCCCAAATTTCTGTTTTAGAGAACGGCTTTTCCAGTCCCTCTTTATCCGCATGCCCAATATTAGGAAAGGTGATGCCCTCTAGTTGTGGTCTATTCCACCCCTTGTCTTTAAACAGATTACAATAGAACTCTGCAATTTGATCCCTAATCTGCTCCGGTTCCGAGAAGGTGTCCCCATTGACCACGATTCTAGTAATGATCTGCTTTTTGGACCTGACATTTGCAATCTTATGGAAATATTTTGTATTGTTATCACCAACCTTTAATCAGTGAACTTTGGATTTTTGTTTCCAACTTAGCTCTTCTTGGAAGCATTTGTCACTAAAATCCATCTTCAATTTCGGCCTTTCGACACCTTCAACTTCAGCCAGAATTCTAGCCTCTTCTACATGGTCCAGCTCCTTAAGCCGGTCAAGGATAGCCGTTTTCCATTCGTGCGTTAGCCCAAATCTCTCTTTGTTCTATTGCTTGATGCGGCCTTTCAGATGGCCCAATCTAGAATTGAAGTGGAAAGCAGCCGATCCGTGAGGATTTGTCTCACCCCACCATACCGGCACCAGAGTTTTAAAATCTTCATTAAGCAACCATTGATTTTCAAAGCGGAAGGGGGTGGGACCTCTGCCCATGGCCCCGCAATCGAGGAGAACAGGTCTATGATCCGAGACAGCTCTGGGAAGCCCTTGTAGCGACGCCTGGGGAAAGCATTCTAGCAAATCGATAGATACTAGAAAGCGGTCAAGGCGGCTGAGGGAGGCAGCCTGTTGTAGGTTGGACCAGGTGAAGCAAACACCCAGTAGAGGCAAGTCCATGAGCGCCCAATCTTGGATGAAGGAGTTAAGGTTGGCCATGTCCCGCCGATCAGGCATGCCGCTAGATGTTTCATGAGGATACTGCACGGCATTGAAATCCCCCCCCCCCCCCACGCTCTAAGGGACATCCCACCTTGCAGTCATTGCCGCAGCTCGAACCAGAATTCATCTTTTTCACACGCATCAGTAGGGCCATAAACACCCGTAAATGCCCAGCATTTGCCGTCATCCCTGTTAATCAATTTGACCGAAGTCGAGAATCTGCCTATTTCCTCATCTACTTTTTGAAATAGCGACAAATTCCACGCTAAGAGGATCCCCCCAGAGGCTCCGATTGAATCCACACCAATCCAATCCCATCTGTTGCCATCCAAAACTGATCTAACTTTACTGTTGTCACAAATTCCTCATTTTATTTCCTGAAGAGTAATGATCACCGGATTTCTTAACGATAGAACCTGTTTCACTCCCGATCTCTTTTTCGCACTACAAATGCCCCTCACATTCCAAGACAAGATCTTCATAAAGAGAAAGTATCTAACCTGACCAGTGGAACCAAGTCTTATACGGAACCCGGTCCTCTCCCATCAGACATTCCCCAATCCAATCTCGCCAATTCTCTAGACTGTCCCTTTTTTTGGGGTGTCAACTGTCGGGCTCCACCGCCTCTTCGTTATGGCTTTGAAAATTTCCCTAAGATCTTCATCAGATCCTGAGTAGGACATCCCGAGTTCCTTTCCGAAGGCGATAATAGCATCTAGCGCCTTGAAATTATGTTTGTTCCTCTTATCAGTGGAGTGAGCAGTGGCGGTTGGTCGGATAGGACGATCAGCACCCGAATAATACTCAACCCATCATCCCTACTCGTTGTAATGCATCGAGCGAAGCGGGAGAACCTCATCAGACGAGGAAGAACAGTCGGCCAAATCACTCGAGTAGGTGTTCGCCACCGTCGGCTCATCCCCTTCAGAAGAAGTCATCGAGGGGGAAGAGATATCTTCTTCCAGTAACATAGGAGGGTAAGGCAAATGTCTCTCCAGGGGGGCTGGACTAAAGTCGAAAATCGTGAGACCCGCCAAGTATATATTCAGGCCCTGTATCAAAAGATCCACGGAAATTGCCCCGTATAGAACCAAGGTCCCTATACCCGTTGAGTCGGGGCAGTTGGTTTGATCCGGTCCATCCATTGGGTCTACAGGTCTAGTAAGGAATCCTGTTCAAACAGCTACAAAAACCTTCAACCCGAAACCCATGAAATGGATAGAGGAAATCCCGCCCAAGATCATAGTCGAAAAGTGCTTTTGTCGTGTTGTGCCCCAGTCAAAACCACCACCTAAAACCAGGTGCTGATTTTCAACTCTCGAAACCCTAAACCTGTCTGCAGTGTTCTCCCCAAAAAGGATTCCAGAGGCTTCTACAGGTACGCTCCCCTTTATCTCCTTATACCATCAGTCTCCATCTGTCTCCCCCGACCCACATGTCGCTTCCAAATGCAGGGGGTCCCTATCTCGAGGTGGAGGGATGCTATAAACTGCCAAACAAACCATCTACTCGTCCTCTCTCCCGTCTGTCACCTTGGAGGGGTTACCCAAAGAAGAAAGCCTAAACTCCGCCGTAGGCTCAAGCGGGAAGGTTGGATCGTCCAACCTCGGAGATCGGGACAGGAGATCAATTGTCAGGGTAAAGATTGGTGTCATCGACGAGGAGACACATCGGCAATACGTGTCATCGTGATCGGCAACAGGCGACCCCAACTCGGCAACACTAGTATCAATCTCCCCTTCTTCCATCTCCGTCGTCGGAAGCTCCATCTCATGGCAACTGACGATTGTTTTACCTCTATCGGAGGAAGCGATCTGCGAGATTGACGCTTGAGACACCTTGTCATACCTCTTGGCTTTCTTACATCTGTATGGAGATCCCGCTGACGGGCTCAACCTCCGCTGGAGCAGCGGGGCCGAGGTCGGCCTCCCATGGAGCGTCGGATTCGAGGCCGAGCCACTCTTCGAGGTATGCATAGGCTGCAACATGGTCCTTGGTACCCCGTGCCTGAATGGGTTGATCTCCGTCAAGATTTCTTTTGTGGCACCACAGAGTATGTTTACCTCGGAAACCCCGGTTTGCTCGGATTCGTGGTGAGGTTGACGCGGGCGGACCACCATCTCCATATACTCCACTTCTACGAAGACTGTGATTTTTTGGCCATTGAGGCCAATCTCACAAGCTCGGGGGATGGCCTCCCAGTTATCGGATCTCACCAGTATTCGGGCGAAGCGAGTCTCCCACAAGTCGACAGTGTTTTTGTCAATGAGGATGTATCCTCCACATAACTCTGCGATCTCCCTAAGGATCTCGGAGGTCCAAGCGTGTAGTGGAAGGCCGAATATCCGAACCCAAATACCCCCCATCCATCAGTGAAGTTGCAAAGAATTCGCGTCCGGCTCCCATCTTGTGCATTCAACGGGTTTGCCATCAATGGAGAAAAGCTTTTTGGAAAGAATTTCATTGGCTACACAACTCGAAGGGCATCGCAGAAGAAGCTTAGTGTCAGTTAGAGTCGAAACTACCGGTCTATCTTGTAAGCACCATTTTTGTAACCAGTAGTAAATGTGTAAAGGTTGCAGGGTGTCTTTGATAATGTATAGGATAATCCAATAATCTTTTGATGTTTTTAGCCACAAATTCAAGCATAGAACTTGAGAAACACCGCTGGCTCTTACTTTCCCTACCAAAGCTAGCATTAGGCTTAGTGCAAACAGCCGGAGCACCCTTCCCGCCGGAAACTGTCTCCGATATCCCTTGAATAAAGGAGGGGACACCATTAACAGCGTCAGGAAAAGACAACCCTTACCGCCTTCCTAATGTAGGCAAAGTAGGACCTTCGTTCTTACTCCCGGGAACCGACAAAGCATTCCCACGAGAGTCAGCAATGGACCATGCCTGAGCAATATCACGAAGTTGGGAACCGTTAATAATTGTCTGATATTTAGTGCTAGCTCTCGTATGTGGTGCCTCTGTGCCTTTCACTATTGTTCCTTGTGAACGCAGGGAGGGACATCCATACCGATGACAAACCATTCTTCTGAAATTGACATTTCGACACCGGGAACAAATCCAATCCCCGGCCCGGAGAACCAGAACGCCCTTGAGCGGCATTACGCAGGTTTTTTTTCACATTTTATTTAATTTCAAAAAAGTAAAACTTACAGCTTACCAATCAAATTTCTTATTCCCTTGTAATTAATATAAAATAAAATTGATTAGAAATTTCAAAATAAATTACAGATATTTTTTATAAAAAAAAATTTAATACATGGCATTATGTCTGACTCAACCCTCATCTATTTTTTATATTGGGCCTTTTAAATGGATCCAATAAGTCCTATCTTAGCCTTTATTTTTGCCCAAATTCTCTCTTTCTCCTTCCTGCTACCCTCCTCTTCCTTGCCCTCCTCTTCTTTGGCTTCATTCACTTCTTCATCATCTTTGACTTCTTTCGGCCGAGACACTTAATTGTATCAATGAAGTTACGATTACATCAGCCCCAATACATGGTTTTACGACTTTGCGGAGACCTGTGTTTTTGGTAAACAGTCGCCCGGGCTGGGGAATGGGTTGAGTAAACTCCCCTAGGGCCGGAAAAATCACAGACGATCCCCTTGGTATTGAATTCTTTTTTAGGAGGCTTACTATTTGCATTTGGCAGAAATTTTCTAAGTTGGAGCATGTTTGATCTCATTTCTTGATCTCCTACACTCTGTTAACCTCATCCTTCCAAAAGGAATAGGTTTTTTTACCTATTCTGGATGGTTCCTTGATCAGAATGCTCTGGTCTTCAATGCAATATGTGACAAAATTCCATTGGAAGCATATCACACAAATAATATTCTTTAGGACTTTTCAATAGAAAATGTGATTGTACAATGGAATTAACAAGTATCTTGTCCTCTCCTTGACTTTCATAAATTGGATCGCCAAAATATTTTAGTTGTATCTGATTGGAGATTTACTTGGGTGTAATTGCTTATAAAATCCAACATATCAATTTGCAAGTTTGACTCTGGTTGGGATGCAACATACTTTAGCCTCTACTTGTAAGTTGTAAGTACATGCATTTCAATTTAGGACATAGAGAAAGGGTTCTCTCTTGATCTGATACATGGTTTGGGAAATCCCATTTGCCACCACTTTCTATAACTTTTCAAGAATCTGCTACATTCTATAGTAGAGGCCACAGACTACTTGACGTTTGTGGGAGTTCAACCCACTTGGAATCCTATGTGCAGAGGAGGGGCCTCAAATAGAGCATTTAATAATCTACTCGATATTTTAGCCATTTTGGATTTTCATCTTGTCTTTTTGGTTCTTGGTTCATATTAAATTGTCTAGAGGACCGAATCCTCTAGATTCTTCTTGGCTAGTTTCCCTATAAGAGGGAAATATCTTTAACAAAGGTTTTTTCTAGCTTTTCTTTGGAAGTCTTCCCTATCCCCTAGATTTCAAG
Source organism: Chloranthus sessilifolius (assembly GCA_021018995.1). Taxonomy (NCBI): domain Eukaryota; kingdom Viridiplantae; phylum Streptophyta; class Magnoliopsida; order Chloranthales; family Chloranthaceae; genus Chloranthus; species Chloranthus sessilifolius. Next base: position 98,670,629 of record CM037585.1, read on the forward strand.
CATATGCATGGATTGCGTTCTAGGATAATGTTTTAAGGGGATTAGTTAGCGAACAGAAACATTGCGCCTTAGAGACTTTGTTTCTTTGGCAATTATTTGGCGGAATACAAAAATCATTTTTTTGTAAATTGTTGGGTGGACTAGAAAGACCCGGTATTTATTTTTAGTATCTTTGTACTGTAAACAAACCCTGGCTTAAACACCCTTACTTGAAGTTTGGAAGGACAACGTTTGAGCAAAACTCCCTTTGCATAATTTTTATAGGATTATTTGGAAATAATGAAAAGCTCAACTTTCCACGGAAATGCAAGTAATATTACTGCTTTTGCAAAGGATGTTTAGAAGGTTTTTGCTTAGGTTTCATGACTACAACTGTGTTAGATTGAGGAAAGTTTTGTATGGGTTATTTTTCCTTTCCCTGGGAGGCCTAGTGATACTTGTAAGGCCGTAGATGTCAGATGGATGGAGTTTAATCTTGACGAATATCAAGAGAAATCCATAAATGGAGGAGGTAGGGATGCTTTGACTAATCATGAACATGCTTGGATAGTCGGTTAGGCATGTGAGGGTCGCTATATTTGGGCAGTTTCAGGTCTTCTCATTACTAGTTTTTGCATATAAGAGGGTAAACAAAAATAGTTTTAAGTGGATAGGCATGGGTTAGGGCTAAGCCAATGGCCCGTGTAGGAAATGCTACCCCTACCTTGTAAGTATCTTGTCTCGAACTCATTCTCTCACTGAAATGGGCTAGGTTTATGACCCGTTTCAAAATGGTATTCAAAAACTGAATCCTATATAAAATAAATAAATATAGACCTTTGGCTCTTTTATATGAAGGAAAAGATTAATATACAGATACAAAATATATTAACTACATACATAACACAAATGTATAACATTCAGGTCTTAATCAGGTCTGGCTCAATAATTCAAATGATTTGACACAGCTCAAGTATAACTTTGGTCTGGTTTGGGTTGAGTTAGGTCTCCTCCAATGTATACCAGACCTGGACCCATACCCAATTCTCAATCGGGTCTGGTTCGGATCCAATTGGGTTAGTTCTCGTGTTGGGTCCTAGCCGACCGGCCCATTTGCAAGTTTTGGTTCATCGTTTGTGAGAGTCGAATAGTTTTCTATGCGAACGGATCTTGAGGTACTTGGCAGCATCGGAGTTGGAGTGCACACCTATCCGGACCAGAAACACTTGTTGAGCAAGGATCTAACTTTGATTTTGCATTTCAACAAGATTTAAACCCTCATTTTTTTTTATTTTACAGAAAGTTACATTTTAGACCGTTTCATAGTTTTCTGTGCTCTAGTCTTCTTTGGTTATGATCTGAGGATGGAAATCATGCGTCTTTGAATCGGTTTTTCATCCTGGATCATATGAAATTGGTTTTAGCTGATTTGGATGTATGTGGAAATAGTTATGATGTTTTTTGTGCTTTGCCGGTATTGAGTCTAGCAGCAGAATGTGACGTGTATGTGTGCAGAAATAGGGTTGTATGACCCCTGTTGTTGTTGACATTGACTATGGTAAATCGTGTGACTGCCGAAGTTTGGCTCTGCAGCTATCTGCACCATTGACTATGGATCAATTAGTGGTAGGAATAATTCTTGGTGATTTGTGAGTTGTGTTGGTTGTTTTGTGACATGGATGAGACCAAAATTAGTGCAAGGGTTGCATGGAAGGGTCTCATGGACTCCAAATCACCATCATGAAGTTTAAAGAATTGGCAAGTGTTAGTGATCCTATTCATGCTGCGACTGGAGAACAGTGGGATCGATTTGGGAAAGGCAAGTACTTTGAGAAGAAGAAAGGAAGACATACGACTCTTTGAAGACGCGAATCAAATGCCTTCTCCTGAAGCAAATCCTCTAATCTTTGATTTTGACCTTACCATTGCTCTTCGCAAATGTACAAGACATCCCATCAGTAAGTTTGTGTCCTATCATGCCCTGTTTCCTCGTTATTCTAACTTTATATCTTCTTTGGATTTTACCTCTATTTAATCCTGTCTCTGGAGCTTTATTGCAACTGAAATGGAAAGATGCTATAGTGCAAGAAATGAAGATGTTAGATCACAATCCACCATGGGAGATCATTGAGTTGCCTGCAGGAAAAAATGTAGTGAGGTGTAAATGGGTGTATACAGTGAATTATCGCCTATATGGGTCAGTTGAGAGATACAACGCAAGATTTGTAGCAAAAGAGTTTACTCGAACTCTTGGCAGTGAATTCAAAGAGACCTTTGCACCAATGGCTAAGCTTAATTCTATTCCGGTCTTTTTTTCTCGAACTGCCCATAAAGACTTGCCCTTGTAATAGCGTGATGTCAAGAATGCATTCTTGCATGGAAGAAGTGTGTATGTCATGGTCTCCTGGTTTCTTACTTCAGGGGGAGAAAGAATGTATTTGCAAGTTGAAGAAAGCTATTCTATGGACTAAAGCAGTTTCCTCGAGCTTGGTTCAAGAAGTTAAGTGATGCTGTCATCCGTGTTACCTTGGCACTTCTACTTTTGGGATTTTTGCCATGCCGAACACTTGGTGGCACTTGGACACTCCTCAAACAGCATGAAGCTTCTAGTCATGTATGAAAATACCACATAATACCATCAAAATGCTCATTGTTTTGACAATGACAAAATAATAAAATTAACTTCATTTTAAGAAAAAAATTATGTAAAGTTTAGCAACTACTAAATGAAGGTTTGGGTCATTGAAAACAATTTTTATAATATAGTAAAGTTTTATTTAGGTTCATGACATGTACTACGTATCTTTTCATTACATATCTCAATTGGCTCTCAAAGATTCCCTTCATTTGTTTCTATATATGTTTCATAAATTTAATTTATTTTTCTTAAGGCCGTGTCACCGTATTGAAATCCTTAGAAGTTTGTGTGCCAAACATCTATTGGCACCCGTGCCACGTGCCTAGGTAACACTGGCTGTCATACATTCAGATACAAGAGGAATCACTACGACCAAACTTTACTGGTGGGGAAGGGACATCGTATGACAACCCTCATTATCTATGTTGATATTATCATCGCAGGGGATGATAGCGAAGAAATACTGATGTTAAAGAATTATCTTAGTCATGTGTTTGATATAAAAATCTTAGACCCCTCTGGTATTTTCTTGGATCTGAAGTCGAAGCGTGGGATTGTTCTATCCTAGAGAAAGTATGTCTTAGATGTTCTTTAGTAGGCATGAATGTTGGGGTGTAAACTTATAAACACTTATGGACCAGAACCATCGAACAAACTCTGAAGAGGGGGAACTTCTCAAAGAAGTGACTAAGTACCAAAGGCTGGTGGGTAAACTCATATCTCACCTTGAAACGACTGAATATTGGGTTTGTTGTTAGTGTGGTCAGTCAACATACACCCACACCTTGTACTCTCCACACTTGGATGTGGTTTACAAAATTTGAGGTACTTGAAATCAAGTTTTGCAAGAGAATTGCTCTATGGTAATAATGGACACCTTGATGTGGAAGTATTCACCGATGCAGACTGGGTTGGGTCCATCAATGACAAGAGGTCTACTACTGGCTATGTCACATTTCGTGGGGGGAATTTAGTCTTCTGGAAGAGCAATAAACAACACGTCTCTAACTCAATTATCGAAGCAGAGTATAGAGCAATGTCCCAAGGTGCTAGAGGAAATGTGACTAAAATTAATTATGAGTGACCTGGAGTATAGGCCCGACCTCGTAGATAATGATGTTGCTTTAAACATTGCAGAGAACCCGGAATTCCATGAGCGGACCAAGCACATAGAGGTGGATTGCCACTTTATGAGATAAAAAGTTGGCTCTTAGGAGTTTTGCACACCACATGCTTCAGAAGACCAGTTGGCTGACATCCTCACAAAGGCCATTGGAAGAGTCAGATTAAAAGATACTACCACCAAATTGAGCATGATTGACATCTATGTGCCAAGTTAAGGGGGAGTGTTAGAGTAAGTGTTTGATATGTTGGTTTAAACTAGATACATTGGGGGTGTGCATAGTAGTTCACTTCAGTTGTAGTTTTTTCTTGTTTTGAGATGTTGTATACGAAGTATATATACTAATAATAGAAGTTTGCAGTTGCAATACTCAACCCTAATTTTCTCCATCTCTTTCCTTCTTCTTCCTCTTGCAAACTCTAACCCCAATTATTTAATCATGATTAATCTTAATTTCGCTAGGCCCTCATACCTACATACTAGCTTGTACCACGCAGCTCAACATGCAACAAGGAATGGCCTTGTCACATCCTCCCCAACTCACTGTTATCAATGCCCTCATTGACACCCAAAACAATGCTTCAGTCCCTCAACCATTCCCAGTTAGTCTTCGCCCTGCGTATACCTGATATGTACCCATACTACGCCCTCATACAACGAGCAACACTTTGATCTTTCACAATGTCTCATATCAGTGTTATCTCTTACCATGCCATGTATCAAGCAACTACCTTCCACTTCTTTTTGCATCCCTCTTGAGCCTTGATCGACACATCTTCAACTTGAGTCTGCCTCACACTACATGTGGTCCTTTTTTATCAACTGGATCAAACACTTGACATCCTTCATCTAGTCTATCCCACACATTATCGCTAGCTTAACTAGTATCACCCCATTCAGATCGATTGTGCTTTGATTCCAGTTGTCACATGATGACTATTTCAGCCCCATCCTCCATGTGGCACCCCGACACACCACACACCAAATTCATCCTACAACCGTACCACAAAACCATTTCGCTCCACCTTTCCATACATCAACTATCATACCAATTGTCATGAGGCAACTCTTTCAGTGCACACTCCATGCGGCACCTTTGCGCACCATACTCCAAAGTCAGCTTACAACCATACCATGGAAACCTTTTGCTCCACGCTTCCATTCATCAATGCTAATACCATCCACCTAGAGGAGAAGAACTCCTCCCCGTGAATATCTACGGCCTACCATATTGATGGATCGCGACGTATCCGTCTCTCATCTTAGCACCTCTATGTCTCACTTGGCCTGTTCATGCTTCACCCAAGAATACTCATGCATCATTCCATCACACGCAACAGCCGCATGACAACTCTTCATGTCGTCTAATACTGCCATGCCTTGGCCACACATAAAACCAAGCCTATCATTGGTGTGTGGCCTCCCAACCAACCCATGTCTAACCATTTGGCACCTTCTGTGCACCTCTATGCCAAGTCATCGTGCACCATTGTGTCCCACATAGCCCTCCACTATAACCTCCTAGCTTGCCACGAGTGCCTTCCATGTTTGCAACACACTCTTAACCATGTCGCAACCTTGATCCCTACTCTGGCAGTAAGAGGGCCGTCTATAAGGCAACCCATCTTATTTCATCCCCATGTGTCCTTGGGTAAGCATCTAAATCCCCCCCACAAATCCTCTCATAACTTCCTGCTAGATCACCCATCACTCTAAACCTGAGCATGCTTAACTGACTGGGTCCACCTATATTTACACCTATAAGTATAGTGGATGCACATTCGAACCCCACCTTGGGTGATATTGGCACTACCAGTTTAACATTACAACTGTAGAAGGCCATCACGACCAATTCAACACATCAAGGCGACATGTGTATGGGAGTAGCCCAAAGGATCCCTTCTCATCTATAAGGATGTGCCAACCCTTGCTAAATAATGAGAGGCTGACAAACTTTCTAATACTCCTTTGTCGGTCCATATCTCTCTCCATATAGGTCTGTTTCTTGAACAATTTTTGCCAACCTGCGCTTTTTGGAACACCCTACTGGACCTCCAATTAGTTCCCTTCTGGTTCTTTTGCAAAGATCCGCCTGGAGATATCCTTTGACAACAGACACCTCATGGCTTGGGACTGGCCTCCACGCATGGCCCTCACACTTCCATCGTAGCTTGTACCATGTGTCTCCACACGCAATGAGGAGTGATGCTGTCACATATGTCTCATACCACATGTGAGCTTACATGGCTAAAGTCCTTGATGGTAAAGATTGGGGTTCGAGTTGAAAGGTAAATGAAGTTGTATTGTTACTATTAGGGAGCAACACATTGCCACTAGTTTGGTCTTCCATGAGAAGCTAAAGATATTGCAGTTGACTGCCATTTCATCAGAAAGAAGGTGGTAAACATTGAGACTTTTACTCCATATGTGAGATCTGAAAATCAGGTGGCAGATATGTTCACTAAAGCTCCCAGTCAAAACAGTTTCAATTCAAGTTGGCATTCACAACAAGATGTGCTCTAGGTTGAGGGGATGCTGATTAATGTTGTTCCAGTCACAGTTTATTAAGAGTATTAGGAAATGTGGGTACCTAGTATTTCATTCAGGTTGAGTAGGGATTTTGGTTTATTATAATTAGTGTAGTTATACATATGTTTTACCTCAATAACATAAGAGAGAGAGAGAGAGAAGAGGGAACCATAGAGTAATTTTTTATGCCTCTCTTATTCTTACGTTCTTCTTGTGAATGAAACCCTTGCCAATAGAAGTTCCGGTTTCTTTGTCCTTGGGATCACCTTACAATGTGGTCCGAACTCCATTACGCACTCCACGTGAAGCAAGAGGGGCTTTGTATGGATAATTTTTTTCTTTAAAGAACTGAAAACTCATCTCTATGGAAAAACTAAAAAAAAATAGACTACATTAAATTGTCCAAATTTGCGACAATATAAATCACACAGTGATTGGATTTCAATAATTTTTTTTTTTCGGAATTTATCTATGCAATGCTACGGTGCTCTATGTGGTACCCAAAACCACATTTGGATGCCACGTGGAGCTTGACATGGTGTTGGGACCATAGAACCCTTTTCCTACATATATATATATATATATGTGTGTGTGTGTGTGTGTGTGTGTAGAGAGAGAGAGAGAGAGAGAGAGAGAGAGCCGTTCCGCCTACAGTTCACTCCTCCCTAGGGGTTTTAAGAAAAGATAAAAATAATATACGGCCTTGATCTAACAGCGTGAAAATGAACAGTGACTTAATTTTCCATTTCACCATTTATTTGAATAGCCATTGACCACTGTCGTCCACAGTAATATTATTATTAGTATTATTCTTATTATAAAGTTCTTACTCTAGGGTTTTTTTTATCGGAGTTCATACGCTAGGCTCTATCCCGTATGTCTGGGCCTCATATATAATGGAAAGTTTAGTGATGCATGCACTTCCATGCCTTCATTTACACCTCATTTTTTTGTTAAAGGAGTATACAATAAGCATTCATCATTTTTTCCTTCAAATTTTTTGCCTATGATGGGGTAATCAAGTAATCTGCCTATCTAAATGATAGAATTTAAGTTATGAATTGTACATATACTGCCTCTTAATTCCTGTTTATGCTGTTACGTTGTTTGTGATTTAATAATGTTTTAAAAGCTGTTTTCTTGTTCTCAACAGAAACCAGCTGAAAGAGTAAAAGCAAAGATGAAGCTTCAGCTTTCTCAAATTGGTATCATATTTGAGGTTCCTATAAACAATTTTGATAGTTTAAATTATCTGATAGCCCTTTTAGCATTTCAGTAAAATTGCTTTTGTTCTTTAGCTCATTTAGAAATTGCCCATTGCTTCATTTTCCTCATAAGAAGTCTGTTCTCTACCACCAAACCTGAACTTGGCATGAACGTATCCTGTTGGAAGAATAAAGCATGTGAATGTGAGTAACTCATTTGGGAATTTTAATAATACCCACACTATGGACAAAAAGGGAAAGATTCAAAGTCTTAGCCTTTACATGGATTAGTCTTCTTTCAAGATTTTGCATGTGGGAGGGACTTCATTCTACTGAGAAAAGGTGAGTCTCACTTGCAAAATGGAAACTGAACCTAAACTAGAATGAAAGAGAGAGAAGAAGAAAAGAATGAGGAGGAGAGAGTAGACATGATTACCCAACAGGCTACATCTTGCTTCACTTGATAATTCTTTGAGTTGCAAAACTAATACTCTTATATAGAGCAGTAACTAGCATAAGAACAGTAAACTACCGATGTGGGATTATTTCTAACTGCAGTCTCTCTCACATACTTTATCAACACTAAAGCTAATATGTTAAGCACTCACCGGTCTTACACACTCGTACATCTCTCACTACATATCACTATATCCAACAATCTCTACAATGGCTTGCTGATATCTCACATAAAGGATCAACTGCCCAACGAGTTTGCCGTTGAGAGTGCTGTGGATGGAGCAAGGAAAACGTTGGATGAGGAATAGATTTTGTTAAGAGGGAAATTTGGAGAGCTTGAAGGAAAAAATTGAAGAGAATAGAAATTGTTAAAGAAACAATTTCTACTGCTGAATCCATTCAACAAGATATAAGGTTGGATCATATGCGGAGACCAAAATATATCCATCTGCATGCTTTTCTCTTTAGAAATACTTAAATTGCAAAAATATCAACTATTAGTTTTTTTGTTGTGTGTGTGGTGTGGTGGTTGGGGGGGGGGGGGGGAGTTACTCTGTGTTACCGGCCAGGTAGCTTCCTTTTTTTTTAAATGCAATGCAAGGTGGTTAAAAAGGCACTAGGTGGCTGACACCCTGTAGGCACTAGGGTGGGTTGAGGTGGAGCCTAGACGGTGAGGCTTAGAAATGCTGTAAATTTTGTTCATATTGTAGTAGAGAATTAATGATAAAAAAAAAGAACAAAAAGAAATATGGGGTGAAAAAAAGTAACAAATAGCTTAAAATGTGTTTACCTACTTACTAAATATTAACCATCTTGTATAGCCGTAGCCTGAAAGCGTAAAGGAATAACTTACTACCATATTCACCAAAGGTCAACGCATTTTTCATCAAAAATCACGATTTATTAACATGTATGTTTTATTCAAATTTTGGCAGATTCACTTCTAAATCATGAAATTTGTCATTTAAACAAATAAAAGAGAGTAATTTTTCTTCCTTTTTAAAAAGAAATAGCTTAGTTTAAAAGTAATAAATGGTGGTTTTTGTTTTAAAACCCGAAGGGTAATTTAGGAAAAATCTTAAACCAACAAGGGTTGTTACTGTCATACACAGGGTTAAGAATGCAAAAACTCTTGGTTACATCATTGTCATCATCACCACAGCATTATCCCATCTATTTGGGGTTGGCAAAAATCGTTGGTTATAAAAATACCTCTATTTCTTTACCTCTGAAGCTAATTGATTGCTCTCTCTCTCAAGAAGTAATAATTTCATTAAAGGGAAAGAATTACAACGGATCAAAGAAGCCGAACAAGGTGCTCAACAAGAAAAAGAAAATGGAAATTACAAAACAACAAAGCAAAAACACCAAAAAAAGGAGAAAAACAGGAAATTGTAGGCATGGACCGTGATCCACCTGGGGCAAGGAGCACTCCCTGTCGCATAGAAGGGAAGAACATTGACATGAGCTGACACCATCCAAATACAATCTGCAATCCTAACGGGGGCCTAAACTACTCCCATCCCTGTAAAATCTCCTCAACAAATGAGGCAGAGCATTTGGACGAAGCTAGGTACCAGCAGAGAGGTCATCGAGGACCAAGTTTATCAATGCACTCCCCAGTACCAATCTTCCTATCAAAGATTCTCCTATTCCGTTTTCCCTACCTCTCATACGATTGGAATCGGAAGCAGTTTCCACAGAATGACTGGCTGTGTTTGGCATAGCTCTCTGCTAGCTACCTGCCAGAGCAGGGTTTACTTGCTTTAGCAGGTTCCTATTCTCTTTGCTAAATCCCTGCTACCTGCTTTAGCAGGTCCCCTTCTACTTGCTAACTCCCTGCAGACAGGATTTACCTACTCCAGTAGTTCTCCCCTGCTCTTTGCGCACTCCTTGCCATAGCAGATTTTATTTTCTTTGGCAGAGAGCAATGAGATAGCTGCTAAAGCAAGTAAATCCTGCTTTGCAGGGAGTTAGCAAGGAGAAAGGGGGCCTGCTAAAGCAAGAATACCCGGCTCTAGCAGGGAGCTGAGAAAGAGCTATGCTAAACGCAGCCTATGTTTCCGCCGAAAGGAAGTTCTGACCAGTCCACACGAACCTTTGCCAAGACTCACAAAGACGCATCATCCCAAAACCAGTGAGAAATGAGGCCCACACTGGTCTCACAAACAGGCATGAAAGGAAAAGGTGTTCTACAGTTTCTTCTTCTTCTCCGCAAAACACAAGTCTTTGGAACCATCTGTCCCTAGTACGAAGCTGGACACACGTTAGAACTCTTCCCACAACATTTCTTATGAAAGAATTTGGCATTTAAGAAGGGTCACCGATTTCCATAGCGACCCGTGGAAGATCAATCTGGGGTCTCCTAATCAGGTGCTTTTAAAGGGATTGTACAGTGAATTTGTGTTCCTTTTCCCATCACACACCCTTTTTCTTATCTACTTCTATCCGCATTCACCTTGCTAAGTTCCCCTAGAAGTTCTATTAGTTCTCTCTTTCTCCTCTTCCTTTAGGTTTCAATGGAGTTGGATGTTCCACAATAACTCTTTCTATCTTTCTCTTATCATTTTCAACCTACAACAATTTTGAGTTTCCTTTTTGTTTGCTAAACCATGAGGAGTTGCTGCATTTATGTGCGAGTTACTTTGAAATAGAGTTTGCCTTCAAGCTTTCAATTTCTTTTTTTTTTTTTGCTGCATTTATGGGTGGATTTCTGTGATGTATATGCTAAGAAATAAACTTATTTATCTCTCTTGTTTTTATTTTCCATCTAGAGCTCGTATTAGGTGCACCTGTCAATTGTGCACGACCAAACTTGTCAACCATTGGAAAGTTCTGGAGATTTGAAGACCACTAAATTTGTGAAACTCTTTGACTTTTGACAAAGAGTGTTAACAGTGGACCGATGTTAAACCCATTGTGTGTTAAAGCTCTGTTTAGAAGCACAACTTCTCTGTTTCTGAATATCTGATAAATGCCTATAGCACGGAAATTTACAGTCAGTATATCTATTGAGCTTTGTTTATCCATTAATCAGTTAGGCACTGCTAAACACATTCAGTGGTGTTAATACAGCTTCTGGTAAACAATGTGTATTAGAATTGTGTTTATTAGACAATTAGTTGAACATGGTTCTGATTAACACAGTTAAACCATGTAGCAGTTAGTACAGCTTCTCATAAAACACAGTTTAACATTTAAATGCTGTAAAACACGCTGTTTTTTTAATCAACTTTTCTTTTTTCGTTTTTCACATTTTCCCAACTATTTATTTTTCTAATGATGAATAATTATTGAATGCTGACTTGGTCGCTTATGCTAACAACAGCCTGCTAGTTATCATCATCTAGCAAATTAAACAGACAAAAACCAATAAAAAGTACGCCATTTACTTTTGAAAACATTGTAGTTCTGTTTTGGGTTTTTGAGGACATCAACTGATCAACAATCAAAATCGACAATTGATTATGTCTGAGTAAAGTTTTTTCTGTAATAAATTCAGGGGAAAACTATGGATTTCAAGGGATTGGGCATGTGCCCAAGTGGTGATACCCTCAAGTGCATAATGTTCAGGATAGTGGTTTAATCTCAGTTTTACCTATAAGAAAGTGGATTCTAAGTGGTTAAGGATAATAATTGAAGTGAAAATTTTCTTGTTCTCGAGATTTTACGATCGTACAAAAAGGAATAGTGAAGTTTATTTACTTTCCACTTTGTTGCTTAGAGTTTAAGTCAGTCTCTTTATATATGTTAAAACTTACTGAGACAGAAGGAGAATGGAATAAGATTATCACCAAGATTTTTCTCTTTTGAGAATTAACTTTGGGGCTTCGAGAGTTATGACTCTGACCCTTGCTGCTGTGGCTGTTGAGTTGAGGTTTTGACGCGGGACAACGACCCTAAAACTCATGAACGAAGATGAAATGAAGATGTGCCGAAATTAAACTGATCAAATCAAACATAACCTCAAATTTCTGCGATACCTTAGGGTTTCGTAGATCTCCGATTGGTCGATCATGCGAGATTCGCCTAGGGTCCAATCTGATGCGCAAGCCCGTTAGATTCACGGAAGAGGTGATTCTAGAGATAGAACTCTACCTACAGATTAGGGCGTCGTTCTCCGATCAAAGGTGGAATCACCAGATCTCTCGAAGGTTTGCTGAATCAGATCGGTTTAATGGCTCAGGCGAAATCTAGGGTTTATGATTTTCGGGATATTCAAAGAGTAAGGGTTCAAATAGGTTTTATGGGGTCGATAAATAAATCAGGGAGTAGATAAGCAAAGAGATAAAGATAGGAGTTAGGGAGTTGTGGGCTTTGCACCCTTGGCTTCACACACCCTTCACGGGAAAGAAGATTCACTCTTCAACAAAGTTCATCTCAAGCTGAAAGCAAATAGCTCTTTTCATTAATCAAAAATTAATTTTACAATGCTTTTTAATGACCTTCTATAGGAGGCTTCAAAACAGAAAAACCCGAAAACAAAAAATTTATGAAACTATCCTAAAATGCTTACATACGGATTAAAAGAAACCTAGGAAAAGGACTAAAAACATCAATATTCGACGTGACTTGGTCGAGCAACAACCGATGCTTGCTCAAGCGACTTGTTCTAGAGAAAATTGTGTGCTCTTCGATGTCTCGCTCGAGCAATAACCAAACTCGCTCGAACGACTTTTGGCTGAAAGTTAGGCCTTATTTTTGAAGCCTTCTCGCTTAAGTGGGAAGTGAGGTTGCTAGAGTGAGTTTGGGCAGTGTTTCCTCCTTTAGGCCTGGTTCTGGTTCCCTTTTCGTTTCTTTTGACACCGGTATATGCGAAATGGTCCATAGTCGATGTCTACAGTGTCGGCGTTCCCGTCAATTCCCCCGAACCAAAAGGACTTCATCATCGATGAAGTGGAGGCATGGCAGTGATTTAGCATGTCGGGGTTCAGGCGACGAACCTCGTCTTCATTGATCCATGTGTTTTCAGACTTTGGCTTATTCATCCACTTCACTAAATACTTCTGAAATCCCCCACCATGGGTGGATACCACAAGATCATCCAAAATTCCCTCAATTCCCTCTTTTCTCTATCTGCTTGGAGAAGGAAGGGGTATTGGTTGCAAGGTGGGGCGGGGATCAAAGACTTGGGGGGCGTTTGGAAAGGGTTGCAAGGAGGTGGAGTTGAACCTAGAGAAGGAACCATGTCTTCCACATTGAACATTGAACTAATCCCCGTATCTGGAGGAAGCTCGAGAACATAAGCATTACAACCACTCCTTACCACAATTTTAAAAGGCCTAGTGTTGCGGGCTTGGAGTTTCTTCGCAACTCCCCGATGGGAATTGCTCAGGCCTAATCCGAACCATCACATGATCGCTGATTTGGAATTCCTTGAAACGCTTATGCGCATCCGCCGATAATTTGTATTGATCATTGATTGAATTAATCTTTTGTTTAATTTCAGCATGCAAACTATGAATATGCTGTGTGAATGCATCTGCGGACTTGAAAACTTGATGTGATGCAGACATGGGGATTAAATCTAAGGGTGTTCTAGGCCTATGACCATGTACACCTCAAGTGGACTCATGCCTATGGGCATATTGATTGAATTGTTATATGCGAATTCGGCCACTAGCAAGAGAGAATCCAAAGTCCTAAATGTGATCACCGACAAGACTATGAAGAAGATTGCCTAAGCTTCTATTGGTGGCTTCATTTTGGCCATCGGTTTGAGGGTGATAGGCCGAAGAGAATTGCAACAAAGTACCCATCATGTGCCACAAAGTTTTCCAAAAATAACTAGTGAACTTGACGGCCCTATCTGACACGATGGTCTTGAGCAACCCATGGAGACGCACAACCTCCCCGAAAAACAATTTTGCGTTATGAGCCGCATCGGAGGTTTTAAAGCATAATATAAAGTGGACCATTTTGGGGAAGCGGTCCACTACCATTCGCGGAGTGTTGGAGAGTCCGAGCATGAAATTCATTGAGATGTCTTGCCACAGTGTGTGGCACGGGCAAAGGGGTGTATAGACCAGTATTTTGTTTGCTCTGTTTGGGCACTTTGCATGTACGACATTGTTTCACAACCTGAGAAACATCTCTCATTAGGCTAGGCCAATAAAACCTATCCTCTACGAGCGCAATGGTCTTGTTATGTTCGAAATGTCCGGCAATCCCTCAGGCAAGTAACTCCAAAATGAGGAAGTCACGCAATGAAGTGCGAGAGATTCATAGGCCTCACCTTTGAACAAATACCCGTCCTGTAGGGTATAGTTGGAGAAGTGTTGGTCGGGTTACTAAAGAGAGCATTGTACTTCATCCCGAAATCTGGGCACTCGGGATACTCTTCCGTCAACTGTTCGAAGCCGACAACCTTGGTGCTTATTGTTTGCAAAGTCGCTAACCGACAACTAAGCGCATCTGCTTCTTTGTTTTCAACATCGGCTTTGTGCTTCAGCCATGGGTTAAAATGGAAACCAGACGTATCGTCCGGGTTAAAAACTAGACATATGGACGACGTACGCATTTGGAACGATGAGTGTCGGACGATATATTCAATGTATCGTCCGGTATTTGCAATACAAATGAGCGATACGGTACATTTAATGTACCGTATCGTTCACGTCCGATACCGATACGTATCGGATATTTTGATCCATGGCTTCAGCATGAAGGTGAACCCTTGCAAGTATTCAACTCATTTCGCGTGCCTCGAATTTAGCTTCTTTTGGGAGGCTAAGAAGCGCAAGGCTTCGTGGTCGGAGAATAGCACGAACTCTTGCGGCCTAAGGTAATGTTTTCAATACAATAAGGATCGAATGACCGCATAGAATTCCTTATCATAGGTGAAGTATTTCTGCTTCGCCTCGTTAAACTTTTCGCTAAAGTAGGCCACTGGGTGACCCTCTTGGCTAAGCACTCATATACCTATACCCGACACATCACACTCGACTTAAAAGACTTTGGAAAAGTTCGGTAAGCGCATGATGGGTGTACTGCTCATTCTCTCTTTGATCTCGGCAAAGGCCTTCGTCGTGGCTTTACTCCATCGAAAATCTCATTTTTTCAGGCAATCGGTGATTGGGGTCATGATGGTGCTAAAACTTCAAATGAAGCGACGATGGAAAGTACCCAAGCCATGGAGGCTACGAACATCATGAATATTCTTAGGTTTAGGCCACTCCACAATAGCCTTAACCTATTCGGGGGTCCGCGGCCATTCCATCGGCCAAGACAAAGAATCCCAAGAAGACAACGGATCGTTGAATGAATGTGTACTTTTTGAAATTCGCATACTAATTTTTTCCCCTCAAGGTCTCGCAAATCAATCTAAGATAGATCAGGTGTTGCTCCTTGTCATGACTATAAATCAAGATGTCGTCAAAGTACACAACAAGGAATTTGCCTTGGAACGGCCTCAACACTTGGGTCATGAGCCTCATGACAGTGCTCGGG
The DNA here is from genome assembly GCA_021018995.1 of Chloranthus sessilifolius. Classification (NCBI taxonomy): domain Eukaryota; kingdom Viridiplantae; phylum Streptophyta; class Magnoliopsida; order Chloranthales; family Chloranthaceae; genus Chloranthus; species Chloranthus sessilifolius. Next base: position 98,686,008 of record CM037585.1, read on the forward strand.
GCATTAGAAAGCCGAAAAGGCATGACCGTTCACTCATAAAGACCATCTTTGGTCTTAAAGGCGGTTTGCCACTCATCACCGAGGCGGATACAAGCCTAATGGTAGCCACTTTTGAGATCTATCTTGGAGAAGATAGTGGCACCAACCATCATATCCAATATGTTGTCGAGCCTCGGTATGGGAAAGCAATACTTGACCATAATCTTGTTAATGGCCCGACTATCCACACACATTTACCAAGTACTATCTTTCTTAGGTGTGAGTAGTATAGGCATGGATCAAAAAACCGGAAAATCGATATGTATCGTCCAAACCTCCAAGACAATACGTATCGGGTATCGTCCGATACATTCAATGTATCAGTTTGATACGTATAATTTTTATTTTTTTTCAAAAAAATCCCGAAAAATACTTAAAAAATCAGAAAAATTAAATTTAATAATTTTCTATTTATTTCAACGTTTTTTAAATTTATTTAAGGCTTATTTGATGCATATATCATAATTTTAGCAACGTAGAACTTAAATTACATTGTACATGACTCATGATCAAAATTAAAAGGTATATTGTACATGAAAAACTTACTTTAAAGCCACATTGAATTTCGTGGTGGTTCTTAGCCCTCGTGATTATCATCATCGGTGCGCGAGTTTTCCTTATAATGTTGGCCATATTGATACCCATGATCATATGTGCCCCCTTGAAACTGAGGCATTAGCGACGAATATGACTCAGTGTAATAGGTAAAGGTCGATCCTCCAAAAATTTGACCAACGAAGTCATATGGCCCGGGATAGGTTGGTTAAGGCCGACAGTATGGGTTACTAGTTATTGAATCTTCGGTGTTTTGCAAACTAAATCCCCCGAAGCTAGAAGTCATATAACCCACATCATCTTGTGGACCTTGTGGTGGTGGTGTTTGGTAAGATTCAGGTGCTCCTCTTTGTTCAATCCCTTCACCTTTAAATGTAGGAGTGTCATACATTGTTACCAGTTCATCATCCCATGTGACAATACCTCCATAAGAATAAGAGGGATCAACATCATCCCCTCCACCACTAGTGCCAAGTGGGCTTCATCGCCTCCACCATCACCCCCATCGTCGTCATTATCACTACCGGGCTGGGTTTCGTCATCAGATCCAACCACTGAATAGTGATTCAATTTCTTTTTTACCTCGGTAGTTGGGAAGTCTGCTCCTCCGTTACTCTTTCAGCATTGCCCAACCATACAGTGCTCTAAGTATCCAACACTGGCTTTTCTCTCTCTTCGATCCACTGATTCAAAGGGTCATCCTCCGTGAATATATAATCCAATTCAATGAGATCAAAATATTCATTATCTGTAAGGTAAAATATGATAGATGAATTAGTATATGTCTCGCCAATTACATCAAATAAAATTGTATGAATTAAAACTTCATATAATTGCTTACCACGGTTGGTCCTCTGCATATTCCTGACCCATAATTGCATATTTTAGTGGCAATAGACTAACTTTTCTAATCGTTCCATAGTTAGCTTATTCCTTGTCTTCGTGTGAATGAGAGAGAAGGTACTCAAATTCCGCTCATAGTTAGATGAGGAACATGTTTGCGATAAACCGCATTACAACCCGGCTCAATATCAGACCATCACATCCATAGTGCATCCACCAATCAGCGGGTTTATCGTGCTTGATTTGTGATTGCACCAACGGGGTCCCAAATGACCCATGTCTCTTGCAGAGCATGCCAATCTACAAAGATTGAATACGATAACACACATATCAATAAACAGATCATATGACATTTGACTTATTAGTTATAAGGTATGATTTCTCACATATCTTATGGCTTGACCTTGGTTCGCCAGCTAAGGGAGCATTAGATCACATTGAGCAAACCGCTGTACACTTCATCGGCCTCACTCAACTCGAAGTGTCGCGTATACTGGAAGGTCGGATTCAAGTAGTGTGCTATACATCAAATATGAATAATTTCATCAGTATATGGAAACAGTGAATAATATGAAAAATAATATTTAAATAAAAATCATTATATAAACAGTTTAGCATGTTATACCTACGACATGCAAGTATTGGTGGAATTGTGCATCCCACCTCTTGTCGATAATCGTCCAATATCTTTTATATTTTGTGGGACATTTGGTTTTAATAGTCAATTTTGCCTTATCCATTGATTTGTAAACATACCCCATAATTGGTTTCTCATCACTATCTACCAACCTCAACACTTTCACTAGCGGGGTAGTGACGACGATCAGGTGGTCAACATTTGTTCAAAACTGGTGGTTGTAGATCAAGTCAGCGACTTCATTGCAAGTAAGTCTCTTTGCTCGTGGGAGTTCTAACTCATATTTCACCTCATGAATGAGCAAACGATCAAATTAAATTACATGTGATACATCATTGCATGAATGAGCAAACGATTGGAATATTCTAATTTTTAATGACATGAGATAACATTTTTAAATATTATTCTAATTTTTAATGACATTTTAAAATATTATTCTAATTTTTAAAGACATTTAAAATATTATTCTAATTTTTAATGTCATTTAAAATATTATTCTAATTTTTAATGACATGAGATAACATTTTAAAATATTATTTTAATTTTTAATGACATTTTAAAACATTATTCTAATTTTTTTAAAAAACCTTAATTTACTAACTCTTAACACAATTTACTAACACAATTTATTTTTACTAACACAATTTATTTAAAAATTATTAAAAATTAATTTTTAAAACTTAATTTACTAACACAATTTATTTTTAAGTATATATAAGAACTTAATTTATTTTTACAACTTAATTTACTAACACAATTTATTTTTAAGTTTTATATATGGGGGTTTAATTAATTTTTAGAACTTAATCATTAACATAAAAAAGAAATTAAGTTTTCAAAACAAATTAAACCCCCAAATATTATAACCCTAAAAAATAAACCCTCAAATATGATTATATAGGGTCAAATTAGGCGGGTTTAACACAAAACCCCCAAATTTGGGTTTAAAATTTCAAGATCTACCATATTTAAGGGTAGATCTTGAAATAATAAAACCGTAAAGTGTAAGAAAATGAGGGAAAATGGTAGAAAACGTACCTTCTCTATGATTTTCAGCGATTTTGCTGCGATTTTCGGCGATTCGGGTGTTGATTCGCCGTCGATATCGGCGTTAAATGTTGTTTTCGGAAGAACACCAAACGTAAAGAAGGGAAAAATGGTTGCTATGCAAAGGAGTCGAAAGAGGGGTTTTAAAACCCTCTTTCGTGCATCACATGTGACTGGGGGCCCCACCTACGAAAGAATGAAATTATCGGACGATAATTTCAAATTATCGTCCGATAGTTTCATTCTTTAAGGTTCAAGTTTAACCAGATATATTATCGGACGATAATTTCAAACTATCGTCTGATAATTTGATATTATCGTCTGTATCGGATGATATGGACGATAACCTCAAGTTATCGTCTGATGATAAGGTGGTTTTGATGGGTACCCGGTAAAAAGCCAATTTACCGTATCGTTGGGGGCCAAAAACGATACGTATCGGTATCGTCTGACCCATTAGTGCAGGTATGGCACAAGGGCTCAAGCTCTCTTGGATGAACCTCTTCTGAAGGAGCTCATCGACTTGCCACGTTAGCTCGGCATGTTCAACCATATTCAATCTATAATGGGGCAGGTTCGGTAGAGTTGATCCAGAAACTAAGTCTATGGCGTGTTGGATGTCACGCATTGGAGGGAGCTCATTAGGTAAGTCTTCTAGGAAGACAATCCACAAAGTTTTTCAAAATCGGCTCCACGCCCATTGGGTGTTCGCCCATAGACTCGAGAGCACGCTCGACGGTGATGACAACGTACACTACGTTCTTATCCACGGATGCTCTTTCAAACTCCGAAGTGCTTTCACAATGTTGATGGTCTTAGATTGACCGCTCTTCTTTTCTACTTTGTTGGTCGATGGTGTTTTGGGAGGCAAGGGGTTTAAAGTGATCTTCTTGCCCTTATACATGAACGTGCATACGTTAGATCGATCAAGAAGGGTCACGCAAGGATCAAAATTTCGGGTTTCATTTTGGTTTCGGAACGGAGCGAAACCGAAAATTTGGACCGAAACTTCGGCCGAAAATTTCAATCCCATACAAATTCTGACCGAAATTTTGGTCCCAAATTATCGTTTCAGTGGGGGTGAAACCGATAATTTTGGTCATTTTGGCCAAAATTTTGATCCTTGGAGTCACGTCTATGTCAGAGCCACGGCCTTCCCATAATGATGTGCCCCATAGTCATCGACACCACAAGGTGTTCGAATAAGAAGCCAATCGAATCAGCACATGATACTTTTGAGACACGAGAATGGATGATGAGTCAACCCATGTGACTTTGTATGGTCTCGGGTGAGCTTCGGGTGTAAGCCCTAAATGGGTGATGATATGTGTCGACACCACATTGGTGCAACTCCTGCTATCCACGATAACCCTACAACTATTTTCTCCACATTTGGCGAAGGTGTGGAAGATGTTCTCCCTACCCCAATCCTCTGTTTCATCCCGTTGAGGTTGCGCAAGGGCACAGACCTCACAACTAAAGCACGACCACTATCATCACTAGGTGTGACATCCAGCTCGAAGACTTCTTCCTCAATATTTCCATCATCCTTCTCTCCCTCTCCCTCAATGAAGAGGTTCCTTTGGGGGTCTCTTGTAGGGCATTGGACAGCAAAGTCTCCTAACCCTTGACATTTATACCACTTGATTTGAGAACCACCCCTCGAGGATTCTCCAACCACACCTTTTCCCTTGTCAAACCTCACATTGGTAGGAGTGGGTTGTGTAGGTTTGAGAGGTGGGTTTCCAGCACTCGACCTTCCCTCACTGGAACGATGACCACTAGTTTATGACTCAAATCGATTCACCACCATCATTTTCAAGTATCGTTCAAGGTCTTGTACAATGGCGTTAGACTCGTCAAGAGTATTAACGGGGTGGGAGATCAACTCCTTTTGCAATTCCAATCTCAACCTGGTGCGGAACCTAGAGAGAGTGACTTGATCTTCCGATACTTTGGCTCTCACCATGAATTCTTCAAATTTACCAATGTATTTGGTCACGGGCATACTACCTTAGCGTAAATTTTGCCATTGATCAAGTAAGCAATGGTAGTATGATAAAGGAGTGTACTTATCTGTAAGTCGTTCTTTCATGTCCACCCAACGGGTAATGGGGAGGCGACCCGCATTCGCTCTCATGGACTTTGCGTTGACCCAAAAGACTCAGGTTTGGCCGATGTGTTTCATTTTGGTGAACCTAACACATTACTCGTTACTCATACCATACCGCTCAAAGTGGTGGTCCATATTGGAGACCCACTATAGGAAGACTTTAGGGTTGATTTTTCCATCGTAGGTTGGAAACTCAACTCGAACGTTCTTGAGTAGTCTTCCATCCTCGTCGTAGTCATCTCCACGATGATCTACTCTATGGTTTAGAATCCGATCGTTTTGATGACCACCACATTCAAAGCATGGACCATCACGCTCATGGCATTTATCAAGGTGCTCATCAACCCCTTCTAACCGATTGTTTCGGTCTAGCAACCTACCATTGGAAGCCCCAAGGTTCTTCATGGCAGCCATTCTATCATTGATCGCACACAAATCAGCTCGGATGCCCCTAAGAGCATCGACAACCTCACTTATGTCCATGGTGATCATGGATGAACCCTTTCTGAAGGAGCTCATCGAATTACCACGTTTGATCGGCATGTTCAACCGGACTCAATCTATAATGGGGCAGGTTCAGTAGAGTTGCTCCAGGAACTATGTTTATGGCGTGCTGGATGTCACGCATTGGAAGGAGCTCATTAGGTAAGTTTTCTGGGAAGACATCTACAAAGTCTTTCAAAATCAGCTCCACGTCGGTTGGGTGTTCGCCCATAGACTCGAGAGCATGCTCAACGGTGATGACAACGTACGCCACGTTCTTATCTACAGACACTCTTTCAAACTCCAAAGTGCTCTCACAATGTTGATGGTCTTAGATTAACCGCTTTGCTTTTCTACTTTGTTGGTTGATGGTGTTTTGGGAGCAAGGGGTTTAAAGTGATATTCTTGCCCTTATCCATGAACGTGCATACGCTAGATTGACCAAGAAGGGTCACGTTCATGTCAGAGCAACGGCCTTCCCAAAAGGAGGTGCCCCACATTCATCGACACCACAAGGTGTCTGAATAAGAGGCCAACTGAATCGGCACATGACACCTTTGAGATAAGGGAATGGATGATGAGTCAACCAATGTGACTTTGTATGGTCTTGGGTGAGATTCGGGTGTAAGCCCTAAACGGGTGATGGTGTGTGTTGATCCCACATTGGTGCAACTCCCGCTATCCACGATAACTGTACTACTCTTTTCTCCACATTTGGCGAAGGTGTGAAAGATGTTCTTCCTACGCCAATTCTCTTTTTCATCCCGTGGAGGTTGCGCATGGGCTCATCTCACAACTAAAGCACGACCACTATCATCTCATTCCTCATCACTAGGTGTGCCATCCGGCTCGAAGACTTCTTCCTCAATATTTCCATCATACTCATCTCCCTCTCCCTCAATGAAGAGATTTCGTTGGGAGTTTCTTGTAGGGCATTGGGCAGCAATGTCTCCCAACCCTTCACATTTATAGCACTTGATTTGAGAACCACCCCTCGAGGATTCTCCAACCACACCTTTTCCCTTGTCAAACTTCACATTGGTAGGAGTGGGTTGTGTAGGTTTTGGAGGTGGGTATCCAGCACTCGACCTTTCCTCACTGGTACGATGACCACTTGTTTGACTCAAATCGATTTACCATCATCATTTTCAAGTATCGCTCAAGGTCTTGTACAACGGTGTAAGACTCGTCAAGAGTGTCAACGGGGTGGGAGATCAACGCCTTTTGCAATTCCAATCTCAACCCGGTGTGGAACCTAGAGAGAGTGACTTGATGATTTTCCGATACTTTGGCTCTCACCAAGAATTCTTCAAATTTACCAATGTATTCGGTCACGGACATAATACCTTAGCGTAAATTTTGCCATTGATCAAGTAAGCAATGGTAGTATGATAAAGGAGTGTACTTATCTGTAAGTCGTTCTTTAATGTCCACCCAACGGGTAATGGGGAAACGACCTGCATTCGCTCTCATGGGCTCTGCGTTGACCCAAAAGACTCAAGTTTGGCCGATGAGTTTCATTTTGGTGAACCTAACGCATCACTTGTTACTCATACCATACCACTCAAAGTGGTGGTCCATATCGAAGACCCACTATAGGAAGACTTTAGAGTTGATTCTTCCATCGTAGGTTGGAAACTCAACTCGAACGTTCATGAGGAGTCTTCATCCTGGTCGTAGTCATCTCCATTATGATCTACCCTATGGTTCCGAATTCGATCGTTCTGATGACCACTACGTTTAAAGCATGGACCATCACGCTCACGGCGTTGATCAAGGTGCTCATCAACCCGATTGTCTTGGTCAAGCAACCTACCATTGGAAGCCTCAAGGGTTGTTTAAGCTTTCTTCATGGCAGCCATTCTATCATTGATTGCACACAAATTAGCTCGGATGCCCCTAAGAGCATCGACAACCTCACTCATGTCCATGGTGATCATGGATGAACCCTTTCCGAAGGAGCTCATCGACTTGCCACGTTAGATCGGCATGTTCAACCAGATTCAATCTATAATGGGGTAGGTTCGATAGAGTTGATCCAAGAACTAAGTTTATGGCGTGCTAGATGTCACGCATTGGAGGGAGCTTATTAGGTAAGTTTTCTGGGAAGACATCTGCAAAGTCTTTCAAAATCGGCTCCATGTCCGTTGGGTGTTCGCCCATAGACTCGAGAGCACGCTCGACGGTGATGACAACGTACACCACGTTCTTATCTATAGACACTCTTTCAAACCCCGAAGTGCTCTCACAATCAACATTGACCGCTCTTCTTTCTACTTGGTTGGTCGATGGTGTTTTGGGAGGTAAGGGGTTTAATGTGATCTTCTTGCCCTTATACATGAACGTGCATACGTTAGATGGACCAAGAAGGGTAACGTCCATGTCTGTGCCACGGCCTTCCCAAAATGATGTGCCCCACATTCATCGACACCACATGGTGGTCGAATAAGAGGCCAATTGAATCAGCACATGAAACCTTTGAGACACAGGAATGGATGATGAGTCAACCCATATGACTTTGTATGGTCTCGGGTGAGCTTCGGGTGTAAGCCCTAAACGGGTGATCGTGTGAATTGACAATACATTGGTGCAACTCCCACTATCCACGATAACTCTACAACTCTTTTCTCCACATTTGGCGAAAGTTTGGAAGATGTTCTCCTTACGCCAATCTTTTTTTTCATCCCGTCGAGGTTGTGGAAGGGCACACCTCACAACTAAAGCACGACCACTATCATCACCTTCCTCATCACTAGGTGTGACATCTGGCTCGAAGACTTCTTCCTCAATATTTCCATCATCCTCATCTCCCTCTCCCTTAATGAAGAGATACCTTTGGGGGTCTCTTCTAGGGCATTGGGCAGCAAAGTGTCCCAACCTTTGACATTTATAGCACTTGATTTGAGGGCCACCCCTCGAGGACTCTCCGACCACACCTTTTCCCTTGTCAAACCTCATATTGGTAGGAGTGGGTTGTGTAGGTTTGGGAGGTGGGTTTCCAGCACTAGACCTTCCCTTATTGGTACGATGACCACTGGTTTGTGACACAAATCGATTCACCATCTTCATTTTCAAGTATCGCTCAATGTCTTGTACAACGGCGTAACACACGTCAAGAGTGTCAACGGGGTGGGAGATCAGCTCCTTTTACAATTTCAATCTCAACCCGGTTCGGAACCTAGAGAGAGTGACTTGATGATCTTCCAATACTTTGGCTCTCACCATGAATTCTTCAAGTTTACCAATGTATTCGGCCTCGGGCATACTACCTTAGCATAAATTTTGCCATTGATCAAGTAAGCGATGATAATATGATAAAGGAGTGTACTTATCTGTAAGTCGTTCTTTCATGTCCACCCAATGGGTAATGGGGAGACGAACCGCATTCGCTCTCATGGGCTCTGCGTTGACCCAAAAGACTCGGTTTGGCCGATGAGTTTCATTTTAGTGAACCTAACACATCACTCGTTACTCATACCATACACTCAAAGTGGAGACCCACTAAAGGAAGACTTTAGGGTTTATTCTTCCTTCGTAGGTTGGAAACTCAACTCAAACGTTCTTGAGGAGTTTTCCATCCTCGTCGTAGTCATCTCCACGATGATCTACTCTATGGTTCCGAATCCGATCATTCTAATGACCACTACGTTCAAAGCGAGGACCATCAGGCTCACGGCGTTGATCAAGGTGCTCATCAACCCCGTATAACCGATTGTCTCGGTCAAGCAACCTACCATTGGAAGCCTCAAGGGTTGTTTGGGCTTGCTTCATGACAACCATTCTATCATTGATTGCACACAAATCAGCTCGGATACCCCTAAGAGCATCGATAACCTCACTCATGTCCATGGTGTTCATGGGTGAACCCTTTCCGAAGGAGTTCATCGACTTGACACGTTAGCTCGGCATGTTCAACCAGATTCAATCTATAATGGGGCAGTTTCCATAGAGTTGATCAAGGAACTAAGTTTATGGCGTGCTATATGTCACGCAATGGAGGGAGCTCATTAGGTAAATCTTCTGGGAAGACATCTACAAAGTCTTTCAAAATCGGCTCCACGTCCGTTGGGTGTTCACCCATAGACTCGAGAACACGCTCGACTGTGATGACAACATACACCACGTTCTTATCTACAGACACTCTTTCAAACTCCGAAGTGCTCTCACAATGTTGATGGTCTTAGATTGACCGCTCTTCTTTTCTACTTTGTTGGTCGATGGTGTTTTGGGAGGCAAGGGGTTTAAAGTGATATTCTTGCCCTTATACATGAACGTGCATACGTTAGATCGACCAAGAAAGGTCATGTCCATGTCAGAGCCACGGCCTTCCCAAAATGATGTGCCCCACATTCATTGACGCCACATGGTGTCCGAATAAGAGGCCAATTGAATCGGTAGATGACATCTTTGAGACACGGGAATGGATGATGAGTCAACCCATGTGACTTTGTATGGTCTAGGGTGAGTAAGCCCTAAACGGGTGATGGTGTGTGTCGACACCACATTGGTGCAACTTTCGCTATCCACGATAACTCTACAACTCTTTTCTCTACATTTGGCGAAGGTGTGGAAGATGTTCTCCCTACGTCAATTCTCTTTTTCATCCCGTTGAGGTTGCGCAAGGGCACACCTCACAACGAAAGCACGACCACTATCATCACACTCCTCATCACTAGGTGTGACATCCGGCTCGAAGACTTCTTACTCAGTATTTCCAACCTCATCTCCCTCTCCCTTAATGAAGAGATTCCTTTGGGGGTCTCTTCTAGGGCATTGGGCAGCAAAGTGTCCCAACCTTTGACATTTATAGCACTTGATTTGAGGGCCACCCCTCGAGGACTCTCCGACCACACCTTTTCCCTTGTCAAACCTCATATTGGTAGGAGTGGGTTGTGTAGGTTTGGGAGGTGGGTTTCCAGCACTAGACCTTCCCTTATTGGTACGATGACCACTGGTTTGTGACACAAATCGATTCACCATCTTCATTTTCAAGTATCGCTCAATGTCTTGTACAACGGCGTAACACACGTCAAGAGTGTCAACGGGGTGGGAGATCAGCTCCTTTTACAATTTCAATCTCAACCCGGTTCGGAACCTAGAGAGAGTGACTTGATGATCTTCCAATACTTTGGCTCTCACCATGAATTCTTCAAGTTTACCAATGTATTCGGCCTCGGGCATACTACCTTAGCATAAATTTTGCCATTGATCAAGTAAGCGATGATAATATGATAAAGGAGTGTACTTATCTGTAAGTCGTTCTTTCATGTCCACCCAATGGGTAATGGGGAGACGAACCGCATTCGCTCTCATGGGCTCTGCGTTGACCCAAAAGACTCGGGTTTGGCCGATGAGTTTCATTTTAGTGAACCTAACACATCACTCGTTACTCGTACCATACCACTCAAAGTGGAGGCCCACTATAGGAAGACTTTAGCGTTGATTCTTCCATAGAAGGTTGGAAACTAAACTCGAACATTCTTTAGGAGTCTTCCATCCTAGTCGTAGTCATCTCCACTATGATCTACTCTATGGTTCCGAATCCGATCGTTCTGATGACCACCACGTTCAAAGCATGGACCATCATGCTCACGACGTTGATCAAGGTGCTCATCAACCCCTTCTAACCGATTGTCTCGGTCAAGCAACCTACCATTGGAAGCCTCAAGGGTTGTTTGGGTTTGCTTCATGGCAGCCATTCTATCATTGATCGCACACAAATCAACTCGGATGCCCTAAGAGCATCGACAACCTTACTCATGTCCATGGTGATCATGGATGAACCCTTTCCGAAGGAGCTCATCGACTTGCCACGCTAGCTCAACATGTTCAACCAGATTCAATCTATAATGGGGCAGGTTCGGTAGGGTTGATCTCGAAACTAAGTTTATGGTGTGCTGGATATTACGCATTGGAGGGAAGTCATTAGGTAAGTCTTCTGGGAAGAGATCTGCAAAGTCTTTCAAAATCGGCTACACATCCGTTGGGTGTTCACCCATAGACTCGAGAGCACGCTCGACTGTGATGACAACGTACACCACGTTCTTATCTACAGACACTCTTTCAAACTCTGAAGTGCTCTCACAATGTTGATTGTCTTAGATTGACCGCTCTTCTTTTCTACTTTGTTGGTCGATAGTGTTTTGGGAGGCTAGGGGTTTAAAGTGATCTTCTTGCCCTTATACATGAACGTGCATACGTTAGATCGACCAAGAAGGGTCACGTCCATGTCAGAGCCCGGCCTTCCCAAAATGATGTGCCCCACATTCATCGACACCACAAGGTGTCCGAATAAGAGGCCAATTGAATCGGCACATGACACCTTTGAGACACGGGAATGGATGATGAGTCAACCCATGTGACTTTGTATGGTCTCGGGTGAGCTTCGGGTGTAAGCCCTAAACGGGTGATGGTGTGTGTCGACACCACATTGGTGCAACTCCCGCTATTCACGATAAATATACAACTCTTTTCTCTACATTTGGCGAAGGTGTGGAAGATGTTCTCCCTACGCTAATCCTCTTTTTCATCCCGTTGAGGTTGAGCAAGGGCTCACCTCAGAACTAAAGCACGACCACTATCATCACCTTCCTCATCACTAGGTGTGACATCCGGCTCGAAGACTTCTTCCTCAATATTTCCGTCATCCTCATCTCCCTCTCCCTCAATGAAGAGATTCCTTTGGGGATTTCTTGTAGGGCATTGGGCTGCAAAGTCTCCCAACCCTTGACATTTATAGCACTTGATGTGCTAACCACCCCTCGAGGATTCTCCAACCACACCTTTTCCCTTGTCAAACCTCATATTGGTAGGAGTTGGTTATGTAGGTTTGGGAAGTGGGTTTCCAACACTAGACCTTCCCTCATTGGTACGATGACCACTGGTTTGTGACTGAAATCGATTCACCACCGTCATTTTCAAGTATCGCTCAAGGTCTTGTTCAACGGCGTAACACTCGTCAAGAGTGTCAACGGGGTGGTAGATCAACTCCTTTTACAATTTCAATCTCAACCCGGTTATGAACCTAGAGAGAGTGACCTGATGATCTTCCAATACTTTGGCTCTCACCACGAATTCTTCAAATTTACGAATGTATTCGGTCACAGGCATACTACCTTAGCGTAAATTTTGCCATTGATCAAGTAAGCGATGGTAGTATGATAAAGGAGTGCACTTATCTCTAAGTCATTCTTTCATGTCTACCCACCGGGTAATGGGGAGACGACCCGCATTCGCTCTCATGGTCTCTGTGTTGACCCAAAAGACTCGGGTTTGGCCGATGAGTTTCATGTTGGTGAACCTAACACATCACTCGTTACTCGTACCATACCACTCAAATTGGAGACCCACTATAGGAACATCGTAGGTTGGAAACTCAACTCGAACGTTCTTGGGGAGTCTTCCATCCTCGTCGTAGTCATCTCCACGATGATCTACTTTATGGTTCGGAATTCGATCGTTTTGATGACCACCACGTTCAAAGCCTGGACCATCACGCTCACGACATTGATCAAGGTGTTCATCAACCCCTTCTAACCGATTGTCTTGGTCAAGCAACCTACCATTGGAAGCCTCAAGGGTTGTTTGGGCTTGCTTCATGGCTGCCATTCTATCATTGATCGCACACAAATCAGCTCAGATGCCCCTAAGAGCATCGACAACCTCACTCATTTCCATGGTGATCATGGATGAACCCTTTCCGAAGGAGCTCATTGACTTGCCACGTTAGCTCGACATTTTCAACCGGATTCAATCTATAATGGGGCAGGTTTGGTAGAGTTGATCCCGGAACTAAGTTTATAGCGTGCTGGATGCCATGCATTGGAGGGAGCTCATTAGGTAAGTCTTCTAGGAAAGGATCTGCAAAGTCTTTCAAATTGGCTCCATGTCCGTTGGGTGTTTGCCCATAGACTCGAGCACGCTCGATTATGATGACAACGTATACCACGTTCTTATCTACAGGCACTCTTTCAAACTCCGAAGTGCTCTCACAATGTTGACGGTCTTAGATTGACCGCTCTTCTTTTCTACTTTGTTGGTCAATAGTGTTTTGGGAGGCAGGGGGTTTAAAGTGATCTTCTTGCCCTTATACGTGAACGTGCATTCGTTAGATCGATCAAGAAGGGTCACGTCCATGTCAGACTTCACATTGGTAGGAGTGGGTTGTGTAGTTTTGGGAAGTGGGTTTCCAGCACTAGACCTTCCCTCACTGGTACGATGACCACTGGTTTGTGACTCAAATCGATTCACCACCATCATTTTCAAGTATCGCTCAAGATCTTGTACAACGGCATAACACTCAACAAGAGTGTCAACGGGGTGGGAGGTCAACTCCTTTTACAATTTCAATCTCAACCCGGTGCGGAACCTGGAGAGAGTGACTTGATGATCTTCCAATACTTTGGCTCTCACCATGAATTCTTCAAATTTACCAATGTATTCGGTCATGGGCATACTACCTTAGCGTAAATTTTGCCATTGATCAAGTAAGCGATGGTAGTATGATAAAGGAGTGTACTTATCTGTAAGTCGCATTCGCTCTCATGGGAATTCATGTCCACCCAACGGGTAATGGGGAGGCGACCCGCATTCGCTCTCATGGGCTTTGCGTTGACCCAAAAGACTCAGGTTTGGCCGATGTGTTTCATTTTGGTGAACCTAACACATCGCTCGTTACTCATACCATACCACTCAAAGTGGTGGTCCATATCGGAGACCCACTATAGGAAGACTTTAGGGTTGATTTTTCCATCGTAGGTTGGAAACTCAGCTCGAACGTTCTTGAGTAGTCTTCCATCCTCGTCGTAGTCATCTCCACGATGATCTACTCTATGGTTCAGAATCCGATCGTTCTGATGACCACCACGTCCAAAGCATGGATCATCATGCTCACGGCGTTGATCAAGGTGCTCATCAACCCTTTCTAACCGATTGTCTCGGTTAAGCAACCTACCATTGGAAGCCTCAAGGGTTGTTTGGGCTTGCTTCATGGGTGTCATTCTATCATTGATCGCACACAAATCAGCTCGGATGCCCCTAAGAGCATCGACAACCTCACTCATGTCCATGGTGATCATGGATGAACCCTTTCCGAAGGAGCTCATTGACTTGCCACGTTAGCTCGGCATGTTCAACCGGATTCAATCTATAATTGGGCAGGTTCGGTAGAGTTGATCCAGGAACTAAGTTTATGGCGTGCTGGATGTCACGCATTGGAGGGAGCTCATTAGGTAAGTCTTCTGGGAATACATCTGCAGAGTCTTTCAAAATCGGCTCCACGTCTGTTGGGTGTTCGCTCGTAGTCTCGAGAGCACGCTCGACGGTGATGACAACGTACACCACATTCTTATCTACAAACACTTTCAAACTCCGAAGTGCTCTCACAATGTTGATGGTCTTAGATTGACCGCTCTTCTTTTCTACTTTGTTGGTCGATGGTATTTTGGGAGGCAAGGGGTTTAAAGTGATCTTCTTGCCCTTATACATAAACGTGCATATGTTAGATCGACCAAGAAGGGTCAGGTCCATGTTAGAGCCACAGCCTTCCCAAAATGATGTGCCCCACATTCATTGACACCACAAGGTGTTCGAATAAGAGGCCAACTGAATCGGCATATGACACCTTTGAGACACGGGAATGGATGATGAGTCAACCCATGTGACTTTGTATGGTCTCGGGTGAGCTTCGGGTGTAGGCCCTAAATGAGTGATGGTGTGTGTCAACACCACATTGGTGCAACTCCCGCTATCCACGATAACTCTACAACTATTTTCTCCACATTTGGCAAAGGTGTGGAAGATGTTCTCCCTACGCCAATCCTCCTTTTCATCCCGTTGAGGTAGCGCAAGGGCACCTTCCTCATCACTAGGTGTTACATCCGGCTCGAAGACTTCTTCCTCAATATTTCCATCATCCTCATCTCCCTCTCCCTCAATGAAGAGATTCCTTTGGGGGTCTCTTGTAGGGCATTGGGTAGCAAAGTCTCCCAACCCTTGACATTTATAGCACTTGATGTACTAACCACCCCTCGAGGATTCTTCAACCACACCTTTTCCCTTGTCAAACCTCACATTGGTAGGAATGGGTTGTGTAGGTTTGGGAAGTGGGTTTCCAGCACTAGACCTTCCCTTACTGGTACGATGACCACTGGTTTGTGACTCAAATCGATTCACCACCGTCATTGTCAAGTATCGCTCAAGGTCTTGTATAACGGCGTAACACTGGTTAAGAGTGTCAACGAGGTGGGAGATCAACTCCTTTTACAATTTCAATCTCAACCCAGTGCGGAACCTAGAGAGAGTGACTTGATGATCTTCCGATACTTTGACTCTCACCATGAATTCTTCAAATTTACCAATGTATTCAGTCATGGGCATACTACTTGGGCGTAAATTTTGTCATTGATCAAGTAAGCGATGGTAGTATGATAAAGGAGTACTTATTTGTAAGTCGTTCTTTCATGTCCACCCAACGGGTAATGGGGAGACGACCCGCATTCGCTCTCATGGGCTCTGCGTTGGCCCAAAAGACTCGGGTTTGGCCGATGAGTTTCATTTTGGTGAACCTAACACATCGCTCGTTACTCATACCATATCACTCAAAGTGGTGGTCCATATCGGAGACCCACTATAGGAAGACTTTAAGGTCGATTCTTCCATCCTCGGTTGGAAACTCAACTCGAACGCTCTTGAGGAGTCTTCCTTCCTCGTCGTAGTCATTTCCATGATAATCTACTCTATGGTTCCGAAACCGATCGTTCTGATGACCACCACTTTCAAAGCATGGATCATCACTCTCACGGCATTGATCAAGGTGCTCATCAACCCCTTATAACCGATTGTCTCGGTCAAGCAACCTACTATTGGAAGCCTCAAGGGTTGTTTGGGCTTGCTTCATGGCAACCATTCTATCATTGATCGCACACAAATCAGCTCGGATGCCCCTAAGAGCATCGACAACCTCACTCATGTCCATGGTGATCATGGCTTACTAACACTGGTTCTAAAATGACTTGCAACTATGAACCAACAAAGAATGAGAACTTTTACCAAACACTAGACGTGCACACTACTGAACACAAATGATATAAAATGCAATAAGGTTGAAATGACATACAAATATGCCCTAACCTAGAACCTAATCTCTGATACCAAAATTGATGGGACAAAGGTCCTTAAACTCGTAAATGACGATGAAATGAAGATGTGCTGAAATTAAATTGATCAAATCTAACATAATCTCAAATTTTTGCGATACCTTAGGGTTTCGTGGATCCCCGATTGATCGATCTGCGAGATTTGACTAGGGTCCAGTCTGATGCGCAAGTACATTAGATTCACGGAAGAGGCGATCCTAGAGATAGAATTCTAGCTACTTCCAGATTAGGGCATTGTTCTTCAATCAAAGGTGGAATCACCAGATCTCTCGAAGGTTTGCTGAATCAGATCGGTTTAATGGCTCGGGCGAAATCTAGGGTTTATGATTTTCAGGATATTCAAAGAGTAATGGTTGAAATGGGTTTTATGGGATCGATAAATCAGGGAGTAGATAAGCAAAGTGATAAAGATTGGAGTTAAGGAGTTGTGGGCTTTGCACCCTTGGCTTCACACCAAACCCTTCACGGGAAAGAAGATTCACTCTTCAACAAAGCTCATCTCAAGCCGAAAGCAAATAGCTCTTTTCATTCATCAAAAATTAATTTTACAATGTTTTTTAATGACCTTATATAGGAGGCCTCAAAACCGAAAAACCTTAAAACAGAAAATTTACGAAACTACCCTAAAATGCTTACATACGAATAAAAAGTAACCTAGAAAAAGGACTAAAAACGTCAATATTCGACGTGACTCACTCGAGCGACAACTGCTGTTCGCTCAGGCGACTTGTTCCAGAGAAAATCCTGTGCGCTCTTCGAAGTCTCGCTCGAGCGATAACCAAGCTCGCTCAAACGACTTTTGGCTGAAAGTTAGGCCTTATTTGTGAAGCATTCTCGCTTGAGCGGGAAGTGAGGTCGCTTGAGCGTGTTTGGGCAGTGTGTCCTTCTTTAGTCCTGGTTCTAGTTCCCTTTCTGTTTCTTCCGATACCGGTGTACGCGAAATGGTCCATAGCCGATGTCCACAGTGTCGGCGTCCCCGTCAGGTTTTAATTCTCTGATTGCTGCTACGAATCAAGTCTGCGGAGGCTGATTTCAATTGCTGTTTTGGGGGGTATCAGAGCCTCTGGTTACTAAATCATCGAACTTTTGAGGGTGATCTTGCTGAGACCTGATCGTACGATTGTGTGCTGCTGCTGATCCTTCAAATTATATACTGCTTCTTTCCTGCTGTTTGTTGGTGCTATGAATCAGAATTGATAGAGCTGCTTTATTGATGTGTTCCTGTTTTAAATTTTACTTGTTAACTACACATTAATATAGCAGTTTTATTCAATTATTGCTGAGATATCCAGCCGAATCGGATATTGTATGTACATAGGCTTGGAACAGATTTGCAGTTATTATTAAGAATGATGATAACAGTTTTTCTCACACTAAATTCTATAAACTGGGGCTATTTCGGATTGTGTTTTGACACTTCTAAACAGAATTTGTAGTATGCTTTATCTACTACCCGTATTTGGAATCTTTGAGGGTTGCGATTCTCATAATTATTGACCAATATACCTGCATCCGAAAGTTATTACATTATTGATTATTACTTCCAAATGCATATTATTTAACTGATCACAACATATGAAGGATCCAACTGTTTTAACAAAATCTAAGCCTGCAGTGACAACATATTAAGCCCATATTCAGAATGAGAATATTGAATTTAATGTCAGCAAGGCAACACCAGAAACATTAGGGGTCAAAGGGCAGGGAAGGAGATGTATCGTGAGCAGGCAGTTAATAAGATAAAGCCGTTGAGAACTGTCAGAATGGGGGATAACAGGGAAGGAACGAAGGAAGAGATGAATTTCGGTCACTTTTGTATGGGGATCAAAATTTCGGTTTCAGGCATGACCGAAACCGAAATCCGATAATTTGGCCGAAATTTTGATCCCCATACAAAAGTGACCGAAATTTCGGTCCAAATTTTCGTTTCGGTGGGGACCGAAACCGATAATTTGGAACGAAATTTCGGTCATTTCGGCCAAAATTTTGATCCTTGAGTGGTAGCATGGTAAAATGTAGACTTAGTTGTGCAGTGGTGAACAAATGTATTGACTTTATTAAGTAACATGGATGACCTTTGAGGTTACAGAGGGCACTTAGAAAGCTTTGTTTCAATTTATGGAAGATAGTAGGAGAGGCGGTACAGTGGGAGGCAAGGCGAAAGGGAGTAGGGAGTGAAGTAATCTTGATTGGGGTGTTTTGTATAAGAAGGTGAGATAGACTAGCAGGGAAAGAGAGACAAAGTGAGGGTCTTTTCTCATCTTTGGGGTTTGGAGTATTTCAATGTTGATGCTTGTCTTGTCATGGAATGCTAGGGGCTTGTGTGATCTCAATAAAAAGGGCTTTGTGGCTGGGCTAAATTTGTTACTTTCCACGAAACTTAGTGAACTGCCACTGGTATGCATAAAAATAGGACGGTGTGAGAGGAAATGGACGGGAATAGGTTGTCCTTGATTCCTTTGTGGTTCTAGAGGAATCCTTCTTGTGTGAGATTTGTTATTGCTGGAAGGTTTTGCTTCAGAAGTGGATGATTTCTCTGTTTCAGTTCTTTTTCGATGAGCCAAGTAGGATTATATGGGGTTGTATTGAACTAAACAACGATTCGGGGAAAATTTAACATTATTCTATTTGATCATGAGACACAAGGTGTTTCAATAGGGTTGGTATGAGAGACTCCACTTGCTGTCCCATGGGTGATCTGGTTGGAAAGAAACAGTAGTGTTCTGGATGTTAGGGAAACTTGTTGCGTTTGTTATGCAAGGGGCTAGAGATTGGGTGCTTCGTTGGGTAGCATCTGATAGGGAGGTCATTTCTAATGAGGGGATGGATTTGGTGGAACGTTGGGATAGTTTGAGGGAGATCTAGTTGTTTCCTCTTGGCATCGAGGGGTTTCCTGGGCTGTTTGGGGAGCTGTCCTGTTTGTTCGAACTTCTTGGTTTTTTGCTTTTTCTTAGTCTCTGCTTTCTTGTCACTTTACTCCCTTTTTGTTTCTGTTAGGTTTGTTGCTATGTACTATAGCTCCTTGCTGTCGGCACAGGTATGTTTTTGTTCTTACCGTTTTCCTTTGTAATATGTTTGCTTTTACTGATAAAAAAAGCCTGCTATTTGATGACCTTCTGCAAATGCGAAGTGCAGTCTATCTTGTTCTCTTTTTCATTACACTTAATAATTATCTTTATGTAGGCTGTGTTTGGCATTGCTCTTTGGGAGAGTAGAAAAGAGCAGCAGCTGCTCTTTGTTATTGCTAAGAAATGTGGGGAGAGAGAGATAAAAGGGAGGCTGCCCTTTGAAGTAGGAAAAACTGCCCTCTTTAAAAGAGCATGATTTTTCATGCTCTTTTAAAGAGGCATGTTTTTCATGTTTCAAAGAGCAGCCTCCCTTTTTTTCTTCCTCCAATCCTTCTCTCTTCCCATTTTCACTTGCAACAACAAAGAGCAGCAGCTGCTCTTTTCTATTCTCCCAAAGGGCAATGCCAAACACAGTCGTAATATTTGTAGAAAGATCAGGTAAACACCTAAGTTATATATCACATAATGAAATTTTTTTTGCTTTCTAAGACTTTTTTACTCGGTTTCGTGAAAAAAATTATTGCAGTTAAGGACACAGCTAAAGGGATGGGCACAGGATGGGAGCGCTTTGATTTCAACATGGAAGCCCCTCTCGATGATGAAGAAATCGAAGGTTAGTTCTGCTCTTCACTTCCTCTTCTCCCTTAATGTTTTATTTTTTCTAAATATGTTCGAGTCTGGTGACAGAAATTATTATATCACACTCTTGGCATGTTTATTTCAGATGAGCCTAAGCTTATGATGACACTGATTTTGAGCTGCTTGGATACTAGTGATTTGTGTTTCCACTTCCTTGCATCCCTATATTCAAAATTTTCTTCCATTGAGTTGAAAAATTTTCAGTTTTCTGCTTGTGTCTGATTTTTTTCTTGGCTTTTTCTGTGCTGTTGCCACTAATCTTTGTCATATTTCTATATAATAGTGCTCTTTCGTTTACTCCACTGGACCTCCTGTTTTTCCTTATATCACTTTTCAATGATATGGAAGTTGAAATAAATGGTTTAGATTTGAAATGTCCGTAGGTAAATAGTGTATGATTGGGATACTTGATATCTTGAGTAGCCATAATTTAAGTATTTCCAAAAACAATGTTTCAAAGATATCTTTTAGCTGGTCAACTGAAAATTTACCGTATCGGTCAGCAAGGTTTAAAACTCGGTATCAGCAGGCCGATACCAAGACATCGTGCGAGGTATCTCTGATACAAACTTCATATGACAGTAACACAAATTAATACATTTTCAAAGTTTTATATTAGTGAATTTTATATAAGGAGTGAGACGCCTGTATTCCTCGTCTTGTGCCCTTCCATTACCGATAGGTATCGTTCGATATGGCTCGGTATTGATGAGACTTTGAACTATGTTTGTCAGCACAAGTCACTTACAAATCAAATTTGGGAGGCTGTAATTTATCTGTTTTGAACTGATTTCTAGATGATTTCTGCATAACACATGTTCTTGCCTTTTGAGATTAAAGGTTAAAATGCTAGTATGATAGCATGTATTTTCCTAAATGATAGCAACTGATGCAGATGCAATTTGAACAGTCTCAGATTGTACAATGCAAATTAATCTGTCCTTCCTGGTCGAAAGTTTGTAAAATTAGATAAATCACTTTATGCATTTATATCAGAAAATAGAATTTGAAATACAGCATCAGCATGGGACCATAGAAAATTGTTTTTTAATACCTGATCCCAAAAATATCTGATGACAATCGTTTGTAATGGATATGTTCATCCTTCTTGAGATGTGCCCTAAGTATTCTTAATATATTTTACCCTTGTTTCTATGAGAAATTTGTCGACTTTTTTGTTCCTTTGAACTTCAGTGGCAGAAGATGATGCAGTGCTGGTCAAGGATATGGGGCAAAGCTTCCGTTTTTCTGCAGTGGAGGTATGTGAATTGATCATTAATTTAAGAAACAAAGCTCTTGTTTCTTCATTGAAGTTAGTGGTTTCTGATAGAACTGCTTCCTGCGTGAAATAATACTTTTGAAGGCAAAACGGAAAGCGGAAATTAAGGCTGCTCATGACCAGGCCATGTTTGGAGCTCCAGCTGCTTTACCCATCCATATAGGAAAAGAACCTTCGGAAGACAAGGATGTAATAGAAGTGAAAAATGAAAATGTACCTGGCACAAACCTCATTAGCAACAAGGTAAAAAAGTATTAGTAGGACCCCCGCCCTTTGAATTCTTCCCCTATTTTCATCATAATAGAGAGGAAAAAATATATTCAAATGCTCTAATGCTATCATTATCACCTTGGTCTCAGGTGCTGGCAATACAACAAGGTTCCTGGCGAGATCGAGCCCGTAAACTCAATGATGGATAAAAATGCTGAGAATTGTGAAACCAAGTGCATTTTGTAACTTTCTTGTGGAACATTGTATCGGTAAGTAATGGAGGCAGCGCTGCACCCGAGAGAGAATGTTAGTTGAGGTGAATGGAGCCCCTTGGGAGTAGCAGCATTGCAGTGGTTGCTGATAAAATGGCAAGATATGAAGGACATTTAGGCGTCTCGAAATCAGTGTTCATTATCAAATGAAGACCAGTTTTGCTGCTCGGAATTTGCTAGAGTTGCAGAACAGATTGAAGTAGAGCATTTGCATTTTTCGTGTTTCCGTTAACTGCAATGTAAATGATTTTTCTTGTTTTTTTGCCTACCCACTGTTACCTCTTAACAAATCAAGTTTGATCTTAGAAGTTTTGAACACATTGTATGTACATTTATATGTATACCTAGCTTGGATTTTTTTAATTTTCTCCCAAATGAGGAGACTTTGACCATTTCGAGATGAAGTAATGTGTTGCTGTTTATAAATACTACTGTGCCCCGGCACTTGCGGAGGGCGCATTAAGTTTGTAATTTTAATGTGATGAGGTGATTTATTAGGAACATTTGAATAAGTGATCCCATTTTGAAAAGTAATTTTGATTGGAAGATAATTGATGCAAAAATATAATATTCACTGCCTGATAAGCTCCGAGAAATTGATTTTTAATTATTATAGGGTGGTGTCACTACCACACCACTTTATGTTAGACACCTCACTTAAACAAAGGAAAAAATTCATTGACTTCAGGCGATGGAGACCATTTTCATCCCAATCTTCACACAATAGATCTTGAGATCATGGGCTTACTATTAGACGGTTAGATGTTGATTCCAGATGGCACACATCCCAAAAAGTGAACGTGAACCATGTTTGATGGTACGTTATGATCATATGATCTCTTTAGGATGCGTGACATGTGGAATCAATATCCTGGCATCTGATGGTAATTCTAGGTCTTTTATGTGGAAGATTAGGATGAAAAATGAACTCTATCGTTTGATTTAAAGCAGTTAGCGGATTTTTCATTTTCCAAGTGAGGTGGCTGTAACATATAGCGGTGTGGTAGTAACATAAATCTTATTATAACAGATGTAATTATAGAAGAGCTCTCATAGTATTTGGAGATGAAAGCAATACAAATAATCACTTGTATTGATGTATGTATTTTGACTGAAACCTTCGTATGGACAGTTAGGTCATTGATTCCAACAGCAGGTGAGGATATGATTGTGTGGTAAGTAGAGTTAGTTTGTTAATTAGTGACGTAGCAGTTTCATCGACCGATTATTGGCATATGCATCCCTGGCCTTGCTTCCGAATCTATTTTATAGCAAAAATTATATACCACTGTTTTTTTATGAACGAAAACCATTGACTGATTTTAATCAGGTGATAGAGATTATTTTTTTGCTTAAATCTTCCTCACAATGTATCCTAAGATGATGGCGCGCTTATCAAACGGTTAGATGTTGATTCCAAATGGCACACGCCCCCAATAGTGACATAGATCTTGGGCAAAGGAGTTGACCTTCACTTTTAGGGATGTGTGCCATGTGAAATCAAACATCTAACGGTCTGATAGGCACACTATAATCTTAAGCTACATTGTGAGGAAGATTGGAGCAAAATACAATCTTCATGATCTGATTAAAATCAGTCAATGATTTTCGTTGGTGCTTGATTGATTATACCAGGTTTGTATATTCTCACGGTTCCCTTAACAGGTCGGTTATCATCAGATTTGGCCAAGACGACTTCTACTGGTTTCACATGACTGCCCATAAAAATACATTTGAACATAGATTGAGTAAATAAAAAAAAAATAAATACATTTAGAGCATAGACCGAGTAAAATTGAATTACAAATCATTACTATTATAATGCAAAAAGGGCGCGTTGGGTAGGGTGAGTCTTTGTGACGAAGAAATTAGATTTTGTTAAAATGAAAATAACACCCTCGGTATCACCACCTTCTAAGTCTTTGCCACCGCCTTATGAATCTGTCAAATCTTAAAGTTACATTTACTTATAATCTAAGATTCTTTTTTCTCAATTGGGATTTTATGTTCTTAAACAGTTGAATGATTTGGGTAATTGTCTTTTGTTATAAATTTTGACACAATATATCTTAAGATCATAGGTCTACTACCAAACAGTCATATTTTGATTTTAAGTGACACACATGGTAATAAATGAACATGATCATGGCATACTTCAAATATGATTATTGGATCATTTTTAGAGATGTATGCCATAGGAAATAAATATATGGTCATCTGATGCTAAGACAATGATTACAAGATCTATGTGTCATAGATTTGGAGGAAAAATGATGTCAATCGGCTTATTCAAAGCAGTCAATTGAGAAGGATAAATCGTGAGTTGGAAAGAGGACTCTCAGTGGCCCAGGTCGGGCCGAATTTTGACCCGCACCCATCCCGAATTTTTTTTTTTTTCTGTTACACCAACCTGGCCAGCTACCCAAGTCAGGCTAAACATGTTGTTATCCGGATTGACCTAGGCCGGGCTTGGGTTTAATGTTCCAACACCCAGCCCGGATGAAACATAAAGAAATAAATAAATATATTTAATTATATTTACTTAAGGGCATATTTCTGAAACGCTGTGAAATTAAATTGTTGAATGATTTAAAATCGATGGCATTTTAATAAGTTGCCACTTGCAATTGGCAGCATTGTAAATAGAGGCCTCAATACCTAAGATATTTTCATGTAACTCGCCTCTCTCTCTCTCTCTTTCTCAATTTCTCGGGCTCTCACTCTCTCTAGCTCTACAGCACATCGGTACGACACAACTTTTCAGACTCTCTCCTCTCTTAATGTCTGACTCTCGCTCCCTCAATCTCTACAACGGCTTGCCAGCACGAAGCAACCTCTCGGCCTCTCGCTCTCTAAATCTCTGACTCACTCCCTCAATCTCTACAATGGCACATCGGCACAGGTATGGCACAACTTCTCGGCCTCTCTCCTCTCTCAAGCCCTGTTTGGCAACCCTTCTCTAGAAAAGTGCTGGTAAGAGGTGTATCATGTTCAGCTTCTCAAATCTTGCTTCTCAAAAAGATCTATAACATGTTGAAAATGGTACTGTGTGAGAAGTAGCCTGGGGGCAGCTTCTCAAATAACATACCATTTTCAGCAAGAGGTTGCCATGTATTGTCACGACCCAAAATCCTTACCCGATATCGAGGGCCTAGAATTCCGTGTTATGACACCGCACGCTGGTTAAGGCGATAAGCGGACATACACATAATCTATAAATTGACTTAGCATATGGATTGAGGCATGTAAGATAGCATTAAAAATAATACTCATAAATTAACAGCGGGAATTATAAAAGACAATAAAAAGATAAATCCTAACCATGCATCTAAGATAGGAAAAAATAAGGTTTACGTAGGATAAAATGGTCCTAAACATGAACTCACAAAAATATCAAAATAACTAGAATATGTCTCTCAAAGAATAAAGTCTAAAGCAAAGGACTCTTAAGGCTCGTAGAAATCTGCTGGATCTACGCTCTCCTCCGGATGATAGCCAACGTCTCCATCTACGTAAGCCGCCTCCTAATGAGCCTCTCAAATCATCAAGGACGGATAAGCGAAATTTTCACCAAAGCTGTTAGATTTTGGGAGGGGTGAGTTTACTCAATCACGTAGAACTCGGCTGGGTTGCACAATCGATCCACCATAACTTACTCGGTGGGCGTGTGCAAACGCTTGAATTGCGGTGCATTTTTAAAAATATAACCAACATCTTAAATAAATGAAATAACTTATCCATAATTCATAGACTATCATAATCAAGACTGAAAAATATACTAATATAACATGAAGAGTGCATGATGCTTCTATTTTCTTATCTCTTTTCCTAATTGTCTCATCAACTTAGCATACGTGACATATCGTAAGTCTTATTAATTACTCCATACGCACACAACGCATTTCGTGATCTTATCTTATTTAAACGATCTGTGCCAGGATCGCTGCTCGAGCCTACCACGCGAGGTCCACGTGTAGATAACCACCTAACCTCCATATCATAATATAAACCTCCATCCAGCCAGATGAGGTTGCCGGCATAGTAACCACGATGTCCCCTTAGTTCGAGACAAAGCTATAATGTAAGACCCGTCTTAGACGTTGAGCCCTTACGGTGGCTCGTAAGGTATGCGATGTAGAAACTTAATTTATATTTAGGCCTTCACGATATCTTAACCTATCATAACATTATTCGGTTCTGGGCTTAGGTCCCCGATTTTATATTTGTGTGGGCTTAAGTCCCATCTTTCTTAATATATATGTGTCTTACCATATTCATTTCTTATTTTCTTCTTAAAACTTAGTTAGAATAGGCCACGGTGTGATAGGCTTCACTAAACCACGTTTTCCAAGGAAGGGTTCAGAGTAACCTAGATGTACCGTGTGGTATCCCATACTACCATAGAGGTTGCATCCGCATACATGGATGCCTACATTCCAAGTTCCACGTGACCGTGAAAGAAACCCCACCGTGACTAAGGCTTAAGTCATGTGTCATATTTTATTCTTAACTTATATGTCGCCTATCATTGATTTTCTATATGATGAATGTCATACGATAATGGTGAACATATATAAGAATGAATTATAACATAAACCTTAAACATTTCATATTTTGAAGAAAATTAATAAAGAGCATAACATACTGAAATATTAAAGTAAAAGGAAAATAAGAAATATTTAACTATATTTATTTTACAATAGTGTTGAAACTATACTTCATTAAAGTTAATTATATTCATGAAATTTGGTGATTGATGGTATAGCGATCCAACATATTTTAAAATTCTAAAGGATATGTCAATTCAAGAATTGTATGAGGCTTAGAGGAGGTAATAGAATGGTAAGTATTGAAAAGCATCCATATTTGACCCTTAAACTTATAGATTGTTATTATGCAAGCTATTTAATGTATTTTATTTAATCTTAGGGATTTATAAGTCTAGAGATAAGTTTAGCATAAAGTAGTCAAAGAGTTAAAAAAATAATGTCAAACCCGTGTAACCTTGGATCATCTAAAACGTATCCCGACTTGCAGCTCAATTTTGACCTTAAAAATATTAAATTCGTGAAATTACTATTTCAGACAAAGTTGTAGATCTCGTTGTCTTCTTTCCAATGCCGCAAGAATCACGTCAATCCGAGTTCGGGGTAAAAAAGTTATGGCCAAAATACCGAGGCTGTGTCTGTTGAAGAGTTTGGCAGAATTTCACGAAAATCTGGGAAAAACGATCCTATCGAATTTGGGCCTAATTTCTATATTTTTAAGACCCGAAATTTATCAAAATTTAAGAAAAAATTAGGGTTTTCTTTTTAAGAAATAACTAAATAATTTAAGATGGATTTAGAGGCACCCACCTGTTGAAGCGTGTTTCGAATCCTACGATAATTTGGGTTGATGGAGATTCGGATTCGAGAGGCGATATGCAGTCTTTTCGCGAGAATTCCTTTCTTACGATAAATTGGTCGGCGATGAGAAACTTTGATGGTGTAAGATTCCGATAAGATCGAAAATCGATGGAGATCGAGAATTATGAAAGATGATCGAGCTTTTAAGAGAAGAGGGATAAAGAAAGACAACAGAGAAGAAATAAATATATCTAATTCCTCAGATAGTTAACTCTAATTAAGACTTTCCGTATAAGATTTAATAAAATAGTAGTTTTTCTACGCAGAATTCAATACGTTTGAAAAGCTTGAGAGGTTTTGCTCCAGCTTTGTAAAGCACCAAGGTAAATGGTGATTCTCTCCCAAATTTACAATTGTGCCCTTTAACCCGCTTCACTCTTCAAACGGGCATAACTTTTTATATTCTTATCGAAAATCGACAAATTATATATCGTTGGAATCGTATCGACAAGTACTCCGCATTGAGTCTAATATTGATATATAAAAAATCAGACTAATTCTAAAGTGAGTATATACCACGCCTTGTGGTATACATCATCATCTAATACCATTAAATAAAATTCAAAAATCTGGGTTATTACATTCTCTCCCCCTTATAATATTTTCGTCCCCGAAAATTACGTACTGATTATTCAAAAAGCTCAGGATGGTTTTCTTTGATGTCGTCTTCATTTTCCTGTGTCGCTTCTTTTGGCGTGTGATGTTGCCATTGGACCAACACTAATCTCATAGTTTTGTTTTTGAAGACTTGAACTTTGTGGACAAGGATCTTGATCGGTCTTGCTATGGTAGGGTGATCCTCCTTTATATCGACGGGGTCGATCTCCACTATGAGGGATGGGTCATAGATGTATCTCCTCGATTGAGACATGAAAAGCGTCCCCGGATTCTGTATATTGTGATGGTACCTCGCCCCACACGTTTTGTGACCTCGAAGGCCCTACATATCGGGGCTCGGCTTCGCTTTCCAAAGCGATGACTCCTAGTCGGAGAGGCGAATGAATACTCGTTCGCCAACACTTAAACAAATTTTGTGTTTAATCACGAATACAATTGCAATGAAATTTAAAGTTTAAAATTTTCAATGTGTTACCTCAATTCTAAATTACGACGGTGAGGGTTGGCGTACTTTCTACGGCGATCTGGGCTATCTTAAGTCGTTACAGCGTATCGGTTTGACTTTCTCAGTCGTAGTTTGGACTAATTCGGGTCCAAGCATCTTCCTAACTCCAACTTCGTCTCAACACAATGGCGTTCTGCAACTTCTGCCATATAAAGCTTCGAAAGGGGACATTCCTATACTTGCCTGGTAGCTATTATTGTAAGAGAACTCGATCGGAGGTGATCGTCGATTCCTCGTCGAAAGTCGAGCATACGCTTTCGTAACATATCTTCAACTACTTGATTCACTCTTTTCGATTCATTTCCGTCATGCATGGGTGGCGATACTAAAATCTAATCGAGTACCCAGAGCTTTTTGGAAGGCTGTCCAGTATTTTGAAGTAAATTTGGAGTCTCGATCAGAGACAATACTGACTGGGACCCCATGTAGTTTGACAATCTCTTTCAAATATGTTTCGGCAAGTTTGTTCCCATCTGTGGTAGTCTTGAATGGTAAGAAATGAGCTGACTTGGTCAATCTGTCAACGATAACCCAGATTGCATCATTCTTCTTCATCGTCTTTGGTAGACCTACGATGAAGTCCATAGATATGTTTTCCCACTTCCATTCCGGGATGGGTAGGGGTTGTATAAGTCCGGCCAATTTTTGATGTTCTGCCTTGACTTGTTGACACACTAAACATCTAAAACACGTGATCGCTATTTCCGTTTCATATTCGGCCACCAATACCAATTTCTCAGATTTCGATACATCTTCGCACTGCCTGGCTGTACGGAGTATCCTAATTTGTGACCTTCATCAAGTATCTCCTTTTTCACTTGAGGGTGATTGGGTACGCATGCCTTTGTCTCAAGAGTAACATCCCATCCGCCTTAGGCTGAAATCGGGTTTCAATCCTATGGTTTCAATGATTTTGAGGATCTCTGGGTCTGTACGTTGTATTTCCCTGATTTTGTCTAAAATGAACGGACTCATCACAATTCGTGCCAAATATACACCATCGTCAATCTCTTGGAGGTAAATGTCTTCTTCGGCGAGTTCATTGAAGGGCTTCCAAATTTTTAATCTGGCTAATAGTGCCGAAGATTTTCTACTAAGTGCATCAGCGACGACATTTGCTTTTCCGGGGTGGTAATTTATGGAGCAGTCGTAATCTTTCATGTATTCCATCCATCTACGTTGTCTCAAATTCAGGTCCTTTTGTGAGAAAAGGTACTTGAGACTTTTGTGATCCGTATAAATCTTGAACGTCTCGCCGTAGAGGTAGTGGCGCCATAGTTTGAGGGCGAAGATAACTGCAGCCAGTTCCAAGTCATGAACCGGATAGTTCTTTTCATGAGGTTTGAGTCTTGACCCATAGCGACAACTTTCTTACTTTGTTCAAGCACACAACCAAGTCCCTGGCGAGATGCATCTGTGAATATTTCAAATTCACTAGTGTTGGAAGTGGAAGGTAGGGTGAGGATTGGTGCAGTAGTAAGCCTCTTCTTCAGTTCTAGAAAACTTGATTCACATTCATCGGTCCACACAAATTTGACATTCTTCTGTGTGAGGCGGGTGAGCGGTAGAGCAATGCGTGAAAATCCTTCAATAAAGCGACGATAGTAACCCGCCAATCCGAGGAAACTCCTAACTTCGGTAACACTCGTCGGTGCTTTCCACTCTGTAATTGCTTTGATCTTAGAAGGATCGACGGTCACTCCTTCTGCTGATACCACGTGTCCCAGAAAGGTTACTTGTTTAAGCCAAAACTCACACTTACTTAGTTGGTGAAATGTGCTTTTCACCCAACATTTTCTACTTGAAAAGGTGCTTTGTGAAGAAAAATTGCCAAGCAAGGCCTCAATCTCTCTGATTCTGTCTAACTCAATCTCTACAACTCATTGCATAGCCTCTCGGTCTCTCGCACAGCGGCACAGCCCCACTCGCACCACAACACCACCACTTGTTACACCACCGTCGACCAATTCTCGGTGATCAGGCGTGTCTGTTCCATTTTTTTTTGAAGTAATTATTAGCTAATTTCTAGCAATTAGTTTTCTCTAAAACCAAATCCTAGAGCCTAAACCTAATCTCTATTCCCTAACTCTAATCAGTTTGTTTGTATAATTTTAACTTTTTCAAACCCTAGCATAACTAATAAACTAAAATTTGTTTCGCCAAACATCATAAAGTATAAAAATGATTTGAAATTTTTTATAAAATCTATTCACTAAAAAATGATTTGAAATTATTTTAACCAAATTAAATAAACCAAAAAAAATAGAGCACAAAAAGCCCTTGAACCCAGCCCGACCCTAACTCGGTCCAAGAGAGTTATAATTAATAGGAAATAAGGTACCCACCCAATCCCAAAAGGGTCTCCCTCCCGCTTTCACGTACCATCTTTAATTTCCTCCTCCTCACATGCATGGAATGCTCACGTGTGCATTATACTAGTAGCTAGGTTATAACCTAACATATATGGTTGCAGTATTAAATAACAGTTGTATCCATTTTTTCACCTTAATATTAAATGGTAACCATTCCCATAGTTAATACTTAATAGTGATGGGATAGAGACATCAAACAATACGAATTCCACGACCGTCCAAATCTTTCTTTCCCAGAGAGCGAGGACAAGTATATATGCACCAGCAATTACCTAAAAGATGTCTTCTGAGTCTTCTGAGTTGAATGCTGCATATATACATGTATTATCACATGACACTTGTTTTTTATTTATTTTTTGATAACGACATTCTTTACAAAAAGAAAATTATTAGTGATTTTGTGTCATATGCATGGCATGTATGAGTCTAAGATGGGCAATGGTCAAGTCCAACTAAGTAGAATCGGATTTTCAGTCCTACCTCATCTACTACCCTTAGAAATAGGAGAATTTTGCCTGTACGTCATACTATAAAAAGTGAAAAGCTAAAAGATCAAGACTCTCCTATTTCCAAGGGCAACAAATGAGGTAGGGCCGGAAATCTGATTCTACTTGGTAGGACCTGACCATTGCCCGTGCAAGATTACAACGTAACAACATACATTAATTCCTATATTAATTGTGACTCGGAAAAAATTAATTTCAAGCTGAAATTATTATATAGATTTTTTATTAAAAACATTTAAGAATGAAGGGGTTTGGTCAGGTCCTACCAAGTAGGACCTTAAATCGGGTTCTATTTTATCTCTTATCATCCAAAGAGAAGAGATATGCCGTTGGGGTTAATCGTAGAAACCAATAAATGCTTGTGAAAGAAATTAAAGGAGTAAGAGAGAGAAACGTGTGGAAACTTGTGAGAGAAATTAAAGGAGCAAGAGAGAAATTGATGTAGAGGTAGGGCCGACCCTGAACCAAGGTGAGTTAGGCGGCTGCCTTGGCCCCCGATTTTCAGGGGCCCTAAAAAAAAAACCCTTTTAAAAGCTAGGTTTAAATATATATATATATATATATATATATATATATATATATATATATATATATATAAGGCCCCCATCTCTCTCTCGTCTCTCCAAAGTCCAAACCCTCTCCTCTCTCAAGGCTCCACCGCTCCAGCGTCTCTCTCTCTTGTCTCTCCAAACCCTCCTCACTCTTAAAGAAACCAAAGAAACCCAAAAGAAAATTGACAAATGCAGCTTACAAGTTACAAATCAAGGAGCAAAAATGTATCTTCTTCAGAATCCAAGAGAAGACCATAGAATTTGATTGGTGGGACAGTTTCTGGCATAAAAACTCTACTTCAGGTATCCTATTGACTCTGTTGATTCTTTTAATTTTTTCCTTATTTTAAAGATCAGCACAATAGATTGATCATAAAATCTTAATGGGTTTTGTTCATTATATGCTACTCAATCTGTTTTTTAGTTAAAATTTATTTTTTTATTGGTTTCTCTCTCTCTCTCTTTTATTTTTTAATTTTATTTTACTTTAGCATCACTTTAGTAATTTCAGTTTGCAGTTTTGGGTTTACAATAGATTGAACATAGAATCCAAATGGGTTTTGTTGATTCTAGGCTATTTAATCGGTTCTCTTTAATTTCAGTTTCATGAAGATATTCAGGTAGTATTTGTTTAATTTTTATCTGGGTAGTTTTTGTTTTTTAGGTTTTTCTTTTTTACTGATGTAACATTCTCGAAATTTAGGATTTGAACAGTATCCTCGGGATGCGTGTCCGACTCGTCGTAAGTTTGACCAAGTAGAAAGTGAACTCGATGACTATGATTCAACTTAGGTTGATGTTAAAATGCATGTATGCGTAGTGTTAGATGTGTTTAGAGATCATATACACCTAGCATTGGCGTATGTGCTTTACACAAAAGCTTGAAGGGTTAAAAAGGAGTAAATAACTTAAGAGAGTTATGAAGAGAGAGAGAGAGAGAGAGAGAGTAAGATGGAGCAATTGCTAGAGAATTGGGTGGAATAACGGATTGAAGCGACATTTGAACTATAAATTATGACCGTTGAAGTTGGAGTTTGGAACCCTAGCCCATAGATCAATCCAGTGAATCAATCAAGAGATTGATTGAGGTGAGTTCTATTAAATTTTCTATAAACATGTTGTGCATTGAATTATAGATTAAATGCTGAATTAAAGATGTAGAAAGAATAAGAAATGGTAAGGAAGAAAGTTGGAAGAAATGCCCGCAAAGGGTTGAATTTATAACCAAATCGATTGATAAATTTGAAAAATTGATCAATCAATTTTGACTTAGAAGTTAACTAGGCAAAAATGTCTGAAACCGATTGATCGAATTAAAATCGATCAATCGATTTGTGGAGTTCGATTAATCGGTTTAAAATCGATTAATCGTCTGAGCACTCCCAGTGGCTGAAAAATCAGAGCTTGGGAAAACCGATTGATCGAATTGAGAAATCAATCAATCGATTTTAGAATTTTGATTAATCGATTTGGGATCGATTAATCGATTTTGGGAATTCGATTGACCGATTTTGGAGATCGATCAATCAATTTGAGCAGTTTCAGTTGGCTTTTATTTTGAACTTTGGAGTTCTGGGAGGGTCTTGTACCTTCTTTTATGCATCTTTTTTTATGCTTTGCTTATGCTATAATGTATCATAGGTTGTACAAGTGAGTGCAAGTATGGGAAATGCCTTGGACCTGGACGCTTGAGAATTAACACACATGAGGTAGGGAACTCCCTGAAAATATATTTTAATAGCAAGAGCATGTATGTAGTGATATAGAAATGAGTACTTATGTATCGAAAATGTGAATCTTAAGTGTGTGTGTGTGAACACAAAGTAAAGTAAATAAGTATGTAATATCCCCAGGAGATGTGAATGTGATAAGAGCATCTGTGTGATGCATTGCGTTGGACATCCTAAGGATGTATTTGAAAATATAAAGCAAAGTGAATGAGATTGATAAAGCATAATCTACTATATTTAGCACAATCACACGATGAATAACTATATGTAGTGTATTTTTTATATTTAAGGTTTGGAGAATACCCCACTGACGTGGCGGGATACCCACGACTGACCCGACAGGATATCCGTGACCGGTACGGCGGCCAATCCGTACACCAATTGCACATTCCAGGGATGTATGTACGTATGAGACTTAAACCCCGTCGCTTATGAGAAAGAGACCTGGGTAGTATTGAATGAATGAAAAAAGATATAAAAATAGTCTGATTAGACGACGATAGAGGGTATTTCATTGGGCGCCCAATGTTATAGTAAATCAGAGAATATTTAAGTTATGATTTAAGTCTTTAGGCCAAATCATTGTCTTATATGAACAAGTTGATAACAAATGAATACATGTAAAGTAACAGTAACATCCAGTGCATCTTTTCAGCCATTTAATATGTTTTTCAGCTAATTCATTAATACATCATGCTGCTAAATATCATGGAATATGTGTAATAACCCTAATTTTTTGGGAGCAGTGTATGTCACACACGACGCACACAGCACTTGTGTATTTGTGGTTCACAAGGGAATCACAATTACTATGTACACCTTAAGTGTATATGTTTAGTCAGTAAGCTATGTGGCTGCAAAACACAAATATGAATGTATGTGGTTAATACACTAGTCAAAGTAAGAGAAGAGGGGAGGAGTCTCCCATACATGACACTCCTGATTGAGTTTAGAGAGGAAGAGAGAGAGTGAGATAGGGAGAAAGAAAAGAAAAGGGTTGGTTAAAAAAGAACTAGAAATAGAGAATCTTCTTGAGAAAAGAGTGAGATTCACCTTTTAGATCCTTAATGCGTGAGATAAGGAAGGTGTAGTGATGAGATTTGAGAAGATCTAAGGGTGGTGAACTAGTTGATGATCAAGAAAAAGGCGTTTGAAAGAAGGGTTTTGAAACCCTCATTGGTATGGTTGATCTTGGACCAAATCTAGAAGAGTTCCCATTAATCCAAGGTATGTAAATATTTATATGTGATTTAGATAAGGTATTAATTGTTAGGTAGATTTGTTTTGATGTTTAAATAGGGTATTAAATGAGTTAAGGGGGTAGTTCTCAAAACAATTGAGCAATTACTGTCATCGCTCCTCGGTCGAGCGGTTAAAATAGCTCGCTCGAGCGAGGAAGGACAAAATATATAAGAGAAAAAGTTCTGGTCTAGCTTGAGTGAGAAACTTTGTAAAGAGGAAGATCGCTCGAGCGAGGGTCGCGGGAAGTCAAAAGGCCTCGTTTCGAATTGCTCGAGTGGGGATGATACCTCGCTTATAACTGCTCGAGCGATGAATAGTGATCGCTCGCGCGATGAATAGTGCTCACTCGCGCGAGGTACTACATAAAATTTCACCTTATTTTAATTTATTATTGTTCTTGGAAGCTATAGTTCCCAAGATTCTTAAGAACTTTTCTGAGGGTACTTTTGGCACATGCAATGTAGGTTTGGCGTATGTTAGATGCGTTTGATTCCCTAGGGACTGGCGATGCATTAAAATATGACTTTGCTTTAAGGTAGGGAAAACCTTGAACATGTATTTTAATCTCAAGAGCATGCATGTAGTGATATAAAAATGAATACAAATACATAAAAAATGTGAAACCGTAAATGTTTGTGAGTGACACAAAGTAAACAAGTGAATATGTGACATCCCTAGGGGATGGGAATGCAATAAAGGCATCTGTATGATGCATTGATTTAGACATTCCAGGAATGTATGTGAAATTATAAAGCAAGAATGAATGAGAACTGACAAGGCCTAACTTATTATGTTTAGCACAATCACACGGTGAATAACTATATGTAGTGCACTTGATACTTTTGTTATTTAAGGTTTGAATAGGATACCCCACCAACGTGGCGGGATACCCACGACTGACCCGACAGGATATTTATGACTGGTACGGCAGCCAATTCGTACACCAATTACACATTTGAGGGATGTTGATATGAGAAAGGGACCTGGGTAGAAATGATGAATGAAAACAGTGATATGAAAACTGTCTAGTTAGACAACGATGAAGGGTATTCCATCGGGCGCCCGACTCTATAGTAAGTTGGGGAATATTTAAGTTACAGATTTAAATCTTTAGGTTGAATCAGTAGAAAGTTGAGAACAAAAGAGAACATGTGAAATAACAATAACACTTAGTACATTTATTTTTCAGTCATCTAAACTGTTGTTTTTCCTAGTAAATTTATTAATACATCATGTTGTTTTATGTCATAGAATATATGTGAGAGCTTGACTTATATTTTCATTGTGTTGTTTTCCTATTGAGCTAGGATGTAGCTCACCCTTTAGACTATACGTCTCAGGTCCTGTTCTTGCGGCTGTTGAGGCTTCGGGAGATGTAGATCTGGGGGATTCAGATTACGTGCCCGGAGAAGAGTTGGAGCCACCTCGTAAGGACTTCTTCTAGAGGACCCGTGTGTGCTTTGAGAGTGATTTTGAGAGTTTTCTGTGTGACTTGATATGCCAAGCCTTATTTTTTAGGAAAAATGTAATTAAATGATATATTCTTTTGGCGAACCATCTGGGGTGATCCTGCTTATCACCGATGGTTCGGGTCGGTTCTTCTGTTCGTGCGTTGGCATGGAAGTAGAACTGCCTTTTGAGCTTTTGTTTTATAATAGCATATCGTTATTGTATGCTTATTTCAGTTCACATGTTTTTCCTTTCATTAGTTGTTGCTTGGATATACCAATATTTCGTACGGACTTCAGGGGCTCGGCCTAGAGGGCCGTGCTGATGGCACGGGTTTCAGGGTGTCAAAATCTGAGCTATCACAGTTGGTATCAGAGCGTTTCTTTTAGAAATTCTGACAATAATTATTTTTCAGAGCATAGGAACTTCTGCTAACGAAATTTTAGTTTCACGTGCAGGCCGTTATGTCTTCTAGGGGAAGTGGCCGACCCAGGGGCGGTAATGAGAAAAATTTACGTAGTAGAGATGATTTCATCTCGCCTACGAACAAAGTACCTATGGGAAGCAGAGGGGCTTCAGGTAGTGGTGGCCAAGAGAGCTAAGATCAAGAAGAGGGCCGAGAACGAGATCGACAAGAAAGAGACCAAAGAGAACAACAAAGGATAAGGGAGAGGAATGAAGAAAGAGAGGAGCGTCAGAGGATGATGCATACCATGGAAATCATGGCGACAGCCATGGCTCAACAAGCAACATCTTTGGCAGCTCATAATGTCAGTGATCAGCAACAACCGCCTACACCTCCAGTAGGTCCGACACTGTCAGTGCCCTCTGCATTCACTGAGTTTAGGAGGATGCGTCCTCCTAACTTTTCAGGGCAAGTTGAGCCAATAGCTGCTGAGAATTGGCTGAGCGAGATGGAAAATGTTTTCAGCATGCTTACATGTTAGATGGGGAGGCAGGACCTTGGTGGAAGTCCGTTTCTAGGACTAGGACTATAGAGACCCCAGAATTGCCCTGGACGGGATGAGTTTGTAGAAGAGTTTAACAAGCAGTATTTCCCCGAGGTAGTGAGATATCAGATGAAGATATAGTTTTTACAACTCTTGCAAGGGAGGATGACGGTAAGGGAGTATGGAGTGGAGTTCATGAGACTTGCTCGCTTTGCTCCCGATTATGTGGTTACCGATGTGATGAGAGCGAAGAGGTTTCAACACGGCTTAAGGCCGGATATTAGAGGAGTGGCACCTTTTCAGTTGAAAACCTATGGAGAGGTCATGAGTAAAGCTCTGGTTGTTGAGGAAGAAATAATGATAGATACCGTCGGGGAAGAGGAAATGTAGATTAGAGTAGAACTGGGAACTACGAGCCGGTGAATAAAAAGCCGAGATTCGTAGCGCCTAATCAGAGACAACCGTTCCAAGCAGGGTATGGAAGGCCAGCGCAGTAGGCAAACTATCAAAGATTTCTAATGCTTGCGTCGGGGAGACCAATAAGATATGAGAGCCCTGCTACCACCACGGGAGCAGCAGTTATACAGGGTTTTTCACGAGCTGCTTCTTCCACACTTAGGGAGACTTGTGCCAAGTGTGGCAAATCTCACAAGACGGCGGATTGTAGGCAAGGAATAAGGGGTTGTTATAAATGCGGAAAGGTGGGTCATGAAATTCGGGATTGCCCCAAGGTGAACAAAGATAAGACAGACGACTTTTGCTTCAATGTCATGATCGATACAAGCGAGGAAGCCGATCGTACAAGGAAGAGCATACGCAGTCACTACCAAAGAAGCAGGGAACGTACATGACATTATCTAAGGTGAGATTCCTTTTAAATAAAGAGTTCCAATTTCTTAAAAATTTTAGATAGAGAAGGTGCGTTCATTTGGCAATAGTGTAGACTCGTCCTTATGCATTAAATTTTGATAAGTAAATATGCACTATGTCTGTATATATGTATGCTATAGGTATGTTATGAGTATACGAGAAAGGATCCTATGTAGCATATGAAGCACGAGTGTTGATAGACCCAGGGTCTACCCACTCCTTTGTTACTTCAAGGTTTGCAAGGAGAATGAAGATTGTCCCGGAGACATTGGACTTTGTTCTGTTAGTGTCAATCCCGACTGGAGAATTAGTTGACACAGAATTGATTTGTAAGTCAGTAATAGTTGGCATCGATGATGGAGAAGTGCATGAATTGGCAGCAAAATTAATATTGTTAGACATGCAAGGATTCGATGTGATCCTTGGCATGGACTGGTTGTCACAATACTGTGCGACTGTAGATTGCAAGAACAAGGTCGTCATCTTCAGACCTATTACAAGGAGATCGTTCCGATTTTAAGGAGAGAGATCGACGCATATGCTACTTATCTCTGCAGTTAGGGCCAAGCGCTTGATCATAAAAGGGTGCAGTGATTATTTGACATTCTTGAAAGACGATAAAGAAGGGAAGAATGACATCTCAAAGATCGCGGTCGCGTGTGAATTTGAAGATGTATTTCTGGAGGAGTTATCAGGATTACCTCCAGATAGAGAGGTGGAGTTCGGGATCGACTTAGCACCGGAAATGGAGCCTGTTGCGAAAGCACCATATAGGATGACTCCTACTGAGTTAAAGGAGTTGAAAGAGTAATTACAAGAGCTCATGGACAAGGGGTTTATAAGACCGAGCGTGTCTCCATGGGGATCACCAGTCTTGTTTCTAAAGAAGAAGGATGGGTCAATGCGATTGTGCATTAACTATCGCCAGTTAAACAAACTCACCATAAAGAACCTATATCCTTTGTCAAGGATAGACAACTTATTTGATCAGCTACAAGGAGTGAGATATTTTTCCAAGATCGATCTGAGATTTAGATACCATCAGCTGAGAGTCAAGGCAGAGGACATTCAGAAGACTGCTTTTAGGATACAGTACGGACACTATGAGTTCTTGGTGATGCCGTTTGGGTTGACGAACGCACCAGTGTCGTTTATGAATTTAATGAATCGGGTGTTTAAACCACACCTGGACTCCTGCGTCGTGGTATTCTTTGACGATATCCTAATATACTCTAAATCAAAAGCAGAGCATAAAGAACACTTGAGAGTTGCTCTACAAATGTTGCATGAACACCAACTATACGCCAAGCTCAGTAAGTGTGAGTTTTGGTTGGAGGAAGTTAGCTTTTTGGGACATGTCATCTCAAAGCATGGTATCACAGTAGATCCGACTAAGATTGAAGCAGTGGTAAATTGGGAACAACCAAAGACGGTAACAGATATCCGTAGTTTCCTTAGACTAGCTGGCTACTATTGAAGTTTTGTAGAGGGGTTTTCAAAAATATTGAGACCTCTTACGAGACTTACACGGAAGGACGTGAGATTTGAGTGGAGTGAAGAGTACGAAAAGAGTTTTTAAGAACTTAAGAAGAGACTCACTTCAGCTCCAGTATAGGCAATTCCTTCAGGCAGTGGAGGGTTTGCGGTATATAGTGATGCTTCACATAATGGTTTGGGCTACGTGCTCAACCAATACAAAAAGGTGATAGCTTACGGGTCAAGACAGTTGAAAGAGCATGAAAAGAATTACCCGACACATGACCTGGAACTTGCAGCGGTCATATTTGTGCTAAAAATTTGGCGACATTATTTGTACGGTGAGACCTTTGAGATCTTCACTGACCACAAGAGCTTCAGATACCTGTCTACACAGAAAGAGTTAAATATGAGGCAGCGCAGATGGATGGAGTTCCTCAAGGACTACTACTATTCCATATAGTACCATCCAGGCAAGGCTAATGTAGTAGCCGACGCCTTAAGTCGAAAGGGTTCACCTCAATTGGCTAGTTTGATTTTGGGTATGCATAGACAGAAATTATTTGAAGAACTTTCACTGTATGATGCAAATATCGAGGTGCATGCCACAGGAGCCTTCTTAGCTAACATATCAGTGAGACCAGTGATATTTGAGCATATTCGCGAGCTACAGCTGAAAGACCTAGAGTTAACCAAGATTCATCAAGATGTGATTGAAGGCATCAAACCTGAGTTCTCAATGAAGGAAGATGGTTCCTTATTGTTCAAGGGCCGTCTTTGCATTCCTGACAATGCCGATCTGAGGCAAACTATTCTTGATGAGGCTCACAAGTCAAATTATGCGATCCACCTTGATAGCACTAAAATGTACCAAGATTTGAGAAATAATTACTGGTGGAGAGGTTTGAAGCAAGACGTGACTAAGTACGTGTCACGGTGTTTGGCGTGTCAGCAGGTGAAGGTCGATCATAGACATCCTGCTGGATTATTACAACCTCTACCCATACCAGAGTGAAAGTGGGAATCAATCTCTATGGGCTTTATAGTAGGATTACCGCGTACAGCGAAGAGATACAATGCCATTTGGGTAGTCATAGATCGATTGACCAAATCAGTACACTTCTTGCCTTACAACACGATATATACTGTGAGAAGACTTGCGGAGTTATATATGAAAGAAATCATGCGATTGCACGAGATTCCAAGCAGCATTGTTTCTGATCAGGATCCGTTATACACTTCAAAGTTTTGGAAGAAATTCCAGGAAGGCATGGGGACGCGATTGGATTTCAGTTTAACATTCCATCCGCAAACTGACGGACAGACAGAGAGGGTAAACCAAGTGATAGAAGACATGCTCAGAGCGGGTATGCTTGAATTACAAGGGTTATGGAATCAATACCTACCGTTGATTGAATTTGTATATAACAATAGTTTCCAAGCGAGCATTGGAATGGCACCGTATGAAGCTCTCTATGGACGACGGTGTAGATCACCTATCAACTGGGAAGAAACGGATGAAAAGTTTGTTCTAGGGCTGGAGTTGCTTGAAGATAATGCCACCATTAGCAGTATGATCAGAGAAAGACTTAGGTCAGCTTAGAGCAGACAGAAAAGCTATGTCGATATCAAAAGGACGAGTGTAGACTACAAGGTCGGTGAGCATGTGTTTGTGAAGGTGTCTCCTATGAAGGGCGTTATTAGATTTGGAAAGAGAGGGAAGCTAAGTCCCCGCTACCTTGGACCATTTGAAGTTTTGGGTCGAGTAGGGGAAGTCGCTTATTGCATTAGATTGCCCCGTTGTTTGATCGAGTACATAATGTCTTCCACGCATCTATGCTCAGAAAGTACGTGAATGACCCTTCTCACATCTTGGGAGGTCAACCTTTAGAAATGCATGAAGATATGAGCATGATAGAGGAACTGGCGGAGATATGGGATCGAAAAGAACAAGTGTTGCGTACGAAAGTGATTCCTTTAGTACTTGTTAGATGGAGAAATCATCCGGCCGAAGAAGCAACGTGGGAACGTGAGGTCGATGTCAGACCAGCATGCGACCCGTCGGGCACGTGCATCGAGACGTATTATTCAAAGGCCAAATTTTTGAGATGTTACACTCCTGGTTGAGTTTAGAGAGGAAGAGAGAGGGTGAGATAGGGAGAAAGAAAAGAAAAGGGTTGGTTAAAAGAGAACTAGAAATAGAGAATCCTCTTGAGAAAATGGTGAGATTCACCTTTTAGATCCTTAATGCATGAGATAAGGAAGGCGTAGTGATGAGATTTGAGAAGATCTAAGGGTGGTGAACTAGTTGATGATCAAGAAAAAGGGGTTTGGAAGAAGGGTTTTGAAACCCTCATTGGTATGGTTGATCTTGGATCAAATCTAGAAGAGTTCCCATTAATCCAAGGTATGTAAATGTTTATATGTGATTTACATAAGGTATTAATTGTTAAGTAGATTTGTTTTGATGTTTAAATAGGATATTAAATGAGGTAGGGGGATAGTTCTCGAAACGATCAAGCAATTATTGTCATCGCTCCTCGCTTGAGCGGTTAAAATAGTTCACTCAAGTGAGGAAGGAAAAAATATATAAGAGAAAAAGTTCTGGTGTCGCTCGAGCGAGGAACTTTGTGAAGAGGAAGATTGCTCGAGCGAGGTCACGGGAAGTCAAAAGGCCTCATTTCGAATCACTTGTGCGAGGATGATACCTCGCTTATAACCGCTCAGCGATGAATAGTGATCGCTCGAGCGATAAATAGTGATCACTCACGCGATGAATAGTGCTCACTCGCTCCAGGTACTACATAGAATTTCACCTTATTTTAATTTATTATTGTTCTTGGAAGCTATAGTTCTCAAAATTCTTAGGGACTTTTCCGAGGATACCTTTGGCACATGCAATATAGGTTTGGCGTGTGTTAGATGCGTTTGATTCCCTAGAAAATGGCGATGCATTAAAGGATGACTCTGCTTTGTGGTAGGGAACACCTTGAACATGTATCTTAATTTCAAGAGCATGTTTGTAGTGATATAAAAATGAATATAAATGCATAGAAAATGTGAAACCGTAAATGTGTGTGTGAGTGACACAAAGTAAACAAGTGAATATGTGACATCCCTAGGGGATGAGAATGTAATAAAGGCATTTGCATGATGCATTGATTTAGACATGCCAGGGATGTATGTAAAATTGTAAAGCAAGAATGAATGAGAACTGACAAGGCCTAATCTATTATGTTTAACACAATCACATGGTGAATAACTATATGTAGTGCACTTGATACTTTTGTTATTTAAGGTTTAAATAAAATACCCCACCGACGTGGCGAGATACCCACGACTGACGCGGCGGGATATCCGTGACCGGTACGGTGGCCAATCCGTATACCAGTTACACATCCGAGGGTTGTTGATATGAGTATTAGACCCCATCGCCTATGAGAAAGGGACCTGGGTAGAAATGATGAATGAAAATAGTGATATGAAAACTGTCTAGTTAGACAACGATGGAGGGTATTCCATCTGGCGCCCGACTCTATAGTAAGTTGGGGAATATTTAAGTTACAGATTTAAGTCTTTAGACCGAATCAGTGGAAGGTTGAGAACAAAAGAGAACATATGAAATAACAATAACACTCAGTACATTTATTTTTCAGTCATCTAAACTGCTATTTTTCCTAGTAAATTTATTAATACATCATACTGTTTTATGTCATAGAATATATGTGAGAGCTTGACTTATATGTTCATTGTGTTATTTTCCTATTGAGCTAGGATGTAGCTCACCCTTTAGACTATACGTCGCAGGTCCTGTTCTTGTGGCTACTGAGGCTTCGGGAGACATAGATCCGGGGGATTCGGATTACGTGCCCGGAGAAGAGTTGGAGCCACCTCCTAAGGACTTCTTCTAGAGGACCCGTGCGTGCTTTGAGAGTGATTTTGAGAGTTTTCTGTGCGACTTGGTATGTCAAGCCTTATTTTTGAGAAAAAATATGATTAAATGATATATTCTTTTGGCGAATTATCTGGGGTGATACTGCTTATCACCAATAGTTCGGGTTGGTTCTTCTGTTCGTGCGTTGGCATGGAAGTAGAACTGCCTTTTGAGCTTTTATTTTAGAATAGCATATCGTTATTGCATGCTTATTTCAGTTCGCATATTTTTCCTTTCATTAGTTGTTGCTTGGATATACCAATGTTCCATACGGACTTCAGGGGCTCGGCCTAGAGGGTCGTGCTGATGGCACGGGTTTCGGGGTATCGAAATCCAAGCTGTCATAATATATGAGATATTAACTTATATGTTCATTCAGTTGTTTCCCTATTAAGCTAGGATGTAGCTCACCCTTTAGAGTATACATCACAGGTCCTGTGCTTACGGCTGCTACTACTTCGGGAGGCGTAGATTTGGAGGATTCGGATTACGTGCCTGAGGAGGAGTTGGAGCCCCCTCCTGAGAACTTCTTCTAGAGGATCTGTGCGTACTTTGATTTAGTTTTGAGACAATACTGTATGACTTGATATGTCAAGCTGTTTTTGAGAAAATATTATTAATGATGATATATTCTTTTGGCGAACCATTCAGGGTGACTGTTGTGTCGTCACTGAT
The DNA here is from genome assembly GCA_021018995.1 of Chloranthus sessilifolius. Lineage (NCBI taxonomy): Eukaryota > Viridiplantae > Streptophyta > Magnoliopsida > Chloranthales > Chloranthaceae > Chloranthus > Chloranthus sessilifolius. The sequence continues at coordinate 98,730,635 of CM037585.1, forward strand.
GGTTCGGGTGGGTTCTTTTGCTCATGCGTTGGCATGAGACTAGAACCATCTTTTGGATTACTTATTTTGATGGTTATATATATAGAATTGGAGATTTAGTTTGATTCAATTCTTATATTTTATTTTACTTTATTGTTGCTTGGATATACCAATGTTCCATGCAGGCTTATGGGGCATGGCTTCGAGGGTCATACTGATGGGACGGGTTTCGGGGAGCCGAAATTCAGGCTATCACAGCTGATATGAACCATTTTTGTTAAAATTTTGGTTTTTAATAAACAATTTTAGGTGGAATTGGTTGGATGGATTCTTAGTTAAGTAGGCATTCCACAGTAGAAAAATGAACCAATTATTTAATTTCATGAAGACATTTTGGTTGTATTTGTTTAATTTTTATCTAGGTAGTTTTGTTTTTTTTAAAAGTTTGATTGCTGATATGATATGAACAGTTTTTTATCTTTTCCTAAAATTTTTATTTTTTAGTATATGATTTTAGGTGGAATTGGTTGGTTCTTAGTTAAGTGATACCAATTTTAGGACCTTACAATGCGTCCCACATTAGAATAATGAACAATTGTATGGTACAACATATGAAATTGGACATGGAGGACTTATGTTGATTTTCCAATCTATCGACGTCAGGCCCGTTTCTCCATTGATGGGTCATGGGTGGTTAATTGCAGGGATTGAGATTGTGAGGTTGATCTTCGGACACCCATTAAAAAAGTTGATTAGATGGATGAGGGGCTGATACTCTCAGCATTATTTCGGTTGGTTACGGTAAACTGATGACGTGGAAGTAAAATCCAGGTTCTTGATATTCAAGAATCAATACTCAATATGAATCTTGTGCAGATTGGGGGGATATTGATTTAGGTTGAATGATATGCTTCATTGTTGACGTGAAACAACTTAATTGATGCATGTTGCATCAGTGATTTGATCTGTTGTCTTGATTCAATCCAACAGAGGGCACATTATTGGCATTTTTATTGTTCTTGAGAGTTCGAACTTTGAACAATGGAGCCCTTGGGATGCTGGTAGTGCCTAACTCTCCTGGGACTTCCCACATCTCTTCGTATTGGCTAGTGGTTTTGTTTTATTTTCTATTAAAGCTTTAAGGGTATCTAAAGGTCCTTTTAATTTGTGTGATTTTTTTCTTAGTTTTTCTAATTTTTATAATTAGAAATAAAAATTTGAAGAGGTGCATGCCTCACACCTTGAAACATATGCCTCCGCCTCCAAGTAGCTATAACACCTCAGTTCACGCCTTCTTTTAAAACATTGCTCGCAGGAGTAAAGCTTTCTCAATATACCTCTATGCATGTTAGAGATACAATTCATAGTTCAACATATTGTGACATCACTCCCTCATTCAAAAATTGACTCTGGTGTGAGACCACCATGGTATGACATCATCCCAAGGTGATAGAGGGACCACACTAAATGTCCGTCATGAGTACTAAAATACATCCCATTTTCAAGACCTTTTTATTTATGGTAGGAAGCTCTCGTCCTCTCATTACATGCGATAATTAGCAAATGGAGAAAAGGGTGATAGAAAATGGTTAGTATATTCAAATACTAGCCAAAGAGTTTATTGTTTCAGTTGTAATTTATTTTTCATTGAAGGAATGACTACTCAAGTTGCTAAAAAAAGATTCAATGATTGGAAGAATATAATCGAAAGATTGAAAAGCCATAAAAGGACTAGCGAACATATTACAGGCATGAGTAAATGGATTGGGTTGAGTTTGAAATTGGGAAAGAATGAGACAATTGATCAAGAGGACTAAGAAAAAATAAATAAAGAGAAAGAGTATTAGAGGCGTGTATTAATAAGGATTGTTTCCATCGTGAAGACTCTTACATCCAGGAATATATCATTCCGAGGGGATAATGAAAAGATTTATCAAGAGAGGAATGAAATCATTTTGGGTATAGTTAAAATGATAGCTGATCAATCACATAATTTACTATTTTATTACCCTTAACTTAGTGATGCTAGGCTTAGTTTGCTACTAATAAGTTACTGATGTGCAGATATTAAAGATAAATAGTAAAAGAGGTGTTAATATTCATCAAAGTGAACTCAAATAGCAGTAAGAATGACGATTGAGCGTGCAAAGACGATTCACCAATACAAGAAAGCTGAGAAATCGTATTTAACGATTTTGCGCTACTGTTGAAGTAAAAAGAAGAAAGAAAGAAATAAGAAATCATAATTTTATGATTATTTAAAAAGACGATTCTTCAGAAGCGACAAAAGAGTAAAAACAATACAAAAGTGAAAGGCAATGAATCGTGAAAATCGTCCAGTATGAAAGCCATGAAAGAAGAGAAAATCGTGATTTATGATTTTCCAAAGAAGCTATAATAGAAGAAATTGTTATCTACGATTTCTAAAAAATAGAAGCTTTCCTATTTACTGTTATTGCTACTGATCACGTGAGAGCTATCACTGCCATGAACAAAATTAGAAGACTCTTAGAATTAGAAGTTCAGCTAATCATAGATCTGAGAAGATTGATGAAGATATAATCCGAAGGACTCTGCTGCTGAAGATTAAAGAACCTTCCAGAAGCGCATCAATTAAAGAAAGCAAGGAAAATAAGAAATTAGAAGTAGAGTTATATTATGATAGTTTTACTTTAGTAGTTTCTTTTATTAGATTTAGAATTTGTAAACCGACCCCTTATGATCTATAAATAAGAGGGCTTGGTGCAGGAATAAAGGATCGAAGAATTTCAACATCAATTAACGCCTGAGGTTGGATTTTCTTTCGATCAGTAGTGTAAAATAGTTAGAATGGATTAGATATCCAAGATTTCTCATGAGCAATTGACGACTGCAGTTGAGTACTGAAGATTAGAGTAGATATCTGTAGTCCTCAGGAGCAATTGACGACTGCGGCTGAGGGGTGAAGGATATATTTTACTTTACTTTTTAGTTTAGATTTTATTTTATATAATTTACAGCTTTATAAATATCTCCAAGTTTTAATTTGAATTGACGACTCAGGTTAGAATTTGCAGATTAGTGTAACTTTTTTTACTTTTCCATCTTCAGTTTTCTAAGGTTTGATTGACGCCCAGATTTTAGGAAGTTGTTGATTAGATTAAATCTGTATTATTGGGATTTTAGACTTGATTCACGATCAATGCTAGGAGATTAGAGATATGGTGTAACAGTATTATTTAAATTCATAAATATCCGATAGCTGAAGATTGGGATTGACAACCTCAATCAGAAGGAGGATTTAGATTTACTTTATCCTCTTTAGATTAAAAAAAATTTTATTATTCATATTTCTCCAGTAGATTAGATCTTAAAAATAAATAGAAGTTTTTAAAATAAAGATTTAAATAGAAGATATAGATAAGAGATAAATATATAGACAAACTTTCTCGTGGGAATGATCCTATGCTAGTGCTATGATTTCTATTGTGCACTTGTAATAGATTAAGACTTAAATTTAACATAATTTTAATACATAAAATAAGCCGATCAATAGCCAAATTTGATCCAATAATATAGTAGCACCTTCGACGAGTCCAAATAAAAAAATTCATTATCATTATTTAAGTCACAAAATTCAGAATGAATTGATACAAATGATGGGAGATACAATCAAAAGTACGATTATTCAGAAAATCAAAGCAACGAAATACTATTCAATAGTACTTGATTGCACTCAAGATATTAGCCATGTAGAGCAAATGTCTCTTGTCATAAGATGTGTTGATGAGTCACCAAGTCCAATACAAGTGAAAGCTCTTTCTAGAATTCTTGAAAGTTAGTGATACTTTTATAAAAAAATTTTTTAATGTTCTTGTAGAAGTTTTGAAGACTCTTGAACTCAATAATGATGATATAAGAGGACAAGGATATGATAATGAATCCAATATAATAGGAAAACACAAAGGTTTACAAAAAAAATTGCTTAAAATAAATCCTAGAGCATTTTACACCCCCATGTGATTGTCATAGTCTAAACCTTGCACTTTCTGACATGACGAACTCTTATTCTAAAGCTTCATCATTTTTCAGCGTAGTGCAACATATATACACACTTTTTTCATCTTCTACAAAGCGGTGATAAATTTTAACGGATAATGTGAAAGGTTTTACAGTTAAAGGGCTATCATAAACACATTGGGAGAGTCGTGCTTCAAAGTGTTAAAGCAATAAGGTATCAAGCTTTAGAAATAAGAGATGCTCTACATATCCTGATAGAGTCTACTTGTGAAAATGACAGCAAAAGTTCTAGTGAAGCACAATCTCTTGCAACAAATGAGCTTGAGAGTTATGAGTTCTTACTAGCTATGATTATTTGACACAATGTATTGTTTGCTGTGAATACTGCTAGCAAGTTTCTTCAACAAGAAAGTATGAATATTAATATTATTATCCAACAGTTAGAAGGATTTATTACCTATTTAAAAAGGTATAGAAAAAGTGGGTTCGCGGAGGCCCTAACTGAAGCTAAGAAAGTTGCGACTGAAATGGGGATCGAGCCTATATTTTGTGAAAAATGCATTGTTCGAAGAAAGAGACAATTTGATGAGAATGCAAGTGAAGAAGAACACAGCCAGCTAAAGAATCTTTCAGAATTAATTTCTTGACTTATATTATGGATCAAGGCTTTTCATTAATTGAGCATAGGTTTGAGCAGTTTAAAACATATGAGCAACATTTTAGACTTTTGTTTGATTTGAAGAAGTTAGACTCGGTCAGTGAAGAATGTTTGAAGACTTTTTGCGTAAATCTTGAATACGTTCTCAAACATGAATAATATATTGATATTGATGGGCTAAATTTATCTTCAGAATTAAAAATCTTGAAAGATACTTTGTTGAAAGAAGTGAAAACACCGATTGAAGTGCTAAATTATTTGCAACAAATGAAAGGTTCACTACAAAACAAGGATCATATGCCGACAGCTATTATAGGAAGCTGTTGGGGTATATAAAGCTACGCCGAAAGCTGATATAGCACCCCGTCGGCATAAGATGACTGTATATATAGCACCTGGCGTGCTTTTTTTTTTAAACTCAAATCGCCCAACTCAAATCGTCCCTCCTAACGAACTCCCTAATCCCTCTTGCCGTCCTCCCTTCCTCTTGATCCCTTCATTAGGTTTCTAAAAATCCCTTCATTAGTTTTTAGGGTTTCATGTCTTTCATCATCGTTCGATCTCGTTGCCCCATTAGGGTTTCTAAAAATTCTTTGCAGCTTCCAAATTTTTCTTTGACTCCGATTGATTTCTGCCCTGGTTTCCTTAGTTCATGGCTGGTGGTGGGAATTTTTTGAACAGAGTTCTATCTTATGTTGTTAATGAGGTCGTCATCAATGGTCTTGCAAATAGGTATTTGCAAGTTCTTGGATTTTTTTCTTCTTGTTGTTTTAGTGTCCTTTTTATTTTTGTTTATATTTGTTTGTTTGCTTTTTTTTATTGATTTATTGATTTTTTTTAAATGCATCATGATCGTTGATTTATGTTTCTTAATCTGGTCATCGTGATTTATTGGTTTCCAATTTACTCGTTCACTCCACCAGATCAAATCGCATATTTGAGACGCCAGATAAGAGATGGAAGCGTCTCCTTTCGCCATCTAGGTATTACCATTTCGAAGTCTAATATTTTCTTTTCTTGTTTTTGTAAGTGATCACTTATAGGGATTTTTTTCTTTTAATTTTTTGCTATCAGAAGTTTTTTTGGGGATCAATGCTCTGACGTAGAGTTTTGTTTCGAATTTGGGGGCATTTCAATAGCTTAAGCAACTAGATTAGTTGAAATTAGGGTTTATAGTATGGAAGCGATAATATTTTGTGATTTTTGTTTGGCTGGTGATGATGTGTGTAATTTTTAAAAAACTTAAGGAACTAATTTGTTTGGATAGATTTTCTAATCTTTGCCATTTAGGTCTGTATATTTTTGGGGTTTTTTGCATAAAGTGTAAAATGCAACCAAAAAAAATTTCAACTTTTTTTTGTGGCTCAAGTGCTCGACAAAATGCCCGAGACAATTCATTTTTGATAAATAAAAAGTGCTCAAGTGTTTACAAATAAAAAGTGATAAATTGGACACATCTTTGATATTATCAGTTGATCACTTTAAATAGTGCCAACAATTCTACTAATTAGTCAGTTGATCAAGCAAGATTGCATAGACTATATTGGTTTCACGAGTAGATGTGATCAGCTTAGCAGATTATCCCTTCAAATGAAATAAGCTTCTTTTATTGTTTTTGCTTAGCAGATTATCCCTTCAAATGAAATAAGCTTCTTTTATTGTTTTTGCTTAGCATATTATCCCTTCAAATGGAATTTTCTCTTATTGTCAATGCCATTGAACTTTCTTGTCCGAGATGATGCAAATCTCTCGCGCCGCTAACGATGCCGCTTTATATTGTAAGTTTGAGAGTTTGGAAATGAAAAATATGATTTTTGATGTAATCGTTTTGGTGTTCTTAGCAGTTTTTTGCATGTGTTCCTTTGAATATAAGAAAAATGCATGCAATAGGTATCAGTCATATGAGGGATACCCAATCAGATTACATCAACCATAATACTAGATAAGCCTTTTACTATCTCAACAACTGATATCCAATCAGATTAGAACAATTGTAATACTAGATAGCTTTCCACAGCTGGTTTGTTGTGGTCAACAAAAGAGTTTGTTGTTTTGTGCTGGCTTCTCAAATCTGTTGAGATTTTGCTTGATTCTTCAGCTGGCGCATTACTTGGTGTTCCACAGAATCTGTTAATGATGACTCAGCTAATGAATTGGATTCTTCTCTGTTAGTACCTTGTTAAGAACGATTGTGGGATCGGAGGGCATCCTTTCCATGGAATACCCCTCTTTTGTTAACACACATGTCGTTGTTTCTTCTTAGGGGCCTTTTCATTTAGGATTCTGTTCTTTGAGCCGAATGGGTGGCTGCTTTAGTTTCTTATTATGGTATCCTAAATGTTTGTTTTAAGGTGTGTTGTATGTAGACCCAAGTTTAAATTGTCAACTGATACATTACATGTCAGCTGATTAATGCTTAGTTGTGGTCTTAGATGCATGGAACTGTACACCACATATAACCCATTGTAGCTATTTAGTAGACATTTGGCTGAGTGTAACATATAATATCTAAATCAGTAGAAATTTGGCTAAACATGTAAATCACAGTAGGCAATTAGGAGAATTTTGGGGCTATGGCAATGAGTTTCCTTCATAATTAATATAGACATTGTGATCATGTTTGAGACTCAGAGCACCACTGATTGTGCTCTGGCTATCTATATTATCCAAACCATCATTAATTTAGTAGAAATATGGCTAAACTAATCACCCTTAGTAGCTAAATCAGTAGAAATTTGGTTAAACATATAATCCAGAGTATCAAAATTGTAGATATTTTGCTAGACATATAACCCAGAGTATCTGATGCTAGTGGAGATTTCAGGAGGCAATTACCCTCCAACCCGTAAAATGCAAGATTTCAGGAGGCAATTCCTTCCCCCCCCCAATACCATCAGTGACTTAATTACTAATTCCAAAAGAAACAGAAATGCCATATTTACAGCAACTGACTAAATATGGGTACAGGTTTAATACGGTGAGAGAGAAAGTCGGAAAAAACGGCAAAAAGGTGAAAAAGAACGGGAAAAAAATGGCAGCAAGTGGATTTTATTCTGTAGCCTGTTACATAATGGTGGTACAAAGTGCCCTGTTATCTTTGTCGCAATCTACAATAACTTGTCTAGCAGAATTTTTCGACTATATTGATATTTGAATCGCATTACATATTAATAGCGTATCTACAGGATATCAGTTGGTGCTTATTTTGTGAGTCACAGGGTATGAAGTGTTTAAAAAAGACTGCGAGAGAGCTTCTGTTCAGCATGATGAAACTACATGGTGATTATGTTCCCTTGTTTCCACCATTGTAGATCATATATTTCTGTGCATTAAAGATGCAGGTCAGTATTGTTTGGTTGCAAAATTCCGGTAGAAACTGACACATCTTATCCAATACGTATCGGTTTTGGAGGGGAATGGGTCAATGCATTGGATGTATCAGCCCATATATTCAAATATATATTGCCATGTACCATCTGATACATACCAATGTATCGTCCGCAACCGATATGTCTCGGACGATGCATATCGGTTTTGGGAAGTGATAAAAGTAAGTCAACTATTCAACGAATATACCAGTTGGCCAGCTGAGGACTTTGCTCCAGTGGCATTTAGTCTAAAATGCCAATGACACAAGTAAAATGGTAGGTATATTTGCAATCTTTGAAACAATAGATCATAAAATCACGAGAATACTATCAGACAGTCAAATTTTGAATCCACATGAGGCCCAACCTAATGATTGCCAAATCCGAACTTGGTTACCATATCCATGGATTGATTTTACTCCTTTTTTCCTCTTATTTATTTGCCGATTTCTTCATAATTTGTTACGTATGTACTCATTTGAGGCAGAGATCGATCGATCTATACTTTATCTCTCTTGCGGTTGCTAAAAAAGGATTTCTACACTGAAAATCAAATCTGGACTGGGCATTGAAATTTGGGCTACATCAGATTTCTATGTGACTCCTCTTTGTGAACTGCTATTTGGGCTTGTTGGCTGAATTTGTGCTGAATGAAATCTGATTGGCGATAGTTTTTGGACTGTTTTTGACAAGCTGCTTATTATAGTAATTTAATTTTTTTTATTCCTTTTTTTTCCTTTTTGTTTTGAACTGCTGCTTGGAACTACATCAAGCGCTATGTTTTCATGGTGGCTCATTGTCACTGTGTCATCTTTTAATGATGCTGCTCTAATTATTCCTGAAAAGTCAAATGGTAAGAACTATACTTTGCGGGCATGCCACTAGAGAAATTTCTTATGTCTTGTGGATGATTCTCAGATTATATCTGTAAATCTCAGAGATGTCCAAATTTAGGAAATCAATGTTGCTGGAGTCATTACTTTCTTTCTGGGATTCCAAACAGAAAGGCCTATTTGAAGCAGCACCTAGTCTCTAGCCTGTAGAATCTACATTAAATGTTCCAAGTCTAAGGGCATTCCAACTAATTGGGAAGAGAAAACTTTCATAATCTTGTTGAAGGTTAAATAAGTGAACAATTAGTGTGTGAATGCAGGTATTAAGTAATTTACTTCCCATTGCCCATGGTGTTTGGCCTTTATAGTGATACTTTTTTAACAATAAAATGTTGATCAGTGCCTGATTCAAGTATCTTACTTGTAGGTCTTAAGCCGGAAGTTATATCTCTCAGCCAAATTTTCACCTGAAGCAAGGTGTGGTTTTTTTTTTCTTTTAAACTAATATTCTAAAAAGCTACTAGTCAAGTTTTTTTTTTTTTTGGACTATGTTTTTCTTGTAATGGTTTACTTAACATATATATTATAACCTTTCTGGTTTTCATTTCTTGTTCTAAAAAGCTACTAGTCAAGTCTTTGAGCAAAATTTTTATGCTATTTATAGTCCCAATTGGAATTTTCAGATAGTGGAGTTCATTTCTGTTTTGTTGCCAATTGGTAATGAAGTTGCGGAAAAGCAGCTGATTCAGCTAGGAGCCATACAACGCATTCTCGATTTGTTTTTTGAGTAAGTTAATTTTCTCTGAGAAAATTGTAAATAGAGGGACCTATAAGCAGAGAATTACCCTTGCTCTTCTGAATAACTGTAGGTACCCATTCAATAAATTTTTGCATCACCACATGGAGAACATTATACTATCGTGGTTGGAAAGTAAGAAGGCTCTACTTATTGAGCACCTTTTCAAAGATTGTGATCTTGTTGGGAAAATTCTTCAAGCAGAAAAGAATTTTACATTGTCAATTGAATCAGACAAGGTACCTCTTTTATATGATGGTCTGATCTTGTATAATGTTTTCTTTAAATTTACACTCTCTTTCAGTGTTCTATATCTCTGCTACTTCCTGCTTTTTTTGTGAGGTTCTATGGGAATTTCCTCTTGCTGGTTGCTTTCTCAGAGTTACTAACTTTTTTATTATTAAGAAAATTAAGCTTCTGACAAACCTTTCTTTGCAGCCAATAGTGCCTACTGAGGAAAGATTACTACCCAAGATAGGGAATATTGGACACATGGCACATATATCTAATAAGCTAGTTCAATTGGCGAATGAAAACAGTGAAATACAGGCATATCTGCAGGTCGATTACTAGTGTCTCTAGATTCCATTTGCTTGATGACTTTTTCACTTCTATGGTCTGCATAATTAGATTAATATAAAATGTAGTTTGTTTAGCAACATAATTAACTTAATAAATGATTTTATTCTCATTGTAGTTAGCGAACACTGGGAGAGAAAGGGCAAAAGTCAGCTTGCTTTTGACTTGGGCAGTAAGTGAATATCTCTCTAATCAATATTACAATATTCTGGTGCAAATTATATATGAACACTGTAGGACAATTAATTTTTATGATTTCATCCATAAGTATTTTGCCTTGCACAGAATTCAATTGGAGGAACATCTCATCTATCTGGAGATCATGTCAATGAGCCATTCATTTAGTATGCAGTATTATGTATTCAGTCAGATGTTTGACTATATCATGTTTTGAGATTGATATGGAATGTTCTCACCCTCTCTTCCTTAGTGCAGAGCCAATGATGGCGTATCTGGTGTGCTTCTTCACCACAAGCAAGTTGTCAACCCTTGATTGCTCTCTTTTGACGGATGATCGACTTTGTATTACGTATATATTTTATGTTAAATTCAAGTCTTAACCTATTGCAAGCGCACAATGGAAATTATAGTACTAGCATAGGATCATTCCCACGAGTAAGTTTATTATCTAATTTCTTTAGTTTTATCTTTTATTCAAATTCTTATCTTTAAAAACTTTTATTTATCTTTAAGATCTAATCTACTAGAGAAATATAAATAAAAGAATGATTTTTTAATCTAAAATGCATAAAATAAATCCTAATCCTTCTTCAGATTAAGGTGGTCAATCTTAATCTTTAACTTTCAGATATTTATAAATTTAAATAGTACCATTACACTATATTTCTAGTTTCCTAGCATTGGGCGTCAATCAAGTCTAAGATTATATCAAGACAGATTTAATCTAATCAATAACTTCCTAAAATTTGGGCGTCAATCGAATCTTGGAAAATTGAAGATGGAAAAGTAAAACTATTATACTAATCTGTAAATTCTAACTCGAGTCGTCAATTCAAATCAAAACTTGGAGATGTTTACAAAGCAAATAAATCTAAACTAAAAAGTAAAATAAAATATATCCTTCACCCCTCAGCTGCAGTCGTCAATTTCTCCTGAGAAAGTACAGATATCTACACTAATCTTCAGCACTCAATCGCAGTCGTTAGTTGCTCTTGAGAAACCTCTGATATCTAATCTATTTTAATTATTTTATACTACTTTGATTGGAAAAAAATCCAACCTCAGGCATCAATTAATGCTGAAATTCTTTGATGCTTATTCCTATGCTGAACTCTCTTATTTATAGATCATAAAGAGTCGGTTTACAAAGATCTAATTCTAATAAAATAAACTACTAAAAATAAAAGATTCCTAATATAACTATAATTCTTAATTTTATTCTTCCTTGCTTTCTTTAGTTGATACGCTTCTAGAGTATTCTTTAATTAACAGCAGCACAGTCATTCGGAGTATATCTTCATCAATCTTCTCAGATCCGTGGTTGGTTAGTCTTCTAATTATAGAAGACTTCTGAAAATGTGCATGGTGGTGATAGATCTCACATTTCGTAGCAGTAGAAAGCTTCTATTTTTAGAAAATCGTTCTTTGTGGAAAATCGTAAATCGCGATTTTTTATTTTTAGTAGGCTTTCAGCTAACGATTCTTCATTTCAATTCTTCACTTTCTCTTGTATGGTCCTTACTTAATACGACTTTTCTTTAGAGAATTGTAAATTACGATTTCTCTCTTCTCAGTATGTTATTCCGCATAATCATAAAACACAATTCTTCATTTCTTTTTAGGCGAAGATTTGTCTTTTACGCTTAGTCGTTTTATTACTACTTTTTGAGTTTATTTTGACTAAGATTAACACTTAGGCTGTTTTTTACTGTCTAGTTTTAATATCTGCACATCAGTATCTCATTAGTAGCAAACTAAAGTCTAGCATCACCAAGTAAAGGGTAATAAAATGATAAATTATGTGACTAATCACACTCCCAAACTTAAGTTTTGCTAGTCCCTAACAAACAAGGAAATATAAAATATTTAAAACTATAAATTTAAAATGCCACTTTCGTAGAGAGCACGATTGCATTTAGCAGATGCAACAAGCCTTAAAACCCTAAGGTAATCCCTAGTAGAGGAGTTGAAGTCTCCTGAAAGTTTTCAATGAAGTTACCCACAAACTTTAAATAATTTTAGGTTTTTCAAAATATTTTTCAAAACTAAAAAAAATTTAAAAATATAGATTTTTATATACTAAATACTCAGTCAATCATTATATGTTTATTATATTTCAAAAATTTTCAAATCTTTTATCCTCAACTTCCCATCATCGTAATTATCTTATATCAGAACTCAATAATTTCAATTCGGTGTGTGCATATCAGTGAAGAGTTTATTCATCATAGAATTTTCAATTCGGTGTGTGTAGCGTGGAGTGTGTGCATATCAGTGAAGAGTTTATTCATCATAGATTTTTCTAAACTATAGTTTTTAGAAAATATTTTTATCCAAACTTTCACTTATTGGCATACTGTAACATCTCCGAAAATTTAGGCTTATAATAGTGTCCTTGAGATACGTGCTCGACTGGTCGTAAGTTTAACCAAGTGAAATCAACTTGACGACTTAGGCTGGACTAGGCTTGAGGAGAAAGTATACATGTGTGTGGTGATGGACCAGTTTATAAGGCCATATATACCTGTTGGAGATGTATGTGTTTTACACCAAGGAAGAATTGGGCTAAATAGTCTAATAACTTAAGAGAAGTTATTTCTCTTGGGTTTTGATAGTTGGTTGGAGATTTATAAAGAGAGAGAGATTAGAGGAAAAGGAGGGGGAGTAAATGCTTGGAAGTTAATGTGAAGGAGCATGCGGGAAGGCCTTGTGAGGACAATTAATTGCGTCGACAAGTGTGTGAATTCGTTGGAGTCGAAGCTAAGAACCCTAGCTTTTAATCCAAGCCTTTGAATCAAGCGTACAACCCAATTCAAGGTAAGGCTTTACTAAATTAGGATGTGTGTGCAAATTAAGCTTTAATTTATGTATAAATATAGGATTAAAAGAGGAAGAGAAGAAAAATTGAAAGAAAAGAAAGTCATAAGAACAGCCCGAAGAGGGCTATTTTCTTACAAAATCAATTAATCGATTTGAAAATCGATTAATCGATTTTTGTCAGAAATCAATTTTGAAGACTAAAGCACGAAACCGATTAATCGAAATTTGATTCGATTAATCAATTTTTGGTTTTCGATTAATTGATTTGAAATCGATTATTCGTCTGGGTACTTCCAGTGGCTGGAAAAGTCTGAGTTTTGGAGAACCGATTAATCGATCTTAGGATCGATTAATCGAAAGATTAATCGATTTTGGAATTTCGATTAATCTATTTGAGATTCGATTAATCAAATTTGGGAATTTGATTAATCGATATTGGGATCGATTGATCGAATTTGACAGCTTAGTGTGCGTTATGTTTTTGACCGTGGAGTTCTGGGAGAGCCTTGTACCCTTCTTTTCTGCATCGTTATTGATGCTTTGTGTATGACATGATGTACTTTAGGTTGAGCACATGGAATTTGAGCATGGGGATCTACTTTGGACCTTGATGCTTGGGGTTGAAGCACGTGAGGTAGGGAATATTCTGAACATGTACCCTTGATTACGAAATCATGTATGTAGTGATATAATATATACATGTGTGTTTTAAGAGCATAGTTAATTACTTGTTAATCGAAAGTGAACTAAAGCATATGAATTAAAGAGGTGTATGTGCGTGGGTGTACACTAAGTAAGAAATTAGTAAGCTTGTAAGTATATGACATCCCAGGGATGTGAATGAAATGTGAGCATCTAAGTGATGCATATGAGTATGTGTTATCCCAGGGATGTATAGTCAAATGAGAAACTATGTGAATGAGCCTTGAATAAACTTTAAATATTATAATTAGCACAATTATACGATGATAAACTATATGTATTTTGTATAATTGATTTGAGGTTCATAGAATATCCCACCGACTCGGCAGTATACCCATGACTGACTCGACAAAATATCCGTGATCAGTACAGCGGCCAATCCGTACACCAGCGAACGTCTCAGGGATATATATGAGTTATGTGCCCCGTCCCTTAGGAGAAAGGGATTTGGGTTATGTTACATTTAAATATAGTTCAATTGGACGACAATGGTGGATATTCCATCAGGGTTCGATGCTATATTGCTCGAGGATTATTTAAGTTATTGACTTAAGTTTCAAGACAGATCTTCTGGCCTATGAGAACAATATTGAAAACAAGTTAACACATGTAGAGTAACAGATGCATTCAGTTCATGCTTTCAGTAACTTCATTTAGTTGATTCCCTATTGAGCTATGATGTAGCTCACTCCTTCGACTATACGTCACAGGTCCAGTATTAACTGCTACTGCTTCAGGAGACGTTGATCTGGGGGACTCGAATTAGGTGCCTGGGGAGGAGTCAGAGCCCCCTCCTGAGAATTTCTTCTAAAGGACCCTCTGCATACTTTGATAGAGTTTTGTGAGAGAAATTGTATGGCTTGGTATGTCCAACCTTTTTGTATAACACAATGTAATTTTAGTGAGACATTCTTTTAGCAAACCATCTGGGGTGACGGTTATTTCGTCACCGATGGTTCGGGTTGATTCTTTTGCTCATGTAATGGCATGAGATCAGAACTATCTTTTGAGCTTCATATTTTGACTTTACTTTATAGAACTGGAGATTTAGTTCAGTATTAGCTCTTTTGAAATTGATTTTCTTTACTGTTGCTTAGATATATCAAATGTTCTGTGCAGGCATATGGGGCACGACCTCAGGGTCGTGCCGATGGCACGAGTTTCGGGGTGCTGAAATACGGGCTGTCATAGTTGGTATCAGAGCCATTTCTTTAGAATTTTTGACAAGTCTCAGATTTTATCAGAGTGTAGGGATCTTCTGCTAATGAAACTTTGGTTTCATGTGCAAAGCGTGATGTCTTCTAGAGGAAGGGGTCGACCTAGACGTAGCCAAAGTAGGAATCTGAGAAGTGAGGATGAATTTCGTGCGGGGTCTAGTAGAGACCAAAGTAATCCTTCTGATGAGGAGATAGGAGAGGTGATGCTACAGATAGGATGGCGTTGGCCATGGATGCTGTGGCCGCTACAATGGCCCAGCAAACACAACAGATTGTGTTATTGGCTGAGCAGACTGCATTATTGGTGGCCAATAATGTCAATCATCAGCAGCCACCACCTCCTCCAGCATTGTTGCCCTCGTCATTCGTCGGTTTTAAGAGATTGAGACCTCCTAGCTTCTACGGGCAGACAGATCCGTGGGAGGCAGAGAAGTGGTTGAATCAGATGGAAAAATTTCTGGATAGACTTCGAAGTAGAGAGGATGAAAAGGTAGGCTAGACTTCCTTCCAGTTTGAGGGAGATGCTGATCCCTGGTGGAAATCAGTATTGAGGAAAAGAGAAGTTGAGAACCTTCACCATCTATGGACATGGGCGACATTCGTTAGGGAGTTCAACAGGGAGTACTTCCCTATGTAGGTGAGAGTACAGATGAAAAGGGACGTTGCTAACCTAGAGTAAGGAAGCATGATGGTGCGAGAGTATGGTGTGGAGTTACACGATTATCATGATTCACACCTGAGTTAGTGGCCATCGAATTAATGAAGGTCAGTAAGTTTGAGGAAGGTCTGAGGTCGAACGTCCGAGATCGAGTTTCTATATTTGAACTTGAAAACTATGCGGACGTGATGGGAAAGGCGATAGTGACTGAAAGGGATATTAATAATATGTACAAACGGAGGGATCAGTAGGATAGAGGTAGAACAGTTCAGGGGAGAGTGGGTGAGTATGACTCGTGGAATAAAAAGCTAAGATTTATAGCACCAGCTCTAGTTCCTAGACAAATTGCTTACACGAGTTACTCTAGGCCACCTATGTCTACATTGGCAAGACCTATCCGATACGAGAGCCCTACTGCCACCACCGGAGTATCAACTACTGAAGGCTTCTCAGCGGCAGCCTCTTCTACCCCAAATGAGACGTGTGGCAAGTCTCATAAGACAGCTGATTATAGACGGGGAACGCGGGGATGCTACAAGTGTGGGAAGATAGGCCACATGATTCGAGATTGTCTGAAAATGAACAAGGGGAGAACGACTTCTGCTTCCACACCGAGATCGATACAAGTGAAGAAGTCGGTCGTGCAAGGAAGAGCCTATGTAGTTACGGCTCAGGATGCTCAGAACGTCAACGATGTCATACAATGTGAAACTTTAATTGAGATTATTGACACATTGCATCAATCGTATTGAGTTCTTAAATTTTAGATAGAGAAGGTGTACTTATGTGGATTGTCTATGTAGAATTGTCTGATTAAATTAATTTCATATTTTGATATGATGCATGAGTAGACTACTAAGATATATGTGCTATATAGGTGTACCTTACAAATATAGGGGAGGGGGAGTGACGTAGCATATGTGGCTAGAGTGTTGATAGACCCGGGGTCTACTCATTTATTTGTTACTCCTCGATTTACAAAGAAGACGAAGGTCAACCCAGGTACGTTAGATTTTATCTTGGTTGTATCTATCCTGACTGGGGAGGACTTGGTTTGTAAGTTGGTGATAGTAACCATTAGAGATGGGGACGTCTTTATATTCTAGTTGATGTCGATCTGTGACAAACTATTCTAGATGAGGCTCATAAATCGAGATATGCGATCCACCCCGATAGCACCAAAATGTATTAGGAGTTGAGGAAGAGTTACTGGTGGAGAGGTTTGAAGCAAAATGTAGTCAAGTATGTGTCAAAGTGTTGACATGTCAGCAGGTAAAAGTGGACCACAGACATCCTGCTGGATTGTTGCAACCTCTACCTATATCAGAGTGGAAGTGAGAATCAATCTCCATGAATGTTATTGTAAGGTTATCGCGTACTGCAAAGAGATACAACGCTATTTGGGTAGTCGTTGATCGACTGACCAAGTCAGCTCACTTCTTACCCTACAATACGATTTACACAGCAGGAAGACTCATGGAATTGTAGATGAAGGAGATAGTACGGTTGCACGGGATTCCTAGTAGCATTGTCTCTGATCGTGACCCGTTATGTACTTCAAAAATTTGGAAGAAGTTTCAAGAAGGCATGGGTACTCGATTGGACTTTAGTTCGATGTTCCATCGCAGACTGATGGGCAAACAGAGTGGGTAAATCAGATGATAGAAGACATACTCAGAGTGTGTATGCTTAAATTACAAGGATCATGGGATCAACATTTACCGTTGATCGAATTTGCATATAATAATAGCTTTCAAGCGAGTATTAGAATGACACCTTATAAAGCTCTCTATGGAAGGCAATGTAGATCGCCTATCAATTGGGAAGAGACCGACGAAAAGTTTGTATTAGGACCGGAACAAGTGTGGACTATGTCATTGGCGAGCATGTATTTGTGAAGGTATCGCCCATGAAAGGCGTCATGAGAATTGGGAAGAGGGGAAAGCTGAGTCCCCGTTACCTTGGACCCTTTGAGGTTTTGGGTCGAGTCGGAGAGGTCGCTTATCGCATTGGATTACCTCCGTTGTTTGATCGGGTACATAACGTGTTCCATGTATCCATGCTCTGAAAATATGTAAATGACCCTGCACATATCTTGGGAGGTCAGCCGATCAAAATGCACGAAGACATGACTATGATAGAAGAAGCGGCCCAAATATTGGATAGAAAAGAGTAAGTTTTTTGCATGAAGGTAATTCCTTTAGTGCTTGTCAGATGGAAGAATCATTCGGCCAAAGAAACTACTTGGGAACACGAGGCAGATGTGAGGGAACAGTATCCGAACTTGTTTGAGGAGAGTTGAGGACATCCTTGTATCATTGCATGTATTTTATGAAATCAGCATGTCTATGTAAGCGAAGGTCCGCATATATATGTTGACCTTACTAAGGGAAGGAAAGCAAAATATTGTTTATAAATTAGTCTTTCGGGAAATCGAACATGTTTAGCATGAGGGTGTATACGTCTTAGTCTTGAGTATAGGCTTATAGGGGTAGCAATTAGTGGTAAGAAGCAAGAGAAAGGTTAGTAAGTGGCTCACCTAAAAGCCATAGGAAACCTGATAAAAAGACAGAAGCTAATGAAGGAAAATAAGAAGTTTTTTTGCAGTTTCTGTCAAAACCGATTAATCAATTTACAAATCGATTAATCGATTTTGATTTTCGATTAATCGAAATGGTTTGATTGCACGACTGGCTCATGTCAGTGAGCTGAGAAACCTAGAAAAATAATATCAGTCAAATTCGACTAATCGATTTAAATTCGATTAATCGATTTTGAAAATCGACTAATCAATTTTTGAAACCAATTAATCGATTTCGAGTGGCTGAGTTTAAGTATTGAAAACTGATTAATCGATTAATCAATTTTTGCCTATAACTAGCTGTTTTGGGAAAAAATTTCCCATTCGAATTTCAAAACTATTTTTTTTCTTTTGGGCGCCTTTTTTCTGCTTCCTTTGGCTAGCGACACCTGCAAGGATTTGGGGGCTTTGGAATAAAAAACGAATCAAAATCCCTAGCCATTGGATCGAATACGAACGGTAAACCCTAAATTTTATGATTTCCTTCCATTTTGAGTAAATTCCAGCCCTAGGTTTCAAAATTTTCACTTTAAAAACCCAGAATGCCGCCTAAAACTCATCTAGCTTCGAAGCAAGTGGCTTCTAAGATACTCGTACGGCGTAAGAACGCCGCGCCACCATCGCCATCACCTTCACTTTCACTTTCCTCTTCGTCCTCTTATTCGATGGATGTGTCATCACGCGAATCGTCACCACCACCACCTCAACTTGAAAATTTACCGCAACCGAATGAGTGGTGGGCTGCGAAGGATTTTGAGAATGAATATATTATCGATGAGGCTCTATTTGTGGATCCGGAGGTTGAGGGCGAGACAAAATGGGCCCGAAAATACCTCATGGATGCGGGCCTCGGTAATCTTTTGAAACCCTTGCATGATTATTACTACCCTAGACTCGTTAGGTTATTTTACCAGCATTTGAAAGAGGGTAGGGAATCTGGCACCATTACAACCGAAATCGATGGTCGTAAGTATCTTTTTAATCTGCGCTACATTCATGAGTCTTTGGAATGTTTTCCAGTCTACGTACCTGAGACCAATCTTTTACACAACCCATAAATTTTGAAGAAATTAGAATCGAGATGACCAAGGGAAACAAGGGGTCCGAAAAATCCATTAGGAGGGTTGACTTACCCCCTCATATGTGGATGCTCGATACCATGATTAAGTGCGACCTCTACCCTATGCGCCATGAAACAGAAAGGGTAGAGGGGGTGCAACAGGCGTTGTACGCGGCATGCCAAGGCCATTGGTTCGACACTACTAAACTGGTGTTGGAGGGCATGATCTATATCAAGGGTAAAATAATGAAGGGACCCTTGAGATCGCAGGAGCGTATGTCTTATGCTCGACTTATTTCTAGCATGCTGGAGTGCTACTCTGCCGCCACAGAGTATGTTATTCCTTCGACCGAGTCGAGGGCTACAAATCATGTATTCCATCGCTTCGTAGAGCCGAAGCTATAATCTTTTAAAGAAGGTGCAACCACCAGAGGGCCCCGCACCTGCCCAAGCTGGTGAGGCCCCACCATAGCAGGACCAACCAGCAGTGGGGGAGCAGCCTCCTAACCCTGTACAGCCTGTAGAGAAGCCTCTTGCACCACCTCCTACTCCTACACAGTCTGCTCTTGCTACTTTTATGCGGTCTTACAGGAGACGGGCATCTCAGGCCCCATCACCTGGTACTATAGATGATGTTCTCACCCTCATGGTGGAGAACAACCGCCAGATGCTAGCGCACCACAGGTGTATGGAGGAGAGCAACACCCAGATGGACCACCGGCTAAATTTTCATGAGACACTACTGTACCAGACTATGCAGTTTATGTATCCCAGAGATTACCATTAGCGCATAGCAGCGACATGGACATGAACTCCTGACTCATCGTGTTCGGGTACCCATGAGCATGATGAGGAGGATCAGCCAGGAGACGGGACTACATG
Source organism: Chloranthus sessilifolius (assembly GCA_021018995.1). Taxonomy (NCBI): domain Eukaryota; kingdom Viridiplantae; phylum Streptophyta; class Magnoliopsida; order Chloranthales; family Chloranthaceae; genus Chloranthus; species Chloranthus sessilifolius. The sequence goes on from CM037585.1 coordinate 98,750,947, forward strand.
ATTGCTAGCTTCTGATGTAATTTTCTTTTGGGTTGTGATTATTTTGTGCATTTTGAGAACATTTTGGAAAATGTAAACGGTTGGGGAACTAGAAATGTATCTTTTTGGGGAAATGTAAAGATAAACTTGGAAGGTACAGGAATAGGTGAATGTATCTGATGTATTAAACATTTTGGGATGGTTGCCATTGTTTCCTAATGAGCCAATGAAATTCAATCCTTATTTATCTGAAATTCTATTTACTGTTAAACGTATGCAAATGTCATTGAGTTTTATGCAGGATGTGTTGTGATTGTGTTGGTATCCATCGTCATGTGTAATTGTGAGTGGTTCTTCCATAAAAGGGAAGCCCTTGGGTGTATTTTCAAGGACGAAAATTCTCGAGGTAGGGAGAATGTAACATCCCTGAAAATTTGGGCTTAGAATAGTGTCCTCGAGATATGTGCCAACTGGTCGTATGTTTGGCCAAGTGAAGTCAACTTGATGACTTAGGCTGGGCTAGGCTTGAGGAGAAAGTGTACATGTGTGTGGTGATGGATCTGTTTATAAGGCCATATATACCTGTTGGAGATGTATGTGTTTTACACCAAAGAAGAATTGGGTTAAATAGTCTAATAACTTAAGAGAAATTATTTCTCTTGGGTTTTGATAGTTGGTTGGAGATTTATGAAGAGAGAGAGAGATTAGAGGAAAAGGAGGGGAGTAAATGCTTAGAAGTTAATGTGAAGGAGCTTGCGGGAAGGCCTTGCGAGGACAATTAATTGCGATGACAAGTGTGTGAATTCGTTGGAGTCGAAGCTAAAAACCTTAGCTTTTGATCCAAGCCTTTGAATTAAGCGTACAACCCGATTCAAGGTAAGGCTTTACTAAATTAGGATGTGTGTGCAAATTAAGCTTTAATTTATGTATAAATGTAGGATTAAAAGAGGAAGACAAGAAAATTTGAAAGAAAAGAAAGTTGGAAGAATAGCCCAAAGAGGGCTATTTTCTAACAAAATCGATTAATCGATTTGAGAATCGATTAATCGAATTTTGTCAGAAATCAATTTTGAAGACTAAAGAACAAAACTGATTAATCCAAATTGATTCGATTAATCGATTTTTGGTTTTCGATTAATCGATTTGAAATCGATTAATCGTCTGGGTACTTTCAGTGGCTGAAAAAGTCTGAGTTTTGGAGAACCGATTAATCGATTTTAGGATCGATTAATCGATTTTGGAATTTTGATTAATCGATTTGAGATTCAATTAATCGAATTTGGAAATCGATTTTGACAGTTTAGTGTGGGTTCCGTTTTTGAATGTGATGTTTTGGGAGTTCTGGGAGGGCCTTATACCTTTCTTTCTTGCATCATTATTGATGTTTTGTGTATGACATGATGTACTTTAGGTTGAGCACTTGGAATTTGAGCATTGGGAGCTACTTTGGACCTTGATGCTTGAGGTTGAAGCACGTGAGGTAGAGAATACTCTAAACATGTACCATTGATTACGAAATCATGTATGTAGTGACATAATATATACATGTGTGTTTTAAGAGCATAGTTAATTGCTTGTTAATTGAAAGTGAACTAAAGTATGTGAATTAAAGAGGTGTGTGTGCGTGGGTGTACACTAAGTAAGAAACCAGTAAGCTTATAAGTATATGACATCTCAGGGATGTGAATTAGATGTGAGCATCTAAGTGATGCATATGAGTATGTGACATCCCAAGGATGTATAGTCAAATAAGAAACTATGTGAATGAGCTTTGAATAAACTTTGATTATTATAATTAGCACAATTACATGGTGATTAACTATATATATTTTGCACAATTGATTTGAGGATCATAGAATACCCCACCGACTCAACGGTATACCTGTAACTGACTCGGCAAAATATCCGTGATCGATACGACGGCCAATCCGTACACCAGCAGGACATCCCAGGGATGTATATGAGTTATATGCCCTGTCGTCTAGGAGAAAGGGACTTGGGTTATATTACCTTTAAATATAGTTCAATTGGATAACGATGGTGGGTATTCCATCGGGGCACGATGCTATATTGCTCGAGGATTATTTAAGTTATTGACTTAAGTTTCAAGACAGATCTTCTGGCCTATGAGAACAAAATTGGAAACAAGTTAACACATGTAGAGTAACAGATGCATTTATTCAGTTCGTGCTTTCAGTAACTTAAACTATTTTTCTAGCTATCTTTTTTTGATAAATCATGTTTCTAATGTCATGGAATATATGTGAATAAGATATACTTATATGTTCATTCAATTGATTCCCTATTGAGCTATGATGTAACTCACTCCTTTGACTATACGTCACAGGTCTAGTATTAATTGCTGCTACTTCGGGAGACGCTGATCCGAAGGACTTAGATTACGTCCCTGGAGAGGAGTCAGAGCCCCCTCCTGAGGATTTCTTCTAGAGGACCCTCTGCGTACTTTGATAGAGTTTTGTGAGAGAAATTATACAGCTTGGTATCCCCAGCCTTTTTGTATAAGACAATATAATTTTAGTGAGACATTCTTTTGGCGAACCATCTGGGGTAACAGTTATTTCGTCACCGATGGTTCGAGTTAGTTCTTTTACTCATGCAAGGACATGAGATCAAAATTGTCTTTTGAGCTTCATGTTTTAACTTTACTTTATAGAATTGGAGGTTTAGTTCAGTATTAGTTCTCATGAAATTGATTTGCTTTATTGTTGCTTGGATATGCCAAATATTTTATGCAGGCATATGGGGCACGACCTCGAGGGTCGTGCTGATGGCACGGGTTTCGAGGTATCGAAATCTGGGCTGTCACACATACTCTCAAAAATAATTAAAATTTTGGGTTCTCACAATATTATAAATACATATGCAAAAATCTAATAATTACTAAGCAGATAAATCTCATAGAAAAGATAATCAATTCTGTTCATATAACTTCTTTATTTATTCATAGTATCTATTTTATATATCTCTACTAAACTCATATTTTTTTGTAAATCGTAAATTACAAAGGTTTTTCCTTCGGCTTGTAATGGGATTTTGGGTTTTCAGAAGGTTTAAAAAAAAAGGTAAAGAGGATTCAAAAGTTTTTTGAGAATTTAGCTTTTTTTTTTCCTTCTATTTTTCAGCTTCAGTAAGTATCCTTATTTTGTATATCTTCCCATTTTTCTTTCCTATTTTATTTTTGAAATTTCAATTTCACAGAATCGTATTTTATGATTTCTTCTTTTTCTTTCATTTTTCTCATATTTTCATACATTTGTATTTCTTTTTCAGTGGTACTCTTTTCAGCAAATCCTATATCTGTTAAGCATATAATCCTTTCACTCCCTCTTCTCCCCTTCTTTTATATTCTAAACTCTCATAAATTGTAAGGGTCAAAGGTAGAAAGCTTTGGTTCATACATATAGTTAAAGGTTTATAAAATTTTGGTGCAAAGAAATTCAGCTTTAAGCTCCTAAAGATATAGTTTTCTAGAATTTTTGGCTTTTTGGCACTGGTTTAACGAAAGATGGCCTTTGGTTATTTTTACGATTTACTAATATGGATGTCTTATTACTTTGATATACTTAATAGACAGTTCTAAACAAATAAATCATCATATTTATAGAATATATTGATTCTAAGTTCAGGAATATGAGATTACAGATAGTAGAGAAGTTTAAGAAAATTTTAGCATAAATAAAAATAGTCTCTCTTTCTCGGAATAAAAGAGGAAATAGGCTCTATAGCTCACTGATTATATAATTTTGAAATTATAATCTAAAATATTAGCAACTCAGATTAATCGTATAGTTTGAAACATTCATCTGATACAGCGTTCTAGAGATGCTTTTACTTTGAATTATAACTATTTTTATTTTTATTTTTTGAACTACTACTATGATGGATTGCTAAGTATTTCGGATTTTCATATTTCTATCATAATTTGCTTATAACGATTAACTTTCTTACTAAAATTTTATGAAAATTTTATGAAAAAGTAAAAAAAAAAAATTATTAAAAAAGTAAACTAAAACTACTATACTATGCTAATATATTCGATGTAATATATCCCAGCCCCCCCTAAACTTAAATAGGACAATGTCCTCATTGTGCAAAACAGGGGACACAGAAAAATTTTACCTTATTTTACTACTAAGTAATCGGGTTTATAATTTGCAAAATGAATAAAAAATCTTCCCCCCAAATTGTCATGGATGTCTTATTTTTATTTGTGATTATTGTCTATGTTATGAGATCTGATTGCTAGTTACGGTATGGTGTTAATCACATATCCATTGGATGCTAATCATGCATCCCCATGATCTTGGATCAGCAATGAGATCTTACTCTAATCTTTATCTTTAATACGCACCCTTGGGTAAATTTTGATTGTCATCAAAGGTATGAGTGGTAATCACACATTCTTGGGGTGAAATATTCTTGAAATAATTTGAACTTCACAAATATGTCATATTGCCCTCATCGATGGCTAAATGTAGGCTTAAAGGGGTCAAATATGATCACATTTCACTACTCATCACCTAGTCTTTCGTTTTAGTGATGGTTTTGGTGTTCTTCCAATTCTGGGCGTACGATCACCTCACCTTCTTACGTCTGCGTGTTCCGGCGGAGATCACTATTACGTTCCCGCGGATGCACGTGTGGTGGAGAGCATTGGGGCGTCGTCGCCATTCTTCATATCTGCAGACCGTGCGAGGTCTCTTTGAGGATATGCATGCAGGGCAGGTATGTATTGTCTACGTTGTCAATGTCTAAAGTTCTCGAGTTTTGGATTTATTGATGATTGCTTTGTTTCTGGCTACAGTTGATTTAGAGGCCCTATGCAGTCGGGGAGGATGCCGAGCAGCCAGTGATCTAGTGTGGCCGACCCTTCTTTGACGTGGACATCTGGGTCCACTGCTTTGAGAAGGTGGAGCGTATCCACCTTTCTCAGGCAGCTCAGCAGTTGGGGCTCCCTCAAGGAGTCCCCTTGGAGATTCTTGGCGAAGAGGATGACCGGTCCCCCTGGCCAAAACTTCGCGTCGAAGATAGAAGCTCAGATTGCTAATTTTAGAGTCGAGGGGACTAGGGTGACAGGGGCACGCGATGAGGCAGATGCCCAAGAGTTTGTGATGGTTCTGAGATCTTGGCGGTGGTCGACTCTTCACGCGTCCCTTCCATGGGAGCGGTTCTTTTGCGATTGGCGGTCCTGAGTCGGCTTCGACTTTGAGGGAGAGGCTAGCCACATTGGAGGAGGGTCACCTCAGCGTGGGCATTCGCGGAGCGTTGGATGCCCTCCATAGGGTGATGGAGCAGACAGGGTGCGCTCCTCATCCTAATGAGGAGATGTTGTGCTCCCTGACGACCTCAATCTCCCAGGCCACGGTGGCAGAGGATGAGCCGAGGGCTCAGCTGGCAGAGACACGACGTTCTCTAGTGAGTTGGTTCATTGGTTCTAGTTGTCTATCTATTTATTTGGTTGGTCTAATATGATTGTTTGGTTTCGCTCTTCTCTATCCGCTAGACTGAGAGGGAGGCTGAGGTCGCCCGCCAGACGGTGCTAGTTGATCTGCTACGAGGTCAGCAGCAGGTTGGTCGAGAGGTAGAGGCTAGCCTACGTTTTGAGATTGACCGACTGGTAAGTGTTTTCTGGTAAGTGTTTTCATTGATTTGGTTTTATTAGTCATTAGCATTGTTTGTTTCATCGTTCCTAATGTGTTTGTTATGTGTCATTTGTAGAGGTCCGAGTTATTGAGTGTTGGGGTATCTGCTCCAGCATTTGATCCCTCTTCGGCTGCATCAACTAGTCGAGAGGAACCCGTGATAGCTTAGCTTCGAGCTGAGCTGGAGCACTGGGTGAGTTTCTTCGATCTTCTGAGTTATTTTTTTCTGTCGCCTAGCATCTTGCTAATAGTGTGTTGTGTATTTTCAACGTCAGGTTGCTGAGGACTTCCAGATGCGAGAGGCAGTAGCTACCTCTTTATGTCCCGAGAGTCAGGTATAATGTGTGTGTATTTGTTTGTTTTGCTTCTGTCGATTTGGTTTTATCTGATGTGCTGGCTGGTTTGGTTCTTGCTCAAGTCATTCCTGATTCTGCTCTCAAGGCTCCTCCTCAAGAGTCTACTCCTATCCCTGCTCAGGTATATTGGTGTAATTATATTTTATTTTTGATTCTGTAGTCTTAGTATTTTATGATTTTCTTCTTCTGTTTTGCAGCCATTTACGCCTGAGGCTCCGATTCCTGTTTCGTCGACACCTCCAGCCGATCCAGTTACTGCCGCTATGATAGAGCGCCTTCTGCAGGAGTGTGCTGATCTAGTATGTCTTCGTCATTCTGACTGTGTTTCTTGCTATGCCGATCCATCTTCTTAGCCGTAGCCTTGTGCAGGTGCGTGAGCTGGAGAGTGCTCGTCTGTAGGTGCAGTGTGCCTAGGTTTGAGAGGAGACTCGTGAGGTCCTGTCTGATATTATTGAGCATCATCTCCAGGAGTTGACCATGAACTTTGTGGTTGAGCAACAGACTCGAGCAGCGGAGCTAGAGAGTGCTCACGCCATTGTGCGTGCTAAGATGCAGCTGATGATCGAGCTTCTACAACACAAGCTATCAAGGATGGGAGGGAGAGTGTGAGGGATTGTCGATTACCTCCCAGGGTCAGGATCGAGGGCTAGCAGCTCACTGGCGGAGATCTGTCTAGAGACCCTTGAGAGTATGCTCAGGTAGATTCGACTCTTGGGCTTATATTTGCCTTTGGCTCTGTACATTCGTAGTCTCGGTGGGCCTCCAGCCAGGCGAGCGAGGGGGGTTCTATTGCCAAACCTTCTTCTTCAAGGAGGCCTCCATCTAGGCCTCAGTGGACCAAGTTCCTGGTCCTTGGGTTGATGACGCTGGAGAGGGTGATGAGCGTCCCTCGCAGAGGCAGTGGAGGGAGTAGGGCATTTTTTTGTTCATTGTATATGCATGGGGTATGCCCCCAGTGACATGTTGTAAAGAGAAATTTTGATATATATATATATAGTGATTTTTTTTAGTTTAGATGTACCTGTCTTCTGTCTTTTCTCTTCTTGTTACCTCCTTTACTTTAAGTGTCTGCTCTTGGTACCATCGTCTATTATTGTGACTCAAATGCTCTTTGAGTTGGCCCGATAATAGTTGAAGGTCGCTTTATATCTGCACATGAAGATAAAGTTGTTAGCAATTTTATTTTCCCCCTTGCTGATTGTCAAGGGCGTTAGTGTCTCAGACCGAGGCCTGGTAATAAAGGATAGATCATTGTATCATTTTTTTTTGTACTACTATTTTTTGTTACGAGAAAGGGAAAATAATGTAACAGGGAAAGAAAATAACTGAAAGAAAAATCTAAAACTAAAAAAATGCCCCAGTGTAGGAGCGTGGCGGAATAGGCAGTGCAGTATCTTCAGCTGTCTTCCTGAGGTAATGACTTCATTGTTCTTTCTGCATCTGTCCGTGAACAAGCAGAGGTCTCAGGCTGATTCCTTTTCCAAATAAAAATGCCCCAGTGTCAAGGTGCAATGGAGCATTTCTGATTTTTGTGAGCACTTGGGCCTATGAGGAGTCACGTGCGTTTTGGTGAATTAGTGTCGAGGAAATTCCTTTGAGACTATCACCGAACCGAGTGAATCGTTTAGCCATACCAGTCGTATACTAGGTTTCTACCTTCGATAGTAATCATCTTATCTTATAGTAAGTAGTAGGGGGTGAGCGGTAGATAGTAAGTAGTTGCATCAGTTGTCATTCATGAGTTTTCGATTTCATATCTGGGGATATCCTAGGAGGGTTCTGACTCACTGTCCAAAAATATATATTAAGGGTGAAAGAGGGGGTAAGGCTTAATGACGTGAGGGATTAGTTTGTATCCAACAATTTCGAAATGAAATAAGTAACAGTCTTTTTCTCAGGGGATATGGGGTGCCATGATTGAGCTCTCTGTCATGTTTTGGTACCATTAAAGTCTCATATTCTATGGTTAGCAGGAGTTTGTTATCCTCCCACTAGCTTACAACAATATCTAGTAGTATTGGGATACTAGGGATGCCCTCGCAGCTTGCTTATACTTTCTTAGTAAGGTTACTAGGAATGTCCTCACTATTTGCTTATGCTTCCCTGGCCTCTTTGACTTGTTCACCCATCGTATTGCTCTCGCTCAATTATGTATGTGTATATATTTTGAAAGCAACTTGCTGACGCAAGAATGATGAGTTTTGATTGAACCTAATATCTTTATTTTTTGTGCTCTAACATCTCCTCCAATGGCGAGAGAAAGGGGTGAGAATAGGGTGTTACTTATACTTTTGGAAGAGGTTATGTATTTCACTAGTCCTTTTGATCAGATTGCTCGAATAAGACAGTGGGCCGTGGGTCAGGGACCTTCAAGGATATCTTGAGAAATAAAGGTGTACAACTAATGAATGAGTCTTGATGACTATGGGGGTGGTAGGTATAAGTAGCTGGTTACAGGATAGGATGATTATGATGCTAAGGGTAGTATTTCCTGAGGTACATGGCGTTCCAGGGGTTAGGGAGCTCTTCCTCATCCTGGTTCACCAGCTTGTATGCATTCCCTGACGCTCTAGGACTTTCTTATCGTAGGCTCTGGCCATCCTCCTCTGGTGTACTTGAGCATGATCAGCTGCCTTTAGATGCGTCTCATCAAGTTGTTCTAGCTCTTCGAGTAGAGCAATTCTCCTTTCGTCCAAGGATAGCTCATCATCAAGTTGGGTGCGTAGAGATGGTACTTGGATTTTGTAGGAGAGGACTACTTTCATCCCGTACGTGAGTTGATAAGGAGTTTGGACAGTGGTCGTGTGAATATAAGTCTTATAGTCCCAGAGTCCTTCTGATAGTCGTTCAGGCCACTCGGCTCCATTGCTTATTTCCACTATTCATTTTAGAATCCGGATTAGAGTTTTGTTTGTGGCCTCTGCTTGTCCATTTCTCTGAGGGTAGAATGGCGACGAGTGATGTAGGTTGATGCTGAATCTTTTACAGTCTCTTTGTCTTTTTTGCGATGAATTGCGGTCCATTATCGATGACGAATATCTTAGGGACTCTAAAGTGGGTGATGATGCTCCGAATGATAAACTTCACGAGTATAGAAGCAGTGATTCTGACATATGACTCAGCTTCTGCCCATTTGGTGTAATATTCGGTCGCTGAGTATGAATGCATGCTTGTGAGTATTCCCGACCGTGTCCGTGAATAGTTTGATGACATTGAAGGCCCACATCGAAAATGGCCAAGGTGAACTGATGGGGTTCAATGCAATTGATGGAGCTTTGATGAGCACGACATACTCTTGGCATTGTTTGCAGCATTAGACGTAGAGGTGGCAATCCCTCGTTATCGTCGGCCAGTAATAGCATTACTATATGATCTGATCTACGAGTCTCTATCTACCGGCGTGAGCGCCATAGGCACTGGCATGTGCTTCTCGGATGATGTATTGTCCTTCAGCAGTCATAACACACCGCAGTAATTCTCCTTTGGTGAAGGCTTCTTTGTATAGCATCTCGCCCAAGATTAATCGTCTTTCATTTAATCTTTGTAGTGTTAGAAGAGACATGGCGATGCTTCAAGAAGTTCCATATATGAAAGTACCATGGCTATCCGTCGTCGGTTGGCGATTTCTCAAATCTGAAGGTTGCGACTTTCGCTTCTTTGTTTGTGGAATTGTCTGAGGTAAGTTCCCCTTCGTTCACAACGGCTTCAGCTCTAGTTGGCAGTTTCGATTTCGCTTGCTAGGCAGCTTCATGTGTTGGTGTCGTTAATCTCTCGATGAAGAAGGATTTGGTATTTTGTCCAACTGGTATATGAATGACTGAGGCTAGTGTGGCAAGAGAGTTTGCGAGCTCGCTCTCTAGTATAGGGATGTGCGTGAAAGAGATTCTTTCAAACTTCTTTATCAGAAATTGAATTGTTTCTAGGGATGCCATCGGTCTTCTTTCTTTGGTCTTCTACGCACAGCCCTATACTGGATATCACAAGCTTAGAGTTGCCGATTATTTTCAACTGCTTGACGCCCAATTGCAGCGCTACTCGTAGTCCAGCGATGAAGGCTTCATATTCAACGACGTTGTTGGTGACCGAGAATTCGAGTTGAAAAGCTTTCGGTATGACTCCTCCTCTTGGGCTCAGCAAGATTATCCCGATGCCTTTTCCTTTGTGGTTAAGAGTGTCGTCGAAGTAGAGGGTCCATGAAGTCTTGTTGGGCTCTTCGTTGTAAATTAGGAGGAGATTTTCTTCGAGAAAGTCTTCGTGCACAGGCTCATTGCCCGAGAGTGGATGGTTTGCGAGATAGTCGGTGATCGCTGATTTACTAGCATATGCCACCACACATGGGGCCTTGTCTCTTCTTTGTCCCAAAACAGCCCCCATAGCAAAGTCTGATGCATCACACATCAGCTCAAATGGTAAAGAGAAATCAGGGGCTTGTAGAATAGGAGCTGGAGTCAAGCAAGTTTTTAGCTGCTCAAAAGCAGCTAGACAGTCATCATTGAACTCAAAGGGTACCTCTTGGCACAACAGGTGGCACAGAGGTTTGGTGATTTTGCTGAAGTCCTTAATGAATTGCCTATAAAATTCAGCATGACCCAGAAAAGACCTTACTTGTTTGACAGTTTTGGGAGGGGGCAGATGGGAGATTAAGTCAATCTTAGCCTGATCAACCTCTATTCCCTTGTGGGAGACCACATGTCTAAGGACAGTGCCTTGAGTCACCATAAAATAACTCTTTTCCCAGCTTAGGACCAGGTTGGTCTCCTCACATCTCTGCAGCACAGAACTGAGATTGTGCAGGCATTGGCCAAAATCATCTCCATAAATGGAGAAATCATCCATGAAGATCTCCAAAAATTTGTCAATCATGTCAGAAAAAATAGCATACATGCATCTTTGGAAAGTGGCAGGTGCATTACACAACCCAAATGACATCCTCCTGTATGCGAAGGTCCCAAATGGGCAAGTGAATGTGATTTTTTCTTGATCTTGGGGGTAGATAGGGATTTGATTGTACCCTGAATATGCATCAAGAAAACAATAATATGCCTTGCTTGCCAGCTTTTCCAAGATTTGGTCTATAAAGGGAAGTGGGAAGTGGTCCTTACTAATTTTTTCATTTAGCTTTCTGTAATCGATGCACTCTCTAACCAGTGGTCTGTCTAGTTGGAATCAGCTCTCCTGAATCTCCTTTCACAACTGTGATGCCAGATTTCTTGGATACAACCTGGGTAGGTGCCACCCATTGGGAATCCAAGATAGGGTTTATGATGCCAGCATCAAAGAGTTTGACTACCTCCTTCATCACAACTTCCTGCATGTGAGGGTTGAGTTTCCTCTACATCTCTCGAGAAGGTTTGGCACCTTCCTTAAGATGAATCTTATGCATGCACACAGCAGGATTAATCCCCCCTAAGTCTGTAATGGTCCATCCTATTGCCCTCCTATGCCTTTTTAGCACAAGTAGTTCTCTTTCCTGCTCAATGGTGAGGGAAGAAGAAATTATCACAGGTAATTTGTTGTTGTCTCCTAAAAAGGCGTATTTCAAAGCTGACGGAAGTTGCTTTAACTCCACCTTTGGGGGACTGATGAGGGAGGGCAATAGGGTGTCTTGGAGGGGGGTGGTAGAGGCAACAAGGCAGGCTTCCATGGATGGAGCTTTGCTGGTTCTGCTCTGGAAGAGACAAGTTGCACATGCTCAGTTTCAGGGGTGAAAGTCGTTTCTACCTCTGGTTCCTTCCATAGTTCAGCTATCTCATTAGACCATTCCTTACCATGCAACAGCATATTCACATTTTCTTGCACAACCTCGTCTATTATGTCTAAAGAAAAACAGTCCTCATCAGGATGAGGTTGATTGGCTGCGTTGTAGACATTCAACTTGACCTTCATATTTCCAAATGACATTTCCATTATTCCAGACCTGCATTGAATACAAGCGTTAGCTATGGCCAAAATGGGTCTGCCTAGGATCACAGGTATGGAGGTGGCATTCCTTCTTGGTTCCATATCCAGCACCAAAAAGTCAGCAGGATAAAAGAATTTGTTAACTCCCACCAAAACATCCTCGATTATCCCCACAGGTTTCCTTTCAGATCTGTCGGGCAACTGTATAACAACATGTGACGGCTTTAATTTGCCTAAGCCCAGCTTCTCATATACTGAATATGGAAGCAAATTTACACTGGCCCCCAGATCTAATAGGGCTTTGTCAATGGTATGGTCCCCAATGATGCAGGGGATGGTGGGGAGTCCAGGGTCTTGGAGTTTGGGGGAAGTTGCAATGGACAAGACATGCTTGACTTTTTCTGCTAAAAAGACTTTCTTGGATAGGTGTATCCTGGATTGTCTTTTATGGGTACATAGGTCTTTTAAGAATTTGGCATAGGCTAGGACTTGTTTAATGGCATCAAGTAAAGGCAGATTAATCTTTACTTGTTTAAAAGTCTCCATCATTTCCTCAATTTTTCCCTATCATTTGTCAAAAGGGGAGGGTCCTTGTAATGCCTTAGGAAATGGCAAGTGTAGGGGTGCTCCCTCACTTGCAGCCTTAGCCAAAGGGGCTTCCTTCTTTTTTATTTTTTCTTTTCCTTGAGGATCCATATCATCCTCTTTATTGACACTGGGTTGTTCCTGCAGGTCCACCACTGGTGGCCTCTGTTGTGTTTTAGGAAAACTTCTTCCATTCTCTTCCTTCAAACTTCTCACAGGCTCACAACCCACCTGATTGTCCACTAGCCTACCACTCCTCAAAGTTGTCACAGATTTGGCTTTCTCATAGGTGGAGGAAATTTCACCCACTACAAATTGTCTTCGTGGATTATCCTGTGGTTGGCTAGGTAACTTTCCTCATTCTCTCCTAGTCAGAACATCAAATAACTGACCAAGCTGGTCCTCTATCTTTTTGATGCTCTGATTGTGAGAATGCACAGTTTGAGTTAAGGTGTTCAAGTTTTGCAATGAAGATAGAACTTGTTCCTCAAAAGATGGTGTTCTCACAGCTGGAGTAGGTGCAGCTTGCTGCACAGGAGAAGCTACAGGTTGGGCCATGGTTTGCTAATATTGAGGTCTTGGGCATAACCATCTCAATAGGGCTGAGTAATTTTGTAGGGCATGGGCTGCTGCTGCTGTTGACTGGGGTATCCATCTTGTCTCCACCTTAAATTGGGGTGGTTTCTCCATTGATAACCAGCAGCAGGCTGCTGCCCATAGGCTTGAGTTGCAGCCACATGCTCTATTATGAACTCAGGAAATTGGGCAGCTGATGGGCATTCATCTAAGGAGTGAGCAGGGGACTGGCATATAGCACATGCCTCCTCTATTCTAGCAGCCACAGGTGACTGCATTGCTCCTATCAGCCTATCAAACATCAGAGTTAAACTGTCCACTTTCCTTTCTAACTCACTTGGCACACTCACTTCATATATCTTTCCTCTTGAGGTATTCTCTTTCATCAATTTAGGATGCTCTAGATCTCTTGCTAAGGTTTCCCTTTGCATAGAGTTTTCACTGATGATGTCAAAGAGCTCTCATGCCTCCTCAGCAATTTTATGAAGATAAGTGCCTCCACAAGAGGCATTTATCATGTCCCTGCTCTTTGAATCAATTCCCGGGTAAAAGCTTTGAACCAGTTGTCATTCAGGGATTTGATAGTGGGGGTATTTCTTGGGGAGTTCTTTAAATCTCTCTCAGGATTGATGAAAGTCTTCAGTTGGATCTTGGGTAAAAGAGATGATACCCTTCCTCAACTGATTGGTTTTTAACATAGGAAAGAATTTGGCCAAAAACTGACATTGGAGATCACTCCAGGACTATATACTATTAGGTGGAAGCAGAGATAACCAAGTCCTGGCTCTGTCCTTTAATGAAAAAGGAAAGTCTCATTCTGGTGGCCTCCTCCCCCAAACCTGTGATGTTGAAGGTGGTGCACAGTCCTAAGAATTCATCTATATGCTTATAGGGATCCTTCTTAGTCAGGCCATGAAATGAGGGCAACATTTGAATGATGGACGATTTGATCTCATAACTTCCTTGAGCAGTAGGGAATTGAATGCAGAAGGGAGAATTGTAGACCCCTGGTGCATTGAATTCCTTGAGAGTTCGAGCCTGCTGCTGCTCACCCATTTCGACAGATTCAAATTCAACAGCTGTGGATGTAGTTGGTCTGTTTCTGAGAAGTCTTTCAACCTCTGGATTTAGTGGAATAATCTCAGGTTGAAGAGTTCTCCTACCAAACATACAACTCTCACAACTGAAGGCAGAGTAAATCCTCACACAACAAATAGGAACACACAATTAATTAACTAATCTAAAAATCTACAGATCTGAAAATAAACAAGGGAGAAGGGATGCAAACTATAGAGAAGCCTTCAGCACAGCTCTCCTCTCACTCTGTACTAAGATCTGGTGAACTGGACACAAAAATATTGAAAAAATAGCAAAACTCACAAATGCAGTTAGTAAAATCAAACAAAAACTACAAATCTATGATCAAAACTTAGATCTATCAATTTCAAAATTGCCTCCCCGGCAGTGATGCCAAAAACTTGTTGCGGATTTCTAGTGTGCTGATTTATGATGTAAAAATCAGGAGAAAACATAGATGGATTCAGCACATCTGAGATATCCTAAACCTGCAAGATATAGGGTCCTTTGTAGCAAGTTTTTAAAAGAATGGTAAGGGAATGTCCACAAGGAGGCTGGTTAGAAATAAGATAAATCTACAGATCTGTGAGAGATCTGACACCCTAGCTATCTCTACTTTAGTTAAAAGACAGAGGAGAGTTTTGAAATGAGTTGTCACTTAAACTAAACTACAAATAAAATGCAAATTGTTTTGAATCGAATTTGGAGCCTCAGATTTTGCAGATGGAAGGTTTAGAAATTTAAAAAATGGAGAAGAGCAGGTTGGAGATTGTCTTCACTGCAATCAGGTTGAGCTAAGCATGTTATAGGGGTTTAAAAGCACACAAGTCCCTCAGTTGGCCACAGGCACTGTCCGTAAGCACAGCTGCAAGGTATAAATTTCACTTCAAATCACAGGATCCACCTGGCCTTAAGGCTATGATCTGTCCACTTTAATGGTCACAGACCATCCTATAGGCTTTATCGAATCCATGGATTGCAACAGATAAATTCAATTAAGGCCTGAGCTCAAATTTACCTTAAGGTTATGATCTGTCCACTTTAATGGTCACAAACCATCCTAGAGATCTACAAAGCCAGAGCCTCAATTAGAATAATTAAAATCACTACAAATGCTGTAATTTTCAGGTCATAGACGCAGGAAATTATAGGGATATCAGATCTAGAGAATTCAGATGACATCCAAGAGGTCTACCAGTTAAGTGGGTGAGCTGATCAAGCAACTCCTCTACACAAATCCGATCGAGCACCAAAAGGCATCAAAAGAGCTTTAGATCTAATTAAAACATTGAAAATAACATTTACATTGCAAACAAGGTCACTCTTACAATGGAATGCTCTCAGATCTGTAGTCTGTGCAGCAATTAACCCCAGCAACACTCTTAACCTTACCAATTACAGATCTAACGCACTCCTTGTTGCTCTTAGGGATTTAGCCAACCATAGTTGGGCTAAAGGAGGGAAAATGGAATCTCGCTGCAAGCTTTGATCTCTGAAAAATTGCTCAGGATTTCGATCCTCCTCCCATTGGTAATTGGGGGTCTCAATATATAGCTTTCTCCTCTATTTTTCCTGCCAAAAATCCCTTCTAGAAGGCTGTCAGAGTTTGTTAAGAGTTTTGTTAAAGCACATGGGTCGGTTAGGGCTTTCTAGGGCATCTTCTAGAACATCGCGCCGATCACCAAAGTGCCTCGGTTTGCATGCGACAGGTCACCAAGTCTCAGCGTGTGCATAACATAGTTTCTGAGAAGTTCAGTACACGATTTCGACAGGTTGGAGAAGCTTCCGACAGGTTCAAAGTAAGCTTGTAGTTCCTTTCGATAGGCTCCCTGGTCTCTTCGATAGGTATGGATAGGATGAGTTCTCTTTTGAAGCTTCAGGGTCCTCAGCCCACTATCTGGAGTATTCGATAGGTTGACTGAGTAGTTCGATAGGTCCAGTGGTCCTCTTCGACAGGTTCAGCTCTGTGTGCCGTCATCCCGATAGGTTGGCTCTCATTCCTATCGAAAGGCTTAAACATCCTTCGATAGGTTCAATTTCAGCATCTTCATTTTGATAGGTTCAGGGAGCCTTCAACAAGTTGGAATCGAGCATTTTAGCCCTTTCGCTAGGCTCTCAGATCCGTTCGATAGGTTCCTTTGACACTTCAGGCAAGTTTTCGACAGGATGGTTTCATCTTTCCTTTCTTTGCTCGATAGGTTCTGAAATCCTATCGAACTGCTCAATCCTTGTGACTTAATCCTTCTTCTGCCTTCAGATTCTATCGAACTCTTCTGGCATCCTCTCGATAGGATGTTTTAGACCTATCTTCACTTCTTTCTCCTTGTTCTATTGCTGGGTCTACATGGTGTTGAGAGCTTACTTCTTTGTGGGCATTCTTAAGTGGTTTGCTGCATTATTACCAGATTTCCCTGCTATTTATAAAATGCACTCAACAGAGGCTTATTAGTTTGCTTGCAGGTCCACGAAAGGTCAGGTTAAAGGGTGCAAAGTGGCATTTTTCACCACTTAACACATGTCCTTTGATGGACTTCTGTGTGACATATGATATCGAACTCTTGTAGGAGCATATGTCATCGAGCGATCTTTCCAGATGTAGCGGGTTTTTCGAAGATGTACTTTAGAGGGTCCATATGTGCTAGGACTAGTATCTTGTGTGCCCCGAAGTAGTGCCGTAATTTTATCGAGACTCATACTAGTGTGTCTTCTCCATTGGTGTATATTTTTGTTCGTACGTGACCATCATCCTGCTGAGGTAGTAAATGGCCTTCTCTCTCTTGCAGTCTTCTTCATACTGTCTGATGATTACTCTCATAGCCTTGTCATTTGCTAAAACGTAGAGGATCAGGGGTCTTCTAGAAACTGGAGGTGATAGTATTGGTGAGTTGAGGAAGTACTTTTTGATATTATCGGAGGCTTGTTGACACTGGTCATCTCATATGTACTCGGCCCCTCCTTTAAGTAGTCTGTAAAAAGGGTTACATCTATCTGAGTGCTGAGAGACGAATCTTCTGATGAATTGCAATCTTCCTATCAGACCTCTCAGTCCTTTAATGTTGTTGGGCAGTGGCATCTCGAGAATGGCTCTAACCTTTATCGGATTGACTTCAATTCCTCACTTGCTAACTATGAATCCCAGTAGTTTTTTGGAGGTTACCCCGAACACGCATTTCTTTGGATTCATCTTCAGCCAATATTTTTTCGATCTCTGTAACACCAGTCATAATGCTTCAGCTTGTCCAGCCCGAGTCTAGGACTTCACTAGTATGTCGTTGATGTAGACTTCCACGCACTTATGCATCATGTCATGGAAAATAGCCATCATGGCACGTTGATATATGGCTCTTGCGTTCTTGAGCTCGAGAGGTATGACGATGTAGCAGTATGTTCCCCATGGCATAGTGAAGGAAGTCTTTTCTTGGTTGGATTCTGCTAATTTGATCTGATTGTATTCGGAGAAGCCATCCATAAAGGATAACATCTCATGTTCGACGGTATTGTCGACCAGAGTGTCGATGTGAGGGAGCGGGAAGTCATCTTTTGGGCATGCCTGGCTGAGGTTCTGAAAGTTGATACATATCCTTACTCTGTCATCTTTCTTGGCGACATTTACTATGTTTGCGACCCATTTGGGGTAGAGGACGACTAACCGGCTTACTATGTATGTCTAATTAAGTCTTAACCTATTGCAAGCGCACAATGGAAATTGTAGAGCTTGTATAGGATCATTCCCCCGAAGAAATTTTATCTTATTTATATTTCTATTTTAAAGTTATATTTATCTTTTAAGGTTCTAAACTACTTGAGAAATATGAATAAAAGAATAATTTCTTAATCTAAAGTGCATAAAATAAATCTTAATCCTCCTTCAGATTGAGGTCGTCAATCCCAATCTTCAGCCATCGGATATTTATAAAAATAAACAGTTTTGTTACACCGTACTGCAGTCTTCTAAAATTTGGGCGTCAATCAAAAACTAAAATTTCTTAACACAGATTTAAGCTAATCAACAATTTCCTATAATATGGGCGTCAATCAAATTCGAGAAAATTGAAGATGGAAAAGTAAAAATCGTTACACTAATCTACAAATTCCAACCTGAGTCATCAATTCAAATTAAAACTTGAAGATGTTTACAAAGCAGTAAATAAAGCAAATAAAATCTAATCTAGAAAGTAAAGTAAATATATCTTTCACTACCCAGCCGCAGTCGTCAATTGTTTCTGAGAAACTAGGATATCTACACTAATCGTCAGCACCCAATAGCAGTCGTCAATTGCTCTTGAGAAACCTCTGATATCTAATCTACTCTAACTACTTTACACTATTGATTGGAAGAAAATCTAATCTTAGTCGTCAATTGATGTTGAAATTCTTCGATCCCTTATTCCTATACCGGGCTCTCTTATTTATAGATCATAAGGAGTCTATTTACGAAGACTTCTAATTCTAATAAAAGAAACTACTAAAAATAAAAGATTTCTAATATAATTCTAATTCCTAATTTTATTCTTTCTTGCTTTCAACTGTAGGTGTCCTTCTGGATCGTTCTCTTTTATTTTAGCAACCGAGATTTCTTAAGAGCTTATCTTCATCAATCTTCTCAGATCCGTAGTTCACCAAACTTCTAATTTCAGAGATCGTCTAATTCAGTGTATGACGGTGATAGTTTGCATTCACGTGATCAATAACAGCAGTTCTAATTTCAGAGATCGTCTAATTCAGTGTATGACGGTGATAGTTTGCATTCACGTGATCAATAACAGCAGATGTAGCAACAGGAAAGCTTTACACAATCATAAATTACGATTGTCTCTTCTTTTTCTGGAGAATTGTAAATCACAATTTCTCATTTTTACATAGCTTTCTTACTGGACAATTTCTTATTTTGAACAATCGCTTTTCTTTTATCGCTTTTTACTCCTTTATCGCTTTCTAAAGAATCGTCTTTTTAAGAATCGTAAATTACGATTTCTTAGTTCTCTTTCTTTCGTCTTTAACTTTAGCGCACAATCGTAAAGTACAATTTCTTGACTTTCAGCAGCAGCGAATCATCTTCTTTTCGCTCAATCGCCTTTTTACTGCTTCTTGAGTTCATTTTGATGAATATTAACACTTTGGCTTTTTTTTATTATTTTTTCTTAATATTTATATATCGTTAATTTATTAGTAGCAAACTAAGTCCTAGCATCACTAAGTTAAGGGTGATAAAATGGTAAATTATGTGACTGATCACACCCTCAAACTAAGCTTTGCCATTCCCTAGCAAACAAAAAAATATAAAATATCTAAAATTATGAATTTAAATGCCACTTTCGTAGGGAGCATGATTGCATTTACCAAATGTAACAAGCCTTTAAACCCCTAGGTGATCCCTAGTAGAGGAGTTATGATCTCCTGACATACTTTCAATATTTTTGAATTTTTCAAAATATTTTTCAGACATAAAATCTATACTAATTAAATTAATCATCATATATTTGGTATGATTTTCAAAAATTCCAATTCTTTCACCTTTACTCTCCATCATGGTAATTATCCTTAATCAGAACTCAACAATTTCAATTCTATACAGCGTGGAGTGTGTGCATATCAGTGAAAAGTTTATTCATCATAAATTTTTTTAAACTGCATATTTAGAAAATATTTCCATCTAAACTCTCACTATTGGCATACTCTAAAAAAGATATCAAATTTTTTTTGGTTCTCTCACTATGATATGTACGATAAATTTCAAAGAACAATCAACTAAGACGGTAAATCTCATGGAATGGATAATCAATTCTGATCATATAATTTTTCGTTTATTCATAGTATCTATTTCATACATCTCTACTAGACTCATACTTTTATAAATCATAAATCACAAAGGTCTTTTCTCTGACTTGTAATGGGGCTTTGGTTTAAAAGGTTTCAAAGAAAGGAAGATAGGGTTCAAAAGTTTCTGAGAATTTAGTTCTCCCTTCTCTATCTTCTTTTTTTCTCTTCTACTTCGATAAGTATCCAAAATGTTGGATGCCTTCTTCCCATTTTTCTTTTTTGTTTTCTTTCTTGTGAGAATCCCATTTTTTTTTTTAGTCAGAAGTTTTTCGCTTCTCCTTTTATGAAATCATTTTTTTACGATTTTCCTTTTCTTTTCCCACATTTTTCATATAATTGAATTTCTTCTAAGTTGTACCCCTTTTAGCAGATCCTTTATCTGTTCTTCCTCATACTCCTTTCACTCCCTCTTCTTCCCCTCTTTCTCATTTTTTTTTTTTACATTAATCTTTCAAAAATTATAAGGGTTAAAGGTAGAAAGCTTTAGGTACTATATATGGTTAAAGGTTTATAAAATATTGGTACAAAGAAATTCGATTTTAAGCTTCTAATATGGGTTCAAAGGATAAATTTTTCTTGGGATTTTAGCTTTTTAGCTCTGGTTAAACAAAAGATAGCCTTTGATCATTTTCATGATTTACCGGTATGGATATCTTATTACTTTGATATATTTAGTAGACAGTTCTAAAGAAACAAATCATCATAATCACAAAACATCTTGATTCTACGTTCAACAATATGAGAATTTTCAATTATAAAGAAGTTCAAGAACATTTTAAAATTGAATAAAATAGTTTCTCTCAGAATATAAAGAGGATATATTAGCTCAAGATCTCACTGGTTTATAATTTTGAAACTATGATATAAATTTTACAGTTTAAATCAATCATATAGTTTCAAATATTCATATGATACAATGTTCAAAGGTGCTATACATGAATTGTAACTGTTTTATTTTGATTGTTGAACTTTTGCTATGATGGATTATAAAGTTTTCAAGAGAAATTTTTCTATCATAATTTACATATAATGATTAACTCTAGACTAAAAACTAATATATATATATATATATATATATATATATATATATATATATATATATATATTCAAAATTTCAGATTTCAAAATAAAAGCAAATAAAAACAAATAAAAAAACTGCTACCTACTAATATACACAGATTTGTATATCCCTCCAAACTTAAATAGGACAATGTCCTCATTGTGCAAAATAGGGGACACAGCAAAAAATCTATTACCTTAATGGTGCTTTTTATGTTATCGGGTCTATGATCTTTATTAGGATTCTACAAGGATCCCCCAAACTTGGGAAAAATTGCTTCCGGCATAAATAAAAAAAAATTTGCACTATAAAGAAATAGTTAGAGAAAAAAAATGGTTAAAAAAGATATTTATCATATATTTTAAATGAAATATTTATATGAGACAAAGAGAAGTTTACACAAAGGAATAAACTTAGGAAAAATTTATACACACAGTAAACTAAGACACTGAAAGCAACATTCAAGAGTGAATATGTCTTTGATAAAGATCGGTTCTTGGCTTCTAACCACCTTCAATCAAAGTCTCTCATCCCTTCCTACCAAAAGGGTATCCACTCCGTGGTATGTCGCTCCCCCAAGAGCTGCAGAACACTTCTCTGTACCCTTATTTATCTTGCATCTCTCAAATTAAGCACCTCACATTCCTTCCGTAGAAGAAATGCAATGCCATACGGGGAGTACTTCGAAGGGTGAGGAAGTGAACACATCTCCAGATCACCCTTCGCTTATACTGCTCCCTTACGAAGACTATGTGAAGGGAATGTCGCGCAAGTGAAGGGAGAAGATAAACAATGGAGAGGAGTGGCGAGGGATGGCTCAACCCACCATCTTCATATGGGAGTTTACATTCGGGGTGGGTTGTGATGGTGTAAAGATGAGGAAGTGGGGGAAGATGGGTTCTTGATATATGGTTTCGGATTTGGGTTAGGTTTAGGGTCTAGGGTAGTTTCAGTGGACGATTCAGCATTTCAAGTCGCTAGCGCTTAAGATCTTCTACTTTCTGTTTTACAGCCAAGAGCTTAGCTCTATGTATTTCGAGAATTCTATCAAGTTGTTTACTGAAATCACTCTGATTATTCTCTTTTGTCATGGGGTTTTAAGTATGAAAAGTGGAAGACGAAAGATATGAGATGGTTTATGGATGGGTATGGATTTATAGGGAAGAGGCTCGATTTTGAACTGTCACTTCTAAGTAAATGTCGATATGTAGCTTTCCAGGGTAGGGTAGTTGGGAAGTGGTAGTCTTGAATGCAAATTTTGTTTATTTCCCTTATGACTTTAATGGGTTCAAATTCCAATGTAGCCGATTAGACAGACCTCTGGAATCACATGTTCCCTAGAATTATCTTTTACAATTCTAGCTACCAATGAACCATTAAAAAGACTCTTCACTTGTTGAATCGTATTCACTACGATTCAGCATGATTGCTCGTAAGTCCATACATTCAAACATGATTAAAGGGAGATATCCATACGATTGGATGTATTTTTCACATTGTAAATCGTATGAGATTCTCGAAAAGAACGAAAAATAATACTGATAATAATGATATACATATATTATAAGATTTTGCTATGGGTGAGTCGGTAGCTCGACGAGTCCATGAGGAGTTCAAAAGCAACTAAGGGGAGTTGATGCGCCTCTCCTGAAAGTATTTCCTCCTGGAGTGCCAACTATCGGTGAAAACGAATAGTTATTGCCTCTCGAGTTAGCCAACATGGTTAACTACTCGATCTACTGTGACACCCTCCTTTGAGACGATATATCCTAAAAAGCTAACTTTCTCTAACCAAAACTTGCACTTACTGAGCTTGGCATACAATTAGTGTTCACGCAGAGTCTGTAGAGCGATTCTCAAATGTTCTTCATGCTCCTTCGATTTTGAATATATCAGAATATCGTCGATCAATACTACAACACAAGTGTTCGGGTGTGGTTTGAACACCTGATTTATCAAGTCCATAAATGATGTCGATGCATTTGTCAAACCAAATGGCACTACTAAAAACTCGTAGTGTCCATACCGCGTCCTGAATGCTGTCTTCTGGATGTCCTCTGCCTTGACTCTCAGCTGATGGTATCCAGATCTCAAATTGATCTTGGAAAAATACCTTGCCCCTTACAGCTGATCAAACAAATCGTCAATCCTAGGCAATGGATATCGATTCTTGATGGTTAGTTTATTTAACTGGCGATAGTCGATGCATAGCCTCATCGACCCATCCTTCTTCTTGACAAACAAGACTGGTGCTCTCCAAGGAGACACACTCGGCCTTACAAACCCCTTATCTAAGAGCTCTTGTAACTGCTCTTTCAATTCTTTCAACTCAACAGGAGCCATTCGGTACGGTGCTTTGGAAACAGGCTCTATTCCTGGTACTAAGTCGATAGCAAATTCCACCTCTCTATCAGGAGATAACCCTGGCAATTCCTCTGGAAAGACATCTTCAAACTCACGCGCAACTGCAATCTCTGAAATGATGTGTTTTCCTTCCTTATCTTCCTTCAAGAATGCCAAGTAACCACTGCATCCCTTTCTGATCAAGCGCTCGACTCTAACGGCAGACACAAGTGGTAGAAACTTTGTTCTCACCCCTACGAATCAGAATGATCTCCTTGTATTTGGTCTAAAGATAATCACTTTGTTCTTACAATCGACCGTTGCATAATGAGTTGACAACCAATTCATGTCAAAGATCACGTCGAATCCTTGCATATCTAATAGAACTAAATTTGCAGCTAGTTCAAAGATGTCCCCATCTCTAATGGTTACTATCCCTGATTTATAAACCAAGTCTGTATTGATCGATTCCCCAGTCAAGATAGATACAGCCAAGATAAAATCCAACGTCTCTGGGTTGACCTTCATCTTCTTTGCAAATCGTAGAGTAGTAAATGAATGGGTAGACCCCGGGTCTATCAAGACTCTAGCTTCATAGGCTACATCACTTTCCTTTTCATATAATTATAAGGTACCTATATCATATATATATATATATATATATATATATATATATATATATATATATATATATATATATATATATATAACATACTTATACATCAAAATTTATATACAGGAATGAGTCTACTCTACTTCCTACATTGATGCACCTTCTCCATCTAAAATCTTAAGTAATTGAAAATTTTAATTTTAAAAGAAAATCTCACCTTGGATAATGTCAATGACATTATGTGCTTCCTGGGCAATAATCGCATAGGCTCTTCCTTGCACGACCGGCTTCTTTGATTGTAAATGTCTCGGCATGGAAGTAGAAGTCGTTCTCTCCTTGTTCGTCTCAGATCAATCTCAGATCAAGTGGCCTATCTTCCCACACTTGAAACAACCCCGAGTACCCCGCCTATAATCTGTCATTTTGTGAGACTTGCCACACTTCTCATAAGTCTCAACTGTAGTAGAAGATGCTGCTCGTGAGAAACCCTGAGAGACTAATACTCCGGTAGTGGTAATAGGGTTTTCATATCTGATCGGCCTCCCAGACACAAGCATAGGCAGTCTTGGATAGTTTGTCTGCATCGGTCTAACGAAACCCGTCTAAAATTGTTGCCTTTGAATGGGTGCTACGAATCGTGGCTTTTTGTTCATCGACTCATAGTTTCCCACTTTACTTTGCTCCATCCTTCTCCTTCCTTGATGGTCTCTCTTCCGATACCGATCTTCATTATCTTTTTCAATCACAAGAGCTTTACTCATAGCCTCTTTATAGGTTTTCAATTCAAAGGCCGCCATTCTCCCCCTAATATCCAGCCTCAAGCCATGTTGAACCCTCTTTGATTTCATCAAGTCGGTAACCATATAATCAGAAGCATAGCGAGCGAGCCTCATAAACTCTACTTCGTATTCCCTTATTGACATCTTTCTTGATTCAAGTTGAAGAAATTTTACTTCCATCTGGTTACGCATGACTTCAGGGAAATATTATTTATTGAATTCGGTCACAAACTCATCCCATGTCCACGACAATCCTGGGGTTTCTTGAGCTCTAGTCCTCGACACAGACTTCCACCATGGGCCTGCCTCTCCATCTAACATATATGCTGCCCAACAGACACTCTCATCCTCATTGCACATAAGCATACTGAACACCTTCTCCATCTCACTTAGCCAATTCTCTGTGTCCATTCGTTCTGCTTGCCTTGAAAAACTCAGTGGACGCATTCTTCGAAACTCTGTGAACACTGAGGGCAATGGCTGCGTAGTACCCACTGGAGGCGTAGGTGGTGGCTGATGCTGGTCATTGGCATTATGTGATGCCAAGGACGTCGCTTGCTGAGCCATGACATTTGTCATGGTTTCCATGGTATGCATCATCCTCTGACGCTCTTCTCTTTCCTCATTTCTTTCTCTTACCCTTTCTTGTTTTCTTTGATCTCTATCTTGATTCTCCTCTTGGTCTCTGTTCTCTGGGCTACTACCTCCTGGGGCATCCCTATTTCCCAACGACACTCTATTTGAAGCCGAGATAAAACCGTCTCTACTCCGCAAGTTTCTATCATGGCCGCCCCTTGGTCGGCCCCTCCATTTAGATGACATAACACTCTATAATATGAAACTACAGTTTCATTAGCAGAAGGTTCTATGCTCTGGTAAAATCAAGATTTGTTAGAAATTCTAAGAGAAACTGCTCTGATACCAACTGTGACAGTCCGAATTTTGGCACCCCAAAACTTGTACCATCAGCACGACCCTCGAGGTCGTGCCCCATATACACGCACGGAACATTTGGTATATCCAAGCAACTGTAAAATAAATCAAGTACATAAGAACTAATACTGAACTAAATCTTCAGTTCTATAAGGTAAAGTCAAAACATGAAACTCAAAAGACAGTTCTGATCTTATGCCACTGCATAAGCAAAAGAACCAACCCAAACCATCGGTGACGAAACAACGGTCACCCCAGATGGTTCGCCAAAAGAATTGTCTCACTAAAAATTATAGTCTTATAAAAAAGGCTGGATATATCGAGCCGTACAATTTCTCTCACAAAAATCTATCAAAGCATGCAAAGGGTCCTCTAGAAGAATTCCTCAGGAGGGGGCTTTGACTCCTCCCCAGGCACGTAATTCGAATCCTCCAGATCAACATCTCCTGAAGCAGTAGCAACTAACATTGGACCTGTGATGTATAGTCGAAGGAGTGAGCTACATCATAGCTCAATGGGGAATCAACTGAATGAACTTATAAGTCTATTTTACTCACATATATTCCATGAAATTAGAAACATGATTTATCAATAAAAGATAGCTGGAAAAATAGTTTAAGTTACTGAAAGCATGAACTAAATGCATCTGTTATTCTATATGTATTAACTTGTTTTCAACTTGTTCACATGGGCTAGAAGATCGATTTTAAAACTTAAATAATCCTCGAGCAATATAGCATCGAGCCCCGATGGAATACCCATCATTGTCGTCCAATTGAACTATATTTCAATGTTACATAACCCAAGTCTTTTTCTCCTAGGCGACGTGGCACATAACTCATATACATCCCTGGGATGTCTTATTGGTGTATGTATTGGCTGTCGTACTGATTACGGATATTCTGTCGAGTCAGTCACGGGTATACCGCCGAGTCGGTAGGGTATTCTATGAATCTCAAATCAATTGTGCAAAATACATATAGTTTATCACTGTGTAATTGTGTTAATTATAATATTCAAAGTTTGTTTAAGGCTCATTCACACAGTTTCTCATATTCCTGGGATGTCACATACTCATATGCATTGCCTAGATGTCACATTTCATATACATCCCTGGCATGCCATGCACTTATACGCTTACGGGTTTCTTACTTAGTGTATACACACGCACACACACCTCTTTAATTCATTTCTTAAGCTCAATTTTGATTAACAAGCAAATAACTATTCTCTTAACACACACATGTATATATCACATCACTACATACATGATTTCGTAATCAATGATACATGTTCAAAGTATTCCCTACCTCACGTGCTTTTGCCCCAAGCATCAAGGCCCAAAGTAGCTATACGTGCTCATATACAAGTGTTCAACCTAAAGTACATCATATCATACACAAAGCATAAAGAACGATGCATGAAAAAAGGGTACAAAGCCCTCCCAGAACTCCACGGTCAAAAACATAACCCACACTAAAACTATCAAAATCGATTAATCAATTCTAATATCGATTAATCGAATTCCCAAACTCGATTAATTGATCCCAAATCGATTAATCAAAAATCCAAATTTGATTAATCGATCCCCAAATCGATTAATCGATTTTTCAAAACCCAGACTTTTCCAGCCACTGAAAGTACCCAGTCGAGTAATCGATTCCAAATCGATTAATCGAATTAATTTCGATTAATTGGTTTCGTGCTTCAGTCTTCAAATTTGATTTATGACAAAAATCAATTAATCGAATCTCAAATCGATTAATCGATTTTGTCAGAAAACAGCCCTCTTCGGGCTATTCTTCTAACATTGTTTTCTTTGATATCTTTACTCTTTCTATTTCTCTAATTCATAATTAATTTAATAAATTCATACACAACACCACATACATTCTAAATTAATAAAATCTCACCTCAATCCATGGCATGAGTGATTTAATAGCTTGGATCAAAAGCGAGGGTTCTTAGCTTTGACTCCAACAATTCACACACGTTACCTTCGAGATTAACGGCCCACGTATGGCTTCAAATTCGAAATTCCACCAAGTCCTTAGCATTTACTCCCTCTTCCTTCCTCACACACACTCTCTCTCTCTCTTTATAAATTCTTAACCACCTACTAAAACCCAAGAGAAATAACTTCTCTCAAGTTATTAGACTTTTTAACCCAACTCATGCTTTGGTGTAAAACACATACACCCATAACAGGTGTCTATGACCTTATCAAGGATCCACTCCTCCCACCTAGATGTATTTTAACCACAAGCCTAGTCTAGCCTAAGTTATCAAGTTGACTTTTACTTGGTCAAACTTACGACCAGACTAGCACACATCTCGAGGATACTATTCGAAGCCCAAATTTTGGGGATGTTACAGTATCCATTCGTTTGAGGTTATTCTCATATTCTCTTAGAGACGAGGCAAAGCAGTGGTTACACTCTTTACCTGGAGATTCGATTGCTGATTGGGAGGGATTGAAACGCGTATTTCTTATGAAGTACTTTCCAATGTGCAAAACGAATAGAATCTAACACCTTATTTTAACGTTCCATCAATTTCCGGATGAACCCCTTCAAGAGAGTTAGAGTCGCCTCGAGGATCTTCTCTATATGTGCCCTCATCATGGGGCCACGAAATGGAAAATAGTGCTCACCTTCTATGAAGGATTAAATGACCAAACTAGGCCTATGGTTGATATTGCCTGTGGTGGTATGTTTCGTAACTTAACTGCAGTGGATACTTGGGAATTCTTTACCTTAGCAAGAAACCTGAGCAACACCATGCACTGGGTTAGATTGATTCAGAGACTTCTATGGTGGGTAAAATTCAATCTATGGTGGGTCTCAAATCGCACCCAACATCTGGACAAGGCGAAGCTTGTAGTCCTAACCATAGCCCAACTCAAATAGCTCCAAAGTGTCCTATCGCTCCTTTCTACCCCACAAAGGCCTAAGGCCATACTGACGCTGTGGCAGCCTAGGAGGAAAATCACGAGAAAAACTACCTGACACATGACCTGGAACTAGCAACGGTCATATTTGCGTTGAACATATGGAGACACTATTTATATGGCGAGACCTTTGAGATCTTCATCGATCATAAGAGCCTCAGGTACTTATTTACATAGAAAGAATTAAATATGAGGCAGTGCAGGTGGATGGAGTTTCTCAAGGACTATGATTGTTTCATACAATGTCACCCAGGCAAGGCTAATGTCGTAGCAGATGCCTTGAGTTGTAAGAGTTCTGCTCAGTAGACTAATCATATCATGGGGATGCATAGATGGAAGTTGTTTGAAGATATTTTATCATATGAGGCAAACATCAATGTACAAGCCTCAGGGGCTTTCTTGGCCAACCTCACTGTGAGACCAACGATCTTTGAGCATATTCACGAGCTATAGATGAAAGACTCGGAGTTAACCAAAATTCGACAAGATGTGATTAAGGGCACCAAACCAGAATTTTCGATGAAAGAGGATGGCTCCTTACTATTCAGAGGATGCCTCTGTATTCCAGTTGATGCCGATCTATGACAAACTATTCTAGATGAGGCTCACAAATAGAGATATGTGATCCACCCCGGTAGCACCAAAATGTATCAGGACTTGAGAAAGAGTTACTGGTGGAGAGGTCTGAAGCAAGACGTAGCCAAGTACGTGTCAAGGTGTTTGACATGTCAGCAAGTGAAAGTGGACCACAGACACCCCGCTGGATTGTTGCAATCTCTACCCATACCAGAGTGGAAGTGGGAATCAATCTCCATAGATTTTATTGTAGGGTTATCAGTAAAGCGATACAACGCTATTTAGATAGTCGTTGATCAACTGACCAAGTCAGCTCACTTCTCACCCTACAACACGATATACACAGCAGGAAGACTCGCGGAGTTGTATATGAAGGAAATATTACGGTTGCACGAGATTCCTAGTAGCATTGTCTCTGATTGTGACCCATTATATACTTCAAAATTTTGAAAGAAGTTTCAAGAAGGCATGGTTACACGATTGGACTTTAGTTCAGCGTTCCATCCACAGACCGAAGGGTAAACAGAGTGGGTAAATCAGGTAATAGAAGACATGCTCAGAGCGTGTATGCTTGAATTACAAGGATCATGAGATCAACATCTACCATTGATCAAATTTACATACAATAATAGCTTCCAAGCGAACATTGGAATGACACCTTACAAAGCTCTCTATGGAAGGTGATGTAGATCGCCTATCAATTGGGAAGAGACCAGTGAAAAGTTTGTATTAGGATCAGAGTTACTTGAATATAACACCATAATTATTCGTTTGATAAGAGAGAGACTTAAATTAGCTCAGAGCAGACAGAAGAGTTATGCCGATATCAAAAGAACGAGCGTGGACTATGCCATTGGCGAGCATGTATTCGTAAAGGTATCGCCCATGAAAGGCATCATGAAATTTGGGATGAGGGGAAAGCTGAGTCCCCGTTACCTTGGACCCTTTGAGGTTTTGGGCCGAGTGAGCGAGGTCGCTTATCGCATTGGATTACCTCCATTGTTTGATCGGGTACATAACGTGTTTTATGTATCCATGCTCCGAAAGTATGTAAATGACCCTGCACATATCTTGGGAGGTCAGCCGATCGAAAAGCATGAAGACATGACCATGTTGAAGAAGCAGCCCAAATATTGGATAGAAAAGAGCAAGTTTTATGCACGAAGGTGATTCCTTTAGTGCTTGTCAGGTGGAAGAATCATCCGGCCGAAGAAGCTACTTGGGAACGCGAGGCGGATGTGAGGGCACAGTATTCGAACTTATTTGAGGAGAGTTGAGAACATATTTGTATCCTTGCATGTATTTTTGTAAACTTGATATGTCTATTTAAGCGAAAGTCCGCATGCATACATTAACCTTATCAAGGGAATGAAGAGGAAGATATTATTTATAAATTGATCTTTTATGAAGTCCGGCATGGTCATCAAGAATGTGTATATAACATGAAATAAATGAATGACACACCTTGATTATAGGTTTGTGGTGTAGTAATATGTAGCAAGAAGTAAAAGGAAAGTCAGCAAGTGAATAACTTAAAATCCATAGGGAATCTAACAAAAAGAAAGAAGCTAATGAAGAAAAATCAAAAATACGAATTTTTGCAGTTTCTGTCAAACCCGATTAATTCATTTAAAAATTGATTCATTGATTTTGATTTTTCGATTAATCGAAAATGTTCGATTGAACGACTGGCTCACATCAGTGAGCTGAGGAACCTAGAAAAAAAGTTTTGAAGTTAAATTCGACTAATCGAAGCAAATTTGATTAATCGATTTTGAAAATTGACTAATCAATTTTTGAAACCGATTAATCGATTTCGGGCAGCTGAGTTAGAATAGTGAGAACCGATTAATCAATTTTAAAAATCGATTAATCGATTTTTTTCCTACAAGTAATAGTTTTGGGAAATTTTCTCCCCATTCGAAATTTAAACTATTTTTTTTTTCTTTTGGGTGCCTTTTTCTTCTTCCTTTGGCTAGCACCACCTGCGAGGATTTGGGGGCTTCGGATTGAAATCGAATCAAGAACCCAAGCCATTGGATCGTTTATGCACGGTAAGCCCTAAATCTCACCAATTTCCTTACAATTGGAGTAAATTAAAGCCCTAGGTCTCAAATTTTCACCTTAAAATCCTAGGATGCCGCCTTAAACTCGGCTAGCTTCGAAGCAAGCGGCCTCTAAAATACCCGTACGACGTAAGAACGTTGCGCCACCACCGCCATCACCTTCACCTTCACTTTCACTTTCCTTTTCATCATCATATTTGACGGAGGTGTCATCATGCCAATCGTCACCACCACCACCTCAACCCGGCCAATTATCTCTTGAAGCCCTTGCATGATTATTATTACCCTACGCTAGTTAGGTTATTTTACCAGCATTTGAAAGAGGGTAGGGAAGCTGGCACCATTACGACCGAAGTCGATGGTCGTAAGTATCTTTTTAGCCTGCACCACATTCATGAATCTTTGGAATGTTTTTTGATATACGTGTCGGGACCAACCTTTTACACCTTTTCGAATAGCCCATAAGTTTGGAAGAAATTAGGACCGAAATGACTAAGGGAAATAAACGGTCCGGAAAGTCCATTCAGAGGGTTGACTTACCCCCTCATATGTGGTTGCTCGACACCATTATTAAGTGCAACCTCTACCCTATGCACCATGACACTAAAAGGGTAGAGGGGGTGCAACAGGCGTTGTACGCGGCATACCGAGGTCGTTGGTTTGATGCTACTAAACTGGTGTTGGACGGCATGATCTATATCAAAGGTAAGATGATGAAGGGACCCTTGAGATTGAAGGAGCGTATGCCTTATGCTCGTCTTATTTTTAGCATGCTTGAGTGCTACTATGCTGCCATCGAGTATGTTATTCCTTCGACCGAGCCAAGGGCTACAAATCATGTCAAAAGTTATTCCCTCGCTTCCTGGAGCCGATGCTACAATCTTTTGAAGAAGGTTCTACCACCGGAGGGAGTAGCACCTGCTCACGCTGGTGATGCCCCACCACAGCAGGACCAACCAGCAGTGGGGGAGCAACCTCCTGACCCTGTACAGCCTGCAAAGCAGCCTCTTACACTACCTCTTGCTCCTATGCAATCTGCTCCTGCTACTCCTATGCGGTCTCACATGAGACGGGCATCTCAGGCCCCACCACCTAGTATTATAGATGACATTTTCGCCCTCATGGCGGAGAACAACCGCCAGATGCTGGCGCAATACAAGCATACAGAGGAGAGCAACACCCAGATGAACCACCAGCTTGATTTTCATGAGGCGCTGCTATATCAGACCATGCAATATATATATCCCAGCGATTACCATCAGCGCATAGCGGCAGCGCGGACATGGACTCTTGACACATCAGGTTCTGGTACACGTGAGCACGATGGGGAGGATCAGCCAGGGGATGGGACTGCCTGATTGCTAGCTTTTGATATTTCTTTTTGGGTTGTAATTCTTTTGTCCATTTTGGAAACATGTGAATGTGTCTTTTTAGGGAATGTAAAAATGGTGTTAGAAAGGTAGTTGAAAATCTGATCCACTAAACTATATGGCATGGTTGCCATTTATTTTTTTGTGATTAAATGGAATAGCAATTGACGTTGCTTTCTCATGTTCTATACAATTAGAATGGTTTGAGTTCTTTCTATGTAGGATGGGTTGTAACTACTTAGAACTGTATAAATAGCTGGAGTTCTTATGCAGGCTGTGTGATCATTGATTAGAATTATGCACGTGAATTGTGTTTTTATACGGGATCTATTGTGATTGCGTAGAACTATGCAAATGTAGTTGAGTTTTGTGCAGGATGTGTTGTGATTGCGATTGTATACATCATCGTGGATAAATGTGTGTGGGTCTTCCATGAAGGGGAAGTCCTTGCGTGCATTTTCAAGGACGAAAATTCCCAAGGTGAGGAGAATGTAACATCTCCAAAATTTGGGCTTCGAATAGTGTCATTGAGATGCGTGCCAGTTTGGTCGTAAGTTTTACCAAGTGAAAGTCAACTTGATGACTTAGGCTAAATTAGGCTTGACGTGAAAATACACCTAGGTGGGTGGTGTGGATCCTTGATAAGGTCATATACATCTGTTATGGGTGTATGTGTTTTATTCCAAAGCATGAGTTGGGTTAAAAAGTCTAATAACTTAAGAGAAGTTATTTCTCTTGGGTTTTAGTAGGTGGTTAGAAATTTATGAAGAGAGAGAGAGAGAGAGAGAGCAAGGAAGAGGGAGTAAATGCTAAGGACTTGGTGAAATTTCGGATTTGAAGCCATACATGGGCGGTTAATCTCGAAGGTAACGCGTGTGAATTGTTGGAGTCAAAGCTAAGAACCCTAGCTTTTGATCCAAGCCATTAAATCAGTCATGCTATGGACTGAGGTGAGACTTCATTAATTTATGATGTGTGTGGTGTTGTGCATGAATTTATTGAATTAATGATGAGTTAGAGAAATAGAAAGAGTAAGAATATGAGAGAAAACAACATTGGAGGAACAGCCCGAAGAGGGCTGTTTTCTGACAAAATTGATTAATCGATTTGAGATTTGATTAATTGATTTTTGTCAAAAATCAAATCTGAAGACTGAAGCACGAAACCGATTAATTGAAATTAATTCGATTAATCGATTTTTGGTTTTCGATTAATCGATTACTTAACTGGTTACTTCCAGTGGCTAAAAAAGTCTGGGTTTTGGAAAATCAATTAATCGATTTGGGGATCGATTAATCGATGTTAGATTTTGGATGAGTCAATTTGGGATCGATCAATCGAGTTTGGGAATTCCATTAATCGATATTGGGATTGATTAATCGATTTTGACAGTTTTAGTGTAGGTTCTATTTTTGACCGTGGAGTTCTGAGAGGGTCTTGTACCCTTCTTTCATGCATCGTTCTTGATGTTTTGGGTATGATATGATGTATTTTAGGTTGAACACTTGGATATGAGCATGTAAAGATACTTTGGACCTGGATGCTAGGTACTAAAGCACGTGAGATAGGGAATACTCTGAACATGTACCCTTGATTACGAAATCATGTATGTAGTGATGTGATGTGTACATGCGTGTGTTAAGAGCATAGTTATTTGCTTGTAAATCAAAATTGAGCTTAAGCATGTGAATTAAAGAGGGGTGTGTGTATGTGTACACTAAGTAAGAAACCAGTAAGCGTATAAGTGCATGACATCCCAGGGATGTATATGAGATGTGAGCATCTAGGTAATGCATATGAGTATGTGACACCCCAGGGATGTATAGTCAAATGAAAAACTATGTGAATGAGCCTTAAACAAACTTTGAATATTATAATTAGCACAATTACATGGTGATAAACTATATGTATTTTGCACAATTGATTTGAGATTCGTAGAATACCCCACCGACTCGGCAGTATACCCATGACTGACTCGGGAGAATATTCGTGACCGGTACGACGGCCAATCCATACACCAGTAAGACATCACAGGGATGTATATGAGTTATGTGCCTTGTCGCCTAGGAGAAAGGGACTTGGATACTATATTGCTCGAGGATTATTTAAGTTATTTGATTTAAGTTTCAAAACCAATCTTCTAGCCCGTGTGAACAAGTTGAAAATAAGTTACTACATGTAGAGTAACAGATGCATTCAGTTCATGCTTTCAATAACTTAAACTATTTTTCCAGCTATCTTTTATTGATAAATCATGTTTCTAATTTCATGGAATATATGCGAGTAAGATAGACCTATATGTTCATTCAGTTGATTCCCTATTGAGCTATGATGTAGCTCACTCCGACTATACGTCACAAGTCCAGTGTTAGCTGCTACTGCTTTAGGAGACGATGATCCGGAGGATTCTGATTACGTGCCTGGGGAGGAGTTAGAGCCTCCTCCTGAGGATTTCTTCTAGAGGACCCTCTACGTGCTTTGATAAATTTTTGTGAGAGAAATTGTACGGCTTGGTATGTCAAGCTTTTTTTATAAGATAATGTAATTTGTAGTGAGATATTCTTTTGGCGAACCATCTGGGGTGATTGTTGTTTCGTCACCAATGGTTCGGGTTGGTTCTTTTGCTCATACAGTGGCATGAGATCAGAACTGTCTTTTGAGCTTCATGTTTTGACTTTACGTCATAGAACTGAAAATTTAGTTCAGTATTAGTTCTTATGTTCTTGATTTGCTTTACAATTGCTTGGATATACCAAATGTTCCATGCGTATATATGGGAAACGGCCTCGAGGGTCGTGCCGATGGCACGAGTTTTGGGGTGCCAAAATTCCGACTGTTACAGATACTCTTGTCAGTTCTTTAATTCGAATAATGTTATACATTTCTATAAAAGTATTTAAATGCCATTGGGGGTCTTCCTCAATCAGCCCGTGAAAAGTAGGAAGTATTTGAAGTATATTTGGCGTGATTTCAAAAGCCTCATAACCGGTAATAGGAGTTTGAACACATGGGGTTAGTATAAGGGGTGTCAATGCACAATATTCCCCCATGGTTTTAGCCATATTCTGACCGCTGCCCATCATAATGAATTGTTTTAATAACAGGACACTTTGGTTAGAATAGTTATTGTATTTATTTGTGTTTTCAATATTTTTACTTTTTATTTTAGCAAGCAAGGAGAGAAAAAAATATGAGCTTCTAAATTCCGTAGCCGACAGAAGTTAGAAACTTTTTTAAATTCCATGGCCAACAGAAGTTAGAAACTTTTAATTCACTGCTCCGAATAATCCTACGAAAGATTAAGAAGTGATCAAATAAAGTTGAAATATAAAGAAATATAAAAAGAGAAAGATAAATATTTATTTTAAAACGGAAATATAAAAAGAAAGAAAAATTTCCCTGACAGCGGTGCCAAAAATTTTATCGGCTTACTATGTATGTCTAATTAAGTCTTAACCTATTGTAAGCGCACAATGGAAATTGTAGAGCCAGTATAGGATCATTCCCACGAAATTTTTTTATCTTATTTATATTTTTATTTTAAAGTTATATTTATCTTTTAAGGTTCTAAACTACTTGAGAAATATGAATAAAAAAATAGTTTCTTAATCTAAAGTGCATAAAATAAATCCTAATCCTCCTTCAAATTGAGGTTGTCAATCCCAATCTTTAGTCATCAAATATTTATAAAAATAAACAATACCGTTACACCGTATTACAGTCTTCTAGAATTTGGGCGTCAATCAAAAACTAAAATTTCTTAACACAGATTTAATCTAATCAACAATTTCCTCAAATTTGGGCGTCAATCAAATTCAAAAAAATTAAAGATGGAAAGTAAAAACCGTTACACTAATCTGCAAATTTCAACCTGAGACGTCAATTCCAATTAAAACTTGAAGATGTTTACAAAGCAGTAAATAAAGCAAATAAAATCTAATCTAGAAAGCGAAATAAATATATCTTTCACCCCTCAGCCGCAGTCATCAATTACTTATGAGAAATTAGGATATCTACACTAATCATCAGCACCCAATAGCAGTCGTCAATTACTCTTGAAAGACCTCTGATATCTAATCTATTCTAACTACTTTACACTATTGATTGGAAGAAAATCCAACCTCAGTCATCAATTGATGCTGAAATTATTCGATCCCTTATTCCTACACCGAGCTCTCTTATTTATAAATCATAAGGAGTCGGTTTACAAAGACTTTTAATTCTAATAAAAGAAACTACTAAAAATAAAAGATTCCTAATATAACTCTAATTTCTGATTTTAATCTTCCTTGTTTTCAACTATAGATGTGTTTCTGGATTGTTCTCCTTTATTTCAGCAACCGAGATTTCTTAAGAGCTTATCTTCATCAATGTTCTTAGGTCTGTGATTCACCAAACTTCTAATTTCAGAGATCTTCTAATTCAGTAACTGGCGGTGATAGTTTTCATTCACGTCATCAATAGCAGCAGATGTAACAGCGGGAAAGCTTTACACAATCGTAAATTACGATTGTCTCTTCTTTTTCTGGAGAATCGTAAATCACGATTTCTCATTTTCACACAGCTTTCTTACTGGACAATTTCTTATTTCGAGCAATTGCTTTTCTTTTATCGTCTTTTACTCCTTTGTCGCTTTCTAAAGAATTGTCTTTTTAAGAATTGTAAATTACGATTTCTTAATTTTCTCTTTCTTTCGTCTTCAGCTTTAGCGCACAATTGTAAAGTACAATTTCTTGACTTCAACAACGGCAAATCGTCTTCCTTTCACTCAATCATCTTTTTACTGCTTGTTGAGTTCATTTTAATATATATGGCTTTCTTTTACTATTTTTTCTTAATATCTGTATATCATTAACTTGTTAGTAGCAAATTAAGTCCTAGCATCACTAAGTTAAGGGTGATAAAATAGTAAATTATGTGACTGATCAACAACTCATGTGAATTTCGCTTTGCGTAGCTTGTCGACTTCCTCTTTGACTTGTAACGCTGTCTGCGAGTGCATTCTTCATATTTTTTGCTTGACGGGTTTTGCATCGGGCTCTAGGACTAAGCGATGTTCTACTAAACTCGGGTCCAAGCCAGGCATATCCTCGTAGGACCATGCAAAGGAGCTTAGGTGATCTTGAAGGACTTGGATAATCTGTCGTCTCTCCTTGGGGCTAAATGTCGCACTGATTAACAGCTTCTTGGACTTTTCCTCGGTGCCAAAATTGATTTTTTCAGTAGGTTTCGCGGCAGCTTGAGTTTGCTCATCGAAGCATTTGATGACCCGTTGGAAGTCATGTCTCCTCGACGACTGGGGCTCCTTCTTCATCGTCTGTGAGTTCATACACTGTAAAAGGGCTATATTGGGGGGTTAGTTTTGTGGGATGTAACCCTTCATCGGCATAATTTATGACCGCGATACCTTTAGTCAAGTGTAGGTCAAGGCTATTCATCCTTCTTTCAAAGTCGTAGAGTATCTCGTCGGGTATGATTACAGGCTTGTCACTTCGTCGGGATGCTCGACGCCTTCGTGAGGAAGTGGCAGTAGGGTCACTTCGAACCGAGTCAAGGAAAGGTTCTTCGATGTTGAGGGTAGGACGATGACCATGTGCAGTCATGTCGATTATTCCTTCCTTGATTTCGTTGGGGTGACCACTACTCGTAGCCTTAGGAGAAAAGCTTCCTTATTGGTCGCTAAATGAGTCTAGGATGAAGGGTTCTCCCTCCCTTCTCCATGATTTTCTACTTCTTTAGGATTTTCTGTTTTTAAATTTTTATGAGTTTTAGAATTTTCTAATTTTTTGGTTTTTGATAAAAGGTATGGTACAGGGTCGTTTGCCTGAAGAGGAACCAACGGAGAGGCTTCTCCTAGTTGGGGAAGTTGGACGGCTGCTGGAGTCATTCGTGCGAGTCTTTGGATGACGTGGACTTGTTCAAAATTTGGCATTGTTTTTTTAGAGTCCTTGTTCGAGGTGATCCTCCTGATGAGTGAGGATGGCGATAATCCGGCCGATGTGCTTTCCTCTTCTATTGTGTGAACTGTTTCATCCTCGAAAAGGGTGGTGAGGAAGTAGTAGTCTAAGCTCTCATCTTCAGAATCAGACTGGAGGTATTCTTGCTGGTGTTCTCTTTCCCGTATCGACCAGACATATTCTTCAAGAAGTCTGATCAATGAGTCTGGATTGCTTTTGACCATCACCCATAGTGTGGGAAGGAGATTAGTCTTGCCCTCTCGTTGGAGATCTCCTAATATCCCGGTACAAGTCTTGCAATGGGGCTGGTAGGGCCGAATGATGCATGGAGATTCCTGTAGGCATTCCCATGTGGTAGAGGGGCGTTCAAAGCTGGAACTATCAAAGTGGAGTCTTCTAGACTTGGAAGTTCCTTCCCTTGAACTTCATAGTATGCGAGGATAAGTATACAAGCCTGACAGCGAGGTTGATATGGGTGAGATATATAGGGATCTCCCCAGGGGCATTCCCAGTCTTCATTTTTAAGGTCGCCATTATTGATGTCGAGGTCGTCTTCTTCATTTGACTGCTCTTGAAAGCCTTAGGCTAACTGTTCTGCTAATTTGAGCGCAGGAAGGTCTATCCAGTAGTCTTCATCATCGCTCGGCGACGATTGCCATTCCTCTTCTAATGAGTTCCAAAATATCAGAAGTTATAGCACATCCGAAAATTGGAGAGCGTCGAGCTCTAGTTCTTCTTGAAATTCTATAAAGGTAACATGATGATCTTCCACCCTTGTTGTTCATCGTATCTCACGCAGGATAGCTCTTTCACACTATATCAAAATAGATGCACACAAGCTGCAATAGGGCGACTCTGGGTAAGGGCAGCAACGTGGGCACCACCAATGATCCAGTAAGGATTGATAATCAAGTTTGTCATTAGAGTCTGTCCCTTTGCTCCGGGAGTTATTGACCTCCTCGAGCAGCTTCAGCTGTTTGGCTCTTAAGTAATCTCCAAGTTTTATATCAATAAGACTAGTCCAGTAGTCTTTTTCTTCGCTTGACATTGAGATCCAGTCCACTCCTTCGACTCATGAGGCTGGGATGACTCTGGTTCTTCCTCATTTCCCAAAGCGACGATGTGGAAGTCCTCCTCATTGGTCAACTCCCAGTCTTCTATGTGCAGCTCACATTCTCGTGGTTCTCTTCATCCAGCATTGTTGGGTTCCTAAGTCTCAAAGAGCGGTCCTACACCCTCAAGCGGTTTGTCGATGTCGTCATTATTTTGGTTCAGGCTTGTCAGGTCCGCGAAGACTTTAACGATCTGTTCAACTTCAGTTGCTTGTGGTTCGATGAGGGATGTTTCCATTCTCCTCGGCACATCGGCCTTTTCAGTGGTTCCATAGATAAAATGGTCATAGAGTGACCATTTAGGCGAGGTTGGCAGGAGGTCGGTTTGCTTGCCGTCCAACTGGTAATCCAATCCTATATGCTTGCGGACTTTCTTTGGAATGACTGGCCTTATTCATCCTTGTCGATTCTTGTCGAGTCCTGCATGTGGGATATATCTGAGCTGGTACATGAGGTCCCACCCATTTGTCGCAGTGGGGTTTATATCATACAATCGAGTGAGATCATGTCCAACTACTCTCTTTGTTAATATTGATTGATATGGAAGAAAGCTAGGGTGAGTGACTTTTGTTATTGCCGTATCATTAGGTGATCGTACCTTTTTTATGTGGCCGGTGGATAGGACAGAGTCGTGAGCTGTTGGAATACTTGTCGTGTAATCAGTATATGCTTCTTTGAGGGGCGCATCAGCCTATATCCTGAAAATGGAGTCTTCATGCGGGAACATGATGCATTAATGATACGTAGATGCCACAACTTTCATGGACTCCAGCCACTTCCTTCCTAGGATTAGATTGTAGGTACTAGATGAGTCAGATATGTTGAATGTGACGCCTTTAATGACCGATCCAAGGCAGACTTGCAACTTGATGGTTCCTTTAACAAAACATCGGGACCCGTCATACGCAATGAGGGACAATGATGACAGCTTTATGTCTTGCTCAGTATATTCAAGCGCCTTGAGTGTGGTTATGGGACATATATTAAGCCATGCTCCAGTGTCGACCAGTGCATGCGGTACTAGGAAGCCTCTAATCATAACAGTCAGGTATATTGGGCAGAGCTCCCGCGCAATGATTCCTTAGGCATATCAGCCTCAGTAAAAGTGAGCGTTGGAGGTTGTGCCATAATTGAAGTCATTTCATGTAGCTCATCCAAGGTGGTATCTTCATTTACATGCATCTCATCCAGCGTCTCTATCAACAGTCGATGATATTCCGATGACTTCTTGATGAACTCAAGGATTGATATTTACGCCGGTATTTTTTTGAGGTATTGCAGAAGATCGTACTCCTGGCCTGCTTCTAGAACTGGCTCTTTGTCGGGGAGGTGAGCCTTGCTATGATTTGGCTGAGGCGATGGAGGCATTGGTTTTAGAACCGGAGACAAAGGGATCGTATGAGGAGGTGGAGGTAGGTTTATCACTTGTTCCCTCGCTATCTTTTCCGACAACTGAGCACCGTCGTTCTACTTTTCCTGTGGTGTGGTGGGTAATGGGTTCCAGATTTGAGGATCGGGCATGTTGGCTGTTGATGTTGAGGTGTTGACGATCCTGCCATAATACTTATTATAAATGGGGCAATATTTGAGGAAGGAATGTGCAGGGGAGCTATGTCGTTCCACGGTGGGAGATATTGAGTGTAATCATCCTCTTTCAGAAAAGTAGAGATCAGGGCCTCTTCCTTGTCAGATCCTTCGCTTGGCTGACCAGGGTTAAGTCGTGTCCGAACCACAAAGCTATTGTTTTAGCCTTTACTTCGACTATATACTATTGTTTCAATATAGTCCCCGTATTAGGGTTGTGGGGTATGAGCGACAGAACTATTGTTTTAGCCTGTGTTCAACCATATACAATTGTTTCAGTATATAGTCCCCATATTAGGGTTGTGGGGTCTAAGCCACAGAACTATTGGTTCAGCCTGTGTTCTGTCATATACTATTGTTTCAGTATATGGTCCCTGTATTAGGGTTTTAAAGCTTTCAGAGAAGGTAAGTCCCTTCTGAAAGTCATGGGCAAGGTCAAAGGTTGACCGAATAGGTTTGTATATCCCAAGAGGGTAAAATTGGGGTGTCTATAATCACATTCACACATATTTCTTATCACCCTTATCATGTTCACACACATACGTGATTATCACGCACACACATGCTTATCATGTTCACATTATCTATACATCTCATATCGAAGGTCATGTTAATGAATTTCTCTTACCTCTTACAAAACACGTCAAATCACACAAAATGAAGCGAAGATCCTTAAGTGCAAATCTGATTCACAACCTATATTTTAAAGTATTGAAAGGTCACTAACTATTGCTTATAAGATCACACACACTAATTATTCAAAAGATTCTATAAGAAAAATTCAAAATGGCCAAACTTGCTCAGTCGCGCGTGCGAGTTCCAAAGTCGTGCGAGTGAGTCTTATGACACCTCAGTCATCGCTCAAGCTCTCAGCGTGCTCTCTCTGACATAGCATGCATAAAGCTAAAAGTCGATGCGAGCAACACCACCCGGG
Source organism: Chloranthus sessilifolius (assembly GCA_021018995.1). Lineage (NCBI taxonomy): Eukaryota > Viridiplantae > Streptophyta > Magnoliopsida > Chloranthales > Chloranthaceae > Chloranthus > Chloranthus sessilifolius. The sequence goes on from CM037585.1 coordinate 98,793,181, forward strand.
CATCCCACGATCCAGCGAGCTCGCTCGGCGACGGGTTCTCCATTTTCTTACACAAACCAGTGCACACTCGATCAGCGCATACGAAGTTTCAAGTCACGCGGTCACATGGCACACACACACATGGCGAGACTGTTCAAGCCCTCATTTTATGCCTATTCTGAGGCCTATCTCATGCCAACTACTTTATGTCGCGCGAGCGAGTTTCGAGATTTTGAGGTTTTTCTCAAAATCGGATTTTCTTTCCTTTTTCTCCTTTCACCTAACTCTCATACACATTCATTGCAATACAAATAGGCATTAATTGCCTTCATTCATCAACATTCATTCATAATTAATGTTATTAATTCCATAAGATCTTACCTCATTAATTTATATGAATTTGTGGTCGAATGAACGCATCCATTGATGCCTCCTTCACACGAATCGGCAAAGGCTTGAGGTCCACCTTCTTGCAATCATGTTAGAACGTACGCATGCTCGAATCCTTTCCAAAAACACAACTCACACTTCACGCTCTACGGCAATCTCAACATGGATCTCTCACACTCTTCACAATCTCTAACAATTACTCCTTAGGTCACCTCTCGAGTCAATGATCAAGATGAAGGAGCAATTCGCACGATAAATCGCCCACGACTTCGATCTCAAGCACACCGTTCTCACAAACTCTCTCTCTTCTTCTTTCCCTCTTCTTTCTCTCTTCTTTTCCAAAAGCAATGACATGGAATAGTTTTACCCTTGTCTTATAACCTAGTTGGCTTCCTTGTGAAGCAAATACACCCACACTTGGGTGTTTCACATCTAGATTGGTTCACTTGTGAACCCCATACACACAACTCAAGCTTTCGTTCATTCTCACTCATGCTAAGTGGTATTTTCAAATCCGAAATGGTACAATGCGCCGCACTGACAAGTGTACCAAGTTGATCTACATGGTTTCTAAATTTTAAGGGGGGTGTTACATCCTCCCCACCTTATAAAATTTTTATCCTCAAAAATTGACCATACACAGTACAGTGAGTCGGTAAACGTGCACTCGCATGTATTCAAGAAGAATAAAGCTAACTCATCATACAATATTGTCCACATATCTAACATGAATTAAATACATTGTTCACATCCTAGTGATCTAGAACTGGCTAATTCTACCCTGTACCTGCAATGGATACAAACAGCTAATCCACAACCTAAGAGTCGAATCTAAAATCATCCAAGCATGACAACAATGCGACTAATCCATAGAACCAAATAAGCCAACTGTGATTATCTACAACTAGTCAAAAATTTATACATTTCCTTCCAAAAACTTCCCACCATTGTTTAAACCTCAATATTTAAAACTTACAGCCTTTCAAATTAAACATAGCCAAAACAAAATAACTGACAACTGTAATCCCCCGACTAGACCTCCTCAGCACCCGGCTGATCAGCATCATCATCACCCGCTCCACCGGCTCTGAAACTAGAAGCCTCGAACAGCAGCCATGCACTAAAGATAATCGATTGGGTACCCGTACCGCATGACGTCACTTATCATTGCCTCATGATAGTAGAGCTGGTGTGCGTTCCACTCGTTCTGTTGATGGATATGTTGAAGTGCGATGTCTTGTAAATCCATACGTCGAAACAGCTATGCTACGAAGTCCACACCACCGTATAGGTGAATCGGTGGTTGGCCTTGAGCTTGGTGTGGTGGCATCGGATACTGAGCCGCTTGATCTGGCTCCACATGGGGCTGTTGGGACGGTTGTTATTGTTGCTGTTGTTGTTGCAAAAGTTTTTCGGCTTGGCGGCGCTTTATGCTTGCCCTTAAACTTACCAAACTCCCCCTCAAATCATCAAACTTATAGGTTTGGGTGTTACCGGTCACATGAAGTTCGGTTTTCGAGATGTGGTATTCTCCATCGGTCTGATCCTCAATATATTGCTCGATCAACTTAGTGATCAAGCACGCATAGGGTAACTTTTTCAGTGTCGCCTTCAGTATACTCTGCCTTGCATTGTTTCGGGCATAGACAATGCCCTTAGAAACAATGGAAGGGACGGAAATCCACCTTCCCTAGTATGCAGAATAAAGGGCCTAGAGCAATACATCCCTCCTCTCATGTTCGTGTCCAAGTGAAAATACAATTTTCTAAAATATTATATCCAATGGCCACATGTAATCAGGCAGTTGTACTCTTTTCATTGACATTCCGGACCCGGTTCATCCGTTAATCATTCCAGTGATTATGTTTGCAAAAGAATCTTTGTCTGGGTTTGGGGGCTGTAACGGTCTACCTTCTTCATACCGCGAAGGGTAGCCCATCGCAGTTGCTATGTCTGCAAGATCAAAACTAAACTCATGGGCATCTATTTCGGTCACCAGTTCGGTTTGATCATCGCTCAGGTGGAGGTGTTGATAAAAAAGGTGCATGAGTTTAGGGTAAAATTATTCGTGAAACAGCTTGAGAAGTGGTTTCAACCCAACCCCGGCTAAGTAATCCTGTGTCCATTCGGTTTCATCGTGGTCCTCAAAAATGTTCTTGTGAATGGTCCATTCCATTTCAAACGTCTTGGAACCCCACCATTCCATGGATTGTTCACTTACAATCAATGGTGGAACCACCATCACATGCTTAGATGGTGAAGGTTTGGATGCAGTCATTTTTCGCGGTTCCATGATGATGGATTTTAAAAAGAAAGAACGAGATTTGGGTTAGAAACGAGAAATGTTACCTTATTTGTGTGAGAAGATTGGAGAAAATAGAATAAACGTGCTTGCGATCGAAGGTTCAAGCAAATTCGAGCGTTTCTTCAAGCAAATCCGACACACTCGTGGACATTTGGGGGTTTGGGAGCAAAACCCTAGCTTTAAAAATATCTAGTGCCAAAAAAATGACCCGCAGGCCATTTATATCCTGACAGTCGCGCAAGCGACCTTAAGAGTTGCGTAAGTGACTTATACCTAAGTCCAGCGCCTGAACCAGTCGCGCGAGTGACTGTGTTCACTCTATTCTTGCGTGCTCTACTGAAGATGTCACTCAAGCGACTTTAAATCTCGTGCGCGCAAGCTCTGCAGTTTCTTCAGATTTTTATTGTTTTGTTTCAATTCTCTTATCATGATGCGAACTTCACACAGGGCATTCTCAATACTATGACAACCACTGTAGAACGACTCATCCATTAATTTAGCATATGATTACAATCAATTTGAGGATTACAAGTTCTACATTTTAATGCCCAATTTACGGTGTCCATTAAATCAAAGTTTACTCAAAGAGTTGCAGATACGCATTGCATATGTCCAACTCGCGTTCCCATGTGGCTTCCTCCGATGCATGATTTTATCACTTCACTAGTACCAATGGAATACATTTAGTACGTAACACTTGCTCTTTCCTGTTCAGAATTTGCACGAGGTCCTCTCTAGCTGTCAAATCCTCATAAAGTCTGATCGGTTGGTCGTCAATAATGTGAGTCGGGTCCTTTACGCACTTCCTTAATATGGATACATTAAATACGTTGTGTACTCTTTGGAGTTGTGGAGGTAGTGTAATCTGATATATAGTTTCACCAACTTGACCTAAACGTCGAACTGTCCAATGTAACGTGGGCTAATTTTTTCACGCTTTCCGAAATGCATTACACCTTTCATAGGTGAAATCTTGAGAAACACATGGTCTCCAACCTGAAAATCTACACTCGTCCATTTTAGATTGACATAACTCTTCTCTCTGAGCAATCTTTAACCTCTCTAGAATCCATTGAGAAGAGATTTATATCTTCGTCCATACAATGCTTCGTAGGGAGCCATACCAATGCTCGTCTAGTAACTGTTATTATACACAAACTCGATTAAAGGTAAATGTTGATTCCATGATCCTCGAAAATCAAGCATGCATGCTCGGAGCATATCTTCAATGATTTGGTTTACCCTTTTGGTTTGTCCATCCATTTGTGGGGGGAATGTTGAACTGAAGTCTAATCTTGAACTCATTCTCTCTTGGAATTTCTATCAAAAATGCGATGTATACAATGGATCACGATCTGAAACAACGCTCACCGGAATACCATGCAATCGAACTATCTCTTTCAAATACATTTTGGCAAGTCTACTCGCTGTATACTGGGTGTTGTAAGGCAAGAAATGGGCTGATTTGGTCAATCTGTCTACGATAACCCATATGGCATTGTGCCCCTTCGTCGTCCTTGGTAATCCCAAAATAAAATTCATGGAAATGGACTCTCATTTCCACTCTGGTATCGGTAGAGGTTGTAATAAACTCGATGGATGTTGGTGATCCACTTTCACATGCTGACACACCAAGTACTTTGAGACGTACTCGATAACATCCTTTTTCAAACCTCTCCACCACAAGCTTTTCTTGAGATCTTGATACATCTTGGTACCACTCGGATGAATAACATATTTTAACTTGCGTGCCTCGCCTAGAATGTTATGTCGGAGATCGGCATCGATCGGTATACAAAGGCATCCTCTAAATAATAATGATCCATCCTCCTTGATGGAGAAATCTAGTCTTGCGCCATTAGTCACACCTTGTCTGATCTTCACAAGTTTTGCATCTTTCATCTGAAGTTCGTAAATACCATCGTAGGTCATTGATCGAATTATGATGTTTGCCACTAGGGCTCTCGAATCTTGCACCTCGATCTTAGTGTCGTATAGCAAAATATCTTCCTAAAGTTTTCATCGATAGATTCCCATGATAAGACTTGACAATTGAGCCAAACTCTTCTAACTCAAAGCATCCGCCACGACATTTGCCTTGCCTGGGTGATATAAAATGGAGCAATCGTAATCCTTGAGAAAGTTGATCTATCTTCGCTTCCTCATATTCAAATTTTTATGAGTAAACAGATACTTAAGGCTCTTATGATCAGTGAATATCTTTAATGCAAAAATCACCGTGACTAGCTCAAGGTCATGTGTTGGGTAATTATTTTCATGATCCTTGAGTTACCTTGAACCATAAGCAATAACCTTCTAGTTCTGATTAAGTACATAGCCTAACCCGCTATGTGATGCATCACTAAACACAACAAACCCTTCAGTGTTGGTTGGAATAGCAAGCACTGGTGCAGAGGTAAGACTTTTCTTAAGCTCTTAGAAGCTTTTCTCACACGACTCGGTCCATTCAAACTTTGCATTATTCCTCAAAAGTTGTGTTAGCGGACCAGAGAGTTTAGAAAATCTTCTACAAACCATCTGTAGTAGCCAGCCAAACCTAGAAAACTTCTTACTTCTGTGACCGTCTTCGGCTGTTCCCACTGTACAACGGCCTCTATCTTAGTTGGATCTAACTTGACACTATCTTCAAAAATAACATGTCCCAAGAAGCTCACTTGTTCTAACCAGAACTCACATTTGCTAAGCTTTGCATATAACTGGTGTTCTCGTAATGTCTATAGAGCAATCTATAGATGTTGTATGTGCTCTTCTTTTGTCTTCGAGTAGATGAGGTTGTCATCTACAAATACTACCACACATGTATCAAGATGTGATTTGAATACCCTATTCATGAGGTTCATGAAAAATGTTGGCGCATTAGTTAGGTCAAAAGGCATCACTAAGAATTCGTAATGCCCATATTTAGTTCTGAATATTGTCTTCTGAATGTCTCCGGCCTTGACTTTCAACTGATGGTAACCGGATCTTAAGTCGGTCTTGGAAAAGTACCTTGCTCCTTGTAATTGATCAAAAAGATCATCAATCCTCGGAAGCGGATAACAATTCTTGATTGTCAATTTGTTCAACTGACGATAGTCGATGCACAACCTCATCTACCTGTCCTTCTTCTTGACAAATAAGAACGACGCTCCTTAAGAAGACACTTGGTCTTATGAACCGCTTGCCCAAGAGTTCCTCTAACTGCTTTATCAACTCTTTCAATTCTGTTGGAGCCATCCTATACGGTGCTTTAGATACTGGCTCCGTGCCTGGTGCTAAACCAATTGCAAACTCCACTTCTCGATCTGGTGGTGATCCTGGTAGTTCTTCAAAAAATACATCTGAAAACTCGCAAACCACTGGGATATCTGCAATATCATTCTTCCCGTCCCGTTCTTCCTTCAAAAAATGCAAGGTAGCCACTGTTAATCAGTGAAAAGTACTACTTTTCACCTCTTAATAAGAGCTTTGATAGACCTATGAGTTGACTAATAAGTGCTTGTTGAGCATGATCTGTAGATAGCAGTAATAAGCAGTCATAGTGCAGAAATCTACCATAAAGTGCTCTACAAGAAGGTCCATCTCTCACCATAGCTCTGACCCAGCTATGGCACACAAAAGGGCCCCACACCAATGACTACTTGGGGCATGCAACAAGAGTAAAGCAGTATTGAAAAAGGAAAAATAGGCTAAGAACAACCTGTCGATAGGTTGCTTCAACCTATCGATAGGATCTGAAGGCTGAAAAGGAAGAAGTCGTGGAGATCAGAGTATTTCGATAGGATCTAGAACTTATCGGGCAATTGAAAGCAAGCAAGAAGCATCCTATCGAAAGGTCCCCTGGAGCTTAAAGTGATCCTGTCGCCAGGATCCTGGAACCTATCGCGAAAATGCCACTTATCGAATGGTTGCTACAGATCAGTGGGTGAACTTATCGAAAGCTTCTGGAACCTGGCGATAGGAGCCAGAAGATAACCTATCGAAAGCAATAATGCAAGAGCTCAACCTGTCGAAAGGATCGCTCAACCTATCGAAAACATCAATTGAAGGTTGCAGATGCTGAATCTCTAACTGCAGGATTCAACCTATGGGTACCTTTCGATAGGATCCTGAATCCTAGTGAAAGGACCAAAGTTCTTGATCTCAACCTATCGAAAGCTTCATCAACCTATCAAAATCGATCTAAACACTTCCCAAAAAAGTTGTTGTGCACACACTGCTAGTTGGTGACCTGCTACACGCAAATCGAGGCACCTTAGTGACCGGCACGAGACTTCTAAAATTGCCTTGGAAAACCCTAACCGACCCACGTGCTCTCCCTCAACTCTAACGAATTGGAAGAGCCTTCTAGAAAGGGAATAAAAGAGGGAATAAGAGAATCATTCTAGAAGTTGTAATTTGTGGGAAAAATAGATCTGAGGCTGAAGGAGAAAGCTATAAGAAGGAATGAAGCCGTCAGAGAAAGGGGGGGATCGATTCCGAAAATCAGAGCTTGCAGCAAAATTCTTTAATTCTTTCCTTTAGTCCAACTATGGTTGGCTAATTTCTTGAGAGCAGCAAAGAGAGAGGTCGAATCTGTAATTAGGGAGAGCTAAGAGTGTTGTTGAGGGTTAGATGATGCACAGACTGCAAATCTGAGGACATTTCATTGTATGGTCAGTTTAATTCAATGTAATGTTCGTTCAATTGTTGTAATTAGATCTATAGTTCCTTTGGTTTCATTTGGTGCTCGATCGGCTTTGTGTAGATGAGAATAACTCACCCACTTAACTGGTAGACCTCTTGGATGTCATTTGATCTCTCTGGATCTGATGCTCCTGCAATTGCCTATGTCGTAACATTTGGTAATGCTCAATTGAACCCTTTGGTTTGGAGGAAATCCCTAGGATGATCTGTGGCCATTGAAGTGGACAGATCATAGCCTTAAGATCAATTAAAACCTCTAGTCTAAATTGGATTCTTCTTCCTTAATCCTTTGATTTAGAGGAAGTCTATAGGATGATCTGTGACCATTAAAGTGGACAGATCATACCCTTAAGATCAGCTCAAGCCTTTGGTGTAGAGTAGATTCTTCTACCCTGCAGCTGTGCCTATGGCCAGATGAGGGATTGGTGTACTCTAAACTCTCTGTAACCCTAGTAGCTCAACCTAATTGCAGCAAGACCAAATTCCAAGTTATTTCTCCCCATTTTTTGTGTTTAATTCCCCTTCTCTGCAAGATTTGTACTCTGGATCTGATCCTACCATCTATCTCTGTAATCTTACTTATTTTTAGTTTAACTTAGAAGTGATAGTTTAACTTAGAAGTGACAACCCCTTAAACCTCTCCTCTTCCTTTTAGTATTTTAACATAAGGAAGGGTATCAGATCTACCAAAGATCTGGAGATTTACCTAATTTTAACTCACATTTCCCTGTGGACATTCCCTTACTTTTTTTAAAACTTGTTGCAACTGGCCTTGAATACTTGCAGGACTGTGTGTGAGTCTGCCTTGATGTGTGCTATCCATAGACTCTTTAATTGTCTGATTTTAAACTCCTTTTTGAACACAAGGCAGAATCCCATCAAGTTTTTGGCGCCGCTGCCGGGGAGATGTATGCTTGAAATTGGTAGATCTAAGTTTGTTTTACATAGATTGTAGATTTGTAATAGATTGTTTTGTTTTCCACTAACTGCTGTTGAAATTTTTGCTATTTTGTAGTAGTTTTGATTATTTTTAACAGATTGGAAGCTATGTTTACAGAGGAACATTGTGCTAAAGGTTGTGCTAAAGTTTGCATTCCTCTACTCCTTTTATTTTTCTGATCTGTGGATTTGTATTGTGTTGATTCCTGATTATTGTGATAATTTGGCTTTGCATTGTGTGTGCATTAAGATTGTGAGTGGTGTATGTTTGGAAGGATAACTCTCAATCCTCAGATTGTTCCATTAAATCCAGAGGTTGTAAGAATCCTTAGGACTAAACAAATTTCACCCACATCTGCTACACTAGGATTTGCTGAAATGGGTGAGCAACAACAACCTAGAACCTTAAAGGAATTCAATGCACCAGGGGTTTACATTCTCCCTTCTGCATTTAATTCCCTGCTGCTCAAGGAACTATGAGATAAAGTCATCCATAATCCAAATGCTACCCTCATTCCATGGTCTGACCAAATATGACCTATATAAGCACATTGATGAATTTCTAGGACTGTGCACTACATTCAATATCACAGGTTTGGGAGAGGAAGCAACCAAGATGAGACTCTTTCCTTTTTCACTAAAGGATAGGGCCAAGACTTGGTTGTCAATGCTCCCAACCAATAGTATTCAGTCCTGGAGTGACCTTCAATGTCAGTTTTTGACCAAATTTTTTCCCATGTCCAAGACAAGCTAGTTGAGGAAGGGCATTATCTCATTTGCTCAAGACCTAAGGACTTTCACCAAGCTTGGGAGAGATTCAAAGAACTCCTGAAGAAATGTCCCCATCATCAAATCCCTAAATGGCAACTTGTCCAAAGTTTCTATCAAGGGATTGACTCTAAAAGCAGGGATATGGTTGATGCCTCTTGTGGTGGTACTTACCTCCACAAAACTGCTGAGGAGGCTTGGGAGTTGTTTGACATTATCAGTGAGAACACCATGCAGAGAGAGACATTGTCCAGGGATTTGGACACTCCTTGGTGAAAGAAAATACTATAAGAGGAAAATTGTATGAGGTAAGTGGACACAATGATTTGGAATGGAAAGTGAACAGTTTGACCCAGAAATTTGATAAGCTCATGGGAACAATGCAGTCACCCATGGCTGCTAAAGTGGAGGAGGCATGTGTTATATATCAGTCCCCCACTCACTCCCTTGAGAAATGCCTCTCAGCTGTTCAATTTTCAGACTTTGTGATGGAGCATATGGCTATAACTCAATCTTATGGGCAACAACCTACTGCTGGTTACCAATAGAGAAACCACCCCAACTTGAGATGGAGACAAGATGGTTTTCAAAACCAGCAACAACAGCCACAGCAACCTATGCCTTACAAGAATGCTCAGCCATACCACCAGAATTACTTCCCAACGCCTCAATACCAACAGCCTATGGCCCAACCTATGGCTCACTGTGACAATCGCACTTCCAATTGCTAGATCATCTTCTTTTGAGGAACAAGTTCTAGCCTCATTGCAGAACTTAGGATCCTTGTCTCAGACTGTACATTCTCATAGTCAAAGCATTAAAAAGATAGAAGACCATCTTGGTCAGCTATCTAATGCTTTAGCCAAGAGAGAGGAAGGGAGTCTACCTAGCCAACCCATGGACAACCCAAGGAGACAATATGTGGTAGGTGAAGTTTTCTCTTCCCATGAGGAAGCCAAATCTGTCACCACATTGAGAAGTGGAAGGTTGGTAAATAATCAGGTAGGCTATGGGCCTTTGAGAAATTCAGAAAAAGAGAAAGAGGTGGTTAAAGAGAAAGTGCAACAGGAGCAACCCATTATGAATAAAAAAGATAGTGATGATCCTCAAGAAAAAAATAAAACAAAAAAAAGAGATGATAAGTTGGCAAAGGCTGCAAATGAGCGAGCAGTCCCACATTTTCCATTTCCTAGGGCAATGCAAGCACCTTCCCCTTTTGATAAAGGACATGCCAAAATAGAGGAAATGATGGGAACCTTTAAGCAAGTGAAGATTAACCTGCCTCTCCTTGATGCAATCAAGTAGGTTCCAGCCTATGCCAAGTTTTTAAAAGACCTGTGCACCAACAAAAGACAATCAAGGATAGATTTGTCCAAGAAAGTCTTTTCAGCAGAAAAAGTGAAACAGATATTGACTATTGCCACCCCAACCAAACTCCAAGACCCTGGAGTCCCCACTATCCCCTGAATCATTGGGGATCATACCATTAAAAATGCCTTGTTAGATCTGAGAGCTAGTGTAAATTTGCTTCCATATTCAGTATATGAGAAGCTGGGCTTAGGAGAGTTGAAGTCCACACATGTGGTCTTGCAACTAGCTGATAGATCTGGAAGGAAGCTTGTGGGGATCATTGAAGATGTCTTGGTTGGGGTTGACAAATTCTTTTATCATGCTGATTTTCTGGTGCTAGACATGGAACCTAGCAAATGTGCTACTTCTATCCCTGTGATCTTAGGCAGGCCCTTTTTGGCCACTGCAAATGCTTGCATACAATGTAGATCAGGGATCATAGAAGTAACTTTTGGCAATATGAAAGTCAAGCTGAATGTGTACCATACAGTTCATCAGCCCCACTTAGAGAGTGAGGACTGTTTCTCCATTAAAACATTAAATGCTGACTTAACCACTGCTGGTGTGAACAGGAGATTGCCAATATCTGAGCTTGAAGAATTGAGGATGGATGCCTATTAAAATACAAGGATCTACAAAGACAAAACCAAGGCCTTTCTTGATAAGCACCTGCTGTGGAGAGAATTCAAAACAAGTGCCAAGGTATGGTTGTTCAACTCAAGATTAAAACTCTTTTCAGGCAAATTGCTGTCCAGATGGGATGGGCCTTACATAGTCTTATATGTTTCCCCATCTGGAACTATAGAAATCAGAAACCCTAAAGATAGTAGGGTCATGAAAGTCAATGGCCAAAGGTTAAAAAGTTATGTTGAAAAAATTCGTGTACCTGAGGAGACCATTGATCTTCAGAACCCTCCAATTTCTACCTGATTTCAGTGTGTATCATATGTACCATATTTTCGTTATGTTTTAAATGATTACTTTATGTGTTAAGGCTTTGTTCACAATAAAATTGTCATTCCAGCATTAGGTCATCATCTCGATCTGGCCAATAATTCAGGGACTATGGGAGTGTGTAAATAATGAAAAAAAAATTTGGAAGCACAGCAAAAGAGTTTGCTGAGTGCTGAGGCTGAGCACTGCACTAAGATGCTATTTTTATGGGCATATGAGGCCTTTTGATAGGTCATTGGACAATTTTGATAGGTCCCTGAAGGATTTCGATAGGCACTGAGATTGGTCGATAGGTGAAAACAACTTTTCGATAAGTTCAAAAGGTCAGAAAGAAGCTTTTGATAGGTTCTTGGTACTTATCGGGAACCTATCGAAAGGATAAATCATACGCTACATGAACCTATCGACAAAAAGGATTGACCTATTGAAGTATTCCATCTGCACGCTGTACTTCTATAGCGTTCGACAGGACGCTTTAACCTATCGAAATCATTCAATTCATCCTATCGAAATCGATTTTTCCTCTTTATATACCTATCGGTAGGTCATTTTCGCCCATTTCACACTTTCTGCAAAACCCTAGCTCTCTCTCCCTCATTTGTCGCTGCTCTCTTTCTGCCACATAATCTCAGGACTCTTGACCATTATGTTTGTCATTCTCCAAGATCATTCAGCCTACACTAAGGAGCATGTTACACCAGATTTTTGTGAAACTGGAAGTGTATAGCACGGTTTCTGCGAAGCCCTAGGAATTCTGGGTAAGCTATCTCTCTGCCTCCCTTTTATTGTTTTCCTAGTTGTGTACCTCAGCATTTCAATTCAAATTGGTGAGTGAGTTTTAAGAGATTTATTTCTGAGAGCAAAATGGTCGATTCTAAAGAAACCTTAGTTGACCTATTCCGGCATCCAGCTGCTTCCACCCCCAAGCCCTCCAAGAAATCCAAGCCTACCACCAAACCACCTACCAAAAGGAAGCTCCCTGAGGGGACGCCAAAGAAGGCTCCTAAAGCTAAGAAGGCTAAGTCTATAGCACTTCCAGAGCCTGCTGCAGAAATACCTATGGAGAAATTTGTTCAAACTGGGGAAGCACCTTTGCCCACCCCTGAAATACAGCCTGTGGAGCTTCCTGCTGAGTTAACCACTCCTAACGAGTTTGTGGATGGTTTGAGCCTGGTCCCTGAGAGTGAGTTTGATCAGGCATACTTTGCCAACATTGAGGAGTGTCAGAGGACACTATTGTATCTAAAAAAGGAGGGATTGTTACCCCTACTTAGACCATTGAAGGAGACTGTGTACCCTAGGCTAGTTAAGTTGTGGTACCAGAATTTGAAAAAGAAGGTGGTGCCTGGGAGAGAGGTTGTGCGGGAAATGTTGATTGATGATTGTCAAATCACAGTGGATAGCAAGGATATTGGAATGGCTTTGGGAGTTCCACACCAATTTGACTCCACTAGATCTGAGGGAGCACCCAAATGGGTTACATTTTAAAAAATGGCTAAACAGCTCACTAATGGAATTATGAGATCTGGTGAATCATTGATGAGAAGAGATCTCCAACCCAGGCTCAGATTCATTGATACTATTTTGAGGAAGAATGTTTATGTCACTGGGCACTTGCAGGAGAGAAGGCCCCCAATTGTAGATGCCTTGTACTACTGTTCAAAAGGGCAATTTTTGAGTGCACCTCAGTTGATTTTTGAGACAATGGTGGACATCAATGGCAAAGTGCTGAAAACACAAGCATTTGCTAAAGGAGGTGGGCTGCCTTTTAGCAGGCTCATTACATGCTTGCTCAAGGCTGGGAAGTATGTGGTCAAAAGGAATGAGCTAATGGAGCAGTTGACCACAAAAGTGTATGGAAAAAGGGAATGGTCCACCAGCCTCACCTTGATTAAGAAGAGTAAGTCAGTTGGGATGGACGAGGCTGAGGAGGTGGCCACTACCATGGCAGCAGATTTTTCTGCTGCAATACCCCCATCCATCCTTTCACCTACCCTACCTCCATCATCACCAACACCCCCACCTACTTTGCTTTTCCCCTTTGTATCAGTCCATCTTCCAACAAACCCCTCTCCTCCCACCTCTGAATCAGTTTTACCTCCACCCACCACTCTTGACCTCCAACCTGAAGTCCTTTCCTCTCCACCCATGGGCCAACCCATCCCTGATTTCCCCCCTCACCAATCCTCCCTTCCTAGCCGGGGCTTGGACCAGTTTTCCACTGCTGGGTTCACTGCCCTCATGACATCCATTGTGGAGGATGTTGCTCATGAGTAACACCACTCCTTGACTCCCCACACCCCACTCCCCCTCACTTCAACCATGCACCCTCCTCCCCTTTCCAGCCCATTCCCACACCTGTACCCTCCAATCCCATCATTCCTGATTCCTTCACACAAATTCCCTCACTACTACAGTCTATTCAATCTTAGTTGACCATCAATTCCAACAACCAAGCCCTCATGAGCTCATGCCTTCAATCCATACAGTCCACCCTTACCCCATCCTCTTTAGCTTCCAAACCCCCTCACTCTTCTCCTCTCTCCCCTATTCCATCACCTCTTCATGTATCCCCTCCAACTTCACCTATTGCTACACCTCCCACAGTTGCTACCCAGTCTGAGGAGGTAGCAACTCCATCTGTCCCCATAACTTCCTCACCACCATCTGCTCTTCCTTCATCACTTGTTGTAATTCCTTCTGCAGTTGCTGATTCACCTATCACCCACTTCCCCACTCGCTCTCCACCTGTTTTCAAAGATGCCTCCACCCAAACTGATCCGTGTGAGGATCTCGTTTCTCCACCCCCTCCTCTTCATCCACTCCACCCCTTTCCTTACCCATTATCCTCAGACAAAACATGTACATTCCCCCTTACCTCACCCTACTGTATGTCATGAGGGACAACCCTTACATCTAAAGGGATGTCCTGAGAGGTATGGCTGCACTCCGAGCTTCCCTTGAAGCCCCTTATGAGGAGAGGATTGCCAACATGGAATTGGAGCACAGAATCAAGTTTCAAGATATCTCTTAGGGGTGGAAAGAAATCCTGACTCGTTATGAGTCAGCAAAACAGTTGGCTGCTGTTGAGAGTCTCATTGCCAAATATGAGAAGAAGAATTATGAGCTTCTCAAGAAAAAATTAGTCAATGCTCAAGAGATACTCAAGGCCACCAAGGAACTCTCTGATACCAACTTGCTCTATGCCACAAAACAAATTAAAATATTGGAAAAATAGATTGCTTCCTTGACCTCTCAACCCTTCCAAGCTACCCCTCTAGCTACAGCTCCTACTGAACCTCCCTCCTCCCATCCCACTCCTCCCCAACCTGTGGATGTCCCCCCCCCTCTCCGGCCCAAGACCGCCCTTCCACTCAACCTTCCCCACCAATACCCAAGAGGTCTTCCACTCCAAGAAAAGTCACTTCTAAGAGGTAGCCCCTACCAAGCCCCCTCCACCTACTGCCCTCTTCCCATCTGATTTTGATTCAGATGGTGGGTCCAATCCTCTTGCTACTTGTGCAATGAAAGACAAGAAACCTACTGCCCAGTCTGAGGAGGCACCTAAGCAATCTACCAAGATGTCCCAACCTAAAGGAAAAGCTCCCTTATCCTAAATTGTTCCAAACCTGAAAGACTTGTATGATTGGCCTATTGCAAATATATGTAGTTTAGGCTTATTTCTTTATCTTTTACTATTTTGTCTCTTGTACTTATTTCTACTGGTAATAATACTGTCTTTTAGTGTTATATCTGTCTTTGTACTTATTCTTATCTCTGTTCTTACCTGTCCATTGCTGTCATCGTCTCTTCACAGTGAGGACACTGTTTAGTTTAGGTTTGGGGGTGTGACAAGTGTGCCAATAAATGAAATGAGTTAATGCTAGTGCAGCTATGCTATGCTGGAATTTTTTTTTGAAAATAAAGTGATTTCCCACCTGAGTTTTGGAAAAGGGGAAGTTAAAAAAAAAAAAAAAACTTTTCGAAACTGAAATGAGTTGTAGTCTAACATTCTTCATGAAGCAAATGTCAAGCATTTTCAAAAAAAATGGATGTGTAGTGAACCTGAAATGAGAGAAAACTGTAAGGATGCACCCAGAAAATTTGATGGAAGGCCATACCCAGTGAGGTTTGAGCCTAAAAAATATTCTTGAAGAGTGTCTTGACAATTTTTCTGCTCTAAGGACTGATAGGATCTACTTTTGATCACTAGAAGTTAGGCAAATCTGAGTTGAAACAGCTTGACAGCACTCATGACATTGAGGACATAAAGTAAGGCCATTCCTTGGACAGTTTGAGCTAAAATGCCCCACCTTTGAACTGCCCTTGATACACACCTTTTGAGCCTAAAAATCCCAGTTGTCCTTCATGAAAACCAGAAGAATGGAAACCCCAAAACCTTTTGACCTATTTCAGCTTACCCTAAATCTGAGAAAGCAGGGAGTAGGAGGAGAGGTGAGGTTAGAAGAGCAAGGTTTAAAAAAAATTTGGTTTGAAAGAAAGGAAAGCACATTTGGTGGTATTGTGGCATTCCAACCCATAAAAAAAAATGGAGAAAAATACAAAAAGCAAAAAGCTTAGAAAAAAAAAAGGAAAATCAAACAAAAAGAATGTGAAAGAGAAGTCATTTCATTGAAAGACTGAAAAGAGGATTAGAAACTGCCCATTTCAAATCTGGAAATTCGAGAAGTAGATGAAATTGTGCTGAAATGAAGAAGGTTAAGTTGCAAATCACCTCCTTACCTTTACTGATTTCTCAATGTTGAATCACATTCCACCATTTCATTCTTTATAAACCTCACCCATAAGCCACATTACAACCCAATAAAAATACCTTACTGATCTGAAATAGATTGAGCTGTCATGTGGAGATGAGAATTTGTTTGATCAATGGTGAAAAGAGTTAGAAATTTTCAGAAATTAGAGCAATGCCTATGCTCATGCTTACAGTCTTATTTGAGGGTTGTAACTGCTCTTGGGCTATGTGAAATGATGCGCCCTTCTATTTTTGTTATGAGTGAACAACCCAGGTAAGATTTGGGTCTGAAATTAAAGATTTGGGGTATTATCAAACACAATGCCTTGACATGAACTGATTGATGATGAAAGAATTACAGCAAAATTTCATGTTTTGAACTGGTAATTTTTATGCTGAAAATCCTCTAAAATTGAATGGAAATGGTGTGGAATTCATTTTATTTACTTAAACTCTATTTTAGCATGCTGCATGAGTATTAACTTATTTTATTGGAGAAGTTTATGGGTACCTCCACTAAAAACCCTCAGGAGACTTCACTCCTCCACTAGGGATCACCTAGGGGTTTAAAAGGCTTGATGCATATACTAAATGCATCTGTGCTCCCTACAAAAGTGGCATTTTAGTTTTCTTTATCTTTCCTTTGCTTAGAGACTAGCAAAGCTTAGGTTTGGGGGTATGTTAATCAGTGAAAAGTATCACTTTTCACCCCTTAACATGAGCTTTGATAGACCTATGAGTTGACTAATAAGTGCTTGTTGAGCATGTTCTGTAGATAGCAGTAATAAGCAGTCATAGCGCAAAAATTCACCCTAAAGTGCTCTACAAGAAGGTCCATCTCTCACCACAGCTCTGACCCAGCTATGGCACACAAAAGGGCCCCACACCATTGACCACTTGGGGCATACAGCAAGAGTAAAGCAGCGTTGAAAAAGGAAAAATAGGCTGAGAACAACCTGTCGATAGGTTACCTCAACCTATCGATAGGATCTGAAGGCTGAAAAGGAAGAAGTCGTGGAGATCAGAGTATTTCGATAAGATCTGAAACCTATCGGGCAGTTGAAAGCAAGCAGAAAACATCCTATCAAAAGGTCCCCTAGAACTTAAAGTGATCCTGTCGACAGGATCCTGAAACCTATCGCGAAAATGCCACCTATCGAATGGTTGCTACAGATCAGTGGATGAACTTATCGAAAGCTTCTAGAACCTGTCGATAGGAGCCAGAAGAGAACCTATCGAAAGCAATTATGCAAGAGCTCAACCTATCGACAGGATCGCTCAACCTATCGAAAACATCAAATGAAGGCTACAGATGCTGAAGCTCTAACTGCAGGATTCAACCTATCGGAACCTTTCGATAGGATCCTGAATCCTAACGAAAGGACCAAAGTTTTTTATCTCAACCTATCGAAAGCTTCATCAACCTATCTAAATTGATCTAAACACTTTCCAAAAAAGCTGTTGTGCACACGCTGTGAGTTGGTGACTTGTTGCACGTAAACTGAGGCACCTTGCTGACCAATGCCAGACTTCTAGAAGTGCCTTGGGAAACCCTAACCAACCCACGTGCTCTCCCTCAACTCTAACGAACTGGAAGAACCTTTTAGAAAGGGAATAAAAGAGGGAATAAGATAATCATTATAGAAGCTGTAATTGGAGGGAAAAACAGATCTTAGGCTTAAGAAGAAAGCTATAAGAAGGAATGAAGCCGTCAAAGAAAGGGGGGGATCGATTCCGGAAACCAGAGCTTGCAGCGAAATTCTTAATTCTTTCCTTTAGTCCAACTATGATTGGCTAATTTCTTGAGAGCAGCAAAGAGAGAGGTCGAATCTGTAATTAGGGAGAGCTGAGAGTGTTGTTGAGGGTTAGATGATGCACAGACTACAAATCTGAGGACATTTCATTATATGGTCAGTTTAATTGAATGTAATGTTGGTTCAATTGTTGTAATTAGATCTATAGTTCCTTTGGTTTCATTTGGTGCTCGATCGGTTTTGTGTAGATGAGAATAGCTCACCCACTTAACTAGTAGACCTCTTGGATGTCATTTGATCTCCTTGGATCTGATGCTCCTGCAATTGCCTGTGTCTGTGGCCTGGTAATTGCATTCGCAGTGATTTTAATGCTCTAATTGAACCCTTTGGTTTGGAGGAAATCCCTAGGATGATCTGTGGCCATTGAAGTGGACAGATCATAGCCTTTAGATCAATTCAAACCTCTGGTCTAACTTTGGATTCTTCTACATTAATCCTTTGATTTGGAGGAAGTCTATAGGATGATCTGTGACCATTAAAGTGGGCAGATCATACCCTTAAGATCAGTTCAAGCCTTTGGTGTAGAGTAGATTCTTCTACCCTGCAGTTGTGCCTACGGCTAGATGAGGGATTCGTGTACTCTAAACTCTCTGTAACCCTAGTAGCTCAGCCTAATTGCAGTAAGACCAAACTCTAACCTGCTTCTCCCCATTTTCAGTGTTTGATTCCCCCTCTCTGCAAGATCTGTACTCTGGATCTGATCCTACCATTCATCTCTGTAATCTTACTTATTTTTAGTTTAACCTAGAAGTGACAACCCCTTAAACTTCTCCTCTTCCTTTTACTGTTTTAACATTAGGAAGGGTGCCAAATCTACCACAGATCTGGAGATTTACCTGATTTTAACTCACATTTCCCTGTGAACATTCTCTTACTTTTTTTAAAACTTGCTACAATAGGCCCTGAATACTTGCAGGACTGTGTGTGAGCCTGCCTTGGTGTGTGCTATCCATAGACTCTTTAATTGTCTGATTTTAAACTCCTTTTTTAACACAAGGCAGAATCCCAATAGCCACTACAACCTTTTCTCATCATACGTTCGGCTCGTATTGCAGAGATGAACGGTGCAACGTTAGCCTTGTCACCTCTTAATAGGAATGACTTTTCTTTCGGAGGATGAAAAGTAACTACTTTCCGTAGGCAATCAACACTTGCATGATAAGCGAATAGTCAGTCTATGTCAAGGATTACATCGAATCCTTGCATATCTAATAAAATAAGATCTGTCACTGTCTCATGGTCTTCAACCAGAACAATAATGGATTGGCAAAACATATTCGTGTTCACTAAACTACCTGTAGGAACTGACACAGCCAGAATAAAATCCATTGGCTTCGGAGTAACTCCCAACTCTGTCACAAACTGTGAAATCACAAAGGAGTGTGTCGAACCTGGATCTATTAACACCTGTGCTCTGTGTTTACAAGTGTCGCCGCGTTGATGCATAGATAAGGTACCTAAGTGTCAAACATAACTTTCTACTTAGAGAGGCGACATTGTGTGTGTTGTGGTGTTCATAAATTGTAATGGATTCTTAACTACCTACGATGATAATTGCTAATGAAACTCATATGAGAAATGAAAATTTTAATTTAGGTATACCTTGGATAATGTCATTAGATGTTTGAGCATTCAGGGCATTGACAACATACGCACGACCTTGAACAGTAGGACTCATCGATCGTGTAGGCCTAGGTGTGGCAGCTGACGACATTCCCTCCTTTCTCAATTCAGGGCAATCTTTGATTATGTGTCCCATCTTGTCACACTTGAAACACGCTCTTGTACCACGCCTACACTCTGACGTCTTGTGCGATTTTCCACAACGAATACATGTCACTCCCGGCGTAGATGATGCAGCCATTGAAAATTCCTGAGCAACAGACACTCCTATGGTAGTAGCAGAGCCAGAAGGGCGAAAAGATCTGAATGGTGTAGGCACAGGTGGCCTAGAATAAGTAGTCTGGTTAAATTATCTTAGAGCTAGTACCAACATTCACGGCATTTTATTCACCGACTCATAGTTACCAAACCTCCCTTGATTTACTTTTCCTTTACTCTGCTGGTCGGTCCCTTCGTTTATACATCTTCTCCACGTCTTCTTCAGCTACCAAGGCCTTACTCATCACCTCTCCGTATGTTTCTAACTCTAATACCGAGATTCTATCACGTATATTCGGCCTTAAGCCGCGTTGAAACTTCTTGGCCTTCATCAGATCTAAGGCCACAAGCTCTGGAGCTAACCTTGAAAGTCTCATAAATTCAATCCCATACTCTCGTACAGTCATCTGACCTTGTTCCAATTGGATGAACTTCACTTCCATTTGGTTCCTCACCACTTTAGGAAAATATTATTTACTGAACTCCTCAACAAACTCTTCCCACATCCACAATGCATCTGGATTAACTTGCTCCTTTGTTCTTGATACCAATTTCCACCATGGATTGGCCTCCCCATCTAATTTGATAGCATTCCATCTAACCTTTTCATCCTCAGTGCATGGGAGTATACTGAATATTTTCTTCATTTCGTTGAGCCACTTCTCAGCTTCCATTAGATCTGCCTGTCCTGAGAAACTTGGAGGATGCATCCTCTGGAATTCTATGAATGTTGAAGTTGTAGGTGGGGGCGTATATCTATTTGCTTTGTTTTTGACCATCAACTCAGTTTGTTGTGACATAGCGTTGGCCACCGTCTCCATGGCTTGTGCCATTCTTTCCCTTTTATCTCTTCCTTGATTTTCCTCCTCTGGAGGACCTCTCTAACGAATTGGAATCCTATTCAAACTCATGGTAATCCCTTCACCACTCCTCGTATTTCTGGTACAACCACCTCTCGGTCTACCTCTAGCTGACATCTCAATCTGTTAGCATGAAACAAAAGTTTCATTAACAGAAAATCCCTATACTTTGACAAAATCTTAACTAGAAGTCTAAATCTAGGTTTCGTTAAAAATTTCTAAAGTCATATGCTTTGATACCAACTGTGATAGCCTGGATTTCTTACCTTGAAACTCGTGCCATCAGATCACCGTTTTCGATGATCCCTGAATTGAACAATGAGATATCAACTCACACAGTGGAATTAAGCTAATCACTCTTACTTAGCAGATAGAGTCATCATATATATATGTCAAGAGAATTAGAATTCTATATAAAACAAGATAAAATGACGGTTTTGTCCTTATGTCAACCATAACTCTGACAGAACCGAAACGAACCACCGGCGATAACCAACCATCACCCAAATAGTGGTTCACAATAATAAATTTGCATCTCATGAATCCCTTTTTCTAAACTAATACAAAGGTCGGACATACCAAGCCTAACACAAAATCCTCAAAAAGTCTCTCAAGGTCCTCTAAGGAAAGCAATCCTTTGGCAGAAGATTAGATTCCTCTTCTGAAATAAAATCTGGATATTCTTCACGGCCAGACTCCTCAATGCCTAAGTCTACATCTGTACCTGTGACATATAGTCAAAGGGTGAGCTAACAGTCTAAGCTCAATAGGGGGAATAACACTAGCATGCATAACCTATTTCAAAGCATAGATTTCATGACTGAATTCAAAGCACATTCTTCAAAACTGAACTTTTAAATGTCGGAAATCAAAACTAAACAGAATTTAAGTTACTCACACATGATTGGTTTCGTAATTTCTATGTTCTATGCTTAATTTGATTTTACATGCTTCTTGTGCTTCAAAATGACTTAAAACCATAACTTAACTAATCTCCCAAGCATATATAGCATTGGGAACCACATAAATATCGATGGGAATTTCCGAACCACCGTTGTTCAATGAAAAATTTCACATGAATGTCAAGCCCCTGAGCTAAGTTAGCAGGGTCACTTATGCCGGGGTGCCAAGCCCCTGAGCTAAGTTAGCAGGGTCACTTATGCCGGGGTGCCAAGCCCCTAAGCTAAGTTAGCAGGGTCACTTGTGCCTAAGGATATCTCGCCGTACCAAAAACACGATGGTGACTCATTTCTTGTGAACCTTAAATCATTGTGCAGATGCTAACTTATAGTTTATCACCATGTAGTTGATCAATGTAATTAATTTATAGCTAGATTTAGGGTTTCATGCACTTGCTTATCACATTCACGTACATACTTATCATATTCACATACACACTTGGTTGTCTCACTTATCACGTCCACACATATTTCTTGTCACGCTTATCATGTTCACACACACTTATCATGTTCACACACATATGTGATTATCACACACACATGTTTATCATATTCACATTATCTATACATCTCATATCGAAGGTCATGTTAATGAATTTTTCCTACCTCTTACAAAACACGTCAAATCACACGAAACGGAGTGAAGATCCTTAAGCGCATATTCAATTCACAACCTATATTTCAAAGTATTGAAAGGTCACTAACTATTGCTTATAAGATCACACACACCAATTATTCAAAAGATTCTCAAAGAAAAATTCAAAATGGCCCAAACTTGCTAAGTTGCGGGTGTGAGTTCCAAAGTCGTGCAAGCGAGTCATATGTCACCTCACAATCGCGCGACCTTGCTCAAGTGACTATGCTCTCTCTCTCTGAATAGTCGCACGCGCGAAGCTGAAGTCACGCGAGTAACACCACCAGGCATCCCATAGTCGCACGAGCTTGCTCGAGCGATTGGGTTCTCCTTTTATCTTACACAAATCAGGCACACTCAGTCGCGTGAGCGACTCACATGGCACACCCTACAGTCGCGTGAGCGACTATTCAAGCCCTCATTTTATGCCTATTATGAGGCCTATCTCACACAAGCTACTTCATGTCGCGCATGCAAGACTCAATGTCGTGCGAGCGAGTTTCGAGGTTTGGGGGTTTTTCTCAAAATCAGATTTTCTTTCCTTTTTCCCCTTTCACCTAACTCTCATACACATTTATTTCAACACAAATAGGCATTAATTGCCTTCACTCATCAACATTCATTCACAATTAATGCTATTAATTCCACAAGATCTTACCTTATTAATTTATATGGAGTTGCGGTCGAATGAACGCATCCATTGATGCCTCCTTCACATGAGTCGGCAAGGCTTGAGGTCCACCTTCTCGCAATCGTGTTAGAATGTACGCATGCTCGAATCCTTTCCAAAAACACAACTCACGCTTCACACTCTACGGCGATCTCAACATGGATCTCTTACACTCTTCACAATCCCTAACAATTACTCCCTAGGTCACCTCTTGAGTTAATGATCAAGATGGAGGAGCAATCCACACGATAGATTGCCCACAATCTCGATCTCAAGCATGTCCTTCTCACAAACTCTCTCTCTTCTTTTCCAAAGGCAATGACATAGAATAGTTTTACCCTTCTCTTATAGCCTAATTGGTTTCCCTGTGAAGCACACACACCCACACTTGGGTGGTTTCACATCTAGATTGGTTCACTTGTAAACCCCATACACACAACTCAAACATTCGTTCATTCTCACTCACGCTAAGTGGTATTGCCAAATCTAATATGATACAATGCGCCGCACTGACACGTGTACCAAGTTTATCTACAGGGTTTCTAAATTTTAGGGGGGGTGTTACAGTTATCCTGCAAGAAACTGATAACAATTGGACCCTTTTGTTAAGAAGTCACCAGTACATACGTGGATGGACCTCGTGACACATATGCTGAATCTTGATCTTGTATAATTGATTTACTTTTGATCATAACCAGCTTTTGGTTTACTATTTTATTTAGCTACTAATCTTATTGTATATGAGGACTTTGAAATTATTTTTATAAAATTAGTATTACCTTGTTTTAACTTATTTTTCCGCAACAAGTAGAATTTTTTATGAACCTGAATTGTTCAAAAGAAATGAATAATCGGGATTAAAAATCGATCAGGTTAAGAAAATGAGATTTTTCACAATAAATAGACTTTATGGTTGTGTATGGCATCACTCTCTGCTAGCCCCTTCCATAGCAGAGTTCACCGGCTTTAGCAAGTGTAATGACACTGATTTTTGAAGATGCTGAATCACGGACTCTTTTGGAGAATGTGACTAATTTTGTTCAGAACTACCAAGTATTCGTATCTCACGTAAATTTTTGAGGACGAAAATTCTTTTGAGGGTAGAATGTAACAACCCTGATTTTGTAGCATTGAATCGTTGATCTTCGACAATGATACAACTAACTTGACCGATTTGACTTTCGTCAAGAGGTTGAGTGAAACTGTGACGAGACCTCTAGCCCATCCACCTTGATTGGGTGAACGCACCCAATACCCAAGTCCTAAAAATCGATTCCTAATTCGAACATTGAATCGAAACCCAACCCCTAAGAGGACCGAAGTGAAAACCCAAGACACGAGCACCCACACTAATTTAATTTAGGGGTGGCACTTCTAAAGGTACCAACCATTGATCTAAAACCCTTAAAGGGCACCCATCATTTGATGATCATAAATGACACCCAATAATCCTCTCGGTATAACCAAGATAGATGGTGATGATCTAAAGATCACCATATATGTTAGTGATTGAACACCACCCATCTGAGGTGTCATCATAAGGTTGGTCAAACAATTGACCTAAATTTGAAAGCTCTAGATAAGCTAACACACAAAACGAATAATTTGCACATCATACGATATGCGTGACTGACTGAAATGCGTAACTTGCAATAAATGGATAGTATGACCCACAGCTAATAAGGGTTAAATAAATTATGTCCCTTAGATGCCATGGACTTCTTGACTAGGCCATCTAGAGCCCAACTTTCCTACAAAACTAAGGGAGAAATAATATATGGTCCACATAGGAAACTATCAAGATAATAATATAAATTATAACTTGACTTTCTTTATTGTGGGAGAAGGATTCCTTTTTTAAATATTTTAGTAGGGAGGCCCATACACCGCTCCTCGATGTACTGACTTAACACCCTAACAACCTCACTAAAAGTAAGAGAGGGATACATTGAAATGAGGCTCAGATTTTCATTTGAGAAGGAGTGAGAGAGCCGAGAGTGGGAAAGAGCTCCCATCTTCTTCCTCCTTTGAAACCCAACCATCAGCCTCTGCTCAAACCTTTTGCCATGTTTCGTACCGCAAGAACTCCCATTTTCGACACCATTGAGCTCGAAGAAGAAGGGAGATCGATCATCGGATGAATGACGATCCATGGCGTCGATCGTGGGCTTGCATGTGTGAATCTTAAAGGTAAAACTCGTACCATGATTCGTGATTCGCATGAGTCCCGACTTCTGAAATTCGATTCAATTGATGTGTTCTTGAATCGCAAGTGGGGATCTCAAGAATCGGGTGAGCGAGAATTGTGAACGACATCTTCGGATATTGATCATCATGATCATCTCATACTAGATTTAAAAGGTAAGCATCATGTGTGGCTAGTGTAGAATCAAGTTTGTTTTGATATGTAGTTGAATTGGGATATACATGCGAACGATTTTGAGGGTTTGTCACCGATTTCCTCCGATTCCGATGTTCGGGACGTGCATGCATAGGAAATTAAGATAGAATGTCATAAATTTCATTTTTATCATGAAACTAGGTTAGATTAGTGGGTTAGAATGGAAATTTGTTAAAGAAATTGAGGTTTTCGAGGCAAGGAAGAAGGAACTAACAAGAAATGAGCCATAACAAACTCGCCGCGACGACTTTGAACCTCGTTGCGGCGAGGCATGCTCTGTAACTCTCACCGCGGCGAGTGCCGCTTGAGTTTGGAAGCCATTTTTGACTTTGTGTAAGCTCGCCGTGGTGAGCTATAGGTGTCTAAAGACCTCGCCACGGCAAGCTACTGTTCACAGTGTGCCAGCACCTGTTCGGTATTTCGGTCATAACTTTTGACCCCGAACTCCAATTAGCGCAATTCTTGAGGCGTTGAAAAGAAGACAACGAGCCCTATAATTTTCATGAATTAATAAATTTTAATATCAAAATTTAGTAACAAGTATAGAAAAGTTTTACATGATCTAAAGTTAACACGAACTTGTCCTTTTCGCCCTAATTTTGAGAAAACTTTAAGGACTTTGATATGTGTGATATTTAATCATTAACATATGAGTATACAAATGCCTAGTAATATAGGTTAAGGTTTGGGAACATCTATAAGGATTTTTACACCTTTTTGTGTGACTTTGCGTGATTTCGCAACCGAGGTAGGGAAACTTCATTAATTAATTATATTTGTGTCTTGAATTCATAGACTTGTATGACAAGTGTTTGATAAGCTATGATTTATTTTTGAAAATAGACTTTGAATCTTTGAAATTGGAATTTGAAATTTGAGCTTTGATACTTGCATTTGAATCCGATACGAAAATGAATCCGAACTTCGAAATATGAACATGACTTGAATATGGAACTTTGTATAAAAATTTGATTTGCATCTAGATATTTGAACTACGAATATGAGTTTTGATTTGTATAATTTGAACACGAATTTTGAACTTGAATTACACTTGACACCTGAATTTTGAATGTACATTTGAATTTGATCTATGAACTTTGAATTGACTCGCTTTGAAACATCGAATCTGATTCGATAAAAATGTGTACGTGAATCGAATCGGCACAGCAGGATATTCGTGAATCGAATCGACACAACGGTTACACCCGTGAATCGAACCGGCACAGTGGGATATCCGTGAATCGAACCAGCATGGCGGGATACTCGTGAATCGAACCGACACGACGGGATATCCGTGAATCGAATATGTAAACCATGAAAATGAACTGAAATATAAGTCAAATAAATTGAAGTGGACCACTATGGGGGGAAGATTCATACGATTGTGGACCGCTATGGATGGAATATTATAAAATTGTGAACCGCTATGGGTGGATTGATCGTATAATTGCGGACCACTATGGGCGGATTAAATATAAGAGAATATAACGTGATCTTTGAATCCGAATCGCACTCAACTTTTGAACCATTGTGAAACTCTACCTAAGGCACGTGATTTTTAAGTTTATTTTAACATGATAAAAAGACTTTGTATATTTCGTTTGATATGAAAATGACAGACTGTTCTGAGATGAAAATGGTTTTGAAGTATATCTTTGTTTTAAAAAGAAATGTTTTTTAAAACTTGTATTTAAATTGTGTTTTATGCGAAACGACTTTGAAATCTTGTCATTTAATCTATGCATAATATGATAGAATGTAATTGTTCTTAAGTTCCTCTACTGAACTTGGATTGTAGCTCACCCCTCGACTATACATAACAGGTGCAGGCCTTGAGTGGGATCCGGAGTTTAAGGTAAACCTTCTACCATAGACTGGTGGACTTGATCTTGATATAGTTGTGAACTATGAGGTTTGGATTTGGTACATCCAATCATCTTGTAGACTAGTAGAATTAGATTTTTGATGTAAATCCTTTTGGGGTACCACTATTTAGGCGATGGTCGGCCATCATTGGTGGTCTTTAAATTGTTAGCATGTATTTTGTATAAAGATACAATCTTCTATTTCCTGCCATATGTAATTAATTGCTTTGAATTTCACATTGTGTGGATGTACCAGGTATTTTATATTCGGATCATGACCTGTGACCCGACGGTCCGATTTTCCCGAGTATCCATGTTGTTAAAGTAAGAAAAATAAAAATGTGTCGGGAAAATTCGGGCTGTCACAGTAGGTTCCCATCCTCTTTGCTAACATCTTGCTACCTGCTTTAGCAGGTACCCCTTCTCCTTGATAACTCCTTGCATAATAAGTTTTTATGTAAGATTTACCTGTTTAGTAATTCTACCCTCCTCTCTACTCATTCACTCCTTCCCATAGTAGATTTTATTTGCTCTGGTAGGGAGTTAGTAGAGAACACGGAAGTTGCTGCTAGAATAGATAAATCCTTTGCAGAGAGTTAGAAAAGAGAATGAGAACCAACTAAGGCAGGTGAACTTTGATGTGGCAGTGGCTAGCAGGGAGCTATGACATACACAACCTATATATTTTTCTCTAATTTGTGAAAAGATATTAATATTGAACACTAATAATCGAGGTGTGTTGCGTCGACCCTAGTTGTGGATCAAAATATATAGGCGAGAGCTATTCGCAGTACGAGGCCACGGGCTGAGGGCGTGACAGTATATAAATAAGATTTTAGCTAGAAACTTAAGTCAACAAGATAACTCGTGGATTAAAAGCCCTAGTTAACACACACACACCCAGGCGATGCTACAAGATTTGAAAAAACAGTGTGAGAGCCAGGAGGATGACACATTCACCTTGGAACCTTAAAAGGGCGAAAGACTAAAAGAAAGAAAATCCGCATCTGCCACGTGTAATATCAATAAGGATTATTCCCCTTTAGCCTAATAACTAAGGGCATCTTGAATTTATAATCATGTGTCTCACGTTATGAGGTTGATGAAAGACCTTGCCTTACTTAAATACACGGACATCTCTCACTTACCACACATTCTATGCGAACAACGTTAATAACTATATTTTCCTTGCGTTTGCTTGATTTCTTGGCTTATATATAATATTGTTAGTTTGGCACTGTCTACGGGCTGGATTAGGATCGAGCCCCCCAAACCTAACCCAGTCCTTTGGGCCAAGGGTAGGCCTTAACCCGACCCTAATTGAAGTGGGCCTGGGTCGAGTTTCAGGTTTTATTGATTTTGTTATGTTCTCTAAAGTTTTTGTAATTATTTTTTCCGCTAAGGATAGAGAATGAGGGAAAAGAAAAACCAAAGACTCCCATTATTGATATTTAAATTATTAAATTATTCTTATAACTATCTCTTTGATGAATTTAACAATAATGTTTTTTTTTTTTTTTTGATCATCTGGGTATCCGAGCCTCTTAGAGCACCTGTCTAATCCCAAGGGCACATGCGCACCCCAAATTCAGCACATGTCGGGTCAGCACAAGATATAAATCCCTACAGTGGCCTCAAGAGGGGAGGGGATTCGAACTCAGGTCTCCTGCTTTTGGAAGCAGGTACCTAGCCAGCTCGCCTATCCCCTTGAGGTTACAATAATGTTAAAAGTTATTAAGTAATTTCATAGTAAATAATATAATATTTATCTTTTATATATATATATTATATATTATTAAAAGAGATGTTTCAAGTTTTATTGGTTATTTTTTATGTTTTCTTAATTTCTTGTAAGTTTTTTTTCCATCAAAGATAGAGAAAGATATTTCGAATGAGGGAAAAGAAAATTTTAAGACTCTCTTTATCAATATTTAAATTATCAAAAATATCATTATAACTACTTGTTTGATAAATCTAACGATAATATTAAAATAAATAAATAAATAAAATAAAAACATGTCGGGTCAACACAGGATATAAATCCCTAGCGTAGCCTCAAAGGGGGAGGTGATTCAAACTTAGGTCTCCTGCTTTTGGAAGCAGGTACCTGGCCAGCTCGCCTAACCCCTTGAGGTTACAATAATGTTAAAAGTTATTAAGTAATTTGATAGTAAATAGTATAATATTTATCTTATATATATATATATATATATATATATATATATATATATATATATACACATAACCATTAAAGACTTAGCATATGGATCAAGGCATTTAAGTTAACATTAAATGATAAATGACTCATAAATTAGCAGTGGAAACCGTAGTTGGCAATAAAAGGTAAATTCTAACCATGTATCTAAGAGAGGAAATAAACTAAGTTTTATGTAGGGTAAAATGGTCACATACGTAAACTCACAAAAGTATTAAAGACTAAATATATCTCTTAAAGGAAATAAAATCAAAAGTCTAGAACTAAAGAATGCTCAAGGCTCATAGAAATCAGTCGGATCTACGCTCTCATCCAAGTGGCAACCAACATCCCCGTCTACGTAAGCCGCTTTCGGATTAGCAGCTTCCGTGTTATCATAAACAGGATAAACGAAATCTTCACCTGAAACTGTTAGATTTGGGAGGGGGGCGAGTTTACTCAGTCGTGTAAATTTAGTGGGTTGCACAATCGATCCACCATAACTTACCCAGGTGATCGTGTGTGCAATCGCTTGAGTTGCAGTATATTTTGAATATAAAACTAATATTTTAATAAAACAACAAAACTATCCATAACTCATAGCATATCATAATCAAACTGAAAGGGGCATAATATAAAATAAAGAGTACATTATGTTTCTATTTTCTTATCTCTTTTCCTATTTTTCTCATCAACTTAGCATACGGGACATATCGTAAGTCTTATTATTACTCCATATGCCTACACAATATATTTTATATCTTAATTATCTTATTTAAATTGTATGTGTTAGGATCGCTGCTCAAGCCTATCACGTGAGGTCCACGTATAGATAACCACCAAACCACCATATCGTAATATAAACCATGATCCAGCCAGATGAGGTTGCCGGCATAGTAATCACAATGTCCCCTTAGTTCGAGACAAAGCTATAATGTCCTTAAGACCTATCTCGGCTGCAGATGTTGGACCCTTATTGTGACTCGTAAGGTATAGCATGTGTAGAACTTAATTCATGTTTAGCTGGCTTTCACAGTGTATCTTAATATATCATATCATTATTCGGTTATGGGCTTAAGTCCTCGCCCTGATTTCATATTTGCGTAGGTTTAAGTTCCCACGTTCTTAATATATTCATTTCTCATTTTTACTTAAAACTTAGTTAGAATGGGCCACGGTGCAATAGGCTTCACTAAACCACGATTTCTCAGGGATGGGTTCTGTAGTAACCTAGATGTACTTCATGTGGAATCCTATACTACCATAGAGGGTTACATCCATACATGAATGCCTACATTTCAAGTTTCATGTGACCGTGAAAGAAATTTCACCGTGATGAAGGTTTATGTCATGTGTCATGTCTTAATTCTTAACTTATCATGCATATGTCCTATCGTAATTTTCTACATGATGAATATTATATGATGATAGTGAATATATAGAAGAAAGAACTATAATATAAACCCTAAGTATTTTATATTTTTAAAGAAAATTAATATAGAGTATAACACATGAAATATTGAAGTAAAACAGAGAATAAAAATATTTAATTATATTTATTTTATGATTGAGTTGAAAATATACTTCATTGGGGTTAGTTGTGTCTATGAAAATTGGTGATCGATTGGTATAGCAATCGGATGTGTTTCGAATTCTAAAGGGAGACACATGTCCATTCAAGGGTTGTAAGAGTCTCAAAAGAGGTAACGGATGAAAAGTATTGAAAAATATTAACCTTTGACCCCTTAAATTTATAGATTGATGTCCGATGAAAGCTATATAATATATTTTGTGTAGTTTTAGTGATTTACAGGTCTGGAGATAATTTGAGCATAAAATAGCCTAAGAGTTCATAAAATAATATCAAATTCGTATAACTTTGGATCATCTAAAATGTATCCCTACTTGCAACTTGATTTTGACCTTTAAAAATTTTGATTCGTGAAATTGCTATTTCACACAAAGTTATAGAGCTCGTTGTCTTCCTTCCAATGCCATAAGAATCGTGTCAATCTGAGTTCAGAGTAAAATGTTATGGCCAAATTATCAATATTGTATTTGTTGAAGAGTTTGGCCAAATTTCACGAAAATTTGGGAAAACGATCATATCGATTTTGGGCTGAATTTTTTTATTTTTAAGACCCGAAATTAGTTAGAATTGGGAGAAAATTTGAGTTTTCTTTTAAGAAATAACTAAATAATTAAAGTGGATTTAGAGGTACCCACCTGTTAAAGCGTTATTCAAATCTCGCGATGATTTGGGTTGATGGAGATCAAATTCAAGAGACGATATGTCTGAATATTTTTGCAAGAACTCTTTTCTTATAATAAATCGGTCGCGACGATGATGAATTTCGATGGTGAAAGATTAGGCTTCAGAATAGGATGCCCTGGTCACTAATAAGATTGAAAAATCGATGGATATTTGACGAGGAGTTGTAAAAGATGGCACTACCAGAGCTTTTGTAGAGAAGAGAGAACAGAGAGAGATAATTGAGAGAAAAAGTGAATATATTTCTAATTCTCTTTCTAAGTTAACTCTAATTAAGACTTTTCGTAAAATATTTAATAAAATAGTAGTTTTTCTACACAAGGAGAATTCATATGTGACTTGAATAGCTTAAGAAGAGGTTTCGTCCCAGCGCTTTGTGTAAGCACCAAGGAAAATGGTGATTCTCTCCCAAAATTACAGTTATGCCCTTTAAACCGCTTCACTCTTCAAACGGGCGTAACTTTTTATATTTTTTGTCGAAAATCGATAAATTATATATCGTTGGAATCATATCAACGTGCACTTCGCAATGAGTCTAATATTGATATAGAAAAATTAAAAAATTTCTAAAAGAGGGTTGGTTCCGGTGTGGAGCGTTAGCACCAAGCACTGTGTGGTACATCATCTAACACCATTAAATATGGTCAAAAAATTTTAGGTTGTTACATTATGTCTCCCTTATATTATTTTTGTCCTCGAAAATTATATAAATAAGACAATGATCTCGAGGTACTTCTCCATAATCTCAGCTTCTCATCAGAAGTCAACGATTCAAAGTTAATAAAAATCAAGGTTGTTACATTCTCCCCCCCTAAAAAAAAATTTGTCCCCGAAAATTACATACCGATTATTCAAAAAGCTCAGGATGGTTTTCTTTGATGTCGTCTTCATTCTCTCAGGTTGCCTCCTTTGGCGTGTGATGTTGCCATTGGACCAACACCAATGTCATCATTTATTCTTGAAGACTTGAACTTTTCGATCGAGAATCTTGATCGGTCTTGCTATGGTTGTGAGATCCTCCTTTATATCGACAGGTTCAATCTCCACAATAAGTGAGGGGTCATAGATATATCTCCTCAGCATTGATACATGAAAAAAATCATATATTCCCGTATACTATCGCAGTAGAGCGACCTTATATGCCACCTCACCAATACGCTTCGTGACTTCGAAAGGCCCTACATATCTGGGGCTTAGTTTCTCTTGCTTTCCAAAGCGCATAACTCCTTTGGTCAGGGAGAAGCGAATGAAAACCCGTTCGCCAACCTATTAAAAATATTTTAGTGTTTAACCACGAACACAATTGCAATGAAATTTAAAGTTTGAAATTTTAAATGTGTTACCTCGAACTCTAAATTATGACGGTGAGGGTCGACATACTTTTTCTGATGATCCTGGGCTATCTTAAGTCATTCACGTATTAATTTGACTTTCTCAGTCGTAGTTTGGACTAGTTCGGGTCCAAGCATCTTCCTAACACCAACTTCATCCCAACACAACGGCATTCTGCAACTTTTGTCGTATAACACTTCGAAAGGGGACATTCTGATACTTGCTTGGTAGCTATTATTATAAGAGAACTCGATTAGTATGGGGTGATCATCCCAGTTCCTTCAAAAGTCAAGCATACACACTCGTAACATATCTTCAACTACTTGATTCACTCTTTCAGTCTGACTGTCTGTCTGGGGGTGGAAGGCAGTACTAAAATCTAATGGAGTGCTCAGAACTTGTTGAAAGGTTGTCTAGTATTTAGAAGACTGAAACCCCATGTAGTTTTACAATTTCTTTCAGATATGTCTTGGCAAGCTTGTTCCCATCTGTGGTAGTCTTGAACGGTAAGAAATGAGCTGACTTGGTCAATCTGTCAACTATCACCCAGATTACATCGTTCTTCTTCATCGTCTTTGGTAGACCTACGATGAAGTCCATAGATATGTTTTCCCACTCCCATTCTGGGATGGGTAATGGTTGTATACGTCCGGCCAGTTTCTGATATTTTACCTTGACTTGTTGGCACACTAAGCACTTCGACACATATTAGGCTATTTCTCGCTTCATATTTGGCCACCAATACCAATTTCTCATATTTCTATACATTTTAGTGCTGCCTGAATGTATTGAATATCCTGATTTATGACCTTCATCAAGTATCTCCTTTTTCACTTGGGGGTCATTGGCTATGCACAGTCTTTGCCTGAAGAGTAGCGTCCCATTAGTTATGAGGCTAAAATCGGATTTCGATCCTACGGTGTCAATGATTTTTAGGATTTTCGAGTCTGTACACTATAATTCTCTAATTTTATCCAAAATGAATAGACTCATCACAATTCTTGCCAAATATATATCATCTTTAATTTCTTGGAGGTAAATGTCTTCGTTGGCAAGTTTATCAAAGGGCTTCTAAATTTTTAATTTGGCTAACAATGCTAAAGATTTCCTACTAAGTGCATCAGCGACAATATTTTCTTTCTCAGGATAATTTATGGAGCAGTCGTAATCTTTCATGTATTACATCCTTCTACGTTGTCTCAAATTTAGGTCCTTTTATGAGAAAAGGTACTTGAGACTCTTGTGATCCATATAAATCTTGAACGTCTCTCCGTAGAGATAGTGTTGCCATAGTTTGAGGGCGAAGATAACTACGACCAGTTTCAAGTCATGAACTGGATAGTTCTTTTCATAAGGTTTGAGCTGTTTTGACCCATAAGCGACAACTTTCTTACTTTGCTCAAATACATAACCAAGTCCTTAGCAAGATGCATCCGCGAATATTTTTAATTCACTAGTGCCTGAAGTAGAAGATAGGGTGAGGATTGGTGTAGTAGTAAGCTTCTTCTTCAATTCTATAAAACTTGCTTTACATTCATCGATCCACACAAATTTGACATTCTTCCGTGTGAGGCGAGTGAGCAATAGAGCAATGCGTGAAAATCCTTCAACAAAGCGACAGTAATAACTTGCCAATCCGAGGAAACTCCTAACTTAGGTAACACTCGTCGGTGCTTTTCATTTTGTAACTGCTTCGATCTTAGAAGGATCGATAGCCACTCCTTCTATTGATATCACATGGCCTAGGAAAGTTACTTGTTTAAGCTAAAATTCGTATTTACTGAGTTTGGTGTACAACTGGTAATCTCGGAGTGTCTGAAGTGCTAGACGCAAGTGTTCCTCATGCTCGTCCACTCTTTATAATCCTTAACTTTTTAAAAATCAAATTATCGTAGTCTCTTAAATCATTTATTTGAAATATACTATCACTTCTCAACATCAATTACTTCTAACACTCTGTTGTAGGCTATCCTCATTATTCTATCTCGTTGACCATAAAATAATTTGAATAAATCTGAGATTGATGATAATAATTTATTCCTCAATCTGAATTCACTTCTAATAAGTTACTTTGATAGTCAACATCTCAACCTATAATGAAATTTTAAACTATCAAACCAGTCAAGATTTATCTTTTCTAATTATTCCCCAATACTCTAAAAATATATCTTCTAATTGCTCCTCAATCTTCAAAGATTCTTCTCAATTTCTCTCACATGCTCCTAGTTCATATAAGTTTTCATCAAACAGATCTTTAAATCCTTAATTGAACTTTCAAATCTTACGTCATTGATCATCACACTTTCTTAAAATCCTTCAGTCCACAAAAGATCTAAAGCTTAGGGTCTATCAAAATCATTGTCACATCATCACCATAGTGTACTTATATGAGCCACACAGTCCACAAGGAAGTAAATCATGGGCTCTGATACCATCTCTATCACGACCCAGAATCCTTACTTGATCTCGAGGGCCTAGAATTCTATCTTATGATACCGCACGCTTGTTAAGGCGATAAGCGAACATACACAACCATTAAAGACTTAGCATATGGATCAAGGTATTTAAGATAATATTAAATAATAAATGACTCATAAATTAGCAATGAAAACCGTAGTTGACAATAAAAGATAAATCCTAACCATGCATCTAAGATAGGAAATAAACTAAGTTTTACGTAGGGTAAAATGGCCCCATATGTAAACTCACAAAAGTATCAAAGACTAAATATGTCTCTTAAAGGAAATAAAATCAAAAGTCTAGAACTAAAGAATGCTCAAGGCTCATAGAAATCGGTCGGATCTACGCTCTCATCCAAGTGGTTGCCAACATCCCCGTCTACGTAAGTCGCTTTCGGAATAGCAGTTTCCATGTCATCATAAACAGGATAACGGAGTCTTCACCTGAAACTGTTAGATTTGGGAGGGGGGTGAGTTACTCAGTCGCATAAACTTAGTGGGTTATACAATCGATCCACCATAACTTGCCAAGATGATTCACTTGTCTATTATTGCGTATATATTTTATGTTAAATTCAAGTCTTAACCTATTGCAAGCACACAACGGAAATCATAATACTAGCATAGGATTGTTCCCACAAGGAAGTTTTTTATCTAATTAATTCCTTATTTTTATCTTTTATTCAAATCCTTATCTTTAAAAACTTCTATTTATCTTTAAAATCTAATCTACTGGAGAAATATGAATAAAAGAATGGGTTTTTAATCTAAAGTGCATAAAATAAATCTTAATCCTCCTTCAGATTAAGGTCGTCAATCTTAATCTCAACTATCAGATATTTATAAATTTAAACAGTATCGTTACACTATATTTCTAGTCTCCTAGCATTGGGCGTCAATCAAGTCTAAGATCCTATCAATACAGATTTAATCTAATCAACAATTTCCTAAAATCTGAGCATCAATCAAACCTTAGAAAACTGAAGATGGAAAAGTAAAACCGTTACACTAATCTGTAAATTCTAACTTGAGTCGTCAATTCAAATCAAAACTTGAAAATGTTTACAAAGCAAATAAATCTAAACTAAAAAGCAAAGTAAAATGTATCTTTCACCCCTCAGCCATAGTCTTCAATTGCTCCTGAGAAATTACAGATATCTACACTAATCTTCAGCACTCACTTGCAGTCGTCAATTGCTCCTAAGAAACTTCTGATATCTAATCCACTCTAACTATTTTACACTACTTTGATCGGAAGAAAATCTAACCTCATGCATCAATTGATGCTGAAATTCTTCGATGTTTATTCCTATCCCGAACTCTCTTATTTATAGATCATAAGGAGTCAGTTTACAAAGATCTAGTTCTAATAAAATAAACTACTAAAAATACAAGTTTACTAATATAACTCTAATTCCTAATTTTGTCTTTCGTTTGTTTCAACGGTTGATATACTTCTAGAACTTTCTTTATACTTCAGCAATAGAGTCCATCAAAAACTTCTTCATCAATTTTCTCAGATCCGTGATTCGACAGACTTCTAATTCAAGAGATCTTCTATTTCTGGTTCATGGCGGTGATAGTTTCCACGTGATCAGCAGCAGTGTACTAAGCTTTCTGTAGAATCGTTGTAGACACCCAAATTTGGCCCCCAAGACCCAATCAAAATACACTTTGAGAGAGGCACACTTTCGAGCTTCCGATGGCAGGTATTGTAACCTTAGGAACCTTCCTAAAACTTTAGGAGTCATCCCAAACCCTTATGAATCACCCCTCATCCCTTAGAAACCTCCCTGAACCTTTAGAAACTAATCTCAACCTTTAGAATCCCTTCCGAACCCATACCTAGACTCTCCCGGGCAATGATCAAAGAGTGGTGCACTAGGACTAGATAAGATCTTCTATTGTGATTGAATCTTATATCATTAAAAAGCAGAAGTCTTCATATTTCCAACAAGCCAAGAATTACCTCAATCGAAGTTGTACATCGAAAGATATAGCGTCCCAAAGTTTCCGACAAATTAGGGTTTTAGGTGGGGATCCATATGGAATTTGGTGCATGTAATACATGCACCAAGCCATTTCTGAGAAGAAATGGCTTGGCACAAGTATTAGTTGTGTCAGCCTTATGTGGGCCCCTCCGCGGGCATTGAACTTCCCAAGCACTATTTGACACTGTTTTATTGTACCTAAACTTGGCGCAAGTATTAGTTGCGCCAGGCTTAGCTACAGTTGACCATCTTTGGGGTTCTTGCTCAAATTTCTTCTTTGGGGTTTGACTTGTTGACCATCTTGATGCCTTGGGTGTGTTTTATTTGTTCTGTTGCACCCTTCCTTATCCTATTTGCAACCCACAAGTGATTTGAAACACTACCCTATCATCCACCATTGAAGCTACTTTCACACTTTTCTAAGCTTCAAAAATCCTAGGAAACCTTAAATGCTTGATTACCTAATTGCTAATCCAACTTAAGCCTCTAAGCACTGTCCTAACCTTTCCTTTTCCTACAAATAGAGAGGCACCCCTCCCGTTGAAAGAGCTTGAAAATTTTCCTAAGAGAGAAAAATTAAGAAAGAGCTCCCTCTCCCTTTGGTGCCCCCTTTTGCATACAAATTCTAAAATTCTTAAACCCCTTCTTAGACCTTACCTTTCATCAAAATCCTTTAGTTTAGATGGAAACTACCCCCTACCCTTCCTTCTCTACCTCTTAGCTATCAAGCCCTAGGAGCTAGAATCCTTGTTCTAACCATACAAGTAATCGAAAGCTCACCAAGGCACGCCTACGCAAAGGTCCACAGCGGTACAACAAGAGCCTAATAGCTCCAGCTATCCCCTCTATTCCTCTACCTTCTTAGTTTTCCCTTTATCCACTTATTTGTGCTATTACGCTGTCGAAATTTCAACAAGAGTAGAGGGGCACAAAGAGGATCATTAGTGCCTTAGGGCAAAGGGGAGTACTTTTTTCTTTTATTTTATTTTTGTTTTGGCCATAAATAGAGACCGCATTGAGCGGGTTGATCGGGTGCCTAAAACCTTCCCGGTCGATAACCGAAGCCCCTACCCAAGAGCCTTTGGCGTGAATCGGTAAATCAAAGTTGTATTTGTGGCACTTCGATACTTATAAAATTTTGGATTTCTCGGGACACCAAAAGCTCCGGGTGGCGACTTTTAACATCTCATGAGTGTGCATCGTCGCGACGGGTTTGATAAGAATCCACAGTTGCACAGATGGTGTCACAACCTCAGATTTTTGAGATGAGTGCACGACATGCATTACACATAGGTATATGTGTTTCACAAGGAGAACAAAACAAACCAAAGACACTAAGTGTGTACGTGGGAAACACACTAGTATATCCCTAACTTATAGATATAAAAGTGAAAGAGAGAGAGAGAGGAACCTTTACGTAATTCTATTCTAACCTAAATAGAGAGAAGGAGAATATAGAGAGAAAGAAGAGAAGAGCCTAGTAGAGAACTAGGGTTCGTTGGGACTCAAGTCAGCAAAGGAGATTAGAGGAAGAGACTGGAGGAAGAACCTTGGAGGCCTGTTAGCCTAGTAGATTTTCGAATCGTAAATCGAACTTGTGCGTGACTCATCGTCAGAGGTACGTTAAAGACATGATAGATGCCTAGGAATGTTTTAAATAGTAGGAAGAATGTTGGCTGAATGTTTCTTTTTATGAGATTAAGGTAAAATGAAGGAAGGAAGCATGTTCTCGATCCGATCGAGGAACAAAATCATCGTTCCTCGCTCGAGCGGTCTAAAAGGCTCGCTCGAGCGAGGATGAACAGAGGAAAATATAACTCTGGGCTCGCTCGAGCGGTCCCCAAAACTAAAGGGAAGCTCGCTCGAGCGAGGGTCCACAGTAATACTCCGATGGCTCGATTTAACCGCTCGAGCGACCTCGATTTAACCGCTCGAGCGAGGTCAAGAGACCGCTCGAGCGAGGTCAAGTGACCGCTCGAGCGAGGTCAAGTGGCCGCTCGAGCGAGGTCTGGTGACCACTCGGATCTTGGTTTTTCGAATACAAGAAACTTGGGGGTCATACACCCCAATAATGCTAGTGATTGTTCTAAACCTATTTTTGAAATGTAGGTTGATGCATTATAACCCTCTACGAGCAGGCGTGCCTTGAGATTCGTCGAGGTAGGGAATATTCTTGAAACATGTGCATTATCCCGTGAACTCATATGCGTAGTATAATCTATTTAAATAGTCACATATTTCATGAACCCTCATGATAAGGGTGTGTGTGTGTGTTACAACGTGAAAATCTTGAGGTCCCCAGGGGACGAAAAATCATGTAGTTCAATCAAAGAAGGGTGCAATGTATATGGGGCATCTCAGGGATGCAGATGAAAACTAACAGAGAAACGAAGGTAATGTGATAAGGCCTAATGTAATATAATTAGCACAATCACGGTGAATAACTATATGTAAAGCACAATGATATTTTTATTATTTAAGGTTGATTAGAATACCCCACCGACGTGGCGGGATACCCACGACTGACTCGGCAGGATATTCGTGACCGGTACGGCGGCCAATCCGTACATTTATAACACATCCCAGGGATGTAGATTGAGAATAGACCCCGCCACCTATGAGAAAGGGGCTCGGGCAGTATTCCCAGGGAATACATATAACAACTGTCTAGTTAGACGATGGCGGGTATTCCATCGGGGCTCGATGCTATATTGCTCGAGGACTA
The DNA here is from genome assembly GCA_021018995.1 of Chloranthus sessilifolius. NCBI lineage: Eukaryota > Viridiplantae > Streptophyta > Magnoliopsida > Chloranthales > Chloranthaceae > Chloranthus > Chloranthus sessilifolius. The sequence goes on from CM037585.1 coordinate 98,833,365, forward strand.
CTTAAGTTAAGATTTAAGTGATTAGGCCAAATTCACAACTAAACTAATAAGGAGATTAAACAAAACCATGCTAAGTAACGACCAAAATCATTGGGTTATTTCCTGTTATTCAAATTGTTGTCCATAAGTGATTACTTTATAATTCTATGCTTGTTAAATTACTGACATATGTGTGAAGGTTGATCTATATGTTCTTTTTGTTTTTCCTATGGAGCTAGGATGTAGCTCACCCCCTTAGACTATACGTCGCAGGTCCAGGACTAGCGGCAGCAAAGACTTCGGAAGAAGCTGATCCAAGGGCTTCGGTTTTGCGTGCTGAAGAGTCAGAACCTCCTCCTGAGGAATTCTTCTAGGAAACCCGCTGCATACTTTGAGAGTGAGTTGAGAGAGTACTATGTATGGCTTGGTATATCAAGCCTCTTTATTTCGAATGTTTTAATTACCATTCCTTGACAGAACGCCTAGGATGAACTGTTATTACTAAACATTTGGGTAAGTTCTTATGTCCATGAATTGGCATGGGACAAGGACTGCCTTGCGACACCTCGATTATTTTGTTGAGTTCTTTTTGCGTAGCTATGAGTGCTTCAATTACAGTTTTGGATTGTATATACCAATGTTTCGTAAGGAACCCGGGGCACGGCTTGAAGGTCGTGCTGATGGCACGGATTTTGGGGTTAGAAATCCGCGTGCACATTGGTATCAAAGCCTTTTCTTTCCGTTATCGACTATCATATCGTCGAATATAGGGACTTCGCTAACGAGATTATGGATTTTCATGCACTGTATGTTTCCTAGAGGAGAGGCCGACCGAGGGTGGTCATGATAGGAATTTTGTGATGAGATGGGTTCGTCTCACCTACAAGCAGTGCCATTGGGAAACAGGGAGATTCGAGAGCAAAGCGCAGTGGAGGAAACCAATCTCAAGCTGAGGAGCAAGATCTAGATAGACAGGATCGAAATCAGAGGGAACAAGATAGGGTGAGAGAGAGAAATGAAGAAAGGGAAGAGCGTCAGAGAATGATGCACACAATGGAGACCATGGCAACTGCCATGGCACAACAAGCAGTGTCCTTAGCAGCGCATGCAGAACCACAACGAACACCTACCCCTTCAGTGGGATTTACACCCTCAGTGGCCTCAGCATTCACCGAGTTCAGAAGAATGAGACCTCCAAACTTTTCAGGACAGGCAGACACAATGGCCGCCGAAAACTGGTTGGGGGAAATGGAGAAGGTGCTTAGCGCACTGACATGCACGGAGGATGAGAGCGTCTGCTAGGCATATATGTTAGATGGAGAAATTTGGACCTTGGTGGAAATCCGTTTCGAACAAGAGCACAAGAAACTCGGATATACCGTGGACTTGGGACGAAGAAGAATTCAATAAACAATACTTTCCCGGTTGTGAGGAATCGATGGAGACCCAATTTTACAACTAGCAGGAAGGATGACCGTGAGAGAGTATGGAGTGGAATTCATGAGGCCCGCTTCGCCTGCATCACGTAATTTGGACGTGATGAAAGCGAAGAGGTTCCAAGCGGGCTTAAGGTCGGACATCCCAGGAGGGGTTGCGCCCTTCCATTGAAAACCTATGGAAGTAATGAGTAAGGCATTGGTAGTCGAGGAAGAAAACAATAATCGATGCCGTCAGAGGGAACAACAAGGTAGAGAAAGCATTGATCCAAGCAGGACGGGGAGTTATGAATCGGTATATAAGAAACCGAGGTTTCTGGCACCGAATCAGAGACAATCGTTCCAGACAGGGTATGGGAGAGCTGCACAACAAGCTACTCATCAAAGTTATCCGTTGCTGGCATCAGGGAGACCGATGAGGTATCAAGGTCCTGCTTTTTCCAGCAGGGCTACAACTACACAAGGTTTTTCGAGAGCTGCTACTTCATCACCAAGGGAAATTTGTGCTAAGTGTGGCAAGTCCCACAAAACAACGGAGTGTAGGCAGGGAATGCGAGGCTGTTTCAAGTGCGGCAAGATAGGCCACATGATTAGAGATTGCCCTGAGACAGTTAAAGAAAAGACGGCCCCAACTTCCATGCCGCAACCTATTCAATCTCGAAAGCCTGTTATTCAAGGGAGAGCCTACTTGATTCTGCCAGAAGCGAGTGTACGACATCATCCAAGGTGAGATTTCTTTTAAATAAAGAATTTCGTTGCAATACAATTCTAGAAGAGAATGGGCTTCCATTAGGATAAATATATATACAACCGTTGTTGAACATTAGAACAAAAAAAAAAAAGGAATTTTTATATAGTATATGTTAAGTACGTATATGTATGCTTTATAGGTACGTTACAAATCTATGAGAAAGGGTGCTACGTAGCACATGACGCACGAGTGTTGATAGACCCAGGGTCTACCCACTCCTTCATCGCCCCTAGATTTGCAAAGAAGATGAAGATTGTTAGGACCTTTGGACTTTGTGTTATCGATGTCCATCCCAGCGGAGAATTAGTGGACACGAGTTAGTCAAATGTAGTAAGCATTCGGGATCAAGTTGTCCATGAATTAGTTACAAATCTAATATGGTTGGACATGCAAGGATTCGATGTAATCCTTGGCATGGATTGGCTGTCCCATCACTGCGCAACAGTGGATTGTAAGGATAAAGTTGTTGTTTTCCGTCCTAACACGAGGAGATCGTTTCGATTTCAAGGGGAGAGATCGACTCAGGTACCACTCATATCTGCAGTCAGAGCAGAACGTTTAATCAGAAAGGGGTGTAGCGGTTATTTGACATTCTTGAAAGAAGATAAAGAAGAAAAGAATATTATCTCCGAGATAGCAGTGGTGCGAGAATTCGGATGTATTTCGGAAGAATTGCAGGATTACCTCCGAGAAGAAGTAGAATTTGCGATAGACTTAGCACCAGAAGCGGAACTCGTTTCAAAGGCACCTTATAGGATGGCCCCTGCAGAGTTGAAAGAGTTGAAAGAACAATTGCAAGAGCTCATGGACAAGGGATTCATACGACCAAGCGTGTCTCCATGGGGAGCACCAGTGTTATTCATGAAAAAGAAAGATGGGTCGATGCGGTTGTACATCGACTACCGCCAATTGAACAAAGTCACGGTGAAGAATCGATATCCGTTGCCAAGAATAGATGACTTATTCGACCAGTTGCAGGGAGCAAAACATTTTTCCAAGATCGACCTAAGATCTGGTTACCATCAGTTAAGAGTCAGGGCCGAGGACATTCAGAAAATGGATTTCAGAACACGGTATGGACACTATGAATTTTTAGTGATGCCATTCGGACTGACGAATGCACCGGCGTCATTTATGGACTTGATGAATCGAGTGTTTAAACCACACCTAGACTCCTGCATTGTAGTGTTTGTTGATGACATCCTAATCTACTCAAAATCGAAAACGGAGCATGAAGAACACTTACGTGTCACTCTACGAACCTTGCGTGAACACCAACTGTACGCCAAACTCAGCAAATGTGAGTTTTGGCTAGAAGAGGTTAGCTTTTTGGGGCATGTCGTCTCCAAGCATGGTGTCACTGTAGATCCCGCTAAGATCGAGGCAGTAGTGAACTGGGAACAATCAAAAACCGTGACAGACATCCGAAGTTTCCTCGGACTGGCAGGTTATTATCGACGCTTCGTAGAAGGATTTTCAAAGATATCAGGACCTCTTACGAGGCTTACAAGAAAGGACTCAAGATTTGAGTGGAGTGAGGCGTGTGAGAAGAGTTTTCAAGAACTCAAGAAGAGACTCACCTCAGCTCCAGTTTTAGCCATTCCATCGGGCAGTGGAGGATTCGCAGTTTATAGTGATGCTTCGTATAACGGGTTGGGTTGTGTACTAAATCAATATAAAAAGGTAATAGCTTACGGCTCCAGACAGTTGAAAGAGCACGAAAAGAACTACCCAACACACGATCTGGAACTAGCAGCAGTCATATTCGCATTAAAGATATGGCGATATTATTTATACGGAGAAACATTTGAAATTTTCACTGACCACAAGAGCCTCAGATACCTGTTTACACAGAAGGAACTGAATATGAGGCAGCGTAGGTGGATGGAATTCCTCAAAGATTATGACTGTTCCATACAGTACCATCTAGGCAAAGCTAACATAGTGGCCGACGCCTTGAGTCGGAAAAGTTCGGCCCAGCTGGCTAGTCTAATTTCGGGTATACATCGATGGAAGTTGTTGGAGGATCTAGCGTTATGTGGCGCAGACATACAACCACAAGCCACAGGAGCCTTCTTAGCCAACATATCAGTGAAACCAGTGATATTCGAACATATACGAGAATTACAGATGAAAGACCCGATTCTAACAAAGATACATCAAAATGTAACTGAAGGTATTACATCTGAGTTTTCAATCAAGGAAGACGGTTCCTTAATATTCAAAGGGCGACTTTGCATTCCGGACAATGCCGAATTGCAGCGAGCGATTCTTGATGAATCTCACAAGTCAAGCTATGATATCCACCCGGGAAGCACGAAGATGTATCAGGACCTGAAAAAGAATTACTGGTGGAGAGGTTTGAAACAAGATGTGGCAGAGTACGTGTCACGATGTTTGACGTGCCAACAAGTGAAAATCGATCATAGACACCCCGCAGGCCTATTACAGCCTCTACCCATACCGGAATGGAAGTGAGAATCTATCTCAATGGATTTCATAGTCGGTCTACCGCGAACTGCAAGGAGGCATAACGCCATTTGGGTGGTAGTCGATCGGTTGACTAAGTCGGCACACTTCTTGCCATACAATACGATGTACACGGTAGGAAGATTAGCAGAACTCTATATGAAAGAGATCATTCGTTTACATGGGATTCTAAGTAGCATTGTTTCAGACCGGGACCCGTTATATACATCAAAGTTTTGGAGTAAATTCCAAGAAGGAATGGGAACTAGGTTAGATTTTAGTACGGCGTTTCACCCATAAACAGACGGACTGACTGAGAGGGTCAACCAAGTCATTGAAGACATGCTTAGGGCATGTATGTTAGAATTGCAAGGGTCATGGGATCAACATCTACCATTGATTGAGTTCGCTTATAATAATAGTTTTCAGACGAGCATTGGAATGGCACCGTATGAAGCCTTGTACGGAAGACGATGTAAGTCGCCAATCAATTGGGAGGAAATCGGCGAGAAATTTGTTTTGGGACCTGAGCTACTTGAAGATAACGCTGCTATTGTTCACATAATCAGGGAAAGACTAAAGGCGGCTCAAAGCAGACAGAAAAGCTATGCTGACATCAAGCGGACGAGTGTAGACTTTAAAGTGGGTGAACATGTGTTCGTGAAAGTATCACCGATGAAGGGAGTGATGAGATTTGGGAAGAGAGGGAAACTAAGTCCCCGCTATCTTGGACCATTTGAAGTTTTGGGTCGAGTGGGAGAAGTAGCCTACCGCATTGGTTTGCCACCATTGTTTGATCAGGTACACAATGTATTCCACGTGTCGATGCTCAGGAAATATCTGAATGACCCTGATCACGTGCTGAGCGGCCAATCTTTCGAAATGCATGAAGATATGACCATGATTGAAGAGCTGGTAGAAATTTTAGATCGAAAGGAACAGGTGTTGCGAACAAAAGTTATTCCCTTAGTGCTTGTCCGATGGAAGAACCATCCGGCCGAAGAGGCAACATGGGAACGTGAGGCGGATGTTAGAGAACAATATCCCAATTTGTTCGAAATTGCCAACTGAATGGTTTTATTCTTTTGAGAATATGTGATTGCGGGTACTATGAAGGCTATATACATATATATTTTCTTTTAAAGATATATTGACTACAAACAATGATTGAACCACTTTACGTTGAACTCTTATCTAATGAAACTAGTGATGAGAATTGAAACCGAAAACGAGCAAAATGGTACCAGAGAAATGTTTCTGGTCTTGCTCGAGCGACCACTTATGTTCGCTCGAGCGAACTACATAAAATCACACTTCCTCTCGCTCGAGCGATAACTATTCCTCGCTCGAGCGAGGCATTTCGCTCGGCGAGGCATTGTATTCTTGGCGGCGAACATTTTACCGCCGGCGGCGCATTATAACCGCCGGCGAGGCTATAGTATGTAATAAAACTATTTACATGTTCTCGCTCGGCGAGAACTAATGACCACCGTATATATGGCGGAGGGCAAGACGCATGTTCATCTTCAAGCGAAAGGGAGAGGAGACGAGCGACGGGTTAGGGCAAGCGGTTTCCAATATTTTCCGACCGATTCTAGCCGGATTTGGACAATCTGATCCGTCAAGACTACTCTCCTAGGTAAAATCTACCTATCCCTGAAATCTTTCTTTTCCTTCTAAACCTTTTATATACTAGATGGCTTCCAGCCCAAACCCCCAACCTAAGAAACGGATGGCGATTATTGCCACCCATAACATAAAGCGCCACAAGCCTCGCAAGCATCAACAAACCCGCCCTCCACTCCAATCACATTGGATGATTGGTGGGGAGCCAAGACTTTTGAAGCGGAATGGGATATACATCCCTCATGTTTCGGGGATCCGACATCCACCCAGTGGACATCCGACTTTCTCACTAACAACCATCTCAAGACCCTGCTTACGCCATTCAGGGATCGGTATTACCCGAGGCTAGTGAAATTGTTTTACCAAACCCTAAACTGGAACGTCGACGAAGACGCTATACTCGTTACAATCGATGGTAATGAGCTAATCTTCAGATGTGCCGACATTTCCTCGATCATGAAATGTCCCCACATCTACACCCCTAGCCCACTCATCCTACCACCTTTTTCTGGGAACGTAGATTTCCCAACAATCATCTCCGACATCACTGGCGGCATGTCCGCCTCGGGACAATCTATTACCCGATCACAACTACCGCCGCGTATGTGGCTTTTAGATATTATCTTTAAAAAGAATCTACACCCAACCGGCCATGATCAAGAACGCCGAGATGCGTTTCTGCGGGCCCTACACACCGCATTTCATAATAGGTGGATCAACGCACCTATGGTCATCATAAAAGGCATGGCGCATGCCTACAAAAGAAATGTAAGGGGTGCTGTCCCTCCACCCATCAATCGATTACCGTATGCTCGGTTGATTTCCCGACTCTTAGACTCACGGAATGGGAAGGGAGGATTTAAGATCCGGGAGGACGAGTTGTTCCTCACTGATAATGTCGTCCCCTACCTTGCCCAAGACTGGAGCCGAAACCTTAAGAGCCTGCAAACCAACGTCAACAAGAAGAGAGACCGTCAGGTCTCCCGATCAACCACCCATCAGGCACCGGTAGAACCGACCACTCCCTCTACCTCAGTTCCACAGCCCATACCCACTACCGACACGGGCATGATGCGGGAGATCAGATTGCATCAGAGGTTCCAGGAGGCGCTACTTATCGACCTCATGGGCCAGGCATACCCACAGTTTTACATGCAGCGCGTCGGTGCGATGAGGGATACTATTTTTGGAGCGTCAAGCTCCGGCCCGGCTACAAGGAGTGCCACCGCGGGTACCACAGCCGTCACAGTGAACGATGAGGATGGGGATGGCGAGGACGACGACGATGACGACTACGAGGAGGATGAGGACTAGATAGTAACGTAAATTTTGAACACATTACATGTAATATTTTGAGGCATTTGTAAGGAGGTGGGTTCTTGGTCAAAATCTTTTCAAACTATCGTGACATGAATGTCACAAAGTTGTTTTTTTGTGAATGATAAATATATATGGAATGAGTATAGCGATAATGACCCCTTTCATTTATGTGAAAATTTGTTGGCATGGCTAACGCTTGTTGCTGCGAAATGCGACAACCGTTTAATTACTGTTTTGGATATGCGAGTCGTATAACAGAAGTGGTACCTGTTTAAGAGAATAACATCGATTTTCGAGGACGAAAATCTTATAAGTTGGGGTGATTGTCACAACCTCAGATTTTTGAGATGAGTGCACGGCATGCATTACACATAGGTATATGTGTTTCACAAGGAGACCAAAACGAACCAAAGACACTAAGTGTGTACGTGGGAAACACACTAGTATATCCCTAACTTATAGATATAAAAGTGAAAGAGAGAGAGAGAGGAACCCTTACGTAATTCTATTCTAACCTAAATAGAGAGAAGGAGAATATAGAGAGAAAGAAGAGAAGAGCCTAGTAGAGAACTAGGGTTCGTTGGGACTCAAGTCAGCAAAGGAGATTAGAGGAAGAGACTGGAGGAAGAACCTTGGAGGCCTGTTAGCCTAGTAGATTTTCGAATCGTAAATCGAACTTGTGCGTGACTCATCGTCAGAGGTACATTAAAGACATGATAGATGCCTAGGAATGTTTTAAATAGTAGGAAGAATGTTGGTATCGTTTCTTTTATGAGATTAAGGTAAAATGAAGGAAGGAAGCATGTTCTCAATCCGATCGAGGAACAAAATCGCTCCTCGCCGAGCGGTCTAAAAGGCTCGCCGGCGAGGATGAACAGAGGAAAATATAACTCCTGGGCTCGCCGAGCGGTCCCCAAAACTAAAGGGAAGCTCGCTCGAGCGAGGGTCCACAGTAATACTCCGATGGCTCGATTTAACCGCTCGAGCGACCTCGATTTAACCGCTCGAGTGAGGTCAAGAGACCGCTCGAGCGAGGTCAAGTGACCGCTCGAGCGAGGTCAAGTGGCCGCTCGAGCGAGGTCTGGTGACCACTCGGATCTTGGTTTTTCAAATACAAGAAACTTGGGGGTCATACACCCCAATAATGCTAGTGATTGTTCTAAACCTATTTTTGAAATGTAGGTTGATGCATTATAACCTCTCTGACGGCGTGCCTTGAGATTCGTCGAGGTAGGGAATATTCTTGAAACATGTGCATTATCCCGTGAACTCATATGCGTAGTATAATTTATTTAAATAGTCACATATTTCATGAACCCTCATGATAAGGGTGTGTGTGTGTGTTACAACGTGAAAATCTTGAGATCCCCAGGGGACGAAAAATCATGTAGTTCAATCAAAGAAGGGTGCAACAGAAGTATGGGGCATCTCAGGGATGCAGATGAAAACTAACAGAGAAACGAAGGTAATGTGATAAGGCCTAATGTAATATAATTAGCACAATCACGGTGAATAACTATATGTAAAGCACAATGATATTTTTATTATTTAAGGTTGATTAGAATACCCCACCGACGTGGCGGGATACCCACGACTGACTCGGCAGGATATCCGTGACTGCAATGCGCCAATCCGACATTTATAACACATCCCGTGGATGTAGATTGAGAATAGACCCGCCACCTATGAGAAAGGGGCTCGGCGATTCGAGGAATACATATAACAACTGTCTAGTTAGACGATGGCGGGTATTCCATCGGGGCTCGATGCTATATTGCTCGAGGACTACTTAAGTTAAGATTTAAGTGATTAGGCCAAATTCACAACTAAACTAATAAGGAGATTAAACAAAACCATGCTAAGTAACGACCAAAATCATTGGGTTATTTCCTGTTATTCAAATTGTTGTCCATAAGTGATTACTTTATAATTCTATGCTTGTTAAATTACTGACATATGTGTGAAGGTTGATCTATATGTTCTTTTTGTTTTACCTACGGAGCTAGGATGTAGCTCACCCCCTTAGACTATACGTCGCAGGCCCAGGACTAGCGGCAGTAAAGACTTCGGAAGAAGCTGATCCAAGGGCTTCGGTTTTCATGCCCACAGAAGAGTCAGAACCTCCTCCTGAGGAATTCTTCTAGGAAACCCGCTGCATACTTTGAGAGTGAGTTGAGAGAGTACTATGTATGGCTTGGTATATCAAGCCTCTTTATTTCGAATGTTTTAATTACCATTCCTTGATAGAACGCCTAGGATGAACTGTTATTACTAAACATTTGGGTAAGTTCTTATGTCCATGAATTGGCATGGGACAAGGACTGCCTTGCGACACCTCGATTATTTTGTTGAGTTCTTTTTGTGTAGCTATGAGTGCTTCAATTACAGTTTTGGATTGTATATACCAATGTTTCGTAAGGAACCCGGGGCACGGCTTGAAGGTCGTGCTAATGGCACGGATTTCGGGGTTCTGAAATCCGGGCTGTCACAGATGGTGACTCTGTTGGGGAGTAGCTAGTAGAGATTTCCCTTAAATTTTGGCCTAGTTTATTTGATTTTACTAACCATTTTGCTATTTCTTTCACTATTTTTACTCACCCCTACGATTCCGTCTCTTCACTTGCCCCTACTTTTACGTCATTTACGTGCCTTAGCCGATTGGCGGGCCTACTTGCGCTTCATACTTACTTTTCTTTCTTTTTCCATCATTTAAGTGTATTAGTCGATTGGTGGGCCTACTTGCGCATTGTTATTTACTTTTCTTTATTTTTTCCATCATTTACACGCCTTAGCTGTTTGGCTAGCCTACGTGTGCATTTACTTTATTTCAAACATATTCTATCAGTGGACGCCGGCTCGTAGAGGCGGCACGGGACCATCACCACCCGTTTTTGGACTTTAAAGAAAACTCCTTTAAAATTAAAAATTAAAATTGAACCAACAAGGGAGACTTAATTGATTTTTGTGGGGTTAGATTTTCAAGGATTGGGATTTCTAGGCAAGCATACAAACTCTCAGTTCTTAGTACGGCGGCAGCCCCTAGTGGTGATGATCCCCAAAAGTACCAGCCCACCTAGTATCTGAGAAAGCGCTTGCACTGGAGGTATATAGAGTGGGTAACATATCTCATTACGAAGCCTAAAACCCGCGGGGAGAGAGCGTTAGTAGACCCGCACCGGCCTTGTATCGCTTAGGTTCGGTGAGGAGACACCCGACACATTTAAGCTATATGTTCGCGGAAGCATAGCTTCTAGAAAAACCAAAAAAAGAGACTCATTTCGGGTTGCTGTTTTTGCTGTCAAACTGTATAAAAACCCTGTTTTGCCTAGCGCAACTAATACATGCGCCAAGCCAAAAGTTCCCAAAAGTGCTCTAGCGCAACTAATACACGCGCCAGACTAAAAACCTGAGCATTTTGGCCTGGCGCATCTAATACTTACTCCAAGTCTATTTAAGACAGTGCAGCCCGAATCTGTGGCTTATCTCACCCTCTCGGATTCTCCAATTAGTGGTTTTAGCACCTCTGTTTAGGCCCCGTAATATCCGACACCCAATACGCCCCGTCGGTCAAAGGAAGGTGACTTCTTTTTTACCCGCTCCGGGGATCGGGTTGTTTGCATCGATTTTCCTGCCTTCAATAGATCAAAGGATTTCCCTTTGATTCTTCCGAGACGCATTGGGGTCTTGCCGCGGGACTTATTTAGGGTAGAAAAGCCACCAGAAAAGGGAATTTAAAAGCCCTGAAACCTTTCATCATAAAAGCCCATTCACAAAATTTTCAAAAAAATGAAATAATAAAAAAACTAAAATAGTGATTTTTGGGGCCGACACAACGGCATCATCTTACCCTCCGTCATTCAGCAAGGGGAGAAGGAGGAAGCTTTACGGGCCCCAACCGAGGCACCCATACCCTACCCTTCACCAAGCCATGTCGTGGGCAATGGATTCGGCATACACCGATCCCGACTCATCCCCGCCACATTCCCCAACTCACTCCCATGCGGAGGAGATTTTCACATCCATTCCCCTCACCCAATCCTCTTTTACCGTCACCGGCCCATTCGGTACCCCTATCTTCCCCTCTGCCACCTCTCAAAATATCCAAAATCTAACCCCCCCCCCCATTCCCCATCATTTTCCCAAGCCATGCCCATTCCCCTATCCATAGCAATTCCTAACCCATCCCATATTCCACCAACACCCATTCAAAACCCGACCCAATTTCTCACCTTCACCACTATGCCCCATTTCCCATTTTCCCAACACATACCCGATCCACCCGCATCTATCCATGCCACATTCGATTTTACCAATACCCCATACATCCCTCCATCTAACAAGGTCATGCCCATTTTTACCGGGGCCATGACCAATTTTTCTCTCTCATCCCCCACATCCATGCCCCATTCTTCATCCCAACATAGACCCGATCCACCCACATTCACCAATGCCCCACCTAATTTCTCCAACCCCTCCCCATGTCCCACCATTTACCCAGGTCATGCCCAATTTTTTCCCAAGCCATGACTAATTTCCCCACCACATCCACCCCATCCATACCCCTCCATCCCATAGATGCACCATCTCCATCCAATCCCTCTTCAATGGCCATGATGGAGGAGATGGTCCGGGCCTACACCAGTTGGAAGGCCTCCCAAAATAACCCCTCTCATCCACACCACACATCCATGAATCCCTCCCATACACTATCAAGCCTCCATGCCTCATTCCCCCATGTTCCCCATCAACCCCCCATCATCCATACCATCCAAACCCACATTACCCAAAATTTTCAAGGCCTAATGGCCCATACTCCCATCACCTAAACCCATTAGGGGCCCATGACCCATATACCACAAGGCCTAATGAGCCAGTCCCACCAAGGCCCAATGAGCCAGATCCACCAAAGTCCAATAGGCCAGACCCACCAAGATCTAATAGGCTAGACCCATCAAGGCCCAATGAGTCATACCCATCAAGGCCCCATGGGCCAAACCCAACATTCCCAAAGCGTCATGGCCCAACATGCCCAAAGCCTCATGGCCCAAACCTCCCAAGGCTTTATGGCCCAACCTTCCCAAGGCTCTATGGCCCAAACCCATCACAACTTTTTACCCTACACCCAAGCCCAACAAGGCCCAAACCTTGGAGCCTCGCACCCATACCCTTCACAATTCCTCCAAAATTTCACTCACCCACAACCCTCATACCCAATTCAAACCCATGTCCTGCATCAACCCCAATTTACCCATGCCCCTACACCCCAAAGCCATTTTTAAGCTTTTCCCCATACCTAATGGCCCGATCAAGCCCCACCCCAAAATCTAACTTTCACTCATCCCATCACTCTGCAAAATTTCCCTCACATTCAATGGTTTCACCTGACCCCCATTTAGTCCATCCCCATTCAGTCCATACAACAATAATAGGGGAATCTCGCCCTCACTACACCCTATGTAAACCAATAGTATGAAGAGGACGAAATCAGGAATAGTGGGGCTTATGTCGGGGCATTGGCCAACCTTAATCCTCCTCCCATAATAACCAACCCCCTGGTTACACAGAGTGAATCCCAACCGATTGCTGAATGGGTAACCCCCCTGTCTAAGAAGTCAGAGCAGTTGAAAGAACAACTAGACAAAATCCAGAAACAGCTATTAAAGATGGGTGTAGCTGAAATCCATGCCACGGACTTCTCAGACTTATGTTTATTCGCTGAAGTCCCCCTACCCTGAAAATTTAAAATGTCAGTTTTTGATAAATACAACGGCACCGGCAATCCCATTGCACACCTCAAGTCTTATTATGGGGACATGTGTCAGTATGGGAGAGATGAAAGACTACTGATAAAAGTCTTTCAAAAAAGTTTAACTGACCCTGCCTTGAGGTGGTTCACGTCCTTAGAACCATCTATGATAAAGACGTGGAAAGATCTGACTCACTTGTTCCAAGAGCAGTATGCCTATAATATAGACATTGAACCCCGCAAGTCAGACTTGGCCCGATTGAAGTAGAACCATAATGAAACCTTCGGCGATTACTTAGGGCGTTGGAGAGCACTGACAGCTCATGTGAGAAATAGAATATCTGATGATGAACAAATTGAGATGATTTCAAAGAATACTTTGCCAGTGATCTCAGACTTCCTCGTTTACCAACAGCAGTCCAGCTTTACTGATTTGGTGAGAAACGCCAATCATTGCGAGGATGGTATCAGGAAAGGTCGTTTAAGCAAGAACGTACATGGTGGAGCTAGTGGGGTCAGAAGGTTTTCTAAGCAAAGAAATGAGAAAAGAGTAGGGGGGGACATACAGAATGTCACCAACGTAAGGCCCAACACCAGTATCACCCCTTTTCAGTTTAAAATCGCACAGCCATCGCCAGTTAGAAACGAATCGGTACAGAGAGCCGGGAATGGGCAAGGGTCACATATGACCCCCGAACAAAGAAAGGCCCACTTTGACCGAGTTTTTATGCCCTTGAGGCAATCTTTAAGTATACTACTGCCCCTACTAATATAAAACGGATTGGTCACACCATTCCAACCACGACCTCCACCAAATCCCATCCCGAAGAACTACGACCCTAATACCCATTGCAATTTCCATCAAGGGCCGGTTCACCCAACGGATCGTTGCCTCCCATTGAAGCATGCTATACAAGATTTAATTGATACTGGAAAAATTATCGCCCCTGCACTGACCCAGTCCCACCAACACATGAGCATCCATCAGGTACCATTACCACATCACCCCCCAGGTGGAGCAGGCCCAAGGCCCACAGTTGGCATGATTTCAGAAGACAAGGAAGGTTTTGACCCATCAGATTACATCTACGACCGAGAGAGTTTGGTGGCATCGTTGCAGAGAGATAGGGAAGATAGAAGTATCGGGGTGATTGAACCCCTGAATTTGGCCGATTACTTCCCGAACCCTATACCTTAGGTAGAACCCTTGGTTCCAGGGCATACTTCCCAGTACCAGATCCCATGGACTATGTTCAAATAAATTCCTACCAATCGTATGCAATATCGTCCACCAATTATCCTGTAGTCAATTATGTCCCCCATCCTCCTCCATCACCTATCAGCTACCAGAGGCCCACCCCCTCACATCACCCCCAATTCAGGCACCCATAATCCATGCCAACCCCACTTTTTCCATCTACCTATCGCTGACAGAGGTTAGCCATGTATCTCCTACCATTCCCAAGCCCTTAGTACAAGCACCCCAAGTGCCAACTACTACTCCGTTCCAGATACCGAGACCAAATTACAATTCTCATCAGGTCCCGCTCAGCTATGAGCAAACCAGTTTTAATAGAGGCAGCAACAGGGAGGGGATAGTTGATTTTGTCACCCGATTAGGGAAGATCTCGAGGCAACTAGATACGCCAGCACCGACCCGGCCAGAGGGAAAGAAGGACACCGCTGCAACCAACTTGTTTGAAAAAATGAGCCCATAACACATATTGGAGACTCAGCTGAGAAGAATGCCATCTCACATCACGGTCTGGGACCTTTTGAGGACGTCCCTACACCACTTTTAAGCTTTAATGGGGGCATTAAAGAACGCACATATGTCTCTTCATGTAAGCCCAGAAGAAGTCAGGTAGATAATAGGGCAGGTGATGGCTCCTAATGCCATCTATTTCTCAGATGTTGATCTACCTGAGGAGGGAAATAGTCATTCAAAATCCCTCAACATTGCTTTAGAGGCGGGAAATATGGTGATCCCACTCGTACTAATTGATAATGGGTCCGCTCTGACTGTGTGCCCTTTGAGAACTGCCACCAAAATAGGGGTGGACCCCTGTATGTTGAGACCGACAAACACTAGTGCCAGAGGGTTTGATAATACAAGGGGAAAAATAATTGGAGAAGTCGATCTTGAGCTAGTAATTGGGCCAATGACCTTTTCCATACCCTTTTAGGTAATGAATATCAAATTATCTTTTAACTTATTATTAGGATGCCCCTGGTTACATGAGGTAGGGGCAGTACCTTCGACGCTGCACCAAAAGTTGAGGTTTGTGTCTGGTCAGAAGATAATCACTATTATAAGGGAGGAGCACAATGAGAAGGACAAGGCCACCCACAGTATTGAGAACCTGAAAGTACTGGATGTGCCACACACGGCTGAAGATACCGACCTCCATAGTTTCAAATACAAGGTATCGGTTGTAGTCCTAGATCCCCAGGAAAGCATCACTTCAAGAATCGAAGGTGGAATGGTAGCGGCAATGGCCATGCTCCAAAAATAGGGCTATAAAAAGGGCAGAGGACTAGGCCCCTGACTCTAAGGCAAGAGAGAGCCGGTCAAGGCCAAGGGAGGCCAGCAGGTCAAATTTTGGCAAGGTTACAAGCCCACTGAAGAAGAAGTCCGAGAGGCTAAAGAGAGAGCCCGAGCCACGGCAATCGCAAGATCCAGGGGATAAACCAAGAGGAGAAGCCATGTCCCAGGCCTCACATCAAAGATTCATTTGTAAGCATTGGGGTTGTGAAAAATGATCGGAATGGGGTAACCCAATTTACCCCACATGAACTCGCAGCACCTGTTCACCCCACCAATCCTCAGATTATCCCTCCCAGCCTAGAAATAGACCTAGCCGCGCTGTCTCTCTTTGAGGAACGACGCTCCATACCTACACAATCTCCCCCTGTGGTAAACCACCACAGCACTTTGCTAACATTTGAAGATAGGATCTCAGATGAATCTATGATCAATAATGATGGAGGCTGACTCCAAAGAGCCATATCAGTCAGCACCCTCCATCCAAATCCAAATAGGTACAGGAGCGGCATCTTAGGTACACAATTGGGCATCTATGTCCCAAACCCTGGAAGCGGCGAGCGGTCTGAACTACGACACCAGTTTCCTAAAAAAAAATAACCTGTAAAAAATGAGACAAGTCCTTGGCAGGCAATACCATATATATATAAGGACTCGCTTTGCCAAGGGCCTGTTTTCGAAGAAAACAAAAATCCTAAAAAAATAGAAAAAATAAAAAATCCTAAAATATTGTCATTTAAAATTCTAAATAATATCAAAGAAAAGGATGCCTTAATTGAAGTGCCTACCCACGTGAAGTCGACCCCTTTCCTATAGAAATACAAGAAGAGGTAGGAGTCACGAGTCTGGACGAGGAGATCCCTACTAAGGAGCTTCCCAATGAACTCCTTGAACGATTTGCCAACTTTGAGCACGGTCCTACCCCTATTGTTGAAGAAATCGAGGATGTCAATCTAGGCACTGAGGAGATTCCAAGAATCACCAAGATCGAAACATCGTTGTCTCCCGAAGAAAGAAAAAGCATGATCGATTTCCTTTGATCATATCAAGACGTCTTCGCATGGTCGTACGAGGACATTCCTTATTTGGACACTGATTTGGTCGAGCATGAGTTACCTCTCTACCCTAATATCATGCCAGTCAAATAGAAGTTGAGATGACTCTGACCCGAGTGGATGCTGAAGGTGAAAGACGAGGTCATCAAACAATATGGTGCGAGATTCCTCATGGTCTCTAAGTACCCACAATGGTTAGCCAATATCGTTCTGGTACCGAAGAAGGATGGAAAGGTCCGCATGTGCATTAATTTATGAAACTTGAACAGAGCGAGCCCGAAAGACGATTTCCCATTTCCACATATCGACATCTTGGTTGATAACGCCGCTAAGCTCGGGATGCTTTCATTCTTGGATGGATTCTCCAGATATAATCAGATCAAGATGGCAGAGGTGGACTGAGAGAAGACGGCGTTCATCACTCCCTGGGGAACTTTCTGCTACCGTGTCATGCCATTCGGGTTGAAGAATGTCGATGCAATGTACCAGAGAGCCATGATTGCACTGTTTCATGACATGACACACAAAGAGATCGAAGAATATGTCGACGACATGATTGCCAAGTTACCAGAGTGAAGTGACCATATGATAAACTTCTAAAAGTTGTTTGAGAGGCTGAGAAAATATAGGTTATGTTTGAATCCTCATAAATGCGCATTTTACGTCATGTTCGGGAAACTGTTGGGCTTCATCGTCAATAGGAGAGGTATTGAGGTTGACCCGACCAAGGTGAAAGTTATCACAGAAATTCCACCACCATCTATCGAGAAAGAAGTTAAAGGGTTCTTGGGCAGAATACAGTATATCAGTCGGTTCATTGCGCAACTCACTCCTATCTACACACCGATTTTTAAGCTATTGAGAAAAGACTCGCCTGTTGAATGGAACGAAGACTGCCAGGCAGCATTCGATAAGATCAAAGGGTATCTTCTCAACCCACCTGTGTTGGTACCACCTGAGCCAGGGAGGCCGCTCTTGATGTACCTTTCTATGTTGGAAATTTTGATGGGATGTGTCCTAGGATAGCATGATGAAACAGGAAGAAGAGAGCAGGCCATCTACTATCTCAGTAAGAAGTTCACCGATTATGAGACGCGCTATTCTCATATGGAGAAGGCATGCCTGGCTCTTATTTGGGCTATGCAGAAGCTCTGTCATTACTTGTTATCACAGGCCATTCTACTTTTGCCTCTCATGGATCCGTTGAAGTACCTATTTGAAAAGCCAGCTCTTACTGGACGAACTACGCATTGGCAGCTCTTATTATCCAAATTTAACATCACCTATGTCACTCATAAGTCAATCAAGGGGCAAGCACTCGCTGATCATCTTGTCGAAACCCTTTACCTGATTATGAGCCTTTGAAGACTGAATTCCCGGATGAAGAAATTTTGTTCCTAACAGAGGATGATACAAAAGAAGCGAAGGAATACTGGGTAATGCACTTTGATGGGATAACAAATGCCGAGGGTCAGGGAGTCGGATATGACGGCCTCATTAATCATGGCACCAGCATGAAGATATAGCGACCTTGGAGTTGAGCATTTGACTAGGAAGAAGGCGGGCAGACCTTGTAGCTAGCTATATAGCGCGTGAGCGCTGTAGCACGTGGCTTTACGGTGCATGCGTGTTCCCTATATATATACTGCGATGGTGACTCGAGCTAAGTGTCGATCTAGTGTGGAGACTAGCTGCATGTGGGGCATGGAATGCGGTGCTCCGCATAGGGGCATGTGACGTGGTGCTAGGAAGACACGCGACGTCCTGGTGCCATGAGGCACGTGATGTGGTGCCATGAAGGCACACGACATCCTGGTGCCATTAGGCACGTGATGTGGTGCCATAAAGGCATGCGACATCCTAGTGTCATTAGGCATGTGATGTGGTGCCATAAAGGCATGCGACATCCTAGTGTCATTAGGCACATGATGTGGTGCCTTGAAGGTATGTGACATCCTGATGCCATTAGGCACGTGATGCGGTGCCAAGATGGCATGCAATGTGATGTCAAGAGGACATGCGACATCCTAGTGCCATGAGGCACGTGAGGTGGTGCCATGACGGCACGTAATGTGGTGTCATGAGGCAGGAAACATCTAGTGTCAGGAGGCACGCGATGTGGTGCCAATAAGGCACGCGACACTCTGGTGCCATGAAGGCACGTCATGTGGTGCCAAGAGGGCATGCGACATGAGGCCATGATGGCCTCGCGATGCAAACGCGCACAGACGCAACATAGTCGCGACACTGTGCGACACGGTCGCATGAGCAGATGACGCGGGACCTCAAGGGCATGTTGGTGTGGAGGACGGCACTGTGTGCCATGGGTGGAGGTTTGTGTGCCACAGTGGTATGTCAAACTAATAGGTTCAAGGTTCTTCTACTGGATGACCCAAGTTGGTATTTAGACTATACTTGGGGGAAGGGAGCCCAGGAGCTATTTCCCTACACACAGGGCCCTGCGTTGCTGGAGAGCACATGGGTCTTCTAGGTCTTGATGGGTGGGCTTAGAACGTCGCTGCGGTGATGCTGTGTGTCACCCTAGGTGAGGTTACCATATGAGTCGAGCTATGCGTCACAGTGTATATGGGTTGACAGCTTCACCTGGGCACTCGAGGGCTACGTGGGACACTGTGGTGCATAGTAGCTGAGGGCCCAATGCGGATGTGTACTGGTCGCATGGGCCACACATGATGGTGGGCTTGGTTCAATATGTTGGCGAGACATGTATGGAATGGGACATCATATAGAGCTGCATGCTACTATCACGAGCGAGGAACTAGTGTCGGACACAGGGTGAAGCTGGGCAGGCCAAGCGAGGCACTGAGGTGTTGGCATGCATGTCGCGAGTAGACACTATGCGTTGAGATGGTTTACCTCGGGTGAAGGAAACCATGAACGAGAGTTCCCGTCATCTAGGTGGGTGGTATGAGAGTGATTGATGGTTAGGTTGACCTCGCTGTAGAGGCAGCGAGGCATCGCACAATTGCCAAAAAAGTTACCCCGTGACACAGCGCTATTCTGATTTCACCGAAAGGATCACACGTACCAGTCTTCATCAAGCTCAACTTCCCATGCACAAATAACATGGCTGAATATGAGGCCTGTGCAGTAGGACTGCAGGTTGCTTTGGGCTTGAATGTAACTCACCTCCGAGTGTTTGGTGACTCACAGTTGATCATTTACCAGATGAACGGTGACTGAAAGACAAAGGACGAGAAACTGATCTCCTACCATGAGCACCTTGAAGATCTGATAGCATACTTTTCGGATGTCACCTTCTCATATGTCCCACGAATAAGGAATCGCTTCTTCGACACGTTAGCAACTTTGGCATCAATGATAGAGATCCCCTATGGTGTCGAGATGAAGCCAATCATAGTCAAACAAAGGAATGAGCTGGCTTTCTACCTCCAGATTGAGGAACCTACAAAGTTAGATGATGAGACACCTAGGATCTCAGATATCAAGAACTTCCTTGAGACACGAACTTTCCCTGAAGATACGTCCAAGACGGACAGGCGGACCATCCAGTGTTTGGCAGCAAACTACATCATCTGTGGCAAATGCCTCTACAAGCGTTCCTATAACAATATCCTGCTCAGATGCTTGACTGAAAGCAAGGTGACCAACATCATGAAGGAGATCCACGAAGGGGTATGCAGTGCTCACGTCAGCGGGCACATGCTCGCTAAGAAGATCCTACGACAAGGATACTACTGAACCACTATGGAAACCGACTGTTGCAAGCATGTTCAGAGGTGCTACAAATGCCAAGAACACTCCAATTTGATACATGCTCCAGCTATAGATCTACACAGCATGGACACTCCATGGCCCTTCACCACTTGGGGCCTCAATGTCATCAGAATGATTAATCCGGGGGCCTCAAACGGACATCGATTCATCCTCGTCGTCATCAAATACTTCACCAAATGGGTAGAGGCAGCATCTTACGCCAACATCATGGCCCAACACATCGAGAAATTCATCAAGAATAACATTGTGTGCCGATTTGGAGTACCCAAGGACGTCATCACCGATAACAGCACAAACTTTGAGAATAGGCGCATCAAGGCCTTCTGCGAGCCTTACAAAATCAAGCACCATCACTCGTCGCCTTATTGATCGCAAACCAATGGAGCCATAGAAGCTGCCAATAAAATTGTCATCCGCATCCTTGAAAAAATGGTCGTCACTTATCGAGATTGGAGTGAAATGTTGCCATTTTCTCTATGGGCCTACAAAACATCGATATGTATCACTACAAGGGCAACACCATTCTCCCTTGTGTATGGAACTGAGGTCGTGCTACCGGTTTAAGTGCCTTCACTCTGTATCCTCATGAAATCAAGCTTATCTGAAGCCAAAAGAGAGAGATCCCACTTTGAGCAGCTGAACCTGCTAGATGAGAAAAGGCTACTGGCCTTGTGTAATACCTAAGTCTATCAAAGGTGAATCGCACGTGCTTACAACAAGCATGTTCACAGCCGAGATCTGAAGGTAGGAGACACGGTACTCAAGAAGAACTTCCCATCCCTACACACAGATATGAGAGGAAAATTCAAGCCTAACTAGGAAGGACCTTACGTCACTAGAGAAGTGCTCTCGGGATACGCCTCCGCCTTGCCACCATGGACGGAGATCACTTTCCAGAGCCCATCAACATTGGGTATGTTTGATGGTTCTACTCATAGGTTCCCCCAGCAAGGTTAGTTTTGATAAAATGGATATGTGACTGCTCAAGGACCCTACAAAAGAGGTCATCATTTCAAAGCCTAGTAGCTAAAAAACTACCCCTAAATGCTCATATCTTTTGCTACACCCGTTGAGCCGATGGCCTTTCTTTCAATAAACCTCTCCCAGGAAAAGAAAATGTGAGTACATACACCAACAAAAAAAGATGAAAAAGAGTTACCATTAAAAATTAAAAAAATTGGAAAAGCAAAACCCCAAAAAGAGATTATCCGAAAAAAGTAAAAAAATATATATATAGAGAGAAAAGGTGGGGCATGTATAGTCATGGTCCCCCAAGGAAGAAACGTATTATGGCAACTGAAACCCAGTCAAGGAAACCCTTTTAACCCAGAATACCTTTAAAATCATAACCTTACCCATGGCTATAATAGATCTCGAAGAAAAGCCCTCTTTAAGGTCTGCGAGCAGTTAAAGTATCCGTCGAGTCAACGCAAGCCAAGCTGGGAGACGACGAGGACCCCATCCGACCGGCTATGACGGAATTGACGTCCATGTCGTGGCTTTTGAAAAAAAAAAGAGAAAAAAATAAATAAATAAAATAAAATAAAATAAAGAAAAAATAATAATAATATAATAAATAAAAGTAAACAAGCTCAAAGCAAGATGGACGTAGTGAAAGCCCAAAAGGATGCTACGAGTAAAAAGAGCGAGTTTGAGCGGACCAGGTGAAAACCCGAAAGGGCGCCGGAGGTAAAAATGCAAACCCATAGACGTAGTGAAAACCCGAGAGGCGCTACCGGTAAAAAGAGGGTAACAACGGGCATGATGGACCCACCTTGGGCGTTGTAAGTAAGAAAGTTGAAAAGAAAATGAAAGGAGAAAAGAGAAAAGGAAGAAATCCTTCGGTCACCTACCCATGCCATCTTATCTCCCGACTAGGCCGCTCATGTTAGCTCCAATCAGGTCCTAACCAAGTGTGTATTCTGGATTGCATTGTCAAGCGTATGACCCAAGGTAAGGAGAAAGGTTGATTAAATCCGAAGGGATAGGTGTTCCGACCAGACAAAATTGTTGAGCCTTGTCCAGGTCTAACCATGAGAAGGGGTTCGATCATGCTCAAGAAAGGACCCGTAATCCTATCCCACAATTAAGGTGTCAAACCAAAAATATGCTTAAAAAGAAATCCATCAAGTCAAAAAGAAAGAAGAAATAACACTTTGTTTGTAAGATAATGGATTTTCCTTTCCATTTACTGCTTACACCACATCCCAAAAAATAATCGGTGTGATGTCTAACTTCCTTTCTTTTTGTTTTTGCAAAAACAGAAAAATGACAAAAACATAAAGAAAATATGCATACTAAAAAATGTGTATCTGCATAGGAGTTTCTTATGCCCCTTTCTCTAAGTTTGATCTGTGCAAAAAGATATGTGCAGGAGGGAATCAATGGCCCAGCTCACGCTTTAAGGCACGAATCTCCGCGCGAAAACCATCCTCCAGGACATTCCGCTCAGTCATCCAGTGGCCATGAAAACTCCTATACTGCTTCCGAGAAGCATCGGTAGCCCCGAAAGCATCATTCAAGGCTCCTTCCAGACGAAGGACCTCACACTCAGTTGTGCCAACTCTGGCCTCTGCCACCTCTGCTCTAACCTTCTGTTTTGTCAAGAGCTCTTGCAAGAATCTCTTCTTATCCGTCAGCAACTCAATACGGGCTCAAAGCGCCGACTCCTTCTTCGGCCAAGGCCCCCCCACATCGTCACTCACTGCCTAATCTAGATGATCAATAGTAGGCTGCTCAGATAATAGCCAGGCCTCATACTCTGGGGAGGACAGAACCGAATCTCCCTGCTCCAAATCACACATAAGCGTCGATTGATGCGTCTCCCAAAGAGCAGCAATCTGATCCATGTCCCCAGAAGACTCCCAAGAAAAGATCAAATCGCATAAAGGGAGCTTCGTCCTGCAAGGCACTTACTGAGAGCAGCCGAACTGACGCAGTACCCGAAATGGGAAGTAGAAGGTACTGCCAGTCAATCCAAGGAGGGTAATGCCCTGATAGTCTTTAGAGCAAACCACTGGGAAGGTCTGATCTAACCAAGAAAGTCTCAATACCAGCTCTGCATCAGCCAGCCAAAGCTTCAACTCTGACATATCTCCCTATGGAAGCATGTGACACCTGCCTAAAAAGCATCAGATCACCTCACCACGAATGATATAGAAGTGAGGCACTGGTCCCAAAATAGTAAGATGCACTCTTAGCCAGACTTGGAGCAGAAGCGGACATCCCCTGAGGCACCCCACCTTGCCCAGAGCTAAAGCATCAAGGCAACGATAGAGTTCGGCCAAGACCATATGCATCACCGATCGGCCTCCCTCTAACTCTGTCAAAATGTCATAGAGAGCAAGAGAAAAGCTCTCTCCCCCAGTGAAGAACAGGATTTCAGAAATGAGATCGAGAGCAAAGGCCTTCACATTGAACACGTTCCGGATTGGCAATTTTCGAAGGCTTTCGTCACCGAAAAGTTCTCTTAGGAATTTTATCAAACACCTGGTGGGCTCTCCCATGAGACTTTTCTCATATTTCTTCAAGCCTAGAGTGAGATGGACGGCTTTAGCGTAGCCCGGCTTCGACATGACTCTTGCAAGGCCTCTGTGGAGCTTCAACCTTTACAGATTAGAGAGTTCTTCAAGTGTGGGAGATAGCTTCCGCTTCCCAAAATAGAACATATGGACATTTACATCCCAAAAGGAGGTCGCCGCATGAAGAAGGTCCCACCGTGGATGAACCTCAAGGAAGGACAAGAGGCGCGACAATCCGAGCCGATCTAGATCAATGAGCTCACTCTTATTCAGGCTCCCAAGCCAATTTTTGAGAAAATCGGGCCCCAAGCCCAAGGAGGGGAGTAAATTAGTTTCGGACCCTCCGTGTAAGGGAGGGTTGGAAAGCGGGTCCATGGGCATACAAGGATTTTTTAAAGATGTAAAAATTTGATGTAGAACGATGGACCCACCCTTGCGAAGGCAAGGAGAGAAAAGGCAGCTGAAAATTTCAAGCCAAAATGAAAAGAGGAGGAAAAAGGGCCTTTCTTGGGCTTAAAAGGGCCCACTGCCCCCAGGAAGCACCTGGCCCCCCCCCTTACAGCAAAATGTGGGGTTTTGAGGGGGAGGTTTTAGTCTTTGCTGGACCCCCCTAGCCAGCTCACCTGTGCTTCATGTTTAGATCACATAACTTCTATTTGCACCTAACTTCGATAAACATTTATTGGTGCAGGAAAAATCTGCATCAAAGGCGAATAAAATATTGAACAAAGCAGTTGGCCTGAGAGGCCCTCTTTTCATCAAAAATCAAACCTATCCTGCAAGCAATCAGATATACTACAAGAGAAGCAAAGCATGCGATAAAAGGAAAGGGCACTAACATTCAAAGAAGCTGAAAAACCATCCAAAAGAAAATGAAAATAAGTGCCATATCATTTGTTAGAAACTTATCAAAATTCCAAAAAGAATATGTCCCAGAATGTATAAAAATCGAAACCAAAAGCTAAGCCTAATCCTTGTTGGCGCCTTTCGATTTCTTTTACCGACGTGAAGAACTTTGATAGGTTCAAATGTCTCCTACCCGAGTCCATGCCTAAGAACGTTGGCTAAGTAGGGAGCGCGACTCCTTTTCAGGAGCAAGCTGCAAGTTAGCAACCAATCAGACCAGTTGAAAGATAAATCGCAAGGCAATAATCAAAGAACGGTCAGAATGATACTCACCACTTCCACATCCCTGAGACTGACAATGTTGCGGTAATATTCCGCCCAGTTCACGATCGATTCGTAGTCCTGCATTCAAAGAGAGAAAGATATCAACAATAAGGCACAAACATCAGCATTTCTCTAAAGAAAGGTGGGAATAGATAAGACTTACTTCAGGAACTAACTCGGGAGGGGGAACCCGGATCACTTCAGTAGAGATACGAGCCCACTCCCATACAGTCGTACACAAGCCCGTTAGAAAAGCATCATCAAGGCGCCTAAAGGACCCCTGGACCTCAGCAGCCAAGCTACTCGAAACACCCATACCGGAGGAGCCTGAAGGACCAGCTCCTGAGGCCGCAGTAGTACCCGCTGCCGCCCCATCATCATCGCCAGAGTCACCTCCCTGCTCAAACTGTGAAAAGAAATAAGGTTTCCATTAGTAAAGATCACAAGTCAGTCAAAGCTACGGGGAACCAATCTGAAAAAGAAGAAAGAACTACCTGAGAACGTGGGCTGCCAAAAGCTAAGAAGTTTGCACCAGGAACGAAGCGTGGGAGAAGAGACCAATAAGGCAAAGATTCATACCGCATCTGATAGTCTCTGGGCATCAAGAAGACATCAATAGGGACCCCATTTTGAAGGAATCCGGCAGTGAGCTCCTCTATACTACCCACGGGCGCCATGACATCTACAGGAGGAGCCGAGGGCACGACAGGATAGTCCCGATACTGATGAACTACCCGCTCCCCCAAGTAATAAGTCCTAGCTCATGCCCCATAGAAAAAGACAGCGCGGCAGTCGATGAAGAGGCGAGATGGATCTACAGCAGCTCGATCCCAATAAGGAGAACCAATATAGGGGTTGTATACAACCTGCCCAAATCAAGGATTGTCCAATCAGTCAAACATGCAGCACAATATCAAGGAGAAACTCCAAAATGAAAAAGAGGAAAAATAGCCTTACCTACTCCGGGATTAGCAAGTCGAATTGGGACCTCAGGCCCATCTCCAGGTGTTTCATTCCAACATCCCTATGGTGATGTGTATTCCAATTGCTCAGAAGCAGATAAGTGTATATCTCAGATTGAAGAAGGGGCCGGTCGAGCTAAAAGTGCAAATACCCCCACGCCTGAAAAGAGCAGTGCATAAGAGATGGGTCAGAAGCAGAAAATATTATCCAATTAAACTGAGAAAAGTAAAAGAGTCAGAAGTTACCTCCAAAGTAGGCCAAAAGCCAACGACGGACTTTGCAATTCCAATGGAGACTCGGACTAGGCCGGACATCAACACGACGTAGTCGGCCCCACCCCAGTCATATCTATGCACGTCATTCTAATTGTCCATGGGGCTGAGCAAGGCTAGGGAGACCCGTCCGCTACTGGCATTTGTGAAGAGGGTCTTGCCCAATAGCAAGAGGAGCGAGATGCGGGCCAACATAACCGCGCGCTCGGGCTCAATGAAAATATCCATTTCTGGCTACCCCAGATCTAACAACTCATTCAACACAAAAAGATCAGACAGCTAGGACATTTTGACCTTAGCACCATGTAGACTTATGGAAGGGGGATAAGCCCCTATCAATCGAATGATTTCATCCCGATCAGGCATTGCAAGGTTGGCCACTGGAACACCCCCTATTCGGATCCCTGTAATCATGGCCCAATCCACGAGAGTCAACGTCGTCTCGGCCATGGCCATGTGAAAGGTCATGGTCTCTAGACGGAAATGCTCAATCAGGGCCCTCAGATAGGCCGAGTCAGCTCGCATAGCGGGGCATGAAAGGAACTCTCCAAAGTCGTCTGGTTCAAGCAGAAACTTCACGATTAGTGGGAGGTAGCGATAAAACTGTTGAAAGTCCAACCACCCCCCTTGAAACACAATCTGGCGCAAGTCTTCCACCAAGGTAAAAGAGGCATCAGATCATGGAAACACAGCAAGATCACACAAGAAAAAAAAACCAAACTTATCCCTTTACCTTGTCGGCGATACCGAAATTGGAGATATGAATATGTTGCTGATGGAGGAGACCAGCATGGGCGACCTCGCCCTGCATTTCGTACCAAGAGCCGGCAGGGCGCTCCACCACAAAGAATTGTCAGATGATAAGAAACCACTGTGCTACGAGTCAAGGGAAGGTAAGTATGCCAATCCCCTCTTTTTTCAAAATAAATAAATAAAACCAAAAAAAAAACAAAAAAAATTCCTTCTTACAAAATTTTTAAAAAAATCCTTCCTTTTCTACAAAATTTAAAAAAAAAAAAAAAGAAAGAAGAAAAATCCTTTCTTTATGTTGCAAAATAAATAAAAACAAAAAATATATCCTTTCATTATGTGCAAAATAAATAAAAACAAAAAAATATACAAAAAAAAATATATCCTTTCTTTATGTGCAAAGTAAATAAAAATCAAAAATATAAAAAAAATAATAATAATAAAATAAAAATAAAAAATCCTTTCTTTATGTGCAAAAATAAAAACAAAACAAACAAAAAATGGGCATATGTCCTATTTAAAACCCATAAAAAGGCAAGAATAGGGCATCATTCATGGAAAAAAATCAAACCCACCATCAATAATCATGCTTACAAGAAGAATAACCCATGTATCATATAGAAATGCCAAGATCATGATTACATTGCAAGAAAATTCAAGAAAAATCAAGTAAAAATGGGTTAAAATGGTTACCTTCAAAGAAAAAATAGGGTCCTTGATCCGGAGTGGAGCGGGTGTTTAATCGACGCGAGCAAGCACCAGCAATGAAGCTCATTAGGGATTAATGCGAGGGAACCCTAGGAGGAGGTTTCGTTTTGTTTTAGAGAGAGGGAAGTGTATTTTGGCCCCCATTTGGCCTGGCGCAAGTAATATATGCTCCAGGCTACTTTTGGGTTAGGTTCTGGCTAGGTGTGGTTTATACACACCTGGCCTGACTCCTTTATTTTGTTTTATTGTTCTGTAGGTGCACACACCCCCAAATGGCGTATCAACTCTCATTTGACTTGACCGGGAAGCTGTGCTAGAATATATGGATCGAGATCAATGAGCATACTCAAAGAATCCCGATCATACATAAAATAACATAAAGTCCAAAAAAATTCACATAAAATCATACCAAAAAGTCCAAAACAATTCACATAAAATCATAGCAAAAAGTCAAAAAAAAAATCACATAAATCATAGCAAAAAATCCAAAAAAGTTCACATAAAATCATATCAAAAAAATCCACATAAAATACACATAAAATACCAAAACAATTCACATAAAATCCCGCGTGAAATAAAAATTCTATAGAAACGAAAAATGGCACACACTCCTAAAAAGCATTGCGACATCTATTCACTCAGCTCAGAAAGTCGTGCTAAATTAACTTCGAGATCCTTGGGTTCGCCCAGAGACCTCAAACCCTGCTTCACGCAGGGGCACCCGTGACTAGTTACATGGGGCAATCAATGCCTTATATGATCGGACACAAATTGTGGACCTTTGCATATTTGCTTCGCGCCTATCTTTAAGTATGGGTGTTAAGCACTGATTTTTGCCACTTTCTACAGCTTTAAACCTGGCTTTTGCTAAGCCTTAGAGCTGTTTATAATTACTTTTAGCTTGTTTTGTAGTTTAGGAAGAAATTGCAGTATAGTGCAGAAATCCAGTTAAGAAGTGCCACAAAGAACAAGTTTTTTGGAGCCATTCATTTGGAGTGGAAGTAGGTGAAGCCTAATGGTCTGAAAAAAAAAGAGTTGTTGCTACTGTAATTTTAATGATGCAAGCTGCACTTAAAGCTCATAAGCTGAAGATCTAAATCTCTGAGCTGAAGGTAGTAAGCATACAGCTGCACTTACACCAGTTGTGAGCACATCAGCAGGTGGGCACCTTGAATGATCAGCCCAAGAGGCTCCTCGTGGTGTTCCGAGCAGCTGAAGCACAACAGCAACATATGAGAGCAGTTGCACATTTGAACAACACAAAAAGTAGTGTGCACAGCTGGTGTAAGTGCAGCTGTATGCTTACTGCCTTCAGCTGCTGTGAGCACACCAGCTGTGAGCACATCAGCAGGTGGGCACCTTGAATGATCAGCCCAAGAGGCTCCTCGTGGTGTTCCGAGCAGCTGAAGCACAGTAACAACATATGAGAGCAGTTGCACATTTGAAGAACACAAAAAGTAGTGTGCAATGGCAGTAGAACAGCTCCAGCAGCAACCTGAATTGAGCACCTGTCGAATGCTGAAAAGGAAGTTGAAGAGAGCATTTGCCGAATAGTGTTGAGACAGAAATGCATCCTATCGAGTGGTCTCTTGGGTTGTCCAACCTATCGAGGTGTGCATGTAGCTGAAATCTAACCTCTTGAATAGCTGGTGCAATCACAATCCAACCTCTCCAAGGGTTCAAGGTCGAAGTCCTCCAAACCTCTCGGGCTAACCCTTCTCCAAACTGTCGAGCCCTTTAGATTGCTGCAATATATACCTGTCGACAGCTAGAGCTTCAGCAAACCCCTCGACCAGCAGAGTTTCCAAGCCACGATCCCGTCGATAGGTTGCATATGGAGCTCCAGCAGATCCTCACGGCATGCACCCTGTATCCAGCCAACATCTCGAGCAGCAAGATGTAGCACCCAATCCTATCGACCAACATGTGAGCACTTCAAGTTCCCATCTTAAACCTATCGAGCAAATCAGCAATGAAGCAGTCATCCTATCGAAATGCTTAAATAAACCTGTCGATTGGTTTATGCAAGTTGCACCTTCAAACCTATCGAGCAATGCTTTGTGGCAGCAAGTGAGCCTATCGAATGCTTCAATGAACTTGTCGATTGGTTCATAAAACTTGAGTCACAACCTGTCGAACTGGAGCAAAGCTGTAGCCCAACCTATCGAATGGATCATTGTGTCCATTCTCACAACCTGTCGATAACTTGCATGCAAAGCTTCTGCTGCAAATCAGACCATAGAGCCTATTGACCACTTAAATATCTCAACCTGTCGAGATGCCCAAGTTCTAGCCTTCTTCTAACCTCTCGATGTGCAGTCAAGATTCTATCCAACCATCTCGACCAGCAGAACCCCAAGCTGCAGCTCATCTTCAACCTCACGACAGCAGCAGTTTCCCATGCACAAAACCTGTCGAGATCTCCTTGCATGCACCAACCTCTAATCTTCTTGAAGCAGCTGCCACCCATAGATCCTGTCAACTTGCAAGCTTCAGCAAGCTCACAATCCTCTTGAGTGCACAATCCACCCATCCTATCGACCTCAGCAAATGCAGCTCTCAAACCTGTCGATAGCCTCAGCTCATTAAGCATCAATCCTCTCGAAATCCATGATAGCTTCAGTGCACTACCCATCATCCTCTCGAGCACTTCAATTCCCAACCTCTCAAAGTGCAGAGAAACCCAGTTCAAACCTGTCGAGATTGTTGTATAGCTTCAACTTCCGTGCATTCATCCTCTCAAGCTCTCCACTTCAGCAACTGCTCGAGCTGGTGCAAGGTCGTCCCAAGTAAACTCCACGAACAGATGCTTTAACCTGCCTAGTTCTTCAAGCAGCCATCATCCACTCGAGAATGTTTTTTGAATTCATTTAATGGTGTTGCAACTCGGGATCGATCAAGTTAAATATGAGGGATGTTTTGGTAAAAGCTACAACAAGAGCATTTTGAGCAATAATTTTAGGTATGCAGCTGGAGCTATTTTAGGGGTTCATAAGCCGCAAATATTCTAGGTCGGCAGGGGCAAATATGAGAACCCCAAGGCATGGAGGAGGACTACACATTGGCAAAATGTTTGCAGGAATTAGTGAAGGTTTCAGCAGAAAATATATTTGGCTAAACAAGGGCAATTCTGGGAACTCCAATGCACAGGAAATTCTGCACATGGGTGTGAACTAATTTTTGGCGGGCAACAAATTAGCTTCAGCTGGGTACAAACAAAACCAGATTCCTATCTCTTCTCTGATTAGTTGAAACTCTTAAACAGGGATTAAGCTTAAACTGAAATCCTCTCTTCTAATTGGCAGTAACTCAAAGCACATGTATCACTACATACCTATAAATAACCATCTATTTGATGTTTTTCTTTAGCAAGGAAAGTAGGAATAAAGAAATAGTCTGAGTTCTCCTTAGCTTATTTAGGTTTAGTTTTAAGTTTTATTTTTCCCTTTTTTCTTCCCCCTTCTCTCTCTAATCCAGCCTATTGGATTAGATCTAGGTAGCAACTCAGATCTGGTTTGTAATTGTAATTTCGGCATGAAGAAATGTGGATCGATACACAAACTACAGATCCGAGAACAATGTTATTGTAAGTTGTTTTTTATTAAAGCAATAAATTATTGATTTTAAAGCTTAATTAAATCTAAAGATCTTGTGGTCACATTAGATTCTCGATCGTATTTTTGCACTCGGCACAGGCCCAGGCCCTTTTCCGGTAGATCTCTTGATGACCATTTGATTTCCCTGGGTTTGATATGCCTGTGGGTGCCTGTGGCCTTACATCCACAGCATCTGTAGTGATTATCTTGTTCTAATTAAAGCCATCGGGATGGAGGAAATCTATTAGATGATCTGTGACCATTTAAGTTGACAGATCATAGCCTTAAGATCAATCCAAACCACCGGTCTAAATCAGATTCTTATATCTTTCATTTGTGCTTGTAGCCAAATGAAGGATTGTTGCAAATCCCCAGCTCTTGATCTGTTTTACAATAAAAATCAGGCCCTAGCTGTCTATTTATCCTCATTTTATATTTTATTTTACCATCCATCTTCCTCAATCTTTTAGATTTAATCTTATATTTTAGTTTTATAAATTAGATCTAGTGACACCCGAAAAGCTCTTTCTTCTTAGAATTGCCAGATCTGTAGGCAGATCTGGAGGTCTACTATACACCTAGGTTTAGATCACTACTCCCTGTGGGACAAACTCTTACTTATTAAAACTTGCTACAAAGGACCCTGTTTCTTGCAGGTCTAGCATATTTTAGATGTGCTGAATCCATCCTCTGTTTTACTTTGATTTTATTTTCTTTCTTTTACTTCATAATAATCAGCACACTAAAAATTTCCAACAAGTTTTTGGCGCCGTTGTCGGGGAGTTTTGATCTAGATAGTAGATCTGAGTTTTTTATTTTTGTAGATATGATTTTTTTTAGTTTTTATTGTTGTTTAGTTTTTTAAATTTTAGAGTGCATTCCACTTTCGTAGGGAACACAAGTGCATTTGACACATGCACCAAGCCTTTTAAATCCCTAGGTGATCCCTAGTGGAGGAGTGGAGTCTCCTGAGGGTTTTCAGTGAAGGTACCCCCAAACTTCTCCAATACAATTAGTTAGTACTAATGTAACATGCTAAAATAGAGTTTAAATCAAATAAAATAAATTCCACACCTTGTGCATTCAATTTTAGAGGATTTTTAATAGAAAAACATCAGTTTAAAACCTAAAATTCTGCTGTAATTCCTTCATCATCAATCAGTTCATGTCGAGGCATTGTGCGTGAAAATTAATGTAGAGCTCACCTTTAATTTAAGAATTCTGTTCTAATAATGCCCCAACCAATTTTGATTTCAGACCCAAATCTTACCGGGACTGTCACTCACAATAAAAATAGAAGGGTGCATCATTTCACAGCTCAAGAGCAATTACAGCCCTTAAATAAGTATGAGCATAGGCAGTACTCTAATTTCTGAAATTTTCTAATTCTCTTCACCATAGATCAAACAAGTCCTTGTCTCCACATGACAGCTCAATCCATTTCAGATCAGTAAGGTCTTTTTATTGGGTATGTGGCTTATGGGTGAAATTTGCAAAAGAGTAAAGGGGTAAAATGGGATTCAAAATTGAGAAATCAGCCAGGTAAGGAGGTGATTTGCAACTCAACCTTCTTCATTTCAGCACAATTCCATTTACTTCTTGAACTTTCATATTTGAAGTGATCAGTTTCTAATCCTCATTTCAATCTTTCAATCAAATGACTTCTTTTTCTCATTCTTTTTCTTTGATTTTCTTTTTTTTTTTCCTGTTCTTTTTGTATTTTTCTCTATTTTTCTTTTTATGGGCAGGAATGCCACAATACCACCAAATGTGCTTCCTTCTTTTTCAACCAA
Source organism: Chloranthus sessilifolius (assembly GCA_021018995.1). NCBI lineage: Eukaryota > Viridiplantae > Streptophyta > Magnoliopsida > Chloranthales > Chloranthaceae > Chloranthus > Chloranthus sessilifolius. Next base: position 98,866,824 of record CM037585.1, read on the forward strand.
ATTTTAAACCTTGCTCCTCTAGCCTCACTTCTCCTCCTTTTTCCTGATTTCTCATATTGAGAGTGAACTGAAATAGGTCAAGAGGTTTTGGGTTCAAATTTTTTTATTTTTATCAAAGAAAAATTGGGATTTTTAAGGCTCAAATGGAGTGTATCGAGGGCAGTTCAAAGGTGGGAAAATTTTAGGCTCAACCTGTCCAAGGGATGACCTTACTTCATGTCCTCAATGTCATGAATGCTGTCAAGCTGTTTCAACTTTGATTTGCCTAACTTCTAGTGGGCAAAATTAGATCCAATCAGTCCATATAGCAAAAAAATTGCCAAGACACTTTTCAAAGAAAATTTTTTCAGGCCCAAATCTCACTGGGTATGGCCTTCCATCAAATTTTCTGGGGTGTATCCTTACAGTTTTCTCTCATTTCAGGTTCACTAAACATCAATTTTAAAAAAAATTTGACATTTGCTTCATGAAAAATGTTAAAACTACAGCTCATTTCAGCTTTAAAAAGTTTTTAATTTCCTCTTTTCCAAAAATTAGGTGGGAAATTACTTTATTTTAAAAAACTTTTTCAACATAGCTGCACTAGCATTAACTCATTTCATTGGCACACTTGCCATACCCTCAAACCTAAGATGAACATTGTCCTCAATGTTCTACATAATGAGAAACTAGGGGCAGCAAGGTAAAAGAAGAAAGAAAAACTAAGCAGAAAAATTGCAGTTATGTTCAACAGAAAATCAAAAAAAATAAAACTGAATATATGAGCAGGAAAATGGCAAAAATGATATACAAGTGCAGGAAATTACTGGTAAAATAGAAAAAATAACAAAACAAAGCTAAAACTGCTACAAAATAAAATCTAAAAATTGCATATATGGACAGAAAAATAAAAGGACTGCTATGCAATTGAAAGGAAACTATTGCTAATAACACAAAGTAAGGAACTGAATACAAAGCTACAAAAAACAAAAAAAGTGTTGATACAAAAATAGAGTTGTAGACAAAAAAAATAGGAAAACAAAGTTAGAAACTAACTATAATCACAGAAAAATGCAAAAAATCAGTAAAACTAGGACACATTAAACCTAAGAAAGAGAAACCAGAAACCTAAAAACAGAATTTTAAACTAAAATTCCTAAAATAGAAAATCCTAATACCAAATCATAAATCCCCTAAGCCCAAAGAAAACCCCAAAAGCGGGAGCCAATCAGCTACTTATGAATCTAAGTGATTTTTAAAACGATTAGCAGGAATAACATTGTAACATCCCAAGAATTTGGACTTTGAATAGTGCACCTCGGGATGTGTGCCCGACTTTGAATAGAGTACCTTGAGATGCGTGCCTGTCTAATCACTTATTTGATCAAGTGAAGTCAACTTGATGACTTAGGTCGGTTTAGTTTGGTGTAAAAAGTGCACACTCTTGTAGTGTAAAAGCATTTAAGTGGGGCCATATACGTCTGAAGCGTGTATGTGCTTTACACGAGAGCCGACCCTTTTTCCTTTAAGGGAAGGCTAGCTTCTTTTAGAAGCTTAACCGTGTGAAAGAGTTGAGGCTTGGGGTTAGGGCTTTGGAAGAGAGAAAGAGGAAGAAGAAGAAGGAGAAATCTTGTGGATCCGGATGCATCGAGTTTAGGTTTTTTGTGTGAAAACGTCTTGTGGACTCGTGGAAAGGAAGTTTCGACGTTTGTGCGATGGTTGTGCGATTTGGAGCCGTTTGGGGGTTTGGAAGCCCATTTCTTTGAGCGAAGAGATCGTGTGTTTTGATCCGTTAATCGTAGCGTGGGTTTGTGTGGAAGGTTTACCGACGATTGAGAGGGGTTGGTTGTGATCGTGGAGTTTGGAGATGCTCGGTTTGGGTTTTGGAAACCCTCTTGCGAAACGAAGAAGATGATCCGATCTATGAGTTAATGATCGATTCATGGTAGGAAATCCATGTTAGGTAAGTTTAAATACTTTATTTTATGGTTGTATAATTATATGTGAGATTTGGGTTTAATTTGGGGAAGAAAAATTAGATTTTGAATGAGAAAACCCAAGGTTTGGGCGAAATCTGCAATTTTTGATCGATCGAAATGGATTTCGATCGATCGAATTTGGCTTAAGACTGATGAATTTCGATTTTTGGAGGTTTTCGATCGATCAAAATGGATTTCGATTGAACGAAATGGATTTCGATCGATCGAGTTTCAAATTCGATCGATCAAAAGGTATAGAACAGGGAGTGTCATGGACTTCTGCAAAATTCGATCAATCGAAATGGATTTCGATCGATCGAGTTTCAAATTCGATCGATCGAAATTAGATTTTGATCGGTCGAATTTGACTGTGCGTGCCGACAGTGCTTCGGTGTTTTAGACATAACTTTCTGTCCCAAACTCAGAATCAGGTGATTCTTAAGGCGTTGGAAAGAGGACAACTAGACCTACAACTTTTATGTATATTAAAACTAATGAATCAAATGTTTTAAAAGTCAAAATTTGGAAGGAAGTTACATCAAGTTTGAGTTGGCACGTTTCGACTGAGGTACCGATATAGTCTTGGTATTTTAGCCATAACGTTTTGTGACGAACTCCAATTGATGTGATTATTATTGCGTTGGAAAGATGACTTCGAGATCTACAATTTTTATGTTTTGAATAACTCATGAATCTAAATGGTTAAAGGTCTAAAGTTTATGGGAAGGTACGTCAAATTTCATATTATCATGGATTTGTCCGTTTCCGCCTCGTGTTGAGAAACATTTATAGATGTCTAAGTTTCTAGTAATTAGAGTTAGTCTTTGATACATGTTATGTTCGTGATGTAGATTGAGGATGAAAAGCCATAGATAGAGCTTCGCTTGGCTTCGTGCAGTATCGAGGTTAAGGTAGGGGAAATTCACCATCTAATTGCATTTTTGATTTTGTTCATAGATGATGTGATATGAATGAATACTTTGTAACTGTTTTAGAAAATATGAAAGCTTTGAAGTATGAATTTGTAATTGAACGCATGTGTCTGTTCGTTTCATTTCGTTTATGCATCGATTTTCGTTCCATTCACGTATCTGGTTGTGTTTCGTTCCGTATCCGTTTGTGTTTCGTCCCATTTCCGAATTCGTTCATGTTTCTGGTAAGGATGAGAACTCTTTGAATCTGAACAACGAGTGGCAGAGAGGAGTTGAGTCTCCGAAGAGGGGTTGAGTCCCCGAGGTTTTTACTCTGTTCCCGCTTATGGGATGCTTTGTTCCCGCTTATGGGATGCTTTGGCCCCTCGTTGATTTGTGACCATATGTGATGTGATGCGATGATACTTTGTGTGTAAAGAGGGGTTGAGTCCCCAAGGTGACGACCTTGTTCCCGCTTATGGGATGCTTTGGCCTTCTGATATATGTGCTTCGGTTTCCCGCTTATGGGATGTGTTGGTCATACTTTGTGTGCAAAGAGGGGTTGAGTCCCCGAGGTTTTTACCTTGTTCCCGCTATGGGATGCTTTGGCTTTCGATATGCTTGTTCCGTTTCTTGATACGTCTCGTTCTCGTTTGCTTCGATTTGATGATATGTTGCTCCATTTTGTTATGCTCTCATCATGATATGTCACCATTTCTAATATGTTATGTTTTAATTTATTCTGCTTCTATTTGGTTCTATCTTCAGCTATGTTTTGATAAGTATCTTTGTTTTTCATATATATTTGTTCTCGATATGCTCTGTTTTCGCTGCGCTATGTTTTGGAAAATAAAAATGTAATATTTGCAACTCGGTTTGATATAAAATGGTTTTGAAATTATGTCACCGAATTTATGCACTTCAATGATAAGATGTGAATTGTGTTTGAATTTCTTCTACTGAGCTTGGATGAAGCTCACCCTTCGACTATACGTCACAGGTTTGGCAGTTAGCAAGATACGGATTTGGGGTTGAGGACTTGTAGAGTAGTAAGATTTTGGGATCGTAGATTGCATTTGAGTTTTGGTAAGTGTAGTTTTGTAATTCTTTGAATACACTTGTATGTACTTAATTTACTGTTCTTTCACTATAGAACTGGAGTTTATGTTTCCGTTTTGTTGTACCAATATTTTCTGTATCAGATTGTGATCTATGATCTGGCGGTCCGAGTTTTCCCATTTGGTTTAAGTGAAAAAAAAAAAATATGACTCAAAATTTAAGGTTGGGAAAATTCGGGTTGTCACAAACATACAGTGAAAAGCAAGATTCATAAGAGTGACCCCTATGTTGATGATGTGTATGAGTCAAAAAGAATTTCTAAATACTGAAGCATGGGAGCACACATTAAAAACAGGATTCATACACAGCTGAGATCCATTTAATGGTGAAAAATCTTGTAGGAAAATAAAATCAATAGCTCCATTAAATTAGCAGGATAACATATGATCTATTGCTCATTAACCTCCATGATTTCTCAAGAGGAAAAATCATGATCTCAGCAGGTCTAGATGGGAAAATTGAATAAAAACAAAGAAAAATAGCCCATCTAAAGATATTTTTATGTTTTTATAACTTTCTATTTTTTTGTTTGTTTTGGATCAGCCCAGGCTCAACAAGAGCCCTTATTTACTATTGCTGAAAAATAATACGAAATTTGTATTTGTATTTTCATTTTCTTCTATTTTTTTATTTGGTTTTGTTGAGTTATACAAAAATTAGAATGACAGCAAACGCAGCAAAATTGCTGGTCAAAAGAATTTAAAAATAGAAAATGAATGCAAAGGAGAAGGGGATGCAAACTGAAGCAGATCTGCTCCTGCTGCAATTCATTTGCTCCTCGTTTGCAGCTACTCCAAATCTACAAAAATTCAACAACTGCAGCAGTACCTTATTCAAGCATATTGACAAAAACACAAAGAAAAACTCAAACTGCAGCTTCATTTCTGCAAAAATACAAAAGGCTATAGCAGCATTTATTCAAACATCTAGAAGGCATAAATAAAAACTCAGAAAAATCAGAAATTCTGCTGCAGTAAAACAGGTTTTATATACAAAAACTGTAGTAGACATTTAATCAAACAATGGGTCAATCACCCTCTTACTCATTGAGCTATTAGATTCATAATGAAACTTGAATATCAAACATCTTCAATCATCTCGAGAAGCAAACGTTTTTCCCAGTATATTGGGCTTTCGTAACTCGCTTCATCTCGGTTATGCCCAATAATGTCGCTAAGCACTTTGTGTAACAGTTCCCCGATCCGACTTTAACCTTACGTGGTATAAGAACGGGTCAGGTCCGACCAGTACCTGATATGTGTAGATGTCTTATGGTATATTGAATTCAGCAAAGTGATATGTCAGCCGATACGTATGTGTCTATGTGTATATAGCTAAACATCATTAAAAGTTGTAACCATTTAGTACGATAGCCCATCCCAACCATACACATTTAACACAAAGAGAGAGTGCTTTATAGGCAAGCTAAGCCTCAGCTGGCTTAGTAGGTGAAATAAACTGGTTTTGGCTTATATGGAGATGGAGATACATCTAATACCATAGATTAACTTTTCCTAGCTAAACACTAAAAGCAATATTTACACTTACCGTATATGGGACTTGCACTCACATAAAGCCATTTTTGTTTTATCTGCTGCTAACATGGGTAGCATGTAGGTGCTGTATATGGGATGCCGACTCTTTGTAGCTGATAAGCTACTTTCAGCTCATTCTTCTTCCATGGTTGCATGAGTCATGATTGGCTCGCATGCACGCAAAGTCTAAACCAGTATAAAAATAACATCTGAGTCTCATTCTTCTTTCTATTTCTCTGCATCCTTTGGCAAATCCTACCGCATACAGACATGCAAGTGACTTTCTGCTCTTCATATAAACCGACAGTTACACCATAGCTATTCAAGTACACCTCTGCATGACACCCATTCCGTTATTCCATTGGCACACCTCCAAGTCAATTTGAAACTGTGAATCGCAAAACCATCTTCTGAGCTGATTACGAGATCGGTCACACGTTTGGCAAATGCAAGTTCAACACCAATTTGGCGTCCGCATAAAGAAAGAGTGCACTAAAACCAATAAGTAGCCAGACGACCTATTTACTAATTCAGTTGAATTTATTGGTACAATAACGGCTGGTCTGTGGCATCGATTCGATGTGATCGACTTGACACGATAGCACACAATCAACCATACAAGAAACAAGTAGGAATTATCTAAATAGTTAAAGAAGAGTACAAGACCAGAATGTTTTCAATCACACCACGGCAAGCCATGTGCTCAAGCTTGCCGCGGCAAGGTGCCCAGCTGAAGGCTTGCCGCAGCAACCCTTAAAGCTTGCCAAGGCAAGCCTATGCCTGGATGCCTTATTGACTCAATAACCCTTGGGCTATAAGTATGTGATGTGTGTGACCATCCAACACCTTTATTTGATCACACCTGTACTTGATCACGCCATAGGATCTTAGGTGACCCATTACCTTGATAATTACACTATTAATATCCATCAATATCTTTGAATAATAGGTGCCAATTGGTGCACTCCGGATCCTCCCTGATAAACTGAATATACATAGGATATATTATGCCCAATTTCATGCTAAATTAAAGAAGATAGATATATATATATATATATATATATATATATATATATATATAGATTATATATCTAAGCAAAACCCCAAAGGCACTACGACACATTGGTATTCTAGCTTGTCGAGGCAAGTTTGTGAGCTTGCCTAGGCAAGGTTGTGAGCTTGCCTAGGCAAGGCTGTGAACTGGCTGAGGCAGGGTGTTTGCCGAGGCAAGCCTATGCTTTGACCACTGTTTAGTATTTCGATCATAGCGTTTGACCCCGAACTCCAAATGATATGATTCTTGATGTGTTGGAAAGGGGACAACAAGACCTACAACGTTTATGATTTAATAAAGTTCTGAATATAACGTTTAAATGGCCAAAAATTAGTGACAAGTTATGAAAATATGCTCAGCTGCAAAGCTTGCCACGACAACCTATGTTGCTTGTCGCGGCAACCCTGCATCTAACGTACTTAGTGACACCTCTATCAGGGGTTTGTGCTAGGATGACTTGTTAAGTTTGACCATGAGACTTGGGACCATAAATGGTCCATATTTGGGGTCTATGTTGACCCAATTAACCATTAAAAATACTAAAATTATGACCATATATCCTAGGTATATGGTGCACATAACGCGCTCATGCCGATGACTTTGTTTGGATGCGTGCAAGCACATGACTGCATGCAAGTCTCATACGTAACGCACAGGCTTGATCTTATGATAGGGAAATTACCTTCCTAATTTATGTAGTATTTTCTGATTCTCGTCTAGTTAAGCAAGATATTGACATAAGCATATGTAGACCTATACGCATATTAGTTTTGGTGGCATGAATAATGATAGAGACATTATTAGGAGTTCAGTTCAGTTTAAATTAAGAATGAATATGCTAGTATCATAGAATATGATAGTTCTGTTCATCAAGTGATAGATATCATTGATGAGATGTGTGTTTCGATGTACTATCTGATGTAATATCTGATTTTGAAATCGATATACTAGTCTTGAAAGCAGATGAAGTTATATGGCCATGCAATGTCAATTTGAATATGCTAGCTTAATAGTTCAGATTTGAGAGTTTAGATGTGATAGGACAATTTTGAAAATTAAGCTTTGATAATTGCTAGCTCAGTTTTGCTAAAAAGTAAATAGGATGATCATGCTATGTTAGTTTTGGTTATGTTCATTTGACAGTTTAGCTTTAGAATTCAGACTTGATAAGTGCAGTTTTGATATTGATAATTCAGCTTTAATAAAATGTTAGCTCAATTTTATGGAATAAATGGATATAAGCATACTATGTTATTGTTGAGTATGCTAGTCTTCGTTATGTACAAGCATTTGAAGCTCAGTTATGCTAGGTATGCTAGGCAAGATTTGAGACACTTCTAAGTTATTACATGATGTAGCATACTTGAGGTATATATGTGCATGATGTTCTCGCATACTTGAATATCGTACATGGTCTCGTCTTGACACTCGCTTGCTTTGGATTCAACCAAGTGACCCTACTAACTTAGCTCAGGGGCTTGACCAGTCTCGTGTCAAGTGACCTTGCTAACATAGCTCAAGGGCTTGATTTCTTGAGTCAAGTGACCCTGTTAACCTTGCTCAGGGGCTTAATAACCCAGTCCAAGTGATCTCGCTAACTCGGGAGCTTGATTTTCTCGGTCCAAGTGATCCCGGTCACTCGGGAGCTTGACAAGTGATCCCGCTACTCGGGAGCTTGATTTTCTTGTCCTTTTACATGTCTTGTTTCATCATGATTCCTTGATATTATCCCGCATGATTTTCTTGTCAGTACTCATATTTGGTCAGCATGAACATGTCAGCATGAGTATGTCAGCATTGTCAGCATGATATAATAATTGCATGAATTAGTACTTGTCTGTGATTTACTGTTAGGATATATTGATGCTAGAATAGACATATTATAAGATGACATGTGCTTCAGTTTATTTTTGCATCTAGACATGAATTGATAATCTCTTATATAAATTAGCATCTTAATTGTCCCTACTGAGCTTTGATGATATCTCATCCTACGACTTTATGTCTTAGCTGCAGATACTGCTCAAGACCCTGAGCACGAGGCTGTTCCTACCTACCTACCAGCTTGAGGAGGACGAGGAGGAAGGTTCTACTAAGGACTTCTTTTCTTGAAAGGTTTTAGAGAGAGAGAGAGAGTAGTGATTTTAAACATGTATAACAGCAGTATGGATTAAGAAATAGTTTACTACCTCATGTATATTTTCTGTTTATATTTCCTGTTTAATTTACTGCTTTAAATAAAGGAATGGATATCAGTTGTTGTCATATTTCTTTGTATCAGAGTTAATTAAATTCGCTTCCGCATATGTAACACTTTATATACGATGCCCTTGTATGACAGGATCATGTTAGGTGATCCGACGGCGCGACCTTTCCCATTTTCGAGAAGGGAAAAAGTCGGGCTGTCACACTTGGGGACCGATAACCTTGAGAAACAGACATTTTTCCTGACATACAGGGCCTTTGTCTACTCACAAAGTTACTCACCTGATGTTTGAGACTTGTTTTAAATACAGTGGACCCGTCAATAATGCCTTGGGCCTCTTCAGATGTCTCTTGCCTTTAGCATTCGATCATTAGTGATCAGATACCAAAGAGGGGCATCTGTAGACACTCAAATTTGGCCCAAGGCCTGATCAAAGCATACTTCGAGAGAGGTACACTTTCGAGCTTTCGATGGCAGGTATTGTAACCTTAGGAACCTTCCCAAAACCTTAGGAGTAATCCCAAACTCTTAGGAATCATCCTTGATCCCTTAGAAACCTCCCCAAACCTTTAAAAACCAATCTCAACCTTTAGAATCCCTTCTAAATACCTAGACTTTCCCGAGCAATGATCAAAGAGTGGTGCACCAGGACTAGTTGAGATCTTCTACTATGATTAAATCTTATACCATTGAAAAGTAAAAGTCTTTAGCTTTTCAACAAGCCAAAAACTACCTCAATCGGAGTTGTACATCAAAAGATATAACATTCTGAAGTTTCCAACAAATTAGGGTTTTGGGTGGAGATCCATATGGAATTTTGCGCATGTAATACATGCGCCAAGCCATTTCTGGGAAGAAATGGCTTGGCACAAGTATTAGTTGAGCCAGCTTTATGTGGGTCCCCCCGCGGGCATTGAACTTCCCAAGCACTGTTTGACACTATTTTACTATACCTAAGCTTGGCGTAAGTATTAGTTGCGCTAAGCTTACCTATAGTAATTGTGGGCTTCCTGCTCAAATTTCTTCTTTGGGGTTTAACTTGTTGACCATCTTGATGCCCTGGGTGTGTTTTATTTATTTTGTTGCACCCTTCCTTATCCTATTTGCAACCCACAAGTGATTTGAAACACTACCCTATCATCCACCCTTGAAGCTACTTTCACACTTTTCTAAGCTTCAAAAATCTTAGAAAACCTTAGATGTTTGATTACCTAATTGCTAATCCAACTTAAGCCACTAAGCACCCTCCTAACCTCTCCTTTTTCTATAAATAGAGAGGCACCCCTCCCTTTGAAAGGGCTTGAAAATTTTCCTAAGAGAGAAAAATTAAGAAAGAGATCCCTCTCCCTTTGGTGCCTCCTTTTGCATACAAATTTCAGAATTCTTAAACCCCTTCTTAGACCTTTCCTTTCATCAAAATCCTTTAGTTTAGATGGAAATTACCCTCTAGCCTTCCTTTTCTACCTCTTAGCTATCAAGCCCTAGGAGCTAGAATCCTTGTTCTAACTATACAAGTCATCGAAAGCTCACCAAGGTACGCCTACACAAAGGTTCACAGTGGTGCAACAAGGGCCTGAGAGGTCCGGTTCTCCCCTCTATTCCTCTACCTTCTTAGTTTTCCCTTTATCCACTCATTTGTGCCGTTATGCCGTCGAAATTTCAACAAGAGCGGAGGGGCACAAAGAGGATCATTAGTACCTTAGGTCAAAGGGGAGTACTTTTTTATTTTATTTTATTTTTGTTTTGGCCATAAGTAGAGACCTTATTAAGCAGGTTGATCGGGTGCCTAACACCTTCCCGATCGATAACCGAAGCCCCTACCCAAAAGCCCTTGCCATGAATCAGTAAATTAGAGTCATATTTGTGGCACTTCGGTGCTTATCAAATTGATTTGAGTTTCCCGGGACACCAAAAGCTCCAGGTGACAACTCTAAACATCTCACGAGTGCGCATCATCGTGACGGGTTTGATAAGAATCCACGATTGCACAATAGCTAATAATGATTCTATGTTCTTTCTTCTTTAGCGGAAAATCGTAAATTACAATTTTCTTCTGACTTTGATAGACTTGTTGAACGATTCTCTAGAAAGTCGTAAATACTTTTCTTCCTTGAGTAGCTTCTTCTATAGAATCATAAATTACAATTCTTTGGTTTTCATAGTCTCTCACTGTGGGAGAATCGTAAATAGCGATTTTTCATTCTTTTCAGTAGGTAGAGCTTTCACCTTTCAATCTATTGTCATTTTTACTGCTTTTTGAGTTACTTTTGATAAATATTATCACTTTGGCTCTATTTTACTATTTTTTCTTAATATCTGTATATCAATAACTTATTAATAAACTATGGTCTAGCATCACTAAGTTAAGGGTGATAAAATAGTAAATTATGTGACTGATCACACCCCCAAACTTAAGTTTTGCTAGTCCCTAGCAAACAAGGAAATATAAAATATTTAAAACTATGAATTTAAATACCACTTTCGTAGGGAGCACGATTGCATTTAGTAGATGCAATAAGCCTTTAAACCCCTAGGTGCTCCCTAGTGAAGGAGTTATAGTCGCCTTGAAGGTTTTAAGTGAAGTTACCCACAAACTTTGAATATTTTTTTGGGTTTTTCAAAGCTAAAAATAAATTTGTATATATACTAAATACTTAGTCAATCGTTATATGTTTATTATTCCTAAAAATGTGCAAATCTTTTATCCTCAGCTTCCCATCATCGTAATTATCCTTTATCAGAACTCAATAATTTTAATTTAGTGTAACGTGGAGTGTCTGCATATCAGTGAAGAATTTATTCATCATAGATTTTTCTAAACTGTAGCTTTTAGAAAATATTCATCCAAACTCTCACTTATTGGCATACTCTTAAAAATAATCGAAATTTTGGGTTCTCACAATAATGTAGATATATATACAAAAAAATATGATACTTACTAAGCAGAGAAATCTCATAGAAAGGATAATCAATTCTGTTCATATAACTTCTTTATTCATTCATAGTGTCTATTTTATGCATCTCTACTAGACTTATATTTTTGTAAATCGTAAATCTCAAAGGTCTTTCCTTCGGCTTGTAATGGGGCTTTAGGTTTTCAAAAGGTTTCAAGAAAATGTAAAGAGGATTCAAAAGTTTTCTAAGAATTTAGCTCTTCTTTTTCTTTTTCTTCTTCTTCTAATTTTCAACTTCAACAAGTATCCTTATTTTGGATATCTTCTTCCCATTTTTTTTCTTTTTCTATAAATCCTAGTTTCACATAATCGTATTTTATGATTTCTTCTTTTTCTTTCCTTTTTTTTATTTTTTCATACCTTTGTATTTCTTTTTCAGTCGTACCCTTTTCAGCAGATCCTTTCTCTGTTAAGCATATACTCCTTTCACTCCCTCTTCTCCCCTTCTTTTACATTCTAAACTCTCAGAAATTATAAGGGTTAAAGATAGAAAGCTTTGGGCAGTATATATGGTTAAAGGTTTATAAAATTTTAGTACAAAGAAATTTAGTTTTAGGCTTCTAATATGGGTTCAAAGGGTATATTTTTCTAGGATTTTTGGCTTTTTGGCTTTTTGGCTCTTTTTTACAAGAGATGGGCTTTGGTCATTTTCACGATTTACTAATATGGATGTCTTATTGCTTTGATATACTTAATAGATAGTTCTAAATAAGCAAATCATCATAATTATAGAATATATTAATTCTAAGTTCAGCAATATGAGATTACAGATAGTAGAGAAGTTCAAGGAAATTTTAGCATGGATAAAAACAGTCTCTCTTTCTTAAAACAGAAGAGGAAATAGGCTCTATAGCTCACTGGTTATATAATTTTGAAACTATAATCTAAAATATTTATAGTTCAGATCAATCGTATAGTTTCAAACATTCATCTGATACAGTGTTTTAGAGACGCTTTACTTCAATTATAACTATTTTTATTTTGATTTTTGAACTACTACTATGATGGAGTGCTAAGTATTTCGAATTATCATATTTCTATCATAATTTTCATGTAATGATTAACTTTCTTATTAAAATTTTCTTAAAATTTTATGAACAAGTAAAAAAATTACTATTGAAAAAGTAAACAAAACTACTATACTAACATCCAATGTAATGTATCCCTAAACAAAACTATTATACTAATATCTGATGTAATGCATCCCTCCCAAACTTAAATAGGACAATGTCCTCATTGTGTAAAACAGGGACATACATAAAATTTTACCTTAATTTATCGCTAAGTTAGTAACCGGGTTTATAATTTGCAAAAGGAATAAAAAATCCTCCCCACCAAATATGGGAGAAAAATACTTCCGATTTAATAGAACTACTATGTTAGATGTTAGTATAAATTTAAAAAAATAGCAAATAAAAAAAACTTTATATATATATATATATATATATATATATATATATATATATATATATGGGAACTAATTACAAAAATATGGAAAGAAATCTACTAAAAAGAAATTTCTAGGAAAAATCTAGACACACTAAACTAAGACACTAGCAGCAACGTCCGTAAATCCATACATTCGTTCGAAAATATAATGTTATACAACAGGAAGAATCTTACGATCGATCATGTGTTACCACGATTTAATTTGTAACATACTTGCTGGGAAGAAATTTTCTAACTAAAGTAAAATGAAAGTGTTAGTTTACATATTTTATAGGATTTTGCTACGGATGAGTCGGTAGCTCAAGGGTGCCCATGAGTATATCAGACACACTCAGGGTCTTCCAATGATATAATGACCACTGGCCCTTCTACGGCTAGAAAGAAAAAATTTCAGGGTTCCATATCCCTGTTTGAGAATTAAGTGGGAGAATATGAATAAAATATGTGCTCTCCTCTAATTTTTTTAGATTTTTATAAAATGATGACGGTGTGCCGAAAGCATTAGAAAAGGGTAACCTTGATATATATGGTACTTCGGTCACAATATTAGGCACACTAGCTTTGTTATCTTTTTGGGGTCTATTTTTAATTTTTATTGTTTTTAGTTTTTCTGGTGGAAAAACATCCTCTTTAATTTCAGGCTCATTATCCTTGGTCTTGGGGACGACTACTAAGGTAAGCATCTCCACCTTATTGTCAACAGTCTTACCACTTCTTAAAAGTTGAACAATTTGAAGTTGTTTTGCAGGAATGAATGTATCTCCCACAAAAATTTGTCCTCCCGGGTTACTCACTGGTCGTAACTGTAACTGGTTGCTCTCTCATTCCACCAATTACGTAGCTAGCTGACCAACTTGGGCTTCCAGCTTCGTAATGGATTGTGTGTGCGAATGTAAACCTTGAGAGAATTGAGCAAGCTAAGATAAATCCTTGGAACGCTGATGCCACTGTTGTTGTAAATTCCTAAGGATTTCAACAATTATATCATCAAATTCGCTGCTTGGAGGACAGAACGGTTACTACTTATATGGCTAAGATGGTCTCATGGGTGGCAGGTAGGCCTGTTGGAAATTCTATGCAGGAGGATAGTTTAGCACAGTAACAGATGGCAAGGGTTAAAATATCGGATTTTCGATATGTATCGCGTATCGGTTCAATACATTTTTTTTTTGTATAGTCCAGAGAACGGGTGATATCTTAGGATATCGGCTGCTATCTTAGGATAGCGGCCGATATTTTAAGATATCGGCCGCTAACATACCGCTATCTTAAAATATATATATATATATATATATATATATATATATATATATAAGTTAGCGGTCGCTGCGGTATGTTAACAGCCACTAACTTCAGATAGCGATCGTTTTGATATATATATCTTTTTTTTTAAAATTAAAAATCAAATTATCGCTCGATAATTTTAAAGTATCGTCTGCATCGTCCGATACGGGCGATACATTGCCCGTATCGGACGATAATTACGCTATTTTTTAGGGGGTACGATACATAGGCAATATATCGTACCACCCAGGTCCAAAATCGATACATATCGGGCAATACGTATCGGTATCGGATGATTTTTTGACCCATGACAGATGGTCCCTATTGTTGGACATTAGTAAATCTATAATTAAAATAAGGATGGTTACTCCGTTGCAAGTTATACGTGTTACCGTAGTCAATCCGCTAGAATGCATACGCCCATTCCCAGTCTATCATCTTCGAGTATAGTGGGGCGAGAGCGCAATTAAACACTCAAAATATTTATAGATTTGGAACGAGCATGGTGCATAAACTAAAAAGAATATAATAATTATATATATATATATTATTTTATTTATTATTTATTTTTAATTTTTTTAGAATTTAGCCAAAAATAACAAATTTTATAAACATGCCAAAATAAAAATACGTAATAAAAGAAGTATTTTTTAAAAAATCTGGCCCAAATCGGGTTCAGAATTACCTCCTAAACACTAAAGGAAATATTACCAAAAAAGAAAAAAAAAACTAAAAAGGGGGATTTGGAAGGGTAATCAGTAGATTTTGGGCTCAAGAAAAATTCTAACAAAGGTAACCACGACGTGCGCGTCGCAAAGAGCTTTCCGAATTAGGATTATTTGCGCGATTCCAACACATGTAGCCAAAGTTATGGCCAAAATACCGGCACGCGCCTAAAACTGCCCTAATTAAGAAAAGAACACAATTTCCTGTCAAAAAATTTTATTTTTATGTTTTTGTTTTATTTTATTTTTATTTTAGAAAATAGGGAGAGAAGACAAATCTGAGCCTCTAGCTTCAATTGTTAGAAGAGGTGTCAAAATCTTGAATTATTGCTCCGAATAAACCTGTAAAAGCTTAAGAAGTGATCAAAGAAAATTAAAAATAAAAAGAAATATAAAAAAAGAAAGATAAATATTAGTTTATAAAAGAATAAAAATAATAGATAAAAATTTGAAAGAATTAGATAAATTTCGCTTCCCCGGCAGCGGCGCCAAAAACTTGACTTGTCTATTATTGCGTACATATTTTATGTTAAATTCAAGTCTTAATCTATTGCAAGCACACAATGGAAATCATAGTACTAGCATAAGATCATTCCCATGAAGAAGTTTGTTATCTAATTATTTCTTTAGTTTTATCTCTTATTTAAATCCTTATCTTTAAAAACTTATCTTTATCTTTAAGATCTAATCTACTAGAGAAATATGAATAAAAGAATGGGTGTTTAATCTAAAGTGCATAAAATAAATCATAATCCTCCTTCTTCAGATTAAGGTTATCAATCTTAATCTAATCAACAGCTTTCTAAAATCTGGGCGTCAATCAAACCTTAGAAAATTGAAGATGGAAAGGTAAAACCGTTACAGTAATCTGATTATTCTAACCTGAATCATCAATTTAAATCAAAACTTAAAGATTTTTACAAAACAAATAAATCTAAACTAAAAAGCAAAGTAAAATATATCCTTCACCCCTCAGCCGCAGTCGTCAATTGCTTTTGAGAAATTACAGATATCTACACTAATCTTCAACACTCAATTGCAGTCGTCAATTGCTCTTGAGAAACTTTTTATATCTAATCTACTCTAACTATTTTACACTACTTTGATCAAAAGAAAATCCAACCTCAGACGTCAATTGATGCTAAAATTCTTCGATGCTTATTTTTATGCCGAACTCTCTTATTTATAGATCATAAGGAGTCAGTTTACAAAGATCTAGTTCTAATAAATAAACTACTAAAAATACAAGTTTCCTAATATAACTCTAATTCCTAATTTTATCTTTCCTTTGCTTCAACGGTTGATATACTTGTAGAACTTTCTTTATACTTCAGCAATAGAGTCCTTCAAAATCTTCTTCATCAATTTCCTCGGATCCGTAATTCGCCAGACTTCTAATTCAAGAGATCTTCTATTTCTGGTTCATGGCGGTGATAGTTCTCACGTGATCAGCAGCAGTGAACTAAGCTTTCTGTAGAATCCCTAATAACGATTCTGTAACAACCTTGAATGTATTTGTGTGTAAATCGATTCGTTTCCGGGCATGAATGTTTAACTTGATGCATGTGGTAAGACCTGATTACTTAGGGCAATTTTTGAGGATGAAAATTTTATAAGGTGGGAAGAATATAACATCTCAAAATTTTGACCCTTAAACAGTATACCTCGGTGTGCGTGTCCAACTAGTCGCGTACCCAACTTTGTGAAATTAATTAGTTAAGTTACTTTAGGTTAAGTCTTAAGTGAAAAGGAATGATTTTGATGATGTTGGATCATTAGATAAGATTACATACACCTAGCAACGGTGTATTGGCTTAACACTTAAGCTTGAGTGATTATAAATAGAAAGAAAGGAAAGAGGAGTTATTTCTTTAAGGTTTGAGTTGTGAGAGAGCTTTTAGAGAGAGAGAAAAGAAAGAAAGAAGGTGGTTTTGGATTCATGTGAGTATGTGTATGAAGGATGAGTGAAGGATTAAAGAAGACATTTAATCCTAGTTGGGAGCGTGCGTAATTTCGTGGACTTCAAGCTAAGGAACCCTAGTTCCTTGTGCGCGCATGGTGATCCAGAAATCAATCGATTTGAGGTAACAGATTTTGGTTAAATCATGTGCATGATATTTGTGTTTGATTGTTTGTGTGGGAATGAAATTAGAAGAAGAAAGGAGTGAAATTGAAGAAAAATGGGTTTCAACGTTCAAACTCGAGAAGTGCTCAGAAACTGCCAAAATCGATTGATCAATTTTGAAAATCGATTAATCAATTTTTGACAAAAGAGAAATTAAAGAGGAACTTCACAAAACCGATCAATCGAAGAAAATTTCGATTGATCGATTTTGCCTGAGCTTGCTGACACTATTATAGTATTTTAGCCATAACATTTTGTGCCGAACTCCGATTGATATGATTCCTATTGAGTTGGAAAAAGGACAGCAAGCCCTACAACTTTTGTGAATTGACTAACTTATGAATCAATCATTTTAAAGGTTAAAATTTAGTAATAATCTGGATCAAATGCTAATTGTTTTGAGAAATGAAACCGATTAATCGAATTTAATTCGATTGATCGATTTTTGAATTTCGATTGATCGAATTGGAATCGATTAATCGAATGGGTACTTCCAGTGACTGAAAAAAGGTGGAGTTTGGGAAAATTGATTAATCGATTTTGAAATTTTGATTAATCGATATAGGGATCGATTAATCGATTTTGACTGTGTTCGCCAATACTATTTTGACCATAATTTTCTGCTTCGAACTTCGATTGATGCAATTATTAAGACATTGGAAGGATAACAAACAGATATACAACTTTTATCTTTTGACCAACTCATGAATCTAAAGTTTTAAAGGTCAAAATTTAGGAAGACGGTTGCATCAAATTCTATATTGGCATGAAATTATCTGTTCCAACTCGGTTTTGAGAAAACACTTAAATAGGTCTAAGTTATTAGTGATTGGAGTTAATCCTTGATACATCATTATGTGCTTGTGATGTAGATTAAGGGTGGAAGGCCATCGATAGGACCTTGCTTGCTTCGAGGTTAAGGTAGGGGAACTTCAACACAAACTTGCATGTTTAACTTTGATTCATAGTTTCTTTGAGGTATTTATATATAACAAAAAAAATGATAAGTTTCTTTGATATGTTTAGATAAAAAATGATAAGTTTTCTTGATGTATTTTAATATAAGTTTGATAGTAATTTGAACTATAACTTGAACTCTTTGCAAAATAGAAATTTGAAATCCTTGAGTCGAAAATGGTGAATTCTGAACTGTGAACTTAACCTAGAATTTCTACTATGGTATTCAATTTTAAACTTGATTTTTAAATGGCGAGTTTTAAAACCTTTGAACCAGGAATGTGAGCTTTAGACTATGAATTAGAAATCTGAATTAGAATGTGAACTCGAAATCGTTGAGTCTTGTAGATTGTGAGAAGGTACACCCTTGGACCGCTTTGGCGGGATTTATGTACACCCTTGGACCGTTGTGGCAGGATTTATGTACGCCATTGGACCATTTTTACGAGATTTTACGTACTCCTTTGGACACTGTTGTGAGTCATGTATGTTTTTGGACTGCTTTTGCGGGATTTTACGTACTCCTTTGGACATTGTTGTAAGTCATGTACGCCTTTGGATCGCTTTCACAGGATTTTACATACTCCTTTAGACACTTTTGTAAGTCATGTACGCCTTTGGACCATTTTTATGAGATTTTACGTACTCCTTTAGACACTGTTGTAAGTCATGTACGCCTTTAGACCATTTTTACGGGATTTTACGTACTCCTTTGGACACTGTTGTAAGTCATGTATGCTTTTAAACCGCTTTCGCCGGATTTTATGTTCTCCTTTGGATAATGTTGGGATTCATGTACGCCTTTGGACCGTTTTTATGGGATTTACATATACCCTTAAACTACGATGTAACCATGTACGCCTTTGGACCGCTTTTACGAGATTTTACGTACTCCTTTGAACCTTGTTGTGACTCGATACTCCCTTGGACCGCTTTCGCGAGATTTTACGTACTCTTCGAATTATACTTCATGAATCAAATCATAAGTCGTGAGATTTAAGTAGACCGCTATGGGCGGATATTGTGTATGTGGACCGCTATGGGCGGATTATGCTTGTCGTGGACCGCTATGGGCGGAGTACAAGTACCATGTGGGCCGCCGGGGCGGATTTGAAATCAGTTTTATGTGATAAATAAATATTTTGAAATCACTTTTGTGTGTGAAAAGAAAATCAGTTTTGAAATCAGTTTTGTATGAACAGGAAATTGGCTTTTAAATCAGTTTTGTGTGAAAAAGAAAATCAGTTTTGTGTGATATGGAAATTAATTTGTGTGATAAGAAAATAGTATTTGAAATCAATCTTTATTTGATAAGAAAAGTACCTTTAAAATGAGTTTCAGCTTTAAATAAGAAAAGGTTTGATTATGACATTAAATCTATGTTTCGTTATGATAAGATGTAAAATTGTACTGAGTTTCCTCCGCTGGGCTAGGATGTAGCTCACCCTTCGACTATACGTCATAGGTATAGCTTCTAATTGGACACCAGACTTGCAGATTGAGGGATTGAGGAATTGAGGAGTGTTATGATGTTCGGGGTCATAGATTGAGTATTTTGTAGAGTTTGGTGAGTTCAGACTTGGTACCCTTTGAACTCGTATATAATTTTGTGCACCACTGTTTGGTGATGTTGGTACATCATCGGTGGTCATTGTTAGTCATTGTAATACTGGATATTAGAATTGAAGATTTATTTATGTCATATGTATTATTTGCTTTGATTTCTGCATGTATGTGGATGTACCAAGCATTCTGTATTCGGATCGTGTTCTACGACCCGACGGTCCGGGTTTTCCCATTCGTGTTTGAAAAAAAAAAAATATATATATATATATATATGTCTCAAAAATATATATATATATGTCTCAAAAATCGGGTTGTCACAGATTCTCTGTTCTTTTTTCTTTAGTGGAAAATCGTAAATTACAATTTCCTTCTGACTTTGATAGACTTGTCATACGATTCTTTGGAAAATCGTAAATACTTTTCTTCCTTGAGCGGCTTCTTCTGTAGAGTCATAAATTATAATTCTTTGACTTTCATAGTCTCTCACTCTGGGAAAATCGTAAATAGTGATTTTTCATTCTTTTCAGTCGGTGGAGCTTTCTTCTTTCAATCTATTATCATTCTTACTGCTTTTTGAGTTACTTTTGACAAATATTATCATTTTAGCTCTATTTTACTGATTTTCCTTAATATCTGCATATCAATAACTTGTTAGTAGCAAACTATGGTCTAACATCACTAAGTTAAGAGTGATAAAATAGTAAATTATGTGACTGATCAGTAATCGTATGTGCAATCGCTTGAGTTGTAGTGCATTTTGAATATAAAATCAACATTTTAATAAAACAACAAAACTATCCATAACTCATAGCATATCATAATCAAACTGAAAGGGGCATAATATAAAATGAAGGGTACATGATGCTTTTAATTTTTTATCTCTTTTCTTATTTTTCTCATCAACTTAGCATACATGACATATCGTAAGTCTTATTATTTGTCACAACCCAGATTTTTGAGATCTGTGCATGGCACACTTTGTTGCACATAGGTATATGCGTTTCACAAAGGGACCAAAACACCCAAATACTTAAGGTGTGTACATGGGAAACACACTAGTATATCCCAATTCTGATAAATATAAAAGTGAAGAAGAGAGAAGAGGAGTCCTTACGTAAAACTATTCTAACCTAAATAGAGAGGAGGAGATTATAGAGAAAAAGAAAGGGAAGAAAGGAGCCTGGGAGAACTAGGGTTGCAGAAACTTGGCTCGGCAAGGAAGATCAGAGGTAATGACGGGAGGACGAACCAGGGAGGCCGGATAGCCTAGTTGGTATACAAATCTTAAATCGGGCCTGCGCGTGATTCATCGTCAGAGGTACGTTAAAAACATGATAGATGCCTAGGAATGTTTTTATATAGTAGGAAGGATGTTGGCTGTAAGTTTACTCTATATAAGATTAAGGTAAAATGAAGGATGGAAGCATGATCTCGATCTGATCAGGGACAAAACTATTGTTCCTCGCTCGAGCGGTCTTAAGAGGCTCGCTCGAGCGAGGATGAACAAAGAAAAGAACGACTCTGGGCTCGCTCGAGCGGTCCCTTAAACTAAAGGGAAGCTCGCTCGGCGAGATCCTGAAAAAAGTCGAGCTCGATTTAACCGCTCGGCGATCTCGATTTGACCGCTCGGCGAGGTCAAGAGATCGCCGGCGAGGTCAAGTGACCATGGCGAGTAGTATAATCGATCATGAGCGAGGTCTGGTGACCACTAAGATGTTGGTTTTCTGAAATAAGAAACTCGAGTGTCTTACACCTCAAATGACCTTAAACCATCCTAAAGTAAATTCTCTTTTAATGTAGGTTGATGCTTTATAACCGCTAAGGACAAGCGTGCTTTGAGATTGTTGAGGTAGGGAGTGTTCTTGAAACATGTGCATTATTCTGGGAACTCATATGCGTAGTAAAGTCTATTTAAATAGTAGTATATACTATAAACTCTCATGATAAGTGTGTGTGTGTGTAAAGTGTGAAGAATCCTGAGGTCCCCAGGGGACGAAATATAATGTGGTTAAATCAGAGAAAGTTGAAATAGAAGTATGGGGCATCCCAGGGATGCGTAAGAAATAAAATAGAGAAACAGAAACAATGTGATAAGGCCTAATGTAATATATCTAGCACATTCACGGTGAACAACTATATGTAAAGCACATTGATATTTTTATTATTTAAGGTTGATCAGAATACCCCACCGACGTGGCGGGATACCCACGACTGACTCGGCAGGATATCCGTGACCGGTACGGCGGCCAATCCGTATAGTTGTAACACATCCCAGGGATGTAGATTGAGAATAGACCCCGCCGCCTATGAGAAAGGGGCTTAGGCGGATTCGAGGGATACACATAATAATCTGTCTAGTTAGACGATGGCGGGTATTCCATCGGGGCTCGATGCTATAGTGCTCGAGGATTACTTAAGTTAAGATTTAAGTGATTAGGCCAAGTTCACAAACAAATTCATAAAGAGATTAAACAGAAACTGTGCTAAGATTGGTTGGGAGTCATTGAATTACTTTTATCCTTCAAATTGTTGTACATAAATATTTCTTGAGAAATTATGTTGTTGGTACTAACATATGTGCGGGAGATGATCTATATGTTCTTTTGTTTTCCCTACGGAGCTAGGATGTAGCTCACCCCTTAGACTATACGTCGCAGGTCAAGGACTAACGGCAGCAAGGACTTCGGGTGAAGTTAATCCAAAGGCATCGGTGTCTGTACCCACAGAAGAGTCAGAACCTCCTCCTGAGGAATTCTTCTAGGAAACCCGCTGCATACTTTGATAGTGAGTAGAGAGAGAGTACTGTGTATGGCTTGGTATATCGAGCCTTTTTTATTTTATTATTTTTTTTTATGTTTTAAATACTGTCACTTGGTAGACCACCTAGGAGGAATATGTACCATCAAACTTTCGGGTATGTCCTTATGTCCATGAATTGGCATGGAACAAGAACAGCCGGTAGGATCAATTAACTTATAAGTTCTTATTGTTTGCTTAGAGTATTCGCATGTGCTTCAATTACCATTTGGCTGTATATATGATGAGGAGTAATGATATGAATGTAAGGCACGGCCTTGAAGGTCGTGCTGATGGCACGGATTTCGGGATGCCGAAATTCGGGCTGTCACATTATTACTCTATACGCCTACAGAACATATTTTGTGTCTTAATTATCTTATTTAAACAGCATGTGCTAGGATCGCTGCTCGAGCCTATCACGCAAGGTCCACGTGTAGATAACTACCTAACCTCCATATCGTAACATAAACCATCATCCAGTCATATGAAGTTATCGATATAGTAACTACAATGTCCCCTTAGTTCGAGACAAAGCTATAATGTACTTAAGACCCGTCTCGACTACAGACATTGGACCCTTACGGTGGCTCATAAGGTATGACACGTGTAGAACTTAATTCATGTTCAGTTGGCCTTCACAGCGTATTTTAATATATCATATCATTATTCAGTTTTGGGCTTAAGTCCCCGCACCGATTTCATATTTGTGTGGGCTTAAGTCTCAACTTTCTTAACATACACGTATCTTAACATATTCATTTCTCATCTTTATTTAAAACTTAGTTAGAATGAGCCACGGTGCGATAGGCTACACTAAATCACGCTTTTCAAGGGACGAGTTTCGTAGTAACCTAGATATATTTCGTGTGACATCTCATACTACCATAGAGGGTTGCATCTGTACATGGACGCCTATATTCTAAATTTCACATGACCGTAAAAAAAAATCCACCGTAACGAAGGCTTATGTCATGTGTCATGTCTTAATTCTTAACTTATCATGTGTATGCCCTATCGTGATTTTCTACAAAATGAATGTCATATAATGATAATGAATATATATCAGAATAAACTATAACATAAACCCTAAGCATTTCATATTTTTGAAGAAAATTAATATAAAGCATAACACATTAAATATTGAAGTAAAACAAAGAATAAAAATAGTTAACTATATTTATTTTGTGATTGAGTTAAAAATATACTTCATTGGGGTTAGTTGTGTCTATGAAAATTGGTGATCAATTAGTATAGCAATCGAGCGTGTTTCGAATTATAAAGGGGCAACGTGTCCATTCAAGGGTTGTAGGAGTCTCAAAATAGGTAACGGATGAGAAGTGTTGAAAATATTAACCTTTGACCCCTTAAATTTATAAATTATTATCCGATGAAAGCTATTTTAATATATTTTGTGTAGTTTTAGTGATTTACAAGTCTGGAGATAAGTTGAGCATAAAATAGCCCAAGAGTTTAGAAAATAATGTCAAATCCATACAACTTTGGATCATCAAAAACGTATCCTGACTTTCATCTCGATTTTGACCTTTAAAAAATTCGATTCGTAAAATTACTATTTCATATAAAGTTATAGAGCTCATTGCCTTCTTTCCAATGTCATAAGAATCGCGTCAATCTAAGTTTGGAGTAAAAGAGTTATGGCTAATTTACCGAGACTATATTTATTAAAGATTTTGGCCGAATTTCACAAAAATTTAGGAAAAACGATCCTATCAATTTTGGGCCAAATTTTTTTATTTTTAAGACCCGAAATTAGTTAGAATTAGAGGACAATTTTGAGTTTTATTTTAAGAAATAACTGAATAATTTAAGATGGATTTAGAGGCACCCACCTGTTGAAGCTTGATTCGAATCTCACGGTGATTTGGGTTGATGAAGATCAGATTCGAGAGACGATATGCTTGAGTCTTTTCACGAGAACTCCTTCCTTATGATAGATCCATCACGATGATGATGAACTTCGATGGTGAAAGATTAAGCTTCAGAATAGGATGCCCTAGTCGCTGATAAGATCGAAAAATTGATAGAGATCTGACGAGGAGTTGTAAAAGATAACATGTCAGAGCTTTTACAGAGAAGAGAGAATAAAGAGAGATAACTGAGAGAAAAAGTGAATATATTTCTAATTACCTTTCTAGGTTAACTCTAATTAAAACTTTTCGTAAAAGATTTAATAAAATAGTAGTTTTTTCACTCAAGGAGAATTCATACATGACTTGAATAGCTTGAGAAGAGGTTTCGTTCCAGCGTTTTGTGTAAGCACCAAAGCAAATGGTGATTCTCTCCCGAAATTATAGTTATGCCCTTTAACCTGCTTTACTCTTCAAATGGGTGTAACTTTTTATATTTTTATTGAAAATTAACAAATTATATATCGTTGGAATTGTATCGACGTATACTTCGCAATGAGTCTAATATTGATATAGAAAAATTAAAATTTTTCTAAAAGAGGGTGGGTTCCAGTGTGGAGCATTAGCACCAAGCACTGTGTGACACATCATCTAACACCATTAAATAAGGTCAAAAAAATTTGGGTTGTTATAATATGTTTAATATATATTATTAAAAGAGATGTTTCAAGTTCTATTGGTTATTTTTTATGTTTTCTAAAGTTCTTGTAAGCTTTTTTTTCCATTAAAGATAAAGAAAGATATTTCGAATGAGGGAAAAGAAAATTTTAAGACTCCCTTTATCAATATTTAAATTATCAAAATATCCTTATAACTACTTGCTTGATAAATCTAACGATACTATTAAAAAAATATAATTTTATTGTAAATAATATAATATATATATGTAATTTATTAAAAAAGATGCACAGGTTGTGCCAAGCTTACATGCTTTAACTTGTTAAGCCCTTACTTGAGCCGACGAACAACGAGCTTTTGGTTTTGAGGCCCTAGTTCAGCTCTCTTACTCCATTTTTAAGCCCTAACACTAAGATTTTAGGGCCGAGTTAGGCAAGAGACATCCTAGTCCAACCCAATTGATAGCCTTAAGTATTGATGACTGTATTTTTGGGTTTTTATTTTTTTGTCCTTGCGGCTCATGCCATGTAAGATTAACAATAAAGCTTGCCATGTGTAGAATATTGATGCTTTCTCTTGCCTTAACTCAATGATACTTTAGATTAGTTTTTATTTTTTTTTAATTTTTTTATTATTATTTAAACCTGAGTGTTCGAGCGTTTTAGAGCCCCCGACTAATCCTAGGAGCACATGCGCACCCCAAGTTAGCACATGTTAGGTCAACACAATGGCCTTCCTGAGGTGGGTACCTGGCCAGCTCGCCAAACCTCTAATGCTACTCTTCTCCTCTTGTATGATATGACAATGTATCTATTACCACCTATTTAATAATAATAATAATAATAATATAAGTTTGACTAGGGCTTTTTCATCTTTCCGAGGGAGGGGAGATTTGTCGGTGTAGAAACAAAGATTTGGTTTTGGAAGAAATCTTGGTTAACATTCTCATGACTAAGACCTGACCAACTAATTAGGTGACATTCTATTATACTATATTGAACTGAATTTTCTTGTTATGGCCAAGTCTTGTAAAAGAGGGAGACTTTTGCGACATTCCACAATAGACTAGATGTACATTTTTGAAACATGAGTATGTTCAAAATAGAGATTGACCCGAGTATTTACGACAGTGCTTGGTTCTTGTACAGTTATATGTAATATCAACTCCTTAAGAATAAAGAACTGGTTGTAGCACACCAATTTGGCTAATTTTAGTCTGACACCAACTTAATAATCCGCATACTAATAAATAAATAAAAGCATAATAAAGGAATTTACAACTTGCACAAAAGATTTGTAATGTGACACAATTTAAAAAAGAAACAAATGGTATTTTTGAGATTTGTGTCATATAGAACACCATCTAAGTCGTCTGATTTGAAAGCCATGATGTTAAGATCTTTGGTGCCAAAGATTGACACAAATCATGATCTCTATTATGTGATTCGGCACATACAACCATTAAATCAGATGATGGGTTTTGATTCTATTGAATAAGATGATAAAGATCGTGTTACGAGCAGATCTTTGGCACTAGGGATCTTTACTTCAAGGCCTTCACATTAGACGAGATGGTGTTTTATGTGACACAGATCCCAAAAACACCAAGTCTTTCTTTTTAAGCCATGTGCCACATTACAAATCTCTTGTGCAAGTTTTACTTCCCAACAATAAATTATAATAAATACATTACAAATCTCTTGTGCAAGTGGTACCTCCAAACAATAAATTATAATAAATTGGTACCTCCGTTGGTGCCTTTATCATTATTGAACGTGCCTATGCTTGAAACCCATTTAAACCTATTGACTCAGTGGAACTATACGATGGAGATTATATTCACCCTAATCTTCCACACAATGGAGCATGAGACCAGATATTACCATCACATGGTAAATTTTTTACTCCACATGACATGGATTCCAAAAAAGGGCCCTAAAATTTTGTTGGAGCGTGATGTGTGCCATATAATTTTAGGGCCACTTTTTGGAGATCCATGCCCTGTGGAATAAAAAATTGTCTCTCTAATAGTACAGTCGTGGTCTCAAGATCTCTTGCGTGGAAGATTCGAGACAGAAACTCCAGAATTCTACCCGATGTCAAGGATCTAGAATTCTGTGTTATGACACTGCACGCTTGTTAAAGTGATGAGTGGACATGCTTACAATTCATAAAATATCTTAGAAATAAGATTAAGAAATTTAAAAGAACAACTTATTATAATTAACTCAAGAGTAAAAGCGAAATACGAAGATGACAAATGGTAGAGTAATTTCTTAACCACGCATCTAAGATAGAAAACTAAACTAAGGTTTCACGTAGGGTAAAACCATCCCATACGTAAACCTATAGATGTATGATGGAGCAAAATCAAATAATAACAAGTCTCTCAAGTAAAATAATCATGTCTTAGACACTAAAGAAATTCTCAAGGCTCATAATAGTCCACTGGATCTACTCTCTCATCCAGGTGACAACCAACATTCTCGTCTTTATAAGCCGCCTCTGTGACAGCCCGGATTTTGGCACCCCGAAACCCGTGCCATCAGCACGACCTTCAAGGTCGTACCCTGTGATTTTGTACGGAGTATTGGCATATACAAGCCAAAAACTACAAGTAAAGCACATGCATCTACTCTTAACAAGTTCTCATGCATTTAAGATAAAAAGAGACTCTAAAGACAGTTCTAGTCCCATGCCAATTCATGGACATAAGAACTGACCCGAACCATCGGTGATAACTGTTCACCCCAGTCGGTCTGTCAAAAGAATCAAGGTATTTAATTACATTCAAAATAAAGAGGCTTAGAATACCAAGCCGTACCTAATACTCCCAACTCACTCTCAAAGTACGCAATGGGTCTCCTAGAAGAATTCCTTAGGAGGAGGCTCTGACTCTTACGTGGGCGTAATTGAGATCCCACGATCAGCGTCTCCGAAGTCTCTGCTTGTAGCTAGTCCTGGACCTACGACGTATAGTCTAAGGGGTGAGCTACATCCTAGCTCAATAGGAAAACACAGTGAACATATAAATTAAGCTCTCACATATATGTTAAAACAGTTTAAAGACACAATTTATCTGATAGAACTGTTGAAAGACGATGAAATAATTGGAATTAAAAAGATAGATACAATTGTTACTTTGCATGACTTTGTTTATTTTCATCTTCTTGGTATAATGTAATTCGGCCTAATCACTTAAATCTTAACTTAAGTAGTCCCCGAGCAATATAGCATCGAGCCCCGATGGAATACCCACCATCGTCGTCTAAATAGACACTTGTTATATGTTACAATTTAATACCACCCAGGCCCCTTTCTCTTAGGCGGCGGGGTCTATTCTCAATTCAACATCGCTGGGATGTGCTATGGTGTACGGTTTGGCCGTCGTATCGGTCATGGATATCCTATCGAGTCAGTCGTGGGTATCCCGCCACGTCGGTGGGGTATTATAATTAAACATTAAATAATAAAATATCAAATGTGCTCTACATATAGTTATTCACCGTGATTGTGCTAATTTTATTATATTAGGCCGTATTACTCTTCTTTTGCTTGACCATTTGATTTCATCTGCATCCCTGGGATGCTACTGGTTTAATGCATCATTCAGATGCCCATTGTTACAATTCTTCATCCCCTGGGGACTTCATGATTCCATTTAAATTTGCACACACACACGCACATGTTGGAAACATATTTAGCATGACTATTCTATTGAGATACTCTACATGATTGAAATACTCTACATACATGGTTTTGACAAATTAAAGTACATGTTTTAATATATTCCCTACCTCAAGCAAAATCCAACGCGTTCCTTTCTCATAGAGGTTTACGCGTAACCACTCACGTCGCACCTACATCGCATGTGTTACGAATTTACTTAGAATGGTCTCTAGAACCTTTGGAAACACAGCTCTCATAATTTACACTAAAAGAAATGAGAAAATCGAGTAATTCCTCACGCGAGCGGTCATTTAA
Source organism: Chloranthus sessilifolius (assembly GCA_021018995.1). Taxonomy (NCBI): domain Eukaryota; kingdom Viridiplantae; phylum Streptophyta; class Magnoliopsida; order Chloranthales; family Chloranthaceae; genus Chloranthus; species Chloranthus sessilifolius. Next base: position 98,895,996 of record CM037585.1, read on the forward strand.
GCATCGCTCGAGCGAGCACTGGACATCGCTCTAGCGATCACTATTCATCGCTCGAGCGAGCACTATTCATCGCTCGAGCGGTTATTATTCATCGCTCGAGCGAGCACTGTTCATCGCTCGAGCGGTTATCGCTCAAACGAGCACTGTTCATCGTTCGAGCGGTTATAATTTGAGGTACCTGAACCTCTAAGCGATGTCTCGCTCGAGTGAGCTTCTCCTTCACTATGGGTCTCGCTCGAGCGAGTCCAAAATGTGAATATGCTCAGAATATTCCTTCTATCCTCGCTCGAGCAAGCCCCAAAAAGATGTAAGTTCTCTATCTGTTCGAGAACTATTACCTTCTTCATGAGAGGCTTATTAAAGTCAATGATTCATTCGTCTAATAGTTTATACTCTACTTAAACATACGTAAACATCTAAACCATACCTTACTCGATAGATCTCCTATAGTTTGATCCAAGCTTCGTCTAAACGTAAAAATTTCCAAGGTTCTCTACTGCTTAAGAATCAACAAACCTCTCCTCTTCTTTTGTAAACCTTCTCATCTTTCTCTCTATTTTACCTTCTCTCTATCTATGTTAATTTAGGTTACATAGGAGAGACTCTCCTCCCCACTTTCACTTATATAGTGAAAGCTAGAATGTTTCACATATACACACCTAGTGTATATATGTAGTTTTTGGTTTCCTTGTGAATCACAAATACACATGCATGATATGTGATACATGTGCATGGTATGTGATGTGCACGGTTCCCAAAAATTTGGGGTTATAACATTCACTCCACCTTATAAAATTTTCGTCCTCGAAAATTGACGACACACTAGGAATCAAATACGACTATTAAAAAGTCTTCGAATAGACATTCATAGCAACACACTCAAGCAATCATAATCAGATAATTGAATATATGGTCCAATGACCCGAGATCATACCTACATGAAGAATTTTTAAACAACACAAAATAAGAAGACACTCGTATTAAGCATCCTAATTATCATAGAACTCTCTTAACGTCTATTTTCACAAGAAGAATGACATTCATTCTACTTCAATTTATGAGAACCTGCACAAGGATTTACGTACAACTACACAATCAAGTATACCCACGCACATTGTACCAAACAGACTCATTTAATCACAATTTATGTATATCTATATCAAAGTCATTACTATGTCCGCCCTAGATTTTGTGACATCATATCACGATTGTTTCAAATAAAATTTTTCACCTCATAATCACAAAATATTACATTGATAATCATAAAATTTCAAATGATAGATGACGGCCTAGTCGTCACTCTGCTCATACTCCTCATCATCGTCCTCATCATCGTCGTCGTCGTCGTCGTCATCATCATCACCAACCTCCTCCTAGGCGGTAGTGGCCCCTGCTGTAGTGCTCCTCGTGGCGAGTAGGAGCTAGATCTTGACAAAAATAGCACCTCGCTATAGCACCGTGCGCTCCTGTATGTCATGAGGTCCATAAGGAGCGCCTCTGGAACCGATGTAGTCGATCTCCGCCCTAGAGGAGGATCTCGCATCATCTTCTTTGTCAGTGGTAGGTAAGGGCTGTGAAGACGACGTAGAGGGAGCAGTCGGTCCCGTCGGTGTTTATTGCGTCGCTTGTCGAGAAGTTTGACGATCTCTTTTCTTATTCACACTATTTTGGAGGCTTTTTAAATTTCGGCTTAGGTCTTGAGCGAGGAATGGAATGACGTTATCGGTGAGCACGAGTTCGTCCGTCCTGATTTGAAATCCCTCCTTCCCATTTCGTGAATCGAGGAGTCGAGAAATCAAATGTGCATAGGGTAGTCGATTGATCGGTGGAGGAATAGCACCCCTTAGGTTTCTTTTATGGGCATGCGTCATGCCCTTGATGACCACCATCGGAGCGCTAAACCACCTATTATGGAAAGCGGAGTGCAAAGCCCGCAAAATCGTCTCGCGGCGCTCTTGGTCATGACCGGTCGGGTGTAAATTTTTCTTAAATATAATATCTAAAAACCACATGTGTGGCGGTAATTGGGATCGGGTGATCGATTGGCCTGATGCGGTGGCACCGCCAGTAATGTCGGCGATGATGGTCGGGAAGCCTACATTCCCAGAAAAAGGTGGTAGAGAAAGGGGGTTTGGTGTGTATGTATCGGGGCACTGCATGACGGTGGAGACATCGGCACTGTCGAAAACAAGTTTCTTCCCGTCAATGGTGACGAGGATAGAGTCCTCGCTCACGTTTGTCTTTAGTGTTTGGTAGAATAATTTTACGAGCCTCGGATAGTACCGAGCTCCAAAAGGTGTCAACAGTGCTCGTAGGTGGTTGTTTGTAAGGAAATCCGAAGTCCATTGGGTGGATGTCGGATCCCCAAAACAAGAGGGATGGATCTCCCATTTGGTCTTAAAAATTTTTGATCCCCACCATTCATTTAGTTGAACTGGGGTAGGAGGTGTGGATGGGGGTGGTTGTGGTGTCAGTGGCGCTTGGTTGCGCGATGATGGTGATCGAATCGCCACCCGTTTCCTAGGTTGGGGGTTAGGGCTTTGGGAAGCCATTGATATTCAAGAAGGATTTATAAATGAAATAAGGTAGAAATAGTGAAGATTTCACCTTTTAGGATGCTTTTGACGGATCGGATCGTCCGAATCCGGTTTGAATCGGATGGAAAAGCTTGGAGATTGAAAAAGGAAGCCCTAACTCTCGCTCAAGAGTCTTTCGTGTGAAGATGAAATAAAAGAACAGTAATCCACCCATATATATACTCTGACCTCGCTCGAGCGGTCAAACTGTCTCGCTCGAGCAAGCAATAGTTATCGCTCGAGCGAGCCAAGTTTATGATTTTATGTGGCTTGCTCGAGCGAGCATAAGCGGTCGCTTGAGCGAGCCCAGAATCATTTTTCTGGTGCTTTTAAGCTCGTTTTCTGTCAATAGTACTCACCACTAGTTTCCTATGTGGTGCATCTGGAATTTTTCACACAAAAGTTGATTCTATCATAATTTGGACTTAATATGCTAAATTTTCAATAAAATTCAATCATTCATAAAAGTAGAGACTTTTATACTACCAACCATTACATATTGTTATTTTGAATAGAACTAATTAGTTAGAAATTTCGAACAAGTTGGGATATTGTTCTCTGACATCCGCCTCACGTTCCCATGTTGCTTCTTCGACCGAATGATTCTTCCATCGGACAAGCACTAAGGGAATAACTTTGGTGCATAGTACTTGTTCCTTTCTATCCAATATATCCACCAATTCTTCTATCATGCTCATATCCTCGTGCATCTCCAATGGTTGACCTTGTAGAACGTGGGAAGGGTCACCCACATACTTTCTGAGCATATAAATGTGGAAAACGTTATGTACTCGATCTAACACTGGTGGTAATCCAATGCGATATGCAACTTCGCCTACCCGACCCAGAATCTCGAAGGGTCCGAGATAACGGGGACTTAGTTTCCCTCTCTTTTCAAATCTTATCACGCCTTTCATAGGCGGCACCTTCACAAACACGTGTTCACCCACCTTATAGTTCACACCGGTTCGCTTGATATTGGCATAGCTCTTCTATCTGCTTTGAGCTGCCTTTAGTCTTTCTCTGATCATGCGGACAATAGCGGTGTTATCTTCAAGCAACTCGGGTCCCAAAACAAAATTTTCACCAGTTTCCTCCCAATTGATTGGCGATTTACATCGCCTTCCGTACAAGGCTTCATATGGTGCCATTCTAATGCTCGTCTGGAAACTATTGTTGTACGCAAACTCGATCAACAGTAGGTGTTGATCCCACGATCCTTGCAGCTCTAACATACACACTCTGAGCATGTCTTCTATTACTTGATTTACTCGCTCTGTTTGCCCATCTGTTTGCGGATGGAAAGCTGAATTGAAGTCTAGTCGGGTTCCCATTCCTTCCTGAAATTTCTTCCAAAATTTTGATGTGTATAGTAGATCACGATCAGAAATGATACTGCTTGGGATTCCGTGTAGGCGTACTATCTCCTTCATATATAATTCTGAGAGTTTTCCTGTCGTGTACATCGTGTTGTAAGGTAGAAAGTGTGCTGACTTGGTCAGTCAGTCCACGATTACCCAAATGGCATTATATCTCTTTGTAGTGCGCGGTAGTCCAATGATGAAGTCCATAGAGATCGATTCCCATTCCATTCTGGTATTGGCAGAGGTTGTAATAACCCCACAGGGTGTTTATGATCAATCTTCACTTGCTGACACGTCAAACATCATGAGACGTATTCTGCCACGTCCTGCTTCAGACCTCTCCACCAATAATTCCTTTTTAAATCTTGGTACATCTTTGTGTTGTCGGGGTGGATAGCGTAATTTGATTTGTGAGTCTCATCGAGAATGGTTCATCACAGATCGACATTGTTAGGAATACAAAGTCGACCCTTGAACAATAAGGAACCATCCTCCCTGATTGAGAATTCTGATCTGATGCCTTCCGTTACGTCTTGATGGATCTTAGTTAGTACTGGGTCTTTCATCTGTAGTTCGCATATGTGTTCGAATATCACCGGTTTCACTAATATGTTAGCCAAAAAGGCTCTTGTAGCTTGTGACTTGATGTTCGCATCATATAGTGCCAGATCTTCAAGTAACTTCCATCGGTGCCTTCCCAGAATTAAACTAGCTAACTGCGCTTAATTTTTTTGACTCAAGGCATCGGCTACCACATTAGCCTTGCCTGGATGGTACTATATGAAACAGTCATAGTCTTTGAGGAATTCCATCCATCTGGGCTGCCTCATGTTAAGTTCCTTCTGCGTAAATAAGTATCTGAGGCTCTTATGATCGGTGAAGATTTCAAAAGTCTCACCGTACAAGTAATGTCTCCAAATCTTCAGTGCAAAAATGACCGTTGCTAATTCCAGGTCATGTGTCGGATAATTCTTCTCATGCTCTTTCAACTGTCTTGACCCGTAAGCTATCACCTTTTTGTGTTGGTTGAGCACGCAACCCAAACCGTTATACGAAGCATCACTATAGACCGCGAATCCTCCACTGCCTGAAGGAATGGCTAAAACTGGAGCTGAAGTGAGTCTCTTCTTAAGTTCTTGAAAACTCTTCTCGCGCTCTTCGCTCCACTCAAATCTTGAATCCTTCTTGTAAGCCTCGTAAGAGGTCCCGATATCTTTGAAAACCCTTCAACGAAACATCGATAATAACCTGCTAGTCCAAGGAAACTTCGGACATTGGTCACGGTCTTTGGTTGCTCTCAGTTCACTACTGCCTCGATCTTAATGGGATCTACTGTGACACCATGCTTTGAGACGACATGTCCCAAAAAGTTAACCTCTTCTAACCAAAATTCACATTTGCTGAGTTTGGCATACAATTGGTGTTCACGCAAAGTTTGCAGAGCGACTCGTAAGTGTTCTTCATGCTCTGTCTTCTATTTAGTATATTAGGATGTCGTCAACAAACACGACGACGCAGGAGTCCAGGTGTGGTTTAAACACCCGATTCTTTAAATCCATAAACGACGCCAGTGTGTTTGTCAACCCAAACGGCATCACTAAAAATTCATAGTGTCCATACCTTGTTCTGAATGCCATTTTCTGAATGTCCTCGGCCTTGACTCTCAACTGATGGTATCCAGATCTCAGATCGATCTTGGAAAAGTACTTCGCCCCTTGCAACTGATCGAACAAGTCATCTATTCTTGAAAAAGGGTATCGATTCTTCACAGTGAGTTTGTTCAAATGTCGATAGTCAATGTACAACCGCATAGACCCATCTTTCTTTTTCACAAACAAAACTGATGCTCCCCATGGAGACACGCTTGGTTTTACAAACCCTTTATCCATAAGCTCTTGCAACTGCTCTTTCAACTCTTTCAACTCAGCAGGAGCCATCCCATATGGTGCTTTTAAAATAGGCTCCGCTCCTGGTGCTAAGTCGATAGCGAATTCCACTTCTCCCTCTGGAGGTAATCCTAACAATTCTTCTGGAAATATGTCTTCGAACTCTCACACTACTGCTATCTCAGAAATAGCATTCTTTTCTTCTTTGTCTCCCTTCAGATATGCCAAATAACCGTTACACCAAATTTTGATTAAATGTTCGGCTCTGACTGCAGAGATGAGTGGCACCTGTGTTGATCTCTCTCCTCGAAATTGAAACGATCTCCTTGTGTTAGGTCAGAAAAATGATGACCTTGTTCTTGCAATCCACTGTTGCACAATGATGAGACAGCCAATCCATGCCAAGGATCACATCGAATCCTTGCATGTCCAACAATATTAATTGCGCATCTAATTCATAGATGACGCCATCCCGAACGCTCACTATTACTGATTTGCAGACTAACTCTATGTCCACTAATTCTCCCGTTGGGATAGACACTGATAACACAAAGTTTAGTGTCTCCGAAACAATCTTCATTTTCTTTGCAAATCTAGGAGTGATAAAGGAGTGGGTAGACCCTGGGTCTATCAACACTCGTGCGTCACGTGCTATATAGCATCATTTTCATAGACTTGTAACGTACCTATAACACATACATATACATATATATCATATACTTTATTTAGAATTTTTCTAACGTACAAAAATAAGTCCAAGTTCTTTTCTAATGAATGCACCTGTTCTATCTAAAATTGTATTTAAATTGAAACTCTTATTTAAAAGAAATCTCACCTTGGATGACGTCATGTGCACTCCCTGCTTCTTGGGCGGTGCCTGCATAGGCTCTCCCTTAAACAACTGGTTTTCGTGATTGAATAGGTCGTGGCATGGAAGCTGAGGTCATCTTCTCCTTAATTGCATTAGGGCAATCTCTAATCACGTGGCCCATCTTGCCACATTTAAAACAGCCCCGCATTCCTTGCCTGCAATCCGCCATTTTGTGGGACTTGCCACACTTGGCACAAGTCTCTCTTGGTCTTGAAGAAGCAGCTCGTGAAAAATCTTGTGCAACTGTGGCTCCAGCGGAAATAGCAGGACTCTCATACCTCATCGGTCTCCCTGACGCCAACAATGGGAATCTTTGATGAGTGGTCTGTTGTGCGGCTCTCCCATACCCTGTCTGGAACGGTTGTCTCTGATTCGGTGCTATGAACCTCGACTTCTTATTCATCGGCTCATAACTCCCAATCCTACCTTGATCTATGCTTCCTCTTCCCTGTTGTTCCCTTTGACGGTATCGGTTATTCGACCACTAATGCCTTACTCATGACCTCTCCATAGGTCTTTAGCTGAAATGGTGCAACTCCTCCTCGGATGTCCGGCCTTAAACCCTATTGGAACCTCTTCGCTTTCATCACATCAGAAATTACGTAGTCTAGAGCGAAACGAGTCAGTCTCATAAGTTCTACTTTGTACTCTCTTACGGTCATCTTTCCTTACAATAGTTGTAAAAATTGGGTCTCCATTTGATTCCTCACAACCTCCAGAAAGTACTGCTTGTTGAACTCTTCAACGAACTCATCCCATGTCCATGGCATATCTGGAGTTTCTTGAGCCCTAGTCCGCGAAACCGATTTCCACCAAGGCCCAGCCTCCCCATCTAGCATGTAAGTTGTCCAACGGACGCTTTCGTCCTCTGTGCATGTCAGTACACTAAATACCTTCTCCATTTCACTCAGCCAATTTTCGGCTGCCATGGTGTCTGCCTGCCCTGAAAATCTAGGAAGTCTCATCCTCTTAAATTCGGTAAATGCTGAAGCTACTGGTAGTGTAGGTCCTACTGGAGGCGTAGGTGTTCGATGTTGCTTTGGGGCGGCATGAGCTGCCAAGGATGCTGCCTATTGTGCCATGGCAGTTGCCATGGTTTTCATAGTATGCATCATCCTCTAACGCTGCTCTCTTTCTTCATTTCTTTCCCTCACCCTATCTTGTTCTCTCTGATCTCGATCTTGTCAGTCTCGATCCTGAATTTCTGCTTGATTTTGGTTCTCTTCTTGGCCACTGCCCTCGGGAACCTCCCTATTTCCCAATGGCACTTTGTTCGTAGGCGAGATAAACTCATCTCTACTGCGCAAATTCCTATCATGACCCCCCCTGGGTCGGCCTCTTCCTCTAGGAAACATAACGGTCTGCATGAGAAACCACGGTTTTGTTAGCAAAAGTCTCTATGTTCTGACTAAAATGATTATCAGAAATTTAAAAGAAACGCCTCTGATACCAACTGTGATAGCCTGAATTTCGACACCCCGAAACTCGTGCCATCAGCACGACCTTCAAGGCCGTATCCTGTGATTTTGTATGGAGCATTGGTATATACAAGCCAAAAACTACAAGTAAAGCACATGCATCTACTCTGAACAAGTTCTCATGCATTTAAGATAAAAAGAGACTCTAAAGACAGTTCTAGTCCCATGCCAATTCATGGACATAAGAACTTACCCGAACCATCGGTGATAACTGTTCACCCCAGTCGGTTTGTCAAAAGAATCAAGGTATTTAATTACATTCAAAATAAAGAGGCTTGACATACCAAGCCGTACCTAATACTCCCAACTCACTCTCAAAGTACGCAATGGGTCTATTAGAAGAATTCCTCAAGAGGAGGGTCTGACTCTTCTCTAGCATGTAATTCGAATCCCCTGGATCAACGTCTCCAGAAGTCTCTGCTGCCGCTAGTCCTGGACCTGCGACGTATAGTCTAAGGGGTGAGCTACATCCTAGCTCAATAGGGAAACACAGTGAACATATAAATTAAGCTCTCACATATATGTTAAAACAGTTTAAAGACACAATTTATCTGATAGAACTGTTGAAAGACAATGAAATAATTTGAATTAAAAAGATAGATACAATTGTTACTTTGCATGACTTTATTTATTTTCATCTTACTGATATAGTAACGGATTCGGCCTAATCACTTAAATCTTAACTTATGTAGTCCCCGAGCAATATAGCATCGAGCTCCGATGGAATACCCACCATCGTCGTCTAAATAGACACTTGTTATATGTTACAATTTAATATCACCCAGGCCCCTTTCTCTTAGGCGGCGGGGTCTATTCTCAATTCAACATCCCTGGGATGTGCTATGGTGTACGATTTGGCAGCCGTACTGGTCACAGATATCCTGCCGAGTCAGTTGTGGGTATCCCGCCACGTCGGTGGAGTATTCTAATTAAACCTTAAATAACAAAATATCGAATGTGCTCTACATATAGTTATTCACCGTGATTGTGCTAATTTTATTACATTAGGCCGTATCGCTCTTCTTTTGCTTCACCATTTGATTTCATCTGCATTCCTGGGATACTACTGGTTTAATGCATCATTCAGATGCCCATTGTTACAATTCTTCGTCCCCTGGGGACTTCATAATTCCATTTAAATTTGCACACACACACACACACGCATATGTTGGAAACATATTTAATATGACTATTCTCTTGAGATACTCTACATGATTGAAATACTCTACATACATGATTTTGACGAATTAAAGTATATGTTTCAAGATATTCCTTACCTCAAGCAAAATCCAATGCGTTCCTTTCTCGTAGAGGTTTACGCATAACCACTCATGTCACACTTACATCGCATGTGTTATGAATTTACTTAGAATGGTCTCTAGAACCCTTGGAAACACAGCTCTCATAATTTACACTAAAAGAAATGAGAAAATCGAGTAATTCTTCGTGCGAGCGGTCATTTAGCATCGCTCGAGCGAGCACTTGACCTCTCTAGAGCGATCACAATTCATCGCTCAAGTGGTCATTATTTATCGCTCGAGCGAGCACTATTCATCGCTCGAGTGGTTATTATTCATCGCTCGGGCGAGCACTATTCATCGCTCGAGCGGTTATTATTCATCGCTAAGAGCGAGCACTGTTTATCGCTCGAGCGGTTATAATTTGAGGTATCTGTAGCTCTAAGCGATGCCTCGCTCGAGCGAGCTTCTCCTTCACTGTGGGTCTCGCTCGAGCGAGTCTAAAACACGAATATGCTCAGAATATTCCTTCTGTCCTTGCTCGAGCGATCCATTTAGACCGCTCGAGCGAGCCACGAAAAGATGTAAGTTCTCTATCTATTCGAGAACTATTACCTTCTTCATGAGAGGCTTATTAAAGTCAAGGATTTATTCGTCTAGTAGTTTATACTCTACTTAAACATATGTAAACATCTAAAACCATACCTTACTCGATAGATCTCCTATAGTTTGATCCAAGCTTCGTCTAAACGTAAAAATTTCCAAGGTTCTCTACTGCTTAAGAATCAATGAACCTCTCCTCTTCTTTTGTAAACCTTCTCCTCTTTCTCTCTATTTTACCTTCTCTCTATCTATGCTAATTTAGGTTATGTAGGAGTGACTCTCCTCCCCACTTTCACTTATGTAGTGAAAGTTAGAATGTTTCACATATACACACCTAGTATATATATATAATTTTTGGTTTCCTTGTGAATCACAAATACACATGCATGGTATGTGATGTGCACGGTTCTAAAAAATCTGGGGTTATGACAACCTCGGGTACAAATGCATTCACGTCCTTAATATTAGAAATATCAGTGTTCTCACCTGCAACTATTAGAATTCATGGGATGAGTTTACTCAGTCACGTAAACTTAGTGGATTGCACAATCGATCCACCATAACTTACCCAGGTGATCGTGTATGCAATCGGGTGAGTGAAAGTGATAAAACCAAGCAGCTATATGTGATTACGATTTATTGGATGATCTCATCATATACAATATTGAAATTGAAAGACATAACGTAGAATGAAATGTGATCAGTCGCATAATTTATCATTTTATCACCCTTAACTTAGTGATGCTAGGACTTAGTTTGCTACTAACAAATTATTAATGTACAGATATTAAGGAAAAATAGCAAAATAGAGCTAAAGTGTTAATCTTTATCAAAATGAACTCAAAAAGCAGTAAAAAAATGGTTGAGCATAAAATACAAATCTTCGCCTAAAAAGAAATGAAGAATCATATTTTACGATTGTGCGAAACAATATACTAAGAAGAAAGAAATCGTAATTTACGATTCTCTAAAGAAAAGCCGTATTAAGTAAAGACGATACAAGAGAAAACGAAGAATCGTTAGCTGGAAGCCTACTAAAAATATAAAATAGTGATTTACGATTTTCCAAAAAGAATAGAAAGAAGAAATAGTAATTTATGATTTATCAAAAATAGAAGCTTTCGACTGCTGCTGAATGAGAGAAGATACACCGTTATACATATTTTTAGAAGTCTTCTACAATTAAAAGTCTGACCAACCATAGATCTGAGAGATTGACGAAGAAGACTCTTAAAAGGACTATGTTGCTGAAAAATCAGAGAACACTCTAGAAGCAATCAACTTTCAAAGCAAGGAAGAATAAAAATAGAAATTAGAGTTATATTAGGAATCTTTTTAATTTCTTTTATTAGAATTAGATCTTTGTAAATCGATTCCTTATGATCTATAAATAAGAGAGCCTAGTATAGGAATAAGCATCGAAAAATTTCAGCATCAATTGATGCTTGAGGTTGAATTTTCTTCCGATCAGTAGTGTATACTAGATAGAGTAGATTAGATATCAGAGGTTTCTCATGAGCAATTGACGACTGCGACTGAGGGGTGAAGGATATATTTTACTTTACTTTCTAGTTTAGATTTATTTGCTTTATAAACATCTTCAAGTTTTGATTTAAATTGACAACTCAGGTTAGAATTTGCAGATTAGTGTAACGATTTTACTTTTTCATCTTTAATTTTCTAAGGTTTGATTGACGCCCAAATGTTAGGAAGTTATTGATTAGATTAAATCTGTATTGATAGGATCTTAGAATTGATTGACGCCCACTACTAAGAGACTGAAAATATAGTGTAACGGTACTGTTTAAATTTATAAATATTCGATAGCTGAGATTAAGATTGATGACCTTAATCTAAAAAAGGATGATTAGGATTTATTTTTCTGTAAATTTAGATTAACGAACCATTCTTTTATTCATATTTCTCCAGTAGTTTAGAATCTTAAGAGATAGATATAAGTTTTTGAAACAAGAATATAAAAATCTATAGAAGATAATCACTTCCTCATGGGATCGATCCTATCGCTACGCTATAATTTCCACTGTGCATTTGCAATAGGTTAAGGCTTGATTTTAATTTAAATATATACATACAATAAAGTCGTTCAAAATGTATATGATGCATCAATTCCTTATTTCTATTCTTATCTGTCTTATCAACTTATCTTATGTCATATCTTAAATCTTATCATAGCTCTATACGCCTACACAATGTCATTCGCTTCTCACTTAACTTATGTAAATGACTTATGCTAGTGCCGCTGCTTAAGCCTACAATGCGAGGTCTATGTGTAGAAAATCACCTAACCTCTGTATAGTATCGTATACCACCATTCAGCTCGATGAGGTTGTATGCATTTAAGTCAGTGTCCACTTACGTTCGAGACATTGTTGTGTCGTAATGTCCATAAGACCCATTTTGGCTGCAGAGGTTGGATCTTACAATGACACGCAAGACATGCCATGTGTAGAAACTTATTCGTATTTTGTTAGCCTTTACAGCATAACTTATCAATGCTTGTATCTTACTTTATCTTATATATAATTTCCTATCATTTTTTTATAATTTATTTTAGAATGAGTTACGGTGCGATAAACTTCACTAAATTACACTTTTCAACTGATATTTTTGTAGTAATTTGGATGTACTTCCTGTGATAACCCATACTCTTATAGAGGTGTTACATTCGTCCATGAATGCCTATATTTCAAGTTTCACGCAATCGTGAAAGGGACCCCACCATGAAAAAGGCTTAAAAGTCGTTTGTCGTGCCTTATTTTTTTTATCCTACCATATACATGTTCTAGCGCACTTCTATGATTATGGATATAATGCGTATTGATGAAAATACTCAATGAAATATGTATTTTACATAACCCGAAAACATATCTTGATAATTGAGATTCACGAACGATGATGAACATAAAGGAGTACAATATACTTTAGATTAAAGCCAATAAGAGGTATAGTAATTCTCCCTTAAGCATGACATATAAAATTTGAATTGCAAATATGTGGTGAAAATGTGGGATAAAAGTATATCATCATATGCAAATTGATATATAGAAAAGGCAATTACAACGTTGGAAGTGTAATTAATGAAATAGTAGTATTTGTTATCGGACTTACTTTACCATTCGCTCTATTAACTTAGATACTGAAGGTATTCAAGATGAAAGGTGAGTATTTCTAAGTAGGAGTTTTACTTTATGATTGAGCTCCAACACCTCTTCTTTGATGTAATCAGATGTATATAAGTTATTGACTGATCGGTAATGCGATCGGAATTTGTTTTGAGCCCTAAAGTGACACGCATATCCTAAGTAAGATTATGGGAGTCTCAATGGAGGTGACGGACAATACCAATGTGTCCTAAAATCCCCAAAACTTTAAGATCGAGCCTTGATTTGCCTCATTCGGATGTCTAAGTGGAAAGCTACATCAACTAACTTCCAACCTATAGTTTTGTCACATTTTTTTGAACCTAAAGAAATGAAATTAATTCATTTATGTGCTCATTGAAGAGTTTGGTGACAGAGCAAACAATGCATAAGTGTTCATAGTACCGAAAAACCTCAGGTTAAATTCCTACTTCACTCAAAACAATCAACGGGGAAAAAAAATTAACAATTCAAGAGCTGTCAATTTCGACTGGTCGACCTATCGAGATTTCAAAAGAAACAGAGGTATAGTTGATCTTGATTGGTCAAAGTCTCATCTCGACCCATCAAGATTTCAGAAAAAAAGAAGAAGAAGAGAACAGAGCTCGACTGGTCGAAACTGAATTTCGATCGGTCAAGATTTCAAACAGAGGACAAAAAAGCCTTATACAAACTCGACTGGTCGAGTTTCACAGGTAAAGATAAATCTCGATTGGTGGAGATTGAATCTTGACCTACCAAGATTATTAATTTCGGAATAGGTCGAGTTTGGCAGCAAATTCGTTTTTTTTTTTTTTTTTTCAATTATAATTAGGGTTGTTTTAGAGTTTCTTTTTAAGGTAAATTGAATAATCTATGATGGATTGAAGGGCACCCACTTGTTGAAGCGTGAACGGTGGTTTTGCAATAATTCGGGTTGGCGTGAATGGATGGTCGGAGCGCCGATTTGCTTGAGCCTTCTAGCAAATAAACTTCCCTTACAACAAAATCTGTCGCAACAATGAGGAACACCGGTGGGTGATTGAGATTCATAAAAGAAGGCTCAGGTTACCGTTATGATGGTGGTCTGACTCGTTGTATTGCTCGGCCATGGATCTTGTTTAACGAGAAGGAAATGGTCGTTTAATGTGGCTACAAAAATGGAGATGCCAACAAGGGAATGGGGGTCAAAGAGACGGAGAAAAAAGAACAACAGAGAGACGGATGCAAAGAGGGAATGAGATAGAGAATTTTATTTCTCACCTTATATAGAAGGAATGATGAGATTTTATTGTCCTAATTGCTTAAAGTAATAAGTCTCTTATGATTCAATTATCATCTTTGGTGTAAATTAGATCTTATTTCAAAAGTTTCTTTATTTTTTATTTATGTAGGCTATAATAGGGTGTGAGTATATGCATCGAACTTGGTGAAAAGAAATCCGGGTCATAACACCAAGAGAAATCCGGGTCATAACACCAAGAGTGTCCATCGTATGAGTGCAAATAGAGGTACCCTAATAATTCCTACATTATAATTAAGTCCTTTCGAAGGCACGTGAACTTTTCCTACATTTTGTTTTTTTTGTTAAATAAACTAATTTTTGTCAGTTGTCACCAACTTTTGCTTTCTGCACACCGTTGAATTTATTTTTTAATGTGCTACGCTCTTAGCACTTAGTAGGTCTCTTAAAATATAGGTTGGCTAGCCAAAGAAATTTGACACGTGTACGACCCACTTGCTTTGGGCAGTCGCCAACTTACCAACTCCGTGAATCTAGGCGTCGTCGGTTCAGTTTGTAATATGGCGAAAAGCATAGGGCAATTGTAAATGAATGAAGACGGGATTTGGTTGGGTGAGGAATGAGGATGCATTAAGGAGAGAGAGAGAAGAGAGAGAGAGAGAGAGAGAGCGAGAGAGAGAGGGGAATGGCGGCCTCAGCAGCGAGGGCTCTCTTACAGTCATCACGCATCAACGATCTAGATCTCTTCCGGCTCTCCCTCAGAACGCCCCCACGCCATCTTATCCGTCCATTGCTTCTCCCCTCTACCACCATCACCAAGCAAAAACAAAGACCACCCTTAAAAACCTCTTCTCCTTTAATTTTGAGCTGCCTCGTGTCGGGCGTCGACGGCGGAGGGGTCGCTGACGAATTCGTGTTCACACGAAAATCAGGGTTCCGCCATGAATTCAGAGTGCTGGCTAACATGCTTAAACAGATCGAGCCCTTGGATACCTCCCTCGTCTCCAAGGGCGTCTCCGCTCCTGCCAAGGATTCCATGAAGCGCACCATCTCCACCATGCTCGGTTTGCTCCCATCTGATCAGTTTTCCGTTACTATTAGGGTTTCCCGCCAGCCTTTGGATCGCTTGCTTGTTTCTTCTATCATAACAGGGTAACTAATTAGGAATCAATGATCCCTTATTATTGTTATTATATTGGAGATGGCTGTTTAGGATTTGAATTTGGTTAAAGATTGAATTCAGATCATAATTTCTGGTTTCCAATTGGCTGCATTTCTAATGAAGTAGATTGGCTAACAGTTCCGCTAAGGGCTAGTTTCGACAGAAAATCTAATTAGATTAGATTAATGGCTACTGCTCTTGAGTAAAATTGTCAAAAGTAGGCTATTTTGTATACTAGTAGTCATGGTAGACAATTTGCCCCAAATCATGATCACCCTTGATTCAAGGAGGACTTGAAATGACTGTGATCATGTTTTGGGGCAAATTTTTCAAACAATGAACAATTAGGGTAGCCTAATCTAATTAGATTTTCTATCCAATCTGGCTCTAAATTAGTTCGCTATTCATTGGGGTCTAGAATAAAATTATGACTGGGGATTATAACACGGACTGAGTGATATTAGTTATTAATTTGAAAAACAGTATAGTTAGTTTGTTAAAATAGAAGAATCGGATAACAATTAGGGGTAGGCTTGGAAAAAACATGTGAGTTCTTGGAGGGAGTTTATAACATTATATAGAGTAATTCTACTTCTTCTTTCTTTTCTTTTTTTTTGTTAATTTTTTTAGTGTATAATTTGTTGAAAGTTTATAGGTTCTTTATGATTGATAATATGGGTTCGGCTGTATTTTCCTTCTTTGATTGGGATTCTGTAGGTATACGTTGTGGAATGCAGAGTACCGTGTTTCTTTGATGAGGAACTTTGATAGCTCTCCAGGGAATATGGAAGAGCCAGCTTCTTCTCTTGGGTATGTGGTGAAGGGAAATGAGTGTGAGGAAAGAGGGTTTGGCGATGAGGTTGATGGTGGTGAACATGGTGAAGACATGGAAAGAAGAATACCTCAGAGTCTCGGGGATTTGTCACCTGCTGCTTTGAATTACATTAAAGAGCTGAAATCAGAATTAGCAACAATAGAGAAGGTGAGAGCTCTCTCATTGTCTGCCTTTCTAGTACCGTTCTTACGCGGTTACGCCTAATATTTTCGATTTTTTTTTATTTTTATATATACAATTATTCACTCTCTCTCTCTCTCTCTATATATATATATATATATATATATATTCAATTCTAGGTGCTATACTATT
Source organism: Chloranthus sessilifolius (assembly GCA_021018995.1). Classification (NCBI taxonomy): domain Eukaryota; kingdom Viridiplantae; phylum Streptophyta; class Magnoliopsida; order Chloranthales; family Chloranthaceae; genus Chloranthus; species Chloranthus sessilifolius. The sequence goes on from CM037585.1 coordinate 98,912,704, forward strand.
AGGCCTAATAACTATAGCTTATATTTGTTAATAGCAACTCTATGCATAATATACGATTCATAGGGTAACTGTAACCTATGCATAATATAAGATTCATATGCCTTCACATGTATGTGTTTATTCATTATATGATTTGTGGAAGTGTTTTGATTCATCTAGTGTAAACTTGACTTGCTGTATATAGGGTTTTAACATGGACTAACACTGCTTTGGAAATACCACTAGCATATACAGTGGTGATGGGGACACTTAGTTCTATCAAATTTATATGCATGATGAGTAATCTAATTCATGCCCTTCTTAACTGTTTTTGTAACAGATAGCAATAAATAAGTCGCAACTTGTGACTGGAAATGTTTCACTTGTATGTAGAGGATATGGTACAAAATAGTACTAATGCGAGAAATAGGAAAGTCGATCACAATTCAAGACTATATTCTGTTACTTAGTTATAGGAGCACTTTGATGGACATGGATTTCTTGAATTGATTTTATATGATTCTTAGACAATGAGATCGACATGTTTTATGTGAATAATGATATCTTAGTCGATTTTATTATTTTCAATGAATTGGAGAAATAACAAATTTTTGCTCTTTTTAGTCTTTCCTATTCTCTACAAACTCAGTGTGACACTAATTATATAGTATCATCATCGTCGTCATCATCATCACAGCCTTATCCCATCTATTTAAGGTTGGCTTTGTGCGATTCCTATTTCTATTAACACTTTATTGGGTACAAAATATTTGAATAATGAATGTGGTTGGATTGTCAATGAAATGAGTAGTTGTTGTGTATTTTCTAGTTAGGAAGAGTTAGGGGGCATTAGTTTTGTCAAAATAATTTGAATCGTGTAATTTGAATCAAATCGTATGTACGGTGATAGAATTCACTATGTGAATCCTCTATTGTATACTATCATACGATTCAAAGTTTGAATCATACGATACAATTTGAAACAGAAATACGTTTGGGTAGCAATGAACCCCAATATTTTAATAACTTAAAATATTTTTGTTAGATGCCTATCTTAGCCTAAACCCACCCTTGACCATGAATCATTTGAGTCATGCGAATTTGAATTGAATCGTAAGTATAATGAAACAATTCACTATATGAATCACATATTATATAGGATCTTAAGATTCAAAAATTTGGATCATATGATACAATTTGAAATGCAGGATTGTGAATTGAAATACATTGTGGTAACCATCAGCACCAATTTCTTTTTTACTAACATTTATAACTTTTTTATTAGCAACCTTAGCTCATGATACGATGGGGCCTTCATCCCAAGACCAAATTGGCCCACTGCTTCCAAAGTTCCAAGGCCGTTGCAAAACTTTTCAAGCAAACGGTATTGAAAGGAATCCCTGTTTAATAAAACCATCTACCTAATAACTGACAAGCCTTTTCTCTCTCTCTTCTTTCTTATATCTATCATTCAATATCGTTTGTTTAGATTTTTGCCTTCCTTCCATTGTCAAATTTGGAGTAGTAGTAACAAACCCATCCATAGGGCCTCTTGTACGAGGATTTGTAGAGCCCTTTTTCCTAGAACCGATTGATCTATGTATTTCTTCAACATCTATATCTACAAATTTTGTATACACATCTTCCTCAACAACTCTCCCAAGTACATCACGCTCATCTATCAAGTCATAGACCATCCTTCTCTTGGTCACTTTTTGTATTTTTGACACATCCAAAACTTGTCTCATTTCCTCTCTCATGTCTGGAGGACACTTAAGGCATCCTATTGCATTATTTCCTACCCTAACAAGATGTTGCTTTTGTCGAGTTATTCCTCCCTTTGTAGTCTTACAAAAATTGCATGTCACGGTATTTGTGTTCCTCTCATCCACTTAAGCTCATAAAAGACGAACCTGAGTCTTCCATAAAATACTGTTTCAGAATTTATGTTAATATTAATATGGGAGCTACAAGCATACACCATGACCTGTCAAAAGACACAGGAAAAACAGAGGAAAAAAAAATAAAAAGAACAAATAGGAAAAAAAAAAAGAAAAAACAGAGGAAAAAAAAAAAGAAAAAACAGAGAAAAAGAGAGAAAAAAAAACATTAAAAAAAAAATAAAAACAAAAAGTGAAAAAACAAAATAAAAAACAGAAAAAAAACTAATCCCATAAATTTTTCTGAATGTCAAAGAAAAAAAAAAAAAACTAATCCTAGTAATTTTACTTTACAAAATGAATAATAATTCTCTAAACAACCTCATTCATTTTCCTTAGAATTGGAATGCTGAGCACAAGAAAAATTTAAGAAAATATATATTTATATAGGGTATGCTTTTTAAAGTAAAACAAATATGAAAATAAAAATGAACATACAGTCAGTCATATTGAAAAAACAGAGAACAAAAACACTGAAAAAACATAGGGAAAAAAATAGAAAAACCAGAGAAAAAAAAAACAGAAAAGAAAAATAGAAAAAAAAAATTTATAAATGGCGTACCTTGTCGAAGGAGCTGCTGAAGCCTGAAGGTGTTGGTGAAGCCGTGCATTGAAGGAGCTAGAAAAAAGAATAACAGTGAAAAAAATTAACTAATAGAAAACAAAACAGAAAAAAAAAGACAACAAAACAGAAAATAAAATAAAAAATAAAATAGAAAAAAAAAACAGGAAAAAAAAATGGCGTACCTTGATTGTCAAAGGAGCTGCTGGAGCTGTGTTGGTGAAGCAGGGAGATTGAGAGAGGGAGAGCGAGAGACTGAGAGCAAGAGATCTCTAATAGCCCTAAGTCTCAACTCCCAACCCTTTTATATGAGTTTTATAAGTTAACTTATAAGTTATATCTTATAACTTATAATATAACTATATAAGTACTCTGACTTATCTTACAATATAAATGATAGCTTATATAATTTATTATGAATAGCGTATATTGCGATGCTATGGCGCTATACCGCCATAGCGTCGCCATCTGTTAAGCTCTCGCCATTAGAGCATATATGGCGATATATGGCGCCATTCGCCATGGCGATGCCTTGACTACCATGATGGCGAAAAGATCTTAGATTGCATCACCTGGAATATCCTGCGTCTAAGGGAAATTTCAGCTGTGAAAAGATGCCCAATTGACATAAGGACGATTTTAAAGACGCAGTTTTGATCGTTGAGGCGAATCAAACTTGACGATTAATCTTCAGGATGATCTCATGGTTGTGGGATATGGTGATCCAAATCTACACCAACCACTGAAAAGTAAAAGCAATTATTGTTAGTATTGCTTGAAGGTGAAGCTTTGGGTACCAAATATATGACCCGATGGTGTTCGATAATGTACTGGTCACATCATCAAACGAAAGGGAGGACAAAATGGGCAATACAGAGGCAAAGCAACTCATTGGAGTTGAGTTTTTCTCAAATTGGGGAGAATGATGCAAGCCTCAATTGGATGGCTTCAGATTTTTAGGTTCAAAGGAGCAGAACCTGGCACTGTTTGGAGCTGTTATGGAGCAGGTTCAGAGCTGTTTTGGGTCAGATTCTGGACCAGTTCTGAAGTGCATTTGGAGCAGGCAGATCCCAGGAGTTTCGAGCGGAGTTGGGATAATCCTGGAGCAGATCTGAAGCACTCATATCCGTGGGAGCGTTAGGGAAGATTTGGGGCCTCACGATTACTTATGTGACCGCGTGAGACCAACAGGGATCGGGGACTTAATTCTCAAAATCTGCCCTCACATGATCACTTGAAAGGGGAAGAGGGGACCGAGCCTTACTCGGAATTATTGTTGAGATCACAGAATTGTTTTTCTTATGTTTTTGTTGGGTCCTAAGTTTTAGGGAATGGGAGTTCTAGGAATAAAAAATATTACCATATTTTAGAGTCCAAGTTATTTGTAAGTTAGAAAATAGTTACTTTCTTTTTACTTAAAAAGTTCAAGTAGACTGGGACTCTTATTTGAAGGGATTTTGTTACTTTGTTATCAATTAGGATAAGTTCAGCCATCTGAGACTTAATATAGGAGCTTTTATTGTTGTAAACTCAGTTTTTAACGAAGATTGAATAAAATACGGAAGTTTATTTTCTCATTGCTGCTGCTGTTGCACTGCTGCTGGAAGAGATCCTTATCTCACCGTTGAAGCTCTTAACTCTTAAGTTTATGCAGTAAATTCTGAACTGCTGAGAACTGTAAGTGCTGTGATTTTGGTAATATATTTTCCTTCCAGATTCATTGATAACTAGAATTTTGGAACACTATTCTGGAATCTTGAGACGGAATAAAGCTTGTATTAATCTGACCTTATAACTGCTGCTATAAGCTATTGCACTTTACTTTTTTGTGGATATTTTTAGTCTTATTAGAGTTAAAATTTAGATTAATATTTGCTGAGGTAAAACTGTGCTCTTACGGAGTCTCATCATCGATATAAAGGCAGCCCTCTTTAGGACTGTTGTCATCGATCTTACCACAATATTAGAGGGATTGTTAATCCGCAGGGGTAGCTCAGTTGGTAAGGCCGTGGGTTTGCTCCCCATAGGTCGCCAGTTCGAGTCCCCGTAGGGCCACTGGAGTATTACCCGGTCGTTAGCTCCAGGGCCCTGTGGATTAGTTGAGGTGCGCATAAGCTGGCCCGGACACCATGGTTATAAAAAAAAAAATATTAGAGGGATTGCTGAGTGTTTACTCATATAGCAATAACAGAATTAAAGGGATCCTTACCTCTTGAATGATCGTGGAATGCGGTCTACGTTAGATGTCAGTGGCTATACAGATATTTATTAATAGTAAATCAGTCAAAATATCAAAATATAGTTTCACTAATTTGGTGCTCATGAATATTTTTACCTCTCCCATGCTTTTGTCATTTTGATGGAAGGAGATTGACATGTGCAAAGCCTCTGGTGCATGGGCCAAATACCTAATGTTATCTCTATCCTTTAATTAATTTGTGCTTATTTTCTAGAGTTGCCACGTCACCATAAGCTAAAACTCTCTCACTTGATAAATCTCACAATACCCAATCCGTCTAAACTCTCATTTGAATGGTTTAGATTAAAGTATAATGAGGACTTTAATAGTATTTAGATTTAGATATAGCTTACTCACCTTTATATTAATTGATTTTAATGTTATTACTAATGATTCATTTGTTCCACTGTAGTACCCATAAAAAATAAAAAAGACAATAGAAATTTTAAAAAAACAAAAGGACCCCTAAAATGACGTTAGTAACTTCTTTGACCAACATGAAATTTATTTAAATTTTAAACTATAAGTATTTTTTATTCTAATTGAAAGTTTTCCAAAAGAAACATAACCCTCATATTTTCTTTTAGTGTATATATATATATATATATATATATATATATATATATATAGAGAGAGAGAGAGAGAGAGAGAGAGAGAGAGAGAGGCCCGTATAGAGAGGGAAAAAGAGAGAGGCCCGGGACGTTACACACAAGGTAGTGTTTGGTGCTATCTGCGATCCAGCTAGGCACCGCGTGGCACCCAACCGGAGAATCGGGTGCCACGACAACTTGCCCAAGGTCGATCAGGGACCATCTAATTTTTTAAATTTAAAAATGGTGATTTTAAACTGTTAAATATTGGGTCATAGTTGAAAAAAAATTCAATGCATCAAGTTTGGGCTGCGAACTGCGATGATGTTTGACCTATGATTTGAATGGCAATTTCTTTTTTTCTTTCTAAAACCCGAAGGGACTGGCTGAACTCTTAGAGGATGTGGTGCAACTCAAGATCATGTCTCATATGGCACATGATCTAGCAGTCGAAGGTAGCGTGAAAACGCTACCTTCATAGTTACCTACCGTCCCCTTCCCCCCAACACACGCACACACAAGTACATGTAGAAAATGTTAAAGAGTAGAGTAGTTTTCCATATATATGTTTATATGTGAGCAACTATTAGGTGTTACTCCACTAATACCTGCAGCTGACATTGGTGCAATGTACACAACTAAGAACTTAACTATCCATAATCTTGGTCGACAAGCTTTTTGACCATAATAACAGGTCATAAATTGTTTTAGATTCGTTTTTATGTGGTGTTCATTGCATTAATACCATTTGGACATTTGGATATTAGTGGGGCAATACCTTACATCACTCTCTCTCTCTCTCTCTCTCTATATATATATATATATATGAGACCTAAAAATCCTTATCTGCCTATTTTCAAGATTATATTTTCGTACTTTTATGAACTTTCTTGCTGCCTGTCTGCTGACCTGGCTTCTGTTCTCTCAGGAACTGAATGCTCAGAAGCTAGAAAATATAAGGATGGAATGTAACAAAGAAGCCAACAATGATTTGTTAGAGTACTTGAGGTCTTTGGAACCTGACATGGTATCTGTAACTTCCTGAAATCTGTAATTTAAATTTGCATGAGATCTTTTCAGAACCTGGTTTATTTAGCCAATGAACTCAATACAATATGCATCACCTTCTTTTGGACAGGTGACTGAATTATCTCGACCTTCATCACCAGAGGTTGAGGAAATTATTCAGCAACTTGTGCGGAACATCCTACAGAAACTGTTTAAAGATGGAAACCCTTCTGATTTCTTAGAAGATTCAGTCATAGGAAAGACAGAGAAGTACCCTGTTGATGATTTTGAGCATTGTGATGCTATCGGCACCTCTCGGGATTATCTTGCAAAATTACTTTTCTGGTGTGTTTTGATTTTCGTTATTAGCTATTTTATATCGTTCATAGTCCATACTATTGTTGCCATTATCCATATTTTCAAGATTCTGCTCATTTGAAAGAAATTGTTCATGTATTTAGGAAATCTGCATAGTGATACACATCACCACACACACACACATGATTGGAGGCAAGGTATCGGGCATCGGTCCATCTTGGACCGATACGGTATTGCCACACTAAATCGGTCTTTATTTTCTGATAAATGTAATAAAAAGAAAATTTTGAATTTGTATCAGTTAGTATCGGCCGATACTGACCCGTATCGGTCTGGTACTGATACCGATTCTGATACCAATACCACCTAGATATCTTATTGGGGTGGTATCGATACTCGACGAAACCGATGCGTATCGGTATCGGCTGAGTTTTGATACCATGATTGAAGGTGCATGCTCTTACATTTGCATTCATGTACATCATATGTATTTATGCAAGTGCATTATGTTCATCAAACATTAGTGGTGTATGACATGTAATTATGAACGCATGAGTGATCTATTTGTTTAAATTATATGACAAGTTCTTCTATATATATAGCATGAGTTTAACACAGCCCCATTTAAGAATGATGAATAGAAGGCTCAAAAAGAGTAAATGGACCTAACAACGACGAATATACATTACCCCTATCAGGTTCAGCAACTTTCATTATCATTATTCCCTTGCCCAATTTTTATGGAGTTGGATTTTTGAGTCTTATTTCTCCACTGATTTATGTTCAGGAATAAACTCTACGTTACTCCACAGTTCATCATTTTGGTTCTCAACACTTCCCTCGAAGTCTTTATTAGTCTAACTCTTCTCCTTGTGCTTCTATTGTTTGGATCTCTCGTGCTGGGGCAGTTTCATGTCTTCATCGGTCTTGCACAAACCATCTGAAGCAACATTCTTTAAATGATCACATGATTCTGCACTTCACGTGTGGGTCTCTTGTTGACCCCACTTTCTTTCTTGCTGTCCTTTTTCTTCTCCCCCATGCAATCCCTCTTTCTCTCAGTTTTATAGAAGTGCCACTCAAAGCTCAGCAATTCTATAGTAGCAGGGATGCTCCAAGTAGATATCCATGGCATCGTGGGATAGACTTCCCTACATTATCATCATCATCATCACCACCACCACCATCATCAACATATCATCTTCACTTTATTATATCTATTTGAAGGGGCCATTTGATGTAGGAAAAAAACGCTAAAACCCTGATTATCTAATTTTGAAATCAATTTGAGATTTAATTGAGCAGCGGAGATATCGAAATTATTCCTAAAACATATAAAATATTTAATAATTTTATTAGGGTAATTTAATTGGTTCGATTTAGCGTCTGTTAGCATATGAATTTCCCCATCTAGAAAATAGGTCTAAAGATAGACTCTAGTTTCGATCTAGTTTAGGGCACCAAGCGAGAATTTCGAATCATTGCGGAATTAATCAATAAGAAGATTATGTCTCTAAAATTCAAGGCTCAAATAGAAATAAACTAGATAAATTACTTGACAATAATCAAAAGGTAAAATAGAAAAGGGATAGAAGATCCAAAGAATCGCTCCAAGGAAGATAGTTTGCCTCACACCAAACCGCACGCGGTAGAAGAATCACTCTTCTAACGAAAATTCATCTCAAGTTCTCTAAAATTCGCATAAAGCAAAACTCATAAATTTTATTAATCATCCATTCCATCCTCATAAGAGATTACAGTGTGTATTTATAAAGAAAAGAAACCCTAAGAATACTATTTCAAATAAAACTCCTAATCAACCATTAAAACTTTCTAATCTAACGGTCATAATTAATGTCACCATTAATCTCATTTATTTTATTACGCGACCACTTTTGAAGAGTCAAATGATGTTTGATTGACGCGAAATTAGTCTTATTTGAAAACTTATCGAAGTAGCTTTCCATCAAGACAAAAATTACGCAATTCTGACATATATTGATAGACTTATGACCACTTTTTCAATGGTTGCATTAAAAGTGATGAAATTAAAAGTCACATATCACATATATGTGCATGACCCTTAAATGATTTAAATAAGGAAATTAATCCTAAAACAAACTATTTATTAAAAGAATCCTAATAAAAGAAAACTAAATCTAGATAAAATGCCTAAAATAATGTGCAACAGGTTTTTAACGGGCCTTTTAAAACCCATTCGTGGGTCCACTTTCTCTTTCTATGTCTCCTCTTTATCCGACCACGATCTCGATGTGTAAGCTTCGATTACGCATCATTTTCCTCTACTTTGAAGAAGTTCGACCTCGAACTTGGCTGACATGGATTTTCATCGCGGAGGTCACGGATAATATATAAGGAACCTCGATCGGGCACTTAATGATGCATGCTCGATGTTTCCCAAATTGCTTTCTCCTTGCAGTCCAAGTGATATCAATTTTCGGTTTACCTTTCCACCTAAGAAGATACTCTTGATATGTTTGGTGTGTCTTTACCTTGGTAACAAAACATGGATCTCCCAAAACTTTTTCATCTAACCTCTTCACATATTGTTCAGGTAGGTATTTGAAAATCAATGGGTAGGTAAGATTGGGTTCAGGTGGATGGGCATCAAGGAATGGGTCTGAAGGTTTTGTTGCTGGACCTTAAAAAAGGTGTACGATTTGCCAACGTAATCATTGCATTAGTACCCATGTGTAGACGAAAATCTAGACTATCATAATGACCCATTTTAAAGATCGGAATTTTTCCAATATAGCTTCTGAACAAACCCTCTACAATTTCTTGCGGGATTTGTTCGGATCTAAATTGAACCAAAACAAAATGACCATCCTTAAATTCATTAAACAAATTTTGTGAGTTAGAAAAGTTTTTATACTTCCATTACTCAATACAATCTTATCATTAATTTCATGCAACTCAGAATGAAAATCAGACAGTAACTCGCAATGCAATGCAGAATGTGACTCAAGACTTGATTCACAACATGACTCTGGATGTGAATCAATATGTAACTCATGAGATGATTCAAAATGCAACTCGAGAATATGGGGTGTACGTGCGTATACGGACTATACATGCTGATGTGTAGGTGACACTACTCAAACTAACGACTCGTGTAATCAACTCAACTGATACTAACGACTCATGTGTGAGTGCCTCGAGTGACTCGTATGAGACTAACACATAACTATCATTCATAACGAAAATAGAGATTTCTTCAACACAAATTAGGTTTAGGGTCATACACTCTTCTATTTCCTCACTCATCACGGTATAAGGGTCATACACTTCCTCTTCTACTTTTAATTTTTCCTGCTCATTTTTTTCAGCTTTAATGAATAAACTTTGAATGGGAAATTACATGGGACATTGATAGGCAAAATGTCCGAACCCTTGACACTTAGAGCAATCAGGAAACTTATCCGTCTTGGTTTTCAAACTCCGTAGAAGGTGACGGTGTGTTAAAGGAACATACTTTTCAATAAGTCTCACCTTCATGTCCTCCCATGTGGAGATAGGTTTACTCCGAAGGAATTCAATACGACGTTTTATTTGGGACCAAAAGGTTTTGGTGTTGCCCTCCAGCTTTATTTTAACTAACCTAATTTTGTACTCATCCGGTACACCATACCAATCAAAATACTTCTCTACACTAGACAACCACTCCACGAAGGTTTTAGGGTTCATCCATCCCTCAAAATTTGGAACCTCATCCCGAATAGATTTTAGAAACTTCTCGGCAAGGTTGTACTCAGGTTCACGATGATGAGAGTATCCCCAATCTCTATTTGAATAACATGCAAACAAAATAAAATTCTTAAGGCAAACACCCTAAACTAGAACTGTGCTTTGATACCAATTTGATGCAGGAAAAAACGCTAAAACCCTGGTTATGCAATTTTGAAATCGATTTGAGCTTTAATTGAGCAGCAGAGATATCGAAATTATTCCTAAAACACATAAAATATTTAATAACTTTATTAGGGCAATTTAATTGATTCGATTAGCGTCCGTTAGCATATGAATTTCCTGATCTAGAAAATAGGTCTAAAGATAGACTTTAGATTCGATTTAATTTAGGGCATCAAGCGAGAATTTCGAATCTTTGCGGAAGTAATCAATAAGAAGATTATTGATTATCAAGGCTCAAATAGAAACAAACTAGATATATTACTTGATAATAATCAAAAGGCAAAATAGAAAAGAGATAGAAGATCCAAGGAATCGCTCCGAGGAAGATAGTTTGTCTCAGACCCGACCGCACGAGGGAGAAGAATCACTCTTCTAACAAAAACTCATCTCAAATTCTCTAGAATTCGCACAAAGCAAAACTCATAAATTTTATTAATCATCCATTCCATCCTCATAAGTGATTACAATGTGTATTTATAAAGAAAAGAAACCCTAAGAATACTACTTCAAATAAAAATCCTATCAACCATTAAAACTTTCTAATTTAACGGTCATAATTAATTTCACCATTAATCCCTTTTTTATTACGCGACCACTTTGAAGGGTCAAACGATGTCCAATTGACATGAAATTAGTCTTATTTGAAAGCTTATCGAAATAGCTTTCCAACAAGACAAGAATCACGTAATTCCGATATATATTGATAGACTTATGACCACTTTTCCGATGGTTGCGTTGAAAGTGACGAAATTAATAGTCACATATCACATATATGTGTTTCACCCTTAAATGATTCAAATAAGGAAACTAATCCTAAAACAAACTATTTATTAAAAAAATCCTAATAAAAAGAAACTAAACCTAGATAAAATGCCTAAAATAACGTGCACTGGGTCTTTAACAGGCCTTTTAAAAATTTATTTGTGGGTCCACTTTCTCTTTCGATATCTCCTCTTTATCTGGCTACGATCTCGACGCGTAGGATTCGATTCTACATCACCATTACTTTGTGTGATAGTAAAATTGTCTGGGCTGTCGAGCATGAGAATGCAGTTTCTACTCTAGAGAGCAGCCACTTTGTGCGTAATAAGCCGTTAGGTATACATCCAGTTCACGCTACGCAGCACCCCTACCAGCATTAGGTAATGGCTTTTTCCTATCTATTCTAGAGTAACAATGAGTTTAGCCGTAAATAAAAATGAAGGTAAAAATTGAAATTCTCAAATCAAAGCCCAATTAGATAGGAAAAAGCCATTACCTAATGCTGGTCGGGGTGTTGGGAAGTGTGTATCAGTTCTCATTGCTTCCCTCTATGTCATGACTTTGCTGGTCTTCCTCTTCTCCTACCCGTGCTTGTATTGTGCCAATCCTTCATACAAGGGCTGTTACCGGCCTCTGATGGACATGTTAGTAATAGTAAGTAGACCTGATATTAGTCAAAGGCACACCAACCGGTGGTTGGGTTTTTAGGCGCAGGTGCAATTAGGTGTGTGCCTAACTGCACCTTAATTAAATATATAAACTTATATATATTTATATATATACACACACACATACCTCTCATATATATATATATATATATATATATATATATATATATATATATAAATATAAATAGAACTATGTGTTCAGACACTGCAAACCCATCCCCTAAGGGTTTTAGAGAGAAAAAATTCCTGACAATTTTGCCCTTCAAATCCCAGATCAAACTTCTCATCCGCCACCGGAACCTGTTGCATTGGAATTTTGCACCTTTGACCGACTTTTTGATGATGGATAAACACCCTTGTGCATTTATTTTTTATGGTATGAGTACCTGATCGACCTTGGGCAAGTTGTCGTGGCACCATGTTCCCTTTATTAAGTGCCACATGGAGCCAGCTGGTTTCGTGCTCTCAAACACATATCTCTTGGGTGCCAGGAGGTTTGGATGGGATACAGGCCTAACCTCTGGCTTTTTACACACAACTGGTTGTTCTCTGGACTTGAACCCATGTTTTCATGTTTGACAGCCCCTGCCTTTTACCATTGCACCAAGCAATGACCCATTATATATATATATATATATATATATATATATATATATATATATATATATATATGAGATTATAACTTTATAACTCATAACTTAAAAGCTTCTTAGATATAACTAAGTTATAAAGATGTTTTACTTAACTTGCTTAATACTTACTTGTTGGTTGTTACTTGATAGTTTAGTTAGTCAAGTTATTGTTTAGTATATTTATTTGTCATTTATGTTTCTTGGTTGTCAATTATTACTTGTTAGTTCATTAGTTAGTATTTATTATCAGTTGTTAGTTCATTAGTTGTTTACTTAGATGGTTACTAATCTAGTTTGTTAAATTGAATTTTTTAATGCAATTAATTTTTAATTATTTATGATGCTTATTTTTTATTTTTGTATTTTATATACGTTGGTTGTTAATTGTTATTGTTTATTTTTGTATTTTATGTACGTTGGTTGTTATTGTTCTTTATCCTACATCTTTATACATAACAAATATTAATTTCAAAACATATTTGAAGATTAAAAATTCACACTTTATTAATAAAATGTAGAATATAATAATTATATAGTACATATATAATTAAAATAAAAGTGAGTCTAGAAAAAAACCTATGTGCCTTGATGCCTGTGGACTAGGCCCAGGGACCCTTTGCGACTTAGGTGCGCCTTGCACCTTTCATTACAATAATACCTGAATCAGTGACTTCCTATATAAGTCTATTAGAAGGTTGCCTAGGCTGACTTAGTCCAACACTCCCATCAGATCAGTTGGATTCCTCTAAGGTTCCTGCACAGTTGGATGCTCTAATTGCAGCCTCTGTTCTTTATGCCCATTCAGAAATTACCATGCATCTTTGATTCACCGGTGTATAATTGGGTCTCAATCGTTTGATGAGTAGCTTGTCTCCTGGATGTGCATCAGTTTAGACACTGATTCTATTATGGTAGAACTGATTTGATTAGGGTGATGCCCCTGCGGACCATGATAATTTTCCTTTCCACTCTACTAATTTCTTCTCTACTTTTCTGATAACAGGGTCCCGTAACGGTAAGGCCATTATCAGGTTGCTAATGCGTAAAGATTGGCCAAGGTATCTATTGGGTAATTTACCTGCCAAACATTCGAAAGTATCAGCTAACTACTGCACTTTATAGTCCTCCATTCGGATCCCGATAGCCTCACTTTTATGGAAGTTGATATTGGGGCCTAATGATTTGCCCTTGATGCATCTCGGTATTTGCCCTTGATGCATCTCGGTATTGTCTTTGTATCTAGAATTTCTAATGTGCTTGGGTCAGAGAAGATGAGGTTGTCGTCGGCAAATCATAGGTGGGTGATTGCCATTCCATATCTGCAAGCTGAAACCTGTTAAGTAGCTGCAGAAGATATTCTCTGCTGGTTAGACGGCTTCACGATGAGAAATAGGAGAGAGGTAGTGGGTTGCCTTGTCCGAGACTTATTTAACTGTGGAAGTAATCGAGTGCTGATCCGTTGAGATTGACGGAAAATCATGCTGAGGATAGGCAACTTCTCATCCACAAATTCCATCTTGTACCAAATCTGAAACACGTTAGCATATGATCTAGAAGGGCCCAATCTATGTAAATTTATGCCTTTTCAAGTTCAAGCCTTAGGATGATCCACATCAAGTTCAAGCTTAGAGTTCACGCATTTATTGGTGGTGCGAACATAATCAAGTATCTGTCTTCCTTCTATGCGCACGCTTCGGTTAGGCGAGATGATGTTATTACCTTTGCCTTTACTTCTGACGAGGCTGATGGGCGGAATGTTCATGACCTTGATTGCAACACCCTTCTTAGGGATAGAGCGATGAAGTTTGACTTCAGGTTTTGACTAAGCTTTGCTCTTTCATGGAATTCAATGAGGGTCACTCTATGGTTTCCTTCACCACATACTAGAAGTTTTGGTAGCACCGTAGAAGAAGATAGGGTAACCATCAAGTTCTGGGAGCCTTGTTGCCTTCTAAGTCAAATTCAACCTTTTTAATTTCCTCTTCTTCAAACTGTTTTCTAATTCTGCAATATCTGATAGGATTTGTGGAAATCCATCAAACACTCGTGGCTGAAAATGGTAACAAGAAGCTGGTTGACCTGTGCCACCAGGGTAGGCCATTTATATTTTGAGGGTACAAATTATGTACTTAATAATGTCTTCATTATCAATATGGGAACCATTTGTATTCCGATTGTAAAGTCCCACATCGTGTAGCGACTGGTCCTGACCCTGGGAGATAAGTAACGACCTCCGCACTCTTGTTAAGACGCGTTTTAGGTGGGTACGGAGGCCCATGCGATGGGTCAACCCATACCAAAACCTTGAAGGAAAATGGCTATTGGTGGGACTAGGGAAGGCTGGTGGGACCCTAGTAGCAGGAATCTTATACTTAGCGTGCCGCTCCCGCTTCGGACCATAAAACTACTCAATTTTAACCTTTTGATAATGCACCCGCTTCCAACCTACTACACGCTTCCTGCCACTTCCTGCAACTAAGGGTGGGACCAAGTGGAGCCACCCAAAGAGGACAATATCTTGACATGTCACGTCGGGGCGTTATAAAATGGTATCAGAGCCGATGACTGCTCGATTACGAGATGGGGAGATTGTAAAGTCCTAGATCGTGTAACGACTGGCGGCCCATGTGATGGGTTGGCCTATACCAAAAACAAAACCTTGAAGGGAAAGGGCTACTGGTGGAACCAAGTGGAGCCACCCAAAGAAGACAATATTTTGACATGTGGCATCAGGGTGTTATTAAATAATATTGTCCCTTAGCATTGTCCTCTTCTATCATTCTATGGGCTGACCCGTCGGGCCATATGGTCCCACCAACTTCCACTTGGTCCCACCAGCCTTCCCTGGTCCCACCTGTAGCCCTTTCCCTTCAAGGTTTTGTTTTGGGTATAGGCTGACCTGTCTCATGGGCTGTCGTACCCATCCAAAATGCGTCTTAACATGAGTGCGGAGGCTGTTACTTGTCTCCCAGGGTCAGGACCAGTCGTTATACGATGTGGGACTTTACAATCTCCCCATCTTGTAATTGAGCCATCCTTGATTCTGATATCATTTTGTAACGCCCGATGCCACATTTCAAGATATTGCCCTCTCTGGGTGGCTCGACTTGGTCCCACCAGTAGCCTCTTCCTTTCAAGGTTTTGTTTTTGGTATGGGTCGCCCCGTCGCATGGGTCGCTGTACCCACCCAATATGCATCTTAACAAGAGTGTGGAGGTCGTTACTTATCTCGCGGGGTCAGAACAGTTGTTACACGGTGTGGGACTTTACAAATCTTGTAATCGTGCTTTCCTCGGCTCTGATACCATTTTGTAACGCCCCCCGATGCCACATGTCAAGATATTGTCCTCTTTGGGTGGCTCCATTTGATCCCATCAGCCTTCCCTGGTCCTACCAGTAGCCCTTTCCCTTCAAGGTTTTGTTTGTTGTATGGGCCGACCCGTCGCATGGGCCGCTGTACCACCCAAAACACGTCTTAACAGGAGTCCGGAGGCCGTTACATGTCTCCCGGTGTCAGGACCAGTCGTTACATGATGTGGAACTTTACAATAATGTTTTTTTGACCATTTCCCAATTTGTGCGTGCCATCGTTGCGCAGGGGCCATGCTAATCTTCCTTGTATCGTGCCAATTTTATCGGATATCTCTGAAGAGACATTTGATAAAATAAGGTCCACTAATAAGGGGCACCTACTAGTGGTACCCATGGACCTTAAAAGAATTAAATGAAGCAGTGTGTGGGCATCACCAATGCCACCCACACACCATCTCCTACCACACAAGTAAACCCAAATTTGCATTGGTAAAACTTTGACCTGAGATTTTGACCTGAACTAGAGCTAAAGCAAGGTGACAATCTCGAGATCATTGTCTATGGTCTAGATCTCAATGATCATCAAAGTAGTGACCTGAAAATAAGGTCAAACTTGGACCTTAAGATCCAATGGTGCTCACTTAACTAACACATTAAACAATATTCGGGTTCACTTGTGTGGTATGAGATGGTGTGTGGGTGGCATTAGTGATGCCCACACACCACTTCATGTAATTCTTTTAAGCTCCATGGGTGCCACTAGTAGATGCCCCTTATTGGTGGACCTGATATGGGTGCTTCCTATTTTTGGAAGACCAAGGACTAGGTAGAATGCTCCTGGATCTCTTCTCCCTTCCGCTCCTAACCATGGTTGGACGGCTGTTGGCCTGGCATTGGAATTTTTGGGTCATAAAAGGACCGTAAGCTATGAAGCTTAATAAAGTTATGGTTATTATGATTTATGTTACAGCAATTGACAGAGTTCATATCTTAGGTAGAAATTCTAGTGATTATGTTCTTGTTGTGTGTTTGTTACAGTAGTGATGATTAAAGGAGCTAATGTTGTGTCAGATTAGTGAAGATCAACTTCACGACAAACAACAACAAACAATATTTACAGCAATCAGAGCTAATCAATGGCAGTTTAATTTATCTAAGCAGTTATCAAAGAAATTACAATTCAAGCAATAATGGAAAAGAAAATATAGAACAAGAATAATATAAACAAAGGTTTAATATTTTATTAATTTTGGTGCGATACTAACACCAACCAAGGCTTCAATATTCAATATCAATTGCCAATGTTGCGCTAACAAGGGCTTGGCACTCTTCGCCATTTAGTCAATCAAGACTTAGGGTGTTTACCCTGTTGGTCCGATGAGACCTAATCATCTGCTAATATTGCACTCTTTTGAATATGAGTTGCTCATGCGAGCCTATTCGTAAGAATAGTGGTTAGCGTATGAGGTATCAATATCAGTATTATTCAGTATTCAATTTCAATATCATTCAATATTCAATATCAATATAAATTTTTAATTCATATTCAATCTTCAGTTTCGATCTTTCAGTAGTTCAATTTTCCAGTTTCAATCATTCAATAGTTCAGTCTTCAATTTCAATCCCTCACTAACTCAGTTTACAGTATGTTTTACTACTTTCCAGCATTCTATTGACTTTTATTTATTAATCCTTTTTAAGGTACAATTTCATAAATAAGAAATTCCATCAGTTCAGATATTCAGCTTGATACCATTTACTTATTCAATTTCGGATTCAGTTTATTCAATCATTTAGTTTTGGTATACTTTAGCAATTTTTCAACATTCTTTTGACATTAGCTACCAATCATTTTTCAACGTGCAATTTCATTAACATGAATTTCAATCATATCAGGTGTTCAATATTCAGAGTCTATCTATTCCAATCAAAACAAGTGTCCAATACTCAGATCTATCTATTTCAATGAAAACAAGTGTCCAATATTCAGAGTCTTTCCATTTCAATTAAAACAGATGTTCAATATTCAGAGTTTATCTATTTTATTCACATGTGATTCTTTGTCAAATATCATTCCAATTTTACTTAGGAGGGTTGGCATACTGGCTGTAGTAACCAGTTTACACTATACAAGTGCTACCAAAATTTAAAGTCCAGAAGGACTTTTATTTATTGTAAATTTGTATAATCATAACAAACATATTCATTGAATTTTATTACCCAGTATGGGCTGTATCAATTGCCCATTCTCCTATTTTCAAGCAGTATTATCAATTTCAGGGGATTGCCTTGTTAAATTGTTGGGGTGCCATTAGTAGTAACCCATATTATTTTTCTTCAAGTATAGGTACTAAACCCACAACTTAGGTCTAGTTCACTCTAACGATTCAGAATTTTAAATAATACCAGAATCCCAAAGGAGTCTCAATTTTTAGCCTCAATCTGAGTTTCCTGTTTTTTAACCCTGGGTGTCATTAGCAACATAAATAGGGTCTGGGGTGGTTCGATTACAAGATGGTATTAGAGCCGAGGACGACTCGATTACAAGATGGGGAGATTGTAGAGTCCCACATCGTGTAACGACTGGTTTTGACCTTGGGAGATAAGTGACAACTTCCTCACTCATGTTAAGACGTGTTTTGGATGGGTATTGCGGTCCATGCAACGAGGCAGTCCATACAAAAAACAAGACTTTGGAGGGAAAGGGCTACTGGTGGGACTAGGGAAGGCTGGTGGGATCAAGTCGAGCCACCCAAAGAGGACAATATCTTGACATGCGGTGTCGAGGCGTTACAAAATGGTATCAGAGTCGAGGATGACTTGATTACAAGATGGGGAGATTGTAAAATCCCACATCGTGTAACGACTGGTCCTGGCCATGGGAAATAAGTAATAGCCTCCGCATTCCTGTTAAGATGCGTTTTGGGTGGGTATGGCAGCCCATACCTAAAATAAAATCGTCAAGTGAAAGGGCTACTGGTGGGACCAGGGAAGGCTGGTGGGACCAAGTGGAGCTACTCAAAGAGGACAATATCTTGACATGTGGCGACATGGCGTTACAAAATGGTATCAGAGTCGAGGACGGCTTGAATACAAGATGGGGAGAAAATTGTAAAGTTCCACATCTTGTAACGACTGGTCCCGACCTTGGGAGATAAGTAACGGCCTCCGCATTCTTGTTAAGACGTGTTTTGGGTAGGTGCGACGGACCATGCAATGGGTCGACCCATACGAAAAACAAAACCTTGAAGGGAAAGGGCTACTGGTGGGACTAGGGAAAGCTTATAGGACCAAGTGGAGCCACCCAAAGAGGACAATATCTTGACATGTGGCATCGGGGTGTTACACCGATAGCAATCTTTTCAGAATTTAAAAAGAACAAAATAGGGGGGAATTTTTAGAAGGGAGTATGGCATGTGTCGGGAGGCCACAATACTTTTATCATCGATGACCTCTAGTGGTAATGTCTACCATCGCCTAGGTGCTCCACCTCATCTGTGGAGGATATCCTACAAGATTGGGAGCAGCTTTGTCCACCATAGGGGTAGGGGATAGATTTGGGAGTGTGGGAGTTACCTGTCCCCGCCCCGCCCTTTGGTGCTCCTTCGTCAGTGGAGGAGATCCTACAAGATTGGGCGCAGCTTTGTCCACCATAGGGAAAACCGATAGATTCGCGATGGTGGGAGCTCCGTGGCCGGGTGGCCCTCGTGCCTTGGTGGACCATTGCCACACGTTCCCTCTCTCCCTTTAGCCTTGTTTTCTCCTTATTTACTTTCTTGTAATTTTCTTTATTCATTATCTATTTGAGCACCTCTGTTTGGCATCTTTGATTTGCAGTAGTTCATTTTTTATTAATGATATTATAGTACTGCACCAATGCAGAAAAATATAGGAAGCGTTGGAATTATACTGGTAATCCTTCTAAGAACGCTTGGCAATGGTAAAATAATGCCCCTTATGACCCAGCTCAGCCAATTGAGCTATGGTTGTATGGCATGGGTAACCTTTATGATTTGAGTTTTTGTTTTCCGCTTTTTGATTTAGGATGTCACTCCATAATTATTGCTGGACAAGAAAGATTATGAACACAATATTCCAATTAAAATGTATATTAAAGAATTTTGTTTTCTGTTCTTTATTTTTAATTCTTTTTTATCTATTCATTATAAAGGCGGTGTTATGGCAGGTGCATGCTATTGGGTCATCACATGAGAGGGTTGGAATGCAGATTGCACTTAAACTGTGTCGTTGGATTATTGTAAAGGTAAAAAGTAGATGACGTGTGTATGTGTATATTCTTTCTTCGTCACCAACTTCAGTCAACCGTATTATGCTCATCTTTCTCTGAAACTAGTTGTCAATATATATATATATATATATATATATATATATATATATTATAAAGGTGCGTGTGGTTAAATATTGTTCGAGAATTCAAGGTCCACCGTTTCACCATAAGAGCATTACATGACTCCGATTGCAGATGGTTTTCAGACCTATGTTGTAATCGCTATGCATGCAGTCATTATCATAATCATAGCTTTATCCCATCCATTTATCTATTTGGGGTTGGCTTTGCGTTATGAGGATTTTGTAGTACCAAAATTACTGTCCTAGACAAAAAAAAAAGGGTATACTGTCACCTTGGTAACCTGCTGCCATGCTGCAGCAGCAATTGTATGATAACAATGAAATACGCTAATATATACATCTTTTGTGGAGTATCTTATCCACTGTCAAAAATGTGTTTAAAGTTGGAAAAATTCAATGCACAAGGTCAATAGGGGTGGAGGTCAAATTTTGACCATATTTTTTGAAAAATGAGTTAATTTTATTTAAGATCACATGCCACATGGCTAATGATGGCATGTGATCTTGACACTAGTGTACTCTAAGGCAGCGACCTCCTCTCTAGTTTTTGTATGGTTTCTCATGGATCCTTTGAGCAATTTTCATTTAGAGACACGGGAACTATCTGGTAGGATTCATGGTTTTATGGAAGGATTTTGTCTAGGTTTTCTAATACTATCAGCAATGCTTCCTTGGTTGCCAGTTTACATGGTGTGCTGATGAACTTCTAGTGCGTTGGGTTCCAGAGACTTTATAAAGTTTTGATGGTTTCAGTCAAGGGTCAAAATCTCGGGTATCGGATACGTATCGTCTGAGCTCAAAACTGATACGTATCGGATGATACGTATCGTAATAGTAAAATATCGGGCGATACATTGAATGTATTGTCCGGGTATCTATATACAAAATGGTTATACGGTACATTGAATATACCGTATCGTCCAAGTCTGATACCGATACGTATTGTCCGATACGTATCGGTATCGGACGATATTTTGATCCATGGTTCAGTCATAATTATCAAGTCGGAATTGGTGAAAAATTCGGTTAGGTGAAAAATCGAATAAACCCTTGAAAATATATATAAAAAAAAATAGAATCAAGCCGAAAAAAATTCAAAGTTTCGGGTTTTTGTTTAAAGAAAAATACGAATCGAAATTGAACCATTTCATTTTGATTCGGTTAAAAAAATTTGGTAAAAATTAAAATAGCTTATGTTATTACTTTGCAAGTAGTTTCTACAGTGGCCGATTTGCATTCTCAACAGTGGAAGCATGCGAGAATGGTTGATTGGTGGCACCGAAGCTTCCTTAGAATATAGGTTTTGGGCGAGGAAAGCGAAGATAGAAATGATTTTTATCCTTTTCAGCCGAATTGTTAACTCATTTGCTTTTCACGTCAGTCTTGTATTTATTGGCTTTTCGAATGACTGACTCTAGCTTGAATTCATCGGTGTAAAATTATTTACACATAGCTTCATGTTTAAACGTTGGTCAGGAGCTATTAACCCTTTTTTAAAAGATGCGTTTTAAACGTGTTTTCGATGTTTTATGAAAAAAGTGTATTGTAATTAGTTTTTTGTTTTCTTTAAAAAATGGCAGATTTTAGTAAACTATGGTCGTTCACAATTTTCAGGGATCTTTATCATGGCGTTCACTTGAAAATTTCTCATCATAATGATGAAGAGGATGGGGACTTATCATCCTTAGATCAAATGGATCTTCATTGTTAGTACTTATCATGGTTATTCATCGATTTCAGCTTGTTCCACTTGCAGAGGGATTTAGTGCTGGGTGATGTATAATATACGTGCTAGTATGAAGGTTATCCAATCAGATAGTCATTGATTCACAATTTTCTTGTGCAAAGAGAATTTTGATTCTGATTGATGCTAAATATATCTAAAGTACTTTAAAACACTTTTTGAAGGTAGTAGATAGGCCTAGTGCCATGACGAAATTTAAAGAAGTTTTTAGGTGTGAGACTTGTGTGCGTCGATATTCCATTTGACTAAAGTCAATGTTTGGGAATTTAACAAAAAAAAAATACTTGGATTCTAAATTAAGTAGTGTTAAGGCCAATAATAATAGGAATCCTAGTTAACTTAGAAAGATTATGTTTAAGAATTCCTTAAGGCCTTGTTCGGCAGTTTCAGTGCTTGTCCTAGAAAATTCAAGAAAATGAACTGCTCTGATCCTGCGTAAAAACTTGAAAATTTTAAAATATTATTTTCCTTGCGAGCGTTCGTGAGTTGCCAATAAAGACTGAGAAAGTGATTTTCCTACAAATTATATTTTCTTGTGTTCTTTACTTTATCAAAAAACTGTTAGAAAGTGCTGTCCTTTTGTGCGTTTCATCGAAGCAGTTATAGTATGAAATGCTTATTGCACACAACTCTGCTAATAGTTTATCGAATACAGACCTTTAAAGTTGCTGTCTCCTTAATCACTACTAACTGTCACAGTTGCTGTCTCCTTTAAAAAGCTTAGAAATGAATTTATTGTTTGATTTATTTTGTAAAAGTATTTCTTTACTATTTAATAATATAGACCATATAAATCATGCCAAATACCAATTATCAATGAAATTCTTATAATATTTGTTGCATTTCGAGTAAAGAATGCTACTACTGTTCACAATGATCCCTCAAAATGTAGTTGACAACACTTTTTAACTATGAAAAATGTATTGTCCCTTTAAAAGTAAGAATTGAGAAGAAACTTTCATAAAAGAGATGAAATATATGCATATGAAGTGTCCCGAGTCACACCAGTTAAAGG
The DNA here is from genome assembly GCA_021018995.1 of Chloranthus sessilifolius. Taxonomy (NCBI): domain Eukaryota; kingdom Viridiplantae; phylum Streptophyta; class Magnoliopsida; order Chloranthales; family Chloranthaceae; genus Chloranthus; species Chloranthus sessilifolius. Next base: position 98,935,777 of record CM037585.1, read on the forward strand.
TTGAGAACCTTAAAACTTTACTACTTAATATTAGGATAACATAAAAAAAAATTCCAAAGATTAATGGTGCGTGGTGAAGCGAAATAATTCATTTAAGTAAATGAAATGACAAGTTGGAGAGGAATTTCATTTTGATCCACAGCTACAGTCTACTGCAAAGTATGGGATAAAAAATTAAAACCAAGATCGTTGATGATACCCACTTGATAACAGAAATAGACATCACAGTGAACTGACATTAGAAAAGTGGGGGAAAAAGCCCTATACATAATAATAAAAAAAAAGAAGTTTCCTCCCAAAACTTCTAACAAGCATCATGGGGAAAATGATCAAGTGGTTTTCTATGAGTGTAAAGGTCCCTTTCATCGAAAATGATCAAGTTCCCCACCTCATTTTCGTAGGTTCCCTAAGAAAAAACCACCGCAAATCATGTCCCTTTCATCGGAAAGTTCCCAGAAAACACAGAACCCAAGAAAAACCACCGAACAGAAGAAAAGGTCGGAAAATGCTCTGAAATGCCAATTTTTTCTGCGGAGAAGACTTTCCGATAGATTTTTCGAAAAATATTTCCGATTTTTCGAAAGAAAATTCTGAGGGGGTCCTCAGCGCTTTGTTTTACGAGTCCTTTGGAAAAGTAAGAGACGAATTTTCGCTTTCTCATTCTCTCATATTTTCTAGGCCCCACCAAATCAGCCTACAACTCTTTTTTAGTGGTACCTTTTTTTTTTTACAACTAATGATTTCTTTCTTCTCAACCCAGGTTTCCCATGATTAAACTTGACTACTTTGAATCAGAGGATGGTTTGTCCTAATGTTCAATATAATAGAACTTGAGATCATACTTATCATTAAAAGATCAGGTTTTAATTCCACATGGCACACATCCATAATAAGAACATGGTCACTAGTATACACCAAATGTTATTTGTGAATCAATTTTCGAGATGTCAACAACGTGGAATCAAAATTTGACCGTTGGATTATAGGAGCATAATCTCAAGATCTATTGTGCCGAAGATTAGGATGAAAATCAATCTCTAACGTCCGATTTTTATAAATTTACAATATATGAATATAAAAGTCGGGTTGAAAAGGACAGATATTGGGTTAAAAATAAAGGTCAACTAAAGCCAACGATCTCTCCTATGTTTTAGGTGCTACAACCATTAACTCACTACCTTCCTTCTCTCTTATTTTTTAGGCCAATAAATCAACTGCCCTACAATTTCTTGTTTGGATAAAAACATGGGAAAGTAGGAAAGTAAAATAATATTCTTATATTTTCTCATGGATACCTAAGTTATAGGAAATTATGGGATTCCTTTGTTTTCCGCTATTTGGATAACCACATTACTAGCTGGGACAATGCAAAATTAATCAAATCATGTGTTTGGATACATATGCAAGAAATTGTAGGAAAATAATATATCCTAAAAAAAAAAAAATAGCCATAATACTACAAAAGATCATCCAAACTAAAAAACAGCTACAATATCATAAAAATGATTCACAAAAATAACCAAAACATTATATATGTATTAAGTTTTTTTTTTCTCTTTACATATCTGAGTAAAATGCTCTAGTGGTTGACTTAGTGCTTTATGAAGGTTAGGTTCTAGGTTCAAACCTTATTATGTGTAATAAATTGCTTATTTTTTGAAATTAATTATACTATAAAAAAATTTATTTGAAGATTTTTGATAATTTTAGGTTGTCAAGATAATTTTGGATGGATGAGAATCCACTAATATAAATTAGGACCCCTAAAATTTAGTAACAAATTTTTAGAAAGTTTGGGTGATCAATTGACCACCCAAGTCATAACGTGGCTTTGCCTCTAATTTTTTGGGATGTGTGCCATATAGAATCAACATCAGATCGTTTGATAGGGGCATCATGATCTTAAGATCTATCATGAGGAAGATTGAAAAAAAAAAATCTCTATCGTCTGATTCAAATCAGTCAATAGTTTTCGTCCGTGAAAAAATTGTGTGGTATTACTAAACGGGTGAGAAGAGTCGTACGGATGAGAAGTTCGAAAGGTCGGAAGATAGAAAACTGAGGGACCCCCTCGGCATTTGTTCTCAGATTTTGATGAAAAATACGAAGATAATTTTCGACCCTTCAGATGTCATCTAAACAACAGGAATCTCGACAATTCATTTGCCGCATATGAGTTTTCCCTTATTTTCCCTTGTTTCCCTTGATGCCAAACAAGCCCTAAGTTTTATCTATTTAAAATGTGCTCTCACCCTCTCTTTTCACCTTTCTATACAGTGAACATTAAGCCTTCTTTTTAATCCATCCATCGAAAAGTAGGGGTATGCCGAATCTTTTGTATTTTTTTTGTTTTTTTATATTTATATACTAGTGAAAATGTAACATCTATAAAATTTAATGTCTAAATTAATTTGTAAAAGAAAGAAATAAATTTATAAACCAAATTAAAATTAAAATTTTAAAATAATTTTACAAATCCTTTACTTATAAACCACCCCCTAAAAAACACACATTAGAAAATATAAAGAAGTTGAATAGGATGACCAACTTGTTCCCTCTAAGAGTGAACAGGTAGCACAATTTTTACATATAATGTCATATGGTAAATAATTTTTTGATTAACTCCTTAAAGCTACCCAAATAATAAATTATTGAAAAGTTAAAACCCTTTGAATCACTGATCAAATTTTCTAATCCTACCTAATTGATTTTCGGCTTTTGCCACCTAAAACTGAAATCAGACTGAACTAGAATTGGTTCGTTCTGATTCGATATTCGGGTCGATAGGGGCTGGTTCAATTTGTTAGGTTTTCAGGTCGGGTTCGAATTTCGGTTCAAAAGTTGCACCCATACATATAGATGGTCGTAGGACTTAGGTGAGCACTTAACTTTATTTGACTTAGACAAGCATATGATACTTCTACGTAGGGTTCTCAACAGATCGGGTAGACTTGATACTCCACCTACTCGGGACGGCTTTTTTATTAGGCTAGACACTAAACTTGACCTATTGGGCTAAGTCAAGCAGAAGTGTTAGACATATTTAAGGTATGGTTGGGTCAGGTTAGGAAAATATTTGGTTGACTAAGCTCGAGTTACATGATAATAATAATAATAATAATAATAATAATAATAATAATAACAATAACAAATAAAGTGTTTTCAGCCATGTCAGTTTAGGCATCAGGTGTCAGGTCGAGTTGGGCATATGCCCTTGACCCTTCAGGTTAAGGTCGAGATAGGTGTCAGGTCGAGTTGGGCATAGGGCATATATCCATGACCCTTCAGGTATTAGGTCAAGTCGAGGTGCACCATCATGCTAGGTCAGGTCAGCATATGCCATTTACCAATCAGACAGTCAAATCTTTAACATGACCTATTGGCAACCCTGCTTTTAGGTTCTAAATTATATGTTCATTTTGATTTTTTTAATGCTATTTTAACATAAATTTGATTTATATGATGATCATGTGAATCATGTGGCTTTAAAATGATGATATGTATATAACATTAAGGTGTATATGGGACACCACTTTGATACCATGCACTGTTACGTGGTGCAAGTGATTATTATACATCTTCTGTCACATTTTTCAGTTGAGAATTTTATTTTGACAGCATGTGCAATGCACATGCAATTTTATGAGCTTTATACATAAGGATTCTAAGTTTTTAACCATCTAATCAATAAATTGATTGAATGCCAAATGTCACGAGGTGGTTTTCCAATCACATGAACCAAATTCTGGTACATGTTCACAAAATTAGTAAGTTACATTGCTCTTTGCCCTTTTGATGATATGCTCATGATCATTTTAAGCATGTCGTGTGCCACAAGGTTTCAAGTTATTTTTCGGGATGAAAGATTGAAACGAAAATTGAACCATTCTATTTATAGTGACGGAATTTTTAACAGCACCATAGTCGAAACCCATTAATTGCTTTGAATCATTTGATAGAGGCCATTTTTCATCCCAATCTTTTACATAGTCGATATTTAGATTGTGGGAGTACTGACAATCAATTATTTACCCCATGTGGTATACATCACAAAAAGTGATTGAAAATCATGATTGAACATGATGTGTGCCACATGATTTTCAGTTAGTTATGTGAAATGTGTGCTATGTGAGATCAAAAAAATTGAGCCTCTGATGGTACACCATTGATGTAAGGATCCAATGTTTAAAAGATTAAAATGATAATTGGAACGCTCTATTTGCACCCATCGAATTTTGAAGAGTCTATAATTGAAAACATGGACTGTTGTGAATCAGATGATGGAGATCGTTTGTTGCCCAGTCTTTCCCATAATGTATGAGATCATGGTGTACCAACAATCAACTTTTTATTTAAGGTGTTGCACATTTCAAAAAGTGATCAAAAATCATGTTTGAGCATGATGTCTGCCACACAGTTTTCAATTAATTTTTTGGGATGTGTGTCACATGGATTAAAAATTGACTGCCTAATGGTACACCATTTACCTCAAGATCATCGTGTGAAAGATTGATTTGAAAATTAATTTTAAAGGACACTATAATCGAATACCATTGATTGTTTTGAATCATACAATAATGATCATTTTCGTCCAAATTGTACCCATAATGGATCTTGATATCATGGGTGTATTGATAGTAAATTTTTTATTGCAAGTGGTACAAATAACACATCCCAAAAAGTGAAGGAAAATCATGTTTGAGTATGATGTGTGCCACATGGTTTTCAATCACTTTTTTGGGATGTATGCCGCATAGAAATATAAATTGACCTTCTGATGGTACACCATTGATCTCAAGCTCCATTATGTGAAAGATTGAAAATAAAATTGATTTCTATCATCTGTGCAACACCCTAGAAATTTCGAACCCGAATGCACCAGGTCAGTACATGTGTACGATACTGGTAGCGATCCGTGCCTCGGACCATGAAACCAATCATTCTAATTGAATGGTAAAATGTGTGTCTTCACAATAAGGTATATATATTAGATTGTGTAATTAGTACATAGGATTTTTGAGAGCATAGCTGGTAAAGAGCTTGGTTTTTAACCAAGAGGTCATGGTATCAAAACACTTCTCACGCATAAACTGCATGGGTTTTACTCGAGAGGTCTTATTATGTATGAGAAAATAGGAAACCACCCTTTTGGAGGAAGCAAGAAACCATCACCTTTTTTCTTCAATGTTTTGAGAAACAGCAGTCGGATTTCGCTCCAACCAGTCACCTTCTACATGAAAACCTCCGCTATTCCGACCATCACAATGTCGTCGTGATCTTCGAATCTCTACGATCGAGCAATTGAATGGTGGGATGCTTAACCATCGATAATTCCTGACACTGAAGGTTGTAGGCTATGCATGCGCGAAGTCTACGGAGGTAAATGTCCTTATCTTATCGTGCACATCTCCATTTTAGAAATTTAGGCCTAGACTCACGTGTGATTGATTCGCATGCAAAGATTTCAGAATCGGAAGCATTGGAAACGTGAACACCGACATTCCCATTTGCCGATCCTCAAAATCTTCGCATGGAAATTGTTGCATGCGCAAGATTAAGGTATAAATTTACAATTTGAGTCGATAGCATAAAACTAGATTAGGCTATATGCTTGTGATGGAATGTATGCAAAGAAATTTGAGTTTCAGATTGAGAAGGAGAAGACAAAGTGCTGTGAGTTCGGAGGAACTCGTTGCAACGACCTTGAAACCTCGCTGTAGTGAGGTCCCTCCTGAGCCACTCGCTGCAGCGAGATTTCCAGGCCAAATCGGCTCTGGAAAAACTCGTTGCAGTGAGTTCTGTGTATCAATGAGCTTCTATAGAGCTCGCTGCAGCGAACTGCCCTGCTCCTGAATGTGTAAAGTTTGGTATGTTTAAGCTAAGAGGACCTTATTTATATCAAATCTTTGTCATTGACACTTAGCCTATGAACATTGTATGATCTAGGATAAATGCGGGAGATTGTTGATGGGAACTCCACTTTGATTCACGCTTGTATGTCCACACAACTCCGACATTAGGTAGGGAAAATCTCATTGCCCGATTTTATTTTTGTCTTGAATCATGACTACTGATATGGTTATCAAATGAATTCATGTTTTAGCACTATGTTGTACATGCATATTAGAAACTCTTGAATGATTAAGAACTCGATTTTGCACATGATCATAACATTTTGTACGCATTGAGTGGTCAAATTCGAATTCCCGAACCCCAACCTATTTTATGATCTGTTTGATTTCGAGATCATGTGCAAAGAGGAGTGGAGTCTCCAAGAGAGGGGTGGAGTCCTCGGGGTGCAAGACCCTATTCCCGCTACGAGATGCTTTGACATGATATCTGTACTTGACATTCTGATGCCACATTAGTGTAAAGGGGAGTGGAGTCTCCAAGAGAGGGGGTGGAGTCCCCGGGGGTTGAGGCCCTATTCTCGTTACGGGATGGTCTATTCCCTCTATGGGATACTTACACTAATGTTTTGAATTTCGATGATACTACGTGATCTGTGTGCTTTGCCATATGATATCTGCTCTCCGATGTACTTGTTCCCTTGACATTTTGTGCTCCGTTAGGATTTCCTTGATTCCGACATGCATTTGTTCCATACATCATCTGCATCATGATACGACATGATTTAGAATTATGTTTTTGGTTAAATGCTTTGCCTGTGTATTTAACATGAACATGAATTTTGAATCGTTTTCAAATCTATGTATCAGTTCTATGAATCGGTGTGACAAAATATGATTTTACATTATTTTCTCCCTATTGAGCTTGAACTGTAGCTCATCCCTCGACTATACGTCACAGTTGCAGGTGTAGAATCAGAAGTGGATCCAGAACTAGAAGAGGATCCAGACTATAACCCAGAGGAGGACGAAGAGCTGCCACCTGAGAAGTTTTTCCCTTGATAAGCTCCTCTAGATATTGGACATAGTGTGGACAGTGTACTTTTGATACTTGGTACAATTTAAGTTTTTCCTGTAGAGTCTTTGAATAGTTTTAAATCACTGTTTAGGTGACGGTTGACCGTCACCGGTGGTCTATATAGTTTTGTTATTTTGGGAATGATGGAAAAATCTTTTGTTATAATACCATGTGTTTTTTTCGCTTTGATTCCGCACTTATGTAGACTTACCAAATGGTTGATGGCCCGATCTTTCAAATCATCTATTTAGGAGAAGATTGAGCTGTCACAAAGGTATCAAAGTACCTCAATACCAAAGAAAACTCTGTAACCAGATTGTGTTCTATGATCTAACAACACAGGTTTTGGGTAAGAAAATCTGGGCCATCACAGGTGGTATCAGAGCTCTGGTTGTAGGTCCATGTGGGTAACGGTGTCATCCTATGTCACAGTTGATATCAGAGCTCTAGGCATTAGGTCTTCTGGAGACCAGAGCTATGGCTTAGGTTCAAAGCAATGACATTAATTTCCATTAGCCCTTAGGCTAGATTCTTATAATCACTTGTATTAAGTTTTTGTTTGATCGTGACAGGTCAGTATGCCTCCAAGAAGGGGAAGACCAAGGACCATGCACACCGGAGGTGTGACAAGTGGCGAAGGGGTAGCTACTGGTCCGAATGCTATTCCTATAGGCAACAACAACAATGTCTTAGGAGTGGAGAATGTCGACAATACCTCCAGAGTAGGGAGCAATGCTGGGAATGACTAGTAGTTACTAGAAACTATGATAAATACCATATCAATACTTGCCGAGAGACATCAATCGTCGGGTTTCTAAGAGTTTAGGAGGATGAGGCCTCCTAGTTTCTATGGGCAGACTAATCCGCTTGAGGCGGAGAAATGGTTGAATCAGGTTAAGAAAATTCTACAAAGAATTCGATGCGCAGAAGAAGAAAAAGTGAGTTGGGATTCTTTCCAACTCGAAGGGGAGACATACCCATAGTGGAAATCCGTCGAGAGGACCAGGGTACAAATGACACCAAATGCCCCATGGACGTGAGCAAAATTTGTTGAAGTGTTTAATGAGCGGTACTTTCCTAGGCAAATAAGATATCAAATGGAAGCTCAAATTGCGTCACTAGAGCAAGGCTAAATGACGGTACGGGAATATGAAGCCGAGTTCACTAGACTGTTCCATTTTGCGCAACTACACTTACCTACGAAATTAATGAAGGCCCAGAAGTTTGAGAGGGGCTTGAAGCCTATGATTAAAGAAAGGATCTCCTTATTTAGGGAAATGACCTAAGCAGATGTTATGGAGTTAGCCCTTATTGTGGAAAGGTACATTGAGACATGTACAAGAGAAGAGAAGAGCAAAACAAGAATAGGCAAGGCCGAGCATGATCACATGCCTCTCCAAGCAGGCCAACAAGAGGCCTAAGTTATTATTGCCACCAGCCCCTCAACCTGCTCAAACCACATCCTCCAAGCCGCCTAACCCTGCCACCACAAGGCCTTTTTGCTCGATAAATCCTACGACAATTGGGGTGTCGAGAAGCCAACCAATTTCCTGAGCAGCGCCATCAGCACTAGTAGAATCATGTGCGAAATGTGGGAAGTCGCACAAGACTGAGGGATGTAGGAGAACTACGAGAGCATGCTTTCGTTGCAGGAGAATGAGACATAGAATCAGGGAATGTCCCGAAGTGAAGAAAGACACTACTGCAGCCACGCCTCATCCGAGACCTTCACGGCCTACTATACAAGGTCGAGCTTATGCTGTTTCGGCACAGAATGCCCAAACCAGCAATGATGTGATCCAAGGTATGATTTCATATAAATTATCAATCTAGTTTCTTTTATTTTAGATGAAGAAGGTGCATAAAATAAAATGGCCTCTGAATTTGTTACGTTTGAATGCCATAACACTTTTGTATGTACATCTAACCAAATAATATGCATGAAACTAGGTACCATTCACATGCACTAGAAGAGTGACATATATTCTCATAAAGCACGAGTGTTGATAGACCCGGAGTCTACCCACTCTTTTATCACACCTCAATTCGTTGCAGAATTAAGTGTCACTCCCGAGCCTCTAGAGTTTATCCTGGTAGTGTCTGTTCCAACAAGAAATTCTGTGAGTACAGATACAGTGTGTCGATCAGTCATCGTTGATATCAAAAGTCATGAGATAACGGCTGATTTGATTTTACTAGATATGCAAGGATTTGATGTAATCCTTGGTGTGGACTGGTTATCCACTAAACAGGCTAATGTTGATTGCCGTAGGAAGATAGTTACTCTTTACCTTAGGAAGGGCAAATCATTCAAATTCTATGGCACCCAACAAATTGTCGCACCCTTGATATCTGCTATCTGAGCCGAACGATTACTAAACAAGGGATGTAGTGGGTATTTATCATTATTACAAGATCGGAAGGAAGAGAAAGTTTATATTATTGACACTCCGATCGCATGTGAGTTTCCCGACGTATTTTCTGAAGAATTATAGAGTTTATCGCCAGACAGAGAAGTAGAATTCGCAGTAGACTTAGCTCCAAGTATGGAGCCAGTGTCGAAAGCTCCATATTGCGTGGCTTCAGCCGATTTGAAAGAACTCAAGGAGTAGTTGCAAGAACTTCTCGATAAGGGATTTATTAGGCCGAGTGTTTCGCCATGGGGAGCACCCGTGCTATTTGTCAAGAAGAATGATGGATCCATGCGGCTCTATATTGATTATCGCCAATTGAATAAACTGACGATAAAGACCTGCTATCCACTTCCAAGGATTGATGACCTCTTCGATCAACTGTAAGGGGCGAGATTCTTCTCCAAGATAGACTTAAGGTCGGGTTACCACCAATTGAAGGTGAAAGCTGAAGAAATTCCAAAAATAGTCTTCTGCATGAGATATGGCCACTATGAGTTCCTAGTGATGCCATTCGGGCTGACAAATGCACCAACATCCTTTCTGGACCTCATGAATAGAGTTTTCAAGCCTCATCTTGATCGGTGTGTAGTTGTTTTTGTAGATGACATCCTCATCTATTTGAAGAAGAACGAAGAACACGCACAACACTTGCGTGTAGCTCTACAAATACTTCGCGATCATCAATTATATGCCAAGCTAAGCAAGTATGAATTTTGGCTTGAGCAAGTGAGTTTTCTCGGACATGTCATCTTAGAAGTCGTAATCGAAATTTGTAGTTTTATGAGATTAGCTTGTTACTATAGGAGATTCGTTGAAGGATTCTCCAAAGTTACTGGACCACTCACGTAACTAATTAGTAAGAATGCCAAATTTGAGTGGATCGAGTCATGTGAATAGAACTTTCAAGATCTCAAAAGAAGGTTGACCTCTGCGTCAGTATTCGCCATACCATCAGGTAGTGGGGGATCCGTAGTGTTCAGCGACGCGTCACATAGTGGGCTAGGTTGTTTGCTGAATTGGAATGATAAAGTCATTGCCTATGGTTCACGATAGTTGAAGGACCATGAAAATAACTACCCCACACATGACCTCGAGCCGACAACAATCATTTTTGCCTTAAAGATCTGAAGGCACTATCTCTACAGTGAGACGCTCGAAATATTCACCGATCACAAAAGCCTCAAGTATCTGTTCACCTAGAAGGACCTGAATCTGAGGCAGAAGAGATGGATGGAATTCCTTAAGGATTACGATTGCTCGATCCAATACCATCCATGAAAGGAAAATGTGGTAGCAGACACGTTGAGTAGAAAGTCATCTGCCCTGTTATCACACCTCATCACGAGAATCCGCAGATGGCATTTACTTGAGGATTTGGCCTCAATTGACACAATATTTGATGTGAAGGAATTTGGAGCCTTAATGGCCAATCTGACTATTCGGTCAACACTCTATGATAGAATCTGCGAGCGAAAATTAATCGATGAAGAACTTGTGACCATCAGGAAAGAAGTAGTGGACGGAAAATAGCCTGACTTCTCCATTAAGGAAGATTGATCCTTAGTATTCAGAGGCTAACTCTGCATACCGGCTGACGCCAGTTGAGGAAAGACATTCTTGCTTTTGCTCAATCCCCAACTGAGGATTTTAACCAGGCCTGGGATAGGTTTAAAGAAATGCTCAAACAATGCCCCCACCACAAGATCCCAGAGTGGCAGCTTGTACAAAGCTTCTACAATGGGATTGATGAGAAAAATAGAGATATGGTCGATGCCTCTTGTGGTGGATCCTACATGCACAAGACTGCTGAGGAGGCATAGGAATTGTTTGAGGTGATTAGTGAGAATGCTTTTCAAAAGTCATCCCTGGCAAGAACTGGTCAGGAACCTTAGTCAAAGGTGGGGCCTGCTGCTGGATCAAGAGGAAAAGTTTATGAGGTGTCTGGGAACAATGACCTGCAGCTGCAGATGGCAAACCTCTCCATGAAGTTTGACAAATTACTGACTGTGATGCAACCCAACAGGGCTGCTCATGTGGCAGAGGCATGTCTGATATGCCAGTCCCCACAGCACACAGTGGAGGAATGTCCATCTGCAGGGCAATTTTCTGAATTAGTTTTGGAACATGCTGCTGCTGCTCAATCTTATGGCCAACAACAATCCGGGGGCTACAACAGACAACCATATGGATACCAGCACCAAAATGTTGGTTACCAATGGAGAGACCACCCAAATCTGAGGTGGAGGCAAGACAACTACATGTTGCCCCAGCAGATGTTGGCCTTACCACAAAGACCACAGCAGCAGTTTAATCAAGGGAATGTCCCTAGGTCCAACTTCCAACACCATCAGCAGCCCCATCAGCAACAAAATCAATTGGTCATACCCCCATCTCAACCCAGACATATTTCCTTTGAGGACCAGGTCTTGACTTCATTGTAAAACCTGGGATCCTTGGCTCAGACTGTGGACTCTCATGGTCTGAGCCTCCAGAAAATGGAAGAACAGATAAGCCAAATGTCAAATGCCTTGGCTAGGAGAGATGAAGGGAGGTTGCCCTGCCAGCCAGTTACTAACCCCAAGTTTTGAGGGAACCAATGCTGTGACTACCCTAAGGTCGGTCAGGCTGATAGACAACCAGGTGGGTAACAGACCAACAGAGGTCATTTCCACAGATGATGCACATGATCATGATAGAGATGTTGTAGGAACAGAAAGCCAAGAATTGTGTCTCGCCACCTGCGGTGAAAACAAAGAGGTCAGAAGTTGAGCCTCGAGGAGAAAAATATGAAAAAAGAAAGAAACAGAAGTTTAGTCATGGGCTAGCAGTTGAGGAACCAGCAGTACCTCAGCTTCCATTTCCTCAGGCTTTGGATGGTCCTGTCCCTTTTGATAAAGGGAATGCCCAGATGGAGGAAATGATGGAGACCTTTAGGCAGGTGAAAATCAATTTACCCCTGCTTGAGGCAATTAAACAAGTCCCAGCCTATGTAAAGTTTTTGAAAGACCTCTGCACCCAAAAGAGAAAAGCTAGAGGCCATGTGTCCAAAAAGGTCTTTGTAACTGATACAATAAATTCTGTATTTAACATATCAATGCCTGAGAAGTTGCAAGATCCAGGGATACCCACTATTCCCTGCGTAATTGGAGACCATACAATTGGAAAAGCCCTTTTAGACCTTGGAGCCAGTGTTAACCTGTTGCCATACAGTGTATATCTGCAACTAGGTTTGGGGGAGCTGAAAGCTACCCCCATTGTGCTAATGATGGCTGATAGGTCTGAGAGGAGACCTCTGGGAATGGTTGAGGATGTCTTAGTGGGGGTGGATAAGTTTTTCTACCCTGCTGACTTCTTAGTTTTAGACATGGGGTGCAGCAATAGCCCAAATCCCATACCTGTTATATTGGGCAGGCCTTTCTTGGCCACTGCCAATGCATGTATTCAATGCAGGTCTGGAGTAATGGAGGTAACTTTTGGACATATGAAAGTTGAGCTAAATGTGTACAACAGTGCAAAGTACCCTCAGATGGACAATGAGGAGAGCTTTGCAGTGGATGTACTAGAGGAAATTGTAGAAGGGGAATTGCCCACTCTGCTGGAGTGGGGCAACATTGTCAGGAATTTAGTTAAACTTTGGGACATGGTGGAGGAAGAGAGCCCAGATGTGGTATAAAAAAACATGACCACATTGAAGTCTTCTGTGGGCTCAGTGCAGCACTCAAGTTGGAAACCTACATTCCTGCCTCTTTCCCCAACCTCCATTACACCTATTCTTCCATTCACCCAACAAGCCCCTGATCTGGAACTCAAGAAGCTTCCAGAAACATTAAAATATGCCTTCCTTGAGAAAAGTGATAAGCTTCCTATGATTATCTCTTCCTCCCTTACCAATGAGCAGGAAGAGGAATTACTAACAGTTTTGAGGAAGCACAAGAAGGCAATTGGTTGGACCATTGCCGATTTAGGAGGAATGGATGCATCAATCGGTATGCACAGGATTTATCTTGAGGAGGGAGCACTACCCTCCAGGGAAATGCAGAGGAAGTTAAATCCTCACATGCAGGAAGTGGTCCTCAAGGAGATCATTAAATTGCTAGACGCAGGGGTGATTTACCCCATCTCTGATTCTCACTGGGTGGCATCTATCCAAGTGGTGCCCAAGAAATCTGGCATAACAGTGATTAAGACTGCAACTGGAGAGTTGAGGCCAGCCAGGGAGACCACTGGCTAGAGAGTGTGCATTGATTATAGAAAGCTCAACTCTAAAACTAGAAAGGGCCATTTTCCTCTCCCCTTCATTGATCAAATTTTGGACAAATTGGCTGGAAAAGCTATTTACTGTTTTCTTGATGGGTACTCAGGGTACAACCAAATCCCTGTGCATCCTCAAGACCAAGAGAAAACCACCTTTACCTGTCCTTTTGGCACCTTTGCTTATAGAAGGATGCCTTTTGGACTTTGTAATGCGCCAACCACTTTTCAGAGGTGTATGTATGCTATATTCTCTAATATGATTGACAAGTTTTGGGAGATTTTTATGGATGATTTTTCTGTCTATGGGGACAGTTTTGGCCAGTTTCTACAACACATCAGCCTAGTTTTGCAAAGATGTGAGGAGACCAATTTGGTCTTAAGCTGGGAAAAGAGTCACTTCATGGTAACACAAGGCATAGTGTTTGGCCATGTAGTCTCCAAAGAAGGGCTTGAGGTAGACAAGGCCAAAGTGGACCTCATTGCCAATTTGCCCCCTCCAAAAACAGTCAAGCAAATCAGATCTTTCCTGGGGCATGTAGGATTTTACAGGAGGTTCATTAAGGACTTCAGCGAAATTGCTAAGCCATTGTGCCACCTGCTCTGCCAGGATATGCCCTTTGACTTTTCTGCAGACTGTCTTAAGGCTTTTAAAACATTGAAAATATGCCTCACCTCTGCCCCTGTACTCCAAACACCAGACTATACCCTACCTTTTGAGCTGATGTGTGATGCATTAGACTTGGCCATAGGTGCTGTTTTAGGCCAAAGAAGAGATAAGCTGCCTGTGGTCATTGCTTATATCAGCAAATCACTTGCTGAAACTTAGCTGAACTATACCATAACTGAGAAAGAGCTTCTAGCAGTGGTTTATGCTGTTGACAAATTTAGTGCCTAACTACTAGGATCTAAAACTATAATCTTTATTGACCATTCAGCATTGAAGTACCTACTGTCCAAGAAAGATGCAAAGCCTAGGCTGATTAGATGGATACTCCTGCTACAGGAGTTTGACATCGAAATCAAGGACAAAAAGGGTGTGGAGAATGTGGTGGCTGACCACTTGTCCAGAATTATCTTGGAGAAATGCCTGGATGGCCCTACAAATGATGCCTTCCTGGATGAGCAATTATTTGCCATCCAATCCTTAGTCCCTTGGTTTGCACACATTGTCAATTATCTAGTTATAGGAAAGATTCCTCCCCACTGGACCAAAATGGACAAAGACATGAATTTCTCAAAGGTCAAGTATTTTTTCTGGGAGGAACCTTGCCTATACAAGTACTGTGCCGACCAAATCATCCGAAGATGTGTTCCCGAAAGTGATATCCCCAGTATTCTGGCCATGTGCCATGAAAATGCCTGTGGAGGCCACTTTAGTAGGAGAAAAATAGCTGACAAGGTCCTGCAGTGTGGTTTTTACTGGCCTTCCTTATTCAAAGATGCATACACACACTGCATGGCATGTGAGAGATGCCAAAAATTAGGAGGGCTGTCCAAAAGAAATTCAATGCCTTTACAGCCCATCTTGGTGGTAGAACTGTTTGATGTATGGGGTATAGACTTCATGGGCCCCTTTCCCTCTTCTAATGGTTATCAGTTCATCTTAGTGGCAGTGGACTATATTTCTAAATGGGTAGAAGCCATTGCCACAAGAACCAATGACAACCAGATAGTCCTCAAATTTGTAAGGCAGCAAATTTTCTCCAGATTTGGAACCCCTAGAGCTATTATCAGTGATGGGGGTAGCCATTTCTGCAACAGAAATTTTGAGAGCTTGCTCAAGAAATATTCTGTGACCCTTGGGATTGCTACTCCCTACCACCCACAGACAAGCGGGTAAG
Organism: Chloranthus sessilifolius; assembly: GCA_021018995.1. Lineage (NCBI taxonomy): Eukaryota > Viridiplantae > Streptophyta > Magnoliopsida > Chloranthales > Chloranthaceae > Chloranthus > Chloranthus sessilifolius. The sequence continues at coordinate 98,951,213 of CM037585.1, forward strand.
TCGAAATTTCCAATAGGGAGATCAAGCACATCCTTGAGAAAACAGTAAGGACTGACAGGAGAGATTGGGCCGATAAACTGAATGATGCACTGTGGGCTTATAGGACTGCCTATAAGACTCCCATTGGAATGTCCCCATTCAGACTGGTCTATGGCAAGGCTTGCCATCTCCCAGTAGAGTTAGAACACAAGGCCTATTGGGTCATTAAGAATTTAAACATGAACCTAACTTCTGCTGGTCATCACAGGTCATTGCAGCTGTCTGAATTGGATGAGCTGAGGATGGATGCTTACATCAATGCCAGGATCTACAAGGAACGGTCTAAAGCTTTCTTTGACAAGGGCTTGCTGAGAAAAAGCCTCGAACCAGGTGGTAAGGTTTGGTTATTCAACTCCAAACTAAAATTCTTTCCTGACAAATTAAAATCCAGATGGGAAGGTCCCTATGTTGTCTTAAATGTTTCCCCATCTGGTGCTGTAGAAGTCAAGGATCCCAAATCTGGGAGGACCTTCAAAGTGAATGGTCAGAGGCTTAAGCCTTGCATTGAACAACCTGCTGACCCTATGAATACTATTCATTTTCATGGGACCCCTACATCTACCTGACCCACAGTTGTGTCCATGTTGTACTATACTACTTTTATTTCTTCCATAAGTTTTAGGAAATTTTAGTGGTTGTGTGGAGACTGATTAGGTTGAGCTGGATAGAGTTCATGTGGGATTGGTAGGATTTCTTCTTCTTCTGCGAATTACTGACTTTCGAATTGAATGGATATTGTTTGGTATTAAGCCCTCGCGCATTCCAAATTGTGATTTGGGAAGCTCTCGCGCAATTCACATAGAACATTTCTTTTGCTGTCGCGAGCTTCAATGCTGCAGAGTCTCTCGCGCACTTCAAGCTCCAACTTCCATCATCGCGCGATTTAGTTATCTCGTGATCCCCTTACCCAGCTGCGCGAGTCTAATGCATTTGTCATTTCCCACGCTGATTGTTGGGACTTGACATTTCCCAACTCACTTTCAATTAATTGCGGCGACTTGGATGTTATTCCACCGTTTCATCTTCCACCATCCTCGCCTTTAAATACACAGGGAGACCCTTTCATATTCATTGCATCCTTTCTCCTCTCACCCTAGCGGTCCTTCCCTAATCCTAACCATGGCAGATGACAAGCCGAATGCGTTGCCTAACAAGTTTTACCCAATGTGGTTGGACCCGCCACCACCTAAAGAGCCGGATCGCCTACAACCCCTCTGGGATGAATACGAGAAGGTTCTGCAAATCCTGGCTAAGGAGGAGGAGGAGGAGGAAAAACTCCAGCCGCAGAAGAAAAAGAAAAAGATAGAATCATCCCCTCCCCCACCTTCTCAACCCCCTCACCCCTGATCCCTCTCTCCTTTCTTCCTCCTTTTTTACAATTTTATTTATTTTTATATAGTTTTAATGAAATTTTCTTTTTCTGATATTCTGTACAGTTCTCTATTCTTGGTTGCTTTCTTTCTTGTTCTGGCCTTTTATGCTTTAATAAATCTGTTGCACAGACACCTTTGAATCAGTGAGGACACTGCTCCTCATAGGTTTGGGGGTGTGGCAGGCATACCCTGCCAATGGAACAAGTTAACCTAAGTGCAGCAGACTCATCTGAGTAATATGGAAATGGATCTATGTTCACTTAAGAATCATGAAAATAAGAAATTTAAAATTTCTGCAAACTTTTGACATTATAAACTTTTAATATTCCACATTTCCATGATAATATCACCAAGGAAACTTACTTGTATCAGCACTTAGTGAATCATTAGAGAGAGAAAAAGGTGAGGACATACTTAAAAGTTCAAAGGAAGACCATAACCAGTGAGAATTGGGCCTATAAAAATTTTTCCATCCTTTGAGGAGTAACTAAGGCAATCTCTTCTAGTTCTAAGGACTGGCTGAGTCACTGTGCTCACTAGAAGTTAGGTAACTCCAAGTTGAAACAACTGACAACACTCATGAGACTCAGGAAAGGTTCAAGGCCTTCTCTTGGACAGTTTGAGCCTAAAAGGACCAACCCTAAAGCAACTGCCCTTGTCCATACCCCCTTGAGCTTTAAATCCTAAATTTATTTAAAATACACCTGAGTACTTGAACCTGAACCTATGAACCTGCTTCAGCCTACCCTCACTCTGAGAATTCAGAAGGTTAAGGAGAAAAGGTGGGAAAAGAGACTAGCTATGGTCAGCATTAGGTGAATGGAGAAGAAGCATCTCAAAATTCTGGCAGTATGGTAACTGAGAATATGGTGGCATTTCTTAAAAGCAAAAACACAAATAAAAAGAAGAAAATTCCATAAAAAAGGAAACAAAAATAATAAGGAAGAGGAGTAAGGGAGGAGGCAAGAGGAACTTTCATTGGAGAATCAAAATCAAGAAGAGAAACTGATCACTTCAAATATGAAAATCTCAAAGAAGATGAAGGGAGCTGAATTCATGAAGGTGAACTCATGAATCACCTCTGTCACCTACTGATTTCTCAATTTGGAACCCCTTTTCAACCTTCCATTCTTTTTAACCCTACTCCATAAGCCACATTACAGCCCAGTTAAAAGCCCTTGTGATCCAAAGTTGAGTGAGCTGTCATGTGAAGATAAAGAGTTATCCAATCTATGGTGAGGAACTGCCAATGATGTCAACACTTAAGAACTCTACCTATGCTCATGCTTACAGACCCATTTGGGGGATGTAACTGCTCTTGAGCCTGTGAGAAAATGAACCCCTCAACAAAACCTTTATGAGAGTATGCCCTGCAAAGTTTTTAGGTCTGAACTTGAATGCATTATGTATGACCTATAACCTAATTTTTGACCTGAGGATGGGCTCAGTGCTGGCACACACTTGTGCAGTTTTCTGTGGTTGTAAACTGATTGGAAGTGCTGTGCATTCATGAAAAGTTTATGCTGTTCTGTGCAACCAATGGATTAAATTTCTTTTATGATTACTGATTCAAGAGTAAACTAAGTCTGTCCGTTGACTGCTCACTGGATGATATTGCACTTTTGTTAACTGTTTCATTGAAGAAGTTTGTGGGTGTCTTCACTGAAAACCCTCAGGAGACTTCACTCCTCCACTAGGGATCACCTAGGGGTTTAAAAGGCTTGGTACATATGCTAAATGTATCCGTGCTCCCTACGAAAGTGGCATTTAATTTTTATAGTAGGTTTGATGTAGCTTTGCTAAGGGACTAGCAAAGATTAGGTTTAGGGGTGTGTTAAGACCTGAAAAGTACCACTTTTCACCCCTTAACTTAACCTTTGATTAGACCCATAGCCACCTAATAAGTTCTTGTAAAGTGTTTTATATATGTAATAATTAGCAGTGAAATAAGGCCAGGAATCCTGCTAAGGAGCCGATTTTAGCACCAGAAGTCCCTCAGAAGGATGAACTCTGAATCCAGACCTAAAATGAGCCTCGCGCAGCTGACCCGAGCTTTAGAGGATTCAGGAGAAATATGCCTCGCACAGTCTAACTGAGCTTCCCAAGACTCTACAACAACTTCTCGCATAGATGAGTGACTGAAGAGTTTCAAAAACAAAAACTCGTGCAGTCTCGCGCAACTATCGTGCAGTCGCTGCGGGATGTAATTATCAAGAGAGAACTCCTCGCGTAGTTCTCATGCCATTCAAGAAGAAAGCATCCTTGCGAAGGCAAAGCCATCCTCGCGAACATCAATTAAAACATGGAACCTCGCACAGTTCAGAACTCATTAAAGCCTCGCGAGGTAACTCGCGAAGTCCAGTGAAGAGAAGTGCTCGCGAAGTTCTCGCGCTATTCAAATCTGTCCTCGCGAAGATCAACCCAGCGATCGCGCATCTACCTCGCGACTGCTTGAACTCTAACCCCGCGACACCTGAGGCTTTGATGTCTACTCAACCTCGCGACTGCCTGAAGAGAAAACCAAGCCAACCACGCTACGGTTGAAGTTTCAATATCAAATCATCCTAGCGAAGAGCAAAAGCTACCACGCGACAAATCTGGGAAATAATGGCTACCTAGCGAAGCTCGGAACCTCAACTTCCATCTTTTCGGTAGAGGACCTTCTGAGAATTTCTAGCGATTAGGGCACGCACTCCCATGCCTAAATCTTTGTGCACGCGCCCCAAGGCATCTAAGGATCACTATTCAACCACGTGGCATCGTTAAAATTATGGTTTCCTAACCCTAATGCGCTGCCACACCATTGCTATAAAAACCCATACTTAGCTTAGGTTCAGGGAGCTTTTTTTTTATCGATCTGTTGGGAGATCCTGGATTAGCTGGGAACACATCTTTTTTCTTGGAGACTTGATCTGAGATTGTTTTCCCTTTTCTTTTTGTAGTTGTAAGTAATTTTCTTTTTCTTTTTCCTTCTCTCCATAGTCCAGCACTTACTGGCTATGTCTTTGTATGCTTTTTGAACTAGATCAATGGAAGTTTTGTAATAGGATTTGTACTCTGTAGGATTTGTGTTTGAATGTGAGATGCTCTGTGCAAGGCTGCTGCCTTGAGATCCGCCATTGCTTTGGCTGTATTTCAAAGCAAAGGAGGACTAATTCTAAGGGCCACTCAGATCCAAGTGATCTCTGTGTCTGGGCTATCATGGTCCTATACAACCTTAGCCCCACCACAGGACCCACTAGATCTGAAATCCCCATGGGAGCTTGAGCTGGTAGCCTGGTGACCATGGTGGTGGCAGCAATATTCTTGTTTTGTCTTAGGCTCCGTGAGGAGGATAGCTTCTGGGATAGTCTGTGACTATTCAAGTGGACAGGTTATAGAATTAGGGTGATTCTAATCCACAAATCCAAGATGGATCTTTCTTCTTTACACCTGAGCTTGTAGAAGCCTGGTGGGAGATTGTACAGAGGCAGACTCCCCTATTTTTGTATAGATCTGCTATCAGATATTGGATATGATCTGGTTATAGAGATTGTAGGCTTGTGACTGGACCGTTATAGCCTCACTCAGGCAATGGACAGCTAGATCGAAGGTTGTACTCAATCTCTTGTTGGTTCTATGTGTCTGGGCTATCATGGTCCTATACAGCCTTAGCCCCACACATAGAGCTTTAGAGGTTGAGGTTCCCTATAGATTCTTGGTAGTAGCTTTGGATGAAATAGTGCCTACAATGATTAACTTGTTTTGACCCATCCCTGGATTGTGGTTCCCCTATTGGATAGTCTGTGACCATTTGAGTGGACAGGTTATAACCTTAAGGGACTGAATCATGGCAGAGAGATGGGTTGGATCCTTTCTCCTCAGTGGTGATAACGTAGCCATTGGATAGGATTTCTATAACATCAGATCTGGATCTGAGTTACAAAGCTCCTCTGATCTAGGCTCAATAACTTACTTCTCACCCTTTTATATTTATTTTTCACACTCCATCCATCCTATCAACCCTTTCTGTAGTGTAGACATTAGGTTACCTTAGAATACCTAGAATAAGTGACCTTAAACTCCCCTCCTTTTTAGGACTGCCAGATCTGTAGTCAGATCTGGAGGGACTACTAGTGACGGCTCCTTTGGAGCTGTAGATCACCTTTCCCTGTGGGACAAACTCTTACTTATCAAAACTTGCCACAATGGATGGACCTGGGATTCTTGCTCTTAGTTGTGCTGATTCCATCCCCTGTTTTACTTTTTCTTTGATTTTTAAATTACTTTTACCACCAACCAATAAAGCAAGCACAAAACTTAGAAATCGCCAACAAATTTTTGGCGCCGCTGTCGGGGAGAGATGATCTATTAATAGACCCTTAGTTTTTATATTCTTAGTATTCTTTGCAAATGTGAATAATTGATACTGCTGATATAATTTTGAACCTTTCTTGCAGATCTAGGACAAAGAAGAAAGGAATGAGCTTGACCAATTGGATCTTAGCTACCTCTGTTTGCAAATTCTCTAACTTTTAGAACTCTATCTTTCTTCAAAATTCTCTAGCAGTATCTAGGATAGTTGTAAATGTATTATTTGAATAGTTATAAATTAGTTAGATAAATTTGTTAATTGTAAAGTTATTCATTTGCAATGTGCCTGCAAGAAGCTCTCCTTGCTGTTGGTGTGCTTGTATGCTAGGGAGGAGATCTCTCAGCCCTACTTTAGAGCCTCTTAACCCTGAGTTAGAAAGGGGAAGGAGACTTAGAAGAGACAGGCACACCACAGGAGAGCCCCAAAGTGAACCTGTGACAGCAAATATGGGTGAAGAACAACCTCGACTCTCAAGGAATTGAATGCTCCGGATGATTATAACTCCCCTTTTAGCATTCAATTCCCTGATGTTCAGGGGAATTATGAAATAAAAACTTCGATCATCCAGATGCTGCCCTCCTTCCATGGGCTTAGCAAGGAGGATCCTTACAAGCACATTGACTAGCTCTTGGCCTTGTGCACTACTTTTACTATCACTGGTTTGGGACCTGAGGCTACTAGGCTCAGACTCTTTCCCTTCTCTTTGAAGGATAGGGCTAGTACCTGGTTGACCACTCTTCCCAACAATAGCATTGGTTCATGGAAAGACCTACAGACCAAGTTCCTGACCAAGTTCTTCCCTGAGACCAAAACTAGCCAGTTGAGGAAAGAGATTCTTGCTTTTGCTCAATCCCCAACTGAGGATTTTAACCAGGCCTGGGATAGGTTTAAAGAAATGCTCAAACAATGCCCCCACCACAAGATCCCAGAGTGGCAGCTTGTACAAAACTTCTACAATGGGATTGATGAGAAAAATAGAGATATGGTCGATGCCTCTTGTGGTGGATCCTACACGCACAAGACTGCTGAGGAGGCATGGGAATTGTTTAAGGTGATTAGTGAGAATGCTTTTCAAAAGCCATCCCTGGCAAGAACTGGTCAGGAAACTGAGTCAAAGGTGGGGCCTGCTATGGGGACTGGCATATCAGACATGCCTCCGCCACATGAGCAGCCCTGTTGGGTTGCATCACAGTCAGTAATTTGTCAAACTTCATGGAGAGGTTTGCCATCTGCAGCTGCAGGTCATTGCTCTAAGGCACCTCATAAACTTTTCCATTTGCAGGGCAATTTCCTGAATTAGTTTTGGAACATGTTGCTGCTGCTCAATCTTATGGCCAGCAACAATCTGGGGGCTACAACAGACAGCCATATGGATACCAACACCAAAATGCTGGTTACCAATGGAGAGACCACCCAAATCTGAGGTGGAGGCAAGACAACTACATGCTACCCCAGTAGATGTTGGCCTTACTACAAAGACCACAACAGCAGTTCAATCAAGGGAATGCCCCTAGGTCCAACTTCCAACACCATCAGCAGCCCCATCAGCAACAAAATCAATTGGTCGTACCCCCATCTCAACCCAGACATGTTTCCTTTAAGGACCAGGTCTTGAATTCATTGCAAAACCGGGGATCCTTGGCTCAGACTGTGGACTCTAATGGTCTGAGCCTCCAGAAAATGGAAGAACAGATAAACCAAATGTCAAATGCCTTGGCTAGGAGAGATGAAGGGAGGTTGCCCTGCCATCCAGTTACTAACCCCAAGGGTCAGATTTTAATCAAAGAGGCCTCCTCAAGTTTTGAGGAAACCAATGCTGTGACTACCCTAAGGTCGGGCAGGCTGATAGACAACCAGGTGGGTAACAGACCAGCAGAGGTCATTTCCACAGATGATGCACATGATCGTGATACAGATGTTGTAGGAACACAAAGCCAAGAATTGCCTACCACCCTGTAAAGAGGCTGTAGTTGAGCCTCAGCAGGGAGAAAAATATGAAAAAAAGAAAGAAACAGAAGTTTAGTCATGGGCTAGCAGTTGAGGAACCAGCAGTACCTCAGCTGCCATTTCCTCAGGCTTTGGATGGTCCTGTCCCTTTTGATAAAGGGAATGCCCAGATGGAGGAAATGATGGAAACCTTTAGGCAGGTGAAAATTAATTTACCCCTGCTTGAGGTAATTAAACAAGTCCCAGCCTATGCAAAGTTTCTGAAAGACCTCTGCACCCAAAAGAGAAAAGCTAGAGGCCATGTGTCCAAAAAGGTATTTGCAACTGATACAGTGAATTCTGTATTTAACATATCAATGCCTGAGAAGTTGCAAGATCCAGGGATACCCATTATTCCCTGCGTAATTGGAGACCATATAATTGGAAAAGCCCTTTTAGACCTTGGAGCCAGTGTTAACCTGTTGCCATACAGTGTATATCTGCAACTAGGTTTGGGGGAGCTGAAAGCTACCCCCATTGTGCTAATGATGGCTGATAGGTATGAGAGGAGACCTCTGGGAATGGTTGAGGATGTCTTAGTGGGGGTGGATAAGTTTTTCTACCCTGCTGACTTCTTAGTTTTAGGCATGGGGTGCAGCAATAGCCCAAATCCCATACCTGTTATATTGGGCAGGCCTTTCTTGGCCACTGCCAATGCATCATTCAATGCAGGTCTAGAGTAATGGAGGTAACTTTTGGACATATGAAAGTTGAGCTGAATGTGTACAACAGTGCAAAGTACCCTCAGATGGACAATGAGGAGAGCATTGCAGTGGATGTACTAGAGGAAATTGTAGAAGAGGAATTGCCCACTCTGCTGGAGTGGGGAAACACTGTCAGGAATTTAGTTAAACTTTGGGACATGGTGGAGGAAGAGAGCCCAGATGTGGTATAAAAAAACATGACCACATTGAAGTCTTCTGTGGGCTCAGTGCAACACTCAAGTTGTAAACCTACATTGCTGCCTCTTTCCCCAACCTCCACTACACCTATTCTGCCATCCACCCAGCAAGCCCCTGATCTGGAACTCAAGAAGCTTCCAGAAACATTAAAATATGCCTTCCTTGAGAAAGGTGATAAGCTTCCTATGATTATCTCTTCCTCCCTTACCAATGAGCAGGAAGAGGAATTACTAACAGTTTTGAGGAAGCACAAGAAGGCAATTGGTTGGACCATTGCTGATCTGGGAGGAATAGATGCATCAATCTGCATGCACATGATTCATCTTGAGGAGGGAGCACTACCCTCCAGGGAAATACAGAGGAAGTTAAATCCTCACATGCAGGAAGTGGTCCTCAAGGAGATCATTAAATTGCTAGATGCAGGGGTGATTTACCCCATCTCTGATTATCACTGGGTGACACCTATCCAAGTGGGGCCTAAGAAATCTGGCATAACAGTGATTAAGACTGCAACTGGAGAGTTGAGGCCAGCTAGGGAGACCACTGGCTGGAGAGTGTGCATTGATTATAGGAGGCTTAACTCTAAAATCAGAAAGGACCATTTCCCTCTTCCCTTCATTGATCAAAAATTTGACAAATTGGTTGGAAAAGCTTTTCACTGTTTTCTTGATGGGTACTCAGGGTACAACCAAATCCCTGTGCATCCTCAAGACCAAGAGAAAACCACCTTTACCTGTCCTTTTGGCACCTTTGCTTACAGAAGGATGCCTTTTGGACTTTGTAATGCGCCAGCCACTTTTCAGAGGTGTATGTATGCTATATTCTCTGATATGATTGACAAGTTTTTGAAGATTTTTATGGATGATTTTTTGTCTATGGGGACAGTTTTGACCAGTGTCTATAACACCTCAACCTAGTTTTACAAAGATGTGAGGAGACCAATTTGGTCTTAAGCTGGGAAAAGAGCCACTTCATGGTAACACAAGGCATAGTGTTGGGCCATGTAGTCTCCAAAGAAGGGCTTGAGGTAGATAAGGCCAAAGTGGACCTCATTGCCAATTTTCCCCCTCCAAAAACAGTCAAGCAAATCAGATCTTTCTTGGGGTATGTAGGATTTTATAGGAAGTTCATTAAGGACTTCAGTAAAATTGCTAAGCCATTGTGCCACCTGCTCTTCCAGGATGCGCCCTTTGACTTTTTTGCTGACTGTCTTAAGGCTTTTGAAACATTGAAAATATGCCTCACCTCTGCCCCTGTACTCCAAACTCCATACTATACCCTACCTTTGAGCTAATGTGTGATGCATCAGACTTGGCAATAGGTGCTGTTTTGGGCCAAAGAAAGATAAGTCACTGGTCATTGCATATATCGAAAATCACTTCAAGCTCACGAACTATACCACAACTGAGAAAGAGCTTCTAGCAGTGGTTTATGCTGTTGACAAATTTAGAGCCTACCTACTAGGATCTAAAACTGTAATCTTCACTGACCATTTAGCATTGAAGTACCTACTGTCCAAGAAAGATGCAAAGCCTAGGCTGATTAGATGGATACTCCTGCTACAGGAGTTTGACATCGAAATCAAGGACAAAAAGGGTGTGGAGAATGTGATGGCTGACCACTTGTCCAGAATTATCTTGGAGAAATGCTTGGATGGCCCTACAAATGATTCCTTCTCGGATGAGCAATTATTTGCCATCCAATCCTTAGTCCCTTGGTTTGCACACATTGTCAATTATCTAGTTATAGGAAAGATTCCTCCCCACTGGACCAAAATGGACAAAGACTTGTTTTTCTCAAAGGTAAAGTATTTTTTCTGGGAGGAACCTTGCCTATACAAGTTATGTGCAGACCAAATCATTCGAAGATGTGTTTCCGAAAGTGATATCCCTAGTATTTTTGGCCATGTGTCATGAAATTGCCTGTGGAGGCCACTTTAGTGGGAGAAATATAGCTGACAAGGTCCTGCAGTGTGGTTTTTACTGGCCTTCCTTATTCAAAGATGCACACACACACTGCAAGGCATGTGAAAGATGTCAAAAATTAGGAGGGCTGTCCAAAAGAAATTCAATGCCTTTACAGCCCATCCTTGTGGAAGAACTGTTTGATGTATGGGGTATAGACTTCATGGGCCCCTTTCCTCCTTCTAATGGTTATCAGTTCATCTTAGTGGCAGTGGACTATGTTTCCAAATGGGTAGAAGCCATTGCCATAAGAACCAATGACAACCAGGTAGTCCTCAAATTTGTAAGGCAGCAAATTTTTTCCAGATTTGGAACCCCTGGAGCTATTATCAGTGATGGGGGTAGCCATTTCTGCCACAGAAATTTCGAGAGCTTGCTCAAGAAATATTCTGTGACCCATAGGATTGCTACTCCCTACCACCCACAGACAAGCGGGCAAGTCAAAATTTCCAATAGGGAGATCAAGCACATCCTTAAGAAAACAGTAAGGACTGACAGGAGAGATTGGGCCGATAAACTGAATGATGCACTGTGGGCCTATAGGACTGCCTATAAGACTCCCATTAGAATGTCCCCATTCAGACTGGTCTATGGCAAGGCTTGCCATCTCCCAGTAGAGTTAGAACACAAGGCCTATTGGGTCATTAAGAATTTAAACATGAACCTAACTTCTGCTAGTCATCACAGGTCATTACAGCTGTCTGAATTAGATGAGCTGAGGATGGATGCTTACACCAATGCTAGGATCTACAAGGAACGGTCTAAAGATTTCTTTGACAAGGGCTTGCTGAGAAAAAGCCTCGAACCGGGTGGTAAGGTGTGGTTATTCAACTCCAAAGTAAAATTCTTTCCTGGCAAATTAAAATCCAGATGGGAAGGTCCCTATGTTGTCTTAAATGTTTCCCCATCTGGTGCTGTGGAAGTCAAGGATCCCAAATCTGGGAGGACCTTCAAAGTGAATGGTCAGAGGCTTACGCCTTGCATTGAACAACCTACTGACCCTATGAACACTATTCATTTTCATGGGACCCCTACATCTACCTGACCCACAGTTGTGTCCATGTTGTACTATAGTACTTTTGTTTCTTCCATAAGTTTTAGGAAATTTTAGTGGTTGTGTGGAGATTGATTACGTTGAGCTGGATAGAGTTCATGTGGGATTGGTAGGATTTCTTCTTCTTCTTTTGCGAATTACTGACTTTCGAATTGAATGGATATTGTTTGGTATTAAGCCCTCGCGCATTCCAAATTGTGATTTGGGAAGCTCTCGCGCAATTCACATAGAACATTTCTTTTGCTGTCGCGAGCTTCAATGCTGCAGAGTCTCTCGCGCACTTCAAGCTCCAACTTCCATCATCGCGCGATTTAGTTATCTCGTGATCCCCTTACCCAGCTGCACGAGTCTAATGCATTTGTCATTTCCCACGCTGATTGTTGGGACTTGACATTTCCCAACTCACTTTCAATTAATTGCGGCGACTTGGATGTTATTCCACCGTTTCATCTTCCACCATCCTCGCCTTTAAATACACAGGGAGACCCTTTCATATTCATTGCATCCTTTCTCCTCTCACCCTAGCGGTCCTTCCCTAATCCTAACCATGGCAGATGACAAGCCGAATGCGTTGCCTAACAAGTTTTACCCAATGTGGTTGGACCCGCCACCACCTAAAGAGCCGGATCGCCTACAACCCCTCTGGGATGAATACGAGAAGGTTCTGCAAATCCTGGCTAAGGAGGAGGAGGAGGAAAAACTCCAGCCGCAGAAGAAAAAGAAAAAGATAGAATCATCCCCTCCCCCACCTTCTCAACCCCCTCACCCCTGATCCCTCTCTCCTTTCTTCCTCCTTTTTTACAATTTTATTTATTTTTATATAGTTTTAATGAAATTTTCTTTTTCTGATATTCTGTACAGTTCTCTATTCTTGGTTGCTTTCTTTCTTGTTCTGGCCTTTTATGCTTTAATAAATCTGTTGCACAGACACCTTTGAATCAGTGAGGACACTGCTCCTCATAGGTTTGGGGGTGTGGCAGGCATACCCTGCCAATGGAACAAGTTAACCTAAGTGCAGCAGACTCATCTGAGTAATATGGAAATGGATCTATGTTCACTTAAGAATCATGAAAATAAGAAATTTAAAATTTCTGCAAACTTTTGACATTATAAACTTTTAATATTCCACATTTCCATGATAATATCACCAAGGAAACTTACTTGTATCAGCACTTAGTGAATCATTAGAGAGAGAAAAAGGTGAGGACATACTTAAAAGTTCAAAGGAAGACCATAACCAGTGAGAATTGGGCCTATAAAATTTTTTCCATCCTTTGAGGAGTAACTAAGGCAATCTCTTCTAGTTCTAAGGACTGGCTGAGTCACTGTGCTCACTAGAAGTTAGGTAACTCCAAGTTGAAACAACTGACAACACTCATGAGACTCAGGAAAGGTTCAAGGCCTTCTCTTGGATAGTTTGAGCCTAAAAGGACCAACCCTAAAGCAACTGCCCTTGTCCATACCCCCTTGAGCTTTAAATCCTAAATTTATTTAAAATAGACCTGAGTACTTGAACCTGAACCTATGAACCTGCTTCAACCTACCCTCACTCTGAGAATTCAGAAGGTTAAGGAGAAAAGGTGGGAAAAGAGACTAGCTATGGTCAGCATTAGGTGAATGGAGAAGAAGCATCTCAAAATTCTAGTAGTATGGTAACTGGGAATATGGTGGCATTTCTTAAAAGCAAAAACACAAATAAAAAGAAGAAAATTCCATAAAAAAGGAAACAAAAATAATAAGGAAGAGGAGTAAGGGAGGAGGCAAGAGGAACTTTCATTGGAGAATCAAAATCAAGAAGAGAAACTGATCACTTCAAATATGAAAATCTCAAAGAAGATGAAGGGAGCTGAATTCATGAAGGTGAACTCATGAATCACCTCTGTCACCTACTGATTTCTCAATTTGGAACCCCTTTTCAACCTTCCATTCTTTTTAACCCTACTCCATAAGTCACATTACAGCCCAGTTAAAAGCCCTTGTGATCCAAAGTTGAGTGAGCTGTCATGTGAAGATAAAGAGTTATCTAATCTATGATGAGGAACTGCCAATGATGTCAGCACTTAAGAACTCTGCCTATGCTCATGCTTACAGACCCATTTGGGGGATGTAACTGCTCTTGAGCCTGTGAGAAAATGAACCCCTCAACAAAACTTTTAAGAGAGTATGCCCTGCAAAGTTTTTGGGTCTGAACTTGAATGCATTATGTATGACCTATAACCTAATTTTTGACACGAGGATGGGCTCGGTCTTTGGACACACTTGTGCGATTTTACGTGGTTGTAAACCGATTGGAAGTCTTGTGCATTCATGAAAAGTTTATCTTGTTTACCAATGGATTAAATTTCTTTTATGATTGCTGATTCAAGAGTAAACTAAGTCTGCCCCTTGACTGCTCACTGGATGATATTGTACTTTTGTTAACTGTTTCATTGAAGAAGTTTGTGAGTGTCTTCACTGAAAACCCTCAGGAGATTTCACTCCTCCACTAGGGATCACCTAGGGGTTTAAAAGGCTTGGTACATATGCTAAATGTATCCGTGCTCCCTACGAAAGTGGCATTTAATTTTTATAGTAGGTTTGATGTAGCTTTGCTAAGGGACTAGCAAAGATTAGGTTTAGGGGTGTGTTAAGACCTGAAAAGTACCACTTTTCACCCCTTAACTTAACCTTTGATTAGACCCATAGCCACCTAATAAGTTCTTGTAAAGTATTTTATGTAGGTAATAACCAGCAGTGAAATAAGGTTAGGAATCCTGCTAAGGAGCCGGTTTTAGCACCAGAAGTCACTCAGAAGGATGAACTCTGAATCCAAACCTGAAATGAGCCTCGTGCAGCTGACCCAAGCTTTAGAGGATTCAGGAGAAATATGCCTCGCGCAGTCCAACTGAGCTTCCCAAGACTCTACAATAACTTCTCGCGCAGATGAGTGACTGAAGAGCTTCAGAAACACAACCTCGTGCAGTCTCGCACAGCTGTCGTGCAGTCGCCGCGGGTTGCAATTATCAAGAGAGAAGTCCTCGCGCAGTTCTCACGCCATTCAAGAAGAAAGCATCCTTGCGAAGGCAAAGCCATCCTTGCGAACATCAATTAAGACATGGAACCTTGCACAGTTCAGAACTCATTAAAGCCTCGCGAAGTAACTCGCGAAGTCCAATGAAGAGAAGTGCTCGCAAAGTTCTCGCGCTATTCAAATCTGCCCTCGCGAAGATCAACCCAGCGTTCGCACAGCTACCTCGCGACTGCTTGAACTCCAACCCCGCGACACTTGAGGCTTTGTTGTCTACTCAACCTCGCGACTGCCTGAGGAGCAAACCAAGCCAACCTCACGACGGTTGAAGTTTCAATATCAAATTATCCTAGCGAAGAGCAAAAGCTACCACGCGACAAGTCTGGGAAACAATGGCTACCTAGCGAAGCTCTGAACCTTAACTTCCATCTTTTCGACAGAGGACCTTCTAGGAATTTCTAGCGATTAGGGCACACACTCCCACGCCCAAATCTTCATGCACGTGCCCCAAGGCATCCAAGGATCACTATTCGGCCACGTGGCATCGTTAAAATTAGGGTTTCTTAACCCTAATGCGCCGCCACACCACTGCTATAAAAACCCATACTTAGCTTAGGTTCAGGGAGCTTTTTTTTTATCGATATGTTGGGAGATCCTTGATTAGCTGGGAACACATCTTTTTTCTTGGAGTCTTGATCTGAGATTGTTTTCCCTTTTCTTTTTGTAGATGTAAGTAGTTTTCTTTTTCTTTTTCTTTCTCTCCATAGTCCAGCACTTGCTGACTATGTCTTTGTATGCTTTTTGAACTAGATCAATGGAAGTTTTGTAATAGGATTTGTACTCTATAGGATTTGTGTTTGAATGTGAGATGCTCTGTGCAAGGCTGCTGGCTTGAGATCCGCCATTACTTTGGTTGTGTTTTAAAGCAAAGGAGGACTGATTCTAAGGGCCACTCAGATCCAAGTGACCTCTGTGTCTGGGCTATCATGGTCCTATACAGCCTTAGCCCCACCACAGGACCTACTAGATCTGAAATCCCCATGGGAGCTTGAGCTGGTAGCCTGGTGACCATGGTGGTGGCAGCAATATTCTTATTTTGTCTTAGGCTCCATGAGGAGGATAGCCTCTGGGATAGTCTGTGACCATTCAAGTGGACAGGTTATAGCCGTAGGGTGATTCTAATCCACCGATCCAAGATGGATCTTTCTTCTTTACACCTGAGCTTGTAGAAGCCTGGTGGGAGATTGTACAGAGGCAGACTCCCCTATTTTTGTATAGATCTGCTATCAGATATTGGATCTGATCTGGTTATAGAGATTGTAGGCTTGTGACTGGACCGTTGTAGCCTCACTCAAGCAATGGACAGCTAGATCGAAGGTTGTACTCAATCTCTTGTTGGTTCTATGTGTTTGGGCTATCATGGTCCTATACAGCCTTAGCCCCACACATAGAGCTTTAGAGGTTGAGGTTCTCTATGGATTCTTGAGCTGGTAGCCTGGATGAAATAGTGCCTATAATGATTAACTTGTTTTGACCCATCCCTGGATTGTGGTTCTCCTATGGGATAGTCTGTGACCATTTGAGTGGACAGGTTATAACCTTAAGGGACTGAATCATGGCAGAGAGATGGGTTGGATCCTTTCTCCTCATTGGTGATAACGTAGCCATTGGACAGGATTTCTATAACATCAGATCTGCATCTGAGTTACAAAGCTCCACTGATCTAGGCTCAATAACTTACTTCTCACCCTTTTATATTTATTTTCCACACTCCATCCATCCTATCAACCCTTTCTGTAGTGTAGACATTAGGTTACCTTAGAATACCTAGAATAAGTGACCTTAAACTCCCCTCCTTTTTAGGACTGCCAGATCTGTAGTCAGATCTAGAGGGACTACTAGTGACGGCTCCTTTGGAGCTGTAGATCACCTTTCCCTGTGGGATAAACTCTTACTTATCAAAACTTGCCACAATGAACCCTGCATCTTGCAGGTCTAGGATTTCTTAGTTGTACTGATTCCATCCCCTGTTTTACTCTTTCTTTGATTTTTAAATTACTTTTACCACCAACCAATAAAGCAAGCACAAAACTTAGAAATCGCCACACAATGTTTCCAAGAAGAGATGGGTTCAAAGTTAGAATTCAGTTTGGCAATTCACCCCCAGACCGATGGACAAATCGAAAGGGTGAATCAGGTGATTGAGGACATGCTAAGGGCCTGTATGCTAGACTTTCAAGGATCATGGGATAAATACTTGCCCTTGATCGAATTCGCATACAACAATAGCTACTAGGCGAGCATCAGGATGACTCCTTTCGAAGCACTTTATGGTCGCCGATGTAAGTCTCCGATCAACTAGGAAGAGGTTGGAGAATGAGTACTGTTGGGCCCGAAACTCATTGAAAGCACACATGAGACCGTCCGAGTCATTCGTAAACGATTGAAAGTCGCTCATAGTCGATAGAAAAGCTATGCCGATCTCAAGAGAATAAACGTCAAGTTTCAGGTAAACTTGATTCACATTGGTGTTTTTATGTTCCAATTAACTGTGTCTAATACTAACACCCACTTTCTTTTTAGAATGGAGACCTAGTTTTCATCCAAATTTTGCCGACTAAGGGCGTGATGCGATTTGGAAAACGTGGAAAGTTAAGTTCATGCTACATTGGACCTTTTGAAATACTGGGCCGAGTTGGCGAAGTGGCATATCGAATTGCCTTACCTCCGCAACTGTCCAGTGTGCACAACGTGTTTCATGTGTCGATGTTGCAGAATATGTGAGAGACCCGATGCATGTATTGGACTATCAGTCGATAGAAATCCAAGACGATTTAACCCTGACAGAAGAACCGGTGAAAATCTTGGATCGCAAAGAACAAATATTAAGGACCAAGCGAATTCCATTGGTGTTGGTACAATGGCGAAATCACTCTACCGCCGAAGCCACGTGGGAACGTGAGGCAAAAATCCATGACCAACACCCGCGTCTGTTTGATTAAGGTCAGTCACTTTTAAGAGCACTCTTATGTCAAGAAATTGAACATGGTTTCGTGTATGTGTAACTAAGGTGCACACTTGAATTTTTTTAAGATTCAAATGTTAACTGTACCTATATGACATCAATGTAAATGAGCGATGGTAGATACAGAATTGGAAATCCAATGTGATAGTACATGGAAGCGAATGTGTGGTACAACCAGCTAAAAAAAAAACTCAAAAATATACAGCACAAAATTCTGTATAGCTTGCTACAACAAACTTGAAGCTCGCTGTAGCGATAACTTCAGAAGCAAACTCGCTACAACAACCATTAAAACTTGTAGTAGCGACTGATGAAATTTAAAAGGGGGCAGAAAACCCCAAAACTTGTCATTTTTGCAATTTCAAACTGAAAACTTTCCTTTTTTCTTCTCTCCCACAAAAAATAAAATATTATTTACCTTCAAATATGCGATTGTTTCGTGCTACCTTTGACAAATCATCACCAATCCGCGTGCATGCATCTCCATTAACAAGAATTCCACGATTTCTTCTTCGCATCGAGGTAAAACCCTAGATCTTTCCCGTTTTGGTTTTTGTTCCTTTAAATTGCTTCAAAGAAGAAGACAACATCAAAACTCCCGACTGTGAGAGCAAAAGCTTCTAAACATGCAAGAGACAGTACACCACCGATTCCCTATCCTCCATTGATTCGGGAACAACCCATCGCGTGGTGGAATGCGAAAGCTTTTGAACCGGAATGGTCCTTTAACCAAGATGTATTTATTGACGATGATACGACTGCATGGTAGATTAATTACATTAGACAAGCCCGATTGGAGGTGTTACTAACACCCTTCCACACGCATTTTTACCCCTGCATTGCCAAGTTATTTTTCCAAAACTTAAAAATGGGGGAAAGTGGCCAGCAAATGACCACCAAAATTGATGGCCGAACATTCCATCTCGATGTCTGCAACATTGTCAAAGCGATGCACTGTTGCGCACATTTCGTAGCAAACTAGGGCCTCCTACCACCGCACCCCAAGGAAGTGCCATTTCATCGCATCGCAACCAAGATGACTGGTGGTGGTCATGGATCCAACAAATCAGTAAGGAGGATCCAACTGCCAGCCAAGATGTGGTTGTTGGACGACATCTTGCGGAAAAATCTATATCCCCTCCAACACGACCAAGAGAAGCGAGACACCCTCCTACAAGCACTATTTTTCGTTCATGAGGATAGGTGGTTTATGTAGACACGCTAATTTTGCCCTTTCAGAGTATACGAACCTATTCGGCCAACCCTTGACCTTGCTCATGACTTTTGGAAAGGGACCAATCCTCTCTAAAGGTCCTAAAACCCTGAAAATCCCATAATCTGAGAATTATGCACCATAACAATAGTATATAGCTAAGCCTCAAGCCCCATTGACCGAAGGTCAAAGGTCTAGCCAGAACCCTGGCGATATATTTCCCATTTGAAAGCCCAAATGTGAACTTTTTTTTATCGAACTTTGATATTTTAGTAATACTTTAATATAGTAGAATTTATAGGCTTTAAAGTTTCGTAAAAAGGCTTGTCATTTGAAAGTTAGAAAATTGACCAAATTGCAAAAAATCGGATTTTGTTCTTGAACTGGAGAGTTAACTTTTTATTCATTGAGATTTTTGATCCGTGACTATTTTTATTGAATCCAAATGGGGGGTATTTCATTATTTACATGTAATATCTTAAGTAAATGGAAAGGAAATGGTTATGACATTTACATAAGTATGTCTGTCTATCCTTACCTGCCTGCTAGTCTGTCTATCCTGAAATCCTATCACCTAGACCATCCCAACTTGGAAGGTTTTCCAATTCCGTGCCCTCACCCATGCGTGAAATTGGTATGTATAGGGCCATGCTTTAGCCACCCGTGGACCGACATAAGACCCGATTCCGTGCCTTAACCAGAGCGCGCAATCAATTAAACGCCCCAGCACCCACGCCCAATTGGTCCCCAGTTGCACCTAGTCTTTAATTCCCAAGACCACTTGAATTCTCCGTATAAATGCCCTACACCATGTGCTTAATTGGATTGTACGCGCTACACAGAGCGCGCAATTAGTCCCAAGTGAGTTAGAACTAAGATACCCAACTGAGCCAGTCAGCTGGTCACTCACTAAGTTCGTGACCGACTCCAAGTGATTAAGCGCTCGGGATAGGGCGCGCAATTGAATCTGATCGATTAATTTCGCACCTCCCACAGGGCACGTAATTACCCCGATACCTATAAATAGACCTCCCTACTACACCAATAGACACATCCAACAATCGAATTCTCATGTTCCTCTCTTCCAAGCTTAGGGATTTCGAGATTCTCTCTTCGGCGCCCAACTTCAGGTAATCTCTTAGGTTCTAGTTTCTAGTTCTTAATTTCTAGTTTATAGTTCTCAATTCTAGTTTCTAGTTCTTGACTTCTAGGTTATAGTTCTTAATTTTGGCCTAAGTTCTTAATATTCATTTTAGTTCCTAATTCTAATTCTTAATTCTTAAGTTCTAGATTTCAATCCTTAGTTCCTGATCTCTAATCTTTAAAATTTCAAATCCTCAATTTTTTAAAGCTTTTGACCATCAATTCAAACTTAGTCTTTTTAAAATTACTCTTAGCCATAAAAAAACAATTTAATATTTTTTTCTCTCTCCGAAACTTCTCCCTTTAAGAAAATTCGAGGTTCTCTCTGGGGCTGGGTCGAGCTGCCTTCTAGATTTCTAGAATTGTAGACTCTTCCTCGGGAGCCCCAGGTAGTCAAGCTAGCTGCACCAACCCATTAGTCTCGATTCTCGAAGTAGTATCAAAGGAGGAAGCACTTAGCCTAAAACCAGTTAGGTTCCTTAACCTCTCTGATTTTTAAACCCAGCCACCTGATTTGCCCAAGGGAGCTTACGGAGGGTACTCGAGAACAGGGCCAATCCTCCTTAGCATAATGGGCTGCAACCCCTTTTTTTAATAAATTAGATTTCCAGTAGGATTAAGATGTTTAAATTAATTAAACTCCTAGTAGAATTAGGAGACTAGTTCAATTAGACTCTGAGTAGGATGAGGAGACCAGGTCAATTAGACTTCCAGTAGGATTAGGAGATTACATTCGGTAGAATCTTAGTAGAAGTAGGAAACCTAACTAGTTAAACTAAAGGAAACTCAAAGCTGCTGAAATTGGCCACCAATGTTTAGTAAAGGAGTTCAACCTGTAAGCCCCCGCTCTCCTTAAAGCGTGATCAGTGACGTGTTGCAGCGTCGATAAATATCTGTAGCTGGCGATCGCATCAACACAAGTATCCTACATTCAATATTCGCCTCTTAATTTTAGCAATTTAATATTTCATAGTTTATTACACCATCATCGCCTTTTCCAGAGTCCACTTGGACTGAATTGGGCCACTTATTCTGGGGACGGAGAGGAGCCTAGAAAAAGAAGCTTGTACTAATAGACTGGTGATCACAATGGGACACTTTTCTCTAAGGTTGCCCCAATTTAATTAATTTGGTTTTCTTTCTTTATTTAATTTGGTTTTTATTTTCTTTGCTGTACTGCATACTCAACTTTACAAAAAAAGAAAAAAATATATATACATATATATATATATATAATGCTTGAAAATGTCTGTCTTTAGAAAATTAAACAATGACTATATGTACAACCGTGGGATTTTTGACGATTCCGTCGCGGTGATGCGCTCGCTAACAAAAATATAGAGTAGCCACCTGGAGCTTTTGGTGTCCCGTAAAACCTAGATTATTTTTATAAGCACCGAAGTGTTACAAATATGACTCTGAATTCGATCCACACCAAAGGTTCTTGGGTAGGGGCTTCGGTTATGGATTGGGCAGGTGTTAGACACCCAATCAACTCGCTTAATGTAGTCTCTACTTATGGCTAAAACAAAAATAATAAAAAGAAAAGAAAAAGGCTTTCTCTTGCCAAAGGGGCTTAAAATCCTATTTGTGCTCCTCTGTTCCTACCAAAAATTCGGTGACATAACGACACAAATGGGAAGATGGAGGAATGACCGAGAAGGTAGAGGAATAGAGGGGAGAGCCGGAGCTGTCGGGCCCTTGTTGCACCGTTGATGAGCCTTGTGTTGGCTTGCTTTGATGAGCTTTTGAAAGCTTGTATGGTAGAAAATGGAGTTCTAACCTCTAAGGCTTACTAGCTAAGAGGTAGAGAGGGAAGGTAAATGGCTAGCATACACCTAAACTAGGAGATCTAAGGTGAAAAATATAGATCAAAGGAGGTTTTAAAATTTTGGATTTTGTATGGGAATATTGCACCAAAGGGAGAAAGATCTTCTCACTAAAGTTCTTTCTCTCTTAGGAAAATTTTCTCAACCTTTATTCCAAGGGGAGGGGGGTTCTATTTATTGGAAAAGGGAGGGTTAGGAGAGTGTTTAGATGCTAATTGAGTTTAGCAATTAGGTAATCTAACATCTAAGAATTCCTAGGGTTTTTGGAGCCTTGAAATATGTGAAAAGATGCTCCAATGGGGGATGATTGGGTAAGGCTTTCAACCACTTAAAGGGTTGCACTTAGATAGTAAATGGGTGTAACAGAACTAACATAATATACTCCAAAGGTCAAGGTGGTCAACAAGTCAAACCCTAATCTCGATTTTCAAAGCAAGAAACCACAGGTACTGTTTATATGCCTGGCACAACTAATAGTTGCGCCAAGCATATGTATAGTAATACAGTGAGTCACAATGGTTTTAAGAGGTTGCAAGCCTGTGGGGGACCCACTTAAGCCTGGTGCAACTATTAGTTGTGCCAAGCTATTTTTGGGCACAAAATGGCTTGGCGCAACTAATAGTTGCGCCAAGCCAAAATCCTGTAAATTGCTCAAATTTTAAATCATCATAACTTTCGCTATATAGATCTGATTGAGGTGATTCTTAGCTCGTTGGAAAGCTGGGAAAGTTCTCTTTCGAATGATATATAACTTAATAGTAGTAAAAGATGTCAGCTAGTCCTGGTGTACCACTCTTCGTCCATTGCTCGGGAAGGTTAGGTTTAGGGTTCGTAAGGGGTTCTAATGGTCAGGATTAGTTTCTAAAGGTTCGAGATAAATTCTAAGGGATTTGGGATGATTCCTAAGGGTTTAGAAAGGTATCTAAGGGTACCATATATGCTATCAAAATCTCAGAGGCGCTCCTCTCTCGAAATGTGTTTCGATCAGGCCTTGGGCCAAATTTGGGTGTCTACACTATACTAACCCACCCTCATGGGGCTCCCACAACGATCCTGAGTATAACGTTAGGCCATTTCCATGGACATCCTAGCATTGTGCTCGAGTAAATATGGTTAGTGAAAGTGAAGAATACCCCTTCACTTCACAAAATAAAAAACACAGCGACAACAACGGAGACGATAGCGAGCCAAGATACACCGCCAACCAAATCCTAGACTTCACTACCCAGAAGCTAATAAAGGGAGGAGAAGAAGCCGATTCCCTATGACAATCCCTACCCGAGATATATGAAGCCACCATGAATTAGAAGTGGGCTAACGAACGACAAGTCACTCCGAGGAACAGACGAGAAGAAAGGACACCGACTCCTCCCTCGACACATAGCACACACACCCCTCGCACCTCCTTTGATAACAACCACAGAAGACAACCCTCTCCTGAGACACTTGAAAATGATACCACGATAAACATGGATGATCTCCCTCAACTTCTAGATGACTATATGGCTAAGAGAGAACGCTCTAACCGGTCTTGCGCATTTGGCAAATTTTACCGAAACATCAACTTCACTGTGCCTGCAGGCTTTAAACCACCAAAATTCAACAAATATAATGGCACCAGGAATATGAAGCACCACTTGGCCCTGTTCTATAATGAATGTCTACCAATCCACACCAATCATGGGCTCCTGATCCACTACTTTTAGAGATCTCTAGAAGAAGAAGCCCTCGACTGGTTCGCTGCCTTACCTCTAGCCGAAATCGAGACCTTTGAAGACTTAGCTGATAGATTCCTAAACTAATACCAACACCCAACTCACGAAGATATTAGTCTTGCTGACTTTATGCACACAAGATAAGACGACGATGAAGACTTCACGACGTTCGCCAACCGCTGGAGAAGGCTCGTCGCCCAAGTGGGGAATCGAATAAAAGAAAGCGATGCGATAGAAATTGATGAGTAGTGAAATATGATGATATTTCACCCTAAAGACTCGTATTTAGCCATCCGATGAAAGTTATCTAATGGGATTTGTGAAGTTTTATGAGTTTCAGGTAAAATTGGTCATTAGATGCATTAAGGAGCATAAAAGAACGCAAAGTAAACAAACACTGGAGCAGTGAAGCAAAGGACATGCTGGACCCAAATTAATTGGTTATGTTGATCAATCGACCCCCTAAGGTCGATGCATCGACATAACAAAGAGGATTTAAGTTCAAAATTCAAAGTTAAATCTGGTCGATTGATTGACCACTTAAGTTGATCAATCGACCAAGTTCAAAATTCAAATTCTGAAATAGACAGATATTTAAGAAAAAATCTGAGGATTCGGGGGGATCCTCTCTGGTTGCATTTTTACTTTTACTTTGAGTTTTCTAGGGCATTCAGGCCGGGTGGTTCCAGTTTTGTTATTCATTTCTTCTAGCTTAAAGATTTAGACTAGTTTTAATTTTGACACTTTTGAGGATGGATTGTACCAGCTTGGATTAAAGCTTTTTGTGAATTTTATTAAAGCTCTGCATGATATTTTAATGTTTATGTCAATTTACTTTTTAATCATGTTGTTTAATTCTATCATGTGTGGCTAGTTTCATTAAGGATGGGGGTCTAATGAATCCCATCCGATGTATTTATTCATAATAATATAAATGTGTGATGAAGATGTTAGATCATTTTGTAGACTCTGATGTTACTATTTATATAGATATAATCTCCTCACTATCTAAGATATGGGAGCTAATCATGCCCCGTGATCTCAGATTTGTAATGGTAATTTTATTCTAATCTCTATTATTTCAGGGTAAATTCTACCACTATTTGAGGTGTGAGTGTTAATCATACACTCATGAGATGTTAATCATACATCTCCTTTATCTTAGAACTGTAGTGTGGAATTTATCTAGAGATTTGATTCCGAGTGCTATCTGAGGTGTGAGTGTTAATCATACACTTATGGGATGTTAATCATATATCTCCTTGATCTCAGATATGCATTTTAGAACTCATGGGTATTCGTGTCCCGTACTTACACATAGACATCTTTTGCGAATCTCTTATCTTAATCACATATTTGTATCGAATGAATGATAAACCTACGATGGAAAGATTTAGTACCCCAATCCTTATCTTTTATTATTTATTTAAATTCTAATCTATTGTTTAGTCTTTATCTCATCTACCAAATTCTCAGAATCATAAAACTAGTTAAATACTGTGCTAGATCTGTGGTAATTCTTTTGGTTAATTGCTATTTTATCTTTTAAATTTTCTGACCAATCCTCTTGAGAATGATCTCTTACTCTGCACCTACTATCTACATCACGATTCGTACACTTACGAGTAAAACAAGATAAAAAAAATCACAACAAATTTTTGGCGCCGCCGCCGGGGATTGGGCGTAGAAAATCTATAATTTTTAGGAAATAAAAAATTGATTTTTAAAATTTCTATAGGTTTGAATCAGTATTTTTGTTAGTTTCGAAAAAAAATAAAATTTCGATCAATCGAAGTGTGTTGTCGATCAATCGATTTTGAAATTTTTTTTTTTTTTTTGAAAAATTAATAAAATATTAAGGTCGATCAATCGAGCCAAACACTCAATCAATCGACTCCAAAAAAAAATCTGCACTCTTCCTCTTCCTCTCTCCTGCATAATCCGAATTTTTGGAATTTCAAAATTCAAAGTTTTGAATATCTAAATTCAAATTTTTTTAAAAAATTTCAAATTTCAAATTTTAATTGAAAATTCTCGATCGATCGACCTAAACCATCGATCAATCGAAGACTATTCTCGATCGATCAATTTAAACCCCCGATCAATTGAACTTAAAAAAAAAAAAAAAAAAATCAGAGAATCAGTGCAGCTTGTGTGGAATACTTGTATCCGTGTATGCACACGAGGTCTTCTAGAGAGAACTCTTTAGAACCTTTCAATTCTGAGATTGAGCAAACTTATCGTTCGAATCGAAAAGAGATCAGAGCAGGACGAGAAGCCCTGTGACAGCTCGACTTTTCCCCTTCTCGTAAATGAGAAATGTCGCACCGTCGGATCACCTAACATGATCTTTTCATACAAGGGCATCGTATACTAAGTATTACATTTACGGAAGCAAATTTAATTAACTATGATATGAAGAAATATGACAATAACTGATATTCATTCATCTATCCAAAAGCAAGAAAATATATAAAATATAAATAAAAGCCATGTATAGCTTTCCATCGATGATGGCCACCCACCATCTAAACAACGGAAAGGAACCTATACATGAAGTATACCAATATCTCAAAACACATCATTCTACTGAATTATACATATTTTAAAATAAACCTATCTATCACTCTCTCTCACCTATTTAGGAAAGAATTCTTCTGCAGAATCCTCCTCCTCGTCCTCTTCTTCCTCTCCTTCCTGAGGCTGGTATGTCAGGTCAACATTTGCAGCTAAGACATGAAGTCATAGGATGAGCTATCATCGAAGCTTAGCAGAAAAATTTAAAGTGCTAAGTTATATGTTAGATTATCAAATTCAGTTCTAGATGCATAATAAAATGAAGTACATTATATCTCTTCATGTCTCTATTTTAGCATCGTATCTATTCTAGCAACATATAGTATAACAAGCAATAAATCATATAAATATTGTATCATACTGACAGATTCATGCTAAACAAATACGAGGAATCATACTGACAAATTTATGCTGAACAATTACAGAAATTATATTGAAATAAGATATATACAAGAAATAAGAAAATCAAGCTCTCGAGTTAGCGGGATCACTTGGACCGAGAAAATCAAGCTCCCGAGTTAGCAGGATCACTTATTTCAAGATGAGAATAAAGACGTGTACATGACATCAAGGATAACAGTACATGAACAATGCATGCTAACATGTATGCAAGAACATCATGAACAGATTGCATATAAGCAGATATCAACACTAAATGTAGAATTATTCTTCATATCAAAACTCTCTATTTCTATCTATGATTATTATATATGATTATACATGAGCAATACATGATCATCATTAATCAGAACCATTCCTCTAAACTGATTTAGCATTATCCTGTTATCACTAGATATTTTAGCATAATCCTTTAGCCATAAATCAACACTGATTTCATTAGTATCATATCCCTCCCAACTGACATGAGTTTATTATACAAACTGACATTATCACATGCGTTTATCATCAACAAAACTGATTGACATCCTTATAAATCTCTAATCATCATTTAAAACTGCCTTTATATTCAAAGACTATCATGTTGACATATATTCATAGAATAATCCTATGTCGAGCTGAACTAGCATGGTTCGAGCATCAAAGTTCATGGTATAAACATTTATGACGTTGATCTTACTATCATCATAGCTTAGTATACCTCAGCAGAATTAGCACAACTAGCATATTTATAGCAACTGAAACTATTACTAGCATATGAATCAAACTAACATAGGTATAATTATAACTTGCTAATCAGGGATGAATTTAAAAATAAAATATAAATTAACAATGTAAACTCCCTACCTGTTCACTTACTTATGTAGGTCTGTTTGTACGTGCCTTCATGCCGTCATGCAGGTAAGATCATGTAAGATCATCGCATAACGAGTGCACCAAGTTGCACCTATAAGGTGTATATATGGATTTTAATATAATCAAATGTAATATTGGGTCGTCTGAGACCCGATACATAGGTTGGATACTGTTTACTAACAGGAGAGTCCCTGCACATAGGTCAAATACAGACCAAGGGCCTGTGAAACACAAATGGCAGCTATACATAGGCTTGCCTCGACAAGCCATAAGGGTTGCCGCGGCAAGCCTTCAGTTGGGCATCTTACTATAACTTGTTGCTAATTTTTGTCCCTATAAACATTAGATTTAGGAATTTTTTACTTCATAAAAGTTATAGGGATCATTGTCCCCTTTCCAACGTATTAAGAATCGTGCCAATCGGAGTTCGGGGTCAAAAGTTATGACCAAAATACCGAATAGTGGTCTCAACATAAGGTTGCCGCAGCAAGGACATTGCTTGTTGAGGCAAACCCTTCAGCTTGCACCTTACCACGACATGTGGGGTTGCCGCGGCAAGCCTTACTGGCCGTGGCGTTCTTCTTTTGTGCCCCTACTTTGGTGACTTTGCTGATATATATATATTTCTTATATATATATATATATATATATATATTTACTCCGTGTACTTTTTGGTGAATTTCTTGTTTCGATGACGTCGAACGTACGTCGGTGTCGAGGTTGCCGAACTTGTAAGTGTGTGAGCACGTGGCTATCTGCGAGAATCTCCCGAGACCAGCGATGTGTGTTGCAAGGCTTGTACTTGAAACACAAGTTAATTTATGGGTTTTGAATTAAACCTCAAGTAGTTGAAGTAATAAGAGGATATGGGATTGGAATGTGAGCATCACTGTTTCTTGGCTATGGATTACAGAATTTGCAGCAAAAATTGTAGCAGAAATTTCAACAGAAATTTGGAGGAAGAAGAAGGCTGGTGGGTCTTGTAGGGCTTGAGTAGCTTGCGTGCATGAGAGTCGAAATGACTCATGCATGCGTGGAGGCTATTCGAATTTAAATAGCTTATAAGCTGTTTTGGGATGCAATCCCATCCTCATCCCACACACCTTTATAAGGTGTATACCTATATAAGCCAAAATAGGCTTTATATAACTCGTATATATGTATTCTTAGACAGCTGGACAGCTGGTATTTAAAACCTTTTTTTTTTTTTTTTTTTAGCCACAACTGACGTGTGGTTTGAGATTATTTAAATACACTAAAATAATTTAGTTGCCTCAATTGGTTGAGGCAAGGTTGTATTGCTTGCCTCAAGTGTTGAGGCAAGGCCATCAGGCCTTGGTTGGTATTTTTCTCCATGCACTACTGGGTTTTGGGTCAAAAGATTGACACCCCTCAGTGCCTACCAGTCCTATGCATTATTTAAAATTGTGTTACGCAAATTTTTTATCCTTAGGAGGGCTCGAAATATTTTAATTTCTACCTAATCTATGATCAAAATATTTTAATATTTTTATCCTAAGGCTCCACTATTTTACAGTCATCATCCAAATGTCAATCAGTTCTTTGTGTCACGTTTTTGGCACAAGCCTGACCCTACTCAAGGCAGTACCCGATGTTGTCAAGATAAAAATGTGACAGCTGTTACAAGCCCGAATTGAAACTTTAATTCAATTCGAGATAAATACAAATGATTTTGAAGAACACCCACCTGAAAATGAGGAAGAGCAACTCTGAGAGAGTTGTTTGCTCCAATAACTACAAACACCCCTTCTTGCATCACATACCCTGCCACACCTGGTGACAGATTTGAGATTCGTATAAATGTGATTCAAATCCTTCTAATTTTTCATGGCATGGATAGAGAAGACCCATACCAACACATCGAAGACTTCGTTGAAGTCTGTTCTTCAGTGTATCAGAACTTCAGTGAGAAATTTGTGAGATTGCGTCTGTTTCCTTTCTCTATAAAGGATAAGGCCAAAGTTTGTTTAAATTCATTACCAGCTGGATCTATAACCACCTGGGATCAGATGGTTAAGAAATTTTTGTCAAAGTTTTTTCCCATGGCCAAGATTAATACCTTAAGATGCGAAATCACTGATTTTGCACAAGAAGATGATGAGAGATTTTATGAAGCTTGGGATAGGTTCATGGATATCTTATTGAAGTGTCTACATCATGGATTCTCAAAATGGAGATTGGTCCAATATTTTTATAATGGATTGAATCAGGTAAATCGGCATCTGATCCAATCAATGAACATTGGAGGATTCCTTGGACTTAGGGAAAATAAATCCTATCAATTCTTAGAAAAGTTGGCCGAAGATTCAAAGCAATGGGACTTCTCGAGAACTTGAGATTAGCCAAACAAGAATCGAGACCAAGCAGAAAACTCAATAAAGAAAGGAGGATTGTATGTGGAAAAAGAAATCCCTGATCTCATGGCAAAGATAGATTTTCTCACTCAACAAGTCGAGAAATTGAAGTTGAAGAAGAATGTGAGTGTTGTGAATATACAACCAGACCCATGTTCATATTGTGCAAGTCTAATACACACATCTGATGGTTGCCCATCAATGCAGAATTACTCAGAAGACCCTTGCGAGCAATTGAACACATTGAACACCTATGGCAGAAATTAGGGAAATGTCTTCAATGAAAATAACTTGAATAGTTGGAAATATTATCAAAATTTCTCATGAAAGCAAGGAAATCAAAAACCTCAAGCTAGAGGACAAGGGATTAATTTTTATCCAAATCAAAATTTTAACCAAGGATCACAACAACAGTTTGGTCAAGGGCAATTTCAACAGCAGAACTATGGAGGTGGGAACCAATTCCACCAAAATCAAAGTCAAAATGGGCAATCCAACCAGAATTTTTAATTCTCACAACCAATGTTGGGATATCAGAACCAACCCACACAGCAACTCGTGAGTTAACCTGGTTTTACGGAAAATTTTCCACTGCCTTGATTCAACAATCAACATGGAAACATTGTGCAACGTCATCCTCAGAACCAATATCCTCAGAGTGAGGATATGTGAAAGTTCATCCAGTCCAATACTTCTTTGATATCTGGGATAGAAACTCAAATTGGTCAATTGGCAACACTCTTATGTGAAAGGAAAAAGGGATCATTTTCTAGTCAGCCAATTCTAAATCCAAGAGGGCAGATGATTGTCGAGCAGGCCTCGACCTTGTCACACGAAGAAAATCAATAACAAATTAAAACAATCACAACATTGAGATCTGGAAAGCAGATTGATAACAAAGTAGAAATACCAGAAGAAGATGAGAAGTCTGAACTTGAGGATAAAATTAAGATGAATGACAAAGTCGAAGAAGAGGTGAAACAAAAGAAAAAGACTGAAAAAAAAAATGAGAGAGAAAAGAGTTTCATGCCCAAAGCCCCATATCCTCAAAGGCTAATGGGACCAAAGAAAAATTACGATCAGGAAGGGATTATTGAAATGTTTAAGCAATTAAAGATCAATATCCCCTTCTTAAATGTCATTCAGCAAGTACCGACATACGCAAAATTTTTAAAGGACTTGGTCACAATCAAAAGAAAGACTAACATATCAAAGAAAGCTTTCTTAGCAGAGCAGGTAAGTTCAGTATTACAAGCGAGACTTTCGATTAAATACAAGGATCCTAGTTGTCCTACAATTTCAATCATTATAGGAGAGAACCGCATTGATCAAACACTTTTAGACCTTGGAGCAAGTGTTAATCTATTATCATACTCTGTTTATAAGGAACTTGAGCCAGGCAAATTGAAGCCCACAACAATGACCCTTCAGCTTGCCAATAGATCAATCAAAATTCCCAAGGGAATAGTAGAGGATGTCCTTATTAAGGTGGACACTTTCTACTTTCCAGTGGACTTCGTGGTCTTGGATATTGAACCCATTCCCAAACTGAAAAATAATGTTCCGATAATCCTAAGAAGACCTTTCCTAGCGACTTCGAATGCATTAATTAATTGTCAAAATGGGATAATAAATTTGTCATTCGGGAATATGATCGTGGAACTGAATATCTTTCACTTTGCGAGGCAATCTGTTGAAAATGAGGAACATGCACAAGTATGCATAATTGATAGTATGGTGGAAAATGAATTCTTTGCTTCGGATTATGAGGACCCTCTAGAGGCCTGTCTAGCCCATTTTGGTAAAGACTTCGATGTGGATCACGTGATTCACGAAGTTAATGAGATGCTAGATTCTACACCACTCTTGGGAGACAATGAATGACAACTGAAAGATGAGGCCAAGGAAGAAGAAAGTAAAGAAGCGTCAAGAGAAGAGGAGAAATCAAAGCTGGAATTGAAATCTCTCCCTGCCGATCTGAAATATGCATACTTGGGGAAAGATGAAACTGATCCGGTGATTATATTCAGCAAAATTGAATAAGGATCAAGAGAAACAACTCATTGAAGTACTTCAACAACACAAAAGTACAATCAGATGGTCTATTAAGGACATTAAGGGTATCAGCCTGACGGTGTGCATGCACCAAATTCATTTGGAAGAAAGCGCTAAACCCTCTAAAGAACCACAATGTAGATTGAATCTGATAATGCAGGACATTGTGAGAAAGGAGGTCATTAAATTGCTAGATGCTGGGATTATATACCCTATTTCTGACAGCAAATGGGTTAGCCTGACACAAGTGGTTTCCAAAAAGTCTGAAATAACTGTGGTGAAGAATGAAGAGAATGAACTAATACCAATAAAAGTTTAGACGGGCTGGAGAGTATGCATCGATTATAGAAAGTTGAATTCAATGACAAGGATCACTTCCCTCTCCCATTTATTGATCAAATGCTCGAGAGGCTGGCAGGACATTAATACTACTATTTCCTCGATGGCTATTTTGGGTTCAATCAGATAGTCATAGTGCCAAAAGATCAGGAGAAAACAATGTTCACATGTTCATTTGGAATGTTCTCCTATAGACGAATGCCATTTGGGCTTTGCAACACTCCAGCCACCTTTCAAAGATATATGTTGAGTATATTTTAAGACATCGTGGCAAGATTTCTGGAAGTCTTCATGGATGACTTTTCAATTTATGGGGACAGTTTTAATAATTGCCTACAAAACCTATCTCTAGTTCTTGCGAGATGTCAGGAAAAGAATCTTGTTTTGAATAGGGAGAAATGTCATTTCATGGTAGAAAGTGGCATAGTCCTTGGGCACATTATTTCATCCAAAGGCATTAAGGTGGACAAGGCGAAAGTAGATTTGATTTCAAACCTTCCACCACCCAGAACAGTCAGGGAGATTAGGTCTTTCCTTGGGCATTCCAATTTTTATCGACGATTTATCAAGGAATTCAGTAGGATTGTAAAGCCTCTATGCAACCTACTTGGAAAAGACGTCCCATTCCTCTTTGATGAGAAGTGCCTAAAAGCTTTCGAGATAATCAAAGCTGAACTTGTTCAAGCTCCAATATTCTAATCTCTGGATTGGAATTTACCATTTGATATAATATGTGACACATCTGATTATGTAGTAGGAGCAATATTGGGATAAAGGATGGAGAAAATTCTGCATGTAATTTACTATCAAGTCGCACTTTGAATGATGCACAGTTGAATTATTCCACCACGGAGAAGAAACTCCTAGCAGTAGTCTTTACGCTAGATAAATTTTGATCCTATTTTTTGGGATCAAAGATTGTGGTGTTTACAGATCATGCAGCACTTCGCTATCTCTTTGCGAAGAAGGATGCAAAAGCTCGGTTGATAAGGTGGAGTTTACTCTTGCAAGAATTTGATCTGGAAATCAAAGATAAGAAGGGATCTGAAAATATGATTGCTGACCACTTATCTCGAATTATTGTTGAAAAATTTGACGATCTGGTCTCGATTTTGGAAAATTTTTCTGATGAGCAATTATTTGCCATTGAACATTTACCATGGTATGCAGATCTTGTTAACTATTTGGTGACGGATCAAGTACGACGACACTGGAATAAGAATGAGAAAGCTATTTTTCTAGCATGAGCAAAGCACTCCTTTTTCAAGGATTCGTACTTATTTAAATATTATGCAGATCAAATCATCAGAAGGTGCATCCCGGAATCTGAGCAGTCAAAAATTATTTCATTCTGTCACGAGTTGTCCTGTGGAGGACATTTCAGCTCAAGAAAAATTGCTACAAAGATAATCCAATGTGGATTCTATTGGTCGACGATTTTCAAAGATTGTCACCAACACTGTATATCATGTAGTAACTGTCAAATGTTAGGAAGGATTTCAAAGATAAATATAATGCCCTTAAACCAAATTCTAGAAGTTGAGGTGTTTGATGTATAGGGAATAGATTTCATGGGCCCATTACCAAATTCTTTTGGGAATCTATACATCCTCGTCGCAGTAGATTATGTTTCAAAATGGGTTGAGGCAATGGCTGAAAGACAAACGACCACAAGGTGGTTGTTAAATTTCTCAAGGATGAGGTATTTCCAAAATTTGGTGCTCCATGTGTTATCATTAGCGATAGTGGAAAACACTTATGCAATAAAGTTTTCGCTCAACTAATGAAAAAGTACGGTATCACACACAAAGTGACTACACCATATCACCCTCAAACGAGTGGACAAGTTGAAGTGTCTAATCGAGAGCTTAAATGTATTCTAGAGAAAATGATTAAGCCGAACTGAAAAGATTGGTCGTTAAAACTGAACGACGCTTTATGGGCTTATCGAGCAGCGTACAAAGCTCCTATTGGAATGTCCCCCTACAGGATAGCAGGATAGTCTTTGGTAAAGGTTGTCACCTACCTGTTGAGTTAGAACACCGGGCTTATTAGGCTATCAAGTCACTGAACTTCAGTTTGCAAAAGGCTGGTGAGAAACGGAGCTTAGAGATTGCTGAGTTGGAAGAAGTAAGAGCCGATGCATACGACTGTGCAAAATCTTACAGGGACCGCATGAAGCGTGCCCACGACCAGTCCATCTTAAGAAATTATTTACTGTGGGTCAGAAGGTGTTGTTGTCCAACTCAAGGCTTCATTTGTTTATGAGAAAACTTAAAATCCGATGGAACGGTCTATTTCAGAGCAATCAAATATTCTCAAATGGAGCAATTGAAATCTGTAATCCTTGAAATGGTAGTAAGTTTCGGGTCAATGGCCAACGGGTGAAACCATTTTTAGAGAATACCATTGAGGATTTTGATAAAGTTGTGTTAAATAATCCCGATCATTCGGGATGAAATTGAAAAGTTTGGAATGTCGGGCTAGCGACACTAAATTTAGTGCTTCTTGGGAGGCAACCCAAGTTTGCAAAACATTCATACAAAAATAAAAAATAAAAACATTGTAATAATTTGGTCGATCAATCGAGATTTATACCTCGATCAATCGACAATGAGACGAATTGTAGATCAATCGAGGTTACCCTCGATCAATCGACAATCGGTTGCATGTGTCTTAATGTCGATCAATCAACAATTTCACTTGATTAATCGAGTTTATGCATCACACATTTTCCAAGGTGACTTAATTGTCACGTCTTTTCAAGCGACTGACATGTGCTGTCGTCGATCAATCGACCTATACAGTCGATTAATCAACTTTATAGGAAATCATTTCACTCAGTATTAATGGTCACACCTTTCCAACGTCTCGGGAAGTGACTGCATGTCAGGGTTGATCAATCGACCCCTTTGCTCGATGCATCAACCTTAGTCGAGAAATGCGCTTGTCTTTATGGCGCGTCTTTTCGATGTCAGGGTCGATTAATCGACTCTATATGCCTCGATTGATCAAGGTGAAGCAATGCGACCGAAAGTGCAGAGCCTCCATGCGTATTTAAGAACCGAACGTCCTTTCTGTTCTTCATTCGCTCCTACATTCCTAATCTTCTTCGAAGTTCTCTGATTTTCTTCTGACATCCTCTGCGAAGGCGTCTTCTTCGTCTATACGTTCCCTACCCGACCACAAGGAGTATTCCGAGAGTGACCCATAGGTCATTTTGCAACTGAAGAAATCTCGTTGGAGTTCTTCTTTGACATGCCTGCATTCCAAGCGATGCCTGAGTGCACAGTCTCACTAGCGTACATAGCCGCTCTCAACATCCATTTCTTAATGGTCCCACCATCAATCAACGTGTCAGAGCGTGTGGTCTGCTTGTTCTATCAGAACATGAATTGGATAAACGCCTCAAATAAAGATAACATCGATGCCCATTTTACCATCTTCATCGACGGTTGGGTAAGGAGAATTTATCCGGATACGATCACGGATGTTTTTAACATTCCTACGACGCGTCCACAGAACCACCAACTTGGAGAAGAGCTTGATGTTGACCAAAGACCGATGATTGATGATATGTGTAATGGCATATATGCATCAGGAAATGCCTCAAAACGATCAGCTCTTCCACCCGACATGTTATTTTTAGGCATCATCGTCTGCTTGAACCCCTGCCCCAGAGGTCATGTGTTAGAACGAACTGGACCTCGGGTGAAGGCTCTGTTTGGTGGTTATAAAAATGTGTGGATCGATGTTCCATGGTTTTTACATGACTCGATGTGGCGATGCCATGATGAAATTATCAATCCGCCCCCTAGAGATGCCGCACTTATTTACTTTCCCCATCTGGTGATGCAAATCTTACATCACTTAGGTTTTCCTTTTTATCACGAGGATAATATTGGAGACCTTCAATTTTACCGCAATGGGCCGATGCAGTGGAACCGAAGTACGCGTCTTTTGGGAAATCCTCGTGGAGCCGACAATATCGATGCTCAACATCCTCCTGCCCAGCCAGCACGCCAACACCGTCGTGTGCGCTAAGAAGAACTTGTCGTTGAGCCCGAACAAGCCCGCAATGAGGGAGTTTCCCTCAAAGTCATGCAAGCTCAGATCAACTCTTTGATTGGTGAGCAACAACGACAGAATAATCAAAATCTTCGTCGTAGCTGCTATGATTGGTCCTTCATGCATCAAATGAGATAACGATTGTGGCCTGATGGCTATGACGAGATGAGGGCTCGTGCACGGCAGGCAGAAGAAGAAGAAGATGATTAGAGTTAGGATTTCTTTTTACATTGTTTGTTTTAGTTTTTATTTTAGAATATTTTATTTTAAAGTCTGTTTAAGATTAGGATTTCTAGTTTAAGTTTGTGTAGGATTAGGATATTTATGTAATAAAATAAAAGAGAAATCAATGAAAAAAAAATAATATATTTTCGAGTAATGTTCTGTGCAAAAATTTCCAACAGTCGATTAATCGAGCCAATATCTCGATTAATCGACATTCAGCAAAAAGAGAAAAAAAAACCTATTTGTTTGGATAGACGCTCGATTAATCGACCTACACTGTTGATTAATCGAGAGTTATAAAGTCAAATCATGTTGACTTGAATAGTCGATTGATCGAGCTACATCTGTCAATCAATCAACTGAGCAGTTTTCGTAAAAAAATAAATATATATAAATCAAAAAAAAAAAACCCAAATCCTTCCAAAATCTTTTGAATTTGGCAGTTTAGTATTTTAGGACTCTTCTTTTGGTAGGACTCTTTTTAAAACTTTTTCTCTATTTATTTCAAACACTCAGAGGATTTTTACAACTTCATCATTATCAATCAATCTTCTCCACTCTATCAAGAATCAATGGCCGGAAGAAACTATCGAACTCGTGCAGCCATACAAAGGATGGAAGAGACCGCTAGAAAGAGGGAGCGATGTTACAAATCACTAGTAACGTTGGATTTCAGCAATGTAGAGATGGGGGACTTGAATCCTGTGTTCACTCCCCTATGGGAAGAGCCAGCAAGGAAAAGGACCAATCGTTCCAACCATTACAAGCAAATCATAATGGATGATGTTGTGATGATTGATCTGGATCCACCTTCCCCACAAGCCAAATCACCATCGCACACCACTTCATCGTCATTAATAATACCACTACCATCCCCACTGCCTCCTTCTCCTTCACCAACCCCACGCCGCAATCCATTAGCGGCGTTTATTCCACTATCAATCCTACAAGTGATCATCAACATGGCTCCTTCAAAAATTTGGGCCCAGTTGTACTCGATTCCTATTAATCAAGATCTGCCCACAAGTAGCGTCGTCAACCCATCTACTCCGCCTCCCCTTGATGTGACTCCGGATTCCTCGAATCCTGGCAGTATCACCGAAGCGATGTGGAATTTCACTTTTCCAAAACCAAAACCAGGGTCGAGAAATGATGCTGATGTTTAAAGAAGAAGTTGAAAAATCTTTAGGATGTTTTAGGATTTATTTCATAATTTTTGTTGGTTTTTGCATAATTTCTGTTTTTAGGTAGATTTAGGTCTTAATAATTTCTGTTTTTCAATAAGTGTAAATAGCATATTTTAATTAATAATTTTTTCTTTATTTTCAATGATGCTTTTCACCTCCTCTTTGCCCCTTGGTTTATGTGTATTTTGATGCAGGTTTGGGGGTACCCCTCAATTTTGGTACAATGAGGACATTGCACAGATTAGGTTTAGGGGTGGTAAATGTATTTTTTTATTTTTGTAAATATATATATATATATATATATTTCGGATTTAGTCAATCAATCGAGCTATGTGCCTCGATTGATTAACTGTGCACTCTGAAGTTTTTTTTTTTTTTTTTTTCAAAGAATTTTTGTTTTTGGATATATTGATTTTTTTGAAATTTGGAATTGTTAAATTATGCAATCTCACTGGAAGAATATTAAGTGCCATTTTTTATCATTGCTGTCAGGAAAGAAAAGTTCAAACCCACCTCTAGAAATCATGATGTTTAATTCATTTCGAAAATCTAAAAATCAAGAAATTTATCTAAAATTGTGAACTGAAGGATCTTAGTAGAGATTAAAATCAGTGAGCTTTAGAGCCAATTTCACGTCTTTGATGAGTGTTACATAAACTCGGAGTTATTTTTTTTGAATACGACTTATCGTTGCATAATCTCATATATTTCACTTTGACTTGTGATTTTGCATGCCATTATAATTCATATTATTATGCTAAAATGTATTGTATGTTTGCTCAAGACAAATAGGCAAGGTTACCATATTTTGAGGATATGATTGAAGGTCATCTTCAGCTCGTTTGTACTTAAAATGCCCCACCTCATATAAATCTATCCTTCTAGTTACCCCTTTGAAACTATTTACCTGTGTATATTCTTTGAGAAGCCACATCAACATTTACTCATTCTCCAAAAAATTCAGTCCTACCCGTCTTATCTCTGAGAAATTAGGAATGGGGATGAGAGTGAAAGAAAAGAGAGTGAGTGAAAAATATCGAATGGTGGTATTTGATAAGTGTAAATAAAAAAAGGGGAGAAAAAGAAAAAAAAATTGAAAATTAAAGATGACTATGAGGTGTTTCAAGAAAATAAAATTCAAAAGAGGAGATAAGCATGAGAAAATAAAGTTAGGAAAAACAGAGAATCATTGAAAAAAATTGAGAGAAAAGTTAATTCCTTCTCTAATTTCTCAGAAATTTTGAATCCTAGTTTCTCTATCTTTCTTATCCTTACCTGAGCCCCATTACAACCCTACAAAAGACCTTCATGATCCAATCTTGTGTTGGTAACTATCATGTGGAGAGTGAATACACAATGCCTATGGTGCTTGATATGACATGCATAAAAAAATACAAGTATCTTTCTATGAGATTCTTTTTTATTCATTGATTACATCGTATTTCTCCTATCATGTGAGACCTTTTATTCGCTTTGTATTAATCTCTCACATGTGTGTGAAAATATATCTATCATCGAAGAATTTCTATTTTGAGAGTACACCTA
Organism: Chloranthus sessilifolius; assembly: GCA_021018995.1. Classification (NCBI taxonomy): domain Eukaryota; kingdom Viridiplantae; phylum Streptophyta; class Magnoliopsida; order Chloranthales; family Chloranthaceae; genus Chloranthus; species Chloranthus sessilifolius. The sequence continues at coordinate 98,990,442 of CM037585.1, forward strand.
TTGTGAGATTTGAATCAAAACATAAATCTATACAGTTCACAAATAAGATAAATTTTAAGATAAATAGAATTCAGCCTGATGATCACACTTGACACATCTAAGGATGAGTGATAAATTTAACTGTAAATCAAAGCATTGGGCTGACTTAACTAATTATCAATGATAATGGCATGACATGCATATTTAATAATGAGAAATTGCATGATGAAGACAATTAACAAATTCCACGAGAATCAATTTTAGAAAATGTCTTGAAGTTTGTGGGTAACTTCATTGGAAACCCTCAGGAGACAAAACTCTTCCACTAGGGATCTCCTAGTGGTTTAAAGGCTTGTTGCATAAGCTAAAAGCAATCGTGCTCCCTACGAAAGTGACATTTATTGATTACTTTAGAATGATAGTTTATTTACCAGTTTACTTATTTTCTTCTTTGCTCGAGGACCAGCAAAGTGTAAGTTTGGGGGTATGATGAGTAGTAAAATATGATGATATTTCACCCCTAAAAACTCGCATTTAGCCATTCGATGAAGGCTATTTAATGGGATTTGTGAAGTTTTATGAGTTTTAGGTAAATTTGGTCATTAGACGCATTAAGGAGCATAAAAGAACGCAAAATAAATAAACACCGGAACAGTGAAGCAAAGGACATGCTGGACCCGAATTATTTGGTTATGTCGATCAATCGACCCCCTAAGGTCGACGCATCGACATAACAAAGAGGATTTAAGTTCAAAATTCAAAGTTAAATCTGGTTGATTGATCGACCACTTAAGTTGATCAATCGACCAAGTTCAAAATTCAAATTCTGAAACAGAAAGATATTTAAGAAAAAAATATGAGGATTCGGGGGGATCCTCTCTGGTTGCATTTTTACTTTTACTTTGAGTTTTCTAGGGCATTCAGGCCAAGTGGTTCTAGTTTTGTTATTCATTTCTTCTAGCTTAAAGATTTAAACTAGTTTTAATTTCGACACTTTTGAAGACGGATTGTACCATCTTGGATTAAAGCTTTTTGTGGATTTTATTAAAGCTTTGCACGGTATTTTAATATTTATGTGAATTTACTTTTTAATCATGTTGTTCAATTCTATCATGTGTGGCTAGTTTCATTAAGGATGGGGTCTAATGAATCCCATCCGAGGTATTTATTCATAATAATATAAATGTGTGATGAAGATATTAGATCATTTTGTAGACTCTGATGTTACTATTTGTATGGATAAAATCTCCTCGCTATCTAAGATATGGGAGCTAATCATGCCCCGTGATCTCAGATTTGTAATAGTAATTTTATTCTAATCTCTGTTATCTTAGGGTAAATTATACCACTGTCTGAGGTGTGAGTGTTAATCATACACTCATGGGATGTTAATCATACGTCTCTTTGATCTCATATCTGTAGTGTAGAATTTACCCAGTGATTTGATTCTGAGTGCTATCTGAGGTGTGAATGTTAATCATACATTCATGGGATGTTAATTATACATCTCTTTGATCTCAGATCTGTATTTTAGAACTCATGCGTATTCGTGTCCCATACTTGCACATACACATCTTTTGTGAATCTCTTATCTTAATCACATATTTGTATTGAATGAATGATAAACCTACGATGGAAATATTTAGTATCCCAATCCTTATATTTTATTATTTATTTAAATTCTAATCTATTGTTTAGTCTTTATCTCATCTGCCAAACTCTCAGAATCATAAAACTAGGTAAATACTATGCTAGATCTGTGGTAATTCTTTTGGTTAATTGTTATTTCATCTTTTAAATTTTCTGACCAATCCTCGTGGGAACGATCTTGTACTCTGCACCTACTATCTACATCACAATTCGTGCACTTGCGAGTAAAATAAGATTAAAAAAATTACAACAAAAATTGTGATTAGCAATACCCGAGAGCCTCTCCGGAGTGTTCTCATCCTAAGAAACTACTCCGATTTCACTAGCCTTCGAGAACGCGCTTCACGCATAGAGCATCACATGAACAATGGAGACCTCAGTTTATCTACCCTAACATCCAACGGACCCTCTTCCGACAACCCTGAGACAAATACCCTGAACGAGACTCTAAGCCCTGAACAAATCAACACGAACCAAGAATAAAACCAAACAAGCTCTCAACCATACCACCCATATGACCAAGCTCAAGATCTATACACAACCTTATACCCTGACCAAAACCAACCACTATACACCAACCAATACACGAACCAGTACTATGACCAAAACCAGTACCCCAATGACACGCAAACTAATATCACCTATTACAACCCATTATACGATCAAACTCAACTCGCGTATAATGCCATACACTCATTCACTCCCACCCTATTCCACCCAACTAGTCTGATTCGCATAATTGAACCTCCCTCAGACCACGTCCATACCATTCACTCACAACCAATTAACCCTATCCCACATACCTATAAATGAGAAATTACCTTTCGCCCTGAACCGGTCATCAAAATCACTAAAATCCAAACTATCACCGAATCCACCCTTAAACTAACTCAACTCATCGCCAAGCTCAATGCACTTATCTCCAAACTAACTCAACCTACCCCTGAATCAACTCGACCTACCTTCTGATTAGTCACATAATTTACCATTTTATCACCCTTAACTTAGTGTTAGGCTTTAGTTTGCTACTAATAAATTACTGATGTGCATATATTAAAGATAAATAGTAAAAGAGAGCCTAAGTGTTAATATTCATCAAAGCGAACTCAAATAACAGTAAGAATGACATTTGAGAGTGTAAAGATGATTCACCAATACAAGAAAGCAAAGAAATCATATTTAATGATTTTGCGCAACTGTTGAAGTAAAAAAAAAGAAAGAAAGAAATAAGAAATCGTAATTTTATGATTGTTTAAAAAGATGATTCTTCATAAGCGAAAAAAGAGTAAAGGCGATACAGAAGAAAAAGGGAATGAATCATGAATAGAAAATCATCAAGTATGAAAGTCATGAAAAAATAGAAAATCGTGATTTACAATTTTCCAAAGAAGATATATAGAAGAAATTGTTATTTATGATTTCCAAAAAAATAGAAGCTTTCCTATCTGTTGTTATTGCTGCTGATCACGTGAGAGCTATCACCGCCATGAACAGAATTAGAAGACTCATAGAATTAGAAGTTTAGCTGATCACAGATCTGAGAAGATTGATGGCGTTATACTTCGAAGGACTCTTCTACTGAAGATTAAAAAACCTTCCAGAAGCGCATCAACAAAAGAAAGCAAGGAAAATATGAAATTATAAGTAGAGTTATAATAGGATAGTTTTTTACTTCTTTTATTAGATTTAGTCTTTGTAAACCGGCCTCTTATGATCTATAAATAAGAGGGCTTGGTGCAGGAATAAAGCATCGAAGAATTTCAGCATCAATTGATGCCTGAAATTAGATTTTCTTTCGATCAATAGTGTAAAATAATTAGAATAGATTAGATATCCAAGTTTTCTCAAGAGTAATTGACGATCTAATTGAGTGCTGAAGATTAGAGTAGATATCTGTAGTTTCTCAGGAGCAATTGACGACTGCAGTTGAGGGGTGAAGGATATATTTTACTTTGCTTTTTAGTTTAGATTTTATTTTATGCAATTTACAGCTTTATAAACATTTCCAAGTTTTAATTTGAATTGACGACTCAGGTTAGAATTTATAGATTAGTGTAACTATTTTTACTTTTCCATCTTCAATTTTCTAAGGTTTGATTGACGCCTAGATTTTAGGAAGTTGTTGATTAGATTAAATCTGTATTGATAGGATCTTAGACTTGATTGGTGACCAATGCTAGGAGACTAGAGATATGGTGCAACGATAATGTTTAAATTCATAAATATTCGATAGCTGAAGATTGGGATTGACAACCTCAATCAGAAGGAGGATTTAGATTTATTTTATGCACTTTAGATTAAACTAAATTCTTTTATTCATATTTCTCTAGTAGATTAGATCTTAAAGATAAATAGAAGTTTTTACAATAAGGATTTAAATAAAAGATATAAATAAGAGATAATTAGATAGACAAACTTTCTCATGGAAACGATCATATGCTAGTATTATAATTTTCATTGTGCGCTTGCAATAGGTGAAGACTTGAATTTAACAAAATTTTAATACATAAGATAAGTCGATCAAGTTTTTGGCGCCGCTGCCTGGGAAGCAAAAATTATCTTTATTTCTATTTTTATCTAATATTTTTATTCTTTTAGAAACCAATATTTATCTTTCTCTTTTTATATTTCTTTATATTGTTATTTTTCTTTGATCACTTCTTAAGCTTTTGTAGGTATACTCAGAGTAACGGATCAGAACTTCAACACTTTTGCTGGCCACCGAGACTAGAGGCTCAAATTTGTTTCTCTCTGCTTTCTAAAAAAAAATAAAAAATATATATATAATAAATATTTATTTTTAATTTAGACATGCAAGGCCATAATTACCCATCTTGGCCAAGCTACTAGTCAACTTATGTTCCACAGGAGTACTCAACTACCCCCTTTTATTCAGTGGAAGTTGAGCAAATCTTTGCTTCTCAATGGGGAAGCTTCGAGAACTCCTATGACCCTCAGTGGAGAAACCATTATGATTTTCCACGGATGACCCAACAAGACTATTCTTATGCATATTAGCAATACCCTTATAATTCTCAACCAATATATGCCACAAATCAATTTTTTAATTAGCAACCTATTACAGACGATGATGCCACTATTGTCCAGATACTTCAGTGTATCAACATTCTAAGGATTATCTCAACTATCCCAAATTTCTCAAGATTTATACTCTTGTTCTCAGACCATTGCAAACTTAGGAACCAAAATTAAACAGATTGCTACACAATGGGAGGAAACAGGGAATAATGAAGGATTGTCACTACCAGCAATCAACTTAGGAGGAAAGTTGAGTAAAGAGATTATAACCAGCCCTACACCCCATATCCAAGCTGGTAAGGTTGTGGATAACAAAGTAGATATGCCTACACCAGTAGTCAACCCTGAGCCTCAGGAAAAGGAAAACAAAGTCATAAAGGAAGTCTCACTACCAAAAAAAATAAAAAAATTAGAAAGTAAAAAAATTAAGAATGATGGTACACCCACATCTATAATTGAAGTACCCTATGTACCAAAGTTACCTTTTCCTAATGCTTTTGGTACACCATCGCCTTTTGATAAAATTCCAAAAAAACTAGGGGAACTCACAGAAATCTTTAAGGAAGTGAAGATTAATTTACCTCTATTAGAGGTAAATTAAACAAGTCCCTGCCTATGCACGATTTTTGAAAGAGATGTGTATGCAAAAATGAAAACAACAAAACAACGTCTCGCAAAAAGTTTTCTTAACCGAGCAAGTAAGCTCAGTCTTACAATCTAGGACCCCTCCCAAGCATAAAGATCCTAGAATTCCTACGATCCCCTATATCATAGGAAACCACGATATAAACAAAGCACTCCTGGATTTGGGAGCGAGAGTAAATTCGCTATCATACTTTGTTTATGAAAAACTAGGACTTGGATAAATGAGGCCTACTTCTGTGACAGCCCAAATTTTGGCACCCCGTAACCCGTGCCGTTAGCACGATCCTCCAGACCGTGCCCCAAAACTGTGCACAAAACTTTGGTATATCAAGCACAAATTAAATAATTAAGCAGATAATCTCATAAAGCAGAAACAGTTAATATGCCCAACTGGCATATGCAAAAGACAGTTCTACTTTTATGCCATCGCATGAACAGAGAACCGACCCGAACCATCGGTGATATATAGATAAGCCAGAATGATTCGCCAAAAGAATAATTCAATTTAATTACATGTTCAAAAAAATAAAGGCTTGACATACCAAGCCGTACAATCTGCTCTCAAAACTGACTCTTTATCAAAGTACAAAGCAGAGTCCTCTAGAAGAAGTCCTCGGGTGGAGGCTCCAACTCGTCTCCAGGCACGTAATCTGAATCACCCGGACCTACGTCCCCCGAAGCCTCAGCTGCTGCTATCAGTGGACCTGCGACGTATAGTCTAAAGGGTGAGCTACATCCTAGCTCAATAGGGAACAAACACAATGAACATATAAGTTAAAACTCACATATATTCCATGAACTCTAAGCATGATGAGTCTATGCTTTTGCTAGAAAAATAGTTTACATTTGATGAATTACATTCAAGTTTACTGGTAATTAGCATGTCTTACTTTACTGTTGATTTATCATGAATGACACTGAACAGGCCTAAAGCAAAAACTTAAATCTTCAACTTAAGTAATCCCCGAGTAATATAGCATCGAGCCCCGATGAGATACCCTCATCGTCATCTAATTAGATAGTTGTAAAAATATATTCCTTGGGAATACCACCCAAGCCCCTTTCTCACTAGGCGGCGGGGTTAAATATCACACAACATTCCTGGGATGAACTTACGATTACGAATAAACCTCTGTACTGGTGTACGGATTCACCGTCGTACCGGTCATGGATATCCTGCCGCGTCAGTCGTGGGTATCCCGCTACGTCGGTGGGGTATCCTATCAAACCTCAAATAACAAAAATAACATGTGCTTTATATATAGTTATTTGCCGTGTAAGTGTGCTATCTTATATCAGTTAGGCCTCAACAACAATGATTCAATCCTATGTATACATCCCTGGGATGTATATATACCCGCATCACACCTGATGCCTTTATATTACTTTCTCATCCCCTGGGGATGTCTCAATCTCATTAGATTACTTGTTCTTAATTACTTGCATCACACATATGCCTTTATCACATTCTTGGTGTCACACACGCACCCATTTTCACAAAGCTTTTCATAAATTAAAATAACTTCAATTTGATAATTATATCACTACATACATGCTCTTGAAATTAAAGTACATGTTCAAGGTGTTCCCTACCTCAATTCTCAGAAGGCCCAAGCATCAAGGTCCCACGTGGCTCCTTGTGCTCGCTTTCACACGTACTACTGATCGATTTAGAATGTAACCCTTGCAAGTGCACAAGATCTATTGCAGTATGGCAAGAACAGGGGTGTCGAACCCACAGGGAAACGTGAATTTTTAATTAATTCTTTTAGAGATTTTAAAAACGTCCCTAAGGAAGTACCAAAGGGCAGATTCAATTTTACCAAAAACTTAACACACTTTTCCTAAATGCAGAAAAATAAATTAATCTAAACAATTAATTACTGATAAATCTACGAACAATATTAAAATGAGATCAAGGAATATGCTACCCCAGATTCGTACCCCTTTTTCTATCATTAAAACCCACAGTTTCATTAAATCATCATTCACACCATCATTCATCTAGAAAAATGACTTGAAATAAAATATGATCATCAATCCGGCATACCCTATCTAAAAACAATGACCCAGCCTAACATTGCGGTATGAGTCATGTAAAAAGCATAGCGTATCTCATGATATTTAGATCACGACAATCAGCACATAATCGCTCTACAGCCTAGATCAGCCTGCAGGTCCAGATCTAGCGATTACGGCCGTTGATACGCGCAATCAACGGTCATAACAAAGCATTCAAAATATTTTCAATCACACAAACTTTGAGCAAAACGATTCCATGATAACAATAATAGACTGCGGTATTAATCATAAATATGGGTACTTATCTGGGGATCGCATCTTCCCCGATCTACTGATTTAGCCGCTCATCTTTGGTGTTTGATCTCCTTTTTCTTTCAAAGTCATTCCTCTTTTATTTCTTCCAAAAGATATTTGCAATTGTTTTTCCTAAATACAATCTATGAATTTCTCAGAAAAATAATGCAAATCCTAGCTACAATCTACCTCTAATAAACCCTAGAAGAAGGAGAGAAGAAGACTTGAAAAGATGAAGAAAATATTCCCCCCAAAGTGAAGAGCCCTAAAAACTAAAAAGAAAGAATGAATAATATTCTAATTGCAAAAAATAATAATCCTCCTAAGAAACTCGTGGCTTCCCTTTTTATAATAGCCTAACCCTAATACCTCTCTCGATTGACATCTAAGAGTAATTTTCGTGAATTCCCGCCTAGCTTTGCATCAGACACTGCCTCGGTATTTTGCTCATAATTTTCTGTACCGAACTCGGATTGAGGTGATTCTTGAGGTGTTGGAAAGCTGACGACGAGCTCTACAACTTTTATGTTTTAGCCATTTCCTGAATCTGACGTCTTGAAGGTCCAAATTGAGCTGCAAGTCGCACTAAGTTCTCAATGACCCAAAATAGCAGTGTTTTGACATTATTTTCGGGATTCTTGGGCTGTTTTAGAAACTTGGACTGTATTTACCTGAAACACTTCAAATCTAGTAAATCTCATCAGATAGCCTTCATCGGACGGCTAAATATAGGTATTTAGGGGTGAAATATCATCATATTTCACTACTCATCACACCCCCAAACCTACACCTTGCTAGTCCTCGAGCAAAGAGAATGATAGAAATATAAAGCAAATCAAACTAACATCCTAAAATTTAAATGCCACTTTCGTAGGGAACACGATTGCACTTAGCATGTGCAACAAGCCTTTAAACCCCTAGGTGATCCCTAGTGGAGGAGTTGTGTCTCCTGAGGGTTTGCAGTGAAGTTACCCACAAACTTCCTAAAATTTCAAACCATCGAAAATTTAGTTTTCAAAACATGATTTTTTTTTTTATAACATATGTACTATTCAAAAAACAAAATCATTAATTGCTTCGATGTGAATCATCAATCTCAAATATTAAAGTCATGTCAATCATGCTAGTATCCATTCAAATTAATTTAATGCTCAAATTGTTAGATAATTCATTCATTCATGCCTAAACGTGAAGTGTGTGCATACCGAAACCAAGATTCATCCATCTCGTAACTAGTCCAACGGAAAACCATCGGATCTGTTGTCTCGACTCAATCCTCACTTTAGGTATACTCTCAAAATAAAATCACTCCGATGATGGGTAAGTTTTCGCACACATGTGAGAGATCAATACAAAGCAAATGAAAAAGTCTCACATGATAAATGAAACACGATGCCAATCAATGAACAAAAATAAATCTCATAAGAGATACTTGTATATCCTAAGCATGTCATATCAAGTGTCATAAGTATTATATATTGACTTCCACAAGACAGTTACCAATGCCAGATCGGATCATGAAGGTCTTTTGTAGGGTTGTAATGGGGCTCAGGTAAGGGTAAGGAAGAAAGGAAATTGTGGTTCAAAATTTCTGAGAAATTGGAAAAGGAACTAACTTCTGATTTTTTTTTTTTTTTTTTTTTTTTTTTTTTCTTTACTAATTTCTCACCATTTTTTTTCTTTTCAATATTTTTCTTTTCTCATTCTTTCTTCTCTTTTGAATTTCCTTTTCTTGAAGCACCTCATTTTTCATTCCTTTTTTATATTTTTTTTTATTAGTACTTTTTTTCAATTTCTCTCCCCCTTTTTTCATTTTATATTTTCCATACACTCTCAGTAAACACCATAACTCATTATCTCTCCACTTACTCTCTTTTCGCTCATTTTTATCCTCGCTCCTAATTTCTCGTAAATAAGAAGGGTAAAGCTAAATTTTCAAAAATTTAGAAGGGTTAAAGGTTAGCGTGGCTTATCAAAGAATGTATAAGGGTAAATTTTTCTATAGGCACAAAGGGGTACTAAAAGGATAAATTTATATGAGGTGGGGCATTTTAAGCACAAACGAGCCAAAGATGGCCTTCAATCATTTCCTTAAAAGATGGTAACCTTGCCTATTTGTCTTGAGTAGATATACAGTACGTTCTAACACAATAATATGAATTTGATATCATGCAAAGTCACAAGCCAAAATAAAATGTATGAGATTATGCAAGATAATTCGTATTCAAAGAAAACTCCGAGTTTATATATTCACTCATCAATGACGGGAAATTAGCTCTAAAGCTTACTGGGTTTAGTCTCCACTAAGAACCTAAGATTCAACGCTCAAAATAGTTCATCGATTTCTAAGTCTTAGCTTGGTATAAGTGCAAAAATTCTAAGCACGAATTTCGTAGTCATCCACAAATTATCACATTAAGCTTCATCATCCTAGATACAAGTATTCAAAATATGACATCAATATTCTCAAAATTAAATTCACATGCATCATCAACTAAAGTTTGAAAACTATTGCAAAGTAAATCATGTATGATGGTTCCAAAAAATCTCTAACTTTTTTTTTTTTTTCAAAGAAAATCAAAATAAGTGATGAAAGATAGATAATCATACATACCCCAAACCTAAAAATGACAATGTCCTCATTGTTTGCAATAAGTAGGCACCCCAAACTCGTGAAAAGTACCTCAACACAAAGATCAAAAGAGAATATGGGCATCAAATTAGAACATGACGAAAAATAGACTGAAGGTAATGTGGCTACACTAATTTGGAAATTAAAAATAACCTAAACTAAACTAAAACTAATATGCTAGAACTAAACATACGAAAAGAAAGATAAATCCTAAATCCTAAACTAAACCTCGTGTCCAACTCCTAAATAAAACACAATCGGGTTGCCTCCTGTAGAAGCCGAGTTTATGTCGACTCGACCTCTTCATTGATCAAGAATCGGATCACTAAGGTGCATCGCCTCAATCTTAAATCGGGTCATCGGCTCAAACATTGGTTTGAGTCTTTGCCCATTCACTTTGAAAACTCGATTGTCCCAAGGCTTTGAATTTCAATTGCACTGCGTGCTCACTAATGGAAACAACTAAACGGGCCTTCCATCTAGATTTCAATTTCGGGATGAAGCTTAAGTCGGGAATTGAATAACCAAACTTTTGGCCAACATGAAACTCCTTCAGAAATTAATTGATCGTGCAACTTTTGTACCTTTCCTTGTACATCTTTGAATTTTCATACGCATCGAAGCGTAACTCTTCTAATTCACTCAATCAGAACCTTCGATTCGACCTACCGCTTGCATATCGAAATTAAATCGCTTTGATCGCCTGAATGCCTTATGCTCCAATTCGACAGAAGATGACATGCCTTCCGTAGACAATTTCAAGGAGACATTCCGATCGGTGTCTTGAATGCAAGACGATAGGCCCATAAAGCATCGATAGCGGTTTGACCAATCTCTGTCTTTTCTAGAATTCGCTTGATTTCCGGTTAGACACTTCCACGACCACTAATGCGTGGATGGTACTAATAGCGACTTTGTGAGTGACGTCGTACTTCTTCATTAAAGTGGCAAAATGGCTATTGCAAAATGCGAACCGCCATCATCGATGATTGCTCTTGGGATCCCGAATCGGTTAAACACATGTTCTCTCGAAATTTGACCACAACCTTGTGATCATTTGATCGGGTTGCCTGACTTCAATCCATTTGGAGACATAGTCAATGACCACGTAATATATGAATACCCAAAGGATGGTGGAAAAGGACCCATAAAGTCAATCCCCAAACATCGAAAATTTCAACAATCAATTGGATTAAGGGCATCATATTTCGTCAGTGAAATATTGCTGTTGACACCGTTGGCATTCCTTGCGGTATTGAGCGGCGTCACGAAGATTGAGGGCCAGAGAATCCGCTTTGAAGGATTTTCATGCGGTCTTCGTCTCAAAATGGCCTCCACAGCCCCAAAGATGGCAAAAATTTAGGACGCTTAGTTGCTCGTCTTCCGCACGCATCTCTAATGATCGATCCGGCGAAATTTAAACAAATATGGTTCATCCCAGAAATAGTATTTTATTTGGGAGAAACAGAGATTCTTATCATTCTTACCCCACTCAGTGGGAATTCTGCCAGTGAGCAGATAATTCACGATGTTAGCAAACCACGGAACTTTTGCACCAGCTACATCAATTGCCATCAAATGTTCATCCGGAAATGTGTCACGGATGGTCTCAGGTATAGATGATTCTTCAGGCAGAATTCTAGACAGATGATCAGCCACAACGTTCTCAACCCCCTTTTTATCTTTAATCTCAAAGTTGAATTCCTGGAGAAGCAGGATCCAACGGATCAGCCTTGGTTTCGCATCCTTCTTTGCTAAAAGATATTTCAAAGCAGAGTGGTCTGAAAAGACCACTATTTTCGATCCAAGCAAATAGGAACGGAATTTGTCCAGAGCATACACCACAGCTAATAATTCCTTCTCGGTGGTGGTGTAATTCAGTTGGGCATCAATTAATGTCTTGCTAGCATAATAAATTACGTGAGGTAATTTATTCACCCTTGCCCTAAGACATTCGATCGCATAATCGATGCATCACACATGAGTTCGAATGGTAAAGAATAATCCTGGTTGGATTATTGGTGCATTTGATAAGAGTTTACGCAATTTTAGGAATGCCTTTATGCAATCCTCATCAAAATCAAAAGGAACATCTTTGCCAAGCAAAGTGCACAATGGTTTAGCCACCTTGCTAAAATCCTTAATGAATCTTCTATAAAATCCAGCATGCCCCAAAAATGATCGAATTTGTCGTACACTTTTAGGAGGTGGTAAATTTGCAAACCTTTCGCCTTTATCAACTTCAATTCCTTTCGTTGAAACAATATCCCCCAACGCAATTCCTTGTTGAACCATAACATGGCCCTTTACCCATCTTGGAACAAGTTTGGAACCTACGCAACGTTGCAACACCTGTGAAAGATGATCCAAACAAGAATCAAATGTTTTTCCGAAAACCGAGAAGTCGCCCATGAAGCCTCCGATGAATTTGTCGATCATGTCCGAGAATATGGCCAACATACATCGTTGAAACGTGGTCGGAGCATTACATAAGCGAATGGCATCCTTCGATATGCAAACGCATATGGACATGTGAATGTTGTCTTCTCTTGATCACCGAAAACGGGCACTTGATTGTATCCCTAATAACCATCAAGAAAGCAATAAAACTCTTGCCGCCTAACTTCTCAAGAATTTGATCAATGAGCGGAAGGAAAATGATCTTTTACGGTGGTCGTGTTCAATTTTCGATAATCAATGCACACACGCCATCCAAGAGTTTCACGAGTGGGCACCAATTCTCCTCCGTAGTTTCTTTCATCGTAATTCCGGACTTTTTCTAACGATTTGTCTGGACTAACCCATTCACTATCGTAGATCGGATAGATGATTCCGATCGAGGAGTTTAATGATTTCCTTTAAAACGACTTCTTGCATGTTCGGATTAAGTCGCCTGTGGTTCCCTCGATGGTTTACTCTCATCCTCCGATGTATTTTATGCATACATACCGATGGGTCAATCCCTTGAGATCGCTAAGGTCCATCCGATGGCCTCCTTGTGCTCTTCAAGACCTTCAACAAATCATTCTCTTGTTCTTCCGATAATGTGGATGAAATTATCCGGAAGTGTTTCGAGGTCCCGAAAAGCATATTTGAGGGACTTAGGCAATTGTTTCAATTCCGGTTGGTGGTGCTCAATTGATGGAGTCGACATCCTTTACCTCAAGAGGGTAGTGGTTCTACCTTAGTCACAACTTCACATAAGTTATCATCTTGACATGATGAATTTGACTTTTTCTCTCGACCGCTTCCTTTCAAGCCCTTTGTCCTCATAGATGGCTAACAGCGCTTTCAAATTCCTCTTGGTGAGCATTGATGGTAATGCTTCATCCACCACTTCCCATCCGATCGATGTAAAACATTCGACCTCATCCTCATTAGGGAAATGGTTCATCGCATGGAATATGTTAAGCCCGACTTTCATGTTTCCAAAAGAAACGCCCATGACTCTGTATGACAATTAATGCAAGCGTTGGCGGTGGCGAAACGACGTCCAAGAATAATTGGGACTTGATTGATTGATTTCGCAGTGGTTCCATGTCTAAGACAACGAAGTCCACGGAAAGACAAACTTGTCTATTCCAACCAAAACATCCTCGATAACACCCTCGGTCTTCTTTACGATCTATCGCGGTTGAGTGTGACCGTCGTGGGTTTCAATTCACCCAATCCGAAGTTTCTCGTACATTGAGTATGGGATCGATTAACACTTGCTCCCAAATCCAATAACGCTTTCCAATTGGTTGCCCACCAATGACACATGGAACAGCTTGGGACTCTGTGGTCTTTCGCTTCGTGGGGTTTCCAATCGCAATATCGAATCGACTTGATTTGTTAGAACACTTTCTTTGAAACGTGAGTACGCTTTCTCTTCCGAGTGCACAAATCTTTGAAAAACTTGGCGTGCTCAGAACTTGTTTGATTGTTTCAAGTAATGGAAGATTTATCTTTACTTGCTTGAATGTTTCAAAATTTCTTCCATTTTGTCGGTCCCTTTCCCATTCTAGATGGAGGAGTTAGGCATTGAGGAATGGTGCCTTTGGGACATAAGGTGCATTCCATTTTCGATTCTTTTCACGTCCTTGTTGGACGGTTGAAGGAAACTCTTCCTCTAATACTTTTTCTTTTCCTTTCTCTTCCTTGCTCTTGCACTTTTCTTATCTTATCTCGGCTCTTTGTCTCTTTCTTTCTCTTTTCCTTTCTCTTTTCCTTTTCCTTTTCCTTTCTCCTTTCTTTTCATTCTTTTCCTCATCGCTTCTCTTTCTTCATCAGCTTCTACAGGCATTTCCACTTAATTATCAACCTCTCGTCCACTTCTCAGCACCGTAACAGCTTTCAACTGTTGACTATTCGATGGTCTGCTTGAGATGGTGCTTGGCCTCGAGGATTATTGATGGGTTGGTGGGAGCCTACCTTCCTCTCACGACTCAGTTGATTGGCCAATTGGTGACTTGGTCCATTATCATCTCATGAAGATTGCATGCTTCGCATAAGCTTTTCTTCCAGGATCGAATCTTTCAATCGGCATGAGATTGATTAAGATTCGATTGAAATTCGATTTTTCTTGAGTCGAATTTGGATGATAATCTGAGCATTCGTTGGAAATTGGAATTCTGTTGGAAATTAGAATTACCGAAATTGTTGTGACGAAAATTGTGTTGAAAATTTGGTTGAAAAGGTTGTTGTCCACCCATTGTGTTGGCTCTATGTTCTTTGGTTTACAGGCGGTTATTCGATTCACCCCATCCTAAGTTGGGGTGATTTTTCCATTCCGGATTGTAGGTATTGGAGTACATGTTTCTACCGCCACGATAAGATTGAGTCACATTTACCGCTCTTGAGGATTAGGTTCATCGGGGAAGAATGACAAGGTAGTAGGGCACTCATTAGCCATATGACCGGGTGGTCACAAATTGAACACATCGTGGGGTGACAGAGCTTTAGCTTGCTTGGTAGCACTAACAACATGTTCATCTGTTTGGACAAAGATGTCAAACTTTGTTGAGAGATCGAGGCATTATTGTTGACATCATACAATCCGCCTTTTGTCAACACATGAGATTTAGGTGCCAGTTCAAGTTGGTTCGCCTTGGTGTCTCACTTTGTATGAAGTTTGATATAACTTTTCAAACAATGCCCACAATTCGTCACTTCTTCGTGGCACAAGATCCACCACAAGATGCATCAACCATGCCTCTCTTCGTGAATCACCCATTGTAAAACTTTGGACTTGTTGCCACCTTGGAACTTGATGATTTGGGCAACTTCGATCAATTCCTTAAAACGCTCCCAACATTCATGGAATGTTTCAGAGGTTGTTGGGAAAAGAACTGGATCTTCTGACGCAATTCAATGGCCTTAGTCATGGGAAAATATTTTTTAAGGAACTGACGATGCAGCTCTGCCCAACTCTGAATAGATTGTGGTTCTAAGGAATAGAACCATGTTTTTGCCTTATCTCTTAAAGAGAACGGAAAGAGTCAGAGCTTCGCTATCTCATCAGTGACATTGTGGACTCTGAACATTTTGCATACCCCAGTGAATTCATTTAAGTGAACGTATGGATTTTCATTTGCTAACCCATGGAAAATTGGTAGCATTTGAATCATTGTCGATTTGAATTCATAGTGGTTCTGGAATGGGAGCATGCATAATACATTCGATCCTCGTAAAACCAGGATCGTATAATACTCCAGGTTCTAGGGCCCTCATCAAAATTATTGTTCCTATTATTTCCATTATTGACATTCCCATTGTTGTTATTCTCATCTCTCTCTTGCCTTTGGTCTGCCATGGTCTCAGTTTGTTGATATTGATTCCTCTGGACTCTTCGATTCTCTCTACAAGCTCTTTCGATCTCAAGATTAAACGGTAGCAGATGTGGGTGATGAGAACGAGTAAAGCTCATACACCAACACTCACAAACAGGGTTGAAGAATCCACAACAAACCCACAAAATTCTGCTTCAAACGATTTAAACAAAGATGATAAACAGTAGCCAATATCAGCAGGAAAGATTTCTTCTTTTTTTTTTTTCTTTTTTTTTTTTTTTAATTAAAATTCGAATTTAAATTAATTTTTTTTTTTTTTTTTATATTCAAATTAAAATTAAAATTCAAATTTAAATTAATTAATTAATTAATTAAATTTTTTTTTTTTTTTTTAAATTCAAATTAAAATTAAAATTCGAATTTAAATTAATTAAATTTTTTTTTTTTTTTTTTTTTTTAAATTCAAATTAAAATTAAAATTCGAATTTAAATTAATTAAATTTTTTTTTTTTTTTAAATTCGAATTAAATTTTTTTTTTAATTTTAATTTTAATTTTTTTTTTTAATTAAATTCGAAAATTAAAAATTAAAATTGAAAATCCTATAAAATCTTTCCTAAAAGAGAAAAATAAGGAGAAGAATGAAAGATTCCTAAAAATCCTAAAACAAAAGTCCCACAAAAGTTAATGACTAAATTTAGAAAATCCTAAAAATATCTAAAAGAGGAAAATAAGGAAAAAGAGTCCTACCAAATCTAAAATAAGAAGTCCTAAAAATTTCTACTTCCTAAATTTCCTAAGGAAGGTATCCTAAAAATCTAAACTTCCTAAAAAGACTCCACAAAATCTTATCAAAGAGAGAGAAATAAGGGAAATAAATTTTAATAATTTATTTTTTTTATTTTTATTTTTTTAAACACTCAAAACAGAAAAATCTCTATCCGAATTAATCAAAATTTCACCGATTTCCCCGGCAGCGGCGCCAAAAACTTGATCGATTTAGAATGTAACCCTTGCAAGTGCACAAGATCTATTGCAGTATGGCAAGAACAGGGGTGTCGAACCCACAGGGAAACGTGAATTTTTAATTAATTCTTTTAGAGATTTTAAAACGTCCCCTAAGGAAGTACCAAAGGGCGATTCAATTTTACCAAAACTTAACACACTTTTCCTAAATGCGTAAAAATAAATTAATCTAAACAATTAATTATTGATAAATCTACGAACAATATTAAAATGAGATCAAGGAATATGCTACCCTGCATTCGCACTTTTTCTATCATTAAAACCCACGGTTTCATTAAATCATCATTCACACCATCATTCATCTAGAAAATGACTTGAAATAAAATATGATCATCAATCTCATCAAGATACCCTATCTAAAATCAAATTTAACATAGCGGTATGAGACATGTAAAAAGCATAGCGTATCTCATGATATTTAGATCACGACAATCAGCACATAATCGCTCTACAGCCTAGATCAGCCTGCAGGTCCAGATCTAGCGATTACGGCCGTTGATACGCGCAATCAACGGTCATAACAAAGCATTCAAAATATTTTCAATCACACAAACTTTGAGCAAAACGATTCCATGATAACAATAATAGATCATGGTATTAATCATAAATATGGGTACTTATCCGGGATCGATCTTCCCGATCATCGATTTAGCCGCTCATCTTTGGTGTTTGATCTCCTTTTCTTTCAAAGTCATTCCTCTTTATTTCTTCCAAAAGATATTTGCAATTGTTTTTCCTAAATACAATCTATGAATTTCTCAGAAAAATAATGCAAATCCTAGGTACAATCAATCTACTAATAAACCCTAGAAGAAGGAGAGAAGAAGACTTGAAAAGATGAAGAAAATATTCCCCAAAGTGAAGAGCCCTAAAACTAAAAAGAAAGAATGAATAATATTCTAATTGCAAAAATAATAATCCTCCTAAGAAACTCGTGGCTTCCCTTTTATAATAGCCTAACCCTAATACCTCTCTCGATTGACATCTAAGAGTAATTTTCGTGAATTCCGCCTAGCTTTGCATCAGACACTGCCTCGGTATTTTGCTCATAATTTTCTGTACCGAACTCGGATTGAGGTGATTCTTGAGGTGTTGGAAAGCTGACGACGAGCTCTACAACTTTTATGTTTTAGCCATTTCCTGAATCTGACGTCTTGAAGGTCCAAATTGAGCTGCAAGTCGCACTAAGTTCTCAATGACCCAAAATAGCAGTGTTTTGACATTATTTTCGGGATTCTTGGGCTGTTTTAGTAACTTGACCAGATTTACATCAAACACTTCAAATCTAGTAAATCTCATCAGATAGCCTTCATCGGACGGACTAAATATAGGTATTTAGGGTGAAATATCATCATATTTCACTACTCATCACACCCCCAAACCTACACTTTGCTAGTCCTCGAGCAAAGAGAATGATAGAAATATAAAGCAAATCAAACTAACATCCTAAAATTTAAATGCCACTTTCGTAGGGAACACGATTGCACTTAGCATGTGCAACAAGCCTTTAAACCCATAGGTGATCCCTAGTGGAGGAGTTGTGTCTCCTGAGGGTTTGGCAAGAAGTTACCCACAAACTTCCAAAAATTTCAAACCATCGGTAAAATTTAGTTTTCAAAACATGATTTTTTTTTTTTATAACATATGTACTATTCAAAAAAACAAAAATCATTAATTGCTTCAGTATGTGAATCATCAATCTCAAATATTAAAGTCATGTCAATCATGCTAGTATCCATTCAAATTAATTTAATGCTCAAATTGTTAGATAATTCATTCATTCATGCCTAAACGTGAAGTGTGTGCATACCAAAACCAAGATTCATCCATCTCAGAACTAGTCCAAACGGAAAACCATCGGATCTGTTGTCTCGACTCAATCCTCACTTTAGGTATACTCTCAAAATAAAATCACTCCGATGATGGGTAAGTTTTCGCACACATGTGAGAGATCAATACAAAGCAAATAAAAAGGTCTCACATGATAAATGAAACACGATGCCAATCAATGAACAAAAATAAATCTCATAAGAACAGATACTTGTATATCCTAAGCATGTCATATCAAGTGTCATAAGTATTATATATTGACTCTCCACAAGACAGTTACCAATGCAAGATCGGATCATGAAGGTCTTTTGTAGGGTTGTCGGTAAGGGTAAGAAAGAAAGGGAATTGTGATTCAAAATTTCTGAGAAATTGGAAAAGGAACTAACTTCTGATTTTTTTATTTTTTTTTTTATTTCTCTTCTTTTCTTTTTTTTTTCTTTTCTAATTTCTCACCATTTTTTTTTTCTTTTCAATATTTTTCTTTTCTCATTCTTTCTTCTCTTTTGAATTTCCTTTTCTTGAAGCACCTCATTTTTCATTCCTTTTTTTTTTTTTTTTTTTTTTTCTTTTTCTCTCCCCTTTTTTTCTTTTTATATTTGCCATACACTCTCAGTAAACACCATAACTCATTATCTCTCCACTTACTCTCTTTTCGCTCATTTTTATCCCTCGTTCCTAATTTCTCAGAAATAAGAAGGGTAAAGCTAAATTTTCAGAAATTGTGAAGGGTTAAAGGTTAACGTGGCTTATCAAAGAATGTATAAGGGTAAATTTTTCTATAGGCTCAAAGGGGTACTAAAAGGATAAATTTATATGAGGTGGGGCATTTTAAGCACAAACGAGCCAAAGATGGCCTTCAATCATTTCCTTAAAAGATGGTAACCTTGCCTATTTGTCTTGAGTAGATATACAGTACGTTCTAACACAATAATATGAATTTGATATCATGCAAAGTCACAAGCCAAAATAAAATGTATGAGATTATGCAAGATAATTCGTATTCAAAGAAAACACCAGTTTATATATTCACTCATCAATGACGGAAATTAGCTCTAAAGCTATGGGTTTAGTCTCCACTAAGAACCTAAGATTCAACGCTTCAAAATAGTTCATCGATTTCTAAGTCTTAGCTTGGTATAAGTGCAAAAATTCTAAGCACTAATTTGAGTCATCCACAAATTATCACATTAAGCTTCATCATCCTAGATACAAGTACTCAAAATATGACATCAATATTCTCAAAATTAAATTCACATGCATCATCAACTAAAGTTTGAAAACTATTGCAAAGTAAATCATGTATGATGGTTCCAAATAAATAATTTTTTTTTTTTTTTTCAAAGAAAATCAAAATAAGTGATGAAAGATAGATAATCATACATACCCCAAACCTAAAATGACAATGTCCTCATTGTTTGTAAATAAGTAGGCACCCCAAACCTGTTGAAAAGTACCTCAACACAAAGATCAAAAGTAGAGAATATGGGCATCAAATTAGAACATGACCAAAAATAGATTGAAGGTAATGTGGCTACACTAATTTGGAAATTAAAATAACCTAAACTAAACTAAAACTAATATTCTAGAACTAAACATACGAAAAGAAAGATAAATCCTAAATCCTAAACTAAACTGTCCAACTCCTAAATAAAACACACGGGTTGCCTCCCAGAAGCCGAGTTTAAGTGTCGATACCGACCTCTTCATTGATCAAGAATCTGGATCACTAAGGTGCATCGCCTCAATCTTAAATCGGGTCATCGGCTCAAACATTGGTTTGAGTCTTTGCCCATTCACTTTGAAAACTCGATTGTCTCAAGGCTTTGAATTTCAATTGCACTGCTCACTAATGGAAACAACTCAAACGGCCTTCCCATCTAGATTTCAATTTCAGATGAAGCTTAAGTCGGGAATTGAATAACCAAACTTTTGGCCAACATGAAACTCCTTCCAGAAATTAATTGATCGTGCAACTTTTGTACCTTTCCTTGTACATCTTTGAATTTTCATACGCATCGTAGCGTAACTCTTCTAATTCACTCAATCAGAACCTTCGATTCGACCTGCGCTTGCATATCGAAATTAAATCGTTTGATCGCCTGTAATGCCTTATGCTCCAATTCGGCGGAAGATGACATGCCTTCCGTAGACAATTACGAAGGAGACATTCGATCGGTGTCTTGAATGCGGTCGATAGGCCCACAAAGCATCGGATAGCGGTTTGACCAATCTCTTCTATCCGGTTGCACTGTCTTTTCTAGAATTCGCTTGATTTCTTAGACACTTCCACCGACCACTAGTTCTGTGGATGGTACGCAGTTAGCGACTTTGTGAGTGACGCTGCATTTCTTCATTAAAGTGGCAAAATGGCTATTGCAAAATGCGAACCGCCATCAGATGATTGCTCTTGGGATCCCGAATCGGTTAAACACATGTTCTCTCAGAAATTTGACCACAACCTTGTGATCATTTGATCGGGTTGCCACAGCTTCAATCCATTTGGAGACATAGTCAACAGCCACCAGAATATATGAATACCCAAAGGATGGTGGAAAAGGACCCATAAAGTCAATCCCCCAAACATCGAAAATTTCAACAATCAGAATTGGATTAAGGGGCATCATATTTCGTCGTGAAATATTGCCAAGCTGTTGACACCGTTGGCATTCCTTGCAGTATTGAGCAGCATCACGAAAGATTGAGGGCCAGTAGAATCCGCTTTGAAGGATTTTCTGTGCGGTCTTCTGTCCTCCGAAATGGCCTCCACAGGCCCCAGCATGGCAAAAATTTAGGACGCTTAGTTGTTGCTCGCCTTCCGCACGCATCTCTAATGATCCGATCCGAAAGTAATTTAAACAAATATGGTTCATCCCAGAAATAGTATTTTATTTGGGAGAAAAAGAGATTCTTATCATTCTTACCCCACTCAGTGGGAATTCTGCCAGTGACCAGATAATTCACGATGTTAGCAAACCACGGAACTTTTGCACCAGCTACATCAATTGCCATCAAATGTTCATCCGAAAATGTGTCACGGATGGTCTCAGGTATAGATGATTCTTCAGGCAGAATTCTAGACAGATGATCAGCCACAACGTTCTCAACCCCCTTTTTATCTTTAATCTCAAAGTTGAATTCCTGGAGAAGCAGGATCCAACGGATCAGCCTTGGTTTCGCATCCTTCTTTGCTAAAAGATATTTCAAAGCAGAGTGGTCTGAAAAGACCACTATTTTCGATCCAAGCAAATAGGAACGGAATTTGTCCAGAGCATACACCACAGCTAATAATTCCTTCTCGGTGGTGGTGTAATTCAGTTGGGCATCAATTAATGTCTTGCTAGCATAATAAATTACGTGAGGTAATTTATTCACCCTTTGCCCTAAGACACTCGATCGCATAATCGATGCATCACACATGAGTTCGAATGGTAAAGAATAATCCGTGGTTGGATTATTGGTGCATTTGATAAGAGTTTACGCAATTTTAGGAATGCCTTTATGCAATCCTCATCAAAATCAAAAGGAACATCTTTGCCAAGCAAAGTGCACAATGGTTTAGCCACCTTGCTAAAATCCTTAATGAATCTTCTATAAAATCGATGCCCCAAAATGATCGAATTTGCCGAACACTTTTAGGAGGTGGTAAATTTGCAATTAAGTCGACCTTCGCCTTATCAACTTCAATTCCTTTCGTTGAAACAATATGCCCCAACACAATTCCTTGTTGAACCATAAAATGGCTCTTTTCCCAGTTGAGAACAAGTTTGGAATCTACACAACGTTGCAACACCTGTGAAAGATGATTCAAACAAGAATCAAATGTTTTTCCAAAACCGAGAAGTCGCCCATGAAGACTTGATGAATTTGTCGATCATGTCAGAATTTGGCCAACATAGATCGTTGAAACGTGGTCGGAGCATTACATAAGCCGAATGCCATCCTTCGATAGGCAAACGTACCATATGGACATGTGAATGTTGTCTTCTCTTGATCACCGAAAACGGGCACTTGATTGTATCGAATAACCATCAAGAAAGCAATAAAACTCTTGCCCATAACTTCTCAAGAATTTGATCAATGAACGGAAGGGAAAATGATCTTTCCGGTGGTCGTGTTCAATTTTCGATAATCAATGCACACACGCCATCCAAAGAGTTTCACGAGTGGGCACCAATTCTCCTCCGTAGTTTCTTTCACGTAATTCCGGACTTTTTCGAACGATTTGTACCGGACTAACCCATTCACTATCGTAGAGATCGGATAGATGATTCCAAAGATCGAGGAGTTTAATGATTTCCTTTAAAACGACTTCTTGCATGTTCGGATTAAGTCGCCTGTGGTTCCCTCGATGGTTTACTCTCATCCTCCGGATGTATTTTATGCATACATCTTGATGGGTCAATCCCTTGAGATCGACTAAGGTCCATCCGATGGCCTCCTTGTGCTCTTTCAAAGACCTTCAACAAATCATTCTCTTGTTCTTCCGATAATGTGGATGAAATTATCACCGGAAGTGTTTCGAGGTCCCAGTAAAGCATATTTGAGGGACTTAGGCAATTGTTTCAATTCCACAGTTGGTGGCTGCTCAATTGATGGAGTCAGCACATCCTTTACCTCAGTAGGTAGTGGTTCTACCTTAGTCACAACTTCACATAAGTTATCATCTTGACATGATGAATTTGACTTTTTCTCTTCTGACTGCTTCCTTTCAAGCCCTTTGTCCTCATAGATGGCTAACAAAGCAGATTCAAATTCCACATTAGTGAGCATTGATAGTAATGCTTCATTCACCACTTCGTCCATCTGATCGATGTACAAACATTCGACCTCATCCTCATTAGGGAAATGGTTCATCGCATGGAATATGTTAAGCCTGACTTTCATGTTTCCAAAAGAAACGTCCATGACTCCTGTGCGACAATTAATGCAAGCGTTGGCAGTGGCGAGAAACGGACGTCCAAGAATAATTGGGACTTGATTGATTGATTTCGCGGTGGTTCCATGTCTAAGACAACGAAGTCCACGGAAAGACAAACTTGTCTATTCCAACCAAAACATCCTCGATAACACCCTCGGTCTTCTTTCGATCTATCGCCATTGGAGTGTGACCGTCAGGGTTTCAATTCACCCAATCCGAAGTTTCTCGACATTGAGTATGGGATCGATTAACACTTGCTCCCAAATCCAATAACGCTTTCCAATTGGTTGCCCACCAATGACACATGGAACAGTTGGGACCTGTGGTCTTTCGGTTCGTGGGGTTTCCAATCATAATATCGAACCGACTTGATTTGTTAGGAACACTTTCTTTGAAACGTGAGTACGTGCCTTTCTCTTAAAGTGCACAAATCTTTGAAAACTTGGCGATTTCAGAACTTGTTTGATTGTTTCAAGTAATGGAAGATTTATCTTTACTTGCTTGAATGTTTCGAAAATTTCTTCCATTTTTGTCGGTCCCTTTCCCATTCTAGATGGAGGAGTTAGGCATTGAGGGAATGGTGCCTTTGGGACATAAGGTGCAGATTCCATTTTCGATTCTTTTTCACGTCCTTGTTGGACGGTTGAAGGAAACTCTTCCTCTAATACTTTTTCTTTTCCTTTCTCTCTTCCTTGCTCTTGCACTTTTCTTATCTCTGGCTCTTTGTCTCTTTCTTTCTCTTTTCCTTTTCCTTTCTCTTTTCCTTTTCCTTTTCCTTTCTCCTTTCTTTTCTCTGATTCTTTTTCCTCTACTGCTTCTCTTTCTTCATCAGCTTCTACAGGCATTTCCACTTGATTATCAACCTCTCGTCCACTTCTCGACCGTAATGTACTTTCAACTGTTGACTATTCGATGGTCCCGCTCAGATGGTGCTTGGCCTCGAGGATTATTGATGGGTTGGTGGGAGCCTATTCCTCTCACGACTCAGCTTGATTGGCCAATTGATCGACTTGGTCCATTATCATCTGAAAAGATTGCATGCTTCGAGATAAGCTTTTCTTCGCATCGTAATCTTTCAAATTGGCATGAGATTGATTAAGATTGATTGAAATTACGATTTTTCAGATCGAATTTGGATGATAATCTGAGCATTCTGCTTGGAAATTGGAATTACATTGGAAATTAGAATTACTGGAAATTACATTGTGGACGAAAATTGTGTTGAAAATTTGGTTGAAAAGGTTGTTGTCCACCCATTGTGTTGGCTCTATGTTGGTTTACGGCGGTTTATTCGATTCACCCCATCCTAAGTTGGGGTGATTTTTCCATTCCGGATTGTAGGTATTGGAGTACATGTTTCTACCACCGTTGATAAGATTGAGTCACATTTACCGCTTCTTGAGGATTAGGTTCATCGGGAAGAATGACAAGGTAGTAGGGCACTCATTAGCCATATGACTGGTGGTCACAAATTGAACACAATCGTGATAGGAGCTTTAGCTTGCTTGGTAGCTTTAACAACATGTTCATCTGCTTTGGACAAAGATGTCAAACTTTGTTGAGAGATCGAGGCATTATTGTTGACATCATACAATCCGCCTTTTGTCAACACATGAGATTTAGGTGCAGTTCAAGTTGGTTCGCCCGGTGTCTCACTTTGTATCGAAGTTTGATATAACTTTTCAAACAATGCCCACAATTCGACTTCTTTCGTGGCACAAGATCCACCACAAGATGCATCAACCATGCGTCTCTCTTGAGAATCACCCATTGTAAAACTTTGGACTTGTTGCCACCTTGGAACTTGATGATTTGGGCAACTTCGATCAATTCCTTAAACGCGTTCCCAACATTCATGGAATGTTTCAGAGGTTGTTGGGAAAAGAATCGGATCTTCTCGACGCAATTCAATGGCCTTAGTCATGGGAAAATATTTTTAAGGAACCACGATGCCTGCCCAACTCGAATAGATTGTGGTTCTAAGGAATAGAACCATGTTTTTGCCTTATCTCTTAAAGAGAACGGAAGAGTGAGCTTCGCTATCTCATCGGTGACATTGTGGACTCGAACATTTTGCATACCCCTGTGAATTCATTTAAGTGAACGCTATGGATTTTCATTTGCTAACCCATGGAAAATTGGTAGCATTTGAATCATTCTTGATTTGAATTCATAGTGGTTCCCCGGAATGGGAGCATGCATAATACATTCACGATCCTCGTAAAACCGGGATCGTTATAATACTCCAGTGTTCTAGGGCCCTCATCAAAAATATTGTTCCTATTATTTTCATTATTGACATCCCCATTGTTGTTACTCTCAGCTCTCTCTTGCCTTTGGTCTGCCTTGGTCCCAGTTTGTTGATATTGATTCCTCTGGACTCTTCGATTCTCTCTCCAAGCTCCTTCGATCTCAAGATTAAACGGTGGCAGAATGGGTGATGAGAGAACGAGTAAAGCTCATACACCAACACTCACAAACAGGGTTGAAGAATCCACAACAAACCCACAAAATTGCTTCAAACGATTTAAACAAAGATGATAAATGAAGAGCCAATATCGAGGAGAAAGATTTCTTCTTTTTTTTCTTTTTTTTTTAATTAAAATTCGAATTTAAATTTTTTTTTTTTTTTTTTTTATATTCAAATTAAAATTAAAATTCAAATTTAAATTAATTAATTAATTAATTAAAAAAAAATTTTTTTTTTTTTTTAAATTCAAATTAAAATTAAATATCGAATTTAAATTAATTAAATTTTTTTTTTTTTAAATTCAAATTAAAATTAAAATTCAATTTAAATTAATTAAATTTTTTTTTTTTTTTTTAAATTCGAATTAAAATTTTTTTTTAATTTTAATTTTAATTTTTTTTTTTTAAATTAAATTCGAAAATTAAAAATTAAAATTGAAAATCCTATAAAATCTTTCCTAAAAGAGAAAAATAAGGAGAAGAATGAAAGATTCCTAAAAATCCTAAAACAAAAGTCCCACAAAAGTTAATGACTAAATTTAGAAAATCCTAAAAATATCTAAAAGAGGAAAATAAGGAAAAAGAGTCCTACCAAATCTAAAATAAGAAGTCCTAAAAATCTCTACTTCCTAAATTTCCTAAGGAAGGTATCCTAAAAATCTAAACTTCCTAAAAAGACTCCACAAAATCTTATCAAAGAGAGAAAAATAAGAGAAATAAATTTTAATAATTATTATTTTTTTATTTTTATTTTTTTAAACACTCAAAATGAAAATCCCTATCCGAATTAATCAAGATTTCACCGATTTCCACGGCAGCGGCGCCAAAAACTTGAACGATTTAGAATGTAACCCTAGCAAGTGCACAAGATCTATTGCAGAATGGCAAGAACAGGGGTGTCGAACACTCAGTGAAACGTGAATTTTTAATTAATACTTTTAGAGATTTTAAAACGTCCCTAAGGAAGTACCAAAGATGATTCAATTTTACCAAAAACTTAACACACTTTTCCTAAATGCGTAAAAATAAATTAATCTAAACAATTAATTCTTGATAAATCTACGAACAATATTAAAATGAGATCAAGGAATATGCTACCCTTATTACACTTTTTCTATCATTAAAACCCACAGCTTCATTAAATCATCATTCACACCATCATTCATCTAGAAAATGACTTGAAATAAAATATGATCATCAATCCCAAGATACCCTATCTAAAAACAATGACTCACCCTAACATTGCGGTATGAGTCATGTAAAAGCATAGCGATCTCATGATATTTAGATCACGATAATCAAAGACATAATCGCTTCTGTACCTAGATCACTGTCAGTCCGATCTACGGGCATGATACGCCGCAATCAACGGTCATAACAAAGCATTCAAAATATTTTCAATCACACAAACTTTGAGCAAAACGATTCCATGATAACAATAATAGACTGTATTAATCATAAATATGGGTACTTATCTGGGGATCGCATCTTCCCCGATCTACTGATTTAGCCGCTCATCTTTGGTGTTTGATCTCCTTTTTCTTTCAAAGTCATTCCTCTTTTATTTCTTCCAAAAGATATTTGCAATTGTTTTTCCTAAATACAATCTATGAATTTCTCAGAGAAAAATAATGCAAATCCTAGGTACAATCTACCCTGAATAAACCCTAGAAGAAGGAGAGAAGAAGACTTGAAAAGATGAAGAAAATATTCCCCCAAAGTGAAGAGCCCTAAAAACTAAAAAGAAAGAATGAATAATATTCTAATTGCAAAAAATAATAATCCTCCTAAGAAACTCGTGGCTTCCCTTTTTATAATAGCCTAACCCTAATACCTCTCTCGATTGACATCTAAGAGTAATTTTCGTGAATTCCCGCCTAGCTTTGCATCAGACACTGCCTCGGTATTTTGCTCATAATTTTCTGTACCGAACTCGGATTGAGGTGATTCTTGAGGTGTTGGAAAGCTGACGACGAGCTCTACAACTTTTATGTTTTAGCCATTTCCTGAATCTGATGTCTTGAAGGTCCAAATTGAGCTGCAAGTCGCACTAAGTTCTCAATGACCCAAAATAGCAGTGTTTTGACATTATTTTCGGGATTCTTGGGCTGTTTTAGAAACTTGGACTGTATTTACCTGAAACACTTCAAATCTAGTAAATCTCATCAGATAGCCTTCATCGAACGGCTAAATATAGGTATTTAGGGGTGAAATATCATCATATTTCACTACTCATCAACTACCTATGGTATATCATAACACATGAAATACATTACTAAAGATGTAATAAAGAAGGTCCTAGACCCTCCATGAATCTCAAAGAAAAATTATAAAGTTAAGCAAAATTGTCAAAGTCGATTAATCGATTCCAAAAATCGATTAATCGAAACCCAAATCAATTAATCGATTCTCAAAATCGATTAGTCGAGATTCAAATTCGATTAATCGATCCCAAATCAATTAATCGAAGTCTCCAACATAAAGCAGTCGATTCTTAAATCGAGTGGTCGAAATTCTGAAATCGATTAGTCGATCCCAAATCGATTAATCGAAATCCAAAATCGATTAGTCGATTTCCCAACTCGATTAGTTGATTTCTCCAGGTCTCATTTCTCCAGTCACTGGAGGTACCCAGTCGATTAGTCGATTTCCAAATCAATTAATCAAAATACATTTCGAGTAATCAAAATCGGGCTTTCATGACTTTTCAACTTTCAGACCAAAATCGATTAATCGAACTTCAATTTCGATTAATCGATTTGGCCAGATTCAGCCCCCTTCCGGGCTGTTCTTCCAAATCTTTCTCCTTTCTTTTTCTATGCCTTTAATCTACCCTTTTTAAGCATATTTGACTGAATTTAAACATCTACAATCTATGCATTAACTTCAATTTAAAACTCACCTCAAGAATCCCTTCAAGGAATTTATTTGTTGGGTATGATGGCTAGGGTTCCATCATTTGCTTCACGATCCTAATCGCTTTGAATCCGTCAATGAATGCTTTAATCTCCTCTTGATTTGCATCCACTTCTTCCTCAATAACTCCTCTTTACTCCTCTCTCTCTCCTCTTAACTCTCTCTTCAATAATCAAAGCAAAAAAGAAATTAGGGTTATTAAAACCCCTTTTATTCTCTCTCCTGCTTGTGTGTTAAACACATACACCAGAGATAGGTGTATGTGATTGCAACTTAGCACCATACTCTACACTTAGGTCACACTAATCTCACCTTAGTACATAACTTCTTGAGTCCACTATTTGACCATCACTTGGTCAAACCCATGACCAGTCGGGCACGGATCCCAAGGTCAAAGTTCAACGCTTACTTTTTTGAGATATTACATTCTCCCCACCTTGGGAATTTTTGTCCTCGAAAATAACCCAAAGGTGCTCGGTTGGGCACCCCGCACCCTGGGGTGTCGCATACTCACACACAATAATGACGAACACATTTCACAATGTACAAGCAACAAAATGACATACACATCACATGCTAAAGAAAACAGATCTATATTTCATTAATTTCCAAAATTTTCAACTTGTTTATTTACATCTTTTTAATTACATCAAAACTCTCAAAATCTGTCATACACAAAAACACCCTCGTCTCAGTCTCAAGCCGTCCACTCTCCTTACTGGTCTGATGCAGGGGCAGGCTGCTCTGACTGAATTGGTGGCTCGGGTGGTGGCTGGGGCGTCGCCATAGGCTACTCTGGCTGCTGTGGTGCCGAGCCCGATGCGTCAGTAGCAGATGTGCTCTCATGAAATACCAGAACCGTATGGAATGCGGTCCGACCTGCTGTCCAAGCCTCCTCCAGGGCTAAGCGCTGTTGGTAGTCCAGCGGATAGATGTACCGCATAGTGTGGTACATCAGAAAGTCCATCCGTCGGTTCATCCGTTCATTGTTGGCCTCCATCCAGGCCAACACGTCCTCAATTGTCGGAGCCTGGCGAGCCGCTCGCCGGCAATATGAAGAAGTCAGTGTGGCCGCCGCGGACTGTGTTGGCGGCGTAGGTGAAGCGGTGGTATGGGAGGGTGCCCCCTCCACTGGTGGATCAACCGGGTGTACCCCGCCCACGGGTGGGTCCTGATGTGGTGGGTCTTGATGTGGTGGCAGGGGTGGTGGTGGTGCTACTGCTACTGCCGTTGGAACTGGACTCGGAGCCGGTAGGGTCAGTTTGAGTAAATTATAGCTACGACTCCATGAAGACTTTGAGAACGTCTTCACTCGGTCCGTCGCCCGCTCCTCATAGGGCGATATCGCATACTCGAGACTGTTGGAGTAACACTCCAACATGCTCGAGATGAGCCGAGCATATGGCATCTTCTCCTTGGGCCTCAAGTTTCCCTTCATCAACTTGCCCTTGATGTATCTCATCCCCTCTAGGATGAGCATCGTCGCGTCAAACCAATGGCCACAGAAGGCCGCATAGAGTGCCTGTTGCACTTTCTCCACGCGGTGTGTGTCGTGGCGTAGTGGGTATAAGTTGCACTTGATTATCGAATCAAGCATCCACATGTAGTGGGGAAGGTCGACCCTCTTAATGGAGGATCCCGATCCCTTCTTCTTGTTAGTCATGCGGGTCATGATCTCCTCAAATCTTACCTCCGCCTCGAAGGGTGGAAGGAGGGTGGTCTCGAGTGTAAAGTCGAGGTAACACTCGAGTACCTCATGGACATGGCGACGGGTGAATGTGTAGTCACGACCCTCTATCTTGGTCAAAATAATATCGTTGGTAGGGCCATCCGTTAGCCCTTGGTAGAATAAATGGACCAATCGTGGGTAGTAGGACCCACGGATGGGTTTCAAAATGTTGTCGAGACCAGCATTTTGGAGGTAATTACGACCCGTTGGGTCTTGCACGGTACATCGGGGTTGGTGAATAGGGTTGGATTGATAATATACTCGATCTCAAAGGTCTTAGCCTCCCACCACTCATTGGGTTGAAGTACGTTAGTGGGTGGTGGCGGCTTGGGGGTAGACTCGCGTGAAGACTCGCGCGAAGACGTGCTCGTGGAACCGGAGGTGGTCTCCGATGCCGACGGTGATGGAGTCCTCACCGGTCTTGGGGAAGGTGGTGGCGGTGCGACGTTCTTACGCCGGACCGGGAGTTTAGTGGTTGCCTTCTTCGAAGACAACTGCGTTTTAAGTGGCATTTTAGATGAAATTTCACAAAAACTAGGGTTTAAGTGGTTTGAAACGGAAAAGAAATAAAAACTAGGGTTTTACCTTAGGTATGTGACTCAACGTAGCGCAAATTCGTTTCGAAGTCGACTCGAAATGCCCAAATCCCTAGCTTGCTCGGTCGGTCGGAGAGAAGAAGAAGGCGCGCAAAAGAAAAAGCTTCAAATGATTTCGAATGGGAAGAAAATCCCTTCGATTTATATATATAGGCCCAGATTCAATTAATCGAAATCTAAGTTTGATAAATCGAGTTTTAAAACTTGGTTCAGCCACGCGAAATCGATTAATCGATTTCCAAAATTGATTAGTCGAAACTCAAAATCGATCAATCAAAACCATTTTGATTAATCGAAATCGTATCCGTTAAAAGTTTTAAGTTTTAGAGCTCACTGGTGTGAGCCAGTCAATTAATCAAAATTCAATTCGATTAATCGAAATTTCAAATTCGATTAATCGAGATTCACTTCAATTAATCGAAATTGTGCAGTCCTTCAAAAATTTTCCAAATTTATTATGTGACTCGATTAGTCGAACTTCCAGTTCGATTAATCGATATTCCAAATCGATTAATCGAATTGTTTTTCGATTAATCGAAATCACATAAAATTCTTCAAATTCCTTAAAAATTCCGAAGTTATTCGATTAATCGAACCTCCAGATCAACTAATCGAAATCCAAAATCGATTAATCGAAACTAAAATCGATTAATCGAAATTTCCCTTCTTTCATTTCCTGAATCCTCATCAGATTTCCAGTCACTGGCACATGCCAGTCGACTAATCGAACAAAATCGATTAATCGATATGAAAATCAATTAATCAGTTTTGATCAGATTTTTCCAGATTTAAAAGTTTTCATGTATGTTTGATTCTTCTTGGTAAACCATGATACCAATTTGTCGTGGGATCTACAAAATACATCATTACGGCCATGTTGAATTTCCAATATCGTGTCCAACACTGTATTCGAGACTCCATGTGGAGAATATTGTCCTTTGAAATAAATTGATCATAAGATCTATATTAAATTACAATACATGATTTAAATCCACAACATGCTTGCGGGGGTACAATTGAATCTCAAGTTGTTGGAAACAAGGCCGGATATTGTTCTTTTACATCGACCTCTCTTTCCCATGTAGCTTCCTCGGCCGGATGGTGTTTCCATCAAACAAGTACTAATGGAATTACCTTTGTTCGCAACATTTGTTCCTTTCGATCCAAAATCTCCATCGACTATTCGATCATCGTCATGTCCTCATGCATCTCAAATGATTGACCGCTCAACACATGATCAGGGTCATTAACGTACTTCCTGAGCATAGACACATGGAAGACATTGTGTACTGAATCGAATAACGGTGGCAATCCAATGGGGTAAGCAACTTTCCCTACTCGACCCAAAACTTCAAAAGGTCCTAGGTAGCGGGGACTTAGCTTCCCTCTCTTTCCAAACCTCATCACCCACTTCAAAGGTGACACTTTCACAAACACGTGTTCACCCACTTTGAAGTCTGCACTCGTCCGCTTGATATCGACGTAGCTTTTCTGTCTGCTCTGAGCTGCTTTTAGTTTTGCCCTTATCATCTGAATATAGGTGGCATTATCTTCAAGTATTTCGGGTCCCAAAACGAATTTCTCACCCATTTCTTCCCAATTGATGGGCGATCTACATCGCCGTCCGTAAAGTGCTTCATATGGTGCCATCCCAATGCTCGTCTAAAAACTGTTGTTATATGTGAACTCGATCAAGGGTAGGTGCTGATCCCATGATCCTTGTAACTCTAACATACATTCCCTAAGCATGTCCTCAATGATCTCATTGACCCTCTCAGTCTGTCCGTCAGTTTGCGGATGGAATGTCGTACTAAAATCTAGTCGCGTTCCCATTCCTTCTTGAAATTTCTTCCAAAACTTTGATGTATACAATGGGTCACGGTTTGAAACAATGCTACTCGGAATCCCATGCAAACGGACAATCTCTTTCATATAAAGCTTTGCCAGTTTTCCCGCCGTGTACATCGTGTTGTAAGGCAAGAAGTGCGCTGACTTGGTCAATCGATCAACCACTACCCAAATGGCATTGTACTTCTTTACAGTACGCGGTAGTCCAATGATGAAGTCCATAGAGATTGCTTCCCACTTCCATTCTGGTATAGGTAGAGGCTGCAATAAGCCTGCGGGATGTCTATGATCGATCTTGACTTGCAAACATGTCAAACACCGCAATACGTACTCTGCCACATCTTATTTCAAGCCTCTCCACCAGTAATTCTTTTTCAAATCTTGATACATCTTTGTGCTTCCCGGGTGGATAGCATAGCTTGACTTGTGTGATTCATCTAGAATTGTTCGTCGTAAATCGGAATATTCCAGAATACAGAGACGACCCTTGAACAATAAGGAACCATCCTCCTTGATTGAAAACTCAGATGTAATGCCTTCAGTCACATCTTGACAAATCTTTGTTAGCACCGGGTCTTTCATCTGTTGTTCATGGAAGTGCTCAAATATTATCGATCTCACTGATATATTAGCCAAGAAGGCTCCTGTAGCTTGTGACTCAATATTCGCATCATACAGTGTCAGATCCTCAAACAACTTCCATCTGTGCATACCCAAAATTAAAATAGCCAATTGAGCTGAACTCTTCTAACTCAAGGCGTCGACTACTACATTAGCCTTGCCTGGATGGTACTGTATAGAACAGTCATAGTCCTTGAAAATCTCCATCCATCTGCGCTGCCTCATATTTAGTTCCTTCTGTGTAAACAGATATCTGAGGCTCTTATGATCGGTGAAAATATCAAACGTCTCACCGTACAAGTAATGTCTCCAGATCTTGAGCGCAAAAATAATCGCTACTAATTCTAGGTCATGTGTCGGGTAATTCTTTTCATGCTCTTTCAACTGTCTCGACCCATACGCTATCACCTGTTTGTGTTGATTAAGCACATACCAAACCAAGATAATGAAGCATCGCTATACAATCGCAACCTCCACCGCTCAAGGTATAGCTAACACTGGAGCTGAAGTGAGTCTCTTCTTAAGTTCTTGAAAACTCTTCTCCCATGCCTCACTCCATTCATACCTTGCATCTTTCCGTGTAAGTCTCGTGAGTGGTCCTGATATTTTTGAAAAACCCTCAACGAAATGCCAGTAGTAACCTGCTAATCCTAGGAAACTACGGATGTCGGTCACTGTCTTTGGTTGCTCCCAATTTACTACTGCTTCGATCTTTGCTGGATCTACAGTGACACCAAACTTTGAGACAACGTGTCCCAAAAATCTAACTTCTTCTATCCAAAACTTGGACTTGCTGAGCTTGGCGTATAACTGGTGTTCACGTAGAGTTTATAGGGCTACTCTCAAGTGCTTTTCATGCTCTTCCTCTGATTTTGAATAGATCAGGATGTCGTCAACAAATACTAGGACACAAGTGTCCAAGTGTGGTTTAAACACCCTATTCATCAAATCCATGAATGACGTCGGGGCATTTGTCAACCCAAATGGCATCACTAAGAACTCATAGTGCCCGTATCGAGTCCTGAATGCAGTCCTCTGAATATCCTCTGCCTTGACTCTCAATTGATGATATCCCGATCTCAGATCGATCTTTTAGAAATACCTCGCTCCTTGCAGTTGATCAAACAAGTCATCTATCCTAGGCAAAGGGTATCGGTTCTTGATGGTAAGTTTGTTCAATTATCGATAGTCAATGCAAAGACTCATTGACCCATCTTTCTTCTTTACAAACAAGACCGGTGCTCCCCATGGAGACACGCTCGGTCTAACAAACCCCTTGTCTATTAGCTCTTGTAGCTGCTCTTTTAACTCCTCCAACTTTGCAGGAGCCATTCTGTATGGTGCTTTAGAAATATGCTCCGTTCCTGGTGCTAAGTCGATGGCGAATTCTACTTCTCTCTTTGGAGGTAGTCCAGGTAACTCCTCCGGAAATACATCGGCGAAGTCTCGCACAACTGTTATCTCAGATATTACATTCTTCTCCTCTTTATGCTCCTTCAAAAATGCCAAGATGCACTACACCCTTTTCTGATCAATCGCTCGGCCCTGACTGCCGAGATAAGTGGTAGGTGTGTCGACCTCTCTCCTCGAAATCTAAACGATCTCCTCGTATTGGGTCTAAAGATGATGACCTTGTTCTTACAATCTACCGTCGCACAATGAGTTGATAACCAATCCATGCCAAGGATCACATCAAATCCTTGCATGTCTAATAGAATTAGGTTTGCCGGTAGCTCAAAGACATCTCCATCCATGACCCTCACGATCACGGAGTTGCAACCCTTCTCGGTATCAACCGCTTTCCCAGTAGGAACAGTCACGATTAAAATGATGTCTAGCTCCTCTGGGCCGACTTTCATCCTCTTTGTGAAGTGAGGGGTAACATATGAGTGGGTAGACCCCGGGTCTATCAACACTCGAGCTTCATATGTCACGTCGCTTCCCTTCTTATAAATTTGTAATGTACCAAATCATACATATGCACATATACGTAGTTTTTATCATTATACTAGAATTTATCACATGCAAGTTTCTAATATTTTTCTAAATATAGATGCACCTTCTCTATCTAAAAATTTCAAGAATTGAAATTCTTTATTTAAAAGAAAGCTCACCTTGAATCACGTCATTGGTGTTCTGAGCCTCTTGAGCTGTGACTGTGTAGGCTCTCCCTTGGACGATCGGCTTCCTTGCTTATATAGGTCGTGGAATAGGTGCTGAAGCCGTCTTCCCTCTGTTCATCTCAGGGCATTCCTTGATCAAGTGGCCCACCTTGCCACATCGAAAGCAACACCGAGTGCCTACCCTACAGTCCGCTGTCTTGTGAGGCTTGCCACACTTGGCACAAGTCTTACGAGGTGTGGAAAAAGCTGCTCGAGAAGCCCCTTGTGTGATTATAGTGCCAGTAGTAATAGCAGGGCTCTCGTAGCATATCGGTCTCCTCGACGCAAGCAATGGAAATCTCTGCTGGTTGCTCTGCTGTGCTGGTCTTCCATAGCCTCCTTGAAATGGTGGTTTCTGATTATTTAGTATGAATCTTAGCTTTTTATTCACCGGTTCATAGTTCCCCGTTCCGCTCTGATCCGTATTCCACCTTCCTTGTTGCTCTCTCTGGCGGTAGTTATTGTTATTATCCTCTTCCAGTATGAGCGCTTTGCTCATGACCTCACCATAGGTCCTCAATTGGAATGGTGCTACTCCTCCCCTCACGTCCGGCTTCAAACCTTGCTGAACCCTCTTTGCTTTCATCATATCAGTGATGACATAGTCGGGCGCAAAGCGAGCGAGTCGCATAAACTCCAGTCCATAGTCTCTCACTGTCATCTTCCCCTGAGTAAGCTATAGAAATTGGATTTCCATTTGGTTCCCCACCACCTCAGGGAAGTACTGCTTATTAAATTCCTCGACAAACTCATCCCATGTCCAGGGCATATCTGGAGTCTCCTGAGCCCTAGTCCGTGAAACGGACTTCCACCAAGGCCCAGCCTCTCCGTCTAGCATGTAGGCTGCCCAACGGATGCTCTCGTCCTCGGTACAAGTGAGCACACTGAACATCTTCTCCATCTCACTCAACCAATGTTCTGCCACTATGGTCTCTCCTTGTCCAGAAAAGCTAGGAGGTCTCATTCTCCTAAACTCATTAAAAGCAGAAGATGTTGCCGGTGTCGGAGCCACTGGAGGTGTCGGTGGCTGATGCTGCTCATGAGCTGTGTGAGTTGCCAAAGATGCTGCCTGTTGAGCCATAGCAACTGCCATGGTCTCCATGGTGTGTATCATCCTCTGACGCTCTTCTCTATCCTCATTTTGCTCTCTAACTCTTTCTTGCTCTCTCTGATCTTGATCCTGACGATCTCAATCACGGTTCTCTTCCTGATCTTGGCTTCCTTAGCCACCACTGCCAGAAGCCCCTCCATCTCCTACAGGTTCTCTATTTACGTCCGAGATAAAATCATCTCGACAACGTAAGCTTCTACTATGGCCGCCCCTGGTCAGCCCCTTCCTCTAGAAGACATAACGTTCTACACATGAAAACAAAGTCTTTATTAGCAGAAGTCCCTATGCTCTGACAAAAGAATGATTGTCAAAGTTTCTAAAAGAAAAGGCTTTGATACTAACTGTGATAGCCCGGTTTTCGGCACCCCGAAACTCGTGCCATCGGCACGATCCTACAGATCGTGCCCTAAAACTGTGCACGAAACTTTGGTATATCATGCACAAATTAAATAATTAAGCAGATAATCTCATAAAGCGGAAACAGTTAATATGCCCAACTGGCATATGCAAAAGACAGTTCTACTTTCATGCCATCGCATGAACAGAGAACCGACCCGAACCATCGGTGATATACAGATCACCTCAGATGGTTCGCCAAAAGAATAATTCAATTTAATTACATGTTCAACAAAATAAAGGCTTGACATACCAAGCCGTACAATATGCTCTCAAAACTGACTCTCTATCAAAGTACACAGCAGAGTCCTCTAGAAGAAGTCCTCGGGTGGAGGCTCCAACTCGTCTCCAGGCACGTAATCCGAATCACCCGGATCTACGTCCCCCGAAGCCTCAGTTGCTGCTATCAGTGGACTTGCGATGTATAGTCTAAAGGGTGAGCTACATCCTAGCTCAATAGGGAACAAACACAATAAACATATAAGTTAAAACTCACATATATTCCATGATACTCTAAGCATGATGAGTCTATGCTTTTGCTAGAAAAATAGTTTAAATCTGATGAATTGCATTCAAGTTTACTGGTAATTAGCATGTCTTACTTACTGT
The DNA here is from genome assembly GCA_021018995.1 of Chloranthus sessilifolius. Lineage (NCBI taxonomy): Eukaryota > Viridiplantae > Streptophyta > Magnoliopsida > Chloranthales > Chloranthaceae > Chloranthus > Chloranthus sessilifolius. The sequence continues at coordinate 99,028,704 of CM037585.1, forward strand.
TGATTTATCATGAATGACGCTGAACAGGCTTAAAGCAAAAACTTAAATCTTCAACTTAAGTAATCCCCGAGTAATATAGCATCGAGCCCCAATGAGATACCCTCATCGTCATCTAATTAGACAGTTGTAAAATTGTATTCCCTGGGAATACGACCCAAGGCCCTTTCTCACTAGGTGGCAGGGTTAAATATCACACAACATCCCTGGGATGTACTTACGGTTACAGATAAACCTCCGTACTGGTGTACGGATTCGCCGCCGTACCGGTCACGGATATCCTACCGCGTTAGTCGTGGGTATCCCGCCACGTCGGTGGGGTATCCTATCAAACCTCGAATAAAAAAATATGTGCTTTATATATAGTTGTTCACCATGTAAGTGCGCTATCTTATATCAGTTAGGCCTCAACAGCAATGATTCAATCCTATGTATACATCCCTGGGATGTATATATACCCACATCACACCGGATGCCTTTATTACTTTCTCATCCCCTGGGGATGTCTCAATCTCATTAGATTACTTATTCTTAATTACTTACATCACACAGATGCCGTTATCACATTCTTGGTGTCACACACACACCCATTTTCACAAAGCTTTTCACAAATTAAAATAACTTCAATTTGATAATTATATCACTACATCAAGGTCCCACGTGGCTCCTTGTGCTCGCTTTCACACGTACCACCTATGGTACATCATAACACATGAAATACATCAATAAAGATATAATAAAGAAGGTCCTAGACCCTCCATGAATCTCAAAGAAAAATTATAAAGTTAAGCAAAACTATCAAAGTCGATTAATCGATTCCCAAAATCGATTAATCGAAACCCAAATCGATTAATCGATTCTCAAAATTGATTAATCGAGATTCAAATTCGATTAATAGATCCCAAATCGATTAATCGAAGTCTCCAACATAAAGCAGTCGATTCTTAAATCGAGTGGTCGAAATTCTGAAATCGATTAGTCGATCCCAAATCGATTAATCGAAATCCAAAATCGATTAGTCGATTTCCCAACTCGATTAGTCGATTTCTCCAGGTCTCATTTCTCCAGTCATTGGAGGTACCCAGTCGATTAGTCGATTTTCAAATCGATTAATCAAAATCTAAATCGATTAATCGAAATCGGGCTTTCATGACTTTTCAACTTCCAGACCATAATCGATTAATCGAACTTCAATTTCGATTAATCGATTTGGCCAGATTCAGCCCCCTTCCGGGCTGTTCTTCCAAATCTTTCTCCTTTCTTTTTCAGTGCCTTTAATCTACCCTTTTTAAGCATATTTGACTAAATTTAAACATCTACAATCTATGCATTAACTTCAATTTAAAACTCACCTCAAGAATCCCTTCAAGGATTTTATTTGTTGGGTATGATGGCTAGGGTTCCATCATTTGCTTCACGATCCTAATCACTTTGAATCCATCAATGAATGCTCTAATCTCCTCTTGATTTGCATCCACTTCTTCCTCAATAACTCCTCTTTACTCCTCTCTCTCTCTCTCCTCTTAACTCTCTCTTCAATAATCAAAGCAAAAAAGAAACTAGGGTTATTAAAACCCCTTTTATTCTCTCTCCTGCTTGTGTGTTAAACACATACACCAGAGATAGGTGTATGTGACTGTAACTTAGCACCATACTCTACACTTAGGTCACACTAATCTCACCTTAGTACATAACTTCTTGAGTCCACTATTTGACCATCACTTGGTCAAACCCATGACCAGTTGGGCACGAATCCTGGGTCAAAGTTCAATGCTTACTTTTTTGGGATATTATATTCTCCCCACCTTGGGAATTTTCTTCCTCGAAAATAACCCAAAAGTGCTCGGTTGGGTACCCCGCACCCTGGGGTGTTGCGTACTCACACACAATAATGACGAACACATTTCACAATGTACAAGCAACAAAATGACATACACATGACATGCTAAAGAAAACGGATCTATATTTCATTAATTTCCAAAATTTACAACTTGTTTATTTACATCCTTTTAATTACATCAAAACTCTCAAAATCTGTCATACACAAAAACACCCTCGTCTCAGTCTCACGCAGTCCCCTCTCCTGGCTGGTCTGATGCAGGGGTGGGCTGCTCTGACTGAATTGGTGGCTCGGGTGGTGGTTGGGACGTCGCCATAGGCTGCTCCAGCTGCTGTGGTGCCGAGCCCGATGTGTCGACAGCAGATGTGCTCGCATGGAACACCAGACCCGTATGGAATGCGGTCCGACCTGCTGTCCAAGCCTCCTCCTGGGCTAAGCACTGCTGGTAGTCCAGCGGATAGATGTACCGCATAGTGTGGTACATCAGAAAGTCCATCCGCCGGTTCATCCGTTCGTTGTTGTCCTCCATCCTGGCCAACACGTCCTCGATCGTCAGAGCCTGGCGAGCCACTCGCCGGCGATATGAAGAAGTCGGTGTGGCCGTCGCGGACTGTGCTGGCGGCGTAGGTGAAGCGGTGGTATGGGAGGGTGCCCCCTCCACTGGTGGATCAACAGGGTGTACCCCGCCCACGGGTGGGTCCTGATGTGGTGGCAGGGGTGGTGGTGGTGCTACTGCTGCTGCTGCTGGAACTGGACTCTGAGCCGGTAGGGTCCGTTTGAGTAAATTATAGCCACGGCTCCATGAAGACTTTGAGAACGTCTTCACTTCGTCCGTCGCCTGCTCCTCATAGGGCCATATGAGCATCGTCGCGTCAAACCAACGGCCACAGAAGGCCGCATAGAGTGCATGTTGCACTTTCTCCACGCGGTCTGTGTCGTGGCTTAGTGGATATAGGTTGCACTTGATTATCGAATCAAGCATCCACATGTAGTGGGGAAGGTCTACCCTCTTCATGGAGGATCCCGACCCCTTCTTCCAGTTACTCATGCGGGTCATGATCTCCTCGAATCTTACCTCCGCCTCGAAGGGTGGAAGGAGGGTGGTCTCGGGTGTAAAGTCGAGGTAACACTCAAGTATCTCATGGACATGGCAACGGGTGAATGTGTAGTCGCGACCCTCTATCTTGGTCAAAATAATATCGTCGGTAGGGCCGTCCGTTAGCCCTTGGTAGAATAAAAGGACCAATCGTTGGTAGTAGGACCCACGGATGGGTTTCAAAATGTTGCCGAGACCGGCATTTTGGAGGTAATTACGAGCCCATTGGGGCTCGCCCGATACATCGAGGTTGGTGAATAGGGTTGGATTGATAATGTACTCGACCTCAAAGGTCTGAGCCTCCCACCACTCATTGGGTTGAAGTACGTTAGTGGGTGGTGGCGGCATGGGGGTAGACTCGCGTGAAGACTCGCGCGAAGACACGCTCGTTGAACCGGAGGTGGTCTCCGATGCCGACGGTGATGGAGTCCTCACCGGTGATGGGGTAGGTGGTGGCGGTGCGACGTTCTTACGTCGGACCGGGAGTTTAGTGGTTGCCTTCTTCGATGACAACCGTGTTTTAGGCGGCATTTTAGGTGAAATTTCACAAAAACTAGGGTTTAAGTGGTTTGAAACAGAAAAGAAACAAAAACTAGGGTTTTACCTTAGGTATGTGACTCAACATAGCGCGATTTCCTTCCAAAATCAACTCGAAATGCCCAAAACCCTAGCTTGCTCAGTTGGTCGGAGAGAAGAAGAAGAAGGCGCGCAAAAGAAAAAGCTTCAAACGATTTTGAATGGGAAGAAAATCCCTTTGATTTATATATATAGGCCCTGATTCAATTAATCGAAATCCAAGTTTGATTAATCAAGTTTTAAAACTTGGTTCAGCCGTGCGAAATTGATTAATCGATTAGTCGAAACTCAAAATCGATCAATCGAAACCATTTCGATTAATCGAAATCGTATCCGTTAATAGTTTTAAGTTTTAGAGCTCACTGGTGTGAGCCAGTCGATTAATCGAAATTCAATTCGATTAATCAAAATTTCAAAATCGATTAATCGATATTCACTTCGATTAATCGAAATCATGCAGTCCTTCAAAATTTTTCCAAATTTATTAAGTGACTCGATTAGTCGAACTTCCAGTTCGATTAATCGAAATTCCAAATCGATTAATCGAATTGTTTTTCGATTAATCAAAATCACATAAAATTCTTCAAATTCCTTAAAAATTCCTAAGTTATTCAATTAATCGAACCTCCAAATCGACTAATCGAAATCCAAAATCGATTAATCGAAATGAAAATCGATTAATCAAAATTTCCCTTCTTTCATTTCCTGAATCCTCATCAGATTTCCAGTCACTGGCACATGCCAGTCGACTAATCGACCAAAATCGATTAATCGAATTTCCAAATAGATTAATCGATTTGAAAATCGATTAATCAGTTTGGATCAGATTTTTTCAGATTTAAAAGTTTTCATGTCTGTTTGATTCTTCATGGTAAACCATGATACCAATTGGTCGTGGGATCTACAAAATACATCATTACGGCCATGTTGAATTTCCAATATCGTGTCCAACACTGTATTCGAGACTCCATGTGGATAATATTTTCCTTTGAAATAAATTGATCATAAGATCTATATTAAATTACAACACATGATTTAAATCCACAACATGCTTGCGGGGGTACAATTGACTCTCAAGTTGTTGGAAACAAGGCCGAATATTGTTCTTTTACATCGGCCTCTCTTTCCCATGTAGCTTCCTCGGCCGGATGGTGTTTCCATCAAACAAGCACTAATGGAATTACCTTTGTTCGCAACACTTGTTCCTTTCGATCAAAAATCTCGACCGGCTCTTCGATCATCGTCATGTCCTCATGCATCTCAAATGATTGACCGCTCAACACATGATTAGGGTCATTAAGGTATTTCCTTAGCATAGACACATGGAAGACATTGTGTACTGAATCGAATAACGGTGGCAATCCAATGGGGTAAGCAACTTCTCCTACTCTACCCAAAACATCAAAAGGTCCTAGGTAGTGGGGACTTGGCTTCCCTCTCTTTCCAAACCTCATCACCCCCTTCATAGGTGACACTTTCACAAACACGTGTTCACCGACTTTGAAGTCTACACTCGTCCGCTTGATATCGACGTAGCTTTTCTGTCTGCTCTGAGCTGCTTTGAGTTTTGCCCTTATCATCTGAATATAGGTGGCATTATCTTCAAGTATTTCAGGTCCCAAAACGAATTTCTCACCCGTTTCTTCCCAATTGATGGGTGATCTACATCGCCGTCCGTAAAGTGCTTCATATGGTGCCATCCCAATGCTCGTCTAAAAACTGTTGTTATATGCGAACTCGATCAAGGGTAGGAGCTGATCCCCTGATCCTTGTAACCCTAACATACATGCCCTAAGCATGTCCTCAATGATCTGATTGACCCTCTTAGTCTGTTCGTCAGTTTGCGGATGGAATGTCGTACTAAAATCTAGTCGCATTCCCATTCCTTCTTGAAATTTCTTCCAAAACTTTGATGTATACAATGGGTCACGGTCTGAAACAATGCTACTCAGAATCCCATGCAAACGGACAATCTCTTTCATATAAAGCTCTGCCAGTTTTCCCGCCGTGTACATCGTGTTGTAAGGCAAGAAGTGCGCTGACTTGGTCAATCGATCGACCACTACCCAAATGGCATTGTACTTCTTTGCAGTACGCGGTAGTCCAACGATGAAGTCCATAGAGATTGCTTCCCACTTCCATTCCGGTATAGGTAGAGGCTGCAATAAGCCTGCAGGATGTCTATGATCGATCTTGACTTGCTGACATGTCAAACACCGTGATACGTACTCAGCCACATCTTGTTTCAAGCCTCTCCACCAATAATTCTTTTTCAAATCTTGATACATCTTTGTGCTTCTCGGGTGGATAGCATAGCTTGACTTGTGTGATTCATCTAGAATTGTTCGTCGTAAATCGGAATATTCCAGAATACAGAGACGACCCTTGAACAATAAGGAACCATCCTCCTTGATTGAAAACTCAGATGTAATGCCTTCAGTCACATCTTGACAAATCTTTGTTAGCACCGGGTCTTTCATCTGTTGTTCATGGAAGTGCTCAAATATTATCGATCTCACTGATATATTAGCCAAGAAGGCTCCTGTAGCTTGTGACTCAATATTCGCATCATACAGTGTCAGATCCTCAAACAACTTCCATCTGTGCATACCCAAAATTAAAATAGCCAATTGAGCTGAACTCTTCTAACTCAAGGCGTCGACTACTACATTAGCCTTGCCTGGATGGTACTGTATAGAACAGTCATAGTCCTTGAAAATCTCCATCCATCTGCGCTGCCTCATATTTAGTTCCTTCTGTGTAAACAGATATCTGAGGCTCTTATGATCGGTGAAAATATCAAACGTCTCACCGTACAAGTAATGTCTCCAGATCTTGAGCGCAAAAATAACCGCTACTAATTCTAGGTCATGTGTCGGGTAATTCTTTTCATGCTCTTTCAACTGTCTCGACCCATACGCTATCACCTGTTTGTGTTGATTAAGCACACAGCCCAAACCAGTATACGAAGCATCGCTATACACTGCAACCCTCCACTGCCTGAAGGTATAGCTAACACTGGAGCTGAAGTGAGTCTCTTCTTAAGTTCTTGAAAACTCTTCTCCCATGCCTCACTCCATTCATACCTTGCATCTTTCCGTGTAAGTCTCGTGAGTGGTCCTGATATTTTTGAAAAACCCTCAACGAAATGCCAGTAGTAACCTGCTAATCCTAGGAAACTACGGATGTCGGTCACTGTCTTTGGTTGCTCCCAATTTACTACTGCTTCGATCTTTGCTGGATCTACAGTGACACCAAACTTTGAGACAACGTGTCCCAAAAATCTAACTTCTTCTATCCAAAACTTGGACTTGCTGAGCTTGGCGTATAACTGGTGTTCACGTAGAGTTTATAGGGCTACTCTCAAGTGCTTTTCATGCTCTTCCTCTGATTTTGAATAGATCAGGATGTTGTCAACAAACACTACGACATAAGTGTCCAAGTGTGGTTTAAACACCCTATTCATCAAATCCATGAATGACGTCGAGGCATTTGTCAACCCAAACGGCATCACTAAGAACTCATAGTGCCCGTATCGAGTCCTGAATGCAGTCTTCTGAATATCCTCTGCCTTGACTCTCAACTGATGGTATCCCAATCTCAGATCGATCTTTGAGAAATACCTCGCTCCTTGCAGTTGATCAAACAAGTCATATATCCTAGGCAAAGGGTATCGGTTCTTGATGGTATGTTTGTTCAATTGTCGATAGTCAATGCACAGACGCATTGACCCATCTTTCTTCTTTACAAACAAGACCGGTGCTTCCCATGGAGACACGCTCAGGCTAACAAACCCCTTGTCTATTAGCTCTTGTAGCTGCTCTTTCAACTCCTTCAACTCAGCAGGAGCCATTCTGTATGGTGCTTTAGAAACATGCTCCGTTCCTGGTGCTAAGTCGATGGCGAATTCTACTTCTCTCTCTGGAGGTAGTCCAGGTAACTCCTCCGGAAATACATCGGCGAAGTCTCGCACAACTGCTATCTCAGATATAACATTCTTCTCCTCTTTATGCTCCTTCAAAAATGCCAAGTATCCACTACACCCTTTTCTGATCAATCGCTCGGCCCTGACTGCCGAGATAAGTGGTAGGTGTGTCGACCTCTCTCCTCAGAATCTAAACGATCTCCTCGTGTTGGGTCTAAAGATGACGACCTTGTTCTTACAATCTACCATCGCACAATGAGTTGATAACCAATCCATGCCAAGGATCACATCAAATCCTTGCATGTCTAATAGAATTAGGTTCGCCGGTAGCTCAAAGATATCTCCATCCATGACCTCATGATCACGGAGTTGCAACCCTTCTCGGTATCAACCGCTTTCCCAGTAGGAACAGCCACGGTTAAAACGAAGTCTAGCTCCTCTGGGTCGACTTTCATCCTCTTTGTGAAGTGAGGGGTAACAAATGAATGGGTAGACCCCGGGTCTATCTACACTCGAGTTTCGTATGTCACGTCGCTTCCCTTCTTATAAATTTGTAATGTACCTAATCATACATATGCACATATACGTAGTTTTTATCATTATACTAGAATTTATCACATGCAAGTTTCTTATATTTTTCTAAATATAGATGCACCTTGAAATTCTTTATTTAAAAGAAAGCTCACCTTGAATCACGTCATTGGTGTTCTGAGCCTCTTGAGCTGTGACTGTGTAGGCTCTCCCTTGGACGATCGGCTTCCTTGCTTGTATAGGTCGTGGAATAGGTGCTGAAGCCGTCTTCCCTCTGTTCATCTCAGGGCATTCCTTGATCAAGTGGCCCACCTTGCCACATCGAAAGCAACCCCGAGTGCCTACCCTACAGTTTGTTGTCTTGTGAGGCTTGCCACACTTGGCACAAGTCTCACGAGGTGTGGAAGAAGCTGCTCGAGAAGCCCCTTGTGTGACTATAGCGCTGGTAGTAATAGCAGGGCTCTCGTAGCGTATCAGTCTCCCCGAAGCGAGCAATGGAAATCTCTGTTGGTTGCTCTGTTGCGCCAGTCTTCCATAGCCTCCTTGAAACAGTGGTTTCTGATTATTTGGTATGAATCTCAGCTTTTTGTTCACCGGTTCATAGTTCCCCGTTTTGCTCTGATCCGTATTCCACCTTCCTTGTTGCTCTCTTTGGCGGTATTTATTGTTATTCTCCTCTTCCACTATGAGCGCTTTGCTCATGACCTCACCATAGGTCCTCAATTGGAATGGTGCTACTCCTCCCCTCACGTCCGGCTTCAAACCTTATTGAACCCTCTTTGCTTTCATCATATCGATGATGACATAGTCGGGCGCAAAGCGAGCGACTGTCATCTTCCCCTGAGTAAGTTGTAGAAATTGGATTTCCATTTGGTTCCTCAACACCTCAGGGAAGTACTGTTTATTAAATTCCTCTACAAACTCATCCCATGTCCAGGGCATATCTGGAGTCTCTTGAGCCCTAGTCCATGAAATGGACTTCCACCAAGGCCCAGCCTCTCCGTCTAGCATGTAGGCTGCCCAAAGGATGCTCTCGTCCTCGGTACAAGTGAGCACACTGAACATCTTCTCCATCTCACTCAACCAATGTTCTGCCACTATGGGCACTCCCTGTCCAGAAAAGCTAGGAGGTCTCATTCTCCTAAACTCATTAAAAGCAGAAGATGTTGCCGGTGTCGGAGCCACTGGAGGTGTCGGTGGCTGATGCTGCTCATGAGCTGTGTGAGTTGCCAAAGATGCTGCCTGTTGAGCCATAGCAGCTGCCATGGTCTCCATGGTGTGCATCATCCTCTGACGCTCTTCTCTATCCTCATTTTGCTCTCTAACTCTTTCTTGCTCTCTCTGATCTTGATCCTGACGATCTCGATCACGGTTCTCTTCCTGATCTTGGCTTCCTTAGCCACCACTGCCAGAAGCCCCTCCATCTCCTACAGGTTCTCTATTTACGTCCGAGATAAAATCATCTCGACTACGTAAGCTTCTGCTATGGCCGCCCCTGGGTCGGCCCCTTCCTCTAGAAGATATAACGGTGTGCACGTGAAAACAAAGTCTTCATTAGCAAAAGTCCCTATGCTCTGACAAAAGAATGATTGTCAAAGTTTCTAAAAGAAAAAGCTTTGATACTAACTGTGACAGCCCGAATTTTGGCACCCCGAAACCCGTGCCATCAGCACAATCCTCTAGACCGTGCCCCAAAACTGTGCACGAAACTTTGGTATATCAAGCACAATTAAATAATTAAGCAGATGATCTCATACAGCGGAAACAGTTAATATGCCCAACTGGCATAACATACCAAGACGTACAATATGCTCTCAAAACTGACTCTCTATCAAAGTACACAGGAGAGTTCTCTAGAAGAAGTCCTCGGGTGGAGGCTCCAACTCGTCTCCAGGCAGGTAATCCGAATCACCCGGATCTACATCCCCCGAAGCCTCAGCTACTGCTATCAATGGACTTGCGATGTATAGTCTAAAGGGTGAGCTACATCCTAGTTCAGTAGGGAACAAACACAATGAACATATAAGTTAAAACTCACATATATTCCATGATACTCTAAGCATGATGAGTCTATGCTTTTGCTAGAAAAATAGTTTAAATCTGATGAATTACATTCAAGTTTACTGGTAATTAGCATGTCTTACTTTACTATTGATTAATCATAAATGACACTGAACAGGCCTAAAGCAAAAACTTAAATCTTTAACTTAAGTAATCCCCGAGTAATATAGCGTCGAGCCCCGATGAGATACCCTTCATCGTCATCTAATTAGACAGTTGTAAAAATGTATTCCCTGAGAATACGACCCAAGCCCCTTTCTCACTAGGCGGCGGGGTTAAATATCACACAACATCCCTGGGATGTACTTACGGTTACGGATAAACCTCCGTACTGGTGTACGGATTCGCCGCCGTACCGGTCACGGATATCCTGCCGCGTCAGTCGTGGGTATCCCGCCACGTCGGTGGGGTATCCTATGAAACCTCAAATAACAAAAATAATATGTGCTTTACATATAGTTGTTCACCGTGTAAGTGTGCTATCTTATATCAGTTAGGCCTCAACAGCAATGATTCAATCCTATGTATACATCCCTAGGATGTATACATACCTGCATCACACCTAATGCCTTTATTACTTTCTCATCTCCTGGGGATGTCTTAATCTCATTAGATTACTTGTTCTTAATTACTTGCATCTCACAGATGCCTTTATCACATTCTTGGTGTCACACACGCACCCATTTTCACAAAGTTTTCCACAAATTAAAACAACTTCAATTTGATAATTATATCACTACATACATGCTCTTGAAATTAAAGTACATGTTCAAGGTGTTCCTTACCTCAATTCTCACAAGGCCCAAGCATCAAGGTCCCACGTGGCTCCTTGTGCTCGCTTTCACACGTACCACCTTTGGTACATCATAACACATGAAATACATCACTAAATATGTAATAAAGAAGGTCCTAGACCCTCCATGAATCTCAAAGAAAAATTATAAAGTTAAGCAAAACTGTCAAAGTCGATTAATCGATTCCCAAAATTGATTAATCGAAACCCAAATCGATTAATCGATTCTCAAAATTGATTAATCGAGATTCAAATTCGATTAATCGATCCCAAATCGATTAATCGAAGTCTCCAACATAAAGCAGTCGATTCTTAAATCGAGTGGTCGAAATTCTGAAATCGATTAGTCGATCCCAAATCGATTAATCAAAATCCAAAATCGATTAGTCGATTTCCCAACTTGATTAGTCGATTTCTCCAAGTCTCATTTCTCCAGTCACTGGAGGTACCCAGTCGATTAGTCGATTTTCAAATCGATTATTCGAATTCCAAATCGATTAATCGAAAGACATTTTGAGTAATTGAAATTGGGCTTTCATGACTTTTCAACTTCCAGACCAAAATCGATTAATCGAACTTCAATTTTGATTAATCGATTTGGCTAGATTCAGCCCCCTTCCGGGCTGTTCTTCCAAATCTTTCTCCTTTCTTTTTCTATGCCTTTAATCTACCCTTTTTAAGCATATTTGACTGAATTTAAACATCTACAATCTATGCATTAACTTCAATTTAAAACTCACCTCAAGAATCCCTTCAAGGAATTTATTTGTTGGGTATGATGGCTAGGGTTCCATCATTTGCTTCACGATCCTAATCGCTTTAAATTCGTCAATAAATGCTCTAATCTCCTCTTGATTTGCATCCACTTCTTCCTCAATAACTCCTCTTTACTCCTCTCTCTCTCTCCTCTTAACTCTCTCTTCAATAATCAAAGCAAAAAAGAAACTAGGGTTATTAAAACCCCTTTTATTCTGTCTCCTGCTTGTGTGTTAAACACATACACCAGAGATAGGTGTTTGTGACTGTAACTTAGCACCATACTCTACACTTAGGTCACACTAATCTCACCTTAGTACATAACTTCTTGAGTTCACTGTTTGACCATCACTTGGTCAAACCCATGACCAGTCGGGCATGGATCCCGAGGTCAAAGTTCAACGCTTACTTTTTTGGGATATTAGAACTTCGGTGACTCTTTAGTTAGCCAATAGATAAGAAAGAAGGCCAGTAGGAGTAATTGAAGATGTCATGGTTGGAGTCAATAAATTTATTTTTCCTGTCGACTTCCTAGTGTTAGACATGAAACCAAGTTTGAAATCCCCAACAGAAATTCCCGTTATACTCAGTAGACCATTCTTGGCTATGGTCAACGCTTGCATAAATTATAAAGTCATGGTAATGGAAGTCTCTTTTGGAGATATGCGAATCCAGTTGAATATTTTCTCAGCAGCTTACCAAATGGCTTCAATTGACGACGAGGAATGCTTCAGCATTGTCGAAATTGAAGAAATGGTAGAAGAAGCATTGCCCCTCGTCTTATCTAAATATATGCTACAAACCACATTATGGTATACGGATTCAGAAGACTCAAACTTTCAAATAAAAGAGGTAACGTATGTGTTGGGCATTGCCAAAACATGGAAACCATGGATTGAACCTCTACCCATCACTTTTAGTGAGCCGTTACAACCATCTGTTAAAAAAGCACCGTCTTTAGACTTAAAACCATTTCTCGAAACCCTCAAGTACGCATTTCTTGGGCTCCCTGAAACTCTCCCAGTAATCGTCTCATCTGCTCTTAGCAAGGAACATGAGACTAAGCTATTGGCCATAGTTATAGAGCATAAATGTGCAATAGGGTGGACTATCGCCGACCTTAAAGGGCTTGATCCGTCAATTTGTATGCACCGAATTCATTTGGAGGACAATGCTAAAACCTCACGAGAAAGTCGCGACGGTTGAATCCAAACATGAGGGAAGTAGTACAAAAGGAAATCGTAAAGTTGTTATATGCATGTATTATCTATTCGATTTTCGATAGCCAATGGGTGAGCCCCATTCAGGTAGCTCCAAAGAAATATGAGATTACCGTGAAAGAAAATGCATCTGGCGAACTAGTACCATTACGTGAGACCACGGGGTGGTGTGTATGTATTATTGACTCCATGACATGCAAGGACCATTTTCCATTGCCCTTCATTGAGCAAATTTTGGAAAAACTTGTGGGTCAAAAATATTTTTGCTTTCTAGATGGATATTCAGAATATAATCAAGTACCAATATATCTGAAGGACCAGGAAAAGACCACCATCACGTGTCCTTTTGGAACGTTTGCTTACCGATGCATGCCCTTCGGGCAATACAATGCACCAGCAATATTCCAAAGATGCGTGATGGCCATCTTTTCTGACATGATAGATAGGTTTCTAAAAGTATTTATGAATGATTTTTTGGTATTTGGCCGCACCTTTGATTCCTGTCTTGATCACCTGGCCCTTGTTTTAGAAAGAATCGAAGATACCAATCTGGTGCTAAGTTGGGAAAAGAGCCATTTTATGGTCCAAGAAGGCATTGTCTTAGGTCACATTGTCTCCAAAAGAGGAATAGAAGTTGACATAAATAAAATTGATGTGATAGCTAATCTACCTCCACCTATCTCGTTGCGGTAGATTCGATCTTTCCTTGGCCATGTTGGTTTCTACCGCCGCTTTATTAAAGATTTTTCAAAAATCTCGAGACCTTTGTGTCACCCATTAGCAAATGACGTACCTTTCAACTTTGATGATGCCTGTCTTGACGCGTTCAATAAGCTTAAAGTCCTCCTATCATTTGCACCAATCATTCAATCTCTTGATTATTCTCTACCTTTCGAAGTAATGTGCGATGCTTCTGACTATGCAATAGGTGCAGTCTTAGGACATTGGAAAGATAAGATTCCTTATGTAGTTTATTACGCTAGTCGTACCTTGATTAAAGCGCAAGTTAACTACACCATCATTGAGAAGGAGCTTCTCGCTGTCATATTTGCATTAGACAAATTTCGACTATATCTATTGGGATAAAAAACTATCATTTTTTCGGGTCACTCTGAACTAAAATATTTATTGGCTAAAAAGGATGCCAAATCGAGACTAATCCGGTGGATCCTACTTTTGCAGGAATTCAACTTCAAAATAAAGGACAAGAAAGGAATTGAAAATATAATGGCGGATCATCTGTTCAGAATCGAGATGCCTAAGATCTACAGTAAAGAACCTCTCCATGATACCTTTCCAGACGAGTAGCTTTTTGCCGTCCAAGTAATAGTTCCATGGTATGCCAATATCGTAAATTATTTGGCAACAGATAAGATCCCCCCAAACTGGTCGAATCAAGATAAATATATTTTCTTTTCTAACATCAAATATTATATTGAGGAGGACCGAGACCTATTTAAAATGTGCTCAGACCAAATAATATAAAAATGTGGGCTCGATAGTGACACCCATAATATCCTACGATTTGTCACACATATGCTCATGGGGGCCACTTCGGTGGTAAGAAAATGGCTGCCAAGGTACTGCAATCAGGATTTTATTGGCCATCGTTATTCAAGGATGTGCAGAATTTTTGTCATGCCTGTGATCGATGCTAGAAATCAGGAGCCATGCCCCGAAGGAATATGATGCCACTACAACCGATTTTGGTCGCGAAACCCTTTGATATATGGGGCATAGACTTTATGGGCCCATTTTCACCCTCATACAAATATATGTATATCCTTATAGCCGTTGACTATGTATCCAAATGGATCGAAGCATCAACCATAAGGATTAATGATCATAAGGTGGTAGTCTCTTTTATCAAGAAAAATATATTTGCACGATTTGGAACCCCACGGGCTATTATAAGTGACGAGGGTAGTCATTTTTGTAACCGATATTTTGAGAGTTTATGTGACAACCCAGATTTCGGTACCCTGAAACTCGTGCCATCAGTACAACCCTCTAGGTCGTGCCCCCGAAGTCCATACGAAACATTGGTATAATCAAGCAATCACTACTCAAAATGAAACATGTAAACTGAACAACATGAAATAATTATATGCTAACCTAAAGCAAACGCTCAAAAGACAGTTCTTCTTCTATGCCAACACATGAACAGAAGAACCGACCCGAACCATCGGTGATAATCTGGATCACCTAGATGGTTTGCCAAAAGAATATATCATTTAATTACATCTTTTCCAAAAAAAGAGGCTTGACATACAAAGCCATACAGAAGGCTCTCAAAACTCACTCTCAAAGTACGCACGAGTCCTCTAGAAGAAGTCTTCAGGAGGAAGCTCTAACTCTTTCCCGGGCACGTAATTCAAATCTTCCGGATCTACGTCTTCCAAAGCCTCAACAGCCGTAAGCAATGGACCTGCGACATATAGTCTAAAGGGGGTGAGATACATCCTAGCTCAATAGGAAAACAACACAATGAACATATAAGTCAATTCTCACATATATTCTATGACATTAGGTAGCATGATGTATTAATGAATTTATTGGAAAAATAGCAGCTTAAATGATTGAAAAAGAAATCTACATGGAGTTTTATTGGTATTTCACATGTTCTCATTTATTCTCAAATTTCTCATGATTCGGCCTAAAGACTTTTTATGAAATCAAAGAGCAATACGTAACTGAACGAAGTACAATGCAGATGGAATACCCTCCATCGTCATCTAAATAGACAGTTTTCATATCATTATTCTCATTTTCAATACTACCCAGGTCCCTTTCTCATAGGCGACGGGGTCTATTCTCATATTAACATCCCTGGGATGTGCTACTGGTGTACGGATTGGCCACCGTATCGGTCATGAATATTCTGTCGAGTCAGCCGTGGGTATCTCGCCACGTCGGTGGGGTATTCTGTTCAAACCTTAAATAATAAAGTATCAAATATGCACTACATATAGTTATTCACCGTGTACTTGTGCTAAATAATATCGATTAGGCCTTTTCATTCTTTGTTCACTTTTGCTTTACAATGTCTCATACATCCTTGAGATGTCTAAGTTCACTGCATCACACAGATGCCTTTACCTAGTTTTCATCCCTTGGGGATGTCATATTTTCATTTACTTGCTTTGTATTCATATACGTAATGGATTTATAATTTTCTATGAATTAGCATTTTTTTCTATATCACTACATACATGCTCTTGAAATTTAAATACATGTTCAAGGTGTTCCCTACCTCACATCTCTAAATGTCCAAGCATCAAAGTCTAACACGGCTCCTTATGCTTGCTTTCCATCGTACCACCTATGGTACACTATGGCATCTGCAAAGCATCAAGAAAGATGTAATAAAGAAGGTACAAGACCGTCCTTGAACCTCAAAGTCCAATTCAAAAGCCAACTAAAACTGTCAAAATTGATTAATCGAAATCCCAAAGCAAATCAATTAATCAAAAATTCAAACTTCGATTAATCGAAAATCCAAACTCGATTGATCAATTTTAAAATCGATCAATCGATTTTCCCAGCTCTCCATTTTCCAGCCACTGGAAGTGCTCAGATGATTAATCAATTTTTAAATCGATTAATCGAATTTTCAGAATCGATTGATCGATTTCAAATCGATCAATCGGTTTGGGGTCATTCTGCCCAGATAACTTCCAGGCCAAAATTGATTAATTGATTTTCCAAATCGATTAATCGATTTGGTCAGAAACCCAGCCATTTTTCGAGCATTTCTTCCAAATCTCTTCCTTTTCATTTCCCTTCATTTCCATTCCTTATTTCTTTATTTAAACCTCATTTAATCACATAATAGTATATTTAAAATAATCTCAACATATTCACCCCTAGATCAACCATTGGTTGATCCAATGGTTTGGTATGAAGGCAAGGGCTCCCAGCTTTTGCTTCAACGGTTCCCAACGCGTTGAATCCGGCATTCAATGTTTAAACTTGTCTTTAATTTGCAATGTGCATTAACCTTCTTAGCATTCATTCCTTCTTTACTCCCTCTCTCTCTTCTTAATTCTCTTCTCACCAACTAAACAAAGAGAAATAAATTTTCTTAGCCATTAACTCTCTTAACTCTCTCTTTTGCCTTAGTGTTAAGCACATACACCTTAGATAGGTGTACGCGACCTTAAAACAAATATCTAATCCCATACTTAGGATACATTCATATCATATTTAACAAATTCTTTTTGAGTCCACTGTTTGACCTTCACTTGGTCAAACCTATGACCAGTCGGGCACACATCCCGAGGTCACTGTTCATTGTTCAAATTTCGAGGACATTACAATTTACTTAAGAAATATAGAGTTACACATAAAATCGTAACTCCCTATCACCCTCAAACCAATGGTCAAGTAAAAGATTCTAATCGTGAAATAAAGAAAATACTAGAAAGAACTGTTAGACCTAATCAAATGGATTGGTCCCTAAGACTGCATGATGTTCTATGGGCATATAGAACAGCCTACAAAACCCCTATTGGTATATCTCCTTTCCGATTGGTGTACGGTAAGACTTGTCATTTACCTGTTGAATTAGAGCATAGAGCTTTCTAGGTGATTAAGACACTTAACTTTGAACTGACTGCATCCGGTGAACAACAAAAACTCGAACTTAATGAGTTACAGGAGATCCGAAATTATGCCTATCAAAATGCTCGAATTTACAAGGCCAAAACTAAAGCATTTCACGATAAATATATTTTAAGAAAGAGTTTTGAGCCGGGCCAACAAGTCTGGTTATACAATTCAAGGTTAAAAATGTTCCCTGGAAAATTACGAAGTCGTTGGGACGGACCCAAGAATGTCATAGAAGCATTCCCTCATGGGACTGTCACTATCCATGATCCCAGGGACAATCGTACTTTTAAGGTTAATGGGCAGAGACTTAAACTGATGGTGACTTTACAAGAAAAAGACACAGTGGTCACAATATCACTAAAAGAACCAGAATACGATTGACAAACTAATGGGCAGCGTTGTGCTACCGACTCATCCGTAGCAATTCTGTAAACTTTTTAGATGTACAATATTAAGCATAAGTATTTTTAGTAGGTAAATACAAAAAATCGTAGTGATTACGATTTCTCATACCTATTTCACAATCGTAGCGATTACAATTAATTGATGGAAGTGTGAATTTAATCGAGTACCTAGCTATCGTATGGGCACAACTTCCGATAACAATGGCGTCGCCACAATTCACGCTGCGCAGATAAGTCTTTCACAATTAACGGATATACCAACTGGTTGCACTCCACAACGCCAATCATAACTTCCATTAATAGCGACTATTCACATTCCGAAATCCTTAAATATGAACCTACATCTCCAGGACCTTCATTCCATTCCATTTACATCCTTTATTCATCTTCAACATATTTACAATGGCGAATCCACGGAATTGGTCTTAATTCGCAAAGGCTTTTTCCCGCCTCATACAACAACACGAGGACGAGATCACCACAATATTAGAAGAACGAGGCTAGCTAATCAGTTAAATCATAGCTCTCTTTTGTTCCTTCTCCATCCAAGCCCAGATTGATGACACCATCCATCCCCCACCTTGTACACCTCATCCTCCACTGCCACCTCCTAAGCCTTCTTAACCATCCTTTTCCCTTTTCTGCTGGACACACCCACTTCTGAGGCTTGACTGTGACAGCCCGAATTTCGGTACCCCGAAACCCATGCCATCAGCATGACCCTCAAGACCGTGCCCTGTAATTCTGTATGAAGCATTGGTATATACAAGCCAAAAACAACTACAATTAAGGCACATGTGTCTACTCTAAACAAGTACTCATTCATTTAAAATAAATAGGGTCTCTAAAGGCAGTTCTTGTCTCATGCCAATTCATGGGCATAAGAACTTACCCAAACCGTTGGTGATAACAGTTCACACCATACGGTTTGTCAAAAGAATAACGGTATTTAATTACATTCAAATAAAGAGGCTTGACATACCAAGCCGTACCTAATACTCTCAACTCACTCTCAAAGTACGCAATGGGTCTCCTAGAAGAATTCCTCAGGAGGAGGTTTTGACTCTTCTGTGGGCACGTAATCTGAATCCCCTGGATCAACGTCTCCAGAAGTCTCCGTTGTCGCTAGTCCTGGACCTGCGACGTATAGTCTAAGGGGGGTGAGCTACATCCTAGCTCAATAGGAAAACACAGTGAACATATAGATTAAGCTCTCACATGCATGTTAAAAACAGTTTAAAAACATGATTTATCTGATAGAACTGCTGAAAGACAAATTGAAGCACACGGAACAAAAATGATGGATACACTGTTACTTTGCATGACTTTATTATTCTCATCTTACTATTATGGTAACAGATTTGGCCTAATCACTTAAATCTTAACTTAAGTAATCCTCGAGCAATATAGCATCGAGCCCCGATGGAATACCCACCATCGTCGTCTAAATAGACACTTGTTATGTGTTACATTTCAATACTACCTAGGCCAATTTAACATCCCTGGGATGTGCTAGGGTGTATGGTTTGGCCGTCGTACCGGTCACGGATATCCTGTCGAGTCAGTCGTGGGTATCCCGCCACGTCGGTGGGGTATTCTAATTAAACCTTAAATAACAAAAATATAAAGTGTGCTCTATATATAGTGATTCACCGTGATTGTGCTAATTATATTATATTAGGCCTTCTCGTTCTTCTTTTGTTTTATCATTTGTCTTCATATGCATCCCTGGGATGCTACTGGTTTAATGCATCATTATGATGCCCAAAGTTACAATTCTATGTCCCCTAGGGACTTCATGACCTCCTTTTTTTTATTCACACACACACACATATTAGAAACACATTAAATATGACTATTCTCTTGAGCTACTCTATATGATTGAAATACTCTACATACATAATTTTTGACGAATTAAAGCACATGTTTCAAGATATTTCCTACCTCAAAGAAAATCCAAAGCAGTCCTCTCTCGTAGTGGTGACACGCAACGATCCCATGTCAACCTACATTGCATGCGTTAAGAACATGCTTAGAATGGTCACTAAGGCCCTTGGAGCACACAGCTCCCATGAGCTGTGCTAAGATTTAATAAAGCCCGTGTAGTCCCTCGTGCGAGCGAGTACTATTTCTCGTTCGAGCGGTCACTTAGCCTCGCTCGAGCGAGCACTTAATCTCGCGCGAGCGGTTAAAAATAGGTACCAACCCTCGCGCGAGCAAGTACCTTTCATCGCTCGAGCGGTTAAAACGAGGTCGCTCGAGCTGTTAAAATGAGCTACATAAAGCCTCGCTCAAGCAAGCTTCCCTTATACTATATGTCTCGCTCGAGCGAGCCCAGAACGAAAATATACTCAGTTTTATATTCTATCCTCACTCGAGCAAGCCAAATAGGCCGCTCGAGCGAGCCACAATAGATACAAGTGCTCGATCCGTTCGAGAAAATAATTCCTTCTTTATCCAATGTCTTATTAGCATTACATAACACAAAAAGACATTTTAACAATTCCTTCCTACATTATCTAATCATCATAAATGCATTTAAATCATACCTCGATCGATGTATTTGATGTAAACTCGATCCAAATTTCAACTAGATGAAAAGCTCTTCATGGTTCGTCATCTAGCCTTCCTCAAAATCTTCTACGAGCTTAAACCAACGAACCTAACCTTCTTTTATAATTTCCTCTCTTCTTTCTCTCTCTTTTTTCTTTTCTCTAGGCTAAAATTAGGTTACGTATAGGGCTCCTCTCTTCTTCCTTTTTTATTTATATACATATTAGTGAAAGTTAGTGTGTTTCTCACATACGCACATAGCGTATACATGCTACTTTTTTGTTTCCTTGTGAACCACACATACGCGTGCATGGTATAAGATATGCACGGTTTCCAAAAATCTAGGGTCATGACATTGACCCTATCTTTTTGTTATGGGCGACAACATTTTAGAAGCCGAGGAACAATCTTTATCGAAGACAAATTCTTATCTCAGACATTGCTGCCAGTGTCTTAGTTTAGTGTGTCTAGATTTTTCCTAGGAATTTCTTTTGATGTAATTAGTTTTCTTTCCATATTTATGTAAGTAGTTCATATATATAAATAGTTCTTTTGTTATATTTGATGTTTCTAATCATTTTTTAGATTCTATAAAATCGGTAGTATTTTTCTCCCAAGTTTGGGGAAAGTTTTTTATTCTTTTCGCAAATTATAAACCCGATAACTAACCCAACAGTAAAATAAGGTAATATTTTTCCTGTGTGTCCCCTGTTTTGCACAATGAGGACATTGTTCTATTTACGTTTGGGGGGGGATACATATCAATTTTGAAAATATAATATATTACTATAGTTTTTTTTTTTCTTTAGAGTTTTTTTACTTTATTTTTAGAATTTTCTAAAATTAAGAAAGTTAATCATTATATGGGAATTATGATAAAAAAATGAAAATATGAAATTCTTAGCAACCCATCATAGTAGTAGTTCAAAAATCAAAATAAAATAGTTATAATTCAAAGTAAAGCATCTCTAGAACACTATATCAGATGAATGTTTGAAACTATACGATTGATCTGAACTATAAATATTTTAAATTATAGTTTCAAAATCATATAATCAGTGAGCTATAGAGCCTATTTCCTCTTTTATTCTGAGAAAAAGAGACTGTTTTTATTCATGTTAAATTTTCCTTGAACTTCTCTACTATTTGAAATCTCATAATGCTGAACTTAGAATCAAGATATTCTGTAAATATGATGATTTATTTGTTTAGAACTGTCTATTAAATATATCAAAGCAATAAGACATCCATATTAGTAAATCGTTAAAATGATCAAAGGCCATCTTTTGTTAAACCAGAGCCAAAAAGCCAAAAATCTCATAATATTTTATCCTTTAAACTCATATTAGAAGCTTAAAAACTAAATTTCTTTGTTCCAAAATTTTATAAACCTTTAATCATATGTACTGCCCAAAACTTTTTATCCTTGACCCTTACAATTTCTGAGAGTTTAGAATGTAAAAGGAGAGAAGAGGGAGTGAAAGGAGTATATGCGTAACAGATAAAAGATCTGTTGAAAAGGGTACAAGTGAGAAAAAATACAATCGTATGAAAATATGGGAAAAGAAATAGAAGAAATCATAAAAAGACGATTCCATAAAAAAAGAGAAGTAAAAAAACTTCCAACCTGAAAAGAAAAATGGGATTTATATTAGAAAAGAAATGGGAAGAATATATTCAAAATGAGGATATTTACTGAAGATGAAAAATATGAAGGAAGAAGAAAAGGAAGAGCTAAATTCTCATAAATAATTTTGAATCATTTTTACTTTTTTCTTTGAAACTTTTTAACCTAAAGCTCCATTACAAGCTGAAGGAAAGACCTTTGTGATTTATAATTTGTAAGAATATGAGTCTAGTAGAGATATATAAAATAGATGTTATGAATAAATAGAGACGTTATATGAACAGAACTGATTATCTTTTCCATGAGATTTATCTTCTTAGTTAATTGTCCGATGAAATTTGTATATATATCTACAATATTATGAGAACCCAAAAATTTAATTATTTTTTAGAGTATGCCAATAAGTGAGAGTTTGGATGAAAATATTTTTTAAAAATTATAATTTAGAAAAATCTATGATGAATAAACTTTTCACTGATGTGCACACATTCCACGCAATATTGAATTAAAATTATTGAGTTCTGATAGAGGATTATTACGATGATGGAAAGCTAAGGATAAAAGATTTGAATTTTTTTTAAAAATAATGAACATCTAATGATTGACTGAGTAATTAGTATATAAAAATCTATATGTTGAATTTTTAGTTTTGAAAAATATTTAAAAAAACTCAAAAAAATATTGAAAGTTTGTAGGTAACTTCACTGAAATCCTTTAGGAGACTATAACTCCTCCACTAGGGATCACCTAGGGGTTTAAAGGCTTGTTGTATCCGCTAAATGCAATCGTGCTCCCTACGAAAGTGACATTTAAATTTTTAGTTTTAGGATAGTTTAATTTTTCTTGTTTGCTAGGGACTAGCAAAACTTAAGTTTGGGGTTGTGATCAATCACATAATTTACCATTTTATCACCCTTAACTTAGTGATGCTAGACTTTAATTTACTACTAATAAGTTACTGATGTGCAGATATTAAAGATAAACTGTAAAAGAGAGCCTAAGTGTTAATATTCATTAAAGCGAACTCAAATAACAGTAAGAATGATGATTGAGCTTGTAAAGATGATTCGCCAACACAAGAGAACTGAGAAATCCTATTTAACAATTTTGTAGTAATGCTGAAGTAAAAAAAAAAAAGAAATCGTAATTTTACGATTCTTTAAAAAGACGATTCTTCAAAAGCGACAAAAGAGTAAAGACAATACAGAAGAAAAATGCAATGAATCGTGAATATAAAATCGTCCAATATGAAAGCCATGAAAGAATACAAAATCGTGATTTATTATTTTCCAAAGAAGCTATAATAGAATAAATTGTTATCTACGATTTTCAAAAAAATAGAAGCTTTCCTATTTACTATTATTGCTGCTGATCACGTAAGAGCTATCACCGCCATGAACAGAATTAGAAGACTCATAGAATTATAAGTTCAGCTGATTACGGATCTGAGAAGATTGATGAAGATATACTCCGAAGGACTCTACTGCTGAAGATTAAAGAACCTTCTAGAAGCGCATAAACTAAAGAAAGCAAGGAGAAGATGAAATTAGAAGTAGAGTTATATTAGGATAGTTTTTACTTTTTTTATTAGATTTAGTCTTTGTAAACCGACCCCTTATGATCTATAAATAAGAGGGCTTGGTACAGGAATAAAACATTGAAGAATTTCAGCATCAATTAATGCCTGAGGTTAGATTATCTTCCGATCAGTAGTGTAAAATAGTTAGAATAGATTAGATATCCAAGGTTTCTCAAGAGCAATTGACGACTGTAATTAAGTGCTGAAGATTAGAGTAGATATCTGTAGTTTCTCAGGAGCAATTGACGACTGCGGCTAAGGGGTGAAGGATATATTTTACTTTGCTTTTTAGTTTAGATTTTATTTTATGCAATTTACAGCTTTATAAGCATCTCTAAGTTTTAATTTGAATTGACAACTCGGGTTAGAATTTACAGATTAGTGTAACTATTTTTACCTTTCCATCTTTAGTTTTCTAAGGTTTGATTGACGCCCAAATTTTAGGTAATTGTTGATTATATTAAATCTGTATTGATAGCATCTTAGACTTGATTGACGACAAATGCTAGGAGACTAGAGATATGGTGTAACGATATTGTTTAAATTCATAAATATTTGATAGCTGAAAATTAGGATTGACGACCTCAATCAGAAGAAGGATTTAAATTTATTTTATACACTTTAGATTAAAACAAATTATTTTATTCATATTTCTCTAGTAGATTAGATCTTAAAGATAAATAGAAGTTTTTAAAATAAGGATTTAAATAGAAGATATAAATAAGAGATAAATAGATAGACAAACTTCCTCGTGGGAACGATCCTATGCTAGTACTATAATTTCTAATTTCCATTGTGCACTTGCAATAGGTTAAGACTTGAATTTAACATAATTTTAATACATAAAATAAGCCAATCACCTTCGAACTCGATAACTTACCCACCAATGAATCAACCACTACATTCCCCAATCTTGAACCTAACCTAACCTTATTATCAACACCTGGACAAACTTGCATACCGATTCCAGAAGAAATTCCTGAACTAATCCATCCATTTACTACAACACCATTTAAACTTAAACCGATCACAATACTAAACCCTGAACCTAAATCTGTAATCAAATCTATCCTTGAAATCACTAGCCCTTTCACTCCCAAACCAACTCTCGAACCAATCATCCCACAAATTCCAGAACTAAACGTTGAACCTAAACCTCCAATCGAGTCCATTTCTAAATCCGTCAGCCCCCTCGCATATGAACCAACGTCAAAACTCGAACGCATGATCAGACGCATGATCGAACACATCGCTCCACCAATCACAAAACCGACCCTTGAGTTAATCTCTACACCCACCCTAAAACATGAACTCATTACCGAACGCATTGCCCCACTAACCCTAGAATCAACTCTTGAACCAATCATCAAGCCCACTTCAACATCAACTTCCAAACCTAAACTTATCACTAAATCCATCATTTCACTTACCCCAGAACACAGCGTCGACGACAGAGTCATCAACAAACTCATCACCCCACCAACATCAGAACCAACTCTTAGATCAACTTCTACGCTCACCTCAGAACCTGAACTCACCTCACCAACCACGAAACTAAACCTCAAACTTAAACCTATTATAAAAACTAAACCTATCATCAAAGAGAACCTATTATCAAAACTAAATTTATCATCAAACCTAAACATACCATCAAAACATAACCTATTATCAAAACTAAACTTATCATCAAATCAAAACCTACTATCAAAACTAAACCTATTATCCTCAAATGCCGTCAAAACAGGAAATCAACATTACAACTAAAGTCGCTTCTAACCTCCAGACCTAGGTTTCCATAGACCTTACAATCAAAACCTTCACAGAACACCAACCGGCAATGAAATTGCCACATCAAATAGTCGACACTAAGCTTCCCCAAAAAATTATAAATAAAACTCTAAAACAGCCTCGCGATAAGCCCAAAGTGCGAATCAAACAAAACAAACATAATCAAACAAAACTAAACCGCCTCACACGGAAGAAAGGTCTACCTTGGCCTACGCCCTTACGTCTCCTCCTCCTACTCTGCCTCTACCTTATCTTATCATTACCTTTACAACACCAACGGATTCCATTCCAACTTCATCGACAAATAACTTTCCAACAATTTGAAAAACACTCTAACAACTCTATGCTCCAACTCTACGAGATGCCTCACTCCGTCAAAAAATAAAAGAAGGTCCTCACTACAAGGAGACCCCGACCATAAAAGACCTATCGAAGGAAGAAATCAAATGACATCACACCTATTTTGACGAACCCTATATCACCCGAAACATGAACGTAAACATGACCTCTCTCTCATCCCAGATTGACCAGATCGAGAGGGATCGAGGACCTCGAAACAGATCACCCAACTTTCACCCCTTCCATCTGACCCTCTAAGTCAGTCCCTACTTAAGGAACTGATGTTGTATCATAACACAATAGTAATAACAAAAAATAATACAAAAAAATATCTATATACATATATCATCTGCCCAACAATATCTTTGACTTATAACTCTTACTCGACCAAGAACTCGAAGTCGAGCAGTTAGTGCTAAAGAAACAATGCCTACACAACTGCCTCACCTAAATGAAATCAAGCCCCACGCGGGAAGTACTTCCATTATCTTGGTAACATGCCCAAGAAGCGGCTATAGGGGGAGGAGTTCCTAACCCTTGAAATCACAACTCGATCATCATCGTGTCTCATAGCCTAAACAAGTGTAACTATATTTATATCATTCCCATAGCCATCACAAGGCATTTGTCAGTCGTAGATCATTATTTTTGAAATTATTTTGGGAATCATCTGACTCATTAACCAACCCTCCTATTCGGGCGAGTTGATTGAAAGGACTAGTAGATATGAAACTCTCTTTTTGAAATATAGAAAACTCTGAATTCTCATACACCTCTTCAGCCATTGGAGTTGATGTTAGAGCACAGAAAAATGAAAATGCAAGGTTCCATCAAACCTCATAATTCTTGTGTTAGAAGGTTATTAAAAAATATATATATAGAAAAGAAGCACAACCAAGTGAGAGCAATACGATGAATGAACAGTCAATGAATTCAGGGAAGCATCAACAAATTGTGAGGGCATTCCTAGTAATCTTATTAGGGAAGTATAAACAAGCCGTGAGGGCATCTTTGACATCTTCACACTACTAGATATCGTCGTACGGTGGTGGGAGGAGGACAAAACTCCTGCGAAGCATAGAATCTGAGACTTTGATGGTGTTGAACCATGACGAAGAGCTCAATTATGACACCACATTACCCAGCCGAGAAGAAATTAGTTGACTACTATTTCAAAAATTGGTTAAATAAAAAGCTACCCGAAGACCAATAACCGTTATCTCTTCTTCACCCCTTCATTTCTCTTTCAGATGATGAGTCAAATGATTTCCAAAATCTCTTCAAAATAAAACTGAAAACTCTCGAATGGAAAGTGATGCAATCTCACATTACCTACCATTCATCCCAACCTCGCTAAAAAGCTACGATACATGACGATCGTTTAACACTTACAAAATCGAGCCTGGCATGTGGCCGAAATAATCAAACTACTTTCCGACATAGGATCATTACTAATGCACTCCAGAATATCTGAGTGGCTGATAAGAGTCCCACTGTTATTTGACACTGGGGCATTTTTTTAAGAGCGCCGACACCTTGGCAGCGATACTCCGGTCACTAAACCGACACCCAAACTGGGGCATTTTTTTAAGTTTTCAGTTCATTTCTTACTTTTCCGTCACAGGATCGAAAATATCCAAGATAAAACAAACAAGATATATGGAACACGCCGAAGGATAAACGCACTACCCCCGGCACCACCCATTCACCCTCCGACGTAACCCAAGAAACACACAACAGTAAACACAAACAAACTTCAATGAAACGAACACAATAAATAAAAACACCTCTTTATTTATATAATAAAAATTTATATAGGTGTTACCAGAGGCATACCTCCTAAGCATACAACCCAAAATGAAAACATAGAACCTAACCTATAACCCAAAACAGACACAAACCCAAAACAACGATGCGCGAAACGTCCAATCAGAAGCAACAGAAAAGTGAGGGGAGGATTGGCTGGGTAACACCCTTTCCATCCATTTGGAGGACTTCCCTCTCCCCATCTTCACCTCCTAACAATAATGAAGGATGTATACCACCACTCAATCCCAACACCCCCCAAACCATAGTGACATCTCTGATTACACCACTGTTCGAGACCACTTCAAGACGAAGAACGTGCAAAACAACGAATATAAAAAAAAACAACATCACAATCGGACGGTCGGATTAAACGATATCACTAAAACACAGAAATCAGGATATTTCAAACTCGGGTTGAACAGAAAATAGAATAAAATAGAAAAGAATAAAGAAAAATGAAGAAAACTTTGGCATATATAGACGCTCGACTAATTAAGCGCCTGGAACACAGCACACAATCAAATTCAGCGCTGACATAATAACGCGCATTCCGAATTAAGCGCAGCCCACCTAGCGGGCAATTAAACTTTCGTCCGCCCACAAGTCCCGACGAACTGATCCTGCATCGAAGACCCTGCTCATAATCAAATTACACACCTAGGCTGTTGCATGGAATTTGAAACATCACCCGCACAGTGACGTGGTGACGCTCCATTCGCGCGCACTGATTAGAGCGCGCAATTGAATTACACGTTCACACCACTGTGCGGGATTCGAAGAGCCGCCCGAACACCACCACCTTACGAACCCGCTGATGCTTCGATTCCGCACACTTCACCCGACGCACAATTAGATTATACGCCACTATATATGCGCGCAACAGAGCCACCATCCTTCCAATCACACGTGTCTTCACCTACGCGTAATTGATTCCTGTGCCACAGCTCATGCGCACAATTCCCCAGCCATAACGATAAACACGCACACAACACCACCGACAACATACAATACTCACGTACCTCAAACTTAAACGCACATGCTTCAAAAACTAGAAAAGCTCTTCCTATACATGTATTCATCCTGAAAATAATCACTCAAGCCAAACAGGCCCACCCTCAAACTCTAAGAGACCATCTTAAAACATACAAACCATTTCCAACCATACACGAGACATCTCCCCGTAGTCCCATCGCAGCCAAGTCACCCCCTAACAACTTACTGCGAATTCACGTCCCACCGCGATCAAAACTATTCCCCAAAGTCTCATCGCGTACTCACAAGTACACGTGCCACTCCCCAACATCCGCTGCACAAAATAAGATGACAAAATAAAAGTAAATAAAATCATCACTCACAACCCCATCGCTAAATACAAAGTTCCATCGTAACAATTAATGACGACGAAGTAGCCAATCACGCCACTCGTCCCGTCACGATCCGAATCACTCTCCCTCGTCCCATCGTGTGACCTTACACATCGACCAGAGAGAGAGAGCCACTGGTACCTCATCACACGCCCCCCATGTCCCATCATGATGTTAAAATCCCGCGACATCACCAAGGCCAAAGGGGAAGTCCCATCGCAATCTCAAAATGCCACCATTATCCCATCACGTGGCAAAATAGCTAAGGAGTCATCAGACCGACACTCCATCGTACACTCATAAGGATGTCCTGTCATGATGCACCTACAACCTGATCTCATCATGTAACCTGAGAACTACCTGTTAAGACCTGAAAAGTACCACTTTTCACCCCTTAACTTAATCTCTGTTAGACCCTTAATCATTTAATAAATGTGTTTTAAGTCTGTTCTGTAAGTAATAAGCAGCAGCTATAAATAAACCCCTAACCATACCAAGAAGCTCGTTGTTGCCCCAGAACTACCTCAGTAGAATGAAGGATGAACCTGGACAAAGAGTTGGCTGCAGCACAGGCACATCAAAGCAGAAACAAACCAAGAAGAATGCCTCGCGCAGATGTCGCAGGGTTCAATTGAACTAGAGATAATGCCTTCGCACAGTTATCGTGTGCTTCTGAAGACAGCACACAAACTGGTCGTGCAGTCTTCGCGCCGTTCTCGTGCAGTTTGGTGTTAGAAAGAATTGAAAAGCAGACTTCACGAGGTCCTCACGAGGCTTAGTCTTAAGCACTCACACAGTCTCGCGCAGCTCAAGAAAGGAGTCTTCAATTGTCACGTGATTCACTGAAGTGAGAGAGCTCCAGGCACTCCCGCGCGCAGTTGTCGCGCAGTGGCCGCAGGATACAAACCTTCAAGGAAATGCTCGTGCGATCCATAGGCTCGTGAACACTGCTTCTTCGCGAGGATTCATCGCGAGATTCACCAAGGGACGAACCGCGCGAGCAATTCCTGCGCCATTCAAAGCTGAAAGAGCAATCTCGCGACAGCCATTGGTATCCCGTGATGACCAAAATGTCAATCTCGCGACTGCATGAGCTTCAAGTCAATTCAATCCCGCGACGCCAATTCTATCACACAGAAAGATCTACAAATCTTCTCTACTCAGCGAGGATCAGGTTCTTAACTTCTCCCCACTTCTGCAGGGGTAATCTGGGAACTTGCAGTAACTAGGGCATGCACTCTAATGCTCCAATCTCCGTGCACATGCCCCGAGGCATCCAAGGGACAAGAATGGGCCGCAATAGAAAAGATAAAATTAGGGTTTTTCTAACCCTAATTCACACACAGCCGACTGCTATATAAGCCTAAGCCTAGCTTAGGTTTAAAGAACCTTTGGACAGACTTTAGACTTAGACTTTTTCAGACTTCGTCTTCTCGATTAAGCTATAAATTTCAGTAGGCTAAGGTTAGGTTCTAGGTAGTTTCTTTTTCCTTTTTCTTTCTCTCCATAGTCCAGTACTTGCTTGCTATGCCTTTTGTATGATTAGATGGTATAGTTTTTAATGGAGTTTTGTAATAGGATTTATTATATGTATGGGATGATATTTTTATTATGAGTTGTTCTGTACAAGGCTGCTGCCTTGAGATCCCCTATTGCTAAGTTATATCGTAAGCAATGGAGGATTGTTTTTAAGGTTTTATTTAGATACAAGTGACCTGTGTGTCCAGGTTAGGGACATTGCAGGCCTTCCCCTACCACAGGATTCACTAAATCTGAATCCCCATGGGAGCTTGTGCTGGTAGCCTTGTGAACATGGTGGCGACAGCGATGTTCTTGTTCTGTCTTAGACCTTTATGAGGAGGATAGCCTCTGTGGATAGTCTGTGACCATTCAAGTGGACAGATTATAGCCCTAGGGTGAGGCCAATTCACGGAACTAGGACAGATTCTTCTTCTCTGCACTTGTGCTTGTTGCCTTATGAGAGATTGTGCAGTGACAGACTCCCCTCTATCTGTATAGATCCACCATCAGATTACAGATTTGATTTGGCTGTAGAGATTGTAGGCTTGTGACTGGATCACTGCAGTCTTTCTAAAGCAGTGAACATCCATGCTTAAAAGCTAGTACTCAAACTATTGTTGGTCCTGTGTGTCCAGGCTCGTGCACTTTGTAGGCCTAGCCCCACACACAGAACTTTAGAGGATGAGGTTCCTATGGATTCTTGAGCTTGTAGCTTAGATGAAGTAGTGCCTACAATGATAAACTTGTTCTAACCCATCTCTGGATTGTGGTTCCCCTATTGGATAGTCTGTGACCATTTAAGTGGACAAGTTATAGCCTTAAGGGATTGGATCATGGCACAGGGGTGAGTTGGATTCTTTCTCCTCTTTGGTGATAATGTAGCAATTGGACAGGATTTCTATAGCAACAGATCTGAGTCTGAGTTACAAGACCCATCAGATCTGTACCTAATAACATACTTCTCACCCTTTTATATTTATTTTCTCACTCCACCATTCCTCTTAACCCTTTCTGTAATTTAGACATTAAGTTACCTTAGGATTTAGATTGTAGTGACCTTTAATCCCCTTCCATTTAGGATTGCCAGATCTGTAGTCAGATCTAGAGAGCCTGCTAAAGATAGCTCCCTTGGAGCTTTAGAGCAACTTCCCTGTGGGACAAACTCTTACTTATCAAAACTTGCTACAACAGGCCCTCAGATCTTGCGTAGACTGCGTATATTTTAGCTTGTCACTCCACTTTTCATTCATTTTCATTCACTCCATTCTTATCACTGTCTTCAATAAAGTCAGTAGCAAGCACTTAAAATATCTTAACACTACCAAAGAAAGGAACGAACATAGCTTGCCCATCGCATAACTACCAACGTCCCATCACGGATTACACTTCCCTGAAATCTCGTCGCAACCTGCCACGACACACAACCGAAGAGAGAAGTTCAATAAAAGCCCCATCGTGAAAAGTAAAGAGCCGACCCCCCCACGCAGCGGTCGCCAGAATCCACTGCAGTAGAAACATACGATCACTGACAAAAGAAAGGAACTCCTGTGACGTTCCATCACATCCAACAAATATCAAGTCCCATCGCGAACATCTCATCAGGCGATCCAGACGTCCCATCACACCGACAACCATCAGGCCCTCCTACAGCAGAAATAAAGAAAGGGAGGAAACTCTCTACTATCCCATCGCAACACCACCACAACAGCCGGCCGGTCCCATCACAAGCAAAAGCCTACCACCGGCAAAAAATTAGGTAAGTAAAACACCCCTTCTTATACTCGATATTCCTTATAAAATATAATTAGCTAATATTAAGACAAATATTTTCAAAACCCGTCTCTCTCGACTCGTGAATTACTGTAGTCCTCCCATAAGAGACAATCATCAGTATTCACGAGAAGATTAGACGGAGTATTCGACATACCAAGTGTCATCTTGACAACCACACAAACGGTTGGGTTCCCAAATCCCACTCTGGTGGATCTGCTCAGCGACGTCTCGAAAGCCACGTTTTCACAGTTTTACCACCGAATTGATCTTAAGTTAAAATCTCAAACTTTCAAAAAATGATAATAAATAAACCTTCTGTCTATCAAAATTCTATCTCTCATCACCCCAATCCATTCTTTCACCTGGGAAACCGAACACTAAATAGACTCAACCCTGAGAAATAAAAAATGTCCACTGGAAAGAGATCCCTGATGCGCTATTGGTGTGAGCAATGACGCGCCTGGTCTGACATGACTTGTGAAAGCTTCACCATTATATAATATTACATTTTATTATTCGGTCAGTTGACCTTGTCTCTGGACATTCGTATGATGCCCCTCGATACCTCGATTGCATCATTTTCCCTCTGATTGACTGCCACTTGTAGCAAGTCGCAACACGCGACGGGATGCCCCTTGTACCCACATATTAGGAAATGATGATTTCCTCCCATTTGACTGCCACTTGCAGCAAGTTGCGACACGCAACGAGATGCCCCTTGGACCCGCAGATCAGGATGTGTTGATTTTCCCCCGTTTCACTGCCACTTACCGCAGGTCGCGGCATGCGACGGGATGCCACTTGCACCCGCGGTTGTGGATACGCCTTTCAACAGCTACCACTGGGCCCCCGAATGCTCCTTGTGATCTTGCGCTGATAGATAAGAAAGCCAAGCATTTCATGTCAGCCTCCCAATTCATACTTATGATTTTCCAAAAGAAACAAGAAGGCACCCTTGAAAGTGGGGTGTCTACTTCTTCAACGTATCCTTACTCAACAAGAACGCGTCAAAGAGGGGCATCTGTAGACACCCCAATTTTGTCCTCTCAGAGTATACGAACCTGTTCGGCCAACCCTTGACCTTGCCCATGACTTTTGAAAAGGGACCAATCCTCTCTAAAAGTTTTAAAACCCAAAAAACCTCATAATCCGAGAATTATGCACCATAACAATAATATATAGCTAAGCCCCAGGCCCTGTTGACCGAAGGTCAAAGGTCCAGCCAAAATCTTGGCGATATATTCCCCATTTGAAAGCCCAAATGTGAACTTTTTTTATAGAACTTTGGTATTTTAGCAATACTTTGATATGATAGAATTTATAGGCTTTAAAGTTTCACAAAAAGGCTTGTCATTTGAAAGTTAAAAAATTGACTAAATTGCAAAAAATCATATTTTGTTCTTGAACTGGAAAGTTGACTTTTTATTCATTGAGATTTTTAATCCGAGACTATTTTTATTGAATCCAAATCAGGGGTATTTCGTTATTTACATGTAATATCTTAAGTAAATACATTTACTTGAATGATATTATATGTAAATATGTATGCATGTCTGTCCTTACCTGCCCGCTAGTCTGTCTATCCTGAAATCCCAGCACCTAGACCAACTTAACTCGGAAGGTTTTCCAATTCCATGCCCTCACCCACATGCACAATTGGTCCGTATAGGGTCAGGCTTCAGCCACCCATGGACCGACCTAGGACTCGATTTTCGTGCCCTAACCAGAGCATGCAATCAATTAAAATGCTTAGCACCCGAGTGCAATTGGTCCCTAGTTGGACCTAGTCTCTAATTCCCAAGACCGCCTGAACTCCCTGATTAAACGTCCTACACCATGCGCTTAATTGGATTGCGCGTGCTACAAAGAGCGCGCAATTGGTTCCAAGTGAGTTGGAACTAGGATACCCGACTGAGCTAGTTAGTCGGTCACTCACTAAGTCCGTGATCGACTCAAAGTGATTAAGTGCCTGAGATAGGGCGCATAATCCAATTAAGCGCCCCGTATAGGGCACACAATTGGATTTGATTGGTTAATTACGCACCTCCCACAGGGCACATAATTACCCCAATACCTATAAATAGACCTCCCTACTACACCAATACACATATTCAGCAATCGAATTCTCGAGTTCCTCTCTTTCAACCTTAGGGATTTCGAGATTCTCTCTTCAGTGCCCGACTTCAGGTAATCTCTTAGGTTCTAGTTTCTAGTTCTTAATTTCTAGTTTCTAGTTCTCAATTCTAGTTTCTAGTTCTTGACTTCTAGGTTCTAGTTCTTAATTTTGGCCTCAGCTCTTAATTTTCATTCTAGTTCCTAATTCTAGTTCTTAATTTTTAAGTTCTAGATTTCAGTCCTTAGTTCCTGATCTCTAATCTTTAAAATTTCAAATCTTTAATTTTTTTAAGCTTTTGACCATCAATTCAAACTTAGTCTTTTTAAAATTACTCTTAGCCATAAAAAAATCAATTTACTATTTTTTTCTCTCTCCGAAACTTCTCCCTTTAAAAAATTGGAGGTTCTCTCTGGGGCTTCCAAAAGGGGTCGAGCTGCCTTCTAGTCCTCTAGAATTACAGACTTTTCCCTAGGAGCCCTAGGTAGTCAAGCAAGTGGCACCAGTCCGTTAGTCTCGATTCTCGAAGTAGTATCAAAGGAGGAAGCACTCAACCTAAAACCAATTAGGTTCCTTAACCTCTCTGATTTTTAAACCCAGCCACCCAATTTGCCCAAGGGAGCTTACGGAGGGTACTCGAAAATGGGGCCGACCCTCCTTAGCATAACGGGCCACAACCCCATTTTTTAATAAATTAGATTTCCAATAGGATTAAGATATTTAAATTAATTAGACTCCTAGTAGAAGTAGGAGACTAGGTCAATTAAACTCTCAGTAGGATTATGAGACCAGGTCAATTAGACTTCTAGTGGAATTAGGAGATTAGATTCGATAGAATCCCAGTAGAAGTAGGAAACCAAACTAGTTAGACTAAAGGCAACCCAAAGTTGCTGAAGTTGGCTAGCCGACATTCAGTAAAGGAGTTCAACCTGCAATCCCCCACTCTTCTTAAATCGTGATCAATGACGTGTTGCAGCGTCGATAAATATCTATAGCTGGCGATCGCATCAACATAGGTATCCTTCATTTAATATTTGCCTCTTAATTTTAACAATTTAATATTTCATAGTTTATTACACCATCATCGCCTTTGCCAGAGTCCACTTGGACCGAATTGGACCACTTATTCCGGAGACCGAGAGGAACCTAGAAAAAGTACGTACCAATAATTTAACACACCACAAGTTATTTGGGAAGGCATCATATATGCCCATGAGTAGATGCTAAACACCACGCCCAAGCCGTTAACCTCCATCCCATATGCCCGTCTCATCTCCTACCTGCTAGAGGGGCATGGGGACGACGAGAATGATGACCCCTATGTGGTACCGGCCGATTGTTAAGACATGAAAAGTACCACTTTTCACCCCTTAACTTAGCCTCTGTTAGACCCTTAGACATCTAATATATATGTGTTAAGTCATTTCTGTAGGTAATAAACAGTAGCTGCAATAAGGCCTGAACCCTGTTAAGGAGCCCACTTTTGCCCCGTAAGTCCCTCAGAAGGATGAAAGCTGAACCCAGACAAGAATTGAACCTCACGCAGCTTTCACAAGTTTTAAGGATTCAAAAATTAAGCATCGCACAGTCCTCGCGAGTTTCCCAAAACTTCATTTCCAATTGCCCGCACTGTTCTAGCGCAGTTGAGTGACAGAGGGGCTTCAGAATCATACTTCGCGTAGCTCTCGCGAAGCTTAAATATAAATGCTCACGCAGTCTCACGCAGCTCAAGAAAGCAGCTCTCAAACCTTTCGCAGTTCACTCAGATCAACTGAGGAGTGAGAGCTCCAGGTATTTCGGCACGCAGCTGTCGCGTAGTGGCCGCGGGATGTAAAACTTCAGAAAAACCTCTCGCGCAATTCAGAGACCAATGCACATCACATCCTCGCAAGGATCCTCGCGAAGATCCATTGAGAAACAAATTGCTCGCGCGATTCCCGTGCCATTAAGAAGGAAAGTGCAATCCCATGAAGACCAGATCAATCCAGCAAGGATTCAATGCTCAATCGCGCGACTGCTTCAGCTGCAACTAAGACAACCCCATGATGGCTAAAATTTCAAGCTAATCCAATCTCGTGAAGACCGTGCTACCACGCGACAGTCTTGGAAACCAGTGCTACCTGGCGAGGCTCTGAACTCTAACTCTCCCTCACCTCTACAGAGGACATTCTGGGAACTTCTAGCAATTAGGGCATGCATTCCAATGCTCCAAGTTTCATGCACGCGCCCTGAGGCATCCAAGAGATAATATTAGGCCCTGTGACATCGTTAAAATTAGGGTTTCCTAACCCTAATGCACCGCCAAACTAACTGCTATATAAACCTTAGCCTGGTTTAGGTTTTGGGGACTCTCTGCTTAGAATAGAATTTAGTCTTATCTTCTTCTTGCAGTAGCTGCAGATCTCTAGGAAGGTTTATGTAGTTTTCTTTTTACTTTTTCTTCTCTCCATAGTTCAGCATTTCTTGCCTTATGTATATGTGGAATAGATTAATGGAGTTTCATGATAGGGTGTTTTACTTTTATGGGATTTTTGTGAGTTGTTCTATACAAGGCTGTTATCTTGAGATCCTCCATTGCTAGGACGTATTGCAAGCAATGGAGGACTGATTTTATGCTTTATCCAGATTCAAGTGACCTGTGTGTCTGGGCTAACATGCTCCCATACAGGCCTAGCCCCACCACAGGACCCACTAGATCTGAAGTCCCCATGGGAGCAATGAGCTTTTGTAGCCTGGTGAACATGGTAGTGGCAGCAATGTTTCTTGTTCTATCTTAAGCTTTGTGAGGAGGATAGCCTCTGGGATGGTCTGTGATCATTTAAGTGGACAGGTTATAGCCTTAGGGTGAAGCCAACCCACAAACTCAAGATGGATTATTCTTCTCTGCACTTGTGCTTGTAGCCCTGTGAGAGATTGTGCTGAGACAAACTCCCCTGTATGTGTATAGACCCGCCATCAGATGGCAGATCTAGTTTGGTTATAGAGATTGTAGGCTAACGATTGGATCACTGTAGTCTCTCTAAAGCAGTGGATAGCTGGATCTAAGGCTGCACTCAAACTCTTGGTGGTTCTATGTGTCTGGGCTAACATGCTCCCATACAGGCCTAGCCCCACACATAGCACTTTAGA
This sequence comes from Chloranthus sessilifolius, assembly GCA_021018995.1. Taxonomy (NCBI): domain Eukaryota; kingdom Viridiplantae; phylum Streptophyta; class Magnoliopsida; order Chloranthales; family Chloranthaceae; genus Chloranthus; species Chloranthus sessilifolius. Next base: position 99,066,109 of record CM037585.1, read on the forward strand.
GGTTGAGGTTCCCTATGGATTCTTGTGCTTGTAGCCTGGATGAAGTAGTGCCTACAATGATAAACTTGTTCTGACCCATCTCTGGATTGTGGTTTCCCAATTGGATAGTCTCTGACCATTTAAGTGGACAAGTTATAGCCATAAAGGGAATAGATCATGGCACAGAGATGAGTTAGATTCTTTCTCCTCAGTGGTGATAATGTAGCCATTGGATAGGACTTCTATAGCAGCAGATCTGAATCTGAGTCATGAAACCCATTAGATTTGAACCTAATAGCATACTTCTTACCCTTTTATATTTATTTTCTCACGCCATCTTCTTTCTTAACCCTTTCTATAGTTTAGACATTAGGATACCTTAGAATTTAGATTTTAGTGACCCTAAATCCCCTTCCATTTAGGATTGCCAGATCTATAGTCAGATCTGGAGGGCCTACTAAAGATGGCTCCCTTGGAGCTTAAGATCAACTTCCCTGTGGGACAAACTCTTACTTATCAAAACTTGCTACAGCAGGCCCTGTATCTTGCAGGATTGTGCATATTTTAGGCTTGCTGCTCTGTCATTTTCAATCCACCTTTCATTCATTTTCATTCACCCCATTCTTATCATTGTCTTCAATAAAGTCAGTAGCAAGCACTTAAAAATAGCCTAACAAGTTTTTGGCGCCGTTGCCGGGGATATTGATCTTTTAGTAGACTCTAGATTTTTGATTCTTTATTCTTTGGTAGCTATACTTGTGAATAATTGATACTGCTGATTTACATTTGAAAATTTTCTTACAGATTTGGACCGTAGCAGAGAAGGAGAGTAGAATTGCACTGGGAGTCTAGCTACCTCTGTTTGCACTTCTCTAACCCTCAAAACTCAGTCTATTTCTCATTTGAAGATTCCATAGCATAGCAGTTGATTAGGATAGTTGTAATTTTTATTAAGTGCAATGTGCCTGCAAATAGTCTTCCCTACTGTTGCTGTGTGTGCATGTTAGGAAGGAGATCCCTCAGTCCTACATTAGAACCTACTAACCCTGAGATAGAAAGGGGTAGAAGACCGAGAAGGCATATACACACCACAGTTGAGCCCCCTATTGAAATTGAGATAGCAGTTATGGGTGAAGAACAACCTAGAACATTGAAGGAATTGAATGCTCCAGATGATTACAATTCTCCATTCAGCATCCAATTCCCTGATGTTCAAGGAAACTATGAAATCAAAACTTCCATCATCCAAATGCTTCCCTCTTTTCATGGGCTTAGCAAGGAAGACCCTTACAAGCACATTGACCAGTTCTTGGCCCTGTGCACGACATTCTCCATTGCTGGTTTGGGACCAGAAGCCACTAGGTTAAGGCTCTTTCCTTTCTCCCTAAAGGACAGGGCCATGACCTGGTTATCTACTCTCCTAAACAACAGCATCACCTCCTGGAAAGACCTCCAGACAAGATTTCTGTTTAAATTTTTCCCAGAGACCAAGACCAGCCAGTTGAGGAAAGGCATACTTTCTTTTGCCCAATCCCCAACTGAAGATTTTAACCAGTGCTGGGATAGATTTAAAGAGATGCTCAAACAATGTCCCCACCACAAGATCCCTGACTGGCAGCTTGTCCAGAGCTTCTACAATGGGATTGATGAGAAGAGCAGAGACATGGTAGATGCCTCTTGTGGTGGAACGTACATGCATAAAATAGCTGATGAGGCATGGGACTTGTTCGAGGTCATAAGTGAAAATGCTTTCCAGAAGATGTCCTCTTCTAGAACTGTTCAAGAACCATCTCCTAAGCTGGGGGTGGCTGAGACTTCTAAAGGAAAAATATATGAAGTTAGGGGAAATGATGATCTAAGAATGCAGATGGCCAATCTTACTGAAATATTTGATAAACTTTTGACTATGGTGCAGCCCAGAATGGCTGCACAAGTGATGGAGGCATGTTTGATATGCCAATCTCCACAGCACACAGTAGAAGAATGCTCATCTGCAGGGCAATACCCTGAGTTTGTAATGGAACAGGCTACTGCTGCCCAATCTTTTGGACAACAACAATCTGGTGGCTACAATAGATAACCCTATGGATACCAGTACCAAAATGCTGGTTACCAATGGAGAGACCACCCAAATTTGAGGTGGAGGCAGGACAATTATATGCAGCCACAGCAGATGTTGACCTTACCTCAAAGGCCACGGCAGCAGTTTAACCAGGGTTATGCCCAAAGGTCGAATTTCCAATAACAGCAGCCCCAGCAATAAAATCAATTGATAGTTCCCCCACCTCAGCCCTGAAGTGCTTCTTTTGAGGATCAGGTTTTGGCCCAATTGCAAAGCCTTGGACCCTTAAATCAAAATGTGACTTCTCACAGCCAAAGCATTAAGAAAATAGAAAAGCAGCTTGGCCAAATAGCCAATGCTCTGGCTAAAAGAGAGGAGGGTAGGTTGCCAAGCCAACCAATTGCCAACCCTAAGGGCCAGTATTCCATCGGAGAAGGCTCCTCCAATTTTGAGGGGGCCAATACCATAACTGCCCTAAGGTCTGGTAGGATGGTAGACAACCAGGTGGGAAAGGAACAAGGAGAGGTCTATCCTAAGGAAATGTCATGTGAAAGTGATAAGGATTTTGTTAAGGCACAGAGTCAAGAACTGCCTGTTGCCCTTCAACAAGGGAAAAATAAAGAGGTTGTAGTTGAACCTCAGCAGGAGATAAAAATAGAAAAAAGAAAAACACAAAAGTTCAGCCGAGGGCTTGCAGCTGAGGAGCCAGCAGTACCTCAGCTGCCATTTCCTCAAGCTTTGAGTGGCCCTGCCCCTTTCGATAAGGGCTAGGCATAAACCGAGGAAATGATGGAGACCTTTAAGGAGGTCAAGATAAATTTACCCCTGCTTGATGCAATCTGACAGGTCCCAGCCTATGCAAAGTTTTTGAAAGACCTCTGTACTCAAAAAAGGAAGGCCAGAGGCCATTTGTCCAAGGTCTTTGCGACTGATACAGTGAATTCTGTATTAACCATGACAATAACTGAGAAGTTGCAAGACCCAGGGATACCCACTATTCCCTGTATTATTGGTGACCACACGATTGGAAGGGCCCTTTTGGACCTTGGAGCCAGTGTTAACCTGCTGCCATATAGTGTATATCAGCAGTTAGGTTTGGGGGAGCTGAAGCCCACCCCCATTTTTCTATTGATGGCTGATAGGTCCGAGAGGAAACCCATGGGAGTGGTAGAGGATATCCTAGTGGGGGTAGATAAGTTCTTCTATCCTGTAGACTTCCTTGTCTTGGACATGGGCTGCAACAAGAGTACATCTCCGATACCTGTTATTCTAGGCAGATCATTCTTGGCCACTGCCAATGCATGCATTCAATGCAGGTCTGGGATCATGGAGGTCACTTTCGGACATATAAAAGTTGAGCTTAATGTGTACAACAGTGCAAAGTACCCTCAGCTGGACAATGAGGAATGCTTTACAGTGGATGTATTAGAAGAAATTGTTGAAGAAGAACTGCACACTCTGCTGGAGTGGAGCAACATTGCCACTGATTTAACTGAAGTTTGGAACTTGGTGGAAGAAGGAAGCCTAGCTTTAATGCCAGAAGACACACCCCTAGTGAAGTCTTCTGTGGGCTTAGTACATCATTTCAATTGGAAACCTACATTGCTGCCCCTTCCTCCATCCAACAATACACCAATCCTGCCATTCATACAACAAGCCCCTGATCTGGAGCTCAAGAAGCTGCCAGAGACATTAAAATATGCTTTCCTCGAGAAAGAAGAGAAACTTCCTGTGATTATCTCCTCTTCTCTTATCAGTTAGCAAGAGGAGAAGTTGCTAACTGTTTTGAGGAAGTACAAGAAAGCAATAGGCTGGACCATTGCTGATCTAGGAGGAATTGATGCATCAATCTGTATGCATAGGATTCATCTAGAAGAGGACTCAACACCCTCCAGGGAAATGCAGAGGAAACTTAATCTTCACATGCAAGAGGTGGTTCTGAAAGAAATCATTAAGTTGCTGGATGCTGGGGTAATTTACCCCATCTCTGATTTTGAATGGGTGGAACCAATCCAGGTGGTACCCAAGAAATCTGGCATAACAGTGATCAAAACCGACTCTGGAGAGTTAAGACCAGCCGGGGAGACCACTGGCTGGAGAGTTTGCATCGATTATCGAAAACTCAATTCCAAGACTAGAAAAGACCACTTCCCTCTCCCTTTTATTGATCAAATTTTGGACAAGTTGGCTGGGAAGGCTTTTTACTGTTTTCTTGATGGGTACTCAGGGTACAATCAGATCCCTGTGCACCCCCTTAATCAAGAGAAAACTATATTTACTTGTCCGTCTGGCACCTTTGCTTACAGAAGGATGCCTTTTGGACTGTGTAATGCCCCAGTCACCTTTCAGAGGTGTATGTATGCCATTTTTTCTGATATGATTGACAAATTCTTGAAAATTTTCATGGATGACTTTTCGGTCTATGGGGATAGCTTTGACCAATGTCTACAACACCTCCATCAAGTCCTACAAAGATGTGAAGAGACCAATTTGGTCTTAAGTTGGGAGAAGAGCCACTTCATGGTAACACAAGGAATTGTATTGGGCCATGTAGTCTCTAAAGATGGAATTGAGGTAGACAAGGCCAAAGTTGACCTCATTAAAAATCTGCCCCCTCCAAGAACAATCAAGTAAATCAGATCCTTCCTTGGCCATGCTGGATTCTATAGGAGGTTTATCAAAGACTTCAGCAAAATTGCTAAGCCATTGTGCCACCTGCTCTGCTAGGATGTGCCCTTTGACTTCTCTGCTGAATGTCTGAAGGCTTTTGAAACTTTGAAAATTTGCCTCACCTCTGCCCCTGTACTCCAAACACCTGACTATACCCTGCCCTTTGAGTTGATGTGTGATGCATCTGACTTGGTAATAGGTGTTGTCTTGGGCCAGAGAAAGGATAAGCTGCCTGTGGTCATTGCATATCTCAAAGAAATCACTTGTCAAGCTCAATTTGAACTACACAACAACCATCGAGAAAGAGCTTACGGTAGTTTTTATCGTGGACAAGTTTAGACCTTACCTACTTGGGTCTAAAAGCATCATCTTCATCGACCACTCGGCATTAAAGTACCTCTCTTGTCCAAGAAGGATGCAAATCCAGATTGATTAGATGGATACTCATTGCGAGTTTGACATCGAAATCAAAGACAAGAAAGGTGTAGAAAATGTGGTGGCTGACCACTTGTCCAGAATTATGTTGGAGAAAGGTGTTGATGACCTCACTACAAATGATGTATTCCCGGATGAGCAATTGTTTGCCATCCAATCTTTAGTTCCTTGGTATGCACATATTGTCAATTATCTAGTTATCGGCAAGATCCCTTCCCATTGGACAAAAATGGATAAAGACCTATTTTTCTCACAGGTCAAATTGTTTTTCTAGGAGGAACCTTGCTTGTACAAGTATTGTGCAAGCCAAATTATTTGAAAATGTGTTCCCGAAAGTGATATCCCCAGTATTCTGGCCATGTGCCATGAAATTGCCTGTGGGGGTCACTTTAGTGGGAGAAAAACAGCTGACAAAGTGTTGCAGTGTGGTTTCTATTAGCCTTCTCTTTTCAAAGATGCCCATACACACTGCAAGGCCTGTGAAAGATGTTAGAAACTAGGAGGGCTGTCTAAACGAAATTCAATGCCTTTACAACCCATCCTTGTTGTAGAACTATTTGATGTGTGGGGTATTGATTTTATGGGCCCCTTTCCTCCTTCAAATGGTTATCATTTTATCTTAGTGGCAATAGACTATGTTTCCAAATGGGTAGAAGCCATTGCCACAAGAACTAATGATAATCAGGTGGTCCTCATGTTCATAAAGCAAAATATCTTTTCCAGATTTGGTATCCCTAGAGCCATTATCAGTGATGGGGGGAGCTATTTCTGCAACAGAAATTTTGAGAGCTTGCTCAAGAAATATTCTGTTACCCATAGGATTGCTACTCCCTACCACCCACAAACCAATGGGCAAGTTGAAATTTCAAATAGGGAGATCAAGCATATCCTTGAGAAGACTGTGAGGACTGATAGGAAGGATTGGGCTGACAAGCTTAATGACGCACTGTGGGCTTATAGGACTGCCTATAAGACCCCCATCGGTATGTCCCCTTTCAGACTGATCTATGGCAAGCCCTGTCATCTCCCAGTGGAGTTAGAACACAAGGCCTATTGGGCCATCAAACATTTAAATCTAGATCTAACTTCTGCCGGTCAACACAGGTTGCTGCAGCTGTCGAAATTGGAAGAACTAAGGATGGATGCATATGCCAATGCAAGGATCTACAAGGAAAGGTCCAAAGCTTTCTTTGACAAAGGGCTGTTGAGAAAGAGTTTAAATGTTGGTGATAAGGTTTGGTTGTTTAACTCCAAACTTAAATTTTTTTCAGGCAAATTAAAATCCAGATGGGAAGGTCCTTATATTGTCATGCAAGTTTCCCCATGTGGTGCTGTGGAAATCAAGGACCCTAAGTCTGGGAGACTCCTGAAGGTGAATGGTCAGAGGCTTAAGCCTTGTTTTGAAAAACCTGCCAACCTTTTCGACACCATTCACTGTCAAGGGGATCCTTCTTCACACTGATTCCACAGGTGTGTCATTAATGTAGCATATGTACTTAGTTTTTGGTTGATTTATCTTGCTTTCTTTAGTTTCTATTTTCTAGGATTTGCTAGTGGCCTTATCTGAATTTTTCCCTATCTGTGGTGAACTTTTGATGATTGGCTTGATTATTACTGCTTTTGAATTGATAGCTTCTGTTGAATGCCTAATGTGAGAGGTCGTTTTTGTTGTCCTTGAGTGTATGATTGCGTTTACATGTGTCTAAAGACAGTCATAGGAGAGAGTCATGCCCAGGATTCAACCACAGCAAAAATGCAAAAGGGCATAACAGAGAGCACATGCTCTCTGTTTTATACCTTACTGTCACTGGGTCCAAAATGGAAGCCTGGGAGACTATCGCGAGATTCATATGTTCTCGTGAGGTTCAAAGAGGAAACCTGGAAACCTCTCGTGAGGTTACAGGAGGGAGTCTGAGAGAAGTTCGCGCAGTTCACCTGGCCACATTCTATTCGCTGTTGTGAGATTCATGTGTCGCTGAGACCCACCCATGCAATTCATATAGAGCCATACATTAACTGTCGCGAGATTATCAGGCTGTCGCGAGGTTCACAAGATAAACTGGGAGAATCTCGTGCAATTCAACAGAAATATTCCCTTTACTATCGCGAGATTCTAAGTCTGTCGCGAGATTCAAGATGAACCTCAGAGCTTCTCGCGCAATCCAAATAGAGCCTTATGAACCGCTCGCGCAATTCACATGAATTGATCTCACTCTGTCACGCGCTCCAAGGTCAACTTTAGAGATTGTCGCGCAATCCAGATGTAATCAACACCCTCGCTAGGTTTATTTCCAACCCTGCGACCAGATGTTCCAAAGCGCGCCGAGCTTCGCGATAAGTATTTCAACCCCGCGCTTTGTCCCTTTTTCATTATCTGCTTCCTTCTTCCCTCTGCGAAACCCTAGCTTTTGCCGCTCTCCCTTCTCTCCTCCAGAATCACTCCTACAGCTCATCATCACTTCACAACTCTACGGAGTTGTTCCTATCATCATCCTCTTCCATTGCCCTCTGCTCTGAGATCTTGAGGTGCCCTGTGCGTCAAATCAAACCAAACCCTAGATCTCGCTCTCCATTTGCTCACACCCAAAGGCAGAGTTAGATATGGCCCCAAAATCTGCACAGAAGAGAAAAGGGAAGGACAAGGACCCTGCAGAGACCACCCCTAAAAAGGCCAAAACTTCAAAGTCCCCCCAAAAAGGAAAGGAAGTGGTTGAGGAGGCGGCGGTACCAACCACAAAGTTCTCTACTCCTTCTGAGCTCATGGAGTCCATTCCATTGGATCCTGAAACAGCCTTTGATGTCCCATTCTTTAAAAAAGAACCTCTCTCTTCCCCTGCAATAAAATTTCTGAGCAAAGCGGGCCTGATACCATTGATGAGAGAAATTCCAGCACTAGCCTACCCAAGGCTAGTGCAGCTGTTTTACCAGCATATCAAGGTCAAGAAGGGCAACGATGGACAAGAGTGCTTGCTGGTGATGGTTGACGATTTTGATTTGTTAGTAAGCCCTAAGATGATTGCTGAAGTAATGGGCATCCCAGCAGCATTCAATCCTAGTTGTGGATATGGCCCCCCTCTGCGTGCATCAATTGACACAATTGCAAGGGCCCTAACAAGAGGATTAAAAGCCACCGGGGACTCAATCAGAAGGAGGGAACTTGAGCCTGAGCTGCTGTTCATTGACCAAGTCCTGCGAAAGAACATATATTGCTCAGGACATCAGCAGGAGAGAAGAACTCCCATAGCGGATGTTGTCTACTCCTACCACATGGGCAATGGCTTCCATGTAGCCTAGCTGATTTTTGAAGCTATGAAAGACACAGTGGCAAAATTAGGGTCAAACAAGAAGCCTTTCACCCTACCCTCTGCAAGAATCATCACCTTGCTGCTGATCAAGGGGGGCTACAAGATAGGAAGAACCGAGCAAACCACCACCCTTACCCCTACTACCTTTGCCAAGAGGCAATGGGGAATCAGCAGAAGCTTGATGGGGGGTCAGAAAAAGAAGATAGCAAAAGCTCAGGCCCTGCCCAAGCAACCAGAAGCAGCTGAATCAGAGTCTACCCCTGCTACAACAGCAGTGCCTCCAGAGCTCACCCTTTCCATCCCTGCAGCAGCACCCACACCCCCTCCACCTTTTATTCCTGCATCCTCTACACCTCTTACATCCATCTCTCACCCCCCTCTGATTCCATTCTCCATGCCCACTCCCCCTTCACCTGTGCTTGGTCCATGGGAGGACTCCCCTTCCCCTACCTTACCACAGTACATTGCCACAATTCCCCCCTCCATTCCCCCCTCCATTCCAACCAAGCCTGCCAGTTCCCCCACTCATCTCCTACAAGAAATGAAAACCTACTCTGACCATACCAACCATCTCCCTGACCCCACCCTCAATACCTTCCATCCCCATTGACCCACCCCACCTTGAAGAAACCACCACCCCAGCCATATCTACTATATCTCCTCTCCCCGACATTGACTTAACCCTAAACACATCCATAGGCTTCCAAGCCTTCATCTCTACATTCCTTGAAACCATGCCTACCTACTACACCCCTCTTGCGACTCCCCCAACTACCTCACAGCACCTTTCCCCAGACCCACACTCTTCCCCTCCCTCCACTTTCCATCATGCTCCTTCCTCCCCTTTCCAACCAGTACCCTCTTCTTCCCAAACCCCACCTCCTAGCTTTGACACACTAACCCTCATCCTACCCCTGATCCAAGACATCCAAGCCCAGTTATCCACCAATAACCATAAACAAGACCAGATGCAGGCTGAACTCACCTCCACCCAATCCACCCTACACACCTTAACCACTCCACCCATCCCTACCCCATCCACTTCAACCCCCCTGGTCCTGTTCACTGACAATACCACCCAAACAGACTTCCCTCCTGAATCATTACCCTTCCCACCATCACCATCACCTCTTCCCCACCCTTTTCCTTTACCCCTTTTCACCATTCCAATTTTCCATCCCCCATCACCCCCAACTCAGGTTGAGCCTACACCCTTCACTTTTCCCCCTATACCCTCCATTCCCCCTCTTATCCTACCCCCTCCCACCTTCTCTGCCAAATCTATCCAAATTGACCCAAAACCTGACCCCATTCCCCCACCACTTGACTTCCGTACTCTCATTCCCCATTCCCCCCCCAAGACCAAGCACACTTCACTCCTTCCACCTCTTATCTGCCAATTGCACCCAAACATCATTTCTACAGCCCTCCTTACTTCACCATCCTACATCACATGCGGGATAATGCTTACCTGAGGAAGGATGTCCTCAGGGGTATGGCCAAGCTATGCCAATCAATTGAGACCCCCCTGCTGGAGAAGATTGATGAGATGACGGAGGCCCATAGCGAGCAACTATTGGGAATCTCCTTGGGGTGGAAAAATATGGTGGAGGAATATCGGAAGACGAAAGCTTCAGCTACTTATTATCAGATTAATTGGGAGTATGAGAAATCCAATGCTGCTGCAGCGACTTCTCGGGCAAGAATGCTTGAAAAACGACTTAACAATGCCCAGGAAATCCAAAAAATCCAAAAGGATATCCATGAGACTGATGCCCTCAAATTTAAAGTCCAGATAGCCTCATTGGAATCTGCATTGGCTGCTGCCAGAAATGAACCTTACCACCCAACCCCACTCTCAGTTCAAGTGCCTCAACCTGCGCCAACTACCACTCCAGCTCCTGCTGCCCAGTCTGAGGAGGCACCACCTAAGCCCCAAAAAGATAAAGGAAAGCTCCTACTTCACCTCCACTGGCGCAGCCAACAACTACTGAGCAGCCTCCACCTCCCAAGGCCTCTGCTGCACCTCTCCAAGAACAAACTTATCCCAGCGGAGGAAAGTTACAGCCAAGAGGTCTGCTCCCAAAGTTGTCCCCTTTAAAATTGGCAAAGAGCCTGTTGCCCAGTCTGAAGAGGCACAGTCCCTTGCCAACCTTGAGTCCACTGGTAAAGGCAAGTCACCAGTGGTCCCCACTGAGGAACCCAAAGCTAAAGGAAAAGAGAAAGCCCCAGTGGTCTCCCCTGCAGAAACTGAAGCTAAAGGCAAAGGTAAAGGAAAATCCCCTGCCACCCCCCTGCTAAGCGTAAAGGCAAAGCCCCTCAAGAACCCAAGGAACCAAAGTCTCCCAAGGTGCCAAAAGTAAGGGTGAGGGCACCTAAAGCTCCAACTACGGCGAAAACACCAACCGAGCAGAAAAAGGCAAGGGAGGAGAAGAAGAAAGAGGACAGAGGTGCCCTCAAGGCAAAGGCTAAACAGATGGGCTGGGATTTTCTTACAGATTTTGATTCAGATTAGATCCTAGCTTCTAGATTGTATCTTAGGTTTTTCTTCTTGTCATTCCACTTGTAACTATTTTTATTCCACTTTAATAGCAATTCTAGTTGTCTCTATTGCTTTATTCTGTGTGTTTCTTTCTACTTGTTTATTACTTGTGATTTTGTTCTTTTTGCCATTTATGGGAGAAGAGTTTTTGGGGGGATATTTTTCTTTGATCCAGTAATCCCTGTCGCAGAGATGGTGTTTATATAAATTTGTGCAATTACCTGCTTCCGGGATTGCAATGGCTCCTTCAAATTGATGTGCCATCATAAGTGTACCTCGCGAAGATCTCCAGCTCAGCTGCGCGAGAAATGTCCTTTCCTCATCACTTATTTCTCCTCACGAGGATCCCTGCATGCTACATTTACCTCTTTAAATACCATGCCTCTCTTTGGACATTCATTTAATACTACTTCTCTTTTCCAAAGAGCCAGTTGTGTATTTTCTTCTTTCCCCACACAACCCTCATTTATTGCCAAGTGTGAAGACGGGCGCAATTTCAATTCCGCCGATTCATGTTCCCTCGTCCTTCTCTTTTAAACCGGCCCTCAGTCCCTTTTCATCTCATCCCTCCTCTTCTAACCCTAGAAGTCCATACCTCCTCACACAAATGGCGGATGACAGCCCCTTTGGCTTCCCAATCAAATTTTATCCCATCTGGGACGATCCCCCACCACCTAAGGAGCCGGACCCCTTATAATTTCTCTGGGATGAGTATGACGAGGTCATGCGGATCCTGGCCAAGGAGGAAAAGAAAAAGAAAAAAAGAGAGAAGTTAGAGGAGAAGAAAAAGAAAAAAAGGGAGAAGCGGGAGAAGAAGAAAAAGAAAAATATGGCACCACCTGCATCTCCCCCTCCATCTTCCTGCAACCCTCCCCCGGCTACACCTTAACCCCCCCATTTTCTCTTTTCTTTTTTCCCTCTTTTTGTCATATTTTCTTTTTTTTTTAATGAAAGTTTTCTTTTAGTTCCATACTGTTCAGTTTTGCATTTTTATTTCTCTCTCTTCTTCTATGTGTTTCTGCATGTTTCCTTGGATTCTACCGTTTATTCTCCCCTCTGAACCAGTGAGGACACTGCTCCTCCTAGGTTTGGGGGTGTGGCAAGTAGGTCTGCCAATAACATAGTTAACTTAAAGTGCAGCAGAATCATGTGAGTAACATAGAAATGGAGATGTGTTCACATAAGAATTATGAAAATTAAAGAATTTAAATTTTTGTGCAGATCTTTAGACATTATAAATTTCTAAATTTTCACATTTCCATGATGAGAACACCAAGAAAACTCACTAGTATAAGCACTTAGTGAACCATTGAAGAGAGAAAAAGGTAAGGACATGCTTAAAAGTTCAAAGGAAGACCATCACCAGTGAGAATTTGGCCTACAAAATTCTTTTTTTTTTTTTTGAGGAGTGATTGAGGCAAATTTCTTCTAGCTTTAAGGACTGGCTGAGTCAATGTGTTCACTAAAAGATAGGTAACTCCAAGTTGAAATAACTGACAGCACTCATGACACTTAGAAAAGGATCAAGGCCTTCTCTTGGACAGTTTGAGTCTAAACAGACCAAATCCTAAAGCAACTGCCCTTGTTCATACACTCTTTGAGCTTAAAAGTCCAATTTTCTTCAAAAACACACATGAGTACTTGTACCTGAACCTATGGATCTGATTTAACCTTACCCTCACTCTGAGAAGTTAGAAGGTAAAGGAGAAAGAGTTAAAAATGGACTAGCTAGGGTCAACATTGGATGAGTGGAGAACAATTATCTGAAGTTCTAGCATTGTAACAACTGAGGAAAAAGGTGGCAGTTTTACTAACTGCACCAGAATAAAAAGAAAACAATAATGAAGAGGAGTAAGAGAGGAATCAAGAGGAAACATTCATTGGAAAAAAATAAAACAAGAAGAGAAACTTATCACCTCAAATCTGAAGATTTCAAAGAAGATGAAAGGAGCTGAATTAAAGAAGGTGAAGTCATGAATCACCTCCTGCACCTACTGATTTCTGAATTTTAAACCCCTTTTTCAACCTTCCAATTCTTTTTATAACCCAATACCATAAGCCATATTACAGCCCAGTTAAAGCCCTTGTGATCCAAAGTTGAATGAGCTATCATGTGGAGATAATGAGTTGTCCAATCTATGGTAAAAATCTGCCAATGATGCCAGAACTTGAATGCTATGCCTATGCTCATGCTTACAAACCCATTTGGGGGATGTAACTGCTCTTGAGCTTGAGAGACAATGAAACCCTCAAAAGTTCTTTGTGAGAGTATGCCCTAGAGAGTTTTGGGTCTGATATTGAATGTATTGGGCATGACCTACAACCTAATTTTTAATTTAATGATGAGCTCAATGCTAACACACATGTGTAGTTACCCTGTTGTGAACTGATTGGAAATGTTGTGCTATCATGGGAAGTGTTTAATGCTTAAACATCTGTGCAGACTATGCATTTAAATTTCTTATATTTTTACTAATTTAGGGGTGAACTAAGGCTCTGTTTCTTGACAGCTGACTTGAATCTTGCACTTCTGCTAACTGTTTTATTGAGAAGTTTGTGGGTATCTTCACTGAAAACCCTCAGGAGACTTCACTCCTCCACTAGGGATCACCTAGGGGTTTAAAAGGCTTGGTACATATGCTAAATGTATCTGTGCTCCCTATGAAAGTGGCCGTTAATTTCTGTATATTTTTAGTGTAGCTTTGCCAGAGTCCACTTGGACCGAATTGGACTACTTATTCCGGAGACCAAGAGGAACCTAGAAAAAGTACGTACCAACAATTTAACGCACCACAAGTTATTTGGGAAGGGATCATATATGCCCATGAGTAGATGCTAAACACCATACCCAAGCTGTTAACCTCCATCCCATATGCCCATCTCATCTCCCGCCTGCTAGAGGGGCACGGGGACGATGAGAATGATGACCCCTATGTGGTACCGGCCGACAAACCAAGAAAATATGATAACACTCAGAGTTACACCAAAAAGATATGGCACATGAGCTACCAAAGGTGTCAGGTCGACGTTCAAAACCGACAACTCCGACAATTGGCAAAAGGGGTTCACCAAGAAGAGCCAACTCAACCCCAGGCGCCACCACAGCAACAAGAGTCAGTTCAACCGCATCAGCCACCTGTCCAACAAGGAGCTGTCCTCACCCTGACCGAATTCAATAGGCAAATGGAGGTATTGCACCAACATAATTATTTGTTGCACTGGCGACTAGACTTCCAGGAGGACATCCTCTTACGCCTGATAGAGAAGGTATACCTGACTAGCTACACCCCATTCGTAGCTCATGCAAGAGAGTATATGACAGAGTACACCACGAGAGCATCTTGTTCTGGATCAGGTGCATCTACTTTTGGGGTGAGACGTCGTGACAGCAGCCAGCAGAGCATCCTGGTGAGCATATTGATCGATGAGCAGTCGGTGTACAAATTCGTTTGGGTTAGGTGCTGAAATACATTAAACAATAGTTAACTCATGTGTATGAATGGTTAAGTAATGTTTTGATAATGATGGTAAATGCATGGGTTAAGTCACAATGACAAACAGTAAGCGTATGGCTAAGCGGTAAATTTTGTTAGGACACTGAGATGCCTTTAAATTATGGAAGAATCTGTAATCGTTAACTGTTATTTCTCTTTATCATGGATCACTGCACATGGTTAAATTATTCATGCTTGTAAATTGTGGTTGGGATTTACACAAATAGATTATGATGGTATTTTAAAATAACCTGATTGATGATTAAATACTACCAGTCAGTAGCTTAAATTTTCTAATTTGGACAATATCACCTTTTCGAAAATGTGTGGCATGTGGTGGTACTTATAAACTCATTACACTCTGAACCTTGTTGTTACAATGATTAGAATATTGTGGGGAACCATATGCTTAAAACTTATTAAGATACACTACCATCCATTAGTAGTCGATCTTAATCACTAATAATTTTTGACAAAATTGCTCTGTCGTCACTTTCGAATACTTAGCAGCGGGCGTGTCACCCAACTTTAGTATGAACCTTGCAACGCACACATCGTGTTGTGAAACCTCCATAGATAGATTTTAATGGCATGATGTAGATCATTAGTAAGGATACTATTCGGCGATGTACCTTCCATCCCCTATAGTTGTCGTCAATTTTCGAGGACGAAAATTCTTTTAAGGGGGGGAGGATGTAACAACCTAAAAATTTTGAACTCGAATGCACCGGGTAAGTACACGTGTATGATACCGGGAGCGATCCGCGCCTCGGACCTTGAAACCAATCATTCTAATTGAATAGTAAAATGTGTGTCTTCACAATAAGGTATGTATATTAGATTGTGTAATTAGTACATAGGCTCCTTGAGAGCATCGCTGGTAAAGAGCTTGGTTTGTAACCAAGAGGTCATGGTATCAAATCATGTAGTGAGCACTTGACCTCATTTTTGTTTTATTTTAACAACTAGGGCATGTCCGCCGCGTTGGGTGTACCGACTGCACTCCAAAGCAGGACTTCTAATATAAAAGACACTTCTCACGGATAAACTGCATGCATTTTACTCGAGAGGCCTTATTGTGTATGAGAAAATACGAAACCACCCTTTTGGAGGAAGAAAGAAACCATCACCTTTTTTCTTCAATGTTTTGAGAAACAGCCGTCGGATTTCGCTCCAACCAGTCACCTTCCACAAGAAAACCTCCGCTATTCCGGCCATCACAACGCCGTCACTATCTTCGAATCTCTACGATCAAGCAATCGAACGGTGGGACACTTAACCACCAATAATTCTCGACACCGAAGGTCGTAGGATGTGCATGCACGAAATCTATGGAGGTAATTGTCCTTATCTTATTGTGCACATCTCCATTTTAGGAATTTAGGCCTAGAATCACGTGTGATTGACTTGCATGCAAAGATTTCAGAATCGGAAGCGTTGGAAATGTGAACATTGATGTTCCCGTTTGTCGAACCTTGAAATCTTCACATGGAAATCGTTGCATGTGCATGATTAAGGTAGAAATTCACAATTTGAGTCGATAGCATAAAACTAGATTAGGTTATATGCTTGTGATGGAATGTATGCAAAAAAATTTGAGTTTCGGACTGAGAAGGAGAAGACAATGGGCTATGAGTTTGGAGGAACTCACTACAGCGACCTTGAAACCTCGTTGCAGTGAGGTCCCTCCTGAGCCACTCGCTGCAGCGAGATTTCCAGGCCAAATTGGCTTTGGAAAAAATCGTTGCAATTACTGTGTCAATGAGCTTACAGAGCTCGCAGCTGAGCTGCCCTCGACTATACGTCATAGCTACAAGTGTAGAACTAGAAGTGGATCTAGAACTAGAAAAGGATCCAGACTGTAACTGTGACAGCCTAAATTTCGGCACCCTAAAACCCGTGCCATCAGCACGATCCTCCAGACCGTGCCCCCAAACCTATGCACGGAACATTGATATAACAAGCAATGATAATAAATAAAGTAAATACTTTTGTAAAGCAGAAAAGTTAATATGGCCAACTGGCATATGCAAAAGACAGTTCTACTTTCATGCTACTGCATGAATAGAGAACTGACCCGAACCATTGGTGATAAACTGATCACCCCAGATGGTTCGCCAAAAGAATAATCCAATTTAATTACATGTTCATCAAAATAAGGGGCTTGACATACCAAGCCGTACAATTAGCTCTCAAAACTACTCTCTGTCAAAGTACACAACAGAGTCTCCTAGAAGAAGTCCTCGGGAGGAGGCTCCAACTCGTCTCCAGGCACAAAATCCGAATCACCCAGATCAACGTCTCCCGAAGCCTCAGCTGCTGCTATCAGTGAACCTGCGACGTATAGTCTAAAGGGGTGAGCTACATCCTAGCTCAATATGGAACAAACACAATGAACATATAAATCAAAACTCACATGTATTCCATGATATTCTAAGCATGGTGAGTCTGCATTTGCTGGAAAACTGTTTAAAAACTGATGATTTACATTCAAGTTTACTATTAATTTATCATGAATGACACTAAACAGGCCTAAAGTAAAACTTAAATCTTCAACTTAAGTAATCCCCGAGCAATATAGCATCGAGCCCCGATAGAATACCCACCATCGTCGCCTAAATAGACGGTTATAAATAATATATTCCCTAGGAATACTACCCAAGCCCCTTTCTCACTAGGCGGCGGGATTAAATATCACTCAACATCCCTGGGATGTGCTTACGGTTACGGATAAACCTCCGTACTGGTGTACGGATTGGACGTCGTACTGGTCACGGATATCCTGCCGCGTTAGTCTTGGGTATCCCGCCACGTCGGTGGGGTATTCTAAATAAACCTCAAATAATAAAAATAGCATGTGCTTTACATATAGTTATTCACCGTATAAAGTGCTATCTTATATCAGTTAGGCCTCAACAGTAATTATTCAATCACATATACATCCCTGGGATGTATATCTTACTCGCATTATACTTGATGCCTTTATTACTTTCCCATCCCCTAGGGATGTCTCATATAATTAGATTACTTGATCTTAATCACTTGCATCACACAGATGCCTTTTTTACATTTTTGGTGTTACACACACACCCATTTTCACAAAGCTTTTCATGGTTTAAACAACTTCAAATCTGATAATTATATCACTACATACATGCTCTTGAAATTAAAGTACATGTTCAGGGTGTTCCCTACCTCAATTCTCTGAAGATCCAAGCATCAAGGTCCCACACGGCTCCTTATGCTCGCTTTCACACGTACCACCTATGGTACATCATAACACATGCAATACATCACTAAGGATGTAATAAAGAAGGTCCTAGACCCTCCATCAATCTCAAAGTAAAATTCAAAAGTCAACTGAGTCTGCCAAAATCGATTAATCGATTCCCAAAATCGATTAATCGAAACCTAAATCAATTAATCGATTCCCAAAATTGATTAATCAAAATCTAAAATCGATTAATCGATCCCAAATCGATTAATCGAAATCCCTGGCATAGCAAAGTCGATTCTCAAATCGAGTAGTCGAAATCCGAAATTGATTAATCAAAATCCAAAGTCGATTAATCGATTCCTCAACTCGATTAGTCGATTTCCCCAGGTCATGTTTCTCTAGCCACTGGAGGTACCCAGTCGATTAGTCGATTTCCAAATCGATTAATCGACCTTCCAAATCGATTAATCAAAATCTAATTTGATTAATTGAAATCGGGCATCCTTGACTTTTCAACTTCTGGGCCAAAATCGATTAATCGAACCTCTATTTCGATTAATTAATTTGGCCAGATTCAGCCCCCTTCCGAGCTGTTCTTCCAAAACTCATTCCTTTTCTTTTTCTCTCTTTTTCTAAGTCTTTAATCTATCATATTAACTATGCTAGACTGAGTTTAGCTCATCAATTCTCTAGGTATTGAAATCTAATACAACTTACCTCAATCAATCTCAAATTGATCAAGATCTAGGTTGGAATGGCTAGGGCTCCAGCTTTTGCTTCAACGATTCCAACACGTTGAATCCGAATTCAATGCTCTAATCTCATCTTGATTTTCATTAACTCTACTTCCATAACTCCTCTTTACTCTCTCTCTCTCTCTCTCTCTCTCTCTCTCTTCTTAACTCTCTCCTCAACAACCAACAAAAAGGAAAACTAGGGTTATTAAAACCCTTATATCCTCTCTTGGCTTTGGTGTTAAGTGCATACACCAGAGATAGGTGTATGTGACTGTAACTTAACACTATACTCTACACTTAGGTCACACTAATCTCACATTAATACATAACTTCATGAGTCCACTATTTGACCATCATTTGGTCAAACCCATGACCAGTCGGGCATGGATCCCGAGGTCACAGTTAAATGCTCAATTTTTCGGGATATTACAATAACCCAGAGGAGGAGGAAGAGCTGCCACCCGAGAAGTTCTTCCCTTGATCACTCTTCTAGATATTGGATATAGTGTGGACAGTGTACTTTTGATGCTTAGTATAATTTATGTTTTTCCTGTATAGTCTTTGAATAGTTTTAAACTATGTTTAGGTGACGGTCAGCCATCACCGGTGGTCTGTATAGTTTTGTTATTTTGGGAATGATGGAAAAATCTTTTGTTATAATGCCAACTAGTTTTGCCGCTTTGCTTCCGCGCTTACGTAGACTTACCGAATGCTTGGTGGCCCGATCTTTCAAATCATCTATTTAGGGGAAGATCGAGCTATCACTAAGGTATCAAAATACCTCGATACCAAAGAAAACTCTATAACCAGATTGTGTTTTACGATATGATAGTACGAGTTTTGGGTAAGAAAATTTGGGCCGTCACAATCTGGTTCACATCAGTTAATTATTTTTTGAATGTAGTACACTTAGAGATCTGATTGGTATAATTAGAGCTATCTTTTAAAGGAAATATTGGGTATTGGAGGACTTAGGTCAAGGGAAAACTTCATCTTAGCCATCAAATTTGAAGTCATGATCTGCATATGTTTAATGCAAAAGATTGGCACAAAATAAAATCTCTAATATAGGATTCAAAGCAGTCAAATATAGATGAGCTGATGGCCATTTATTGTGTTCAGTCATATGATAGAGAATGAAGATCTTTAGATTGTGACATTTAAACGAATTCGATCTCCACATTTATAGGAACATGTGCAATGCACGTGCACTTTTACTCGTCTTTTTCTCCTTAAAAATACCCCTATATACCATATTTACCTTTAAAATACCCTATATACCCTTAATTTTCCTAAATTTTCAACTGAAAACATTCTCTAATTATCTCTCTCCTTAAAAATCTTACATCTCCTTAAATATAGGATATCTCTTGTTTATATTTGGAATTATCATAGTTGACAATTTGCACGTCTTTTAGATAAGATTCCATTGAAATTTCGTAAGAAATAGATTTCTTAACTTTTTGTAAATACTTAAATTCACTAATTACTAATTACTAAATACTAATTACAGACAACTAATAAACATAAAACTTATATGTAACAAATGCTTTAGGTTGGTGTTAGCATATGTGAAATTACCGCATAGAAGAAAAAAAAGTCACATTCAGTGAATGTGTAGAAGAGGTAGCAATATTTCTGATGATGGAGATTGTTTTTCATCCATATATTAGAGGTTAAGCACATGAAATTGAACTTGAGACTAGTTTGAATCAGATTGAACTGGAGATTGCTTTGAATCAGATGATGGGGTTCTTTTTCATCCAAATATTTGACATAATAGATCTTGAGATTATAGGCATACAATTAGACGGTTGTATTTTGATCCCACATGACACACATTGCAAAAAAATAACATGATCATGGACGCACATCAAACGTGGTTCTCCGATCACTTATTAAGACGTCCATCACGTAGAATCAATATCTTACTGTCCTATGGTAGGACCATGATCTCAATATCTATTGTCTTGAAGATTGTGACAAAAAATGATCTCCACCCTTGATTCAAAGCAATCAATGGTTTAAGCATGTGAAACCCAAGTTGAGACTCCTTTGAGTGAGACGATGGGGATTTTCTTTCATCCAATCCTCAACATTATAGATCTTAGATCACAATCCTACTATCAAACAATAATATTTTGATTTCATGTGGTGCACGTACCTAATTATGAACATGATCATGGGCATACATCAAATATGGTTAACGGATCACTTTTTAGGAGGTTTGCCACGTGGAACCCAAATCTTACCTTCTGATGATAGGGCCATGATCTCAAGATTTATTTTATCGAAGATTGGGACTAAAAATGTTCACCACCATCTAATCCAAAGTAGTCATTTATTTAACTTTGTGAAACCTAAGTTGAGACTGCTTTGAATTAGACGATGGAGATCATTCTTAATCATGTACATCAAATGTGGATCTTGAATAACTTTTTAGGAGGTCAGCCATGGAAAGTCAAAATCTTACCATCTAATGGTAGGACAATGATCTGTACTGTTTGTTCCATGCAGTCAACGGTTCAATCACATGAAACCCGAGTTGAGACTGATTGAATCACACGATAGAGATCATTGTTCATCCAAACCTTCAACATAATAGATCTTGAGATCATGGGTATACCATCAAACGATATTTTGATTTCACGTGCCACATATCCTTAAAAAAGGAATATGATCATGGGCATACTTCAAATGTTGCACTCGACCCACTTTTCGGAAGGTCTGCCATGTGGAATTAAATCATACCATCTGATGTAAAACCATGACCTCAAGATCTATTGTGTTGAAGATTGAGACAAAAAATGATCTCCCCTATTTATTTTTTTACATGGGTGTACGTAATAGATAATGAGATCATGGGTCTACTATAAGACGGTTAGACGTTATGTTTACTTTTTTGGATGTGTACCACATAGAATCAACATCTGATCTGATGGTAGGCTCATAATCTCATGATCTATTGTCTCAAGATCAGGATGAAAAAAGGGTCTCCATCATGCACTTCAAAGGGAGTCAACTGATTTTACTTAAGTGAGGTGGTTGTTACATTAGTATCATGGTAACACTGGCCTTTTCTAAACAAGTACCTTTATTTACAACTAGAGATTCTTTCTTCTTACCTCGACTGTCACATGCTACATTGTTGCATGGTTTGAAAGATCTTGCCTGTTTTGAATGATCGCCTATGGGGATGGTTTTTCGTGAGAATCTTCCACACACACTACCAAAAACAAGACTATCAGCACAACCAAAAATTGCCGCTATTAACAAAAAACTTGTTGCTAGTAGCCTTAAGAGACTGTAATAGTTTTTTTGTTAATAGCGGCAGTTTTTTATAATCAATACCACTAATAGTCTCATTTTTTGTAGTGACATAAGATGTGAGCCCACCATCAAACAAATAAAATATTGATTCCATGTGACACTTCCCAAAAACTGAACACGATTATTGGTGGACATCAAACATGTTTCTCGGATCACATTTCAAGCTAAATTTATTGTATCAACCTTTGAATATTTTAAACAATTATAAAAAAAGATATTATAAATTTTAAATATGTAATCATGCGAGGCTTCATATGTTTGCCTGATTTTTTTGAGATAATCTTATTTGAAACCCTCAAGGTGTGGAAGTTGTAAAAGCCAAAATTCCCTTTTATTTTTAGCGGTTTAAATTATGATGAACATCATACTAGATTTAATCGGTTGAACTTGACTTCTTCCAAAAATATTATAATTTTACATAAAATAATATATATTATAAACATAGTGACAACTTTTGTTTTCAACAATATTTTGGTGGGGGTTCATTTCGTTTCATTTTGGGTACAGTTTTTGAAATTTTTTTATAAAATTATTATTTGTTATTTAAAATAGATAGCCAAAAATTAAAAAAATAACTATTTCCGTTGAAATTAATGAAATTTTGCTAAAATTAACAAAATTTTCTGAGAAATCACCGAAATTTCATTGAAAGTTTCATTCGACCCCTATTTTGATGAATTTCAAAATGCCAGTATGATGGTGGGCGCATAATCTATAGATCTATTTTGCAGAATAATGGGACAAAATATGATCTTTATCATGCGATTCAAAGGCATGGTCTTAAGCAAAATAACAACATTTTATTAGAAAGTTAAATAATTGCACTCAAGTCGACCTGACCTGAAACTTGACCCGACCCGATAAAAAACACATATCTTTTCTACTTTTTTAGATATAAATATTGGATAGGGTTAGGTCGACCCGACCTAGCAGATACCCAACCCGTCAAAACCTCTTGGTTGACCCAACCCGACCTTCAGGTCGGGTTCAATGTCTCATGCCCGACCCAACAAGTCAACTTTATGTTTCGCACCCGATAAAATATCGGGCCGGGTATTAGGTTGACCCAACCCATTGACAACCCTATTACAAAGAGTACCACTATTCCTATTCCAAAAGTTTGCTTCCTCACCCCATCTCTTCCAGCCGGCATGCATTGACCGACATTGAAATCAGATGATGGAGATCATTTTTCTTCTTCATCTTCCGCATAATGCATCTATGTACATCATGGGCATACCAATAGGCAATCATTTTTTTTTATTAAACATAACCCACATTCCATAAAAGTGATCCTAAAATCATGTGACACACATCACACTCAAGCATGATTTTACGGTCAGTTTTTGTGATGTGTATCATGTGTAATTAAAAAATGGCAGTCTGATGGTGGGCTCATAATCTATAGATCCATTTTGTAGAAGAATGGGATGAAATATGATCTTTATCATGTGATTCAAAGGCAGTCAATGCATGCCGGCTGGAGGAGATGAGGGAGAAAGCAGTCTTTTGGAGTGAGTACCCTATTAAAAATTACTCATTACATGGTCTTTAGCATAATAACAATATTTTATTAGAAAGTTAAATAAAAATTAATGAAACACTATAATATATTTGGAATAAGATGGTCTTAATTCTAATTTAAATTAGAGTCCCTCAATGGATCTGAGATCATAGCCTTATCCTCACATGGTCAGTTGTTGAAACTACGTGACACACATCTCAAAAAGTGAGCGTGAACCACATTTAATGGTACACTCTAATCACATTCACTTTTTGACATGTGCGCTATATGAAATTAACATTAGACTGTCTATGGTAGGCCTATGACCTCAAATCCTACTGTGTGGAAGATGGAAAAAATAATCTCCATCTTCTATTTCAAAACAATCAACCTAATTTAGTTTGCTTAAATGGTGTAGCAATAACAAAAATCAGTGTGACGGTAGCATTCATTTTTTTTATTTAGGTTGTTTATTGGGCACACCTAATGAAATTTAATTCTGTTTTAATTTTTATTATCTATGTTGTAATGGGTACCATGATATTTTAGGGTTACATGACAACGGTACTAAGTTCGAATTAAATTTTTAGTTCCCATAAAAAGTTTGGCCATTCACACTCTAAAGGAGCTGATTCTGAGTAAAGGTTATTATCTGAATGGTCATTCTTGGGCCACAATATTAGGCCTTATAAGTGATCGAGCTCAGATTGACCCTGTTTCTTAACACTTTACAATGAAACCTAACCCAAACTCATCCGAACCTGTTTGGGTTGGATCTAAGCAACATTTTTTAAGCTCAAACTACAAATGTGCAAGGCATGAAGCAAATTTTTGTGCCTGAATAAAACTTGGGCCTCTCATATCGTCCATGAACAAGGTATTGCTCAAAGATTATGATACACCTCATCTCTACCTAAAATTTAGTGTTGATTGCTAACCCCCTCATAAATGCATTGCATTCACACTATACAAACTTTAAACCCATAATAATAGTAGGGCTATCATAGGTCAGGTCAACCTAATACGCGACTTGCTCGACCAAGATTTTTTACTAAGTTGACACATAAATTTGACAATCGGTACCCGATCTTTTATCTATGAAAATCATGGAAAATAGGGGGGCTTTTTTCAAATCGGGTAGGGTCTTTCAATTTGGGTGAGGTCAAGCTAGAGGTTTGAGTATGATCTAATAAAATATCAGATACAAAAATTTGGTGGTTAATTCTTACCTTCCAATCAAAACTGGAATAAAATTTTAAATTAAAGAATAATCAAAGTTCAACTTAAGATAAGTTGATGGAACTCCCATCAACACTCTTTTTAAATAAACCTTCATTTGTACCCACTGAATCTTTGAGGGCACCCATTTAAAAACCTATATACTGATTTGAATCACAAAATATAGATCCTTCCTCATCCTAATCCTAATCCTCCACACAATAGATCTTGAGATGATAGGTGTATCCTCAACAACTAATTTTTACTATCTTATTTGATGAAAAAAATAAAAATTGAGAAAAGTTTATGTGCATCCAAAGCTTCTATGAACACACTTGATAGATTAGTATATTGTTGTCTATGATTTACATTTATCTCCACCAATATAGTCAATAGATTCTAAGTGTAGGTGCTCAAAAAATTTGTATGTTCAAAAATTTTGCGGATCTCATATTGAAAAAGCTCCTTAAAAAAAGTATAATTTCAATTACTAAATAATTTTAATTTTCTATCGTTTACCATTAATACTATTTTTTTTTATCTTCAATAAAATTATTTTAATTTTAAATTTGTCTTGCACAATCACATGTAAAGCATAGATAAAAAACCTTAAATCAAATTTAATAAGTTATATTACCGATATTAATTAAATTTTATAAATTAACACACGCAACACCCGTGTATATTTACTAGTTACTATTTAAAGGAAAATTAAGAGTTGAAAGTTTTTGTCAATTTAGGAACTTTTAGGAACAAAATATCCCTCTAAGCGTTATTTACCTCAAAAATAAATCAGTTGTAACCCCTACTTATTTTTTTATTAAAGATAAAACCCTTATGCCTATAAATTAGGATTCTAGATGGGATATTATCGCATTTGAGCATAAGTTGGCCAACTAATCAAGTACCAAAAATCTGACATATTTAATGGTCGTCCAAGTTAGACGTAGCTTGAGAGTATTTGGAAATTAGAATATTTTGAAAAAAAAGTTTTCTTTATTTAAATGCCACGATGTTTTCTTTTCAATTATCAACACAATGGATCTTTAGATCATGGGCTTACGGTTAAATTTTGATTCCCTATCGCAATTTTCTCGAAAAATGAAGGTGATCAATGGTTTTAACACGTGAAACTAAGGTTGAAAAGGAAGAGTCATTGATTGAAAATAGAGGTACCCCGTTTCAAAATAGAGGTACCCCTGCTGAACTGGCACCGGTGTGTTGTGGCACCGGTATATATGTTGTCGCCATCATGGTTCACAATTTCATCTGATTATTCAAATTATCGGCCGAAATTTTTCGATTTCGGTCCACACCGAAACAAAATCAAGGTCCAAAATTTTAGTCAAAATAATATATGGAAGGGAAATTTTTGGGCGAAATTCAAAATTTCGGTTTCAGTCATGCCCGAAACCGAAAATGAAACCAATATTTTGATCCTTGGTCGCCAGTGGGTTTAGAATATTTTAAAGGTACCTTTTATTTACAAACCTAGATTCTTCCTTTTCAACATACTTTACGTATTAATTTAAAATGTTGATTATTTTGAATCAGATGATAGAAGATCATTTTTTCCCACAATCTTCTATCAAATGGATCTTGAGATCAGGGGTCTACCATCAGACGATCAAGATTGTAGATGAAACACATAACACAAAGTGAACATGATCACATCATACATCAAATATGGCTCTTCGATCACATTTTCAGATTTGCGTCATGTGGAGTCAAAATTTGAGTGTCTATTGATAAGCCTGTGATCTGAAGATCCATTGAGTGAAAGATTTGAGCCAAAACCAACCTACATCATTTGATTAATAGCACTCAACAGTTTAAGCATTTGAACCCAAGCTGAGAAGAATCTTGGGTTGAAATTTAATGCACCCTATTTTAAAATGGCTTGCGTTAGTAACATATTGCTTTGGATCTGACCATAGAT
The DNA here is from genome assembly GCA_021018995.1 of Chloranthus sessilifolius. NCBI lineage: Eukaryota > Viridiplantae > Streptophyta > Magnoliopsida > Chloranthales > Chloranthaceae > Chloranthus > Chloranthus sessilifolius. The sequence goes on from CM037585.1 coordinate 99,092,541, forward strand.
ATTGTTTTTCACCTCAATCTTTCACACAATTGATTCCATGTGTGTAACGACTCTAATTTTCACTAATGTTGAATCATTGACCTTAGTTGAGAATGTGACAATTTTGATCCGTTTGACTTATGTGATGGCGCCTCAAGCCCACCTTTTTAGACCGGCCTATGTATTGGCACAATATATTTAACTACATATATACTCTCGACTATGTATCAATAATAATAATGATTATAATTTTGAAGTTAAAGCGGGTGTTGCACACGATCCGAACTTGAGACCGAATAGAGCTTGAGCCCACCTTTCAATGCACTATGATGAGGGAACACATGGGCTAAAATAAAAGGGTACATAGGTAAGCGGCCATAGATGCGTGTACCATGACAAATTAGTGGGGTATGTCACACCCAATCCAAACCCTGTCTTTAATTGTGCAATTATTGTAAAATAAATAAATAAGCAAGTCATATAGAGAGAGGAGTGTGAGGTTTTAGGTATGGGCTCTTTGTAGGACAGTGTTGGTGCCCAACACAATAATTCAACCCACTATCCGCTCTAACTCAACCCACTACGCAAAGCCCAACAAACGGTTTTTACCCTGCTTCTTAATCCGTACACAATTCTTATCTCTACGCTGCCCCTAAATCGTGGGCTGCCCGAAGCACCCCCTCATTAAGCCCAATTAGAGTACCAATGGGACTCTTGTCTCTAAAGAAATCGCAGGCAATCCGGGGCGCCCTATCGCTCTACCTCCTTGATCTACCTTAGAGCAAGAGAGACCTCATTTTAAAAATCTCTCTCTCTCTCTCTCTCTCTCTCTCTCTCTCAAGACTTCCTCTCTCACCCACAAACCCAAGAGTAACCCCAAGCAATCCCATACTGCAACGTCTTCTCTTTCAACAACCACTGCTACGTCCATCTCATCAATCATCTTCCTAGTGCCGCCATCAAATAGCCACATCCACTGACACCCTTCACCTTCTCCACTAAGTAGCCCCATCACTTGCATCTTCACAAGCCCGTTCGTTGTCTTTGCAAACGGCTACGAAACCCGTCGCTGCCTGAGACGAACCAAGGCAGGGAGTCTTCTGAGAGGAGGATTCGAATCAAAAGCGACTCTTTGGACTCCAATCTCTTAAACGCGAGCGGCCGGAACACACGTGGACATGCTTCAACATGCGAGTACCTTCCTATCTGTCTCAAACTACCCGGTCACACCATTAAGGGGACACCGATCGCTATCGAATCAGAAAATATTATAAAAATTAGTTTTAAGGTCACCTTCACGGATTTATGAGACCCTTGTGGTCAAAGGATTGACCTCATGGTGAAACCCTGAACGGGATACCATTTCGATTTTGGCTCGGGCATCAATCGGGCGAAAAAGAAGTTAAGGGCACAAAAATTCTCTAAAATCATACGTGCTCGTGTGTCCGTTAACAGCCACCGATGGGTGGCCGCTGGGGTCGGTGAATAGCCAATGAAGGATGCCTTTTCGTGTCAGTGATCAGCCACTGACGGGTGATTTCTAATTGCGCTCCCTATTGAATGAGAACACCTTTTTGACCTACCTTTGAACGCACAAATCTCACGTGTTGTTTTTGGATTAGGGTTGACAAAAGACATCCCCTTAAAAATTGATGCTCTATCCATATGACGTCTCAAATTGTCCTGAATGATTTTCCTTGCACATATTTTAATGCTCTCAAAATTGATGTTTATGGTGTAACACTTTGAATTATCTTAACATGTTTTAAATATCTAAATATATGAACAATATTATGCACCTAGATTCAATTTTTAGAGTCAACCTCGCTGACTATGACCTGAGGCCGAAGAACCCTTGATAACAAAATATCCAAAAATTCCCACATTACGAACCTGGTGTGATAAGAGTAGTAAATAAGTTGAGACCCAACGACCGAGTCTCTCCAAATATATCCTTATGCCTGGATGGTTCTCAAATAGGTTCAACTCAATCTTTATTGATGTTTGATTTCAGTGGGCTGGGCCAATCTATTAGGCCATATGAGTTTAAAAGAAACTTAGGTGAGTTTCAGTCTGCTCAAGCCTATGTAAATCTGATTTTTGTTTGAGTCTATATTAAATTGGGTTAGGTTGGGTCACAAGTCCATTTGGGCCATAAAATATTTCTCAAAGTAGCTGAGTATTAATAAGTTCATCTCGATCTCCTAAGAAATCCAGATCATCCAAGAAATGGGTGTGGTGAACTTTACCAAGAACAAGGTACCTGGTGACTCTTAAATTATACATTGTCTTAACTGATTGCAAGCGTACAATGGTGAGTGCAACATTAGTATAGGATCGTTCCCACGAGGAAGGCTTTGATCTGAAAAACTTTTATTTGTCTTTAAAGAATAAAGAATTATTTATTTAAACTAAGATGTAGAAAATAAATCTATTCTATGAATTTAAAATACCGTTACACTATTTCTCAAGTTTTATAGATGTTAGGCGTCAATTAAAATCTAAACTACTCTCGAAATCCTAATCTAATCATTAGCCTTCTAGATTCTAGTCGTCAATTAAAATCTATCAGTTCTCAGATATTTATGTGCATGAAAGTAAATTACATAAATTGAAAGACAAGTAAATTGCCGCTACACTAATCTTTTGAAATTTTCCTTAGTCATCAATTATGATTGAAAATCCTTAGATACAGACTACTCTAAATTGCATAAAATAAAAGACAGGAAATTAAAAATACTACAAATTAAATCTATCTTACGATTGATCTTCCAATTCTCAATCACAGTTGTCAATTGATCTCGATAAACCTTGGATACTTATTCTAGGTGCCGAGCTCTTTTATTTATAGAACTATAAGAGGTCGGTTACATTATTCTTAGATTCTAAATAAAGTAAACTACCTTAACTAAGTTTTCTAAAATTCTAAACTTTCTAATCTTAATCCTTCTTGCTTTGATTGGTAGGTGCATGTGGGACTTCTTTTCCTGATTTTTAGTAGCAGTGATTCTCGCCAATCTTCTCAGATCCGTAGAGTGCATATCTTCTAATTTTAGAGTTCACAATTCTGTGCATGGTTGTACATCTCTCACGTGACCTTCAACAGTACTTCATCAGCTGTATTGTACAAAATCGAGCATACGATTTTGTTTGGTTCTTTGTTTCTTCTATTCAACTTCTGCTCGATCACTCATAATTCACTCTTTCCCTTCAGTCTTCTTCTTAGCAGAAATCGTAAATTACGATTCCTTCTTGTTCTTCTGTTTTAGCTCTCGATTTCATTTCGACTGACTCCTGAGCTTCACGATTTCGATTCAATAGCTTTGAGAATGGGTGCTTTAGCTATGATTCTTTTGCAATCTTTTTTCTTATTGCTTTATGAGTTCACTTTGGTAAAGATGAGCACTTTTGTTCTTTTCTGCTTACTATTCTAACTATCTGCACATTCACACATCATTAGTAGCAAATTGGGGGTTAACATCACTTAGTTAGGGGCATCAAAATGGTAAATTATGTGACTGATCACACCCCAAACTTGAATTTTGCTGGTCCCTAGCAAATAAGAAAAATAATTATAATCTAACTAAAAATTTAAATGTCACTTTCGTAGGGAGTACGATTGAATTTAGCGGATGCAGCAAGCCTTTAAACCCCTAGGTGATCCCTAGTGGAGGAGTGATGTCTCCTGAAAGTTTCCAATGAAGTTACCTACAAACTTCAAATATATATATATATATATTTTTTTTTTTTTTTTCAAAACAAACTTTTTAAAACCCTAAACTACTTTTATACATTAATTATTCATCACATGTGTGACAGCCCGATTTTCGGCATCCCGAAATCCGTGCCATCTGCACGACCTTCAAGATCGTGCCTTAAATTCATATCATAATTCGCCAATATATACAGCCAAACTGTAATTGCAGCACATGCAAACAATCTAAATAAAAATAAGAAGTTATAGGATAGTTGATCCTACAAGGCTGTCCCTGTTCCATGCCAATTCATGGACATAAGGACATACCCAAAAGTTTAATGACAATTATTCTTCTTAAATAGTTTACCAAGAGACAGTATTTAAACCTTCCAAATAATGAGGTTCGATATATCATGTCATACACAGTACTCTCTCAACTCACTCTTAGGGTGTGCAGCGGGTTTCCTAGAAGAATTCCTCAGGAGGAGGTTACTCTCTTCGATAGTACGGACTCCGATGCCCTTGGATTAACTTCACCTGAAGTCCCTGCCGCCGCTAGTCCTTGACCTGTGACGTATAGTCTAAGGGGTGAGCTACATCCTAGCTCCGTAGGGAAAACAAAAGAACATATAGATCATCCTTCACACATATGTAATAAAACATAAATTTTCAAGAAAATATTTATGTACAACAATTTGGATAACAGGAATAACTCAATGGTTCCAATCACTACTTATCATGGCTTTGTTTAATCTCTTTATAAGTTTGTTTGTGAACTTGGCCAAATCACTTAAATCTTAACTTAATTAATCCTCGAGCAATATAGCATCGAGCCCCGATGGAATACCCGCCATCGTCGTCTAACTAGACAGTTGTTATGTGTATTCCACAGGAATCTTGCAGCCCTTCCTCATAGGTCTATTCTCAATCTACATCCCTCGGATGTTATAATTATGTGGATTGGCGCCGTGCAGTCACGGATATCCTGCCGAGTCAGTCGTGGGTATCCCGCCACGTCGGTGGGGTATTCTAATCAACCTTAAATAACAAAAGTATCAATGTGCTTTACATATAGTTATTCACCGTGATTGTGCTAAATATATTACATTAGGCCTTATCACGTTATCTTTGTTTCTCTGTTTGTTTTGTTACGCATCCCTGGGATGCCCCATGCTTCTATTTCACCTTTCTTTGATTTAACCACATTATCTTTCGTCCCCTGGGGACCTCAGGATTTTCCACATTGGAACACACACACACCCTTATCATGAGGATTTATGAAATATACACTATTTTAATGGGCTATACTACACATATGAGTTCACAGAATAATGCACATGTTTCGAGAAAATTCCCTACCTCGACGAATCTCAAAGCACGCTTGTCCTTAGAGGGTTATAATGCATCAACCTACATTTAAAAAGTAGTTTTAGAACGATCCAAGGTCATTGGGGTGTATGACTCCCAAGTTTCTTATATTAGAAAAACCCAGATCTGGGTGGCCACCAGACCTCGCTCGCGCGGCCATTTATCCTCGCTCGAGCGGTCACTTGACCTCGCTCGAGCGGTCAAATCGAGATCGCTCGAGCGGTTAAATCGAGCTTTCGAATTTTACTGTGGACCCTCGCTCGAGCGAGCTCCCCTTTAGTTTTAGGGACCGCTCGAGCGAGCCCAGAGCCATACTTTTCTATGTTCATCCTCGCTCGAGCGAGCCTTTTTAGACCGCTCGAGCGAGGAACAACGATTTGTCCCTCGATCAAGATCGAGAACAAACGTCCATCCTTCATTTAACCTTATTCTTATACAAAGTAACATTTAGCCAACATCCTTCCTACTTATTTAAAACATTCCTAGGCATCTATCATGCTTTTAACGCATTTACCTCGACGATGAATCATGCACCGTCCGATTTATGATTTAAATATCTACTAGGCTATCCGGCCTCCCTGGTTCGTCCCCCGTCGTTTCCTCTGATCTCCTTTGCCGACCTAAGTCCCAACGAACCCTAGTTCTCTACCAGGCTCTTTTCTTCTTTCTCTCTATATTCTCCTTCTCTCTATTTAGGTTAGAATAGATTTACGTAAAGGTTCTTCTCTATCTCTTTCACTTTTATATCTAAATTTTTGGGATAATACTAGTGTGTTTCCCACGTACACACTTAACGTATGTGGGTCGTTTTTGGTCTCCTTGTGAAACACATACACCTATGTGTAAGTATGTGCCGTGCACAGATCTCAAAAATCTGGGTTGTGACAATCACCCCAACTTATAAGATTTTCGCCCTCGAAAATCGATATTATTTTCTTAACCAGGTACCACTTCGGTCATACGACTCGCATATCAAATTAGAAATTCACATAAATTGCCGCGTTTTGCAGTAACCAGTGCTGGTCATGCCCACAATTTTCTATACAACAAAAACGAAACAATTAACCAAAATATTATCGATATCTCATCCGTAAATATTTATCATCTACCCAATCAAAACCTTGTGACATTCATGTCACGATAGTTTGAAGAAAAATTTAACCTACATATCAAAGTTTCAAAATATTACATGCCAAGTGTTCAAATGTTTGTTACTATCTAATCCTCATCCTCTTCATAGTCGTCGTCGTCGTCGTAGTTCTCGCCATCGTCGTCGCCATCGTCCACGTGGTAATTTGTGGTACCTTGTGGCGCTCCTCGTAGTCGGGCCGGAGCTAGATCCTCCAAAAATAGCGTCCCCCATGGCACCTCACATGTAAGAGCTGGTATGCAGCCCATGAGGTCTATGAGTAGCGCCTCCTGGAACCTCTGATGCAACCTGATCTCCCTCCCTTGCTGAAGGATCTCCCGCATCATGCCCGTGTCAGTAGTGGGTATGGGCTGCGGTATTGAGGTAGAGGAAGTAGTCGGTCCTGCCGGTGCTTGATGGGTGGCTGATCGGAGACTGTCGGTCTCTCTTTTTGTCGATTTGGTTTGGAGGCTCTTAAGGTTTCGGCTCCAATCTTGGGCGAGGTATGGGACGACGTTGTCGGTGAGGAACAACTTGTCCTCCCGAATCCTAAATCCTCCCTTCCCATTTCGCGAATCCAAGAGTCGGGAAATCAACCAAGCATAAGGTAATCGGTTGATCGGTGGAGGGACAGCACCCCTTACATTCCTTTTGTAGGCATGCGCCATGCCTTTTATGACAACCATAGGTGCGTTGATCCACCTATTGTGAAATGCGGTATGTAGTGCTCGCAAGAACGCATCTCGGCGTTCTTGGTCATGGCCGGTTGGGTGCAAATTCTTTTTGAAGATAATATCTAAAAGCCACATGCGCGGCGGTAATTGTGATCGGGTGATGGATTGTCCCAAGGCGGACCTGCCGCCAGTGATGTCGGAGACTATCGTTGGGAAATCTACGTTCCCAGAAAAAGGTGGTAGGATGAGTGGGCTAGGGGTGTAGATGTGAGGACATTTCATGATTGAGGAAATGTCGGCACATCTGAAAATTAACTCATTACCATCGATGGTAACGAGTATGGCATCCTCATCAACGCTCAATTGTAGGGTCTGGTAAAACAATTTCACTAGCCTCGGGTAATACCGATCCCCGAAAGGCGTAAGCAGGGTCTTGAGCTGGTTGTTGGTGAGAAAGTCCGATGTCCACTGGTGGACGCCGGATCTCAAACAAGAGGGTGTATTTCCACTCGGCTTCAAAATTTTTTTGATCCCCACCAATCATCCAGTGTGATTGGAGTAGAGGGTGGGTTTGATGATTGTTGAGAGGTTTGTGGCGCCTTGTTGCGCGCCGGTGGCGACCGAGTCGCCATCCGTTTCTTTGGTTGGGGGTTCGGGCTTGAGGCCATTTAGTATAATAATGCTAAAAATGAAGGAAAAACTTTAGGAATAGGTAGAGTTTACCTAGGAGAATCGTCTTAACGGATCGGATTGCTCAAATCCGTTTGAAATCGGAAGGAAAATGTTTGAAATCGGCTGCCCTAACCCTTCCCCCAATCGTCTCTCTCTTTTCTCTCGCTTGAAGATGAGCAGGCTCGGCACCATATTTATAGTTCCGCCTCGCTCGAGCGGTCATTAGTCCTCGCTCGAGCGAGAACAGAATCGTAATGTCATATACTGTTACCTCGCTCGAGCGGTTATAAAGCATCGCTCGAGCGGTCTACATACCTCGCTCGAGTGAGGATTTGTTATCGCTCGAGCGAGAGGAAGTATGATTTTATGTAGTTCGCTCGAGCGGTCATAAGTGGTCGCTCGAGCGAGACCAGAAACATTTCTCTGGTACCTTCTTGCTCGTTTAGTTTCAATATATCACTAGTTTCATCAATTTAGAGTTCAACGAAAAAAAAAAATTTCTCAAACATTGTTTGAAATCAACATATCAAAAGAAAACCTACATAGCCTTCATAGTACCCGAAATTACATATTCTCAAACGAATGAAACATTCAGTTGGCAAGTTCGAACAATTTAGGATATTGTTCTCTAACATCCGCCTCACGTTCCCATGTTGCCTCTTCGGCCGGATGGTTCTTCCATCGGACAAGCACTAAGGGTATCACTTTTGTTCGCAACACCTGTTCCTTTTGATCTAAAATTTCTACGGGTTCTTCAATCATGGTCATATCTTCATGCATTTCGAATGATTGGCCGCTCAGCACGTGATCAGGGTCATTGAGATATTTTCTAAGCATAGACACATGGAACACGTTGTGTACCTGATCAAACAATGGTGGCAAACCAATGCGGTAGGCTACTTCTCCCTCCAAAACTTCAAACGGTCCAAGATAGCGGGGACTTAGTTTCCCTCTCTTCCCAAATCTCATCACTCCCTTCATCGGTGATACTTTCACAAATACATGTTCGCCCACTTTAAAGTCCACACTAGTCCGCTTGATGTCAGCATAACTTTTCTGTCTGCTCTGAGCCGCCTTTAGTCTTTCCCTGATCATGCGGACGATGGCAGCGTTATCTTCAAGTAGTTCCGGTCCCAAAACGAATTTCTCACCAATTTCCTCCCAATTGATTGGGGGCTTACTCTTCCGTACAAGGCTTCATACGGTGCCATCCCAATGCTCGTCTGAAAACTATTATTATAAGCGAACTCAATCAATGGTAGATGTTGATCCCATGATCCTTGCAATTTTAACATACATGCCCTAAGCATGTCTTCAATGACTTGGTTGACCCTCTCTGTCTGTCCGTCTGTTTGTGGGTGAAACGCCGTACTGAAATCCAACTTAGTTCCCATTCCTTCTTGGAATTTCCTCCAAAACTTTGATGTATATAATGGGTCTCGATCTGAAACAATGTTACTCGGAATCCCATGTAACCGGACGATCTCTTTCATGTAAAGTTCTGCTAATCTTCCCGCTGTGTACATCGTGTTGTACGGCAAGAAATGTGCCGACTTAGTTAATCGATCAACCACTACCCAAATGGCGTTATGCCTTTTTAGATTATGAAATCCATTGAGATAGATTCCCATTTCCATTGGTATGGGTAAAGGGCGTAATAGGCTGCGGGTGTCTATGATCGATTTTCACTTGTTGACACGTCAAACATCGTGACACGCATCTTGCCACATCTTGTTTCAAACCTCTCCACCAAGAGTTCTTTTTTGGTCTGATACATCTTTGTGCTTCCCGGATGAATCGCATAGCTTGACCTGTGTGATTCATCAAGAATCGTTCGTCGCAACTCCGCATTGTCTGGAATGCAAAGCCCCACCTTGAATGTTTAGGAACCGTCTTCTTTAAGTCAAAATTCAGAGATAGTCCCTTCATTTACATATCGTTGTATCCTTGTTAGAATCGGATCTTTCATCTGCAGATCTCGTATGTGCTCAAATATCACTGGCTTCACTGATATGTTGGCTAAGAAGGCTCCTGTGGCTTGTGGTTGTATGTCTGCACCACACAACGCTAGATCTTCCAACAACTTCCATCGATGTATACCCGAAATTAGTCTAGCCAGTTGGGCCGAACTCTTTCGACTCAAGGCGTCGGCCACTACGTTAGCTTTGCCCGGATGGTACTGTATAGAACAATCGTAATCTTTGAGGAATTCCATCCACCTACGCTGCCTCATATTCAGTTCATACGTACAGGTATCTGAGGCTTTTGTGGTCAGTGAAAATTTCAAATGTTTCTCCGTATAGATAATGTCGCCATATCTTTAATGCGAATATGACTGCTGCTAGCTCTAGATCGTGTGTTGGGTAGTTCCTTTCGTGCTCTTTCAACTGTCTGGAGCCGTAAGCTATCACCCTTTTATATTGATTTAGTACACAACCCAACCCGTTATACGAAGCATCACTATAAACTGCAAATCCTCCACTGCCTGATGGAATGGCTAACACTGGAGCTGAGGTGAGCCTCTTCTTGAGTTCTTGAAAACTCTTCTCACACGCCTCACTCCACTCAAATCTTGAGTCCTTTCTTGTAAGTCTCGTAAGAGGTCCTGATATTTTTGAAAATCCTTCTACGAAGCGTCGATAATAACCTGCCAGTCCGAGGAAACTTCGGATGTCTGTCACGGTTTTTGGTTGTTCCCAGTTCACTACTGCCTCGATCTTAGTGGGATCTACAGTGACACCATGCTTGGAGACGACATGTCCCAGAAAGCTAACCTTTTCTAGCCAAAACTCACATTTCTTTGAGCTTGGCGTCGGTGTGATGTTGGCAAAGGTTTGTAGAGCGACACGTAAGTGTTCTTCATGCTCCGTTTTCGATTTTGAGTAGATTAGGATGTCATCAACAAATACTACCACACAGGAGTCTAAGTGTGGTTTAAACACTCTATTCATCAAGTCCATAAACGACGCTGGTGCATTAAATCGGTCAAGAATGGCATCACTAAAATTCATAGTGTCCATACCGTGTTCTGAAAGCCGTTTTCTGAATGTCCTCGGCCCTGACTCTTAACTGATGATAACCCGATCTTAGGTCGATCTTGGAAAAATGTTTTGCACCCTGCAATTGGTCGAATAAGTCATCTATCCTTGGCAACGGGTATCGATTCTTCACCGTGACTTTATTCAATTGGCGGTAGTCGATGCACAACCGCATCGACCCATCTTTCTTTTTCACGAACAACACTGGTGCTCCCCATGGAGACACGCTTGGTCGTATGAATCCCTTGTCCATGAGCTCTTGCAGTTGTTCTTTCAATTCTTTCAACTCTGCAGGGGCCATTCTATAAGGTGCTTTTGAAACAGGTTCCGTTCCTGGTGCTAAGTCGATCGCAAATTCTACTTCTCTTTCTGGAGGTAATCCTGGCAGTTCTTCTGGGAATACATCTGGGAATTCTCGCACTACTGCTATCTCAGAGAAAATATTCTTTTCTTCTTTATCTTCCTTCAAAAATGCCAAATAACCACTACACCTTCACGATTAAGCGTTACGCTCTTCTGAGATATGAGTGGTACTGAGTGACCTCTCCCTTGAAATCGAAAACGATCTTCTCGTGTTAGACGGAAAACAACAACTTTATCCTTGCGTTCAGCTTTGCAATGTTGGGAGACGCCAATCCATGCCAAGGATTACGTCAATCCTTGCATGTCCAACCATATTAAATTTGCGTCTAATTCGTGGACGCGTGATCCCGAATGCTTACTACTACCGATTTGCGGACTAACTCTGTCCACTAATTCTCTGTTGGGATGGACACCGATAGCACAAAGTCCAGCGTTTAGGAATAATTTTCATCCTTTTGCAAATCTAGGGGTGATGAAAGAGTGGGTAGACCACAGGTCTATCAAGACTCATGGCGTCATGTGCTAATCGTAGCACCCTTTCTCATAAATCATAGCACCTACAATGCATGCATATACGTACATAACATATACTTAATACAAAAAATTTTCACTCTTAAGTTTAATAACAGTTATATAGATATTTATCCTAATGGAAAATTCATTCATTATCTAGAGTTGTATTGCAGACGAAATTCTTTATTTTAAAGGAGACCTCACCTTGGATAACGTCGTGTACACTCCCACTTCTTGGCGATAGCTGCGTAGGCTCTCCCTCGAATAACAGGCTTTCGAGATTGAATAGGTTGTGGCATGGAAGTTGGAGCCGGCTGTTCTTCGTCTATCTCAGGGCAATCTCTAATCATGTGGCCTATCTTGCCACACTTGAAACAAATTTCGCATTCCACCTTCTATCGGTTGTTTTGTGGGACTTGCCACATTTTGCACAAGTTTCTCTTGGTGATGGGCTGACTCTCGAAAAACCTTGTGGAGTTGTAGCCCTGTTGGAAAAAGTAGGACCTTGATACCTCATCGGTCTCCCTGATGCCAGCAACGGATAATTTTGATGAGTAGGTTGTTGTGCAGCTCTCCCATACCCTGTCTGGAATGACTGTTTCTGATTTGGTGTTATAAACCTCGGTTTCTTATATGCCGATTCATAACTCCCCGTCCTGCTCGGATCAATGCTTTCTCTACCTTGATGTTCCCTCTGACGGTATCGGTTATTGTTTTCTTCCTCCACCACCAATGCCTTACTCATTACTTCTCCATAAGTTTTCAGCTGGAAGGGCGCAACCCCTCCTCGAATGTCCGATCTTAAGCCCTGTTGGAACCTCTTCGCTTTCATCACGTCTGAGATTACGTAGTCTGGAGCGAAGCGAGCCAATCTCATGAATTCCACTCCATACTCTCTCACGGTCATTCTTCCCTGCGCTAGTTGTAAAAATTGGGTCTCCATCTGATTTCTCACAACTTCAGGAAAATATTGTTTATTGAATTCTTCTACAAATTCGTCCCAAGTCCACGGCACATCTGGAGTTTCTTGTGCTCTCGTCCGCGACACTGATTTCCACCAAGGTCCAGCTTCTCCATCTAACATGTATATCTTTTGCAGACGCTCTCATCCTCCGTGCATGTCAGTACACTAAACACCTTCTCCATTTCTCCCAACCAGTTTTCGGCGGCCATCGTGTCTGCCTGTCCTGAAAAGTTGGGAGGTCTCATTCTTCTGAACTCGGTGAATGTTGAAGCCACTGAGGGTGTAAGTCCTACTGGAGGGGTAGGTGTTCGTTGTGGTTCCGGTACTGTATGCGCTGCTAAGGACGCTGCTTGTTGTGCCATGGCAGTTGCCATGGTCTCCATTAATGCATCATTCTCGTGTTCTTCTCTTTCTTCATTTCTTTCTCTCACCCTATCTTGTTCCCTCTGATCTCGATCTTGCCTATCTAGATCTTGCCCCTCTGCTTGATTTTGGTTTCCTCCACAGCCCTTGCTCTTGGAATCTCCTGTTTCCCCAACGGCACTCTGTTGTGGGTGAGAGAACCCATCTCTCTGCAAATTCCTATCATGGCCACCCCACAGGTGGCCTCTCCCTCTAGGAAACATAACGATGCATGAGAATTCATAATCTCGTTAGTAGAAGTCCCTATATTCTGATGATATGATAGTCAGAACTATGGAAAGAAATGCTCTGATACCAAGCTGTGGATGATTTTACATCCGAAATCCGTGCCATCTGCCCACGACCTTCAAGGTGCCTTAAATTCATATCATAATTACCGATATATATACAAGCTGTAATTGACATGAAAACACTCTAAATAAAAATAAGAAGTTATAGGATAGTTGATCCTACAAGGCTGTCCCTGTTCCATGCCAATTCATGGACATAAGGACATACCCAAAAGTTTAATGACAATTATTCTTCTTAAATAGTTTACCAAGAGACAGTATTTAAACCTTCCAAATAATGAGGTTCGATATATCATGTCATACACAGTACTCTCTCAACTCACTCTTAGGGTGTGCAGCGGGTTTCCTAGAAGAATTCCTCAGGAGGAGGTTCTGTCTCTTCAGTGGGTACGGACTCCGATGCCCTTGGATTAACTTCACCTGAAGTCCCTGCCGCCGCTAGTCCTTGACCTGTGACGTATAGTCTAAGGGGTGAGCTACATCCTAGCTCCGTAGGGAAAACAAAAGAACATATAGATCATCTTTCACACATATGTCAGTAACTTAATAAAACATAAATTTTCAAGAAAACATTTATGTACAATAATTTGGATAACAGGAATAACTCAATGGTTCCAATCACTACTTATCATGGCTTTGTTTAATCTCTTTATAAGTTTGTTTGTGAACTTGGCCAAATCACTTAAATCTTAACTTAATTAATCCTCGAGCAATATAGCATCGAGCCCCGATGGAATATCCGCCATCGTCGTCTAACTAGACAGTTGTTATGTGTATTCACAGGAATATCGCCACCCCTTCCTCATAGGCGGGGTCTATTCTCAATCTACATCCACAGGATGTTATAATTGTCTGGATTGGTCCGTGCAGTCACGGATATCCCGCCAAGTCGGTCGTGGGTATCCGTATTCTAATCAACCTTAAATAACAAAAGTATCAATGTGCTTTACATATAGTTATTCACCGTGATTGTGCTAAATATATTACATTAGGCCTTATCACGTTATCTTTGTTTCTCTGTTTGTTTTCTTACGCATCCCTGGGATGCCCCATGCTTCTATTTCACCTTTCTTTGATTTAACCACATTATCTTTCGTCCCCTGGAGACCTCAGGATTTTCCACATTGGAACACACACACACCCTTATCATGAGGATTTATGAAATATACACTATTTTAATGGACTATACTACACATATGAGTTCACAGAATAATGCACATGTTTCGAGAAAATTCCCTACCTCGACTAATCTCAAAGCACGCTTGTCCTTAGAGGGTTATAATGCATCAACCTACATTTAAAAAGTAGTTTTAGAACGATCCAAGGTCATTGGGGTGTATGACTCCCAAGTTTCTTATATTAGAAAAACCCAGATCTGGGTGGTCACCAGACCTCGCTCGCGCGGCCATTTATCCTCGCTCGAGCGGTCACTTGACCTCGCTCGAGCGGTCTCTTGACCTCGCTCGAGCGGTCAAATCGAGATCGCTCGAGCGGTTAAATCGAGCTTTCGAATTTTACTGTGGACCCTCGCTCGAGCGAGCTCCCCTTTAGTTTTAGGGACCGCTCGAGCGAGCCCAGAGCCATACTTTTCTATGTTCATCCTCGCTCGAGCGAGCCTTTTTAGACCGCTCGAGCGAGGAACAACGATTTGTCCCTCGATCAAGATCGAGAACAAACGTCCATCCTTCATTTAACCTTATTCTTATACAAAGTAACATTTAGCCAACATCCTTCCTACTTATTTAAAACATTCCTAGGCATCTATCATGTTTTTAACGTACCTCTGACGATGAATCATGCACCGGTCCGATTTATGATTTAAATATCTACTAGGCTATCCGGCCTCCCTGGTTCGTCCCCCCGTCATTTCCTCTGATCTCCTTTGCCGACCTAAGTCCCAACGAACCCTAGTTCTCTACCAGGCTCTTTTCTTCTTTCTCTCTATATTCTCCTTCTCTCTATTTAGGTTAGAATAGATTTACGTAAAGGTTCTTCTCTATCTCTTTCACTTTTATATCTAAATTTTTGGGATAATACTAGTGTGTTTCCCACGTACACACTTAACGTATGTGGGTCGTTTTTGGTCTCCTTGTGAAACACATACACCTATGTGTAAGTATGTGTCGTGCACAGATCTCAAAAATCTGGGTTGTGACAACATGGTTGTTCAGATTTTCAACAATAAGATTCCATTCAACCATTACTTTCCATCCCAATAATCATCCTTGATCAAATACAGAACAATTTCAATTCATATAAAGCGTGGAGTGTGTGCTTATCAATGACAAAATTCATTCATTATAAATTTTTATAAACTACAGATTTAGAAAATATTTTCATCTAAACTCTCACTGTGGCATCTCAAAAAGCGATATTGAAATTTGTTGGGTTTTGATCAGTCACATAATGTACCATTTTATCACCCATAATTTAGTGATGCTAGGACTTAGTTTGTTACTAATAAGTTACTGATGTGTAGATATTAAAAGTAATCAGTAAAAGAGAGTCATAATATTAATCTCTATCAAAATAAACTCAAAATGAGCAGTAAAAGTAAAAAGATGATTCGCTATATACTAAAGACTAGAAAATCGTGAAAGACAATTGAGTGCTGTATGCAACTGTGGGAATTGAGATGATCCTGTCACGACGATGCGCTCACTAATAAAATTATAGAGTCGCCACTCAGAGCTTTTGGTGTCTCGGAAAACTTAGATAATTTTTATAAGCACCAAAGTGCCACAAATATGACTGAATCCAGTCTAGGCCAATGGCTCTTGGGTAGGGGCTTCGGTTATCGATTGGGAAGGTATTAGGCACTCAATCAATCCGCTAAATACGGTCTCTACTTATGGCCAAAATAAAAATAATATAAAAGAAAAGAAAAAAGCTTCATCTTATCCAAATGGGTCTTAAAATCCTATTTGTACCTCTCCGTTCCTATCGAAAATTTGACGGCATAACGACACAAATGGGAGGATGGAGGAATAACTGAGAAGGTAGAGGAATAGAGGGGAGAGCCGGAGCTCTCGGGCCCTTATTGCACTGCTGTGGAGCCTTGTGTTGGCTTACTTCGGGGAGCTTTTGAAGGTTGGTATGGTATGGAATGAGGTTCTAACTCCTAAGGCTTGATAGTTAAGAGGTAGAGAGGGAAGGCTAGGGGGTAACACACCTCTAACCTAGAGCTTTTGGATAAAATGCTAAGGTCTAAAGGGTTTTTTTAAGTTATGAAATTTATATGGGAATGGTGCACTAGAGGAGAGAGAGAGAGAGAGAGAGAGAGAGAGGGGGGATTCCTTAATCTTTTAAATGCAATTTTTTTCAAGCCATTTGCAAGGAGGGGTGCCTCTCTATTTATGGGAAAAAAAGAGGTTAGGAGGGTGCTTAGAGGCTAATTGAGATTAGCAATTAGGTAATGGGCCATCTAAGGTTTCCTAGAATTTTTAGAGCCTTAAAAAATGTGAGAAGGTGCTCCAATAGTGGATGATTGGATGAGGCTTTAAACCACTTAAGGGATTGCACATAGGTAATAAATGGATGCAACAGAACTAACAAAACACACTCCAAAGGTAAAGATGGTCAACAAGTCAAACCCCAATCTCGATTTTTGAGACAAAAATACGCAGTTACTGTTCATATGTCTTGCACAACTATTAGTTCTTAAGCATATACTGATAAACGATTAATGAGCGATTGCACAGGAGGTTGGCGCGGAGGACCCACCTATAGTTGGCGCAACTATTATTTATGCCAAGTTTACCTATAGCTGGCACAACTATTAGTTGCACCAAATCCCTAATGGGGTTAGATGAAATTACCATTCTGCCCTTCGAGTTCGGGATGTGATATCTTTTTGTACAAAGCTCCGATTGGGGTTATTCTTGACCCATTGGAAAGCTGAAGTCTTCTATTTTTCAATGGTATAAGATTTGATTATAGTAGGTCACAGCTAGTCTCAGTATACCACTCTTCATCCATTGCTCGAGAAAGCTAAATTTAGGTTCGGGATGGTTCTAAGGGTTCGAGATTAGTTTCTAAGGATTCGAGAAGGTTCTTAAGGGATCTAGGGTGATTCCTAAGGGTTTGAGATAGCTCCTAAGGTCTTGAAAGGATTCCTAAGGGTTCCATACATGCCATCAAAATCTCGGAGACATGCCTCTCTCGAAATGTGTTTTGATCAGACCTTAGGCCAAATTTGGGTGTCTATCGATATCCCTCTTTGGTTTCCGATCACTAATGTCCGAGTGTCAAAGATAAGAGACATCCGAAGAGGCCCAAGGCATTACTGACGGATCCGCTGCATTCAGAACAAACTTCAAGCATTAGATGAGTATCATGGTGAGAAGACGAAAGCCCTGTATGTCAAGAAAAACGATCGTTTCTCAAGGTAATCAGTTCCCAAGTGCTTAGCAGCATTACTAGGCATAACCGAAGTAAAAAATAAGTTGCAAAAGTTCAATAGCTGGGAAAAATGGTCGCTTCTCGAGATGTTCTAAAGGAGTTTGATGTTCAAGATTCATTCTGAGTACAATAGCTTTGTAAGTGAGGGTGATCAACCCACATCCAAAGATAGGCGCAATGCAAGTACGCAAGGCTCCACAGTTTGTGTCCAATCATATGAGGCATTGACCACCTCATCTGACTGGGCATGGGTGCCCCTGCATGAAGCAAGGTTCAAGGTTTTTGGGTTAACCCATTGATCCCGAAATTTATTTAGTATGACTACCAAGTGGAGCGAATAGAGGTCGCAGATCTTTTTGGGAGTACGTGCCATTTTTTCAACGTGCCCCGGACCATCATAACCCAGAGTATCTAACCTTAAATAACACATAACAGATCTGACCAAAAATTGGGTGCCCCCCGAAGGAGGCATCCAATCCCGCTCTCTGTCAAGAATGATCTTACAAATTAATTAACTATGCATAAACATGCACCCATTAGGGGCGATAAGCAACAAAGGCGATTTCTTGACCCAGATCCTATCCGAGTATAATTTACGAGAATAAACGACCATCCTACGGATACCCAGATGCAAGGCGTACACTTTACCGCCCCAATACATGTTTTAAGCCTGCGAAAATAAAAGAAAATGAACCCTTATGCATGCATGTTTACACATAGTTTGATTGATATGTAGTTTCATTTTCAATAGGTTGGTTTTAACCAACGGTTGACCTTTTTTTATAACGGATTTACCCGGACCTCAAACCCCGTAGGGTGCACGCTCTGGCTGCACAGACCAAGAGTCCACACTTCCAAAATAGCTTGTGATGAATCTCAAGTTAGACACTCACATTCATATGAATCCGTCAACTGAGCGTTTGTCGCAAAGGTTTAGCAGGAGAGTAGACCCGATCGAAACATTGACCGTTTGACTTAGATTGATACCATTGCCCCTACTTTTAAGTAGGATCCAAAGATCCAAGGCGAACCTTAGACTTAGGACTTTGCTATAGCATAGTTGTGTTGCTGATAAAATATTGACATTGTACCGCAACGGAGCACGCATGTATGTCCAATCGTATGAGGCATAGACCATATCACTTAACTGGTCATGGTGTCCCCGCTTGAAGCAGGGTTCAAGGTCCTTGGGCGAACCCATTGATCTCAAAATTTATTTAGCACGACTACCTAAGAGAAGCGAATAAACGTTGCAACACTTTTTGGGAGTACGTGCTGTCTTTTCGAAACATAGTTTTGTTATTTTTTGTGACATTTTTTTATTTTTTATCATTTTATATGATTTTTAGATTTTTAAGTTATCATTTTATGTGATTTTTTGATGATTTTTTTTATTTTTAAGTTATTATTTCATGTAATTTTATTACTTTATTACTTCTATTATTTTATGCGAATTTTTTAAGGATTTTCTTTATCTTTTTTTGTTGATTTTTAGATTTTCAAGTTTTTATTTTATGTGATTTTTTGGTCTTTTAAAGCTATCATTTTATGGGATTTTTTTGGTTTTTTGGAACTATTATTTTATGTGAATTATTCTACCATTTTATGTGAGTTATTCTATTATTTTTAGCTTTTTTGTGGGGATTTTTTTCATCATTTTTTAGACTTTTTCACATTTTTTTATGTAGGATTGGGACGCCTATTGCTCTCGTCCATTTTATTCTTAGCACGGCTTCCCGAGTAAGTCAAATGAGGATCGACACACCGTTTGGGGGCGTGTGCATTTGTCGGGAGTGACAAAACTAGGAGAGGGGGTATCGGGTTATGCTTCCGACCCGTACCAGGCCCAAAGACCAGCTTATAAGTGTTTGGTGTGACTATTAGTTGCGAAGCCAAAAGGAGGCCCAAGGTTTTGAATTTAAGCACCTGAGTTCGGGCTGCCAGCGTGTTTTTTCGAAATTGCCTTCTCCCCCCTCTCTAAAAACCAGATCTTCCCTAGGGTTCCTTTACATTGCCTCTACGCGTGCCCCATTGCCGGCATTCGCTCACGCCGTTTGATCGTCCGAATCACGCTAGATCAAAGACCCCTTCTTCTTCACAAGGTGACCATTAAAAATCCATCTTTCTTGATTTTTTTTTACTTTTTCTTGTGAATATGGCTATGATCTTGCATTCCTTGATGAATAATGGTTTATTTTTGTTGTATGCTTGTTTATTGATGATGTGTTGGCAATTTTTTATGAATGGTGCCCTATTTTCGTTATTTTATGGATTTTATTAGTGCCTGACTACATATATATACTCTTTTTGTTTGTTTTTTATATA
Organism: Chloranthus sessilifolius; assembly: GCA_021018995.1. Taxonomy (NCBI): domain Eukaryota; kingdom Viridiplantae; phylum Streptophyta; class Magnoliopsida; order Chloranthales; family Chloranthaceae; genus Chloranthus; species Chloranthus sessilifolius. Next base: position 99,112,377 of record CM037585.1, read on the forward strand.
AGGAGGTTTTATTTTGATTGATTTATTTTTTTTTTGAATCATAAAGCAAGGATTTTGGATTTTGTGTTTTTTTTTTTTTTTTGACAATTAATTAGAAAAAAAGGATTTTTGGTTTCTTTTTTTTATGGATTTTATTTAAGGAAAATGATTTTCAACTTCTCTTAAATTTAGGAAAACAAGGGATTTATATACTCCCTTTTTTATTGTTTTGAAAACTAAGGCATTAATTTATTTATTATTTTTGTGTTGGTTTTTTTATTTTATGGGCACAAACTAAGGGGTTTTTTTTTTAAGTTTTTGTTTTTTATAAAAGAAAGGCTCTTCTTCTTCTTCTTTTTTGGTTGTTTTTTTATTTTATTTTTAGGAGCATAAAAGAAAGAAATTTTTGTGTTTTGATTTTAGGAGCATAAAGAAGTGATGATGGGTTTTCTTTTGTTTTAACTTGCTTTACTTTTAAACATAGTAAAAGGGACATTTGTTTTATTTTTATTTACTTTTGAAGATAAAAAGGCGGGATTTTTTTGCATTTTCAATCTAAAAGGGATTTTTTTTTTGTATGTGTGTATCTTTATTTTCTAAAAAAGAACAGAAAGAGGGTGAGCAAACTTACGTTCCCTTGGCGTGTAGCATAAAAATAGTTCTTTATCACTGATCCGCTCTGATGCGATTGTTTCCTGTTGCCCTAGAATGTCCGGCGATGAAGAATATGTACCCGAGGAGGGCCATGAGGGGGGGCCTGAGGTAGTTTATGGCCCACGGGGAGAGCAATTTTTTGTGGTGGAGTGGAAAGTGGGTCCCTGGCTGGAGATGCAGGGTGAGGCTGCTCGAGTTGGCCTCCTCCATCAACAGTACATTAACATCTCAAATTTTGGCATAGCGGGCAAGGTAAAAGATAGGTTCAGTTCTTCCTTTCTTTGTGCAGCTTTTCTTTCTTTCCAAGATCTGATGCATTTTTTTTTTTACGCAAGGCCTGCCCCCTATTGTGTTCCACGGGGGTTGGCTGGATTTCCATGATTTCTACCTCTATGTCCCCCCTGTGATAAAGTTCTTACTGGCGCAGGTGGGCTTTGGGGAGTTTTTGTCTTGCCCCGCTATGAGGGTCGATACCATGTATCTAAAGGCATTGATTGAGCGGTTCCACCCCGAGACGATAGCCAGTCTCACAGTGCCGGGCAAGGAGGACATCATCTGATTGATAATGGCGTATCCCCCTCATGGGCTGATGCATGGCACCGAGGTCAAGATGACCTGGTTATCTGCGCTCTATATGACTGATGAGTTGGTGGATCTAGGCCAGCCAGATAGGGTGGTTTACATTACACCCGAGTGGGCGATCATCCTGGCCCGCATCACTCTCCTACTCCTGCTAGGTAAGACCCTCTTTACCAATGCGAGCGGTGGTCGAGTTAGCCTGGCGTTGCTGAGCATTATGGACAACTAGGGCGACGTCCATAGGTATGACTGGGGCAGGGCCGGATACGATTGGTTGATGTATGGCGTAGCTCGGGTTACCACCGGGGATTCCAAATCTGTTGTCGGTTTTTGGACGACCTTGGAGGTAATCCCTAACTCTTTTGCTTTCGTCAATTTTATTTGAATGGTCTTTTATGCTACTGACTTATTCTTTTGTGCATTGCTCTTCTCAGGTATGGGGGTACCATCACTTTCACCCTGGGTGCCCACTTCTCCACTTGGATGCATTCACCTATCCTCTTCTCAGAAACTGGAACCAAGCCCGGCGCCGTGACGTGGGCATGAAGCACCTAGAGATGGGCTTGAGGTCCCAACTTGACCTGATGGTCCCTGAGCAGGTAAAGCCTTGTTTTCAACTCTGTTTATTTCAGTGCAGAAATTCTCCTTGATTAATATGCTGCATATTTGGTTGATTGGCCGCCTCTTGACTTGGACAGATCCTCCATGACCCATACCTCATGTCCCCTTTCTGGGACCGGGCAGTTGTAGGCCCATCACGCTTATTTAACAACCGCCGCATTGTTTTCTTCTATGGGGCATAGGTGTGGGCTAGGGCTTACTACCTAGGGGAGCGGGTGGTGCACCAGTACCAGGGCTATCATGCCATACCCATGGACCCTCCCACGGACATTTTGGATCCTGTTTGCAGCGTTGAGGAGCTCACCGCGGCCTTCCTCAGCAATGGGCTCCCTATTAATGCCCTTCTTATGCCAGGAGATTATCATATATGGTACGAGTGCCTGTCGTATCGGTTCATCTTGCCGCGCTTCGTCCCTAGTGCCAATTTCCTCGCATTTGGTGGCCCGCGCGGTCAGGTAATTCTCCTTTCCTTTTTTAGATTAGATTAGTCCCCCTTTTTATTTTAATTCAGCCTTTGTTCCTTCTGAGCGGATTGCTATTTTGTTCATAGTTTGCTCAAGGGATGACTTGGATGATGGAGGTGGACGGCAATGGTACCGCAGAATACTTGAGGCGGTCCTTGTCAGTCTTTGGCCCTTCAGTCCCTCGGGTGAGGGTTCTTCAGGAGCTGGTCCATCGGGTACCTCTCATGCTAGTGCCCCTGGTGGTGATCCGCCCGTGGTGAGACTTTCCGACGCCTTGATGATAGCTTTCTCTCGGACCTGTGAGCCGATTTGGATAAGCAGGTGCGCATCTCCACTGAAGTGGCCCGGGCCCCTCTTCCTGAGGTGATTCCAGGGGTAAGCCTTCTTACGATCGTTCTTCCTTTGTCTCGCCCTTTTTTGTAAATGCATGTGTCTTGTAATTGACTTGGTAACTGACATTCCCTCCCTCTTGAATGCAGAATTTTGACTCGGCTATGGAGTACGCGGCGTATCATCGTAACATCTTGGAGCTTCGGGATGTGGAGGCGGTGAATACCCTGCTGCTCAACTTTTCTTAATGGTTCTACTATCCTTGGTTCCTCAGTTGATCCTGATCTCTGACTTTGACTATGACTTGCAGGGTGCATGTGCCAAGGAGTCGCAATCTTTGCTTAGCATGATTTCCCAAGCATGGTCCCGGGTGGGAGATATGCGGACTTACCAGGGCTCCTCACGTCAGCGGAAGAAGTCAAAGGGCGCTAGAAAGGATTAGGCTCTAGTTTCTGCACAAAAATATTTAGCACTTTTTGGGACAATTTTATTGAAATTTTGCAAAGTTTGTAACAGATATTTGTGGAACTTTTCGGATGACTTTCTCTTTGGATATGCTTAGTGCTTTTCTTTGATTTGTATGTTATCATTCCCCTGCATATATTTGATTGCTTGCAGGATGGTCTTGATGATCGCCCATAAAAGTGGCCCTTGAGGCCGCACTTTGGTGTGGGTTCTTCCTGCACAAATAGTCAACTTATTCCAACGTTAGGTGCCCTGTTAATTTTCATTTTTGAATGTCCGTATAGCATAAAGCAGGTGAGTCAGGCTACCTGGTAAAGGGGGCCAACAAAGGCCCACCAAAATCCCCAAATCAGCTTTGAAAGGCACAAAAGGGGGCAGTTTTGTGCTGGCACAACTATTAGTTGCGCCAGGCTTAAATGGGTGACAATTACACTGGCGCAACTAATAGTTGCGCCAAGTATGACCTGGGGAGCTGTGGGGCCTTATATGCCCGACACAACCCAAAGTCTCCCTCTTTTCTTTTTGACTTGGCCTTTTTGATTGATTTTTTTCTCTCCTTACTTTCCCAAGGGCGGGTCCATCAACATATATTGAATTTTATATTTTTGAAAGATCTTTGTACGTCTATGGACCCGCTTTCCAATCCTCCCTTACATGGAGGGCTTGGGACCAATTTACCCCTTTCTTTAGGCTTGGGGCCCAATTTTCTCAACAGTTGGCATGGGAGCTTGAATGAGAGTGAGCTTTCCGAACTTGAGCAGCTCAGGCTATCACCTCTTCCCCTCTTCCTTGGGGTTCCTCTATAGTGGGACCTACTTCACGTGGCAGCTTCGTTTTGGAATGCAAATGCTCATGTGTTCCGCTTTGGGAAGCCGGAGCTAACTCCCACTCTTGAGGAGCTATCCAATTTATCCGACTTGAAGCTTCACAGAGGCCTCGCAAGAGTCACGCCAAAGTCGGGCTATTCCAAATCTGTTCACCTTACCCTCGGTTTAAAGAAATTCAAATACGAGAAAAGTTTCATTAGGGGGCCCACAAGGTGTTCGATCAAATTCCTCAAAGAACTTTTCGGTGACGAAAGTCTTCGAAAATTGCCAGTTAGGAATCTCTTTAATGAAAAAGCCTTTGCTCTCATCCTCATTTCAGAACTCCTTTTCTTTACTGGGGGAGAGAGCTTCTCTCTGGCTCTTTGTGATGTCTTGATTGAGTTGGTAGAGGGCTGATCGGTGATACACCTGGTCCTTACTGAATTATATCGATGCCTCGATGCCTTTGCTCTAGGTAAGGTGGAGAACCTTAGGGGATGTCCCTTGCTGCTTCAGGTCTAGTTGGGTGAGCACCTCGCTATCTTGGGGCCCGCGCCATGCTTTTATATTGCCCGAGGTAAGGCCGCTCAATGCTTTTTGGGTAGGTGTCACTTGCTTCCACAGGGCGATTCATCAGTTTTGAAGCTTTGGTTGGCCAACGCTGAGCTGATATGGAGGCTTCCTTGGTTGAACCAGACCTTTCCCATAGTTCATTCTCGAGACCATGAGGGCATCACCCTCCTAGGATTGACTGGCAGCAACTTCTATTTCTCATTCCCGATGTTGCGTCAGTTTGGCTACCCTCAGTAGGTGCCTTGTGAGACAAAGCCCCCTCTATGTGACTTGATCTTTTCTAGGGGGTCCTCCGGGGACATAGATCGGATTGTTGCTCTTTGGGAGATGCGTCAATCGACACTGATGTGCGATATGGAGTAGGGGGATCTAGTTCAGTCTTTTCCTTGAGTACGAGGCTTGGCTATTAGCTGAGCAGCTTATTGTTGATCGTCTAGACCAGCAGGAGAGTGTTGATATGGGAGGCCCCTGGCCGAAGAAGGAGACGGCGCTCCGAGCTCGCATTGAGTTGTTGACTGATGAGAAGAGGGTCCTACACGAACTTTTGGCACAAGAGAAAGTTAGAGTAGGGATAGCAGAGAGTGAGGTCCTTCATCTGAAAGGATCTTTCAGTGTTGCTTTTGGAGTCGCTGATGCTTCTCGGAAGAGCTATAAGAGTCTTCATGGTCATTGGTTGACCAAGCGGAATGTCCGAGAGGATGGTTTTCGTGTTGAGATTAGTGCCTTGAAGCACGAGCTGGGCCGTTGATTCTTTCCTGCACATATAATTTTTTACACAGAACAAATAAATAGAAAAGGGGCTTAAGAAACCCCTTTACAGATACACACTTTTTGGTGTACATTTTTTTGTATGTTTTTATTTTTTCTGCTTTTGTAAAAAAAAGAAAAAAAAGAAAGAAAGAAAGCTAGACATCACACCGGCTATTTTTTGGGATGCGGTGTAAGCGGCGCATTTGTAAATTAAAAAGGAAAAGTTATTATATTTATACATACTTTTTATTGTTTTTTTTGTTTTCTTCTCTCTTTTTGATTAATGGGTCGCTTTAACAAAGAGGGTTTTCTGCCATGTTCTTTATTCTCTTTTTGTTTGGTTTGATACCTCAATCACAGGGTGAGATCTCGGGTCCCCTTTTGAGCATGGTCGAGCCCCCTTTTAAATGGTTGGGTCTGAGGGAGTTTCAGCGGCCTTACTAAGACTGGAACGTCAATCCCTTTGGGCTGAGTCAAGCCTTTCTCCTTACCTTGAGTCATACATTTGACGAAGCCACTTAATAAAAATAATTCTAGTCGGGGCCCGATTTAAACTAACATGAGCGGCCCAGAAAAAGGGTATATGAGAGAGTAACCAAGAGGGCTCTTCAAACATCAATCTATCAATCAAATCAAACCTTTCTTTTTAATCTTTTTCTTTTAAAACTCTTTTAATCATAATGCCCAAGGTGGGTTCGTCGTGCCCGTTTTTGCCCTCTTTTTACTCGCGGCGTCCTTTCGACTTTTCACCACGTCCATGGGTTTAGCTCTCTTACCCCAAGCACCCTTTCGGGTTTTTACCAGGTCCGCACAAGCTCACTGTTTTTACCCGTAGTGCCCTTTCGGATTTCACTACGTCCATCTTACTTTAAGCTTGTATTTTTATTTTCTTTTCTTTTTATTTCTTTTATCATTTTTTTTCAAAAGCCACGACATAGACGTCGATTCTGTCATAGCCGGCTGGATGGGATTCTGGTGTCGTCTCACAACTCTGCTCATGTTGACTTAGCAAATACTACGATTGCTTGTGAACCTATAAAGAGGGCTTTCTTCAGGGTGTAGCTTGGCCATAGGTTAGGTTAGGATTTGAAGGTATGCTGAGCTAAAAGGGTTTCCTTGATACGGCTTCAGTTTTTTCAACATACTTTCTTCCTTGAGGGTTTTACTGTACATGCCCCATGATTCTTCCATTTTTTCTTTTCCTTTATCTTATTTTAGGCAATCTCTTTTTGAGGTTTTGCCTTTTCAATTTTTTTGGATTTTGATGGTAACTTTACTTCTTTTTTTTGTATATATACACACATTTTTTTTTCGGGAAAGGGGTTTATTGAAAGAAAGGCCCAGGCTTAAAATGGGGTAGCAAAGGATATTATCATTTTTAGGGATGCTTTTTGGCTATTGTGCTTGGAATGACGACCTCTTTTGGGTGGTTCTTAAATAGTCACGTATCTATTTCACCAATACTTACCTTATCGCGATAGACTAGCAGTAGAACCGTCAGACGTATCCAGCATTGATGGGATCAGGAAGATGATCTCCATCCATGGTGGCGAGGCGGATTGTGTATCCTGGCAGCACTTCTCAGACGACATAAGGTCCCTCCCAGTTCGGCTTGAATTTCCCTCTCGGATCGGCGTGGAGGGATGAGAAGATGTTCTTCAACACAATATCTCCTACCTTCAAATCTCAACCACAGACATGTTTATTATAAGCACGTGTGATTCACCCCTGGTATACTTGAGTATGACACAAGGCTAGGAGTCTCATGTCGTCCAATAAGTTTAATTGTTCAAATCGAGATCTCTCCCTCTCTGCCTCGGGTAGGCCTGATTCCATGAGGATTTGGAGCGAGGGTACTTCAACCTCTACCGATAGGACGACCTCGGTTCCATATACAAGGGAGAATGGTGTTGCTCCTGTAGTGGTGCGGATCAAGGTTCTGTAGGCCCATAAAGCAAATGGCAGCATTTCGCTCCAGTCTCGATAAGTGATGACCATTTTCTCAAGGATGCGGATGACTGTCTTGTTCGCAGCTTCCATAGTTCCATTAGTTTGAGGCTGATAAGGTGACGAGCGATGGTGCTTAATCTTGTATTGCTCGCAGAAGGCTCGGATGCGCTTATTCGTAAAGCTTGTGCCATTGTCCGTGATAATTGTAGACACCTAAATTTGGCCCAAGGCCCGATTGAAACACCATTCGAGAGAGGTGCAATTTTGAGCTTTTGAGGGCATATATGGAACCCTTAGGAATCACCCTAGATCCCTTAGGAGCCTACCTCGAACCTTTAGAAATCAATCCCGACCCTTAGAACCCCTTCCAAACCCCAAATCTAACCTTTTCGAATAATGGATGAGGAGGGGTGCACCGAAACTGGCTACGGCCCTCTACGAGGATCGAGTCCCATACCATTGAAAAGTAGAGGTCGTCAGCTTTTCGACGGTCCAAGAATCACCCCAATCAGAGGTATACATAAAAAGATATGGCAAACCGGGGTCCGGAGGGTAGGAAGATAAAGTCAAGTGGGCCCCCTTAGGGATTTGGCGCAACTAATAGTTGCGCCAGTAATAAACTTTTCCTGGCACAACTAATAGTTGCGCCAGGCTAATCCTCCCTATTTATAAGCCTGGCGCAACTAATAGTTGCACCAGATTCAAATGTGGGCCCCACCCTCGCGAGCCAACACGCCTTTGTTTTGATGCATTTACCTAAGCCTAATAGTTCGCCAGCATATGAACGATGTTGATTTGGATTTGCCCCAAATTTCATGTTTGGGGTTTGACTTGTTGACCACCTTGACCTTTGGGGTGCATTTTGCTAGCTCTGATGCACCCTTTTGAAACCTATTTGCACCCTTTTAAGTGGCTTAAGTCCTCACCCCATCATCCACCATTGGAGGACCTTTTCACACTCTCTCCAAAAACCCTAGGAAACCTTAGATATTGAGTTACCTAATTCTTAACCTTGTTTAGCCTCTAAACACCCTCCTAATCCACTCATCTCCTATAAATAGAGCCCCCCACCCCTTGGTTTAATGGTTGAGAATTTTGGCCTAATAGAAAAAGAGCTTAAAGTGAGAAGATCTTTCTCCCTTTGGTGCACACTTCCCATACAAATTTCAGAATTCCAAAACCTCCTTTGAGTGATATTTTTCACTTTAGATCTCTTAGTTTAGGTATATGCTACCAATTCACCTTCCCTCTCTACCTCTTAATTAGCAAGCCTTAGAGGTTAGAAACCCTCTTTCCACCATACAAGCCTTCAAAAGCTCATCAAAGCAAGCCAACGCAAGGCTCTCCCACGGTGCTACAAGAGCCCGAGGGCTCCGGCTCTCCCCTTTCTTCTCCTATCCCTTTCTAGCTCCTTCCATCCTCCCATTTGTGCCGTTACGCTGCCGACTTTTCAGTAGGAACGGAGGGGCACAAATAGGATTCTAAGCCCTTTTGGGCAAGAGGAAGCTATTTTCTTTTCTTTTACTTCATTTTATTTTTGACCATTAGTAGAGACTGCGTTAAGCGGGTTGATCGGGTGCCTAACACTTTCTCGATTGATAACCGAAGCCCCTACCCAAGAGCCTTTGGTGTGGACCGGATTCAGAGTCATATTTTTAGCACTTCAGTGCTCATAAAAATGAACTAGATATCCCGGGACACCGAAAGCTCTAGGTGGCTACTCAATATTTTTGTTAGAGAGCACATCTTCATGACGGGATCATCTCGATTCCTACGGTTGCATAATAATATCCTTGGGTACTCCAAATCGGCACATAATATTATTCTTGAAAAACTTCTCAATGTGACTAGCCGTGATGTTGGCATACGATGCTGCTTCTACCCACTTGGTGAAGTACTTAATGGCAACGAGGATTAATCGATGTCCGTTTGATGCTTTTGATTAATCATTCCGATGATGTCAAGGCCCCAGGTAGTAAAGGGCCAAGGAGTGGTCATACAGTGAAGATCGATAGCAGGAGCGTGTATTAGACTGGAGTGATATTGACACTTGTAGCATTTCTGAGCATGTTTGCAACAATCCGATTCTATAGTAGTCCAAAAGTATCCCTGCCGCAGAATTTTCTTAGTGAGCATGTGATCACTGGCGTGGGCTCCGCATACTCCCTCGTGGATCTCTTTCATGATATTGATCGCTTCACTTTCTGTAAGGCACCTGAGTAAGATGTTATTATAGGATGGCTTGTAAAGGCATTCCCAGCAAATGACGTAGCCTGTCGCTAAACTTTGAATGGTCCGTCGGTCCGTCTTGGACGTACCCTCAGGAAAAGTTAGTGTCTTGAGGAAATTCTTGATATCTGAGCACCAAGGTGGCTCATCATCAAGCTTTATAGGTTCCTCAATCTGGAGGCAGAAGGCCGGCTCATTCCTTTGCTCGATCATGATCGACTTCATCTCAGCACCAAATGGGATTTCTATCATTGATGCCAATGTTGCTAGTGCGTCGGTAAAGTGATTCCTTATCAGGGGGACATATGAGAATGTCACATCTTGGAAGTAAGCTATCAGATCATCGAGGTGCTCATGGTAAGGGATCAGTTTCTCATCTTTCATCTGGCATATGATTAACTATGAATCGCCAAACACTCGGAGGTGAGTTATACTCAGATGGAGAGCCACCTACAAACCAGCGGCACAAGCTTCATACTCGACCATGTTGTTAGTGCAAGGGAAGTTGAGCTTGATAGAGACTGGTACATGAGATCCTTTCGACGAAATCAGAATGGTGCCAACTCCCTGACCCTCGATATTTGTTGTCCCATCAAAGTGCATTACCCAAGATTCTTTTGCTTCTTCTGTATCGTCTTCCGTCATGAACAAGATATCCTCATCGAGAAACTCAGTTCTCAAAGGCTCATAATCCGGTAAAGGATTATCGGCAAGATGATCGATGCGTTCCTGCCCCTTGATCAACTTTTGAGTGATGTACGTGATGTCAAACTCAGACAATAAAAGCTGCCATTGTGCGGTTCGTCCAGTAAGGGTCGGCTTCTCAAAAAGGTACTTCAACTGGTCCATTCGAACCAAAAGTAAAACAGCTTGGGATAACAAGTAATGGCGGAGCCTCTGAGTAGCCCATATAAGAGCCAGACATGCTTTCTCCATATGAGAATAGTGTGTCTCATAATCAGTAAACTTCTTGCTTAGATAGTAGATGGCCTGCTCTCTTCTTCCCGTCTTGTCATGCTGTCCTAAGACACATCCCATCAAGACTTCTGTCATGGAGAGATACATCAAGAGTGGTCTCCCTGGCTAGGGTGGTACCAACACAGGTGGATTGAGGAGGTAGCTTTTGATTTTATCGAATGTTGCCTGACAATCGTCGTTCTATTCAACGGGCGAGTTCTTCCTTAATAGCTTAAAGATCGGTGTGTAGATTGGAGTTAGTTGTGTAATGAATCGACTGATATACTGTATTCTGCCTAAGAACCCTCTACCCACTTTCTCAATAGATGGTGGTAGCATTTCGATGATAGCTTTGACTTTGACTGGGTCTACCTCAATCCCTCTCCTGCTGACAATGAATCCCAACAGTTTCCCGGACATAGCACCGAATGCGAACTTCTGTGGATTCAGACGTAACCTGTATTTTCTCAACCTCTCGAATAGCTTCTGGAGGTTCACCAAGTGATCGCTTCACTCTGGTGACTTGGTTATCATATCATCAACATACACTTCAATTTCTCAGTGCATCATGTCGTGAAACAGCGCAGTCATAGCTCTCTGATACGTTGCACTGGCATTCTTCAACCCAAATGGCATGACTCGGTAGTAAAAGGTTCCTCATAGGATAATAAACACCGTCTTCTCTCGATCTACCTCTGCCATCTTAATCTGATTGTATGCGGAGAATCCGTCCATGAAAGATAGCATCTCGTGCTTAGCAATGTTATCAACCAAGATGTCGATGTGCGGTAATGGGAAATCATCCTTTGGGCTTCCTCTGTTCAAGTTTCTAAAATCAATGCACATGCAGACCTTTCCATCTTTCTTCGGTACAGACACAATATTGGCTAGCCACTATGGGTACTTAGTTACCATGAGAAACCCTGCATCATACTGCTTGATGACTTCATCTTTGACTTTCAGCATCCACTCAGGTCGGAGACGTCTCAGCTTCTGCTTAACCGGCTTCATATCAAGGTAGAGAGGCAACTCATGCTCGACCAAATCGGTGTCCAGACCAAGCATGTCCTCATATGACCAGACAAAAACGTCTTGGTATGACCGAAGGAAGTCGATCATGCTTTTTCTTTCTTCGGGAGACAGCGACGTTCCGATTTTGGTAATTCAGAGAATCTCCTCAGTCCCTAGATTAACGTTCTCATTTTTTTCGACAATGGGGGTAGGGCCATGCTAAAATTTTACAAACCAGTCGAGGAGCTCATTGGGGAGCTCCTCCAAAGGGATATCCTAGTCCAGACTCGTAACTCCTACCTCTTCTTGCATTTCTACAGAAAAGGAGTCGATTTTACGTGGGACGGATATTTCGATTAAGGCATCTTTTTATGGGATTTTATTTAGAATTTTAAACGACAATATTTTTGACTCTGTATTTTTTCAATATTTTTAGAATTTTTATTTTCTTTGGAGACGGACCCTTGGCAGCATGAGTCTGTGTATATACAAGGTATTGCCTGCCAAGGGCTTATCTCACTTTTTATAGGTTTTTTTTTTTTTAAATGGGTGTTGAATGTTAGGCCACTCCCTGCTTTCAGGGTTTGGAGCAAAGATGCCCAGTTGCGTACCTGAGAGGCTACTCCTTTACCTGTTTGGATCGAGGGTGCTGATAGATATGACTCTTTTGAGTCAGCCTCCATCATGTTTATCCCCATCTTATCTAAGATATTGTCATCAAACGTTAGCACAGTTTTTTAGTGATTCACCACAAGGGGAGTTTCTTCAGGTACGGGCCGTCGTTCCTCGAAGAGGGATAACACGACCAAGTCTATCTCTAGGCAAGGAAGGGTGATGTAGGGATTGGTGGGGTGAACTGGTGTTGTAGGCTTGTGTGGGGTTAATTGGGTTACTCCGTTCTGGTTATTCTTCATAACCTTGGGACTTATGAATGAATTCCTTATGTGAGGCCTGGGCCGAGGTTTCTCCTCTATGTGGATCCCCCTGGCTTTTACAGCTATAGTCGCATGGGCTTTCTCCTTAGCCTCCCATACTTCTTCTATGAGCTTGTAACCTTGCCCAAACCTGACTTTCTGTCCGCCCTTAGTTGTGACGGGTTCCTTCCTTCCTTGTAATCTGGGCCCAAGACCCCTTTCTTTTTTATAGCCCCACTTTTTGAGCATAGCCATTGCTGCTACCACCACCTCCGGTTGTTAGAATGATGCCCTCGATGGGCTCCGGGAGTATCATCAACACCTTGTATTCAAAATTGTGGAGGCCGACGTCCTCAGCGGTGTGCGGTATATCCAGTATATTTGATTTTTCAATGCTATTGGTGGCCTTTTCTTTCTCACTATGCCCCTCTCCAATGATTGTGATGATCTTATGTCCGGATACAAACTTGAGTTTTTGGTGCAGTGTGAAGGGTATGGCTCCGACTTCGTGTAACCACGAGCGCCCCAGTAGCAGATTAAACAAGGATTTGATATCCATCACTTGAAATAAGATGGAGAAGGTTATTGGCCCAATTAATAGCTCAAGATCAACTTCCCCCATTATTTCTCTTCGTGCATCATCGAAACCTCTAGTGTTGGTTCTTGTGGGTCTCAACATGCACGGATCTACCTTGATCTTGGTGGCAGTTCTTAGCGGGCATATATTCAATGCAGACCCGTTATCGATTAGGATTAAGGGAATTACCATATTTCTGGACTCAACAATTATATTCAAGGACTTTGAGTGACTGCCTCCTTCCTCAGGTAAATCGGCATCAGAAAAAGAAATGGCATTTGGGGCCATCACTTGACCAATTATTTGCTCGACTTCATCCGGGCTAACCTAAAGTGATACATGCACATTTTTTAATGCCCCCCATTAATGCTTGGAAATGGAGTGGGGACATCATCAACAGATCCCATATAATAATATGGGCAAGCATTCTTCTCAGCTGAGTCTCCAGTATATGTTCTCGACTCATTTTCTCAAACGGATTCACGGTGCTGTCTTTCTTTCCTTCGAGTTGGACTTGTGTTGTTGTCGGTGCTTTCGATTGCTTTGAAATCTTCTTGAATCGGGTCACGAAGTCCACTGCCCCTTCTCTGTGGCTGCCAACATTGATATCTGTTTGTTCCTAACTCAGTGGGACCTGATGAGGGTCATAGGTTGGTCCCGAGATCTGAAACAGTATAGTTGTCGGTATCAAAGGTACTTGTACTACGGGCTCAAGAGGTGTGGGCAACACTTGATTCACCTCGGTAATAGCTGGTTGAGTGGCAAAATTGGGCCAAATGGGAGTGGTGAAGCTTGAGGGTGGTGGCACTGGGGGAAAAGGGGTAAGATTAGGCCATTGGTAGCTGATAGGTGCTGACAGGGGATTGGGGTATGATGGGCCATCAGGTAATTGACGGGGGTGGTGGTGTATGGTTGGTATGGCAAAATTGGGCCAAATGGGGTGGTGTATGGTTGGTATGGCAAAATTGGGCTCAAGAGGTGTAGGCAACACTTGATTCACCTCGGTAATAGCTGGTTGAGTGGCAAAATTGGGCCAAATGGGAGTGGTGAAGCTTGAGGGTGGTGGCACTGGGGGAAAAGGGGTAAGATTAGGCCATTGGTAGCTGATAGGTGCTGACAGGGGATTGGGGTATGATGGGCCATCAGGTAATTGACGGGGGTGGTGGTGTATGGTTGGTATGCATTTATATGCACATAATTGATGGGAGTGGGCGATGAAAAATAAACCCTAAGATCTAAGGGTTCAGCTCGTGGTGTTGGGCTGGGAAAGTAGTCTGATAAATTCAGGGGTTCAATCACCCCAATATTCCTTTCTTCACCATTCCTTGGCAATGGCGCCACATAGTTATCCCGATCATTGATGTAATCGGACGGGTCAAACTCGAATTCACATTCTTCTATCATCCCGATGGTGGGTCTGAGACTAGCTCCTCGGGTAGGATGTGGGGGCAATGGCACTGGATGGATGTTGGCGTGCTTGTTTACTTGAGAAGGTGCTGATGGAATGATTTTTCTGGCATCGATCAAATCTTAGATCGCGTACTTCAATGGGAAGCAACGGTCTGTCAGGTGACCCAGACTCTGATGAAAATTACAGTGGGTATTCGAGTCATAGTTCTTTGGGATTGGGTGAGGAGGAGGTTGCAGTTGACGAATAGTGACTAATCCCTTTTCTACTAGTAAAGGAAAAAGTACACTTAATGATTGTCCCAAGGGCATGAACACTCAGTCGTAACTGGCTCTCCTTTGCTCCGGAGTCATCTGCATTCCTTGACCGTTCCCTGCTCCCTGCATCTGCTCAGTTCTGACTGGTGCTAGCTGGGCCATTGGAATTGGAACGGGGTTATGTTATTATTGGGCCTGGTATTAGCAATGTTCTAGACATCGACCCCTGTTCTCTTCACATTCTGTTATTCTGAAAATCTCCTAACCTCATTGGCTCCACTTGGTACATTCTTACTCAGACACCCCTCCCTGATGGCATCTTCACAGTGATTGGCGTTCCTCACCAGATCAGCAAAACTGGACTGCTACTGGTACACCAAAAACTCTGAGATCACTGGTAGAGTATTCTTGGAAATCATTTCGATCTACTCATCGTCAGGTATCCTGTTTCTAACCTGTGCTGCTAGTGCTCTCCACCGCCCCAAGTAGTCACTGAAGGTCTCATTCGAATTTTGTCTCAAATGGGCCAAGTCTGACTTACGTGGATTGATGTCTATATTATAGACATATTGTTCCTGGAACAGGTGCGTTAAGTCCTTCCACGTTTTCATCAAAGATGGTTCCAAAGATGTGAACCACCTCAGGGCCGGACCAGTCAAACTCTTTTGAAAGACCTTTATCAGTAGTCTTTCGTCCCCTCCATATTGGCATATGTCCCCACAATAGGACTTGAGGTGTGCAATAGGATTGTCAGTGCCATTATACTTGTCAAAAGCTGGCATTTTAAATTTGGGAGGCAAGGGGACCTCAACGAATAAGCATAAATCTATGAAGTCCATGGCATGGATTTCAGCACCACCCATTTTCATCACTACTTTTGTATCTTGTCCAACTGTTCTTTTAGTTGCTTTGACTCCTTAGATATGGGGGCCACTTTCTCGGTAGTTGGTTGGATTTCACTTTGTGCTACCAAGGGGTGGGAAATAATAGGAGGAGGGTTAAGGCTGGTCAATGCCCCAGCATAGGCTCCATTGTTCCTAAGCTCATCCTCTTCATACTGCTGGTCGACATAATGCGTAGTGAGGGTGAGATTCTCATGCTGGTGTTGCATGGACTAGGTGGGAATGACATGTGTAGTGGTCGGGTGAGCCCATTGGAGATGAGGGAAAGTTTGGTGATGGGATGAGTGGAAGTTAGATTTTGGAGCGGGGCCTGATGAGGTCATTGAGCATGGGGGAAGGTTTGAAGTTGACTTTGGGATATAGGGATATGGATAAACTGGGATTGATGTAAGGCATGGGTTTGAGCTGGGTATGGGAGTAGTGAATGGGTGAAATTCTGGAGGAATTGTGAAGGGTATGGGTGTTAGGCTCCAAGGTTTTGTTGGACTTGGTTTTGGGCCATGAAACCTTGGGAGGGTTGGGCCACAAAGCCTTGGTCATTATAAGTTTGGGTTATGGGCCATTGATGGGTCTGGCTCATGGGCCCTTGGTAGGTCTGGCCCATGGGCTCTTGATGGGTCTGGCGCATGGGCCCTTGGTGGGTCTAGTCTAATAGACCTTGATGGGTTTGGGCCATGGGCCCTTGGTGGGTCTGGCCCAATAGGCCTTGATGGTCTGGTCTAGCCCCTTGATGGGTCTAGGTCATGGGCCCTTGGTGGGTCGGGGCCATGGGCCCTTGATAGGTATGAGTTGTGGGGCTTTGGGCCATGGGGGCTTGGGACATGTAGGGAATGGGGGTTTGGGCCATTGGGCCTTGGGACATATGGGTAGTGGGGGTCATGAGGGAATGAGGCATGGAGGCTTGCTAAGGTATGGGATGGATCCATGGAGGTGTGATGTGAATGAGAGGGGATGTATTGGGAGACCTTCCATTTGTTATAGGATTGGAACATCTCCTCCATCATTGCCATTGAAGGGGGATTAGATGGAGATGGGCTATTTGATGGTTGGATGGGTATGAGAATAGGAAAAATTGGGCATGACCTCGGTAAAATTGGGCATGGCTCAGGTGAGGGGTGGGATATATGGTGGATTAGGACAATGAGGTGGGGCATCGGTGGATGGATTTGGTATGTATGGGGGAGATGTATGGGGCATGGAAGTGGAAGATGGGAAAGGAAAATTGGCCATGGCTTGGGTAAATTGAGGGATGTGTGGGGATTGGATGTGGTATGGATGGATGTAGGTGGATTGGGTTGGGAGGATGAGAAATAAGGCATGTTGGTCAAGGTAGAGGATGGGTCTTGAGTGGGTGTGGAAGGGAGGTGAGATGGGTTGGAGATGGCCATGGGTGAAGCCATGGTTTGGGAAAATGATGGGAAATTTGGATTTTAGGTATTTTGGGAAATGGTGGAAGGAAAAATGGGGGCACCGAACGAGCCGGTTATGGTGAAGTTTGCATGGGTGAGGGGGGTAGAATTGAAGGCCTCTTTGGTGTGGGAATGGGTTGGAGAATATGGCGGGGATGAGATGGGATCGGCATAAGTCGAGTCCACGACCCATGACATGTCTCGGTATCAGGTTGGGTACGGGTGCCTCGAATGGGCCTCAGATTCGAACTGAGCCGCTCAGGACCACACTGGCACAACTAATAGTGGCGCCAGAGCAAAAAAAATCCAGATTTAAAGTTGGCGCAACTAATACTTGCTCCAGTGTACTATTGGGACTTTTTGCATTGGCGTAACTATTACTTGCGCCAGAGCAAAAGGGCTCTCCAGTTTGCCTGATAGCAGCAGACTGAGTTTGAAATGGGTCTCTAAACTGGTTTTTGGTGGAAGTTGGGCTTCCGAGGACCGACTGTTTATGTGATCCGCTCTCTTTCTCACTGAACCTAAGGGTTCAAGGCCGAATTGGGTTCACTACCGCTCACTTTTTCCCAGGTTTTAAGCTTGGAATGAGAAGGTTACCCACCCAATATACCTTAAGTGCAAGCACTTTTCTTAAGTACAAAGTGGGCTGAGACTTTTTCAGATCATCACCACTAGGGGCTGCCGCCATATTAAGACCCGGGTGATTGTATGTGTGCCTAAATAACCCAATCATTTAAAAATCTATCTCGCAAAAATTAATTTAGATCCCCCTTGTTCGTTCAATTTTATTTTTTACTTTTAAAGGAATTTTCTTAAGTTCAAATATTGGGGGGGATGTTCCCATGCCCCCTCTACGGGCGGGCATTCACTGTTTGTAATATGATTACGAAAACGTAAATGCGCATGTAGGCCCGCCAAATGGCTAAGGCACGTAAATGACATAAAAGTAAAGGAATTTAAATACAACGCACAAGTAGACCCGCCAATTGGCTAAGGTTCTTGAAATAACAAAAATATAAGAAAATTGAATAATGGTGCGCAAGTAGGCTTGCCAAACGGCTAAGGAACGTAAATGATGTAAAAGTAGGGGGTAAGTAAAATGACATAATCGGAGGGGTGAGTAAAAAATAAAATAAAATAACAGCAATAAAAAAGGTTAGTAAATGAAAAATAAAAGAGCCAAATTCAAGGGGAAGCTCTACTAGCTACTCCCCAGCAGAGTCGCCATCTGTGCAACCGTGGGAATTGAGACGATCCCGTCGCGACGATGCGCTCACTAATAAAATTATAGAGTCGCCACCCGGAGTTTTTGGTGTCCCGAGAAACCTAGATCATTTTTATAAGCACCAAAGTGCCACAAATATGACTCTGAATCCGGTCTACGCCAAAGGCTCTTGGGTAGGGGGTTTGGTTATCAATTGGAAAGGTATTAGGCACCCAATTAACCTGTTAAATATGGTCTCTACTTATGACCAAAATAAAAATAATATAAAAGAAAAGAAAAGGCTTCCTCTTGCCCAAATGGGTCTTAAAATCCTATTTGTGACTCTCTGTTCCTATCAAAAATTTGACGGCGTAATGACACAAATGGGAGGATGGAGGAATAATCGAGAAGGTAGAGGAATAGAGGGGAGAGCCGGAGCTCACGGGCCCTTATTACACCACTGTGGAGCCTTGCGTTGGCTTTCTTCGGTGAGCTTTTAAATGTTGGTATGGTATGGAATGAGGTTCTAACTCCTAAGGCATGATCGCTAAGAGGTAGAGAGGGAAGGCTAGGGGGTAATACACCTCTAACCTAGAGCTTTTGGATGAAATGCTAAGGTCTAAAGGGTTTTTTTAAGTCTTGAAATTTGTATAGGAATGGTACACTAGAGGAGAGAGAGAGAGAGAGAGAGAGAGAGAGAAAAGGGATTCCTTAATCTCTTAATTATAATTTTTTTCAAGCCATTTGCAAGGAGGGGTGCCTCTCTATTTATAGGAAAACGAGAGGTTAGGAGGGTGCTTAGTGGCTAATTGAAATTAGCAATTAGGTAATGGGCCATCTAAGGTTTCTTAGAGTTTTTAGAGCCTTGAAAAATATGAGAAGGTGCTCCAATAGTGGATGATTGGGTGAGGCTTTAAACCACTTAAGGGGTTGCACATAGGTAGTAAATGGGTGCAACAGAACTAGCAAAATACACCTCAAAGGTCGAGATGGTCAATAAGTCAAACCCTAATCTTGATTTTTGATGCAAAAATACACAGTTACTGTTTATATGCCTGGTGCAACTATTAGTTGCGCCAAACATATACACAGTAAAACTGTGCTTGAATAGTGCCTGGGAAGTTGGCTACCTGCGGGGGCAACTATTAGTTGCGCCAAGCTCACCTATAGCTAGCGCAACTATTAGTTGCACCAAATCCCTAATGGGATCAGATGAAATTACCATTCAGCCCTTCGAGTTCGGGATGTGATATCTTTTTATACACAGCTCCGATTGGGGTGATTCTTAGCCCATTAGAAATCTGAAGACTTCTACTTTTCAATGGTATAAGATTCGATTGTAGTAGAAGGTCACAGCTAGTCTTGGTGCACCACTCTTCATCTATTGCTCGGGAAAGCTAGGTTTAGGTCCGGGATGAGTTCTAAGGGTTCAGGATTGGTTTCTAATGGTTCGAGAAGGTTTTTAAGGGATCTAGGGTGATTCCTAATGTCTTGGAAGGGTTCCTAAGGGTTTCATACATGTCATCAAAAGCTCAAAGATGTACCTCTCTCGAAATGTGTTTCGATCGGGCCTTGTATCAAATTTGGGTGTCTACATGCTGCTATCAAAGAGCGAAACGAGAAATCGTAATTTACAATTCTCCTGAAAATGTTTAAGAAGCTGAAGTAATATAAAAGAAAAGTGATAAATCATAATTTAGAGAATCGTCCAGAGAGAAAGCTATGAAAGAATGAAAAATCATGATTTACGATTTTCCAGAAAGAAAAGAAACAATCGTAATTACGACTATTCTAAATGAAGCTTTCCTGATTGACTGTCACTGCTACTGATCATGTGAGAATGAATACCACCATGAATAGAATAAGAAGAACTCTTGAATTAGAAGTTTGGCTGATCACGAATCAAAGAGATTGACGAAGAAGAATCTTAATAGGACTGCTACTGAATAAAGAGGAACAATCCAGAAATGCTTCAACTAAAGAAAGCAAGGAAGATAGAATTAGAATTAGAGTTACATTAGGATAGTTTTATTTCTTTTATTAAATTTAGAAGTCTTGTAAACCGACTCCTTATGATCTATAAATAAGAGAGCCCGATGTAAGAATAAACCATCGAAGAAATTCTCAGCATCAATTGACGACTGAGATTGAATTTTCTTCCGATCAATTTAGAGTAGATTTTTATTACTTTGTAGATTAGATATTCAAGGTTTCTCAAGAGTAATTGATGCCTGCAATTAAGAGCTGAAGATTAGAGTAGATATCTGTAGTTTCTCAGAAGCAATTGACGACTGTGGCTGAGAAGTGAAAGATATAATTTTCATTGCTTTTTAGTTTAGATTTTATTTTCTTTTATTTCCTGCTTTGTAAACATCTCTTGATTTAGATTTGAATTGACGACTCAGATTGAGGTTTGCAGATTAGTGTAATTTTTTTTACTTTTCCATCTTTAGTTTTCTAGAATTTGATTGACACCCAAGTTTTAAGAGATTGTTGATTAGATTAAATCTGTATTGATAGGATTTTAGTATTGATTGGTGACCAATACTAAGAAACTTGATATATAGTATAACGGTACTGTTTAAATTTATAAATATCTTATAGCAGAAGATTATGATTGACAACCATAATCTGAAGTTTGAGGATTAGGATTTATTTTCTACAAATTTAGATTAATAAACAAATTCTTTTATTCATATTTCTCCAATAGTTTAGGAACTTAAAAGATAAGTACATGTTTTCATAAAAATTAAATTAATATAGAGAAACTTATCTCTGTGGGAATGATCATTTGCTAGTACTATGATTTCCATTGTACACTGCAGTAGGTTAAGACTTAATTAGATGACATATAACAAGCCGCTATCAAGTTTTTGGCGCCGCTGTCGGGGATAAGTGATTTATATTAATTTAAGAAAACAAGTTTTTATCTTTCTCTTTTTAAATTTCTTTATATTTTTAATTTTCTTTGATCTCTTCTTAAATCTTTTGCAGGTTTATTCAGATCGACGAATCAGAATTTCAGCTTCCCCTGATAAGAGAAGTCAAAAGCTCAGATTTGTTTTTTCTCCCTGCTTGCTAAAATAAAAATTAGATAAAATTAAAATTAAAAATAGTTAGTTACAATAATTATTTTAGCCATCCTGCTTTGACTTCATTATGGCAGAAAGAGACCAATACATGGGTATGACGATGGGGGAGTATTATGCTTTAACACCTCTTACACCTCCCCCATACATTCAACTACACCCCAAAGCCGGTAATAGGACTTTTGAAATTACGCCCAACACACTTCAAATACTTCCAACTTATCATGGGCTAATAGATGAAGACCCCTATTTGCATTTAAATAAGTTCGTGAAAGTATGTACTATCATTCAAATTAAGAACTTAACAGAAGTATCCACTCAGTTGAGACTATTCACATATTCCCTGAGAGATGATGCAAAGTAGTGGATAAACTCTTGACCTTCTAATTCGATTGCTGATTGGAAATGACAGGAACGTATGTTTCTAATAAAATTCTTTCCAATCTACAGGTCGAGTAAAATTCGGGACCTTATCATAGCATTCCATCAATTCCCAGATGAATCTCTTTAGGAATGTTGGAATCGTCTCAAGGATCTTCTACACAACTGCCCTCACCATGGGATTACGCACTGGCAACTTGTGCTCACTTTCTATGAAGGCCTTTAAGATGCAACCCGGCATAGGATTGATGTAGCCTATGACAATATATTTTGTAAGTTGACAACAAAATAAGTTTGGGAACTCTTTGAGATCCTTAGCGAGATTGATTTGAAGACTTTAACAAATATACTTCCTAAGCAAGGAAGATTATATAAATTAAAGTCAATAATGAAAGACTTTCCGGAATTAAGGTTTTGGAATATCAAAGTTCAATCTCTAGTGGGTATAAAATCGTACCCAACATCTCAAAAAGGAGAAACCAGTGGCCCTAACCATGGCTTAACTCAAATAGCTCACAGCTGGGTGCAACATAGCCGCATCCAGACACAGTTACTCAACCATCTACGACAATCTATCGTAAGGCTAGAAACTCAAATCGAGCAGCTAAACTTTTTGGAAGAGAGAGTAACGTACTACCTTCACATACAATTGGTACATCGAGAGGATGTATATTTAAGGGAGACACATCAACTCTCTCTGCTTTTAATTAAACTCCTCAAGAACCCATCGAGCTATCAACTCACCTATAGCAAACACCTGTAACATATGTATATAACTTAATTATTAAGAGTAATCTACGATTTATAGTATGCGCAAGTATAGGCAATCGCAAAATCTCTTATGTATAGTCACAGTCACGTAAAGCATATGGATTTACGATTTCTCGTGACTCGTACAGTCAAAATCACTTTTATTCTATAGAATTGCAAACGATAATTCTAGGGAACAGGCGACTCCAGTGATCGATTTAATTCATGGAGGAAGCGGACACACATCGCATTCAATATTGCCACTTACCAACCACCCAAGCCTATAGGCCTATACCTTGACACGTGAACCCTTCCCCTGCCCTCTAAAATTAGACCCTTGCCTTCCAAAAGACTCATCTCTTTCATCTTCTCATACCCTAACCTTAATGGTGAAAAAAACCAAAGAGAGTGATTTCAGTAAATAACTTGATAGAATTCTTGAGATACATAGAGCTGAACTCTTAGCTGCAGAATAGAGAGTAGAAGATTTGAAGCGCCAACGACTTATTCAAGATACTGAATCATCCTCTGAAACTACCCTTGACCATAAACCTAACCCAAATCTGATATCACATTCTAGGAACCCATTTTCCCCCACTTCCTAACCTTTATAGCATCACCACCCACTCCGAACGCGAGCTCCTATATGATGATGGTGGGTTGAGTCGTCCCTCGCCACCCTTCTCCATTACTCATACTCTTCCCCTGCCTGTGTTTCAATCTCTAGGTAGGATCTTCACAGGGGAGCAATATAGGTGGAGGGTGATCTAGAGATGTGCTCACTTCCCAGTCTTCAAAGGACCTCCACATTGAGATTGCATTTCTTCCAAAGTGGGAAGATGGAGAGGTGTACACTTTTATCTCCTCAACTTCTTCCTTCAACTACAATAAGGGTGTAGTTGATGAATCAGGGGGAATGCAAGATAAAGAAGGGAAAAGAGAAGTGTTTCAACAGCTCTTGGATTAGCGACCCTGCCAAGGTATGGATACTCCTTTGGTAGGAAGGAATGAGAGACTCTATTCAAGCGATTAGAAGCCGAGAATCCCCCTTCCTCCCCCGACCACCACCAGTCTTCCCCATCTTCACCTTCTCCACCTTCTTAAAGTTTTTATTTTTCTATTGGCCACCTACTCAAAGGAGGGTGCAGCTTTTTAGGCAGCACAATTTTGGACCGATATTTATCAAAGATTCATCTCGGACATTGCTGTCGATGCCGATAAATTAGTGTGTGTCTAGATTTTTCCTAGGTTTATTTTCTTTTATTTAATTAGTTTTTATTATTTTCGTTCTTTATATTTGCTCTCATGATCATGTAAATACTCAGTAAAATATATAAAATTTCCTTTCGTTTTGACTAACCTTTATTTTCACTAACTGTGTAATTTTTACTAACACCACTAACATTTTTGTTATTTTTTTTGTCTCTAAGAAGTAATACCATTGTGTTTTTCTCAAGTTTGGGGGAATATTCCTTACATAATTTTTTTACAATCAGTAAGAAATCAGAGATATCAATAATTTAAAATAATAATAATAATAATAATAATTTTTATGTCCCCAATTTTTATGCCAATGAGGGCATTGTCCAATTTAAGTTTGGGGGGGGGGGGGGGGATACACAGTAGTTCTATAAGTAGTACGTATAGCAGTAAGTAGTTTAGTTTTAGTTTAGTTAATTTATTTTTTTAGTACTTTTAGTTTAATTAATTTGTTTTTAGAAAAAAAAATTGAAATTTTTGAAATTTTTGAATTTGAATTGATCAGTACATAGGAATTATGATAAAAAAAATTACAATTCTTGAAAAACTTACAATTCATTATAGTAGGAATTCAACAATCAGAAAAAAAGAACAGTTACAATTCATGCTTAACTCGTTGAAAATTATATTAGAATGGATGTTTGAAACAATAGATTGATCTAAACTGCAAAATTTTAGACTATAGTTTCAAAAATTATAAATCAGTGAGCTTTTGAGCCATATTTTTTCTTTTATTCAGAGAGACTGTTTCTTTTAATCAAGTAAAAAAATTTCTTTAAACTTCTTACTGATATGAAATCTCATACTACTGAAATTAGAATCGAAAATATTCTATGATAACCTGATTTTTTGTTTATAACTATCTATTAGAAATATCAAAGCAGTAAAGCATTCATGCTAGTAAATCGTAAAGATGATTAAAAGTCATCTTTTGTTAAATCAGAGCCAAAAAGCTAAAATCTCATAATAAATTTTATCCATTGAACCCATATTAGAAGCCTAAGATCGAATTTTTTTATACCAAAAATTTGATAAACCATTAACCATAAGTACTACCCAAAGCTTTCAACCTTTAACCCTTTTATTTTTGAGATTTTAGAATACAAAAGAAGGGAAAAAGAGGGAGTAGAAGGAGTAAAAGTAAAAATAGATAAGGGAAATGTAAAAAAGGGTACAGCTGAAGAAAAAAAAAGAAGAATATGGGAAAGAATGAAAAATCGTAAATAACGATTTCTGAAAAAGAAGAACGATTTTCAAGTAAAAAGCTTTCAAAGAGAAACAAAATCGTAAAAAATGATTTTACAAAAGAAGAATAAAAATGGAAAGAAGTCATCCAATTTATGGATACCTACTGAATTAGAAAAGAAGAAGAAGCTGAAAAGATAGGAGAAAGGAGAGCTAAATTCTCAGAAAAACTTTGAATTATTTTCTACCTTTCTTTGACACCTTCTGAAACCCAAAGTCCCATTACAAGTTAAAGAAAAGACCTTTCTGATTAACGATTTGTAAAAGCATAAGCCTAGTAGAGATATGGATACTAAATACTATGGATTGTACAGAGATTCATATGAATAAAAATAGATTATCCTTTTCTATGAGATTGACAATTTTATCTTTGACTGAATGTTTTTGAAAAGAAAAATATAGAGAACCCAAAAAGTTTCGATACCTTTTTTAGAGTTAGTCAATAGTGAGTTTTTGAATGAAAATATTTTTTAAATTTACAGTTTAGAAAAATTTATAAAGAATAAACTGTTCACTAATGCATATATCTCTTACTTATTATGAATTGAAATTGTGAAGTTCTAATCAAGAATAACTATTATAATGGAAAGTAAGGACAAAAGATTGGTAATTTTAGAAAATCATAATAAACTATGTATTGACTAATTTGACCACATAGGTAATTTAGGTAAATTAATTAGTGTATAAAATTAGTTAAAAATTTTCTTTTGAAAAATTTAAAAATATTTTGAAGTTTGTAAGTAACTTCACTTAAAACTTTCAGGAGACTACAACTCCTCCACTAGGGATCACCTAATGGTTTAAAGGCTTGTTGTGCAATCGTGCTCCCTATGAAAGTGACATTTAAATTCTTAGTTTATATTTCCTTGTTTGTTAGGGACTAGTAAAGCGTAAGTTTAAGTGTGTGATCAGTCACATAATATACCATTTTATCACCCTCAACTTAGTGACGCTAGGACTTAGTTTGCTACTGATAAGTTACTGATGTGCAAATATTAATGGTAATCAGTAAAAGAGAGTCATAATATTAATCTTTATCAAAATAAATTAAAAAAGAGCAGTTAAAGACGATTAAGCGTGAAAAGATGATTCTCTATATACTGAAGACTAGAAAATCATAAAAGACGATTGAGCATTGCTACCAAAGAGAGAAATGAGAAATTGTAATTTACAATTATTCAGTAAACGTTCAAGAAGCTGAAGCGATATAAAAGAAAAGCGATGAATCATAATTTAGAGAATCGTTCCGAGAGAGCTATGAAAGAATGAAAAATCATGATTTACGATTTTCCAGAAAGAGAAGAAAAGAAACAATCGCAATTATGACTGTTCTAAATGAAGCTTTCCTGATTGATTGTCACTGCTGCTGATCACGTGAGAATGAACACCGTCATAAATAGAATTAGAAGAACTCTTGAATTAAAAGTTTGGCTGATCACGAATCTGGGAGATTGATGAAGAAGAATCTTAATGGGACTCTGCTACTGAATAAAGAGGAACAATCCAGAAACGCATCAACTAAAGAAAGCAAGGAAGATAGAATTAGAATTAGAGTTATATTAGGATAATTTTATTTCTTTTATTAGAATTAGAAGTCTTGTAAATCGTCTCCTTATGATCTATAAATAAGAGAGCCCGGTGTAGGAATAAATCATCGAAGAAATTCTCAACATCAATTGACGACTGAGGTTGAGTTTTCTTTCGATCAATTTAGTGTAGATTTTTATTGTTTTGTAGATTAGATATCCAAGGTTTCTCAAGAGTAATTAATGTCTGCAATTGGGAGCTGAAAATTAGAGTAGATATCTGTAGTTTCTCAGAAGCAATTGACGACTGCGACTGAGGAGTGAAAGATATAATTTTCATTGCTTTTTAGTTTAGATTTTATTTTCTTTTATTTCATGCTTTGTAAATATCTTCAAATTTTGATTTGAATTGACGACTTAGATTGAGGTTTACAGATTAGTGTAACCTTTTTTATTTTTTCATCTTCAATTTTCTAGAATTTGATTGATGCCTAAGTTTTAGGAGATTATTGATTAGATTAAATCTGTATTGATAGAATTTTAATATTGATTGACGACCAATGCTAGGAAACTTGATATATAGTGTAATGGTACTGTTTAAATTTATAAATATATGATAACAGAAGATTGTGATTGACGATCATAATCTGAAGTTTGAGGATTAGGATTTATTTTTTGTAAATTTAGATTAATAAACAAATTTTTTTATTCATATTTCTCCAGTAGTTTAGGAACTTGAAAGATAAGTATACATTTTTATAAAAATTAAATTAATATAAAGAAATCTATCTCTGTGGGAACGATCATTTGCTAATACTATGATTTTCATTGTGCACTTGCAATAAGTTAAGACTTAATTAGATGACACATAACAAGCCGCTATCAGGTTTCTCACAAATATGATGAATAATTTCAAGGACAAATGATAAAAAGAAAAACCAACCAAATTTGTGAGAAACCCAACAAATTCATCATATTTGTGAGAAACCCAACAAATTTCAATATCACTTTTGTTATATTTCCACAGTGAGAGTTTGGATGCTTCTTTGCTTTTCTTTTCATTTCTCCCATATTTTTCTCTTTCAGATTTTTATTTCTTTATCATATGTACCCTTTTTAGTATTTCCCTTCTCGGTTTTTACACTCCTTTCACTCTCCGATTTCTCTCTTTGTTATAAATTCTCAGAAGTGCAAGGGTTAAAGACCGAAAGCTTTGGGTAGTACATATGATTAAGGGTTTATAAAATTTTGGTATAAAGAAATTCAGTTTCAAGTTTCTAATATAGGTTCAAGAGGTAAATTGTTAGGAATTTTGGCTTTTTGGCTCAAACATATCAAAAGAAGACATCTTCTCATTTCCATATTTACTAGCAAGAATGTCATATTGTATTGATGCATATAACAAACAGTTCTAGACAAACAGTCAACATAATCATAAAATCTTATTCAAATAAACAATAATGAGATTTCAAATAGAAACAGTCAAGAAGTTCAAGGCAAATTTAGAGCAATATAAGCATAGCAATCTCTCTCAAAGAAAGGAAAAGTTCTAAAAGCTCACTGGGTATATGTAGAGACCCAAATGTGACCCAAGGCATGATCGACACGAACTTCAAAGAAAGGCGTACACCCGAGCTTTCGAGAGCACTTCTCGAACCCTTAGGAGACATCCCCAAACCCTTAGGAGTCATCCCAAACCCTTAGGAGACATCCCCAAATCCATAGGAGCCATTCCAAACCCTTTGAAAGCCCAATCGGGCCCATAGACCCCTGTTTGAGCCATTCAAAATAGCGGGCATGCCAAAGTTTACACGGACATTTTCTGGATCTGGGGCTTATACCATTAAAAAGTAGACCAAATTTTCCAATGAGCTAAGAATCGCCTCAATCCGAGTTGTACATCAAAAGTTATGGCGATTTGAAAAACACGAAAAAATGCAGTAAATTACATGTAAGTGCGTAGTATGCACACAAGGGCAATTTTATCCATGCGTGCATACTATGCTCACAAGGCCAATTTAGATTTTTTTGCTTTAGAATTGCTCTCTGCGGACTCGTACTTCCAGCTTTCTGAACCCGGAATTTAGCCATGCGTGCATATTATGCACACATGCCTGAAATCCTTGATTTTCGTGAAAAATGACAGACTTTAGAATTGAGGTTTGATTTGTGGACCATCCCAGCCATCAAGGTGTATTTCTTTAGGCCTATTATACCCTCCCAACTATCAGTTTCACTCTTTTTCCATCCAACCCACCACCCTATCATCTACTATTGAAACGTAATTCCCATTCCTCCATGTTCTAAAAAATCTAAAAACCTTAGATTTCCTATTACCTAATTCCTAAACCCATTAGTAACATAATCCCTCACTAATCTAATCCAACTCTATAAATAGAGAGCCACCCCCCCTTGTTTATGGATCTTTTGAAATTTCCAAGAGAGAAAACTATAGCAATTTGTCCCCCCATTGCCTAAACTTCCATCCTATTTCCCAAGCTCCAAGCCTTAGCTCCTCCCATAACTTCACTTCCATCATCATACCCTCCCTAGCCATAGCAAGTTAGAACTTTTCCCTCACCCATCGTGCTATCGGAAGCTCATCGGTAACAAGCTCATTGGTAACGCTCTCACACTACCAACAAAATCTAGCTGAGCCGAGCGGTTCATCAGGCTCCAACAATTCCAAATTAAGAAACTAGACATTAAAACCAATAATGGGTTGCAACCCATTCAGATTGGATCAAGCATTGTGTTTAGTCTTATTAGGGCAACCCAAAAACCTCTAGCTTTTTCTTCTTCTATATTTCCTCAAGATAATTGGGATGAACTGGCTACTCGATGGAATTTGACCATCAGATTTAATCGAGAGAGAATTTGAATCCTCTCCTCCATCGGAGCTATCTTCACCACATGAAATATTTTCAGGTAAATCAACATTAATCTCAGCAATCGCAAATGGATAATGGGCCTCATAATCCTTAGGCCCAACCAAATTCATACTTATTTGTCCCACTGATCCCAGGGGAACTTCGAAGCCTGGAGGAATAGTTGGACCTGAATTGGAATGATTAAGAGTATTGTAACAAATCGGCTTGTCAAATCTGGTCTCCTCAATCACCATTGTAACCGTAGCATGATTTCTGCGATTGGCCGAAGTACCACCAACTGGAGAGACAGTACCAGCTGCAGTCGGAGATGAGATTCAGGCCTTCTCATTGGAACCGATAGTGGGGGGCACAACCGAATTACTAACATCATTCGGAATTGGAGGAATCTCATCCAGGGAATGATGAACTTCTAGATCCTTCTTGGCATCCGAAAGATTATTATCAATCACTATTTTAGGACTCCATTCTCTTCTGGTAGCAGGATGTTGGTCCATCCCAATACCCTCCTCCTCATAGAACCCACAAAGCTTAGTAGAATGACCTTGACGCCTACAGATTGAACAAAAATTTAGCATAGATTCATATATCACCGACTACCACAGCCCATTCTTACCATGACTGAACCAAATGCAATGCGGATGAATCTTCTCCAAGTCAATCAAAACACAGACTCTCGCCTCTAAGAATCTAGTACGATTTTTCGTTTCGTTGTCAATAGCAAGGACTTCACCAACAAGACCTGCCACAAATTTAAGAGGCAAGTTCAACAATCGGATCCAAGCGGGAACAATTGAAGCGTCAGCATCCGTTGTTCCTAAAAAAAGGACTCCATTAAACACTTTCATGGAATAACCCAAAATCTCCCATCTATCCCTTAACTAAAATTTCACCATATCCTCCCTATTATTGAAGTTAAAGAGCACATGATAGTGGTCCATAACAGCAGCCTTACATTCGCCTTTGATTTTTCATTCCTTCATCTAACGCCTAATAGAGTCAATGT
Source organism: Chloranthus sessilifolius (assembly GCA_021018995.1). Taxonomy (NCBI): domain Eukaryota; kingdom Viridiplantae; phylum Streptophyta; class Magnoliopsida; order Chloranthales; family Chloranthaceae; genus Chloranthus; species Chloranthus sessilifolius. The sequence continues at coordinate 99,142,561 of CM037585.1, forward strand.
CTGGTCTGGCCCCACATGCTCCCAAAGGACAACAGATGAATTTACAAGCCAAAGCAAACTGAAAAGTCTAAGATTCATATACAATGTCATCATATTGAAAATAGATTATAGGTTCACCAAACTTAATACTTCCCGAAATAAGATTGGCCACAGAATTCTCCACCGATACAACTTTGACACCCTTGAGGGCGTCTACAAAAGAATGACCATTAGAGTTTGGCGGGAAAGGCAGACTTTTCTTGCAAGGGCTTTCTCCTCCTCTCTTTGGATTTTCTTCAAATGTCTGCTGGTCGCTCGCAAATTTTCACCTTCCCTTTCAAACAACCTCCAAGCAATTTTAATAGCTTGGCTATTGTACCTCTCTACCGTCGAACTCAACACATTTGTTTCAGTTCGGTAATGTATTATAATTCAAAATAACAAATAGAAGAATATTTTTCGAATATGGATCATCTAACGTGCTCTTAATAGAAACCAATTGTCTATTGTAGCCCTTTACCGTCGAACTCAAAGCAGTCAACGTGCTATCAGTATTGATGCGCCGATTAATCCGGTTGGTGCGCATGGGTCTCATGTCAAAAATCTAGTTTTAATTCTTTGTTCACCTACGACTCAAGCTAAATTCCTAAATGGTTAGTTTATTTGTAACCCTTACAACCCAAGATTCTTTCTTTTAACCTCAGGTTTTACATGCTAAAATCGTTTTGACTATTTTTGAATTTTACAATGGAGATTATTTTTCACCCCAAATTTTCACACAAGATCTTGAGACCATGGGTTTTTTGAAAAACAATCCCAATTGTTTTTTTGAAATTTGTATATTTATTAATTAAAAAAAAAACCTAGATTAGAGGCCAAAAAATACCTCAAGGTAGCGCCACTAGCACTGCTATCTGAAAAGTCGGACTTCTCGGAGAAAATCAAGAGGCATCGTAGAAAACCCAAAGGAAAAGGTAAGAACCTATGAATGGAGGAAACCGGATTGTCCTGAAAAAAAACTCCTACAAAACAAATAAAAGAGAAACTCCCTGAAAAATGACATAGTCCAGTACAATACCGAAACCTAATTACAAAGCATTGAAATAAGATAGAAGTTGCTAGGCTTCGAAATGTCGCATGGTGAAACTGGAAAGATTCTCGACCCCAGCTGTGACGGCCCAAATACATAAGGAGAGAATGATGTCCCGAATTAAAGTATCTTCTCTGAACTGGTTGCCATTGCATCTTATATCAAGCGTCACTAACCAAACATTTCAAGTAATAGAAAAGTAAATGTGGGACCAAAGCCATCATTTTGAACCACCAAATAAGTAATAGAAAGTAAATGTGGGACCAAAGCCATCGTTTTGAACCACCAAATAATAAGGAATCCCAGCTGTTCATTAGACCAGTAATGTTATTGTGCAAGCAAACTGAGACGTCGAAGGCTTTCAATATTTTCATCCAGATTGGCCAAATCTTATCGCAGCAGAGAAATAAATGGTCTATATCCTCATTCGCATGCCCATGCATCTGTGATTTAAGTGGGGAATGGTGTCTAATCTTTTCCAGCCAACGGACCATAGAAAGAAAGCGATTTTAAGAAGAATCTTGAGTGCCCAAATGAAACACCATTCAACTTTATCGAGATTTGCCACCAACGAGTTATAAGCCGATTTAACTGAGAAGGATTTATTGTCGTTAATTGCCCAGATACGTCGATCAGATAGATCCATCCTACGACTAGTTTTGTCTAGAATGACAGAGAGAGGGAGCAGAATTCGGTGATCTCTACATCATAGAATCTTCTTTTGAAACGGACATTCCACTGGCTGTTGGAATTCGGAGAGAAGATCTCGGAAACAAAAGCTTTTGGGTTAGCGGCTATTTCATAAAGATTAAGAAATAAAAAATTGGAGAGATTTGTCCATATTGTTCCACTTGTCCAACCAGAACCGGATTTGGTCTTCATGGCTGATAGAGTAGGATGTATTACTAATGAATTCATCCCTGACGGGGATGATATCTGTCACGACCCGGAATCCTTATTCGATCTCGAGGGCCTAAAATTCCGTGTTATGATATCGCATGTTGATTAAGGCGATAAGCGGACAGACACATAATCTATAAATTGACTTAGCATATGAATCAAGGCATTTAAGATAACATTAAATGATAAATGACTCATAAATTAGCAGCGAAAATCTTAAATGAAAATAAAAAAGAAATTTCTAACCATGCATCTAAGATAAGAAATAAATCAAGTTTTACGTAGAGTAAAATAGTCCCAACGTAAACTCAAAAAAGTATCAAAGATTAAAATATGTCTCTCAAAGGAAATAAAATCAAAAGTCTAGAGCTAAAGAATTCTCAAGGCTGATAGAAATCAGTCGGATTTATGCTGTCATCTAAGTGGTAGCCAATATCTCCGTCAACGTAAGCCGTTTCCGGAATAGCAACTTTCGTGTCATCATAAGCAGGATATACGGAGTTTTTACCTGAAACTGTTAGATTTTGGAGGGGGGGAGTTTACTCAGTCGCATAAACTCAGCGGGTTGCATAATCGATCTACCATAACTTACCCAGGTGATAGTATGTGCAATAGCTAGAATTACGGTGTATTTTAAAAATAAAACTAACATTTAAATAAGATGACAAAACTATCTATAACTCATAGCATATCATAGTCAAAATTGAATGGCATAATATAAAATGAAGAGTGCATGATGTTTTTATTTTTTTATCTCTTTTCCTATTTTTCTCATCAACTTAGCATACGTGACTGATCAGTCACATAATTTACGATTTTATCACCCTTAATTTAGCGATGCTAAGCTTTAGTTTACTACTAATAAGATACTGATATGCAAATATTAAAGTTAAACAGTAAAAGAGAGCTTAAGTGTTAATCTTTGTCAAAATAAACTCAAAGAGCAGTAAAAAGATGATTGAGGGTAAAAGATAAATCTTCGCCTAAAAAGAAATAAAGAATCGTGCTTTACGATTGTGCGAAATAATATACTGAGAAGAGAGAAATCGTAATTTACAATTCTCTAAAGAAAAGTCGTATTAAGTAAAGATAATACAAGAGAAAACGGAGAATCGAAATAAAGAATCGTTAGCTGAAAGCCTACTGAAAATAGAAAATCGTGATTTAAGATTTTTCAAAAGGAATAGAAAGAAATTGTTATTTACAATTTCCTAAAAATAGAAGCTTTCTACTGTTGCGGAACGTGAGATCTATCGCCGCCATCCATATTTTCAAAAGTCTTCTACAATTAGAAGACTAACTAACCACGAATCTGAGAAGATTGATGAAGATGAAATCCGAAGGACTCTGCTGCTAATTAAAGAACACTCTAGAAGCGCATCAACTAAAGAAAGCAAGGAAGAATAAAATTAGCAATTAGAGTTATATTAGGATACTTTTATTTTAATAGTTTCTTTGTAAACCGACTCCTTATGATTTATAAATAAGAGAGCTCGGCATAGGAATAAGCATCGAAAAATTTCAGCATCAATTGACGCCTAAGGTTGAATTTTTTTCTGATCAAAGTAGTGTAATATAGTTAGAATAGATTAGAGATCAGAGGGTTCTCAAGAGCAATTGACGACTGCGATTGAGTGCTGAAGATTAGTATAGATATCTGTAGTTTCTCAGAAGCAATTGATGACTGCAACTGAGGAGTGAAGGATATATTTTACTTTGCTTTTTAGTTTAGATTTATTTGCTTTGTAAGCATCTCTAAGTTTTGATTGAATTGACGACTCAGATTAGAATTTGTAGATTAGTGAACATTTTACTTTTTCATCTTCAATTTTCTATGGTTTGATTGACGCCAAGATTTTATAAAGTTGTTTATTAGATTAAATCTGTATTGATAGGATCTTAGACTTGATTGACGACCAATGCTAGGAGACTAGAAATTTAGTGTAACAGTACTGTTTAAATTTATAAATATCCGAAAGCTGACGATTAAGATTAACGACCTTAATCTGAAGGAGGATTAGGATTTATTTTATGCACTTTAGATTAAAAGTTATTCTTGTATTCATATTTCTCCAGTGATTAAATCTTAAAGATAAAAAGAAGTTTTTAAAGATAAAGATTTAAATAAAAGATAAAAATAAAGCAGTAATTAGATAATAAACTTCCTCATGGGAACGATCCTATGCTAGTATTATAATTTTCATTGTGCGCTTGCAATAAGTTAAGACTTGAATTTAACATAAAATATACACATCAATAGCGACCAAGTTTTTGGTGTCGTTGCCGGGAAAGTGAAATTTATCCTTATTTCTATTTTTATCTAACATTTTTATTTTTTTAGAAACTAATATTTTTCTTTCTCTTTTTTTAATATTTCTTTATATTCTTATTCTTTTTTTTATCATTTCTTACTCTTTCGCGGATTCATTCGGAGTAACGGACCAAACTTTCAACACTTATGTGGGCCCCAGAAATTAGAAACTCGGATTTGTTTCTCTCCCTGCTTTCTAAAATAAAAATTATATAAATTCAAAACAAAATTAGAAACACTCAGTTTTAGACAACATATGGCTAAAACGATGGGGGATTACTATACACGTCCCTCATACATACAATTAACCCCTATGGCCGACAATGAGATTTTTAAAATTACGCCCAAAATATTTCGAGCACTTCCAATATTTCATGGGCTAAGGGATGAAAATCCTTATTCACATTTAAGACAGTTTATAAAAGTGTGCAACCTTAACTGAATAAAAAATTTACCAAAAACATCTCTTCGTCTAAGGCTGCTTTCATATTCTCTTAGAGATGAGGCAAAGCAGTGGATACATTCTTTGCCTCATAATTCGTTCGCCAACTGGGAGGACTTGACGAGGATTTCTCATGAAATACTTCCCAATACACTGAACGAATCAAATCTGGTATCTTATTCAAACTTTCAAACAATGTCCGGATGAATCTCTTTAAGAGGGATGGACGCACCTCAACGAACTTTTATATGGGTGTCCTCATCATGAAATACCTCGTTGGCAAATAGTCCTCACTTTCTATGAAGGTCTAAATGATAAAACCCGGCACATAGTTGATGTTGCCTATGGGAGGATGTTTCATACTTTGTCTGCTGAGACTGCATGAGAATTCTTTGAGAACTTTAGCGAGGACCTAGTGCAATGTCAAGCACCGTGAGAGATTGAATTAGAGACCGCAAGGAGTATACCTCTTAGGCAGAGAGGACTATATAAATTAAAGTCAATGACGAATTGCCTTCCAAAATTAAGACTTTGGAAGACAAAAATTCAAACTCTGATAGAAAATTTCACCCAACATCTCAACAAGGAGAAGCCTGTGAACCCAACCACGGCCTAACTCAGATAGTTCCTTAGCACGCTCCTATATTTTACCCCACACAGACCCAAGACCACAGTGACACTGAGGAAGCCCTGTTGCAGATAGTCAACAGTTGGATGCAGCATGGCCAAATTCAAACGTAATTACTCCAAAATCTCCTGGAATCCATTACACAATTGGAAATTCAAGTTGAGCGCCTGGCCAATTGGGTTAACTCGAGAGAGAGTAATTCTTCTTCCTCATGGCCAGTTGGCACCTCAGGAGGAATTACTTTTATGAGAGGTACATCAACTCTCCTTGACCATCATTGAACTCCTTCTGAACCTGTTGAGCTACCGACTCACCCGTAGCAAACACGTGTAACATATGTATATATACGTACTTTTGAAACGACCCTCTACAATTTATAAAATAATACTAATCGTAGAGACTCTTTTCTTTATTTTAATCACTTGAAGAGCATGGATTTGCAATTCTTGTGAATTTAGAGTCCAATCGTAGCGAGTGCAACTTTCTTGTCATAGATTCTCGTGATCGTTATCCAGAATTGCAAACGATAATTCTGGGAAACAAGAGAACCTAGTGATCAGTCTTATCGGGTGCATTGGAAATAAAAACCCATTTAATCTTATAGAAGAAGCGAACAAGAAGTGCATTCAAGACTACCACTTCCCAACCACCTTAGCCTAGGAACTTACACATCGACATTCACTTGAAGTGATGGTTCAAAACCAAGACTTTTCCCTATAAAATTCATACACATCCATTAACCAAAATCAGTTCATAACCCTTCTTCTCCCTTCGTCTATAACCTTAAACCCCATGACGGAAGAGCATAACTAGAGTGATTCTAGCAAAATTCTTGATAAAATTCTTGAAAAACACAAAGCCCAGCTCCTGGCTGTACAACAGTAAGTAGAAAAATTAAAGCGCCAACGATCTGTCTTTAATACTGAATAATCCACCAAGACTACCCTTTACCCTAAACCTAACCCAAATCTGAAATCATATACCATGAAGACATCTTCCCCCACTTCCTAACCTTTATACTATTACAACCCGCCCGAAATGCAACTTCCTTTATGATAAGGATGGGCTATAATTTTCAGTGCCATTTTTCATCCCATCCTTGATCTCCTCACCACCCCTCTCCATTGCTCATACCTCCTCCCTGCGTGCAGTACAATCTCTTCATAAAATCTTCGCACGGGAGCAGTATAGGCTGAATGGGAGGGTTGAGATGTATCATCTTCCAACTCCTCAACTTCTTCCTGTAACTGCATCACAGGTGCAGTTGATGAATCATGAAGTGGATGACCTCCCTAAAGAAGAGGAGGCGAGGAATTTGGAAGGGCAGTAGGGATTTGGGGGGATATATCGGATATATTAGTATTAGTATAGCAATTTTTATATAAAAATAAAAAAATTTCTTTCTCATAAATTTTCAGAAGATTTTAGTAAGAAAGCTAATCATTATATACAAATTATGATAAGAAGAATGAAAATCTGAAATACTTAGCAATCCATCATAGTAGTAGTTCAAAAATCAAAACAAAAATAGTTACAATTCAAGTAAAGCATCTCTAGAACATTGTATCAGATGAATGTTTGAAACTATACGATTGATCTGAACTGCAAAGATTTTATATTATAGTTTCAAAATTATATAACCAATGAGCTATAGAGCCTATTTCCTCTTTTATTCAAAGAAAGAGAGGCTATTTTTATTCATGCTAAAATTTCCTTGAACTTCTCTACCATCTGAAATCTCACATTGCTGAACTTATAATCAAGAATTCTGTAAATATGATGATTTGTTTGTTTAGAATTGTCTATTAAGTATATCAAAGCAATGAGACATCTATATTAGTAAATTGTGAAAATGACCAAAGGCCATCTTTTGTTAAACCAGAGTCAAAAAGCCAAAAATTCTAGAATATTCTACCCTTTGAACCCATATTAGAAGTCTAAAACCAAATTTCTCTGTATCGAAATTTTATAAACCTTTAACGATATGTACTATCCAAAGCATTCTACCTTTGACACTTATAATTTCTGAGAGTTTAGAGTGTAAAAGAATGGGAGAAGAGGGAGTGAAAGGAATATATGCTTAACATATAAAGGATCTGCTGAAAAGGGTACAACTGAAAAAGAAATATAAATGTATGAAAATGTGAGAAAAAGAAAAGAAAAAGAAGAAATCGTAAAACACAATTTTGTGAAAATGGGATTTACAAAAGAAAACAGAAAAGAAAATTGAGATTAATACTAGAAAAGAAATGGGAAGAAGATATCCAAAATAAGGACACTTACTGAAGCTGAAAAATATAGAAGAAGAAGAAAAAGAAGAGCTAAATTCTTAAAAATAATTTTAAATCTTCTTTACCTTTTTCTTGAAACCTTCTGAAAACCCAAACCCCATTACAAATCGAAGGAAAAACCTTTGAGATTTACGATTTACAAAAATATGAGTCTAATAGAGACATATAAAATAGATACTATGAATAAATAAAGAAATTATATGAACAGAATTGATTATCCTTTCTATGAGATTTATCTGCTTAGTAATTATCAAATTTTTACACAATATCGTGAGAACCTAAAAGTTTGATTATTTTTAAGAGCACGCCAATAAGTGAGAGTTTGGATAAAAATAGTTTCTAAAAAGCTATAGTTTAAAAAAATCTATGATGAATAAACTTTTCACTGATATGCACACAGTCCACACTACACCGAATTGAACTTATTGAGTTCTAATAAGGATAATTACGATGATGGGAAGCTAAGGATAAAAGATTTGAAAATTTTTTAGAAATAATAAACATCTAATGATTGACTGAGTATTTAGTATATAAAAATCTATATTTTGAATTTTAGTTTTAAAAAATCCAAAAAAATTTGAAGTTTGTGGATAACTTCACCGAAAACCTTCAGGAGACTATAACTCCTCTACTAGGGATCACCTGGGGGTTTAGGGGCTTATTGTATCTGCTAAATGTAATTGTGCTCCCTATGAAAGTGGCATTTAAATTCATAGTTTTAAATATTTTATGTTTCCTTGTTTACTAGGGACTAGCAAAACATAAGTTTGGGGGTGTGATCAATCACATAATTTATCATTTTATCATCTTTAACTTATTAATGCTAGGCTTTAGTTTGCTACTAATAAGATACTAATGTGCAGATATTAAAGTTAAACAGTAAAAGAGAGCCTAAGTGTTAATCTTTGTCAAAATAAACTCAAAGAGCAGTAAAAAGATGATTGAGCATAAAAGACTAATCTTCACCTAAAAAGAAATGAAGAATTGTGTTTTACAATTGTACCGAATAATATATTGAGAAGAGAGAAATCGTAATTTACGATTCTCTAATGAAAAGCCATATTAAGTAAAGACGATACAAGAGAAAGCGAAGAATCGAAATGAAGAATCGTTAGTTGAAAGCCTACTGAAATAGAAAATCGTGATTTATGATTTTCCAGAAGGAATAGAAAAAAAATTGTTATTTACGATTTCCTAAAAATAGAAGCTTTTCACTGCTGCAGAATGTGAGATCTATCACTGCCATGCACATTTTCAGAAGTCTTCTACAATTAGAAGACTGACCAACCACGAATCTAAGAAGATTGATGAAGATGAACTCCGAAGGACTCTGCTGCTACTAATTAAAAAATACTCTAGAAGCGCATCAACTAAAGAAAGTAAGGAAGAATAAAATTAGGAATTAGAGTTATATTAGGATACTTTTATTTTAATAGTTTCTTTATAAATCGGCTCCTTATGATCTATAAATAAAAGAGCTCAGCATAGGAATAAGCATCAAAGAATTTCAGCATCAATTGACGCCTGAGGTTGGATTTTCTTCCGATTAAAGTAGTGTAACATAGTTAGAATAGATTAGATATTAGAGGTTTCTCAAGAGCAATTGACGACTGCGATTGAGTGCTGAAGATTAGTGTAGATATCTATAGTTTTTCAGGAGCAATTGACGACTACGACTGAGGGGTGAAAGATATATTTTACTTTGCTTTTTAGTTTAGATTTAGTTGCTTTGTAAACATCTCTAGGTTTTGATTTGAATTGACGACTCAGGTTAGAATTTGTAGATTAGTATAACAGTTTTATTTTTCCATCTTCAATTTTCTAAGGTTTGATTGACGCCCCAAATTTTAGGAAGTTGCTGATTAGATTAAATCTGTATTGATAGGATCTTAGACTTGATTGACGAGCAATACTAGAAGACTAAAAATATGGTGTAACGGTACTGTTAATATTTATAAATATCCTAAAGCTGAAGATTAAAATTGACGACTTTAATCTGAAGAAGGAGGATTAGGATTTATTTTATACACTTTAGATTAAAAACCATTCTTTTATTCATATGTGACATATCGTAAGTCTTATTAATACTCCATACGTCTAAACAATGTATTTCGTATCTTAATTATCTTATTTAAACAACCTATGCCAGGATCGCTTCTCGATCCTACCACGCGAGGTCCACGTACAGATAACTACCTAACCTCCATATCATAACATAAACTATCATTCAGTCAAACGAGATTATTGGTATAGTAATCACAATGTCTCCTTAGTTCGAGACAAAGCTATAATGTCCTTAAGACTCGTCTCAGCTGCAGACGTTAGGCCCTTACGATGGCTCATAATATATGACAAGTGTAGAACTTAATTCATATTTAGCCGGCCTTCATAGCGTATATTAATATATCATATTATTATTCGGTTCTGGGCTTAAGTCTTCACCCCGATTTCATATTTGCGTGGGCTTAAGTCCCGACTTTCTTAACATCATGTATCTTAGCATATTCATATTTCATCTTTTCTTAAACTTGATTAAAATGGGCCACGGTGCGATAGGCTTCACTAAATTACGCTTTCCAAGGACAGGTTCCGTAATAATCAGGATGTATTTTATGTGACATCCCATACTATCATAGAGGGTTACATCCGTATATGGACACCTATATTTCAAGTTTCACGTAACCATGAAAGAAACTTCATCGTGACGAAGGCTTATATCATATGTCATATCTTATTCTTAACTTATATGCGTATGTCCTATCATGATTTTTTATATGATGAATGTCATATGATGATGGTGAACATATGTAAGAAGGGACTATAATATAAACCGTAAGCATTTCATATTTTTGAAGAAAATTAATATAGAGCATAACACATGAAGCATTGAAGTAAAACAAAGAATAAGAAATATATAACTTAATATATTTTGTGATTGAGTTGAAAATATATTTCATTGGGGTTATTTGTGTCTATAGAAATTAGTGATTTATTGGTATAAAGATCAAACGTATTTTTGAATCCTAAAGGGACACACATATTCATTCAATGACTGTAAGAGCCTTAAAAGAGATAACGTATGATAAGTGTTGAAAAATGTTAATATTTGACTCCTTAGACTTCTAGATTTCTATCCGATGAAAGTTATTTAATATATTTTGTATATTTTTAGTGATTTACAGGTCTTGAGATAATTTGAGCATAAAATAACTCAAGAGTTCATAGAATAATTTCAAATCCGTACAACTTTGGATCATCTAAAACTTATCCCAACTTGTAGCACAAGTTTTACCTTTAAAACATTAGATTCATGAAATTACTATTTCATATAAAATTGTAAAACTCATTGTATTCTTTCCAATGCCGTAAGAATCGCGTCAATCCGAATTCGGAGAAAAAGTTATGGCTAAATTATCGAGACTATATTTGTTGAAGACTTTGACCGAATTTCACAAAAATCTGAGAAAAATGATCCTATTAAATTTGGGATGAATTTTTATGTTTTTAAGACCTGAAATTAGTTTAAATTGGGGGAAACATTAGGGTTTTCTTTTAAGAAATAAACTGAATAATTTAAGATGGATTTAAAGGCACACATCTGTTTAAGCGTGATTTGAATCCCACAATGATTTAGATTGATGGATATCGGATTCAAGAGATAATATGTCAGTCTTTTCGCGAGAACTCCTTTCTTACAATAGATCGGTCACAGCGATGAGGAACTTTGCTGATGGAAGATTAGGCTTCAGAATAGGATGTATGGGTCGTCGATAAGATTGGAACCCACAGTGTAGTTCAGTTGTGAAGACCAATCGAGATCCGGCGAGGAGTTGTCAAAGATGGCACTATCGGAGCTTTTACAGAGAACAGAGAGAGACAACTGAGAGAAAAAGTGATATATTTCTAAATCTCTTTCTAGGTTAACTCTAATTAGGACTTTTCGTAAAAGATTTAATAAAATGGGAGTTTTTTCACGCAAGAAGTAAGAAGAATTCATACGTAACATGAATAGCTTGAGAAAAAGTTTCGTTCCAGCGCTTTGTGTAAGCACCAAAGCAAATGGTGTTTCTCTCCTGAAATTATAATTATACCCTTTAACCTGCTTCATCTCTTAAAACGGGCATAACTTTTGATATTCTTGTAGAAAATCGACAAATTATATATCATTGAAATCATATCGACGAGCACTTCACAATGAGTCTAATATTGATATATAAAAATTAAAATTTTTCTAAGAGAGGGTGAGTTTCGGTGTGGAGCGTTAGCACCATGCATTGTATGGTACATCTAACACCGTTAAATAAAATAAAAAAATATGGGTTGTTAGAATATCCTTCCACCACCATGAAGAATTTGACACTTGACATTTCTTATTTCCCAAATTATTAATGGAAACCTTAAATAGAAATAAAAAGGAAATTCCTAATCATGCATCTAAGATAGGAAATAAACTAAGTTTTACGTAGGGTAAAATAGTCTCAACGTAAACTCACAAAAGTATCAAAGACTAAAATATGTCTCTCAAAGGAAATAAAATCAAAAGTTTAGAGCTAAAGAATGCTCAAGGTTGATAGAAATCAGTGGAATCTACGCTCTCATCTAAGTGGTAGTCAACATCTCCGTCAACGTAAGCCATCTCTGGAATAGCAACTTTCGTGTCATAATAAACAGGAAATACTGAGTCTTCACCTGAAACTGTTAGATTTGGGAGGGGAAGAGTTTACTCGATCGCGTAAAGTCAGCGGGTTACACAATCGATCCACCATAACTTACCCAGGTGATCGTGTGTGCAATAACTAGAATTACGGTGTATTTTGAAAATAAAATTAGCATTTAAATAAGATGACAAAACTATCCATAACTCATAGCATATCATAATCAAAATTGAACGGCATACTATAAAATGAAGAATACATGATGTTTCTATTTTTTTTATCTCTTTTCCTATTTTTCTCATCAACTTAGCATACGTGGCATATTATAAGTCTTATTATTTCTCTATACGTCTACACAACATATTTCGTATCTTAAGTATTTTATTTAAATGACTTATGCCAAGATCGCTGCTCGAGCCTACCACGCAAGGTCCATGTGTAGATAACCACCTAGCCTTCATATCATAACATAAACTATCATCCAGCCATATGAGGTTACTGGCATAGTAACCATAATGTCCCCTTAGTTCGAGACAAAGGTATAATATCCTTAATACCCGTCTTAGTTGCAAACGTTGGGCCCTTACGGTAGCTCGTAGGGTATGTTATTTGTTCGGTTCTGGGCTTAAGTCATCGCCCCGATTTCATATTTGTATGGGCTTAAGTCCCCACTTTCTTAACATCTTGTATCTTAGCATATTCATATTTCATATTTTCTTAAATTTGATTAAAATGGGTCACGGTACGATAGGTTTCACTAAATCACGCTTTCCAAGAATGGGTTTTGTAGTAATCTGGATGTACTTCGTGTGACATCTTATACTACTATAGAGGGTTATATCCATACGTGGACACCTACATTCCAAGTTCCACATAACCGTGAAAGAAATCCCACCATGACGAAGGCTTATATCATGTGTCATATCTTATTCTTAATTTATATACGTATGTCCTATCATGATTTTTATATGATGAATATCATATGATGATGGTGAATATATATAAGAAAGAACTATAACATAAATTGTAAGTATTTCATATTTTTAAAGAAAATTAATATAGAGCATAACACATGAAGCATTGAAGTAAAATAGAAAATGAGAAATATTTAACTATATTTATTTTGTGATTGAGTCGAAAATATATTTCATTGGGGTTAGTTGTATCTGTGGAAATTGGTGGTTGATTGGTATAGCGCTCAGACATACTTTCGAACCATAAAGGGGCACACGTATCTATTCAATGGCTGTAAGAGCCTTAATAGAGGCAATGTATGATAAGTGTTGAAAAATGTTAATGTTTGACTCCTTAAACTTCTGGACTTCTGTTCGATGAAAGTTATCTAATATATTTCGTATAGTTTTAGTGATTTACAGGTCTTGAGATAAGTTGAGTATAAAATAACTCAGGAGTTCAGAGAATAATGTTAAATTCATACAACTTTGGATCATCTAAAACTTATCCTGACTTACAACTCAATTTTTACCTTTAAAATATTAGATTTATGAAATTACTATTTCATATAAAGTTGTAAAATTCGTTGTCTTCTTTCCAACGTCGTAAAAATTATATCAATCCAAGTTCGGAGTAAAAAGTTATGGCTAGATTACCGAGGCTATGTCTGTTAAAGAGTTTGGCCGGATTTCAAGAAAATCTGAGAAAAATGATCCTATCGAATTTAGGCTGAATTTTTATGTTTTTAAGACCTAAAATTAGTTGGAATTGAGAGAAAATTACTAAATAATTTAAGATGGATTTAGAGGCACCCACTTGTTTAAGTGTGATTTGAATCCAGCGATAATTTGGGTTGATAGAGATCGGATTCAAGAGACGAGATGTCCGAGTCTTTTCGCGAGGATTCCTTTCTTATAATAGATCGGTCACAGCGATGAGAAACTTCAATAGTGAAAGATTAGGCTTGAAAATAGGATGCACAGGTCGCCGATAAGATTGGAACCCACGGTGTAGTTCCATTGTGAAGACCGATAGAGATCCGATGAGGAGTTGTGAAAGATGACACTGTCGGAGCTTTTACATAGAAGAGAGAACAAAGAGAGACAACTAAAAGAAAAAGTGATATATTTCTAAATCTCTTTCTAGGTTAACTCTAATTAAGACTTTTCGTAAAAGATTTAATAAAATAGGAGTTTTTCACGTAAGAAGAATTCATTCATGACATGAATAGCTTGAGAAAAGGTTTTGTTCCAACGCTTTGTGTAAGCACCGAAGCAAATGGAGTTTCTCTCCCAAAATTATAATTATACCCTTTAACCTGCTTCATCTCTTAAAACGGGCGTGACTTTTTATATTCTTATCAAAAATCAATAAATTATATATTGTTGGAATCGTATCGACGAGAACTTCACAATGAGTCTAATATTAATATATAAAAATTAAAATTTTCTAAAAGAGAGTGAGTTTCGGTGTGGAGCGTTAGCACCATGCACTATATGGTACATCTAACACCGTTAAATAAAGTCAAAAAAATACAAGTTGTGACAATATCCTTCCACCATGAAGAATTTGATACTGACATTTCTTATTTCCCAAATGTTGCTGCTCATCTGATATTTGTTGATGATAACATATTTTAACCAATCATCATTGGAGTCCCCAATGCGCCACCACCACTTCATGAGGGCTTGATTCATCTTGTCAATTGGTCTAATTAATGCCCATGCCACCAGCCCATTTGAGCTTCATGATCACATCCCAACCAATCGGATGCATTTTTTTGGAATCTCTGAGATCGTCCCATAAAAACTTGCGCTCAAGCCTTTCGAACTCCTTGCAAACTTTGATTGGGCATTTATAAATAGAGAGGAAATAAGTTGGGAGTGCACTGAGTACCGATTGAATGAGAATTAATCTTCCTCCTTTTGAGAGAATTTTGCTTTTCCAACCGCTAAGCCTGTCATTTATTTTAGAAATAATTGGGCTCCAATCGAACACTTTTATTTTTCGAATGCTTATGGGAATGCCAAGGCACTTAAAAAAGAACCTGGCATGGATTAGCTTGACTTCATTGGACCAGCTGCTCATCATGGTGTCCGAGATGTTGATGCCATATAAATTGG
Organism: Chloranthus sessilifolius; assembly: GCA_021018995.1. NCBI lineage: Eukaryota > Viridiplantae > Streptophyta > Magnoliopsida > Chloranthales > Chloranthaceae > Chloranthus > Chloranthus sessilifolius. Next base: position 99,157,934 of record CM037585.1, read on the forward strand.
ATTTATCGAAGTTCACTTGTTGGCTAGAAGCTTCTTCATAAACTTTGAGGATCTTGCAAACATGACATATTTGCTTAATCTCTCCTCTACACATAATAAAGTCATCAGAGTATTGGAGAAGATTAATACTATAATTGCATCTGGGGTTAGAGAAGCCAGTGATGGTACCTTTTGTGTCTGATTGATGGAAAAGATGTGCAAAGCCTTCACTAGCAATATTGAAAAGGTACGGAGACAGAGGACACCCTTACCTTAGTTCCCTAGAAGCTTTGAAAAAACCACAGGCTTTTTCCATTTATGATTATAGAAAAGTGGGCACTAATAAGACAACCATGAATCCATGACCTCCATCTTTCACCAAAACCCATTTTTTTCAACATCCAAACGAGATAGTTCCCAACTGACCCTATCATATGCCTTCTCTATATTAACTTTGATAAGGACTCCTTCCTTTTTGGAAGAGTGTTTCGAGTGGATACACTCTTGAGCTAAAACGCCAAGATCTTGAATATGTTTCCCTTCAATGAAAGCGCCTTGAGATTGGAAATGATGGTACTAATGACCTTTTCAATTTGTTGGCGAGGATTTTGGTAATTATTTTATTCAAACTAGTCACAAGGCTAAATTTTTTCATGTCAGTAGTTCCTCTATCATTAGGTATCCTTAGGAATAGGCACGATAAAAGGGGAGTTGATGGACTTGTGAATGTGACCATTTTCCTAAAATTTATCTAACACCTGAGCAACATCCTCTTTGACAATCGACCAATATCTATGGAAGAAATCGAGAGTGAAACCATCGGGCCCGGGCTCGTTGGGCATTGCAACTCTTTATTGCAGCCCAATTTTCATCAATATGAAATTTGTCTTTAATGTGATCAGCGGCTGGTTGGAGAATAACTTTGGGAGTAACATTGTACAATCTCGGCCGGATATGATTCGTTTCTTTAAACAAATCTTCAAAAAAAATCAATGGCAATAAAAGTAATGTCCTCCGGGCCGGAATGAGAAATTCCATCCTTATTAATAGTAGAGATGGTGTTTAATTATTTTTCTTCGGATGCTGGCTGAGGCATGAAAAAATGTCATGTTTTTATCACTCCCTTTAAGCCACCGAATACAAGTTTTTTAACACCATTCTCTTTCAGTGTTCAATGCATAATTTGCATAGCTACTTTTGGCCCTTTCTCTTTTGAGTAATTCTTCATCAGTAAGAGTTTGATCTTCTTCAAGATGATGAAGGTTACTGATTATATTGATGATAGCAGTTTCAGCGGCTTTATTACAGATTTTTTTAGCTTTGTCCCACTTGGTAATTGAGTTTTTGAGGAAGCGGAGTTTGAAATATAATGAATGGATACCATCCAAAGCAGCCCACCATGAGGGAAAAATGACACTAAATGGTTGCCATCCAAAGCAGCCCACCATGCATGAGGGTAATTTTGTTGGTGTGGCCATGTAGCCGTTGTGCACTCATGTAGTGGAAATGAAATCTTACCCATGTAGCCGTTGTGCGTTATCTTAATGGAAAACAGAGTCCCGTTTACTCGGGACACTTTCAATGTGACGCCAGATTAATAGGAGAAAATGGTCTCTCCATAACGACGAGTAATCCGAACGTTAGAAGATCTCTTGCGCACCTATATAAGGGGGCTTACCGCCACCTACGAACGACATCTCAAAAAAATATCACTAAGGTCGCAAAAGTGTGCATCCGTTCTCGGGAAAACACTCACGTTATCGGCGATCTCTAGTCTCACGACAAATCTCGTATTGATCCGACTCACATCCGACAAGGCGATTCATTCTTTCACTGGTATCAAAGCTTGCTGTTTAAGGCGCCATATTAAGATTAAAGTTTTGATCTGAAAGATCGTGGGTCTATCGTCCGATCTTTTGCCGTCCGATCTTTATACGCTTCTCTGCCAAATTGATCTTTGGCCACACGAGGCTCAGTCCCTATTTTTCGTCGTCCTATCTTCTCACCATCGAATCTGCTAACTTTTGGCCGTCAGATCTTTGGGCATTGGATCTATTGATTTTTGGCCGTCTAATTTTTGGCCAACAAATTTTTGGACGTTGGGTTTGTTGATTTTTGACCATCCGATTTTTGGCCGAGCGATTTACAAAACAATCGGATTACGGCCGATTCCAAAGGAGATCTGACTTTCACGGAGGCCCCCAAGAATGATTATTGTCTGGATGAAGTTGGTAATCCAAAGGAGGTGGAGAACGAATCATTAAGCAAAGCCACAGGTTTGAGAGGGTACCATTCCCTCACGTGCTCTTTTGCTTAACAACGGTCCCTATGGATCACCCGTGGCCCCTACACCGCTTACAGAAGGGCTTCTGCAGAAATTCAAGAAAAGCTAAAGAGGAAAATAAATGAGGGATTTCTGGACAAGATTTATCTGCTGGTGTCAGATCTCATTTGGTGAAGACATCATCGTCAATCGTGGTTGTCGGATTTATCACCGTTGTTGTCAGATTCATCATCGCTGTTGTTGGATTCCTCATTGCTTTTGTTGCGATTGACATTGGCCATCTTCATCTCCGGCGACGGAAACAACACTGGAGCAAGCAGCAAACAACAAAGAGTAATAAAACAAACTAACTCTATTGCGTTTTGTGTTTTGTGTATAAAATATTATACACTCACTAGCTTCCTCAAGAAGCCACCTTTAGATTAATTTTGTTGTTGAGCACTACACAAATCTCTTGGTATATGTTAAAAGAGCCACTTAAGTCGAGCCGAGCCTTCAAAGCCATCACACAGATTGTTGCCTTTATTGTAAGAAATTTCTGCGGCATATTTGTTTATAGTATAAGTCACAAATACCAAACTGTGGTATTAGTTTTATATTTTTGGGCGATATCTTTGGTTATACAACTCGAATTTTCGATCTGCTTGAACCTGTAGACTCCTATTATCGAGGCGCATCTACCCACATCACTGATTCAATATCCAGAGGTTGTTACACCGTTGGATCAGCAAAGGTCATTCCCACACTCGATCGATAATCTGTTTGGAGCGCACTCTAGTCAGCCTTCTCTAACCCTCATCTTTTAATTTATTATTCGAAGATCAGTATAAACGGTTTAGATTTGCTTTTGATATAAAATGACACATAGTATAGTCGTTCACGAACTCTCCAAAATTGAAAAATTAAACGGCTTAAATTATGATATGTGGAAACGTAAAATTGAATACCTTCTAATCCACAAGTGCATACTCTATGTGCTGAAATCTGATCCCCCTATTCTCGGTGATAGACCATCCAGGAAAGATAGAAATAGATTTGATAAATTTATGTAAGATAATTTGATTGCAAAAACATCAATTTTGACTTTTATTATGATTTGATAAAAGTCTTTGAAATTTATGATACCACTAAAATTATGATGGAGGCCATTGTCCAAAAATATGATAACGTGTCTGAAGCCCACATCCAATTACTCCTTCAACAATACAACTCTTATAAAATGAAAAAAGGAGAAAACATTGTTGAGCATGTCAATAAAATGACGGTAATGGCTCAAGACCTTGCTGCTATAGGCAATCCAATTAATGAAAGAATGCAAATTTCAAATATCCTTAGCAGCCTACCTCCTTCATGGTCCATGGTCACCACCGCCTTAAGATTGAATGGTACTGCTTTAAACATGATGAACTTTCCGTTGAAATTAGCCCTTGAATAGGAACACTTGAATCAAAATAAAAAGAGTGAATTAATGGTAATTCACGAACCACCTAAATTTCAAAATCAGAATAAGTTCAAGAAAAAATTTAAGAATTTCTATAAAATTTTAAAGGAAAAGGAAAGAAACCATTTCATCAAAAGGCTAAACCTGTTGCACCCAAAGGGAACTATTTCAACTGTGGGAAGCCTAGATATTTCAAGGTGGACTGCCCTCTTGAACGAAAAGATCATGGGAGTGGAAGCGGCAGTAAAGGTGGAAGGCGTCAGATCATCTGTATTGTCTCAGAATGCATGTTTACTGACTAAGATATCAAAGGTTGGTGGATCGATTCAGGTGCCAATCGTCATATCGCAAACTCTAAGGCGCTGTTTGAGGATTTCAAGGAGATTAAGGCAAGAGAGAAAATGATCTATATGAGAAATAACACCTACTCTGATGTGTTTGGTGTGGGAACCTGTAGGCTGAATGTGGGAATGATTGATTTTGTTCTCACAGATGTTTATTTTGTACCTAGTATGAGGCGCAACATTGTGTCTGTATCTCTCTTAATCCTCAAAGGTTTTGATGTATGCTTCCGATTGGCTAAAGTATCCATTGGAAAGCATAGTTGTATTTTGGCATGGGGACACTTGGTCACTGAGCATAACTTGTTTGTTCTTGATGTAATCGAAAATGATGACAATAAAAGTTCTTCTTCTTATATTAATTGTGTCGATATTGTTGATTGTTATATATGGCATCTTAAGTTAGGACATATAGGTAAGGATAAAATAATTAGATTAATTAATAAAGGATTAATTCCCAGTTTAGACAAAATAGATTTTGAAACTTATGAATATTGTCTATCTGGCAAAATAACTAGAAAACCTTTTCCTAAAGGAAAAAGAGCAACGAAGTTGCTTGATATTATTCATTCTGACATCTGTGGACCTCTATAAGTGTTAAAACTCATAGGCACATAGAATATTTTATTACTTTTATAGACGACTTTTCTAGGTTAGGACATATTTACCTCCTTAAAAATATATCGGATGCATTGAAAACCTTTAAATAATATAAAAGGGAAGTCGAGAATCAACTTGGTAAAAATATAAAAGTACTTAGAACCGATAGGGGAGGAGAATTTACCTCAGATGAATTTAACACATTTTGCAGGGAAAACGGTATTAAACGTCAAAGAATAATAGCTTATACACCACAACAAAATGGTGTAGCCGAGAGACGTAATAGAACCCTTATGGACATGACGAGGTCAATGATGTCTCATGCAAATTTGCCTCTATGCATATTCTTAATAGAATCCCAACTAAAACAATACATTCGACTCCTTATGAGTTATGGACAGGTAGAGAACTTGATCTAAGTTACCTTAGAAAATGAGAATCAGTGGCGCATGTACTAATTCCATATCAACTTAGAGATAAATTAGAAGTGAAAACTATTAGATGTAACTTTATTGGTTATTCCGATAGCTCTAAGGGTTATAAATTTTATCATAAAGATAAAGGTCTAATTGAAAGTAGAGATGCCGAGTTCCTTGAGAACCTCAGAGATGAGGATACATCCACCTCTTCTGATGATCCTTTAACAATAATAAATGATGAAAATCAATCGACTCTTATAGGATCTAATCCCATTGATGAATCAATACAACCTTCTCACATGAGTGGACAAAAGAGGACTAGAGCTCCTCCATCATTTTTAGATGATTTTTATATTCATGTGAGTGAAGAGCTATGTAATAATCTAGATTTATATGAAATGAATGATCCATTAGATTACATTGATGCGATCAACTCACAAGAATTCAAAGAATGCTTAGATGCTATGAATGATGAAATTAATTCGATTGAAAAGAATAAAGTATGGAAACTATGTGATTTGCCTGATGATAGAAAACTCATAGGTTGCAAGTGGGTCTTAAAAAGGAAATTTAAATCTGATGAGTCTGTAGGCAAATACAAGGCTAGATCAATAGCCAAGGGGTCTAATAAAAAAGAAGTAATAAATTATGTTGACATATATTCTCCTATAGCAAATTTTTTGTCTATAAGGATCATATTAGCAATTGTTGCCTATTTCGATCTTGAACTGTTCCAAATGGACGTTAAAATAGCATTTCTTAGTAGAGAATTAAAGGAAACTATTTATATGAAACAATCCGAAGGTTTTGAGATTGAAGGGTATGAGGATAAGGTGTATAAGTTGAAAAGATCCTTATACGGGTTAAAACAGTCCTCACGTCAGTGGTACCTAACCTTTCATAATGCAATCCTTTAAATGGGATATGTAGTTAATCGATTTGATCATTGTGTATATGTATTGAAAAGTGAGAGTATTTTTATAATATTGTCTTTATACGTAGATGACATTCTTATAGCTGAAAATGATTTGGAAATGATTGAGAAAACTAAATTCTGGTTGAGTTCTCAATTTGAGATGAAAGACATGGGAGAGGCATCATTTGTTTTAGGTATAAAAATAATTAGAGATAAATAAGCTAAAATATTATACCTAAGCCAAGAAAGATACATAGAAATTATTTTAAAACTATTTAATATAGATAACTCTCATCCTGTGTCAACTCCCATAGAAAAATGGTTAAAATTAAGTAAAAATCATAGTCTATCAAATGGACAAAATATATTGAATGTTTCTTATGCTCAGGCCGTTGGGAGCTTGATGTATGCTATGATGTGTACTAGGCTCGATCTTAGTTTTACAATAAGTGTGGTTAGTAAATACCAAAGTAACCCAGGTTTTAAGCACTGGCAAGCAGTAAAACGAATGCTAAGATATTTAAAAGGAACAAAGGATCTTAAACTATGTTTTCAAGCTAATAAACTTAAGGTTCAAGGCTATTCGGATGTTGATCATGCTAGAGATAAGGATAACGGAAAATCTACCTCAGCTCACATTTTTCTCTTTGGAGGTGGTGCAGTTTCTTGGTCTAGTAAGAAACAGGGTTGTGTTGCTCGTCATACTCAGGAAGCTGAGTATGTAGCTTGTAGTACTGCTTGTACTTATGCTATCTGGATAAAACGCTTCATAGCTGATATGGAGCTAGATATAACCGACGAGCATGTGCACATATTTTATGATAATAAAGCTGCAATTAGATTGATTGAAAGTGGGTCAAATAGCTCAAAAGGTAAGCATATTGAAGTGCATTATCACTACATCCAAGATGTAGTTGAGAAAGGTGAAGTGCCTGTGAGTCATTTACCTTCAAGCGACATGATCGCTGACCCTTTGACTAAAAGTCTTAGTGCGGATATTTTTTCAAAGCATGTTAGCTTAATGAGACTTAGGGACGCCTGAGTTATGGAAATACAAAGCACTTACTATTTTATCATGAAGAGCATATCCATTTTTAAGCGTGAAAAATCTTATGATATAAATTTTTTTAATTGGGAAGGGCATATCCGTCAAAAGCGTGAAAAACCTCATGACTGAAAATACTTTCATAAAATGTGCATTAAAATAGTGGGAGAAATTATTATATATATATTTTAACGATTTTCATGGCCAAGTGGGAGATGTATGCGCGTGTGGCCATATAGTCGTTGTGCACTCACGCAGTGGGAAACGAAATCTTACCCATGTAGCCGTTGTGCATTATCTTAATGGAAAATAGAGTCCCGTTTACTCGGGACACTTTCAATGTGATGTCAGATTAATAGGAGAAAATAGTTTCTCCATAACGACAAGTAATCCGAACGTTAGAAGATCTCTTGCGCACCTATATAAAGGGGCTTACCGCCACTTACGAAATACATCTCAAAAAGATATCACCAAGGTCGCAAAAGTGTGCATCCGTTCTCGGGAAAACACTAACGTTATCGGTGATCTCTAGTCTGACGACAAATCTCGTATTGATCTGGCTCACATCCGACAAGGCGATTTATTTAGGCGATTTATTCTTTCAAATTTTTCGGCAAAATCACTATGACCAAGCCAATAGTTGTAGAGTCTAAAAGGAGAAGGTCCCCATTGGATTCCGTTCAGGTTGAGAATTAATTAATGGGGTGTGATCGATGGATATAGAGAATCGAAACTCTCTTTTATGAGAAATGGGTCTAGGCAGCATAGGGTGGCCGGGCTCCTATCTTAGCATGAGTACCACATGGCTCTTTAGTTACTTTTTTGGAATTTGTATCACTTGAATAAAAAATTAATGTTTAATGGTACTTTTTTGGGATTTGTGACACTTTTTTACATCAAAGATCTTTAGATCCCAATTTTTAAATGAGATGACTTAAATGGTATTTTTCCATTGCACATATTCCAAAAATTAATCCTAAATTATATATGTTCAAGCGAAATTTTATGTCACGCGATTTTTGAGTGATTTTTAGAGAATTGTACCACATGGAAGAAAAAAATGGCCTTTTAATAGTATGCTCGTGATCTCAAGATCCTTCATCCATGAGATTAGGATGAAAATAGATTTCAATCATATGATTCGACTCCAATAGGTGAGTAATATTTGCAGATTTTGAGATGATTTATCATCACCATAAAATAGGAAAGGGTAAGTAATGGGGTGTGATCCATGGATATAGAGAATCGAAACTCTCTTTTATGAGAAATGGGTCTAGGCAGCATAGGGTGGCTGGGCTCCTATCTTAGCATGAGTACCACATGGCTCTTTAGTTACTTTTTTGGGATTTGTATCACTTGAATAAAAAATTAATATCTAATGCTACTTTTTAAGGATTTGTGACATTTTTTTACATTAAAGATCTTTAGATCCCAATTTTTAAATTAGATGGCTTAAATGGTGTTTTTCCATTGCACATATTCCAAAAATTAATCATAAATTATATATGTTCAAGCGAAATTTTATATCACCTGATTTTTGAGTGACTTTTTAGAGATTTGTACCACATGAAAGAAAAAAGTGGCCTTTTAATGGTATGCTCGTGATCTCAAGATCCTTCATCCATGAGATTAGGATGAAAATAGATTTCAATCATATGATTCGACTCCAATAGGTGAGTAATATTTGCAGATCATTTTGAGATGATTTATCATCACCATAAAATAAGAAAGGGCGTTTGGGTTAGCTCTTTTAGGGCAAAGAGCAGCTCTTTGGCCTGTGGTCTCAATATCTATTGTTTGGAAGAATGGGATAAAAAATGATTTATATTATCCGACGTCAACAGGTTTTTCCTTTATTTAAGTAAGGTGGTTGTAACCTAAAGTGGCGTGATGGTAACACTGACTTTATTTTTATGCCAAACATAGGAAAAAAAAACAAACATACCAGCATATAAAAAATTTCACTTTTTATCTTGGGATTTCTTCTAAATCGCCTCACCCTACAGGCCTACACCATGGGAAGTGAAAAGGGTGAAAAAAAAAAAAATTTAATAAAATAAATTAAATTAGAAGATAAAAATTAACCTTACCCCATGACTTCTGCCCAACAAAGCAGGTAGAGACGGGCTAAGAGCTACATTTGTACCTTAGGCTGAGCTGGGGTTTAGGGAGGCCCAGCTCTAACCTAATCTGGCCCGTTGACTGCTTGCCCAGCCCTACAAATCATATATAGTCGGGGATGGGAATAAATGGGCTTGGAAAAAATTTTAGAAATGTCCAACAAACTTTGACAAATTTCCAAAAGGATCGGTCAAAATTAGAAAAATAAATAAATAAATTAAAAATATAATATATAAAAATTACAAAATTTTAAAAAAATTGTAGAAAATTAAAACGAAATCACTAATAATTCTCTAAATTTGCAAATAATTCTTAAAATTCAGAATCTTTTGAAAAAGTCATAAAAAATTATAATTTTATTTAAAATAAAAATCATGAATTATTCATAAATTTTTTTCAGCAAGTGAGGGAATTTAGCCACGAAGCTACAAAGTAGCATTTAGCCAGGTCAAAAGGAATTTAAACTAGGTTGATAATAATGTAAATCTTAATGATTACGATTATTGATCAAATCACCTCAGTCCAAATTAGAGAGGCAAGCAAAGGCTGCCAGTGCTGGGGATAATTGAGGTCTTCACGGATTTTTATGCTTTCCAAAGTTTGTGCTCGTCTCAAAGATAGGGCTCTTTGTATAAAATATTCAATATTGTACGGTAGAGTAGTATTAGCCAGGTGGCAAATTTTAAATGACCCGACAGCTTTCGCGCTTTCTGGTTTCTCATGCTTATCGCGAGTGAGAGTGACAAGTGGCAAGCGGCATGCATGAATCATATTAAGACCATTAAAGCACGTGTGAGCACCGTGGAGGACCGTTTCCTTATAACTTTGTCTTAATATCCACCTCACCGATAACCTATTCATCCCCTTCTTTTTCATCTTGACCCCGAATTGAAACCTAACAGACTAAGATTGAATCGGTCATAATAAAAAAGTATCGTTTATTTACAATCAAAGACTTTTTCATTTCAATTCGCCGATATAAAAAGATCTCTACGATACGATCTTCAAATCAATCAACTGTAATGGTAGAATGACTTTGATGGAATTCAATGTGATCAGATAATTTTATAATCATGCCCTCGGGAGCATATATCGTTTGGAGGGTTTAGCTCCTTCCTTCTATTTATCCATAAGAACTTATTTAAAATGGGATATTTATATGCGCCTGACATTTGATGTCACGTCATCCACTACATCTGCTGCCCTCTGAGCTGTTCTCTTAAGCTTTTATCTTCACTCACCTCAGCAACCGTCCATTTGCCAAAAGTATCTTCCTTGTATTATACTGCACATGACAGCTGTACATCATTATAAAACGTCCTTACTGTAAGTGAAGCTCTTGAACTCAAAATATTAAGCTACGAAAAAGCGAATAGCAGTTTTGAGTAGGTATATATATAGTTGAAATGCATATATTTAGATGAATGTTTGGGATAACGAAATAAGATAAAAATATTAGGAGAAAATTTAAGTGAAACTTCGGAGGAAAAAATTACAGAATTTTGCAGCAAGTGATTTGATCATGTCCATTGGAAGCTAAAAGTAAATCACCACTGATTCAAACTCTACAAACACAAGGCATAAAAGAAGAGAAAGATCAGGAATAATTAAGTTAAAAGCCGAGACAAGAGATATGAAAGATTGTAAAGTTATAAAGAATCTTAGCACTAAACAAAAATGAGTGGAGAAATAAGATTCAAAGCTATGATAATGATGATGATAATTTTATACTATAGCAGCATAGTAAAGAACTGGGACTATGCCAAAGGCTCTATATTGGTAGGTTGTAGTAAATGCAATCATGGATTTAGATGTTTAGGTTGAAGACCTATTTTGTCATTGGACCATAGTATAAAAAATCAGCTTATACCAATACTTATTGATATCTTAACTCGGTATCGGCTAATACCGGCCCGTATCGGCCGATACGTATCGGGTTTCGGTCGATACCTGTATTTTTTTTCTTCTTTTAAAAATAGGCCAATATGTATCGGTATTAGCCGAGTCGTATCGGTCCTCTATGGATCAATACCTGAGTCCGATCACTACCAAAAATAAGATTACAAGTGACACAAAAAATTGTCGCTATTGAAATAATAAGTTTTTTTTATTAATTATAGTAATTTTTTATACCGTTAATAGTCTTATTTTTTATAATGGATACCGATTTTAACACCGTGCATTGGACTCATCCCAAAATTCATTCTTTTTAAATGTTGCCAACCATGGCTGACTTATATCTTCATTGAACTTACTGAAGAGGTTGCATAAAAAAATTAATAATGATACGGTCATGTGTGTACGTTAATTTTCTAACCAAGATTCTTTCTTCTGAACCTAGGTTTCATGTGTCTAAATCATTTATTACTTTGAATCAAATGATAGAGATCATTTTTTGTCCCAATCTACGATATAATAGATCTTGAGTAATGCTACTACGGTCTTACCACCAGATAATAGATTTTAATTTCACTAGCCACACATCCCCAAAAGTGATCTCAAAATCACATTTGATGTATGTCATCTTGTTCTTTTTTTGAAATTTGCACCCTGTGAAATCCATACATGACCGTCTAATTGTAAACTCATGATCTTGAGATATATTGTGTCAAATGTTGAGACAAAAAATGATCTCAATCATCTTATTCAAAATAGTCAACTATATAAGAACATAAGACTCGAGTTGAGAAGGAGTAATCTGGGGTTGTAAATATAAGTACCCTAGTGACAATATTATAATAAAAATAGTTGAGTATGAAAAAAATAAAAATAAAACCACCAACAAAGAAACTGATTGGTGTTGACTCATATTAAAGATCATCAATTGAATGGTTCACACTCACTTGTAAGCTTGGTTCTATGGGATGAAATATGTTCTAATGATAGATTGCCAAGTCACAGCTTAATTAGATTGATCATAGATGCGCCCCACATGGCATAATGATAAATCACATATCAATTGCATGAGATAAAGTCTGATTTATATTGATTGGTGTAAGATCATATAAACACCCTTTTGGTGTTTAATTGCTGGTCAAAAGCCATTATCTCTAAATTTATTAGACCCGACCGAGCTCTCTTGACCATCATTTAAACACCAAAATGATATTTATATGATCTTACACCATCAATAGTATAAGACGTGGGTAATTCATACCGTCAAAGCGATAAATCACAGATTGAAGTGTTCCAAGCTCAAACATAATGTTTTAGGGAGACTTGAACCATATGGTCCCTGGACTATAATATCAACTTTTGCCTTTAATTATAATAACTTATGTTAAAGTTCATCAATTGAATGGTTCACATCCTTTTATAAGCATGTTTCTTTGGGCTGAGATTAATTAGATGGTTCACATCCCTTGATAAGAAAGTTTTTATGTACTGAGACATGTTTTAATGATATATTGCGACTAGAATAATTTAGATTGATTACAAATCTGTGTCATATAAATGACACTTCAATGCTATAAAATATAAAGTGTAATTTTAATTGTGTTATATTGTTTGAACACCACTTTAAATGTCTTAGAGGGTCATTATCACAAATTTATTTGGCCCGCGGATGATAAGTGCATAGCAAAAGAGTTGATATTAGGTACCCCATCTGAGCACCAAGTGCTGATTACACAGGTCACTTTTGAGACACATGGTAGTTTTCGGTTTCAGCCACCCAAAATTGAAACCAAACCCTATTGGGAATTGGTTCAAATCTTTTCAATTTTGGATCGGTTTCGATCCGATTCAGTGGGCCAAAGTTACAATCGGTATCATTTTTGGTGTGAAACTTGCACCTCTACAAAGGATGCTACGTAGTCTAGACTTAAATAAGGGTTATGAGAAACATCTGTGCATGATGTTATATATTAGTATAGTAATATATATTTTTAATTATTTTTAAATTAATTATATATATATCATTCTGACTTAATATTGATTTAATGACAAACTTGTAAAGAACCTTTTGGTGTTTCGTATTGATTTACTTTTCACTTAGATTGATGAGAAGCAAATCATATCATTATATCTCTCCAATGGATTATAATTTGATTTTGTTAAGAAGCAAATCACTTCATTATAACCCTTTGTTGTCGAGTCATAACATACTAATTACTTCCTCAAGTTATACACTTATTGTGATACCAATTGCATTGTTATAAACTCTCTCACATTCTTGTTTTCTTTCTTTAAGGGTTCTTTGTATATGAGGTTATCGGTGTAGCGAGTTCTTCTAAAAAAAAGATTCTCTTTCAAGTAAAATTTAGAAGAAAACATATGATTTTTGATAAAATTAGAGTTATATTCTGAGAGTAGATTCGTTGAAAACCCTATTGCATTCTATCTAAAGCATCTATTTATTTATTATTATTATTTTTTTATAAAACGATAGTCTATTTTTCAATACCATTATTTTTCAACTCATGATATACTATTATTCCTTTTTATTATAAATTTATAATAATTGAAATAAAAATATATGTTCTTCGACAGGAGAGAAAGGCCATTTCGAGATTTTGCGCGCTCTTTTTCAGCCCATTTCCATATTAGTATTTTGTAATTTTTATGGGCAGCTCGATTAGCACCGAAAAAAAATCACCCCACATGCCCCCTCCTGTCAAATCATCCAAGGGTGGAGCAGGTGGTTCTTTTTACTCGTGTAAGTTTTCTTTTAGTCTGTTTTTTTAGGGATCTTTTTACTTGTAAGTTGCTTTTTAGTCTGTATTTTTTTTTTTTGGGGGAAAGCATGGTCTTTATCCCTTAATCAAACACTTTATAGATATTCATATAATAACCTATGGTCCCACCCAACAGCAAGGATGGTCTTTGGATCATCTGTTCCACAGATGGCAGCTGGCTAGTTAATTCGAACCTTGTGATTAATAGAATGCAAGGCCTGTAAATCTATATGCCCGTATCAAACTTTAAAATTAAAATGCATTCGCCTACATGCATTTTAATCACGAAAAGCTCCATCGTTCGATAATCCCGTATTAGTACACAGTCACCAAATTAGGGTTTGGCAATAATTCAGCGAGGTAAAAATTCGAAAATTTTTGACAAATCTGAAAAGTTTGGAGAAATATATTAGAAGAAAAATTGGTGAGAAAAATTTAAAAATAAAAATAAAAGATTTAAAATTATTAAAAAAAAAATTAAAAATTAAAAATTTAGTAGGTTACAATTTTTTTTTGAAAAAATCGAAAATAATTCGCAAATTTTTGTGATCAGGCGAATTTTCAAAAAATTCGCGAATAATTCAGGACATATTCAGGGGACCTTAAATTCGCAAATTTTTCAAAAATTCAGTGAGTTTTGTGACTATGGACTCTAGTATACATATGATTTTAAAGCTGAAAAAATCTGAAACCTATTTAATAAGTCTAGTATATATTCACCTAAGCAAGATGGCATGATACAAAAAATAGTGTTTAATCAATCTTACACTATTAAAATATTCAATTGATCATATACCATTAATATAGTGATTCAAATTTCATTTCTAAACGTTTTAATTAAAAATATATGCTTTGATATTTCAAACTCTTATATTTATTTTTATAATTAATTCACACAAGTTATATGATAGTTTATTGGTTAAAGGCTTGAGTTCAAGACAAGAAGTCAAAGGATCGAACCTTTGTAAAGTTTAAACCTTGAGACATTAAAGAAGAGATTCTAGATCCTCTTTTACTAAAACTTTTCTTTTTGAAAGATTAACGAGATGTTTGCGTCTATTCTCAAACAATCTTCCCTTCCTTCAAGATCTATCGTCATAGTGAGGAACCCGATTGAATCGCGGAGATACGATTGATCTAGGTATGGATAAATCATGTTTTCCCTCATAACTTAAAATATCGATTTAAATATGAGTTTTATGTTAATTAATGCTTTTATTGCATAAATAATGAATTGTATGATGTATGCTACGATTAATGTTTTTTTATGTTGGTGGTTTTAGCTAAAAATCGAGTTAAATCCTGCCGTGTAATTTGAGACACTTTGAGGAGTGGCCTCGGGTCGAAATCGATCGATTGAGTTTGGACTCGAGACGGATGTCTGTTTCCTTCTTTTTCAGTTCTTTTTACAATAGTTTGATTAAATGTTAAAGTTTATGCTTAATGATTATATTCACATTCACTTTAATGTTTTATGATGGTCCACAAATTACATGATTAAGACACATGAACATCATGAAATGATAAGCAGAGATCAGGTTAGATTATACCTAACGTCTTGAGAGGAACATAGTTTATCCAATAATGAACATGTGATCAATTAGACCCAACGTCTTGATAGGGACAGAGTCTAATAATACAAGAATAAGGACTTATTAGACTCAACGTTTTGATAGGGATGGAGTCTAAAAATCAAAGTCTAGAGAGGGACGAGTAAAAGATGAACTCAAAAGAAAAGATAAACTCATGCAACATTGATATCCATGTTATGTTTAGTTCCTTTAAGCTTATTGATATTATGCTTATCACAAGCGCACACTCATGAATTATAAAAATATTTACATTGCGATGATTGATATCATATGTTTTAATGGCTTGCATGTCTGGTCAATACAAGTGTAAGCTTACACCCCTTGTTGATATGAGTGGCTAAATGAGACATATGTAGCTGGGGATAACGTATAAGCTTATAGTGATGAGATTGTATGTGATATTCAGGAACCTAAGATGGATGGCGATGAAGGCTTCGTAACCTAGCTATTTATTTTCTTTAATATAATAATGCTTTCAAATGGATGAGACAATGATTGTCTAGTAGTTTTATTAAGAATGTTATAAGCTTTTAAGTATGTTAGACTTTATAATTTGAATAAAATGATTGTCATGGGTGTTGATGCGTCTTCTTTATTTATGTTTTTGAGCTTCCTTCCGCTGTTTAAGGCGCTCATAGTGCCTTACGATGTTTTTAAGGATTATGATATACGATGGTACAGCCTAAGATCTTACAATCAACCATTATGAGAACTCGGGTCGCTACAGTTGGTATTAGAGCTTAAGGTTGATTCTTATGTCAGAAATATATGGAACTAGAATCTAATGTGAGTTATTGGATGGTTGCAGATGATGAACAAGCACATTGATGAGTTGACCTGAGACGATTGTGATTGTCATCAATACAACTAGAGCTCCAAATCTCTATCCTATCCTTACTCCTAGGTCGGAATTGGACAAATTCAAAAAGAACCAACTGCGTCGCTCCAATGAGATGGGAGATAGCGCTGAAGCTATGAAATTGGTGGAAAATAGAAAAGATATTCGATCTGATGGAATGTAACGAGACGAGGAAGGTGAGGTTGGAAACCTACAAACTGGAAGGAGATGTCGAGAATTGGTGGAGACAATTGAAAGAGGCGACTCATTTTGAAGAGCCTGAATATGTTTGGGATTTAGACGAATTTTGGAAGGTGTTTTACGATAAGTACTATTCTCAAAGCGTCCAGGAAACAACGATTGATGAACTCTTGAACCTTCAACAGGGAGAGATGACCATAGACAGTTAAGCCAAACTCTTTAAGGAACTGAGTCAGTTTACACCGACCCTGATTTTTTATGATAACTTTAGACTCAGGAGGTTTGAGAGGAGTTTGAGGCCCCAAATAAGGATATTGGTGATTGGAGATTGATGCGATTCATTTAAGGATATGATTGATAGGTGTTACACCATTGAGAGAGAACTGAAGGTGTGACAGCCCGGGTTTTCCTTACCTCAAAATCCGCATCATTAGATCGCACACGTGATCCGAGTTACAGTGATGTTATGGTACCCGTTGTATAACATCACTTCCCGACCGCTCGATCTTTCCATCATCAGTCAACAGGAAGGACTGAGCCATCGCATGATGGTAAGCACACGAGAACGAAAGTAAAAGAATACACACAGCGGAAACATAATATATAACTATATCAGATAAAAAGGGGCAACATAGTCATAATTCTAATTATCATCTATGCAAAAGGCCAAAACAACTATTAAACTACCGATGAAGGCCGACCTCCATCTAAATAGTGGACCAAAAATATTTAATATTTAATTACAACTTTCAAGTTCATTTATCGTTTTTCTCTCTCCTAGGAAAAAAACCCCACAATACAAACACCTCAGCACTAAGGAAAGTGCTCCTCAAGTAGGTCCTCTTCCTCTTCTGCAAGATTGTAATCCGGGTATTCTTCCTGCTCCAGATCCCGTTCAATCTCAGCTCCTGCAGCTGTGACGTATAGTCGAGAGTGAGCTTCATCCAAGCTCAATATGGAAAAACACAATGTTAAGCATATTTTAACATATCTAATTCAAGTTCTCGATGCATAAGTAAAAATGATTGAAATTCACACTTATATATTCATATATCGAATGCAAGCTCTAAAACATAATTACCATGCCTTAATGAGTCAAATCATGCCAAAGAATAATTCATGATAAAGCAATGCATAGAGATATTTTAAGCTCGTGTACAAGTTGAACAAGTAAGTGGAGACGAGTCATGAACACATATAGCAAAGATGACATTGGAATCAAGATAGATCACATATCAAGAAGCAAGACGTATCATATCACGTGGTAGTAGAGTAAATATCCCGTATTAGAGAACTGAGCAGTCCGTATTAGGAACACATGGTTGTGACCCCGGGGACTCCACCCATCTCATGGAGATTTCACTCCCCTTACCTCTAGTGCCTTCAGAACGATTCACATGACAATGCATCTAGTATTAGAGAATTGAGCAGTTTGTATTAGGAGCACAGGGTCGTGACCCCGAGGACTCCACCCCTCTAATGGAGACTCCACTCCTTATTACACGTGATCACATAAAGCATAGACACATAGCAAGTACACGTTGACACATATCAAGAACGGGCACATGGAAAGGCAAGATAATGCGAGGTCAAATGCGCGATCATGAATCAGTTAAAACATGTATGCGGAAATCAAATCATAGCATTCGAGAGTTTCAATTACATGTGTATATATATATATATATATATATATATATATATATATATATATATATATATATACATTAATTGCTGAGAAATGCAATTCATCGGATAATTGCATCATACAACGTGAATTTAAGAGAATATACATATAAGTGGCAAGGTATTTTCCCTGCCTTAAGTGTCGGACTTGTGATTTCGCATGCACGGATGGAAGTTAGACTCCTCTCAAATGCTCTTCACGCAAAGCCTAAAACACATATTACATATGCTTTTATGTATCACGTAACATGCTAGCCGTAAACCACAGTCTTGCAAGTCACACTAGACCACAGTCCTCAAACAAAGCCAATAATAGAGCATCTCGCCGCAGCGAGATGCAGGGTCATCGCGGCGAACATGCCAGGTGCCACATGCATAGCCAAACTCGCCATTTCTCTGTTCAATTTTCTAGCCTTGGATTTCGAGATTCGTGCACACACACACCATTGAAAAATATAGTTAATTGCCAAATGCGGCCCCTTGAAAATGCTAGCTCTTTATCATCATTACCCCATGTAAGATACGATCCGAAACCCCCATAATTCATAGGATTAGACTCCTATGTGGTTTATGACATGATTCGACGGGGTTTGGAGGTACGCATTGCTAGAGCGCGACCCATTCGGATTGGTTTAAGGCAGAAGTAAGCCTTCTAACACAACCATGGTTAATCGTGCATGCAGCTCAAGGCGTCGGACCCTATGATTTTGGCTACAAAGCCTCTCACGGGTCTGAATCTTCCCAACTTCATGCATGGGCTCAAAATTACTCAACAGACACAAGGATTTGTAAATAGGTTAGTGAGTTTACCGTAACAAAACTCTCACGTGCAGGATTTCCGAGCTTCGCGTATGCTTTTGCCCGTGAGGTGGTTTTGATCACTTCAATCCCCGTCCTCGAGTTCTCAAATGGAGGTGTAGTTGTTGCAGAACCAAACCCTTCCGTATTTATGGTCGGTTCGATCTGCCGAAGCTGTCGGGAACAAACAACTCATAGGTTCTTGTAGTGGAGGCGAGGAGAAGGAGTTCTTCTTTTAACTGCTGTTACTCGACACTAAAACGCCATGAAAATGCTTTGCGTGCATGGGTCTTAATTAAGCAGGGTTGGCTCACATATAAGGCTTATACATCTACCAAGGTGTGCTAGCTTAACTTACAGGCTATAGATCTGCTTTCTTATAAGTTGTGGGTCAATCTCCTAAGAGGTTCAAATGGGCCTTGCAATCTAATGGGCCTTATGTTTGGGTTTCTAACTATTGGATCAATTCTTCGGTTTGGTTCAATTGTGGGACCCATACACTTGTTTAGGTACATGAACTTGACTCAAGGGCCATGGATCTGGCCCTCTCTCAGTCATGGGTTTGTTTCCTAACGGGTTCAACCCATGGGTTTTTATTTATAATGTGTTTTGGTGTTACCCACCAACTAATAGGCATTACTCTAAACTATTAGCTAATGGGTCGGATCATATGTGCCATCTATCGGTCTCACACACCCGAAGTATATTTATCTATTGGCTTGGTCATAAAGGCCCGATTTCAAAAATTGAACCAATGTATCAAGTCCACTCATGACAGTTAGAGTAAAGTGGTTACAAGCTGAAATGGGCCGGGTGTTACATCCTTCCCCCCCCTTAAATGAATTTTCGTCCTCAAAAATTGAAGACGGTTATGGAGGTACAATCTAAACTATTGCATTATAATAGTCTACGTCCTACTGTTAAAAGTAGTTAACTAAGGTAGATTAAGTGACTAGATGTTTGAGTTTCCCAAATGTGACATAAGTACAATGGTTAGAAATGTTAAGGATGGTCGTGATTCAACAAGGTGAGTTACTCATACTAGTGAAATCAGGAATCTAAGGAAAATTTTATGCATACCGGCCATGTGTACACAAAATCTAAAAATTTTAGCTTTATTCCTAACCGGGAGTCTAAACGAATTGACTATCAATGTGGAAAATCAGTCTGTTGTGGGTATGTGTGAATTGAGTTGATGTGGAATAGTGAGTGGTTGTTTTTAGGCATTGCAAAGGTATACAAAATGTACTTAAGGTAGAATTTATTGGTATCAATTTTAAGAAAGCTAACATTGTAATAAAGCTGGTAACCTTTGGGGAACTATGCTAAGGAATTACCAGAAGGCTCAGCGGCCCGAGAGATATAGTTCTGGGCTCTCGCAATTCGTTGGGCAACATCCTCCGGAAAGCAATGGTGCATAATCTCGATAAGCATTGCTTTCTAAGAGTGTATTCGTTTGGCGATATCTGCAGAGCATGAGGGGCTGAGGAAGGGTGTGTCAGCAGTTTGTGGTAAGCCTCACACTTTTCTACTAATTCTGTTTTGCGCTATTTCCTAGTGTTCATATCCAAAGTATTTGATGTTGTCCCTATACTACAATTCGTCAGTCTTCATTGGGAACCCTCCGATTTCATCTTGGTATTCCTCCACCATTCACGATATGAGGCATGCATATGGCATGGTGGTTAGTGTTTTCTTTCTTGTCTCTAGCATACAATTGTGGGCGTGGACCAGTCCATCGATAACCAGTTCAGCCTCATCAAACCATCTTCCCTCGAACACTGAGAACAGGGCTTGTAAAAATACTCCATTCCTATCGTCTTCTCTTGCTAAAGGGTAAAGGTTACCTCTAAGAACTATATGATCCACCACATATCTGGCGGCAATTATGCACCCTTAATCGATTGGCTAGGGCTGTGTTGCCCATTGGTTATTTTCGCAACTATTTGACGAAAGGGCACCCTGGTAGGGTTTGGTGGCAGTAGACCCCAGCTTGGTTCATATCCTAATGGAATACCCATGGCTGTAGCGAATTAGTCGTGATCGAATCGAAACTTTCGGTCATCAATATTAGTGCATAGGGTTCTGTTTTGGTCTACACTAAGGTTATGGTAGAAGAGTTTAACAATTCATGGGTAATACTGTTCGTGAAAAGGTCTGAAGAGGGCGGTGTAGCCTACTCTCTTGAGGTAATTAATCGACCATGAAAGTGGTTCTTCATCATGGGTCAAAATTTCGGGTATCGGATACCTATCGTTCGAGCACAGAACTAATACGTATCGGACGATACGAATAGGAATAGTAAAATACCGGACGATACATTGAATGTATCATCCGGGCATTTACATACAAAATGGAATGTCCCGTATCATCCAAGTCTGATACCTATACGTATCGGTATCGGACGATATTTTGATCCATGTTCTTCATCACTAAAATATGCTTGGTCGAAGGTCCACTCTGGTTTGCATGTTTTCATATCCCACCACGGGTCGGGTTGGTCTTGCATTTGTGGCGATTTAGAGGTAGTCAGGCTTGTTTGGAAGGTTTTGGGCGAATGGGATTCACTTAGGAGCAGATTGCTTCTTGGAAGCCATGAGGAAAGAAAATTGAAAGAAAGAGGAGTTTTGGGTGGATTACCTCGCAATTTGTCTCAAATCGATGGAAATCAGATTCAAAGGAGGTTGGGCACGCCGATTCGTGAGCTTGGAGAGCTTTGGCGCGAGAAAATTCGAAGATTTAAATGGAAAAACCCTTCCTTTACGCAGGAGAGGTGACGAGAGAGGGGACCCAATGTTTGAAATGTCCAAAAAATGACAAATGAGGGTTTAGCGGGCCCCTTTATATCTCTCTCAGTCATCGCGATGACTTAAGTTCTCGCTACGGTGACTCACCTTCAGAAAAGCTCGCCGCGGTGAGGCAGAATCTTGCTACGGCGAGGATACAAAGCCATGTGGTTCTATTTCGAATGGTTTGGCTCGCTGAGCATCATGTATTTGGTTTAGTAATGCTACAGGCTGGTAGTATATGCGAAAAGGTATGGTGTACGTAGGTTCTACGAAATTTTATGGTGGTTTTATTCATGTGTTATGGAATACTTGGTATGATTGTAGTTAAGCTCTTTTTGACATTTTTCTAGTTATGTGCACCAAGTACACCTCGAACGTTATTTACTCCCTACTAATCAGTAGATATAACACACAAGCATGTCACAGTTGACTGACCTTAGTTAAACAGCATTGGATATTGTTCCATGACTTCCGCTTCACGCTCCTAGGTCGCTTCGATAGTGGAGTGATTTCGCCATTGGACTAATAGCAGTGGAATCCTCTTGATTCTTAGTACTTATTCCTTGCAGTCCAATATCTTTATTGGTTCTTCAACCAGCATCAGATCTTCTCGAATCTCGATCAGCTGGTAGTCCAACACGTGTGTCGCATCCTTCACATATTTTTTGAGCATCGATACGTGAAAGACGTTGTGGACAGTAGATAGTTGTGGCGGCAATGCGATGCGGTATGCCACTTCACCCACACGACCCAAAATCTCAAAAGGGCCAATATATCTAGGGCTGAGTTTTCCTCATCGTCCAAACTACATCACACCCTTGGTTGGTGAGATCTTCACAAACACATGATCTCTGACTTGACAAGTAACATGGTTGTTAGGCTTAGGCAAATTACACCAAACTTGTAAGGTGTAGTGGTATATCTAAGTTTCCTGAAATTCAACAGTCGATCTTTTCAGGTCGGCGCAACTTTTATGACTGCTTTGGGCTACTTTCAATCGGTCCTGAATGAGACGAACGATCTCATCTGTGCTTTCTATGAGCTCAGGTCCCAACAATAATCGTTCTCCAATCTCCTCCCAATTGAACGGAGACTTGCATCAGTGCCCGTACAATGCTTCAAAAGGTGTCATGCTTATGCTCGCCTGATAGTTGTTATTGTATGTGTACTCGATCAAGGGTAAATGCTTGTCCCATAATCCTTGGAAGTCAAACATCAGGCTCTAAGCATGCCCTCTATCACTTGATTGACTCTTTCGGTTTGCCTGTCGATTTGCGGGTGAAAGGCTGAGCTAAATTCTAATTTAGAGCCCATTCCCTGTTGGAATTGCTCCCAAAATTTAGACGTGTAGAGTGGGTCCCGGTCTGATACAATGCTTGTCAATATGCCATGCAATCAAACTATTTCTTTCAAGTATATCTCGGCAAGCTTATCGGCTGTATACCTTGTGATATACGGTAGGAAGTGAGCTGATTTGGTCAAACGATCAACAATAACCCAAATTGCATTATAACTCTTCTGTGTTCTCGACAGCCCAAGCATGAAATTCATTGAAATGTTTTCCCATTTCCATTCGGGAATCGGTAGGGGTTGTAAGAGACCAGCAGGGTGTCTATGGTCCACCTTAATATGTTGACAGACCAAGCACTTGGCTACAAACTCAGTGACGTCTCTTTTTATTCCTTTCCAACATAAATTTTTCTTTAAATCTTGGTACATCTTAATGCTACCCGGATGAATAGCATAAGCTGGCCTATGGGCTTCTTCCAAAATCTCTTGTCGTAACTCGGTATCAATGGGTACACGAAGTCGGCCTTTTTACCGTAGGAAATCATCACTGGTAACTGAGAAGTTTTGTTGATTTCCATCATTTACCTTCTGTCTGATGGTCATAAGCTCTGGGTCCCTCAATTGGCTTTCTCTGATCCTTTCGAAGATGATCAATTTGATCGTCATATTTGCTAAGAGTGCTCCAGCCTCCTTCATTTCAAATCGTGTGTCCGCTAAGGCTAGGTTTTTCAGTAGCTTCCACCTATGTACTCTGGCCATGAGGTGTGATAGCTGCGCAGATGATTTAAGGCTCAGTGCATCAGCCACTACATTTACCTTTCCTGGGTGGTATTGGATGGTGTAATCATAATCCTTTAAAAATTCTATCCATCTCCTCTGCCTCTAATTCAGATCTTTCTGTGTAAACAAGTACTTGAGGCTTTTATGGTCGGTGAAAATTTCAAAAGTTTCACCATAGAGATAGTGTCACAAGATTTTCAAGGCGAAAATAATTGCTGCCAGCTCGAGGTCATGTGTAGGGTAGTTTTTCTCGTGGTCTTTCAATTATCTTGACCAATATGCTACCACTCTTTCGTGTTGGTTCAACATGCAACCTAAACCTGTGTGAGATGTGTCGGTAAATATGACAAACCCTCCATTGCCAGATGGTATGATAAGCACAAGTACTGAGGTCAATCTTTTCTTAAGCTCTTGGAAGCTCTTCTCACACGTCTCAGTCCACTCAAATTTGGCGCTCTTCCTAGTAAGTTGCATGAGTGGTCCAACAATTTTCGAGAATCCCTCTATGAATCTTCGATAGTAGCCGGCGAGTCCGAGAAAGCTAAAAATCTCGGTGACCGTCTTGGGATGTTCCCAGTTTGCTATGGCCTCAATCTTGGCTGGGTCGACTGTTACACCCAATTACGAAATGATGTGCCCCAGAAAGCTCACCTGCTCTAACCAAAATTTACATTTATTGAGTTTGGTATATAGACGATGGTCTCGGAGTGTCTGGAGTGCTAAACGTAGATGTTGTTCATGCTCTTCTCTCAACTTGGAATAGATGAGTCTATCATCTATAAAAACTACCACGAATTAGTCAAGGTGAGGCTTAAATACCCGATTCATAAGGTTCATGAAGGATGCCGGTTCGTTGGTCAGCCCAAATGGCATCACGAGGAACTCGAAATGGCCATATCTAGTGTGGAAGGCTATTTTGGGGACATCTTCAGCTTTCACCTTTATTTGATGGTAATCAGACCGTAAATCTATCTTAGAGAAGAACTTCACTCCTTGCAATTGGTTGAAGAGGTCATCTAGGGAGCGGATACTGGTTCTTTATGGTTAACTTGTTCAACTACCAGTAATCTATGCACAGTCGCAATGAACTGTCCTTTTTGATGAAGAATACTGGTGCTCCCCATGGAGACACACTCGGCCTAATGAATCCTTTATCCAGTAACTCTTGCAACTGTTCCTTTAACTCTTTCAGCTCAGCCGGTGTCATTCAGTACAATGCCTTTGATATTGGTTTCGTGTCGGGAGCTAAGTCGATTATAAATTTGACTTCTCTCTCAGGCGGTAATCCTGATAATTCCTCTGGGAATACATTAGGAAACTCACAGGTGATTGGGATGTTTGCAATATCAACGTCCTCATCCTTATGCCCTTGTATGAAAGCAAGATACCCTTGGCATCCTTTGTTAATCAGTCGCTCCGCTCGAACTGCAGATATAAAGGGGGCGACGGTAGATCGAATGCCAATGAATATGAACGACTTCTCTTTCTTCAGATAGAGAGTAACAGTTTTCTCTGAACAATCTACCTTGACTCGAAAATTGGTTAGCCAGTCCATGCCGAGTATCACATCATATCCTTGAATTTTCAGTAGAATTAGGTTAGCCTTAGTTTGGCGGTATTTCATGGTGACCACAATTGATCAACACACCAAATCAGTCCTTACTAAGCCACCTGTTGGTGTAGAAATGGCTAGGATGAACTCTAAGGGTTCAGGTGTGTAGCCGATCTCCCTGGTAAATGCTGGTGTAATGAATGAATGTGTGGATCCAGGATCTATCAACAGTAGGGCCTTGTGGCCACATATATCATCTGATTTGCTCAAACGGATGGCACCTAAATGTAACAAACATTCTAGGATTAACTGGATTATATGACATGTTATGACATTAGGTATAATAGTGATGGCGGTCATTCCTATTTATGCACCTTCTTTATCTAAAATGAGAGAAAGTTGACTGAACTAATAAATCTAAAATTTCATATCTTGTATCACGTCGTTGGTTTGCTGAGTATCATGGGATGATATGGCATATGCTCTGCCTGATACCATAGGTTGTGACACTCTCTAGCTTGGTGTATTCATGGCTGTAATACACTTCATATCTGGGCAATCTCTGATGCGATGCTCCATTTGCCCGCATTTGAAGCAAGCTCCGGTGTTCTTGCGACATTCCTTAGTTTTGTGTGGCTTTCCACACTTCGCACACATTAAGGATACCGTTGAGGAAGCGGCACGTGATGCTGTCGATGGTGTCCTTGCTGCACTAGTATCTACCGGACCTGAGATATTAAAAGACCTCGGAGGCCTTGGAGGTAGAGGCGGCAAGGTATTTGAATCATAAGGCCTTGCGGATGCCGTAGGAGTTGATTGCGCTGGTGGTGGCATCAAATATCTCGACCTCTTACTGGCCTATTCCTCACTTGATGCTTGGTATTGAACATTTCTACTCCTTACTTGTTCATCTCTCGCTTTATACAACTCTCCTATGTCCTTTTCTGCAATAAGAGCTAGCCTTACCACTCTCTCGTATGTGGTTGCTTCGAATAGCGATATCCTAACCTTGATAGCCGGTTTGAGACCATACTCAAACTTCTGTGTTTTCATTAATTCGGTGGTGACCAGGATTGGTGCAAATCGAGATAAGCGTGTAAACTCCGTCTCGTATTCTTGGACACTCATTTGCCCTTGCACGAGATTTACAAACTGAATCTCCATTCGACGTCTCTCTGTTGTAGGGAAATACTTTCGATTGAAGGTGTCGGTAAATTCGGCCCAAGTCCATGGTGTCCCCAGTGCCCGTGTTCTCTTAACGGACTTCCACCATGGGTCCCCTTCACCTTCAAGTTGGACGAGGCCCAACTCACTTTCTCCTCTTCTGTACAATGGACTCGTTGGAGTAATTTCTCAACCTGGTTCAGCCATTTCTCGACCTCCATTGGGCCAGCATGTCCATAAAAACTTAGAGGTCTTAGTCTCCGGAAGTCTTGAAACCCAGATGGTTGTCTCCTTTCAACTAAAATCGCCATGGTGTTCACCATGGTCTCCAACAATTGTTGGTTGTTTCCCGTGTCATTTGTAGCTTGGTTCCCTCCGTCTAAGGCATTGCCCCGATTGTTGTCAACCCCTAAGGCATGATTGTTGTTGTTGCCAAGAGGGATTGCATTCGGAGGTGTGACTACTCTTTCCTTAGTGGTCCTACCATCGGGGTGCAACACCCTCAGTCTTCCCCTTCTGGGAGGCATGATAACCTGTCATGACCAAGCAAAAGCTAAGTCAAGTCGGTTCTAAACCTAAAATATTAGTTCAACTAATCTAGAATTCCTAATGCCACTGCTACCAATTGACATCATAGTTCTGCCCGTCTGATGTACCGCTTGGGCTTTGCTACCACCTGTGATAGCCCAGGTTTTCCTTACCATAAAACCCGTGTCGTCAGATCGCACACATGATCCGAGTTACAGTGATGTTTTGGTACCCGTTGTACAACATCACTTCCCGACCGCTCGATCTTCCATTCATCAGTTAGCAGGAAGGACCGAGCCATCGTATAATGGTAAGCACGCGAGAACGAAAGCAAAAGAATACACAGTGAAAACATAACATAGAACTATATCAGATAAAAAGGGGCAGCATAGTCATAATTCTAATTATCATCTATGCAAAAGGCCAAAACAACTATTATCCACCGATGAAGGCCGACCTCCATCTAAATAGTAGACCAAAAATATTTAATATTTAATTATAACTTTCAAGTTCATTTACCGCTTTTCTCTCTCCCAAGAACAAAACCCCTCAGTACAAACACCTCAGCACTAAGGAAAGTGCTCCTCAGGAAGGTCCTCTTCCTCTTCTGCAGGATTGTAATCCGGATCTTCTTCCTGCTCCAGATCCCGTTCAATCCCAACTCCTACAGCTATGACGTATAGTCGAGAGTGAGCTTCATCCAAGCTCAATAGGGAGAAACACAATGCTAAGCATATTTTAACATATCCAATTCAAGTTCTCGATGCATAAGTAAAAATGATTGAAATTCACACTTATATATTCATATATCGAATGCGAGCTCTAAAACATAATTACCATGCCTTAATGAGTCAAATCATGCCAAAGAATAATTCATGCTAAAGCAATGCATAGAGATATTTCAAGTTCGTGTACAAGTTGAACAAGTAAGCGGAGACGAGTCCTGAACACATATAGCAAAGACGACATTGGAATCAAGATAGATCACATATAAAGAAGCAAGACGTATCATATCACGTGGCAATAGAGTAAGTATCCCATATTAGGGAACTGAGCAATCTGTATTAGGAACATAGGGTCGTGACCCCGGGGACTCCACCCATCTCATGGAGATTCCACTCCCCTTACCTCTAGTGCTCTCAGAACGATTCATATGGCAATGCATCTCGTATTAGAGAACTGAGCAGTCCATATTAGGAGCACAGGATTGTGACCCCGAGGACTCCATCCCTCTCCTAGAGACTCCACTCCTCATTGCACGTGATCACATAAAGTATAGAGACATAGCAAATATGCGTTGACACATAACAAGAACAAG
Organism: Chloranthus sessilifolius; assembly: GCA_021018995.1. NCBI lineage: Eukaryota > Viridiplantae > Streptophyta > Magnoliopsida > Chloranthales > Chloranthaceae > Chloranthus > Chloranthus sessilifolius. Next base: position 99,186,289 of record CM037585.1, read on the forward strand.
CACATGGAAAGGCAAGACAATGCGAGGTCAAATGCATGATGATGAATAAGTTAAAACATGTATGCGGAAATCAAATCATAGCATTCGAGAATTTCAATTATATGTGTATATATATATATATATATATATATATATATATATATATATATATATATATATATATTAATTGCTGAGAAATACCATTCATCAGATAATTGCATCATACAATGTGAATTCAAGAGAATATACATATAAGTGGCAAGGTATTTTCCCTACCTTAAGTGTCGGACTTATGATTTCACACGCACGGATGGAAGTGAGACTCCTCTCAAATGATCTTCACGCAAAGCCTAAAACACATATTACATATGCTTTTATGTATCACGTAACATGCTAGCCGTAAACCACAGTCTTGCAAGTCACACTAGACCACAGTCCTCAAACAAAGCCAAGAATAGAGCATCTCGCCGCAGCGAGATGCAGGGTCGCCGCGGCGAACATTCCAGGTGCCACATGCATAGACAAACTCGCCATTTCTCTGTTCCGTCTTCTAGCCCTGGATTTCAAGATTCGTGCACACACACACACCATTGACAAACATAGTTAATCGCCAAATGTGACCCCTTGAAAATGCTAGCTCTTTATCATCATTAACCCATGTAAGATACGATCTGAAACCCCCGGAATTCATAGGATTAGACTCCTAAGTGGTTTATGACATGATTTGGCTGGGTTTCGAGGTACGCATTGCTAGAGCGTGACCCATTCAGATCGGTCTAAGGCGGAAGTGAGCCTTTTAACATAACCATGGTTAATCGTGCATGTAGCTCAAGGCGTCGGACCCTATGATTTTGGCTACAAAGCCTCTCACGGGTCTGAATCTTCCCAACTTCATGCATGGGCTCAAAATTACTCAACAGACACAAGGGTTTGTAAATAGGTTAGTGAGTTTATCGTAACGAAACTCTCATGCGCATGATTTTCGAGCTTCGCGTATGCTTTTGCCCGTGAGGTAGTTTTGATCACTTCAATCCCCGTCCCCCAGTTCTCAAATGGAGGTTTAGTTGTTGCAGAACCAAACCCTACCATATTTATGGTCGGTTCGATCTGTCAGAGCTGTCGGGATCAAACAGCTCGTAGGTTCTTGTAGTGGAGGCAAGGAGAAGAAGAAGTTCTTCTTTTAGCTGCTGTTACCCGACACTAAAACTCCATAAAAATGCTTTGTGTGCATGGGTCTTAAATGAGCAAGGTTGGCTCACATATAAGGCTTATACATCTATCAAGGTGTGTTAGCTTAACTTACAGGCTATAGATTTGCTTTCTTATAAGTTGTGGGTCAATCCTCTAAGTGGTTCAAACGGGTCTTGCAATCTAATGGGCCTTATGTTTGGGTTTCTAACTACTGGTTAAATTCTTTGGTTTGGTTCAATTGTGGGACCTATACACTCATTTAGGTACATGAACTTGAATCAAGGGCCATGGATCTGGCCCTCTCTCAGTCATGGGTTCGTTTCCTAACGGGTTCAGCCCATGAGCTTTTATTTATAATGTGTTTTGGTGTTACCCACCAACTAATAGGCATTACTCTAAACTATTAGCTAATGGGTCGGGTCATATGTGCCATCTATCGGTCTCACACACCCGAAGTATATTTATTTATTGGCTTGGTCATAAAGGCCCAGTTTCAAAAATTGAACCGATGTGTCAGGTCCACGCATGATAGTCAGACTAAAGTGGTTACAAGCTGAAATGGGCCAGGTGTTATAGAAGGTGACTCCTACAACTGGTAATGTCAGCCAAAGATTGGCTAGGAATTTTCAATCTAGCCATAGAGATTGAGTGTTTTCGAAATTGAACATAAGATTGGATAGTAGGACCACACCTTACTCAAGACTGGCATTCTCTCAGCAAAGCAAGAGTGTCTCAATAATGACATCAACTACGAAGACTATTTCAATTTGTACCACATGTGGTAAGAATCATGACGCCTGCCTAAGAGGATCGTGTGCTTGTTTCAATTGTGGGCAACAAGGGCATAAAATAGCCGTGTGCAGAACACCTAGGAAATCGTCTGGATCAAGAACTACACCTTCGATGATGATTACGGCTAATGGGTGAGTGTATACCCTATCTAACGTTGATGCAAGAGCTTCAGACGATGTCATTCAGGGTATGCTTGTTTTATTAAAATTCATGATTAATTAGTTTCATACCTATATATGTAGTGATGCCATGTATATTAATTTAAGTGAAATGATCAGCTTTTTCAATGTTAGTTGCTTTAATAAAAACGAATTGGCTGGGAATTAATATTACCTTATAGACATTAACTTTTAAATGAAATGATAATTATTATACTAAATAATTTAAATTTTGGTGTGTCCTGTATGCTCGGGTTCAATGTTGATCGATGGGCCTTTTGCTCACATACTATTAGATTTGGGTGCTACCCATTCATTCGTCTCCTTGAACTTCACTAAGCGTCATAATAAGGACTCATCTCTGATGAACATTCCATTGACTGTAGTAACTCCCCTAAGGAAGAGTGTGTTATCTGACATATTCTACCCTCGATGTTCTATCCAGGTTGGGACCCATGGATTAGTTGTCGACTTGATTGAATTATTCAAAGATTTCGATATTATCCTAGGGATGGATTGACTTGCTAAATCTCATGCGACCCTAAATTTTTACACCAAGATTGTGATTTTTACTCCTTTGGAAGGACCGACGTTTAAATTCAAAGGAGCACGAATATGTGTTATTCCTAAACTCTTTACTTTAATGGAAGCCGAGGAAAAATGGGGAGACATATCTTTGGTACTTGTTGTGGATGAATTTATCAGAGTTTTTCTTGATGAAGTGATGGGCTTACCGTCAAGTAGGGAAGTCGAATTTCAGATTGAGCTAGTACTTAGTACGTCGCTGATAGCCAATATTCCTTACAAGATGACACCTATAGAACTCTCTAAATTAAATAAACAATTACATGAACGTCAAGATAAGGGCTTTATTGGGAGGAGTCAGTCACCATGGGGTGCTCCTATTTTATTTGTGAAGAAGGACGATACTCAAAGACTGTGCATAGACAACCGAAAGTTGAACCAAGCAACTGTTAAAAATAAGTATCCATTGCCACATATTGATGTTTCATTTGATCAACTGTAAGGTGCACGATACTTCTCTAAGATCGATTTGAGATCGGGATATCACCAGTTGAGGGTGAGAGAGTCCGATGTGGCTAAGACGGCATTCAATATGAGGTATGGGCAGTATGAATTTTTAGTAATGCCCTTCGAATTGACTAATGCCCCCGCAATCTTCATGGACTTGATGAATCATATTTGCAAACCCTATTTGGCCCTGTTTGTGGTGGTCTTCGTCGATGACATCCTGATCTACTCCAAGTCTGAAGAACACGCCGAGCACTTGAGGATAGCCTTGCAAACCCTCTTGGATAACAAATTGTACACTAAGACAAGTAAATGTGAATTTTGGATGCATGATGTGGCATTCCTGGGTCACAGGATTTTTGAGGCTTGGCCACAGGATTTCTGAGGCATGAATTACTGTTGATCCTATTAAAATTGAAGCTATTGTAAATTGGGCGAGTCTCAAGAGTTTTGCTGAAGTACGGAGTATCCTGGGCTTAGCAAGTTACTATAGAAGGTTCGTGGAAGGCCTCTCAAAGTTCTTAAGGCCTCTTATCAGGCTAACCAGGAAGAATGTAAAATTTAATTGGACTGAAGAGTGCAAGAAGAGCTTTCTTGAATTGAAGAAAATGTTAAATGCTGCACCTATTCTAGTGATACCTTTAGGCAGTGGAGGCTTTACCGTTAATACTGATGTGTCGTATAAAGGATTAGGCGGTGTCCTTATACAGCACGAGAGAGTTGTGGCTTACGAATCTAGTCAGCTAAAGGATCACGAAAGGAATTACCCTACACACGATCTAGAGCTGGCAACCATCATATTTACATTGAAGATCTGGAGACACTACCTCTATGGGAAGAAATTCATCATCTCCATGGATCACCAAAGTCTGAAATACCTTTTTACTTAAAAAGACTTGAATATGAGACAAGGGAGATGGTTGGAACTCCTAATTTATTACGATTGCCAGATTAAATATCATTCGGGAAAGGCTAATGTGGTTACTGATGCCCTCAGTAGATTTATTTCAGAGCAGGTGATTTGACAAAGGACATTGCTTTCGCATATTATTCTCACCTTCTCATTACTTGATCGAATCAAGGAACCAAACTTGAAGATCCTCACCTTTTGAAATTCAAGGACAGTGGAAAGCCAGAAATAACTGTTAGAGATGATGGGATGATTTTGTTTCAGGGACATTACTATATACCCGATAATTTAGAATTGAAAGGAGAGATCTTGGTTGAAGCCCATAAGTCTAAATTCCCTATTCACCCTGAAAACAATAAGCTGTATAAAAGGGTTGAAGAAAAATTATTGGTGAAATAACATGAAGAGAGAGATCGTTGATTACATGACAAGATGTCTCACATGCCAACAAGTTAAAGCGGAACACCAGAAACCACTTGATTTACTTTAGCTGCTACCAATTCCAAGATGAAAATGGGAAAGTATCAGTATGGATTCCATCACCTGTTTGCCAAGGACTTTGAAGAGGAATGATGCTATTTGGATCATGATTGACAAATTATCTAAATCAGCTCATGTTATTCTGTACCAATGACCTATTCATCTTCACAGTTTGCAGATATTTACATTCGAGAGATTGTTAGATTGCATGAAATACCTATTGATATTGTGTCTGATAAAGACCCACATTTCACGTTGAGATTTTAGCAGAAATTTCAAGACGGGATGGAGTCTAAGTTGAAATTTAGCTCTGCTTTTCATCCTCAAATCGATGGACAAACCGAAAGATTGAATCAAGTATTGAAAGACATGTTACACACTTGTGTACTGGACTTTGGAGGCAATTGGGACAAACATCTATCTCTTATAGAGTTCGCCTATAACAAGTACCAGTCTACTATTCAGATGACTCTGTATGAAGCCTTATATAGGAGAAGTTGTAGAGCTCCTTCGTATTGGGATGACGTCGGTGTGAGAAGTTTGCTAAGACCTCAGATTGTTGAAGATATGCCTAAGCAAGTTCAATTGATCCGAGAAAGAATGTAGACTGCACAGAGCAAATAGAAGAGCTACACTAATTTGAAACATAGGAATTGAGATCTTATCGAAGAGGATAAAGTCTTCGTAAAAATCTCAACGATGAAAGGAGTGATGAGATTCAGGCTGAAAGGAAAGCTTGGTCCAAGATTTGTGGGACCGTTTGAAGTATTGAAGAGGATCGGAGAAATAACATATCGAGTCAAGCTGCCATCAAAGTTTGTTGAGGTGTACAATATTTTTCACATATCCATGCTTAAGAAATATGTGGCATACCCTGCTCATGTTATTGACTGAAAACCCTGCTCATGAGGTTTATAAGGGTAGTTCCGTTGTAAAGAGGCATGTTAAGATTATTGATCAGAAAGAGTAAACCCTGAGAAATAAAGTTATACCGTTAATTCTTGTAATTTGGCAATATCACTCTCATGAAAAAGCCACTTGGGAACTCGAGGATATTATTAGGACGACTATCCCCATCTCTTCGAGTGAAGGTATGATTCTATTTCGGGGACAAATTTTTTATAAGTATGGAAGATTATAGTGATTCAAACATGTCTTTGATACACCTAATTTATTTGTACATGCCTAATAGGGGATACACCATATGCTCTAAATTTCCAAATGTTTTAATTAAAACGTTTAAATTTTTTAAACTCTTATATTTATTTCTGTCATTAATTGACATAAGTTATGTGATAGCATATAGGTTAAAGGCTTGATTTAGAGATAATAGGTCAGATGATCGAACCTTAGTATGTAGGTTTTAAACCTTTATTTTGGACCTTGAAGTAAATGCCTATACATCCTTCTATGGTGTGTTAGCATAACACTAGATGTTTTCTTAATAAGTTAAAAGGTGTATTACGAAGACCCTAAATCATAATCTCATTTAGAGTTCTTCATAAGAATAGAGGTTTTTCTCATAAGAAAACCTTGAAACCTTAGAGAAGAGATTCTAGATCCTCTTTTTCTAGAATTATTTTTTTTGAAAGATCGACGAGACGTTTGCATTTATTCTCAAGCAGTCTTTGATCAGTCACAAAATTTATCATTTTATGGCCCTTAATTTAGTGATGCTAGATCCCAGTTTGCTACTAATGATATGATAATGTGCAGACATTTAGAACAATAAGTAGAAAAGAGTAAAAGTGTTAATCTTTGCCAAAATAAACTCTAAAAGCAATAAGAAGATGGCATGTGAATGCAAGCCAAATCGTAGCAAAGTCACCAGCCAGTGGACTAAAAGAGAGCTTACGATTCAAATCGTAATCTCGAGAGAGCGATACCAAAGAAGAAAAGAAGGAATCGTATCTATGATTCTACAAGAAGAAGCTCTGAACTGGAAAGGACCAAGCTGACTTGCGATCGATCGAAAGCAAGAAATTGTACTGAAGAAAGAAAGAGAAATCGTATTTACGATTTTGAATATTAAAGTTTGTGTTACTGCTACCGAAAATTACGTGAAGAATTGCACTGCCATGCACAAAATAGAAAGAATTCTTAAATTAGAAGTCTAACATTTTACGGATCTGAGAAGATTGGCGAAAGAGAATTCTGAAGATCTCTGCTGCTGACATAAAGGAAAGAGTCCTTCGCACATCTACCATTGAAAGCAAGGAAGATTAAGATCAGAAAGTTTAGTTTATTAGGACACTTTTATTTTAGTAGTTTACTTTTATTAGAAGTTGAATAATGTAAGCCAACCCCATATGAGCTATAAATAAGAGGGCTCGACATCTAGAAAAAGTATCCAAGGTTTCTCAACAGTAGTTGACAACTGTGGTTGGAATTCCAAAAGATCAAAAGTAGAGTAGTCTTGTTTCTGAGGAATCTCAATCACAATTGATGCCTGAGATTGAGAGGACGAAGAACAAATTTAGTTTAGATTTATTTTTATTGTAATTTACTGCTTTCTTTTATTGCTTTGTAAACATCTTATAGTTCTTGATTTTAATCGACGACTAATATTGAGAATTTGAAAGATTACTGTAATGGTTTTTTTTTTTTCAATATTTAATTTTATAGTTTCTGATTGACGCCCAGTTTCTGGAAGGTTACAGATTGGTATAAATCTATATTGAAAGAATTTCATATTTGATTGACGCCCAAACTCCGAGAGACTTAGATATAGTGTAATGGTATTTTAATTTTCGTAAATAGCCGAGAACTAAAGGAGACTGATTGCTGACCAGAATTTGAAAGTTGGAGGATTTAGATTGATTTTTCCGCATTTTAGTTTAATTGAACCATTATTTATTTTTTAAAGGCAAATAAAAGTTTTCTAGATTTTTGACCTTCATCGTGGAAACGATCCTATACTAGTGTTGTAATTTCGTTGTGCGCTTTCAATAGGTTAAGACAGAGCATACTCATAGAGCTGTCAGCCTTTCCCTCCTTCAAGAGTCATTGTCATAGTGAGGAACATGATTGAATCGCAGAGATACGATCAATCTAGGTATGGAGAAATCATGCTTTCTCTCGGAACTTAAAATATCGATTTAAATATGAGTTTTATGTTAATTAATGCTTTTATTGCAAAAATAATGAATGGTATGATTAGATGTGATGCGTGCTTCGATTTATGCCTTTTTTATATTGATGTTCTTGGCTAAAAATCGGGTTAAATCCCACCGTGCAATTTGAGATACTTTGAGGGGTGGTCTCGGGTTGAAATCAATCGATCGAGTTTGAAAATTGATCGATCAATTTTTAGACAATAATTCGCGGTTTGCTCATAGGTTGGAAGTGATAGATTGAGTCTGGAAATCAATCGATCGAGTTTAACTGATAATTGTTTGAAAACTCTTGAAGAGAAATCGATCGATCGAGCTGAGAAATCGATTGATCGATTATGAGCGAACAAGTTCCACATATTTGGACTCAGGACAGATGTCTGTGTCCTTCTTTTTTAGTTCTTTTACAATAGTTTGATTAAATGTTAATGTTTATGCTCAATAATTATATTTACATGCACTTTAATATTTTATAACGGTACACGTATTGAATGATTAAAATACATGAATATCATAAAATGATAAGCAGAGGTCAGGCTGCATTAGACCCAACGTCTTGAGAGGGACGGAGTCTAACCAGTAATGAACATATGATCAATTAGACCCAACGTTTTGATATGGATGGAGTCTAATGACATAAGAATGAGGACTCATTAGACCCAACGCCTTGATAGAGACGGAGTCTAAAAGTCAATGTCTCGAGAAGGATGGGTAAAAGATAAACTTAAAAGAAAAGATAAACTCAAGCGACATTGATATCCTTGTTATGTTTCGTTCCTTTAAGCTTATTGATATTATGCATGCCACAAGCATACACTCATGAATTATAGGACTGTTTACATTATGATGATTGATATCGTATGCTTTAATGGATTGCATGTTTGATCCCTACAAGTGTAAACTTATACCCCTTATTGATGTAGGTGGCCAGATGAGATAGGTGTAACTGAGGATAACGTATGAGCTTATGGTGATGAGATTGCACGTGGTGTTTAAGAATCTGAGATGGATGGCGATGAAGGCTTCGTAGCCTAGCTATTTATTTTCTTTAATATGATATTGTTTTGAAATGGATGAGACAATGATTGGTTAGTAGTTTTATTAAGAATGTTTTAAGCTTTTAAGTATGTAAGACTTTATAATTGGAATAAGATGATTGTCATGGGTGTTGATGCATTTTCTTTATTTATGTTTTTGAGCTTCCTTCTGTTGTTTAAGATTCTCATAGTGTCTTACGATGTTTTTAAAGATTATGATATACGATGGTAGTACCTAAAATCTTACAATCAACCATTGTGAGAACTCGGGTAGCTGCAATTAAAGTACAATGTTATGTCACGTAACATATATCTCTAATTGATCTAAACAATTTAAGTGGTTGGTCCATCATTAAAACAAATCTCAATTAAAGAATCACTCCTCAATGGATGAGCTTATATTTTGGCTGTTAAAAAATGAGAACAATGCAATTTTATTTTTTAATGATGCCATATGACATAGAGAACCTGCATGTGCCTTACATATCTTAGAGACTATGATAGCTTAGGAGCAGTACTTGAGGGGATAAATCTCCTAAAACAAAACACTCACATTGACTGCACATAAGGGAATAAATCTCACCCAACAACCCTCACCTTATTAATATATGGGAGGAAACAAACGTGAAATTTAGAAACTCGCTACCTCAAGCCTCACAAAGGAGAGAGGATACCAACTGAGCCGCCACTCAATCAATTAGAACAATGACAAATATTAAGTGCAAAGATTCGGACAAAACACAATAATTATTCAAGGGGCCGGTCATAACGTAGGTTGGATATAACCTAGGAAAATATCAAAATAGTGTTTACGGTAAATAAAAAGAGTGTTACGTGACATAAATAAATATGAAGTAACATTACATGGTATACAAATTTATTTTTAAAGTGTCTCGGGTGAGGCATGGCATGTTTATCGTCTTGCTCACCTATGATACACGAAACATATGGGCGAAATATATTCAAGTGGACAGTGGCTCCTAACCGACATTTAATATTGAGATGGTGTTTAAATGATCTTAGGCTATTACAATGAGACTTTTTATCTCACTCTATAAGTGTGATTATCATTATGTCATTTGGGGCACATATGTGATAAATCTAAATTTTCCAAGTGGCAATCTATCATTGGGCCAAGTTAAGTTTAGGGAAATTTGCATTTTCAGCCTTATAATTTTGCTTATTTGTAAAAATGGCCCTATAGTTTCATTCCTTACAGAATAGGCCCGCTCCAAGCCAAGCCGTTTCCACGTCACCTCCCACTTGCCAAGTCAGCATGGATTCCAAGCGTCGCCACAATAGGGTAGCGTCCCGCTACAACGCCGCCACATCAGCAGTGCCGATATTTAAAAAAACAAGAAACTATTTAAACTGGGAACGACTTTTCACTTTTCACTTTTCAGGGTAAATTTTTTTTTTTCAGAACTGGAGTAGCGTACCGCTATCCTGGGATAGCATACCGCTATCCCGGGATAGCGTACCGCTATCCCGAGATAGAGGTCCGCTATCCCGGGATAGCGGACCGCCATCCTAGGATAGCGGTACGCTATAAGCTATTTATTAATTTTTTTTTAAATTAATAACTAAATTATGTTTATATATGTTCTATGCAGTTTCTTTCACACATACTAAGATGTCGAAGTCGAAGCCGTTAAAGCCCTTTGGAAAGTGTATAGGTATTAGTGTTAGAAAATTTTACATGCATTGCAACGAAGAGAGGAAGAGGATACTCGATGAATCAATTTTTGGTCATCTATTTAGGATGTCTGAGAAATTAATCTTTATTGGAGACTTAATTGAGCCAATTTTAAGCTTTTAGTGAAAGATAACATGTTTAAGGTGAAGAACACCAAGTTAGTTTTGCAAGAGGCCGATATATCACTGATTTTAGGATTAAATATGTTGGACAAATTTGAAGAAAATGAGTTTGAGCAAAGGACTATAAGAGAAGGGGAAACTATTTGGTACAAATTCTTTAAGGAACAGTCGGCTAAAAGACCTCGTATCAAAGAAGTCATAGATAGTGCCCATCTTTCCGAAGATGAAATTTTGAAATTACCGTTGTTGTTTCTTGTATGCTCTTTTCTACTTCCGGACACATATCAGGAAGTTGATAGTAAATATTTAAAGTTAGTTGATAACTTAGAATGCTTCAACCAATATCCATGGGGGCTTGAAGTTTACAATAATTTAGTTGATTGCATAAAAAAAGCGATTGGGAGAAGAGAATCGACAAAAGTCTCGAATTTAATACAACATATACGGTTGCACTATAGCGTTACAGATATGGGCGTTGGAGCACTTTCCTGGAATCGACACTCCTCGTACACAAATGAAAAATTCATTTCCGAGGCTAGTGAAATGAGAAGCTCTAAAAGTCAGCCGTACTCTAAATTATTACAGAGAAAAAATTCTTACGTCTCCGGTAATTGTCGAACTTGATTATGAGAAACACGAACTACAATATCTATCAGTTCGACAATTCTTCATTCATAGGGAGAGATAAAGGGAATGATTAGTTGAAAAACTGAAAAAAAAAGGATTACCCTATCGAAAAAAGGGAATACCCATCAAAAGGAAAAGATATAAGTGAAGAATATGATGAAGATAATGATGACGATGATGAATCTAACAGTGATGATAATAACGAATACGAATTCGTATTACGTCATAAAAAAGAATTAAAGGGGAAGCCAACAATTAGAAAACAACCGGCTAGACATCCCGAGCTCCTAAATGAAGTTAAGGAGCTTAGAAGAGAATGTTCGTCCCTACGCAATGTTGTTAAAGAAATGAAGGGCGATTTCAAACGTGCTTTCACTATGTTAAAAGGGCAGGCATTCACAATTGAGTAGCAGGGAAGGGAGAATAAGAGTTTAAAAGAGGAAGTGGTGTCTTTAAAGGAAGAGTTAGGAAATTTAAAGAGTGAACTTGCAAAGGTTAAATCTCATTTGACAAAGGTATAAAACTAGTCTCATTTGTCATATTTATAATCAATTTTTAATTTTATTTTGTTTAAATTTAATATTATTTGTTAATATTTTTATAGCGGACCGCTATCCCGGGATGAAATTTTTTTGAAATTTCTTTATTTAACTTTTTTTTTTATTTTTTTTACCTTATATAGGATAAAATTCTCTCTATAGTACTATTTGAAGCCTTTGTTACTCCTAAATCTTCTGTCCCAGAACTAGCCCCTCAGCCCCCATCAGCTTCTAAATCCCCTTCTCCTAATCACCCTGCCCTAATCACTCAAACTTCTGAACCCCCTTATGCTCATCACCCTGCCCCAATCACTCAAACTTTTAAACCCCAACTGCCAATTGAAGATATAGATAAAGGGGTTGATTCGCCAGTAACTCAGCCAACTGTTGAGTCGCAACCGGCGTCTTTTAAATCCTTATTAGTGAAGATTCCTACTTCTACTAAGGGCACGTTATACAAGCTTCAAAATCAAACTAAAAGAAAGTCGCCAACGGAAAAAATCACTACAAATGAATGAAAAAAAGTGGAAGAACAAGAAGAAGAGGTTCCAGATTCAATGGAAAAGAAATTTATGAGGAGCTTATGGAATCGGCCTGCGAAAGAAGATTTAGTGATCATTAATACTATCTACGGTATAGACATCACCGTAGGGCATTTAAAGCTTTTGAAGGGAAAATCGTAGCTCGATAACGAAGTTATCGATTTATATTTGAAAGTTTTAGACAGTAGAAATGATAATATGTTGGTGGAAATGGCGGAGAAGAGCTGGTTTGCAACGGCCTCTGCATTGGTATCATTTTTATTATTTAATTTTATGATTTAATTTATTTATCTGCCTTTATTTATGTCATTAATAGATTCAAATAATGAGTTATTTTAATATTAAATTTTAAACCTTGATTATAGCGGATCATGTAAAGTTTGAAAAATTCGTCTGTGATGAAAATTTAGAACCACTGAATGAAAAAGGTAGATGGGAGGCCTATTGCGACAAGTGACAGATTCACCACAAGGCCAAGCCGCTTGAGCCACTCTTTCGAAGTACCTCACGCGGTATTAATGCTATCGATTGTGGAATGGTAAATTATTTTTTGATAATGATCACACTTTTAAAGTTTATTAATTAACACATTACTAATTAGATTTATGATTACATGCAGATATATTTTTCAATGAATAGTCAGAGACACCATCATTGGGCATTGGCTATCGTTTCCGTAACGGACCGCGTTATAAAGATGCTAGACCCTGCCGACCGAGAGTGTTCGGTCAACAGTGACAACTTACTATCATAAATAGTGTTGATCTTTCCCTCCAAAAGAACGGTTGGGATTGTGGGGTTTATGTGCTGAAATACGTTGAATACTTTTCCGAGCGGCGGAAAGTAGATTTTCAAGAGAACGACATGCAACAATTTCGAACTGAAAGTGAACATTCATTGTCCACGTTTGGGACTTAGTTTTTATTTTTTCACTTATTTATTTTATTTTGTATATTATGATTCAAATTATTGGGATAATGAATGCATTTTTTGTATACTTCGAGGTCCAGTAAGAAAACTCATTATAATTTTAATCACGAATTGACACAAACTCAAGATCAAATCAAGTTAGGTTTGAGATTCTGAGTAGGTGTTCACACTATTCAAATTTAACTCCCTAAATCATAATTCATGGTTAATAAAAAATTTTATTGACTAAAAAAGACTAAAAAAAGTAATTTTATATTCTAACAAATTTACAAGAGTGACGGTTATGTCCATATTCATTACAATTTTTATACCGTAGTGGTCGAACTTCACCTTTAGATTGTATCTTCCTTTTCTTGGGCGACTGGCTTGACGTATATTGTGTGGAGGTAAAACCTCGATGTCTTCCCTTATAATTGCCCATTGGCGCTTATCAACGGTCGAAACAAATTATTCTTTATAAGTTTCCCTAAATAAGGCACTGGTAAACCAATGCTCACAAAATTGAGAAATCTCTTTATCCCTGTTCCTGCGTGATAATGCAGCAATCGCATGCGAACATGGTAATCCAATGACAACCCAACGTCTACATGTACATGTTCGTTTCTCTAGATCGGCACTGTGAGTGTATTGCCCACGTTTAACTTGAAATGTATCGCGACCATAGAGAATAACATTCTTTCTACGGGCCCACCCTGAATTTCGTGTTATGTGCTCTTCCGTCATCGGTTTCAACTCGTGTGCCATTTTATTTCTTTCTTTTTTACGCCGAAGGTAGAATTCAGCTACCTTCGTGCGAATGGTTTCTAACATTGTCACGATCGGTTCCTCTCTAGCTATCTTCAACACACTGCTAGTGCTTTCAGCTATATTTGTTGTCAGCATATTATAACGCTTTCCTGGAAAATATGCGCATGCCCAGAAATGGTCACCGACTTTTTTAATCTATGTTATACATTTCGGGGGGCCTGGTCTTGTATTTTTCATAAAATTCTTTTGAATTTTACTTAGGAGAATGCATGGGCAGCAACCCAAAACAGCAGTCGAGAGATTGTATCCTTATATATATAAAAAAGATTCAAAGTTAGGCGTCGCATACAGTAGCTGTGAAATACATTACGACAAATATTATGCACAGCTTCCATCAACCCCTTCTTCTGGTCTGATATCAATACAAATTGCTCTTCAAAGTCCCCGATTACGCGTCTCCCTAATAGATCAAGGAACCATGTCCAATGATCTTCATTTTCTTTGGGTACAACACCGAACGCTATAGGGAATAAATGTCTATTACCGTCTATCCCCGTAGCTATTAACAACACTCCTTTGTATCGTTCATGCAAATACGTTCCATCTACCGCAATTATTCTTCACAAAATATTACGATAGCTCCTAATGCAAGGTCTAAATGCTACGAAGAGCCTCTGAAAGGCATTATCAGGCTCGCGACACAATTCTGTCTGTACGTCTGGATCGACTCTCTGTAATTCGGCGATATAGGACGGTAACATCTTAAATTGCTCATTCTAGCTACCTCGAATGTCACTTAAAGCCATTTCTTTCCCTCTCCATGCTTTTCAATAACTTACTGTTACACCGTATTTTTTTTTAATATAAAAAATTATTGAAGCAGGAGTCTCGTCAAAGCCTTTTAACAATTTATCCCTCACGAAGAAAGCTATCCAAGAATTCTTATACTGGCGATGTCCTCTTCTGAAAGCTGGCATTCCGCACGTATGTTGCGGGCGAAATGTCTTCACGACGAATGTGTCCACACCCACCAATTTTGATACATGTATTCGCCAAGCACACCCTAATTGAATACAGCTCGCCGTAACTCAAAGAGGACTGGTTTTTATCTATTTAATTTAAAAATTATTTATCATTGTAAACTCTCTAAGGGCTTTTTGAAAGGTTTTTTTTTAATTTCTGAATGCCTGACCAACAATTAATGGTCCCCCTTCATACAGTTCTTCATCATCCGAATCCATATACTCTCCTTCCGAATCATTAAACTGATAGTCTCCGTCCACCATAGGTTGATCAATTCTCCTATTAGTATGAACACGTGAAGTGGGCGAGGAGCGCAGTGCTTCAGTATTTTCAGGATCACTATCACCGTCATCGACTGAAATATTATTACGTGCTTGGGGTTGAGTTCATCTAGATATGGTTTGTGCTCGCTCCTGTGCTTTGGCCTCGATTACCGTTGGCTCCGAAGCTATTGGTTCAGAAGGCCATTCGTATGGACTAATGCCTCTCAAAAATGTTTCTCACTGATTCCAATCGAATATGTTGTTTACCGCTTCATCGTTATGTTGACATGCATTGTCCATCGGATTCATTTGAGGATAATATCCTTGATCTTTATCGTCTTCTCTCATTGGAACGTATGAAGACGCTATTGGTTCCATGACATGAGTGATTAATGTATTGTCCATCGGATTCATTTGAGGATAATATCCTTGATCTTCATCGTCTTATCTCATTGGAATGTCTGAAGACGCTATTAATTCGGTGACATGAGTGATTAATGATTTCTTGATATAAACATTTATCACACCATCACCAATACGATATGCTCTAAATAAGTTCGCAAGATCATTAAAGTTCGACAATTCAGCAAACACCAGCTCCTTCCCGATATGCAATGAAACGGATAGCGAAATTGAATGCTCTTCTGGTTGAGTACTACTAATATTGTATATTTTCTGCTTAAATTGATCAAATGGTATATTATCTTTGATAACAACAATCTTTCGATGTCCACCGTTGTAAGTATTATCTCTAACACGGACCCCATCGAAATGACAAAGAATGAGAACATCCATTTCAATCTACAAATATTTAAAAAAATAGAAATTAAACCCTAAACCCTAAATTGATCAATATAATGGAAAAAATAATGAAAATTTAAACACTAAATTGATAATAATAAAATTAGTCAAGGCCTTACTATAGTTATCTTGAGGTAGCGCGCTATCTTGAGGTAGCGGCTATTATCTTGAGGTAGTCATCATTATCTTAACGTAGCGTCCCGCTATAGCGGGCTGCCAATTTTTTATTTTTCTAGCTAAAACTACTACTTGCTATTCATTCTTACCAATTATCCTTGTTGTTGATAGGGTTGATCTGAACAGGTAAAAGCGATGATGTTAGGATTGGTCTGAACTCTGAACTAGTAATGGGAAACGGAATATAGAAAATAAGTAGTGAGGAATGAATTCATATAATATTATATATATAAATAATATAAATAAATAAGTTATACTGTGCTGACTTGGCAAGTGGACGGTGACGTAGAAATGTCTTGGCTTGGAGCGGGCCTATCCTACAAGGAATGAAACTATAGGGCCGTTTTTGCAAATAAGCAAAATTATAGGGCCGAAAATACAAATTTCCCTTAAGTTTAACCTCAAGGGGTTATGTAAGCTAGCTAGGTATCTGCTTTCCAAAGCAGGAGACTTGAGTTCGAATCCCCTCATCCCTTTGAGGCCACCCTAGGGATTTATATCATGTGCTGACCTGTTATGTGCTGAATTTGGAGTGTGCATGTGCCCCTGGGATTAAGCGGGTGTTCTAAGAGACCTGAATACCCAGGTTATCAAAAATAAAAATAAAAAAATATCTATCATTGGAATGTGTCTCGATCACAAAATACATGCTTATAATTAGATGTAAGACATCTTATCGGTGAACTTTAATACCAGCCATTAAAATTAAGTACAACGATTAATATTATAGTCTACAAATGAGATGACTTGAATCTAGAAAAAGGGAGCTAAAACTTATATGCAAGATTTGTACCGTAGCATATGATTAAAAAGAAAGACTTTATTCTTTTTGAGATTAGTACTATGTCAAATAATGTATAAGCCGTTTGATTTGAAGACCATGATGTAAAGATCGTTGAGGCAAAAAATTAGCACTAAAAGTGATCTCTATCATCTGATTTAATATAGTCAAAGGCTATCACATGATTCAATGACTGACATAGATCATGCTTCGTGCGAATTTTTTTAGTTTAAGATCTTCCCCGATGGTTGTAAAATTAGGCTTAGATTGTATTGGATGTGACACAAAATTCGCCATGTTAACAATCTTTCTTTTTAATTATGTGCAAGGTACAAATCTCCTGTCCAAGTTTTCAACACCCCTCTATGACACCATTTTTGGGCATCTCGCACTTCAATCTAGGATCTACCATTTGAACAGTACAGATCACCCTCATATGAATTATTGATGGTGTAAGATCATTTAAACACGAAAGAGTTTAAATGAGTGTTGCAGGAGAGTCGTATCCTAATAACCATCTGCATAAATGACAACACCGTACTTGAATTGCAGGTCACCCATCCAGCCAGCTTGTGCTAGCTGTTTTGGTTATTTTTTCAAAAACCTAAAAAGAAAGGAAGAAAAGAATAGGGTATTGCAAATTTGCAATTAAAGTTGGGGGTATTTTTGTGAAGTCGTAAAGATAAAACGGCTATAAATAAGGTTCCAGCTGAGAGCTTTCTTCTTCAGTGTGGAGCTCTCTAATGGCGTTTCGAGTACGGCTTCTGTCCGTGGTTTTGCTCGTCTTTTTTGTTCTGGTAAAATAAAATTTTGTTACGATTGCTTTACAGTTGCAGTATGATTCTCATTTTAATTTTAGTCTTATTTTATTTTTCACTTCTCTGTAGGTCTCCTCCTTAACTCCTCACATAGAAGACGAAAGGGTGAAGGGAAGGGAGGTAAACAGATGGATGAAGAAGTTACAAGTTGCTTTTATTTTCCTCATTAAAAAAATATATATATATGGGTACCCTTATCCACACCCACCAAACTGCTTTTCTCATCCCACTTGATCATCCCTGGTCTTTGAAGAACACACCAAATTTTTTTTGACTTTTTTTTCCTCAAGGTTTTGAAGCATTCCAACCCCACCCCAGCACTTCCAACCGCCACTTCTCCCTTCAACTCTAAATTAGGAGAGCACGCACAGAAACCGGCGACCAGTAACCTCTTGCCTTCTTCTTCTCCGTTTAACCATAAATCAGGAGACTACAAAATCAACATCCTGTGACCAATAACCTCACTAACGAGGCTACAAAATCTACCATCGAGCGGCCATTAACCTCTCGATCAATCTCTTTTCCGTTCAACCTCTCATGAAAAAACATAAATATATTAAAATGGTTGAATGCTCTAATATTTTGATAGTAAAAGATACAGTCCAACGGCAGGAGGCTCAAATATATTTTTTTTTCGGATTAATTGGTGAGAATTTTTATGAAAAGTTGGTGATTTCTTACCAAATGTTTGTAAGGATGTGTTTGGGTTAGATCTTTCTCTCTGACGGGGAACTGTTTTCACATTTTGTTACATGTTACCAAATGTTGTTAAGGTTGCCTTTGGGTTAGCTCTTTCGCTCTCTGGCTCTGACAAGAAACTGTTGTTCACATTTGTAAGTTTGCGTATGGGTTAGCTCTTTCATCTTCGGAGAGCTATTTTAAGTGAATAGATAAAATCGGTTTGGACAGAGAGCAAACAAAGAGCTGTTTAAATTCTTAAACTGGGGTGAGGCGAGCAGTTTCTTGGAGTTTGAATAACAATGCCCAAAAAAGTATATGATTATGTAATTGATTCTGCATTCTGGTTTGGTTTTAACGAAACTACTATATTTGTAGGTAACTAATGTAAGAGGTGGGAAGAGGAGGCTTACGGATACGGGCGACGTAGGTGGGTTTCCCCTGTATCCTTTCTCTAAGATTATTTATATCTCTTTATTTATTGGAGAATTATTAGAAACAAGTTGATGACCTAGTTTTCCTTTCCTTGTAGATTGCGGGGGCTTATGCGCAGTGAGGTGTAGCATGCATTCGCGACCGAACGTGTGTAGCCGTGCGTGTGGCACGTGCTGTCTTCGGTGCAAGTGTGTTCCTCCTGGGACTTCTGGGAACAGAGAAATGTGTGGGACTTGCTACACTGACATGAAAACCCATGGAAATAAGACCAAGTGCCCTTAGCTAGGGGTAGTAGGCTAGGCTCCCCACTGTTACTTCTAGCTACTACCATCCATATGTAATATGTAGCTCTCATTTGTCTCCATCGATAGGATCATGCGTAGACCGTATGTAATATGTAGTAGCTCTCAAGTCTCTTTCAGTAAGATCATGTGTGGATGGCTTATGATGGCTTTAATATACTGTAATAATGTTTTATGTTTTGGGTCTAATATGAAGTGATGTGGTTGGTGCGCCTTTTGAACCTATGATTGCCCTTTTGTCTTCGTTTTGTTTGTTTCTCTTTCAAAATGGAAATGGTACATAGTACGGGTTGGTAGAGATTTAATTCGTAATGAACCCACCATGGGGTCTTATGTTAAGGGGGGGTTACTGATTTACCGTCGGTGTTCTTAAATATGCGGTACAGGCGCAATTAAAGATTACATAATTACGGTACAGTCGTAATATGAAGTAATTACGACCGAAAATGGGGTTTTCTGTTTTGGTACGGGTATTTGCAATTAAAGATTTGGTTAAAGCTGAAATTTCCTTAAATCAATGAAATTGATGGACTATTTTGATTAATTTTAGTTTAATTTAAAGATTACATACACTCGGTCACCACAATAAAATATTCATGTGATAACCCAATATTTATATGGGAACCCAATATTAAATTTGTAGTTATAATTAATTTGATTGATTTGATGTATGTGATTAGTTGTTGTATATGAATGTAATACGTATTTTTATTTTGTTTAATAACGACTCTTGATAATTAATTAATCTAATTAATAGATTTTAAAAGCTTTTAATTATATGTTAATAATAATTAGGTGTGTTTAATAATATTAATGAATTTTTAAAATAAGTTAGTAAATTAATTAAAGTCTTTTTAAGTAATTACAGATTTATTAATTAATTAAAGACTCATTAAGTAATTGAATGCCTATAGAATCACTAAAGACTCATAAAGTTGACTCATTAAATAATTGAAGGCCAATAGAATCACTTAAGATTCATGTAGAGTATTATAAATAGAGTTAGATTTTAAATAAGAAATCTTAAAGTATTATAAATACAGAGATTAAATTTAATTTACAGAATTTTTACGTAACTTTTATAATTTAATCTTAGAGAGAAGTCTTTGCGTGTATTGATAGGAGTTCGACACATAGTGTCTCTATCGCTGATGTGATTGTCTCTCTTTTTCCTAATTTCATCGCTTTAACCATGATTACCACTGATACTAATAGAATCAGAAAGGTAAAGCTAGGAGTCCGTGCCTGACATTGTGACTTTATCATTATTATATTAGAAAAGACATAGGAGAAGAGTATCTGATTCGAAGCACTTACGCTTCTATTAGAAAGCGATTGCGCTTCTTATATAACGCGCTATCACGATGTTTGATGTAATATTATTAATTAAAAGCGGTGTATGACTTCGAGGTTCTCAATGGTAATTATTATCATTTGAATTGACTGTTTGAGAGATCCCTACAAACACTCATTCAGGGAGTCCATTAATTGACGAAATGTTTAGCATTTATTACTTAAATGTTAAACATTAATGACGCTTTTGTAAGAGGAAGCTTCACTCTCTTTGAGAAACGCTTGAGAAGCGTTAGCGCTCAGGTAAGAAGCACTGACGCTATCTTCTGTTAGCGCTATAGCGACGAGAAAGAGGAGTTAGTGCTCCGTAGCATGATATGAAGCGTCCTAAATTCACTAAAAAAAATGCCGGATACGCCGACGGCTGAAATTAGTGAGCCGTCGGTGTAGGGGAAGCTTTAGGCTCCCACCCCGCCCCTCCACTTAAGCCCACGACCGACTCAATCGGGCCCCTGTATAAATATAATTTTTTCCTTTTTCCTTCTCCCGAACTCAAACCTTCTCCCATCTCCCTTCTCCCCTCATTCCCTCTCGCTCAAATCCTAAATCTCCCTCATTTCCTCTCGCTCAAATCCTAAATCCCTCTCGCTCAAACCTCTCTTGCTCAAATTTCTCTCGCTCAAACCCTAAATCCCTAAGAAACCCTAGCTAGCTTTTCCTTCTCCGTCAACGAGACTTAATATTTGAGATTTTAACGCCGTGAGACCTTTAGGATGACGCCATTGAACGACGCCATTGAACAACGCCATTGAAGAGCTCTGTTGAAGACGATGCCATTGAAGACCAGGTCTTTCTAATTTATTGGGCATTTTTTCTGTTTTCGATAATTTTTTGTATTGCTGCAGTTAAGTTTTTTTTTTTTGGAATTTTTATGATTATTTGCCGTGCTTTTATTTTGATCTTCATCCATATGTACTTTTTGCTTTTATATATATATATTTTTGGGTTTTTATTGGTGATTAAAAAACACAAACCTGATATTATTATTATCATCATTATTTTTATTTTACAGAAATGAATAAGAACTTATTTGGTTCCAAAATAAATATAATGTATATATATTGGTATGGTTATTGATGAATATGGGTTTGAATACAACTGATACAAGATAAAAAGTTATCTTGTTAATCTTATAATGGCAGCGGGACTGAAATATTCTGGTTCTATTCTATTTTTATTTTTGTTAGTATGTTTTTTGGTTCTTGTTGTGGTGGGTGTTTGATGACCTTCATGTTTTCCTCATTCATGGTTAATATATCGTGATCATTAGATTTAGTTCTCATTGATTACCTTTGTTCCTTGTCATTCATGGTCAAGTACCTTTGTTCCTTGTCGTCAGTCTGTTTGATGAGTTTCGAGGGGAATTCTAGATGATAGACTCTAGAAACAGGGGATGCACTTGATTACCATCCATTGGCAGTTTATTATTTCACATGATATTTAATCCGAAAAAGTAGCCTTAACATCACGTGGAACTCATCACGATCAAATTACCCACGGTTTTCAACTAGTAGATGAGACAAAAAGTCCAAAGAGCTTTGTATTGTAGCATGGCGATTAAAAAGTAATAAACTGTTATTTTTTAGATCTGTGCCATGTGGAATATCCATCTATGCCAGCATATCTGAAAATATGATGTAAAGATCTTTATGGCATGAAATGAGCAGGAAAAATGGTCTCTATAATCCGGTTATGCAATTTTCGACCATCCAATAAGATGCCAGCCTTTGACTGTATTCAATTGGATGATAGAGATAACATTCTGCGTCATCCTCTCAAAGTGCTCACATGTGCAACCCCTAAAAGCCGTCTATGGCTTCGGATATGAAAATGGCCATCGTGTTTAACCCCTTTTTGGCTGACGATGGATATTCAGATCATGTCTCACCTATCAGACGTGAATTTTATTTTAGTCCGCATGGCATAGATCCCCATATAAATTTTGGTGGTAGGATGGCCCGAACTGATCTGCCGACCGATCCTGATCAATTTTGGGTTGACTGATCCATTGACCACTTCCGATATTTCGAACCATGGTCAAGACCACAAATACCTCAGTATTACGTGAGCACTATAAATGGGGAACGAAATCTGACAGACGGAGCAACCCATAAACAACAATTAGAAACAAACCATTGAATCTCGTGATTTACCTCAAATCAGATTCAGCAGTTGAATATGTTGACCTAATGAAACTAGACCCTGTTTTTTATTATTGGGCCTGACCAATCCCGATTTGACCCAAACCAGAACTTGCTGGTCCCAACTAAACAGATCTCGTGATTTACTCCGTCCTTGAACAACTATGAAACAAGATTGGCATCGGGCCATCAGGTTTAAACTTTAAAGTATTAGACATTCTAGTTGTTATGAGAGTGAAAGTGGCATTTTTGAACACATAATTTTGGGCAGAAATCTGCACTCCCAAGGTAATTAAAACCTTAATTTTTTATAGAAACATATACATTTATGCTTATATTTTGTTTATTTTTTATCTTTTTGGTGTTCTAGGGCAGGTTTTGCTTGATAATGTGGATATAAGGACCCTTCATTTGCAGTGGCTAAGAGATCAGATTGGTTTGGTAAACCAAGAGCCGGCTCTATTCGCGACAACCATACTTGAAAACATACTTTACGGAAAGCATATGCAACAATTGCTGAAGTCGAAGTCGCCATATCAGATAGCCTAATGCTCATAGTTTCATTACTCGCTTCCTAATGGCTATAATACCGTGTGAGTGCATCCACATACTCGAGGTTAGGTTCGCTTCATAAACCCAAGCTCGAATCTATTAACCTGATTTATCTGTTTAAAATATGCTGTACTAGATGCACTTCCACTTTAAATTTTAAGTGAGTAAAAGACTTTCTAGTATGCTGACTTCTATATTGTCCACGAATTTTTACAAAAGAATTGTTGAAAATTGCCAATAGACTTTTTATAGGCTGGTGTTACTACCACACCACTTTATGTTGCAGCCACCTCACTTAAACAAAGGAAAAATCCGTTGACTGCTTAATCAGATGATGGATATCATTATTTTTAATAATCTTGTACATAATAGATCTTGAGTTTATGGGCCTGCCATCAGACAGTCAGATGTTGATGGCACACATCCCAAAAAATTCACGTGAATCACTTTTAATGGTATGTTATGATCATGCTTACTTTTTGGGATGTGTGCCACATGGAATCTAAATCCTACCATCCGATGGTAGGCTGATCTCAAAATCTATTGTGGAATATTGGGATGAAAAAAGATCAGCATCATTTGATTATAGTAGTCAACGGAGTTTCTTTTGTTTAACCGAGGTGGCAGTGACATAAAGTGGTGTGGTAGTAACACCAGCTTGTTTATAACATACCCAACCTGAGTGCCAGTAGTGGCATTCGGGTCAATCTCTAATTGAACCTCGGTGAATGTGCTGATAATTTTGAGCAACAGATCAGTGAAAGGTCAAAGGTAAACTTCTACTGATTTGCGTGTTCATAGTGTCGCTCCCGAGACAAAAAAGTGTGACACATCAGTGTGGCTTCCGAGACAAAAAAGGAGATTGACCAGGGTGCCACATCGGCAATAACAGTTGGGCCACATTGGCAATAACAGTTGGGAGTCATATTCCTAAGCCCAAAAAATGATATGCATAGGGTGATATGTTAAATCTCTTTTGTTTTTAGTTATATATATATTTTTTCATAGATAACAATATTTAAAATATTGACCTAAAAAGCTCATCATCTTGTTTGTCTGACAATGCAGGAAGTCCCAGGAGCTCATTGGTTTATGAGATTACAGTTTCCTAAGAAGAGATCTAAAATTCTAGAGATTTTGCAGCGAAGGATGTTATATTTGCTCTGGCACAGTCAGGCCTCAGTGATGCTTTCAGTCGGACAGTCGGACTAAGGGTTTGCCCTTTTCGATTTTCAATATTTTCATTGTTTGGGAGCATCCATCTAGAGTGCTATTTACATTTTGTATTCTGATATTGACGGCAACAAATCAATGTATATGCTTTCTGAATATTAGCCCGACGAAGTGATTAGAAGCCTCCTATTTACTTTGATGTGAGTTCGTCAAGAGAAACGGTCGGACTGCGGCCGCCAAATCCTATGGGCGAGAGACTGGGAGCAGGGCCGGGCAAGTACCCAATTGGGGAGAATGATTATACGGAGGATGAGTCGTGGGATTCCGGTGGTAGCTCGGAATTCATGAGCCAAGTGCGAGAAAGCTATTCATCACATGTTCCATCAAGGGCGGATGTGGAAACCATCTTGGAAAGGGTAATAGCTGACTCGATTATATAGTAGCTTTGCAGATTTTGATGACTGAGTTTGATAATGTATTTAGTGATAATGCATTGCCATATTGCTAGTGGTAGCTTTGTAAAATTTATATGATCTGCATTTCAGTTTAGAACTTATTCTTAGAGGGAAAAAATATGCTTAGGAAACATATATGGATAAAAAATTGGTGACTGTATAGAACTAAATCTTTCATGCTATGATTTGGAATCATCTTTGGTATCTGCCAATACATACTGATCTTTTTATTCCTTCCCTTATCGGCCGATACTGACTGATGTGTATCACTATTGACTGATACATATCAGTCTAGGCATCGACCAATAAGATGGCTGGTGCCGAGGTTCAAAACCATGGTGGGAATCAACTTCTCGATGTCAGCAATTCACTCGAATCAACCATGGGCCAGCATGAGCCTGAGACTTAAGGCTCGGGCCACGCTTAGGCTATTGTACAACACCATATGATCAACTACCAGATTCCAAATTTTTAGATGATCAACCTCTTAATTTGCTTCATTGAAAATGTGGTTGGATCCAGCCATGTTAATGGATGGCTTTGACCTAAAATATTAGCCCAACAGACATGCCCAACCTATTTCCTTCACCTCTAGGTGTGTAAGGCTGTCAATGGCCCGGGCTCGTAAAGAGCTTTTTTTATAGGCTCGAATATTTTAAATCCTGAAAATAGTCGCAAACCTGACCTGATTATAGTTCAGGCCGGGCTAAAGTTTACAAACCGCCTGACGTATTAGAATGGTATTTAGCTTGAAACACCATAATGATATAATCTAACGGTCCAGATCATCTTGTTTTCGTTCATGTTGTAAGATTTTATAGGTTCACCTCCTCTGATTTTCTCCCCATTAGATAAATATACAGTTCTTTTGCTATAGCCGTAGAATTTGTGGGCAGATCCAAGTAGATTCAGTTTCATACTTTCGTTACATAAATTTTTAACCGATTTCTGAGAAATTATTCTTGTTTTGTTTTGGATGGTGTTCTTCAGATCCGACGACAAAGCAGGGGAGGAGTATATTTTCGACGAAGATCTGGAGATGGTAGATATGTAATTCAAGTCAGTGTTCTGACATCTCATGCAATATTTGCTACATTCAGAGAATAACGCATTCTAGTCATTGTTTCATTTTTCTTGTTTTCTATACAAACGTACATTATTTTTAAATTCGAAGAATATGGTAATGGTGTGACACAGTTTATAAATATGTATATTGATGAGTGGTGATATTTAGAAATTGAGACCTATTGTATGTTGATGGTCTAAGATCTAACGGTTTCTACCTAGAGTTTGATTCTGGCGTCCACTTTTTTTTCTACAGCTCTATGGTTCAAACAAGGTGAAATATGTCAGTGGACACAAGCTCAAGCATCTTAGCTCAGGGAGTGATTTTCAACAGAGCAGTTAAAGCTATCATCGAACGAAGTTTTGCGAAGATTTCAAAGACCTTTCAATTTAAGGTCAGTTCATTTTTTTTAGTTTCTAAAAAACTCAATGCTGAGATTGAAATCAGTATTTGGAAGGTAAAACTATTGTATTTGAGAGAACACATACTTCCAGATTTGTAAGCACCATAATGTATGGGCTTTTTTTGCATTCAAACTCTCCAATTAGGGCACACTGGCTTTTTTCCAATACAAATGGCATGGATTCGAAATAATTTATAGGCCCTAGTTAGTGTGGCTTTAAGAAAGCTTTCCTCGACTTGAAGCTGTCTTAGATATTGTTTGGTTAATGTAATCAGCCCACCGTGATTTAACTTAAAAGCGACTTCTGCAGCAAACCAAACCAGCATCCTGCTTTAGCGTTTGTGTTCTTGAGGTGTCATATTCATATAGAGGGTTTCTCATGCTGACTAAAGGAAGCTTTACCTCTATAATTTTTATCATTATCCTCAACGTAACTAAACTTCCCTAGAACTGGTATGCTCATTATTCTCTTTAGTAACAACTTATAAATTCCAAAAACTAACATGTTCAAATGATAGAACTTAGAACTACTGAACTTTTAAAACATGCTTGATGCCAATTATCACTTTTGTCTGCTACTTGAGTCAAATTTTTTTATGTAGTATTACCATAAAGACGCTATTTGATCTTACAGATCTCTTTTATATATGCAGATATTGCTTCAAATTGGCTAGCTTGTATCCCTTTTTTAGCAAGGATATAGGTTTATGATTCTTTCTTTATTAATGGGCCTTCAATTTAGACAATTCAGGCTCTAGTCCAGACAGTTTCTTTATCGAGAATGGAACTACTGATGATGTAGATCTTGTTGCTGTCCACTCTAACGTCGAAAGGTATCTGACCAATATTATCTGTTACATTGCTCAATTGTTAACTTCGAATTTGGTGTTATTTTTAAAGAATGATTTCCTATTATTATTTTCTCTTAGCTTAAGAAACAAAAATGAGGTGGCTTCCATTATGAGCTCTGCTTCTTCGTCAACAAACAAAGACCTCAAAAATCTAAATTAGAGAGGTCTTTTTTCCTTCTCAAAATACTAACCTCTCCCTGCAACCTCAACATACATCAAAGATCTAAAACAACAGAGAACCTGCGAACAAAATAAGCTCGCTCAAGCATCATCCCTTCAAAATCCTTCTTTCCTCTACCTTCTCATAAAAAACCAATACAAAGATCTAACATAACATAATAACCACCAAAAACCTCCTCAAACACCTCGTCAAGCCCTTAATTTCAGACTTGAAGTAGAACTGTAATGAGATCCGGCGAAGAATCGCCGGAATATGAACAAATAACCTATCAATATGCCTGAAAAGTCCGCAAAAACTAGTTTTAACAGTAGATTTACGATCTAGATGCAGAAATGCGTGTTTCCCGAGGAGTAAAAGAGATTGATCTACTATATCATACGAAAATCAATAGATATATTTAAACAAAACAAAAAATAGATTATCAGATTTTACATATTTTCTCAATCTCAAATTGACAACCTTAGTATATTATTATCTGGTGTTCATAGAAAAAGATGATCAGATTTTATATTTTAACTGACAAGACGCGATTCTAGTGGAAAAATTGTTTGGTCTTGTTATAATTTCTTTACTCGTGTAGTACATCGTTTCATTTTCGAAGAATTAGTTAAATCAGATTTTGCATTTTCATTATCAGGTAGCGATTCCGGTAGTACCCACTATAAGAGTTGTGGTCACATTTACGAAATTCGTTGACCTCCAGGCAACCGAGCAGTTCTTCACACCGCTCTCAAGTCTGAGGCACTTTTTGAGTTTTTCACAGGAGCATAAGACCGAGCAATCGACATGAAATTTATGGTTGAAGCGATCCAAGGATGAATATGTGAAGCACTCTTCTTCTAGCCGATTCAAAACAGAAAATCTAGCTGCTCAGGTGGATCCGTTTGTGACCTCTAGGTAGGTAGGGGAAAAAAAAAAAGACCTATGTCGATGGCTGAAGGTGTAGCCATCGGCGTAGGGCTATTTATTAAACTCTACACTGACGGCTTAAACCGTTGGCGTAAGCCCATTTATTTTAAAAAATAATTAAAAAAAAAAATCTACGCCGACGGCGATAGCCGTCGTCGGCATAGGGTCTTTGAATTAGGCCGACGGCTGAAAACCGTCGGCATAGATGGCTTCCAGTCGTCGGCGTAGAGTTTCCAGCCGTTGGCGTAGAATTTTACCGACGGTTGGTATAATCTATGCCGACGGCTGCCAACAGTCGGCGTAGGTCCCTTTATTTGTAGTGATTTTGACTCGTGACATTATTTTGTGCGAAGCAACGCCTAAACACATTTCATTTATTAACATTGTCAGAATATTAAATGAGGAGCGGGGCGAGGCGGACGGGATTATGGCTCTTGACATCGTGTTTTGCAATAGCCATCATTCCGATTCGAGAAAAATATTTAAGACGGAAATTTTGTGAATTATAAATTCACAAATTACTTTTCACCTTTGCTTTCTAAATCTCCATCTTCTCAGAGCGCGGAAAGAAACATCATAGCGGTGAAACCCTATTTCTACATCTAGTAACAAGGTGAGTGTCATTTTATTTCCGTTCCGTTTTAAAAATGAAAAATAAAAGCTCCATCCCTTCCATAGGTGCCTCACCACTTGGAGCGTCGACGCTCCAACATTTAAGGCACTTGTGCATATATGGGCGGGGGTGCCTCACTGCTTTGAGGGTCGGCGCTCCAACATTTGAGGCGCTTGCGCATGTACATGGAAGTGACGTCTCTCCTATTATTAGTACATTCTTCTCTAAATTTCTCATTTTTTTGTGTCACATATTTTGAAGATAGTTCTCAAGACCCCAACGGGTAAGTGTACCATCGAAAAGTGTCGGGTCATTTATGACATGACATCTAAGGGGAGGAAAAATCTCCTTAAGAATTCGGTCTTCGGTGTATTCTTTGTGGCTCCAAATGGTATGATAAGCGTCAACATCCTCCTGGACACAATCATCAAGTTCTGAGATCATGACAACGTTTGAAATTTTGGGACTGGCAAGTCCAGCATTATCAGATTTTGCTCCCTTGATTTTGGCTTGATAACTGGTCTTGGTATGATCGACCCCGTCGGCTACCTTCAGAAGGTGGAGATTCCTGAAGAACGAATAATTAGATATAGGTTTTTCAGGGGCATCAAAGATGTAAATAGGGCACACATCGAACAAGTGATTGACAATCTCGAGTAGGATGCTGACGAAGACTTTTTAAAACTTTGTCTGTTATTCGTCCTCGCCACCGTCCTCTTCCCAACACAAAATACACCCTCAAGAACCCCCACCTCGACCTCGTTGATGATCTCTTAAATTTCAACGTATATCCATGGGACCATCACGCGTACAAACAACTTCTAATGTGGGTGGACAAAGCAAAAAGGATGAGGGATTTAGCCAAGAAATCAAACGCACCGCATGTTTACAATATTTACAGTTGCACTATTGCCCTGTAGGTAATGTCGTCTCCTAGAATGTCCTGTTTTATTTTCTACGAAGTGGTGACGATTACGAAAGTCATCAAATATTTATTTTATTTTTCTCAGATCTGAGAGTACGAGATTAACGGCAGGTACACCCCAGCCAAGGTTGCTGGCACCGTTCGCTTCCCAAGGCAACTGAAATGGGAAGCAAACTATAAAATAAGGAAACCGTACATCACGGACTTTGAGCACAATGTAAGTTTGAAATGAGGCGATATCGCATTCAAATATAGGCGCTATCACTACAATTTAGAAGTGCAATTGCTTCGATGTGAAGCGATGGTGCTTCTAAAAGACAAGATTCGCTTCTAAATGAGGCGATGACACCTCTAACACGAGTGCAATCACTACAAAATGAAGCGATGACGCCTCTATAACGAGTGCAATAGCTTCTTAAGGAAGCGATTGCATATTCCCAAATTCTTAATTAGTCAAAAACAATGTGGAATACCTATCATCTTGTAGGCCGCCTGCGTCCCGTTACTGGAGGCGACACTCTACGAAAGGTCCCTGCCTGTGGTAGAAGCCGTATTGAGAACATGGCAGAGACCTACAGAATCGGGTGAAGGAAAATCGATCCCTCCTATTACTTTATGGAGGAAGAAAATGGACATTGACTTTATTAGCGTCTCGGATGAGGAACATGCAAAGGAGGAACAAGAAGAAGAAGAGGAAGAACCCAAATCCAGTCAGTCTGCCAAACAACGGATTGATGGATAATGGAAGCAGTCTATCGATTCAAAAATTACAGACTGTGAGAGGTCAATGATAGAGCGGAGAGAATTCTTTGACGACTTTCGTGTAAAGTTTCTTCAGCTAGAAAAGGAGAACCAGCAACTGAAGGTAAAGGTTCTTCAGCGAGAACCAGAAACTGAAAGGTCATAATACCCTTATCTGGAAGGAACATGCGAATATTAAGAATCAGTTCACCCTCTTCCGGAATCAACAAGCGTATCTATCCGAGGTATACTTCTAAACTATGCGGGATAAATGCTGAGCTTGAGGAAATCCAATGACGAAGTGCAAACGCTTCTTTATGATGCTTCGACTATGAAGTGCCGAAGCCTCCATATCTAGTGCTGACACTTCTACAGGAGGCGATGACGCTTCTCTATGATGCGTCGACGCTTCGGATATGAAGCACGAACACTTCTATATGTTAACTATTTTTTAAACAAGAATTGATATTCTTATCATATTGCTGGCTCGCAGTGTGGCGGGAAGTCCGCTAAGCTTCGCTGGGGATAATCAGACACGTTTCCCCCAACGCCAAAGGTCTGCCTCCGCCCGAACCCCAGCTCGAACCCCACCCACAACCACAATCACAGCCCCATCCCCAATCCCACCCCCACCTGCAGCCCCAACCCCACCCACAGCCACAATCATAGCCCCATCCCAACCCCACCCACAGCCCCAACCCCACGCAAAACCAAAACCACAACTACAACCACAACCCAAGCCCAAGACTAAGCCCAAGCCCAAGTACAAGCCCCAGCCCAAGCCCAAGCCCAAGGATAGGCCTAAGCCGCAACCCAAGACCAAGCCCCAACCACAACCACAACCCCAACCCCAACTGCAACCACAACCACAGACCAAGCCCCAGCCCCAGCCCCAACTAAAACTGAAGCCCTAACCCAACTGAAGTTCAAAACCCAACCTCCTATAAAGGATAAACCCCATCCCCATCCCCAACCACCACCACCACCACCGTCTACTGTGTCTCATGATGAAGAAAAAGAAGCAGAGGATAAAGTCCCATTCTCTTTCAGGAGAAGTGAGAGGACCTAGATTAAAGGCTCACGATTCCTCCCTCCCAAACTCACTCCAAAAGAGAGGGAGATCTGGTCTCCCAAACCCACAAGAAGAAGGCCAAAGCGATGGGTTTATCGACCGTTGATGCACCACCTCAGGAATTTATAAATGCTATTTGGGAAATGCCCAATAGAGAAAATGAGTAAGTATATTCCCTCCATACAACTTTTAAAATGCCTTTCGAAGCATCAACGCGTCATCGTCGTAGCGTCGTTGCCTTTAGGTCAAAGCGTCATCGCTTTGTAAAGTAAGCGCTAATGAGTCTACTTTGAAGCACTAGAGACTGATCCACTTATATTTTAATTTGAATGCATGACTGCCATCTCGACCGTTGGGTCCCAACGTATTACCTTCGAGTTGATGAGCTGTCTACGATCCAAACAGAAAATAGAAGACTCAATAAGTATTAGTCCCTATTCAAAATTGTCGCTTCCTTGATTCCATATTGATATTTAAACTTTGGTATGAAGATAATGACTGCATACTTTAGGGTCATGGACAAGCGGGAAGACATTGAGAAGAAGAGAAAGACTCTCCGGATGGCCGCCGTTAGACTCAAGTGTATGACCACGAATTTTAGGGATTTTGAGAATTATATTAGAGAGAGTGGTGAACACACGACCCCTGGCATGGCGGGACGAAGCAGAGAGTACGCTGATTCTTTTTTTACATAGTAGAACACGCTGCCGTTGCAGTGTTTCGTTATAAATAAAAATCGCGCCTTGAATGCGATTGAGTGTGAATTTTTTTATATTCCGATTCACATCTCGAAGCCACGATACTGGGGCGCTTGCTGTGACGATCCCCTCAGCTCATAAAATCGATGTCTTTGACCCCCTCCCAGATCTTTTTGGGGAAACTAAATTTGGTGAGGTGATAAGGACACTGGTAAGCTATGCTAGAATACTCTCACAAGTGATGTCGGAATCGCTTATCGCTCTTAGCGAAAGAGCTTCCAAAATGGGGCGTCAGAGATTTGATAATGGAAAGTCAGCGCTTCGAAATGGTACGCCAGCGCTTTGACAATGGGGCGTCAACGCTTCCACAATGGGGCGTTAGCGCTTTGACATTGGTGCGTCAGCACTTCCAAAATGGGGCGTCAACGCTTTGACATTGGTGCATCAGCGCCTCCAAAATGGGGCGTCAACACTTTGACATTAATGCGTTAGCGCTCCTTTCTATTTTCTAAATTCATGTGTAACTGATATTTTACTTTTTATTTATTGACAGACGCATTACCTCCCAGCCCTACTTCATATGAACGACAACCCGACTTGTTTTTTTGATAAATGGCATTGGGACAGTAACGCTGTCTACTATATGCTGACAAAAAAAAATGATACTGACTGCGGGATTTTCGTGATGAAATACATGGATTATTTAAGCAGGGAACTCCATATAGATTTCAAGCAGGAAGACATTGAAACTTTCAGGGCGGAGATTGGGCATGCCATCGGTATGCACAAGGAAGAGAATTGGGATGCCAGTGACGATGTGGAATCGTTTCTATAAATTTTTTGTTATACATAAATGTACAGTGATTCTTTTTACATAAATTTTTTTTAATACATGAGATTTATTCACAGTGGCTTGACATTGAGGTGTCAACGCTTTCACAAAGGGGTGTCAGCGCTTTGGTAATGAGGCGTCAGCACTCAACAAATGGAGTGTCAACGCCTCCATTTTCTTAATGCATTTGGAACTTATATTTCACTTCAATAGACGTATTATCCTCTTGGTGAAATTAAACGAAAGAGTTTGTATTCATATAAACTGGGACTAATTACAAAAATAAATTATACAAGAAGGAAAATAAAATGTAGGATAAAACTAGTAAGACAAATGAGAAAAGTTGTGCGTCGTCTTCAAAATTTATCCTGCCAAAAAGAGCGACTCCTCTCAACACTGGGATGTCATCTACTTGCTGTCTTTGGGAGGGTAGGGGTAGGTGAAGATGGGAAAGAGGGTGGAGAGTTAGAATGGTGTGTAGGGCGTGGGGGGAATGTGGTAGATGACTCTTCATATTAGAAGTGATGATGCTTCGACAATCGTCTGACTGAAGCGCTGACACTGCTATGAACAATGGCTCGGTATTCGAGAGAAGTTCCTCCACCGACCCTCGAAATTTATTTTGAAGTGATGTTTCAAATCCTAACTGTTTTTCCGATAAAGCCATGTCCCGTCACAAACCCTTCTCATTCCAAACCCATTGTTTTTCTCCGTCTCCTAGCCATAACCCCATGGCGAAAGAACCAGACCATGACAAGCTAAGTAGAAGGCTTGATTGAATCCTTGAAAAGAAAAGAGCCGAACTTCTAGCAGCAATAAAGAAATTAGAAAAATTGAAGCGCTAGCGACCCATTTCAGACGCTGAATCCTCTACCGAGACCTCCCGTTGCCATAAACCTCATCCCAAACCGACCCTTTTTTCTAACTTCTCGCCTTCCCCCACTTCTTTACAATCTCACCAACCTCACCGTCAAAGGTTGCATCCTCAGTGTGAGTTCCTCTATGAGGATGGTGGGTTGGAAGTTTACAGCAAGAGAGAGCCACCTCTCTTGATGAAGACAAAAATGTGAAGACCCTGAGACCGTTTTCCATCGCAAACTCTCCTTCCTCGCTCCTCCTCCCTTCATTCTCTTTCCTTCTATGAGGATGGTGGGTTGGAAGTTTATAGCAAGAGAGAGCCACCTCTCTTGATGAAGACAAAAATGTGAAGACCCTGAGACCGTTTTCCATCGCAAACTCCCCTTCCTCGCTCCTCCTCCCTTCATTCTCTTTCCTTCTCCCGCCTTGGCCTCAACCTCCTCGTCCCCACTGTCTCGACGTATCTTTTGTGGTATTTTATCGACAGTGTAATCCTTACTTCTATGGATCCTTCGGATGACCTCATAAAGGACTGAATCAGGGTCCGCTAGATCGTCCAATGCATTAGAACCATGTTCAATTTTATCAGACTCATTTCAACTTATCACCTTCCCGCACTTCTTAACAATCTCACTAATCTCACTATCAAATGTTGCATCCTTAGTGTGAGTTCCTCTATGAGGACGATGGGTTGGAAATTTATAGTACGAGGGAGCCATCTCTGTTGACGGAGCCAAAAATTTGAAGACCCCGAGACAGATCTCCATCACAAACTTTATCGTATTAGTCATAGTCTAGATTTTTTCCAAGGTTTATCTTTTATATAATCAACTTCTTGGTTTATTTTTCCTTGGTTTAAACAAAATTTAATCCGTGTAAATATTTTTTTCCATAGTAATTTGTGCTGATTTTTCTTCTTGGTGATGATTTCCCCCAAGTTTGGGGGAGTTTATTGACTTTCTTTGCACTTGGCACTATGATAAAATTTTGGGTATCTCCTATTTTCTGTACAATATTGTCCTATTTAAGTTTGAGAGGTATACACATTCTGTATAGTTCTACATATAAACAAAAGTTATCCCAATAATTACAAATTTGAAACAACGACGCTTCATGATAAAATGGACCACACAACGATTTCATCATGATGACACTTCGAGATACAAACGATGACGCTTCGAGATCAAAGCGATAATGCTTCGAGATCGAAGCGATATTGCTTCGAGGTCGAAACGATGACGCTTAGAGATAAATCGAGGTTAAATTGTATTTTAGGAACATGTGACATGTGAAAACACAATCTAGGCCATCTGATTTAACGTTCATGATCTATAGATCCTTAGTCGATAAGATTAGAGCAAAACATGATATTTATCATATGATCTATTGTTTTCAATCATAGAATCAAATAATAGCATTTGACTATATTTAATCACATGATTAGATTATATTTCGTGTCAATCTTATCCACTAAGGATCTATAGATCATAAATTTTAAATCAGATGATCCAGATTGCGTTTTCACATGCTCCCCTGTTTATTTAAGTAAAAAGCCATTCTTATTGGGATACGAACAGTCGCTTCGCACATAATGGTGCTACGTGTCATATCGTACAAAAAAGGTGCTACATGTTATTACTCTGACGATGCTAGTAAATGAAGTAAGGTGGTTGGTCGTCGCTTCACAGAAAGAGGTGTAAGTGTCAACTTACACTTGTACGTTTAAGAAGCGGTGACGCTTTTTGTAGGATTTCCCTTGGCCGTATATTTTTCTTTAGCTAATTAAACAATTTAAACGCTTTTTAATTAGATCATGGTCACTTTTCAATTGAAGCGTCATCATTTTTTAACTATGCAGTGTATATATTTCGTTAGCTCATTTGGAGATATGTTATTTTCTTGTTATTCTTTCCAATCTCTTCATATGCATTGAGGACAAAGTTATATCAAAAGATATAGATTAAAAATAGTCGCTGCAACAAATACTGATTGTAAATAGATCGGAATTACCACCACTTGCACAGTTAAAAAATGATAACCGCTTCAATTGAAAAGCGACCACGATCTAATTAAAAAGTGTGGGCGCTTGAATTATAAAGCCATGACGCTTTAAGTTAGAAGCGACGACGGATCGTGTTTGAAGTGATGACGCCTTGAGTTAGAAGCGCTGACGCGTCTTATCGAAGTGAGCTGAGTATTAAGGCTAGCTGAAGTACTGTCGCTTCAAACGGTCAGTGATGGAAGGTAAGAGAAAGGATATGCAGTGAAGATGAAAGGGACGGAGGCTAGTTGCAATAAATAATGTATATCCTGAGGACGTCAACGCTTCAATTAAGAGGTGATAATGCTTCATTAACTAGTTTAACGTTTAGAGGAAGGAGGGTTTTGAAGATGGCTATAGTTAACAGAGATGGCTCCCTCTTTCAAACTTCTCGAGATTCGTAATAAATGAAATCCCGCTTACGTCAAGAGACCTCGCAATCAACTGAAGCGCGGGCGCTTCAATTACAAGCGATGACGCTTCAAAATAGAAGTGATGATGCTTCCCATTAGAAGCCACGATGCTTTTAATTAGAGCTAGCGCAACGACCTAGAGACATTATTATTACCGACATGATTATTAGGGCTACCAGCACATCGAAAAGTAGAGATTATATCAATTTAAACAACAGAAGAAGAGTTTGTATTAATAAATTCTTATATTAAAAAAAGTACAACAAACTGTACAAGACATAAAAAGCAAAACATAGGAGATGTCTTCAATCGCGGCTATATTCCCTTCAATCTTGTCCTTCACCCTTTGAAAACGGGCCATCGTGTCTGTCAGAAGCACGAACTGTTGTTCTAGAACATCAGCCTTCAAACAATCAATAATACGATCGAGGAATTTGAAGGCTTGGATAATCTCATAGTTGGTTTTTTCAGGCATGGTGGAGGGGGTTTGGTTTGGGGACGGAAGGCAAAAGAAAGGGGATATGGTCAAAAGATTAAACTAATGGATGACTAAAAGACGTTTTTTATATTTTATGAGAAAAAAGGCATTTATTGGGATATGAATAACTGCTGGAATAATTAATGTTGGATAAGACCAGACAAAAATACAACACAATCCACAATTTCAAGCTTCTCGAGAATCATTTTTACTGGGATACGAACAG
Organism: Chloranthus sessilifolius; assembly: GCA_021018995.1. Classification (NCBI taxonomy): domain Eukaryota; kingdom Viridiplantae; phylum Streptophyta; class Magnoliopsida; order Chloranthales; family Chloranthaceae; genus Chloranthus; species Chloranthus sessilifolius. Next base: position 99,223,443 of record CM037585.1, read on the forward strand.
CCGCTATAATAAATAATGTGAGAAAAGACTACGCAAAAAGACAACATAGTCCACAATATCAAAGTCCTGTCAAATCGTAATAAAGGAAACACAACTTACATCAAGAAGCATCCCCTCCAGCCATTGAAGCGATGACGCTTCAAATTAGAGGAGATGAGTGTTGGGATCCTGCCTTTTGTTCAAAAAGGGATTTAAAATTAGACAGTTAAAGAGTCTATAGGTAGCACACACCAAGGCAGGCTCACACACAGTCCTGCAAGTATTCAGGGCCTGTTATAGCAAGTTTTGAAAGAAAGTAAGGGTATGTCAACAGGGAAATGTGGCTGAAAATTAGGCAAATCTCCAGATCTGTGGTGGATTTGGCACCCTTCCTAATGCTAAAATAGTAAAACAAAGAAGAGAGGTTTAAGGGGTTGTCACTTTTAAATTAAACTACAAAAAATAAGTAAGATTGAAGAAATGAATGTTAGGATTCAATCCACAGTACAGATCTTACAGTGAAGGGGAATTAAACACAGAAAATGGGGAGAAGCAGCTTGGAGCTTGGTCTTGTTGCAATTAGGTTGAGTTGCTAGGGTTACAGAGAGTTTAGAGTACACCAATCCCTCATCTGGCCATAGGCACAGCTGCAGGGTAGAAGAATCAACTCTGAACCAAAGGCTTGAATTGGTCTTAAGGGTATGATCTATCCACTTTAATGGTCATAAATCATCCTATAGACTTCTTCTAAATCAAAGGATTAAAGTAGAAGAATCTAATTTAGACCAAAGGACTACGCAAAGAGACAACAGCCGCTATAATAAATAATGTGAGAAAAGACTACGCAAAAAGACAACATAGTCCACAATATCAAAGTCCTGTCAAATCGTAATAAAGGAAACACAACTTACATCAAGAAGCATCCCCTCCAGCCATTGAAGCGATGACGCTTCAAATTAGAGGAGATGAGTGTTGGGATCCTGCCTTTTGTTCAAAAAGGGATTTAAAATTAGACAGTTAAAGAGTCTATAGGTAGCACACACCAAGGCAGGCTCACACACAGTCCTGCAAGTATTCAGGGCCTGTTATAGCAAGTTTTGAAAGAAAGTAAGGGTATGTCAACAGGGAAATGTGGCTGAAAATTAGGCAAATCTCCAGATCTGTGGTGGATTTGGCACCCTTCCTAATGCTAAAATAGTAAAACAAAGAAGAGAGGTTTAAGGGGTTGTCACTTTTAAATTAAACTACAAAAAATAAGTAAGATTGAAGAAATGAATGTTAGGATTCAATTCACAGTACAGATCTTACAGTGAAGGGGAATTAAACACAGAAAATGGGGAGAAGCAGCTTGGAGCTTGGTCTTGTTGCAATTAGGTTGAGTTGCTAGGGTTACAGAGAGTTTAGAGTACACCAATCCCTCATCTGGCCATAGGCACAGCTGCAGGGTAGAAGAATCAACTCTGAACCAAAGGCTTGAATTGGTCTTAAGGGTATGATTTATCCACTTTAATGGTCATAAATCATCCTATAGACTTCTTCTAAATCAAAGGATTAAAGTAGAAGAATCTAATTTAGACCAAAGGTTTGAATTGAACTTAAGGCTATGATCTGTCCACTTTAATGGTCACAGATCATCTTAGGGATTTCCTTCAAATCAGAGGTTTCAATTAGAGCATTATAACCACTGCAAATGTTGCAATTACCAGGCCACAGACATAAGAAATTGCAAGAGCATCAGATCTAGGGAGATCAAATGGCATCCAAGAGGTCTATCAGTTAAGTGGGTGAGCTATTCTTATCTACACAAAACCGATCGAGCACCAAATGAAACCAAAGGAACTATAGATCTAATTACAATAATTAAACTAACATTACATTGAATTAAACTGACCATACAATGAAATGCCCTCAGATTTGTAGTCTGTGCATCATCTAACCATCAATAACACTCTCAGCTCTCCCTAATTACAGATTCGACCTCACCCTTTGTTGCTCTCAAGAAATTAGCCAACCATAGTTGGGCTAAAGGAAAGAATTAGAGAATTTCACTGCAAGCTCTGTTTTCCAGAATTGACCCCCTTTTTTCAGACGACTTCCTCTCTCTTTATAGCTTTCTCCACCAGCCTCAGATCTAGTTTTTCTTACCAATTATAGCTTCCAGAATAATCTTGTTATTCCTGCCTTTATTCCCTTTCTAGAAGGCTCTTTTGTTCGTTCACGTTGGGGGAGAGCAAGTGGGTCGGTTAGGGCTTCCCAGGGCACTTCTAGAAGCCTCACGCCGGTCACCAAGGTGCCTCGGTTTGCTTACAGCAGGTCACCAACTCGTAGTGTGTGTACAACAGCTTTTCTGAGAAGTGTTTAGATTGATTTCGATAGGTTGAAGAGGCTTTCGATAGGTTGAAATCGAGTATTTTGGTCATTTCGCTAGGATTCAGGATCCTATTGAAAGGTTCCGATAGGTTGAATCCTACCATTAGAGCTTCAGCATTTGAAGCCTTCATTTGATGCTTTCGATAGGTTGAAGGATCCTTTCGATAGGTTGAGCTCTTGTGCAAGTGATTTCGATAGGTCCTCAGACTTTTCGATAGATTCTGTTCAAGCTCAGGCAACCATTCGATAGGATGCTCCCCTGTTGTTTCCGACTGCACGATAGAATCTGGATCCTGTCGAATTCTCCCCATCTTCACGATTTCTTCCTTTTTCAGCCTTCAGATCCTATCGATAGGTTGCAATAACCTATCAACAGGTTGTTTTTAGCCTGTCTTTCTTTTTTTCAACGCTGCTTTGTTGTTGCTGCCTACCCCAAGTGGGAATTGGTGTGGGGCCCCTCTGTGTGCCATAGTTGGGTCAAAGCTGTGATGAGAGATGGACCTTCTTATGGAGCACTTTAGGGTGGATTTCTATACTATGACTGCTTATTACTGCTATCTATAAAACATGCTCAACAAGCACTTATTAGTCTATTCACAGGTCTATCAAAGGCCAGGTTAAAGAGTGAAAAATAACATTTTTTACTGATTAACACACCCCCAAACCTAAGCTTTGCTAGTCCCTAAGCAAAGGAAAGATAAGAAAATTAAAATGCCACTTTTGTAGGGAGCACAGATGCATTTAGCAAATGCATCAAGCTTTTTAAACCCCTAGGTGATGCCTAGTGGAGGAGTGAAGTCTCCTGAGGGTTTTCAATGAAGGTACCACAAACTTCTCTAATAAAAGCAGTTAATACTCATGCAGCATGCTAGAACAGAGTTTAAGTAGATAAAATACATTCCACACCATTTCCATTCAATTTTAGAGGGCTTTCAGCAGAAAAAGCACCAGTTCAAAACATGAAATTCTGCTGTGGTTCCTTCATTATCAGTCAATTCATGTCAAGGCATTGTGTTAGAAAATTGATGCAAAGCTCACTTTTAATTTGAGAATTCTGTTTTGATAAGACCCCAAACAACTTGATTTTAGACCCAAATCTTACTAGGGCTGTTTACTCACAACAAAAATAGAACGGTGCATCATTTCACATAGCTCAAGAGCAGTCACAACCTTTAAATAGGACTGCAAGCAGGAGCATAGGCAGTGCTTTAATTTCTAAAATTTTCTAATTTTCTTCACCATAGATCAGACAAATCCATGCCTCCACATGACAGCTCAATCTATTTCAGATCAGTAAGGTCTTTTTATTAGGTTGTAATATGGCTTATGGGTGAAGTTCTACACAGAAATAAAGAGTAAAAAAGATTTAAATTGAGAAATCAGTAAAAGTAAGGAGGTGATTTGCAACTCAACCTTCTTCATTTAAGCACATCTTCATTTTCTTTTTGAATTTGCAGACTTGAAGTGATCAGCTTCATCAACTTCATATCTTCTTGAAGATTTTCAAATGAAGTGACTTCTATTTTTTTTTTTTTTAAATATAAATAAATAAATAAATATATATATATATATTAGGTTGGAATACCACAATGGCCACCAAATGTGCTTTCTTCTTGTCAACCAAATGCTAAACCTTGCTCCTCTAACCTCACTTCTCCTTCCATTTTCTGATTTCTTAGATGGAGGGTGAATTGAAACAGGCCAAGGGGTTTTGGGTTTGAATTTTCTAGTTTCCATCAAAGAAAGGTGGGATTTTCAAAGCTCGAGAGGTGTGTATCAAGGGTAGTTCAAAGGTGAAAAATTTTTAGGCTCAAACTGACCAAGGGATGGCCTTATTTCATGTCCTCAATGTCAGGAATGCTGTCAATATGTTTTAACTTGGATTTGCCTAACTTCTAGTGGGCAAAATTTGATCCAATCAGTCCATAGAGCAAAAAAAATTGCCAAGACACTCTTCAAAGAAAATTTTTCCAGGCCCAAATCACACTGGGTATGGCCTTCTATCAAATTTTCTGGGGTGCATCCTTACAGTTTTCTCTCATTTCAGCTTCACTAAACATCAATTTTGTTGAAAATTCTTGACATTTGCTTCATGAAAAATGTTAAAACTACAACTCATTTCGGTTTTAAAAAGTCTTTAATTTCCTCTTTTTCCAAAAAATCAGGTGGGAAATCACTTTATTTTTAAAAACGTTTTTTTCAACATAGCTGCACTAGCATTAACTCATTTCATTGGCACACCAGCCATACCCCCAAACCTAAATTAAACAGTGTCTTCACTGTTGAGAGAACATGGTAACAAGGAAAAAATATAAAAAATATGCAAAATAGAAGGGAAAATAAGAAAAAAGAAAGGTATAATACAAAAAGAAATTACTATTTAATTAGCAAAAATATGTACAAGGGACAAAATAGTAAAAGAAATAAGGCTAAACTACATTTATTTACAAGCATCATCAGGCCAATCATATAAGTCTTGCAAAATTTTCAAATTGTCCTTTGATAAAGGAGCTTTTCTTTTTGGTTGGAACTTCTGGGTGGGCTACTTGGAGGCCTCCCCAGACTGGGCAGCAGGTTTCTGGGGCGTCTTGGCAGAAGGAGGAGCAGAGTCAGAATCAGAAGGGAAAAGGGCAGTAGGATTGAGGCCAAGGGTAGCAGCAACTTTCCTTCTTTCCTCTTTTGTGAGTAAGGTGGAGGAGGTGTCATGTGTGAGTGGGGGCTTGGTGGTTGCTACCTCTTCAGGTAGGTGTTCCTTCCCTTCTTTATGACGGAGAAACATATCTCTTGGCAGTAACTTTTCTCTTTGTATAAGTCCTCTTAGGGTGCGGGGGGAAAGGTTTAACTGTAGGAAGATCTTGGGCTGGAGGGGGGGGGGAGACATCTATAGGTGGGGTAGGAGTAGGTTGAGTGGCAGGAGGGTTGGGGGGTGGAGCTGTAGCAAGAGGGGTAGGTTGAAATGGTTGAGAAGTCAATGAACCAATTCTTCTCTCCAGAATATCTATTTTCTTCGTTGCATAAAGCAGGTCTGACTCAGAGAGTTCCTTTGTGGCCTTGAGTATATCCTGAGCATTGGCTAATTTTTTTTGGAGAAGCTTAGCATGCTTTTTCTCATACTCGACAATGCGAGTCTGAGCCTCAACAAGAAGTTTGGCGGACTCATAACGAGTCAGGATTTCCTTTCACCCCTAAGAGATATCCCGGAGCTAGATTCTTTGCTCAAATTCTATGAAAGAAATTTGCTCCTCATTGGAGACTTTCAGGGAAGCTCGGAGGGCAGCCATACCACTCAGGACATCCCAACGGATGTAGGGGCTGTCCCTCATTGCATACAAAAGGGTGAGGTAAGGGGGTATGTAGATGGGGGACCTGAGAATAATGGGCAAAGAAGGGGGTGGAAGAAGAGGATGGGATGGAGAAAAACAGTTCCTCACATGGATCTGTTTGGGTGGAGGCATCTTGGAAGACAAGTGTAGGGAGAGTGGGAGGTTGGGTGGTAGGTGACTCAGCAACTGCAATAGCTACTACTGTTGGTGAGGAAAGAGTAAAGGATGGTGATGAAGTGGGTATGGAAAAAGGTGGAGCTGCTACCTCCTCAGACTGGGTAGTAGCTGTGGGGGGTGGAACTATGGGGGAAGATGGAGGAGATAAATGGAGAGGTGTAGGAACAGGGGAGAGAGGGGAAGTGTGAGGAGGTTGGGGAGTTGGAGATGATGGAGTGAGGGTGGACTGAATGGATTGAAGGCAAGAGCTCATGAGGGCTTGGTTGTTGGTGTTGGTGGTCAATTAAGTCTGAATGGACTATAAGAGGGAGAGAATTTAGGTGAAGGTGTTAGGCATGGTGGGGGTAGAGGGAACAGGTGTTGGAATGGGCTAGAAGGGGGAGGAGGGTGCATGGTTAAAATGAGGAGGAGTGGCTGTGGGGAGTTAAGGAGTGGGGTGTACTCATGAGCAACATCCTCCACAATGGATGTCATGAGGGCAGTGAACCCAGCAATGGTGAACTGGTTCAAACCCATACAACGTGCAGATGAAATGCCTCGATAGGTCAGAACCTTCCTATCGATAGGTTCATGCAGCGCATGATTTATCCTTTTGATAGGTTCCCGATAAGTATCCAGAACCTATCGAAAGCTTCTTTTCGGCTTTTAGAACCTATCGAAAAGTTGTTTTCGCCTATCGACAAGTCTTAGCACCTATCGAAATCCTCAAATGACCTATTGAAATCGTCAAATGACCTATCAAAAGGTCTTATATGCCCACAGAAACAACATTTTTTTGTGCTGTCATCAACTTCAGTACTCAGCAAACTCTTTTGTTGTGCTACCCTTCAACATATTTTCATTATGGGCATGCTCCCATGATCCCTTGATACAGGCAAGATTGAAATGATGACCTAATTCTAGCATGATAGTTTTATTGTAAAAGAAGAACATATAAAAACAGAAAGCAGTCACCTAAGACAGAAGCAAAATATGGTACATATGATACACACTGAAATAAGGTATTAAACTGGAGCGTCCTGAAGATCAACAGTCTCCTCAGGCTCACAAATCTTTTCAAAACAAATTTTAAGCCTCTGACTATTGACTTTCATGACTCTACCATCTCTAGGGTCCATGATTTCTATAGCTCTAGATGGGGAAATATGTAAGACTGTGTAAGGCCCATCCCATCTGGACTGCAATTTGCTTGAAAAGAGTTTCAATCTAGAATTGAATAATCATACCTTGGCACTTGGTTTGAATTCTTTCCGCAGCAGGTGCTTGCCATGAGGGGTCTTGGTTTTGTCTTTGTACATCCTTGCATATGAATATGCTTCCATCCTCAACTTCTGAAGCAGATTTTCTTGCACAAACTCATCCAGCACATCAATGGAAAAGCATTCCTCATTCGCTAAGTGGGGCTGATGAGCTGCATTGTAGACATTCAGTTTGACTTTCATATTACCAAAAGATACTTCTATGTCTCCTGATCTGCATTGTATATAAGCATTAGCAATGGCCAAAAAGGGCTAGATCACAAGTATGGAAGTAGCACACTTGCTAGGCTCCATGTCCAGCACAAAAAATCAGCAGGATAAAAGAATTTGTCAACCCCAACCAAGACATCTTCAATAATCCCCACAGGCTTCCTTTCAGATCTATCAGCTAGTTGTAAGACCACATGTGTGGGCTTCAACTCTCCTAAGCCTAGCTTCTCATATATTGAATATGGAAGCAAATTCACACTAGGTCCTAGATCTAACAAGACTTTTTCAATGGTATGATCCCCAATGATGCAGGGGATAGTGGGGACTCCAGAGTCTTGGAGTTTTGTTGGGGTTGCAATAGTCAGTATTTGTTATACTTTTTCTACTGAAAAGAGTTTCTTGGACATATGTATCCTTGATTTTCTTTTGTGGGTGCAAAGGTCTTTCAAAAACTTGGCATAGGCTGGAACCTACTTGATTGCATCAAGTAGAGGTAGGTTGATCTTCACTTAAAAGTTTTTATCATTTCCTCTATTTTGGCATGCCCTTTATCAAAAGGGGAATGTGCTTGCATTGCCCTAGGAAATGGAAAATGTGGGACTGCTCCCCCATTTGCAGCCTTAGTCAACTCATCATCTCTCTTTTTGATTTTTTATTTTCTTGAAGATCATCACTCTCCTTCTTATTCAACATGGGTTGCTCCTGTTGTTCCTTCTCCATGACCACTTCTTTTTCTTTTTCTGAATTTTTTAAAGGCCCACAACCTATTTGATTGTCTACCAACCTTTCACTTCTTAATGTGGTGACAGATTTGGCCTTCTCATGGGAAGAGGAAACTTCACCTACCACATATTGTCTCTTTGAGTTATCCATGGGTTGGCTAGGTAGCCTCCCTTCCTTTCTCTTGGCTAAAGCATTAGATAGCTGACCAAGATGGTCTTCCATTTTTTTAATGCTTTGGTTATGAGAGTGCACAATTTGAGACAAAGGTCCTAAGTTCTATAATAAAGCCAGAACTTGTTCCTCAAAAGAAAGGGATCTAGCAGCTGGAGGGGGTGTAGATTGCTGCATAGGCTGAGCCATAGGCTGTTGGTATTAAGGCCTTGGGAAGTAATTCTGGTGGTATGGCTGAGCATTTTTGTAAGGCATAGGCTGCTGTGACTGCTGCTGGTGGTTTTGAAAACAATCTTGTCTCCACCTCAAGTTGGGATGGTTTCTCCATTGGTAACCAGCAGTAGGTTATTGCCCAAAAGATTGGGTGGCAGCCACATGCTCCATCACAAAGTCTAGAAATTGGACAACTGAGGGGCATTCCTCAAGGGAGTGAGTGGGGGACTGACATATAACACATGCCTCCTCAACTTTAGCAACTATGGGTGATTGTATTTCTCCCATGAGCTTATCAAAATTCTGGGTCAAACTGTCCACTTTCCTTTCCAAATCATTGTGTCCACTTACCTCATACAATTTTCCTCTTGTGGTATTTTCTTTCACCAGTCTAAGAGTGTCAAAATCCCTGGACAATGTCTCTCTCTGCATGGAGTTCTTACTGATAATGTCAAACAACTCTGAAGCCTCCTCAGCAGTTTTGTGGAGGTAAGTACCACCATAAGAGGCATCGACCATATCTCTGCTTTTAGAGTCAATCCCTTGATAGAAACTTTGAACAAGCTGCCATTCAGGGATTTGATGATGGAGACATTTCTTCAGGAGTTCTTTGAATCTCTCTCAAGCTTGGTGAAAATCCTTAGTTGGATCTTGAGCAAATGAGATAATGCCCTTTCTCAACTGGCTTGTCTTGGACATGGGGAAAAACTTGGCCAAAACTGACATTGAAGATCACTCTAGGACTGAATATTGTTGGGTGGGAGCATTGACAACCAAGTCCTGCCCTATCCTTTAGTGAAAAAGGAAAGAGTCTCATCCTGGTTGCTTTCTCCCCCAAACCTACAATATTGAAGGTTGTGCACAGTCCTAAAAATTTGTCAATGTGTTTATATGGGTCTTCTTTGGTCAGGCCAAGGAATGAGGGTAGCATTTGGATTATGAAAGACTTGATCTCATAGTTCCCTTGAACAACAGGAAATTGAATGCAGAAGGGGGAATTGTAAACCCCTGGTGCATTGAATTCCTTCAAGGTTCTAGGTTGCTGTTGCTCACCCATTTCAGCAAGTCCAGATGCAGCAGATGTGGGTGAAATTTGTTTAGTCCTAAGGAGTCTTTCAACCTCTGGATTTAATGGAACAATCTGAGGATTGAGATTTTTCCTTCCAAACATACACCACCCACAATCTTAATCCACACACAATGCAAAGCCAATTTAACACAACAATTAGGAATCAACACAATTAATTCACAAATCTACAAATCCACAGATCAGAAAAATAGGAGTAGAGGAATGCAAACTTTAACACAGCCTCTAGCACAATGCTCCTCCTTAGACACAACTTCCAATCTGTTACAAATAACAAAAACTACTCCAAAACAACAGAAATTGTTAATAGTAGTTAGTGAAAAACTAAACAATCTATATTAAAACAAACTTAGATCTACCAATTTTAATCACACAGATCTCCGGCAGCGGCGCCAAAAACTTATTGGGATCTTGCCTTGTGTTCAAAAAGGGATTTAAAATAAGACAATTAAAGAGTCTATAGGTAGCACACACTAAGGCAGGCTCACACACAGTCCTGCTTGTATTTAGGGCCTGTTGTAGCAAGTTTTGAAAGAAAGTAAGGGTATGTCCATAGGGAAATGTGGCTGAAAATTAGGCAAATCTCCAGATCTGTGGTGGATCTAGCACCCTTCCTAATGCTAAAATAGTAAAAGAAAGAGGAGAGATTTAAGGGTTGTCACTTCTAAATTAAACTACAAAAAATAAGTAAGATTGAAGAAATGAATATTAGGATTCAATCCAGAGTACAGATCTTACAGTGAAGGGGAATTAAACACAGAAAATGGGGAGAAGCAGGTTGGAGTGTGGTCTTGCTGCAATTAGGTTGAGCTACTAGGGTTACAGAAAGTTTAGAGTTCACCAATCCCTCATCTGGCCATAGGCACAGTTGCAGGGTAGAAGAATCTACTCTAAACCAAAGGCTTGAACTGGTCTTAAGAGTATAATCTGTCCACTTTAATGGTCACAGATCATCCTATAAACTTCCTCCAAATCAAAGGATTAAAGTAGAAGAATCCAATTTAGACCAAAGGTTTGAATTGATCTTAAGGCCATGATCTGTCCACTTTAATGGTCACATATCATCCTAGGGATTTCCTTCAAATCAGAGGTTTCAATTAGAGCATTATAACCATTGCAAATGTTGTAATTACCAGGCCACATACACAGGAAATTGTAGGAGCATCAGATTTAGGGAGATCAAATGGCATCTAAGAGGTCTATCAGTTAAGTGGGTGAGCTATTCTTATCTACACAAAGCCGATCGAGCACCAAATGAAATCAAAGGAACTATAGATCTAATTATAACAATTAAACCAACATTACATTGAATTAAACTGACCATACAATGAAATGTCCTCAGATTTATAGTCTATGCATCATCTAGCCCTCAATAACACTCTCAGCTCTCCCTAATTACAGGTTCGACCTCACCCTTTGCTACTCTCAAGAAATTGGCCAACCATAATTGGGCTAAAGGAAAGAATTAGAGAATTTTGCTCTAAGCTCTGGCTTCCAGAATTGACCCCCTTTTTTTTTCGGACGGCTTCCTCTCTCTTTATAGCTTTCTCCTCTAGCCTCAGATCTAGTTTTTCCCAGAATAATCCTGTTATTTCTACCTTTATTCCCTTTATAGAAGACTCTTTAGTTCATTCGCATTGGGGGAGAGCACGTGGGTTGGTTAGGGTTTCCCAGGACACTTCTAGAAGCCTCGCACCGGTCACCAAGGTGCCTCGATTTGTGTGTAGCGGGTCACCAACTTGCAGCGTGTGCACAACAGCTTTTCTGGAAAGTGTTTAGATCGATTTTGATAGGTTGAAGAGGCTTTCGATAGGTTGAAATCGAGTATTTTGGTCCTTTCGCTAGGATTCAGGATCCTATCAAAAGGTTTCGATAGGTTGAATCCTGCCATTAGAGCTTCAGCATCTACAACCTTCATTTGATGCTTTCGATATGTTGAAGGATCCTTTCGACAGGTTCAGCTCTTGCGCAATTGATTTCGATAGGTCCTTAGACTTTTCGATAAGTTCTGTTCAAGCTCAGGCAATCATTCGATAGGATGCTCCCTTATTGTTTTCGACTACACGATAGGTTCTGGATCCTGTGGAATTTTCCCCATCCTCATGATTTCTTCCTTTTTCAGCCTTTAGATCCTATCGATAGGTTGTAATAACCTATCGACAGGTTGTTTTCAGCCTGCCTTTCCTTTTTTCAATGCTGCTTTGTTGTTGCTACCTGCCCCAACTGGGCATTTGTGTGGGGCCCTTCTGTGTGCCATAGTTAGGTCAGAGCTGTGGTGAGAGATGGACCTTTTTGTGGAGCACTTTAGGGTAGATTTCTGCACTATGACTGGTTATTACTGCTATCTTCAAAACATGCTCAACAAGCACTTATTAGTCTATTCACAGGTCTATCAAAGGTCAAGTTAAAGGGTGAAAAATGACATTTTTCACTGATTAATAATGAGCTTCGAATTAGAATCGAAGACGCTTCAAATTAGAGGCGATGAAGCTTCGACAATCGTCTTATTGAAGTGTTGACGCTATGAAGAACAAGCGCCATAGGTAACTTCAAACAACGACACACTTTTTATTGTAATTCGGGAGAAGTTCGTGGAATATGCTACCTGTCACTGACCCTTGAAATTTATTTTGAAGTGACGTTCCAGACCCTAGCCTTTTTCTCTATAAAGCCACGCCCCATCACAAATCCTTCCCATTCCATACCCATCATCTTTCTCCATCTCCTAACCCTAACCCCAACCTCATGACGGAAGAACCAAACCATGACGAGCTAAGCAGAAGGCTTGATTGAATCCATAAAAAGTAAAGGGCCAAATTTCTGGCTGCAATAAAGAGATTAGAAAGGCTGAAGCGCCAACGACCCATTCTAGACGCTGAATCATCTATCGAGACCCCCGTTACCATAAACATCACAAAAAAATGACCCTTTTTTCCAACTTCTCACCTTCCTCCACTACTTCACAATCTCACCGTCAAATTCCCACCTCAGTGTGAGTTCCTCTACGAGGACGGTTAATTGAAAATCGGATCACGCCACCCCCTCCATTGCTAAATATCTCAGCAAGAGGGATTTTGTAATATATGAAGAAGCTCTTGGGAATGCCATTAAATTTCTAATGAGCGTTGTCTTTAATCTCAGATTTCTTTTGGTGGTCAAACGAATTGATCTTTAATGTAATAAGTTTATTGGTTAATCACTGTAAATATTTCTTTCAATATTAATAGAAAATTTCTTTTTGTGTATATTATTTTCTTTTCTACATTATTTTCTTATGCCCTGTGCACTCGACACTATGATAAATTTTTGGGTATCCCTGGTTTGTTTTTATTCTTAGTAATACAAACGTAGCTCTATAGTCAATGAAGCGACAACGTCCTGAATATTAGTGCCAGCGCTTTGACCAAGCGGAATGAATATTAAGGCTAGCTGAGGCGCTGCTGCTTCTAATGACGCTCTGAGTTTCAAGCGGCGACGCTTTGATTTAGAAGTAATTTCGTAGTGATGACGCTTCAATTTGGAAGAGATGATGCTTCGATTTTGAAGAGACAATGCATCTTATTTAAGGATTTGCTATGTCGACACAAAATCAAATGAAAATAAAATCTAGGAAAAACACTAATCGTCTAATGGTAGGCCCATGATCTCAAGATTCATCGTGTGAAAGATTGAGAGGATAAACGATCTCCATCATTTGATTCTACCAAGTCAATGTGTTTCAGTGTGGGTGAACTCAAAGATTTGGTGGATGGATTTAAAGGTACTCAATCTAGAGAGGACATAAAAGGTATTTTTATTGGGATACGAATTGCCACTTCGTATAGAAAGGTGCTACGTGTCATTGCACAAAATAGGTACTACATGTTAATACTCTAACAATGGTAATAGATGATGTAAGGTCAGTTGTCGCTTTGTACTGAGAAGGTGCTATGTGTCATATTGCACAAAAAAGGTGCTACTGTTAATACTCTGAGGATGCTAGTGCCAACTTACACTAGTACGTTTAAGAAGTGGTGATGCTTCGACTACGAAGAGCTGACGCTTCTGACGATAGGTGTCATGGGAAAGTTCAAACTGCGGTGAGTTTCAACGCATGAAAGAATTACATAGTGAAGATGGAAGTGATGACAGGCTAAAAGGCGTTTATATTGGTAAATGAAAAGCCGCTGCAATAAATAATGTTGAAAAAGACTGCGTGAAAAGACAACACACTCTACAATTTCAAACTCTTCGAAATTCATAATAAACAAAACGCCGCCTAAATTTAAGCGCCGATGCTTCAATTTAAAAGCGATACGCTTCAATTATTAAGAGTTGACGCGTCAATTTAAAAGCGATGACAATTCGACTTAGGAGCGTTAACGCTTCAATTTAGAAGCGTTGACACTGTAATAAACGTCTTATTCGAGCACTGATGCTTGTAATAATAAGCCCCATGGGTAAACTCAAACATCGGCACACTTCTTTTTGTAATTTGAGAGGATTTTGTGGAATAGCTAGGCCGATGCAATAAATATGAAGCATCATCGATTTACCAAATGCCTTTGGCGGTAGTGTACCATGATGACTATAACAGTCTATTTAAAGAAATTACATGACAAATTGCTATTTAAAGGGCATCATAGCGGAAATTTTTTTCATATTCTGTTGCTCCTTGGATTAAAAGTTTTATCTTCCTTAGTCTAGACCGAAATGCATCTTAACGTTTTGAGAAGGAGCCACCGGCTAGCGTACAAGGGTTTTATCAGTTCCTATGATGGTTCGGTTATCGACATCCTCGACGACAACGCGTTCTTCCTCCCCCTGAAGAAGTTATAATCATTCTGGATGGTGGCGACCTTCCTGTTATGCTGGTGGTGGTGGGAGACCCAGAGCCCCTTCTTCTCTCGGCTTCAGAGCCGGTGCTTCTTCTCCCGGCTCCTCCACAACTGGTTCTTTTTCTTCTACCTCCACTTCTTCCTCTTCCATCCCAGCCACAACCACCACCATCATCTCCAACTCAACTTCCTCATCCACCACTGCCAGCATAACAAACTCCCCACATCCTCCTATAACTCTACCTCTATTTCTGCCATCATTTCTACCTCTACCTCCTCGACATCCGCCTCCTCCACCTTCGCCACCACCTCCAACATTTTCATAAAATGTGGCATCCTCCCCCAATCAACTACCTCCATCACCATATCCACTCATCCACCATATCCCCTTCGTCACTCCTCCCTTCATTCTCTTTCCTTCTTTCGAGGCGAAAGTAGGAAAGAGAATTAAGGGAGGAGCGACGAAGCATCATCACAAAAATGGTAAGCGACGCCGATTCAACTAAGAAGCGATGGTGCTTCAACTAAGTCACGATGACACTTCAACTAAGATGCGATGAAGGTTCTTTTTAGAAGTAATGATGCTTCGACAACAAGACCCATTTACGATAAAGAAAGATGGTGTAAAGAGAGACAATGTAAAGAAAGATGATGCATAGAAAGATAGTGTAAAGAAAGACGATATAAAGAAATAGTTTTGATTTATGAATGAAATCTTCTGTATCCTGATTAATAAATCTTTTTACTTCATAAGTAGTTCTGAGTAAACAAATGAAGCTCCATGAGTATATGAAAATGTCAATCCACAGGAGTGCGTTTATGAAAAGTTAACATTGTCAATGGTTCCAGGTTGAGACGCTAGCGCTTCACTCACCTGGGATCTAATAGGCGCACGGGATTAAAAAGAAGCACCAATGCTTACGCTTCAATGACAAAGCTCTAACACTTCAAAAAGATAGCGTCCTCGCTTCCTTCACGTTGCACCGTCGCTTCTCGTATGAGACGTTGTCGCCTTTGAATGATGGTCACAAAACGTAGTGTATAGGAAAACAATGTAAAGAATGATAGTGTAAATAGGAAGCGACATCATAGAAATGGGAAGCGACGTCACATCAACTAAGAAGCGATGGCATTTCAACTAAGACGAGATGATGCTTCAATTCAGAAGCGATGACACTTCAATTCAGAAGCGATGATGCTTTGACAACAAGACCCATTTACGATAAAGAAAGATGGTGTAAAGAAAGACAGTGTAAAGAAATACAATGTACAGAAAGACAGTGTAAAGAAAGACGGTCTAAAGATATAATTTTGATTTATGAATGAAATGTTTTGTATCCTAATTAGTAAATCTTTTTTCTTCATAAATAGCTCTGAGTAATAAAAACGAAGCACCATGAGTATATGCAAATGTCAATCCACAGGAGTGCGTTCACGAAAAGTTAATATTATCAATGGTTCCAGGTTGAGTCATAGGCGCTTCACTCTGCTGGGATCCAATAGGTGCACGAGACTAAAAGAAGCATCAGCGCCGACGCTTCAATGATGAAGCTCCAACGCTTCAAAAACATAGTGTCATTGCTTCCTTCAAGACGCGCCGTCGCTTCTCGTATGAAGCGTTGTCGCCTCTAAATGATGGTCATGAAACATAGAAATCAATCCTTAAATCATTGAGAATGAACATATAAAAAAATAAATTCAACATATAAATAAATTACCATAGGCTAGCCACATGATAACAAATACAGTGGTCAGATAGGCACATATGCACTGTATTGAAGCGTCAGCACATTGAAAAAGAAGCGCCAACTAATTAAAGAGACGCACCCACGCTTTAGATATGAAGCAATGATGCTTCAAATGTGAAGCGTCTGCACTTCCTAGGCCAAGCGATTGCGCTTGTCATGAAATTGAATCAGTGTGACTCGACGAGACCGCACGTTCCCTCATCCCCTGTTATGTTTGGCTCTGTCCAACACTATCAGCCATCATCTTGACCCTCAGAAACGTACAAGTTGTGATTTTATGACTCAACTGACCACAACCCTTACAATGGCGTCTCTTCTTTTGTGATTATTCAATACCAACCTCCATTCTAGACTTCATTCTGACCCAACTGACCATAACCCTTATAATGGCGTCTCTTCTTTGTGATTGTTCAATATCAACCTCTATTCTAGACTTCATTCTGTCATTATTACTTGGCCTACCTTTGGTGACACATTATATTGGATCTCACACTGTAATGTTGGCATGGTCTTACAATAAAATTCCTTTGCTAGGCTGAGAGGAGCCGCCCAGACAGGATGGGATGCTAGTCGCTCTTTCATTATCCTCTTCCGTTCAAATGGCCTTTATGCCTTCTAATAGTTTCATCATCTCTTCCAACGTGTAATCCACCAAGCGAATCGATTCTATCCCCAACTGAATTAATTTCAGTCTGACTTCTCTCACCTTCCATATTTTCCTCATAGAGATAGAATTAGAATCCTCTTTATCACTCACCCCTAATCTTACAGTACTATATCTAACATCTTTCGTCCATCGACATAGAATATACTTGAAAGGAATTTGATCGACCTCTTCCTTGAAGTAAACTTTAAAGATGTGAGAACACAAAACCCTCTATCTCGAAGTGCTTGCAATCATAAGTGGTCGTGACATCTCTACACTTGAAACGAACTTTGAATGCTTGACCACTATCCTCTATGCTATCCCCACCACTTCTACGCACTTGGTATAAAATAATCACTCTGACTTCTTCTTCAACCACCTTTTGGGAATAAAAGAGGCAAACTTTTGAAACTTAGAGTGAAATCTATCGAACATGGTTTTCAAATACAAAATAGCAGCATGCTTCTCGATTGAATTTCTGAACAAGAGCTTCAATGTTGTAGACATTGAGATGACATTCTCCCTACTTTTTTTATCACGACGAGATTGGACAACAAGATTATATTGCTTGACAAATTTCGTCAAACTAGTCTGAGCATTGACATAGGTATCGAAGAAAGAATTTATACTTTTTTCGTGTTGCATAGTGGTTATGCCGGTCCAAACGGTATCACTCAAGTAGCATGAAATCCATTTTCTTCTAAGAGCGTACATTTGTTTCAACCACACGTTGTCTTACAATTGAAACTCCTCAACGAGTTTTGCCCATCTCCTTTCGAAATCATCAACCATTTGACTGAGCTTGCATTGATTGTACTTTCTCTCAAAATTCTCAAACTTTACCTTCAGCTGAGAGAGATGGGTAAATTCATTCCTCTCTATGTGCCATAAGCAGAGGCAATGCGTGGTCCCCAGAAGAACTTCAGAGATGGCCTTGTTGCTCTCGTTGCATTGATCGGTGATGATTGTATTAGATTTCTTATCACCCATGCACTTCAACCATGTTTTAAACAACCAAACGAATGTCTCCTCCGTCTCATCTACGAGTAATGCACATCCAAAGAGCATCATCTACCAATGATGGTTGACCCCTGTGAATGGGGCGAACATTAGCAATAATTTGTTTGTTTTCTAAGTAGTGCCGAATACCACCACATCACTGAACTGTTGATACGCCATCCGTGACCTGTGATCAGTCTAAAATATACTATGCATATAACATTCTTCATCTAGTTCAGCTTTAAAGAATAAATCATCTCTTTTATTCTGCCTATCAATGAAGGTCTTGATCATGGTCGTGCACATCAAATCGATGTTACTCTCCTTTCTTATCTTATTTAGGTACTCCTGAGTTTGTTGAGGGTTTATCGTCACGCCAACCTCTCCATCCAAATTCGATAAAATAATAAAAATCTTCGAAGGAGGAATTATGCCATCAAATGCTCCTATCAATGATTTACTTACCCCGTTCCCCTTATTATATTATCGTAGTTCCTTCACCTTCGTAGGTGTATACAACTGATGATTATGAGGCTCTCTAAATTCCATAACCTCTCATAAATTTTGCTCATCGATCTTAATCTTTAACCTTGTCTCACATCTGCATTTGTTAGCTTTTGAACACTTTATATTGATGTGTATTTTGAGCTTGTCAGGCTGCTTGAGCCCTTCTAACGAATATACATATTTTCTCTTTATAATCTCCCCCTTTACAGATTTGTAGGTGTTACTTTTCCTAACACTTAAACTAACTTTCTTCGCGTATAAATTATAGAAGTTATATGTCTCATCTTCAAATTAGAATTTTAAGCCCATATGTGGCTTCTATTCTTTACTTGTATTCTCAGCACCTCCATAAGAATCCAGCATTTCGATATCCCTGTCACCACCAAGTGGAACTCCTTTTAAAGAAACTGACTTATGGGTGAGATTTAAATCAAAACCACCTATATTGAATCCTTCAATCGAGTCCATTATTGCCTCAGCATTAGACAAAAAATAAATGAACAACGGGCTAATAAGGAAACAAGTTCACAAGGAAGTGATGACGCGGCCATATCAAGCACCATTGTTTCAATATGGAAGCGATGACGTTTCTCAATCGTCGTGTCGTCGCTTCTAACTCGTAGTGCCGTCACTTCTTATCACTTCAAATAAGAAGTGTGTACTTATAATTTATATATTTTTGAATGCTTATAATTTTTTGATCTCTATCCTGTAAATAAGTGAAGAGATACATCAACTACGAGCAGATGAGGAAACCGATTCACATACGAAGCGTTATCGCGTGAGCGCAGAAGCGATGATGCATCTAATGCCATATATATATTTGAATGTTCTATAAGCTAAAAAAAATGCACAGGAAAAAAAAATAATACTTACCTCAAGTGTCACTCTTCTGGGCTTCTATCCAGTACGTGCTCCAGAAAAAAGAGAAAGTTGTCTCTATAGATACCCAAAGTTGGCCCAAGGCCCGATCGAGACACATTTCGAGAGAGGTGCATCTCTGAGCTTTTGATGGCATATATGGAACCCTTAGGAACCTTTATGAACCCTTAGGAATCACCCTAGATCCCTTAGAAACCTTTTCGAATCCGTAGAAACCCATCCTGACCCTTAGAATCCATTCTAGACCTAAACCTACCTTTCTTGAGAAATGGATAAAGAGTGGTGTACTGGGACTAGCTGTGACCTTCTACTATGATAGAATCTCATTCCATTGAAAATTAGAAGCCCTTAGCTTTTCAACGGGCCAAGAATCACCCCAATCAGAGCTATACATAAGAGGATATCGCATTCTGAAGTACAGGGGCAAAATGATAAAATCAACTGAACCCCCCTAAGGATTTCGCGTAACCAATAGTTGTGCTAAGGCATTTATCCCTAGAAATGACTTGGCAAAACTAATAGTTGTGCCAGTTATAAGGTGGACCCCACCCCTCGGGCAGCCAACTTCCAGGTACTGCAGCTCCACTGTATTACTGTACATATGTTTGGCGCAAGTTGCGCCAAACATATGAATAGTAACTCTGAGTTTTTGCTTTGAATTTCGAGAATGGGGTTTGACATGTTGACCATCTTAGCCTTTGGGGTGTATTTTGCTAGTTCTGTTGCACCCATTTACTATCTATCTGCAACCCCTTAAGTGGTTTAAAGCCCCACCCTATCATCCACCATTGGAGCATCTTCTCATACTTTTCAAGGCTCCAAAAACCCTAAGAAACTTCAGATGGCTAGATGACCTAATTACTAATCCAAATTAGCTTTTAAATACCCTCCTAACCTCTCTTTTTCTTATAAATAGAGAGGCACCCCTCCCTTTACAAAGGCTTGAAAAAATTTGCAATTAAGAGATTAAGGAATCCCTTCTCTCTCTCCTCTAGTGCATCATTCCCATACAAATTTTAGAACTTTAAAACTTCCTTTAGACCTTAGCATTTCACCTAAAAGCTCTAGGTTAGGTGTGTGTTACCCCCTAGCCTTCCCTCTCTACCTCTTAGCTATCAAGCCCTAGGAGTTAGAACCCCATTTCTCGTCATACAAGCCTTCAAAAGCTCACTGAAGCAAGCCAACGCAAGGCTCTACAATTGTGCAATAAGGGCCCGAGAGCTCCGGCTCTCCCCTCTATTCCTCTACCTTCTCGGTTCTTCCTCTCTCCTCCCATTTGTGCCGTTACGCCGTCAAAGTTTTAGTAGGAACGGAGGGACACAAATAGGATTTTAAGACCCTTTGGGCAAGAGGAAGCCTTTTTCATTTCTTTTATATTATTTTTGTTTTGGCCATAAGTAGAGACTGTATTAAGCAGGTTTATTGGGTGCCTAACACCTTCCCAATTGATAACCGAAGCCCCTACCCAAGAGCCTTTGGTGTAGACCAGATTCAGAGTCATATTTGTGGCACTTTGGTGCTTATAAAATTGATCTAAGTTTCTTAAGACACCAAAATCTCTGGGTGGTGACTCTAAATATTTATAGAGAGTGCATAGTCGCGACGGGTTTGATGAGAATCCACAGTTGCACAGATGGCGACTCTGCTGGGGAGTAGCTAGTAGAGCTTCCCCTTGAACTTGGCCTCTTTATTTTTGATTTACTAACCTTTTATTGTTATTTTTTAGTTTATTTTTACTATTTTTTTTACTCACTCCTTCGATTATGTCATTTTACTTATCCTTACTTTTAAGTCATTTACGAGCCTTAGCCGTTTGGCGGGCCTACTTGCGCATTGTCATTCAATTTCTTTATGTTTCCGTCATTTCAAGCACCTTAGCTGATCGACAGGTCTACTTGTGCATTGTCATTTAAATTTCTTACATTTTCATCATTTCAAGTGCCTTAGCCGTTTGGCGGGCCTACTTACGCTTTTAATTCCGTAATCATATTCTGCTAGTGAACGCCGACTCGTAGAGGCTGCACGGGATCATCACCCCCGGTCTTTGAAGTTAAGAAAATTTCCTTAAAAGTAAAAAATAGAATTGAACAAACAAAGGAGATTTAAATTAATTTTTGTGAGATAGATTTTCAAGGGTTGGGTTGTTTAGGCACACATACAAAATCTCGGGTCTTAGTACAGCGATAGCCCCTAGTGGTGATGATCCGAAAAAGTCTCAGCCCACCTAGTACCTGAGAAAAGTGCTTGCACTTGAGGTATATCGGATGGGTAACCTTCTCGTTACCAAGCTTAAAATCCAGAAAAAAGAGAGCGATAGTAAACCCAATTTGGCCTCTAAACCCTTAGGATCGGTGAGGAAAGAGACGCATATTATAAACAGTTAGTCTCTAGAAGCCTAGCTTCCACAAAAAGCCAGTTTGGAGATTCATTTCGGACTGAGATTGCTGCTGTCAAACAATCTGGAGAACCATTTTGCTTTGGCACCACTATTAGTTGCGCCAATGCAAAATGTCCTAATAGAACACTGGCGCAACTATTAGTTGCGCCAATTTTATTCTGGGAACTTTTGCTCTGGCGCCACTATTAGTTGCACCAGGATGGTTATGAGCAACATCAGTTCGGATCTGTGGCCTATTTCACATCACAGACTCCTCGATCAGTGCCATTAGTGCTTCTGTTTAGGCCCCGCAACTTTCGACACCCAATACGCCCTCGCCGGTCAAAAGAAGGTGACTTCTTTTTGATTCGTTTCAGGGGATTGGGTTGTTTGGATTGGTTTTTACACCTTCAATAGGTCAAGGGGTTTTCCTTTGATTCTTTAGAAGCACTTCGAAACCTTTACCGCGAGACCTATTTAGGGTACGAGTGCCACCCGAGAAGGGAATTCAAAAGGGCCCTGAAATCCTCATTTATTTTCACTTATTAAAATTCAAAAAAATAAAAAATAAAAAAACTAAAAATAGAGTCTTGATTGGTGTCGGCACAATGGCATCATCGTGCCCTCTGTCATCCAATGGAGGAAGCTTTACGGGCCCCATCCGAGGCACCTGTACCCAATCCGATACCGAGATATATCGTGGGCTATGGACCCAGCTTATGCCGATCCTGATTCATCCCTGCCACATTCTCCAATCCATTCCCATACCGAAGAAGCCTTTACTTCCACCCCCCTCACCCAATCAACCCTCACCATAATCGGCCCATTCTGTGCCCTTATTTTCCCTTCCACCACTTCCCAAAATACTCAAAATTCAAATTTTTCGTCATTTTCCCAAGCTATGCCTTCATCCATGGCCATCTCCAACCCATCTCACCTTCCTTCCACACTCATTCAAAACCCATCCTCCACCTTAATCAACATACCTTATTTCTCATCCGCCCAATCCGATCCATACCACATCCAATCCCCCACACATCCCTCCATTTGCCCAAGTCATGCCCATCTTTTCTAAAGCCATGACCAACTTTCCTCTCTCATTCTCCACCATTATGCCCCACACAACTCTCCCATACATACCTAATCCATCCACCAATGCCCCACCTCATTCCTCCAATCCACCCCATATCCCACCCCTCACCCGGGACATGCCCAATTTTCCCAGGGCCATGCCTAATTTTTCCTCTTCACACATCCCATCCATATCCCTCCAACTATCAAATAGCCCATCTCCATCCGATCTCCCTTCCATGGCCATGATGGAGGAGATGTTCCAAACCTACAATAGGTGGAAGGCCTCCCAACACATCCCCTCTCATCCACACCACACATTTATGGATCCCTCCCATACCCTATCAAGCCTCCAGGCCTCACTCCCCCATGACGCCCATCAACCCCCCATCATCCACACTATCCAAACTCTCATTTCCCACATGTCCCAAGACCCAATGGCCTAAACCTCTATTTCCCCCATGGCCCTAAACCCCATGACCCATACCCACCAAGGGCCCATGGCCCAGACCCACCAAGCCCAATGGGCTAGAACCACCAAGGCCCAATGGGCCAGACCCACAAAGGGCCCATGGCCCAAACCCATCAATGGCCCATGACCCAAACCCACCAAGGCCCCCCGGGCCACACCTATCATGACCAAGGCTTTGTGGCCCGAGCTTCCCAAGGACCCATAGTCCAAACCTTCATAGTACAACCCTCCCAAGGCTTCATAGCCCAAACCCAAGCCTAATAAAACCTCAGAACCTCACACCCATACCCTTCACAATTCCTCCAAAATTTCACCCATTCACAACCCTCATACCCAGCTCAAACCCATGCCTTACATCAACCCCAATTCACCCGTATCCCAACATCCCAAAGTCAGTTTCAAGCCTTTCCCCATGCCCAATGACCTCATCAGGCCCCACCATAAAACTTGATTTCCACTCATCCCATCACCCAACAAACCTTCCCTCATCTCCAATGGACTCACTCAACCCCCGTTCATGCCATTCACACTCAGTACATGCAGCACCAGTAAGAGAATCCCGCCCTCACTGCACCTTAAGTAGACCAACAATATGACGAGGATGATATTAGAAATAGTGGAGCCTATGCTGGGGCATTGACCAGCCTTAACCCTCCTCCTATAATTGCCCACCCCCTGGTAGCCCAGAGTGAAGTCTAACTGACTACTGAGAAAATGGCCCCCATATCAACCATACACCACCACCCTTATCAATTACCTGATAGCCCACCATGCCCCCAATCCCTCGCTAGCACCTATCAGCTACCAATGGCCTACTCCTATCCCTTTACCCCTAGTGCAACCACCCCCATCTGGCCCAATTTTTCCACCCAACCAGCCATCACCGAAGTGAATCAAGTGTTACCAACACCTCCGGAGCCTGCAGTGCAAGTGCATCTGATACCAACAACTATACCATTTTAGATTTCGAGACCAACCTATGATCCTCATCAGGTCTCACTGAGTTATGAATAAACAGATATAAACGCTGGCAGCAACAGAGAAGAGGCAGTGGACTTTATTATCCGATCTGGGAAAATCTCAAAGCAGCTTGAAACACCAGCAGCAGCACAAGCCCAACTAGAGGAGAAGAAAGATAGTGCCGTGAATCCTTTTAAGAAAATGAGTCAAGAACATATACTGGAGACTCAGCTGAGAAGAATGCCAGCCTATTTTACTGTATGGGATCTGTTAATGATGTCTCCACTCCACTTTCAAGCTTTAATGGGGGCGTTAAAGAATGCACATGTATCACTTCAGGTTAGCCCGGATGAAGTCGTACAAATAATTGGTCAAGTGATGACTCCAAATGCCATTTCATTTTCAGATGACGGTTTACCAGAGGAAGGAGGTAGTCACTCAAAATACTTAAATATAACTATTGAGTCTGGAAATATGATAATACTCTTGGTTTTAATCGATAACGAGTCTGCATTAAACATATGCCCACTGAGGACCGCCACCATGATTGGGCTAGATCCATGCATGCTAAGACCCATGAGAACTAGTGCCAGAAGCTTCGATAACACAGGAAGAGAGATAATGGGAGAAGTTAACCTTGAGCTATTGATTGGGCCAATGACCTTCTCCATATTGTTTTAAGTGATGGACATCAAATCCTCATTCAATCTATTGTTAGGGCGCCCGTGGTTGCATGAAGTTGGAGCAATCCCATCCACACTGCACTAGAAGCTTAAATTTACGTCCGGGCATAAGATTATCACTATCATCAGCGAGGGGCACAGTGAGAAAAAAAAAGCTACCAATAGTGTCGAAAAGTTCAAAGTGCTGGATGTGTCACACATAGCTGAGGATGTCGACCTCTACAGTTTTGAGTACGAGGTATCAACAATACTCCCGGAGCCCATCGAGGGCATCATTCTGAGAACCGGAGGAGGAATGGTAGCGGCAGTGGCCATGCTCCAAAAGTGGGGCTATAAAAAAGGAAGAGGACTGGGGCCCAGACTCTAAGGTAGGAAGGAGCCCGTCACAGCTAAGGGGGGCCAAAAAGTTAGATTTGGGCTAGGTTACAAGCCCACAGAAGAAGAGGTGCGAGAGCCTAAATAAAAAGTCAGCGTAACGGCAGTTGCCAAAGCTAGGGGGATCCACATAAAGGAGAAACCCTGTCCCAGGCCTCATATCAAAAATTCATTTGTGAGTGCCGGGGTTGTGAAGATTGACTGGAATGGGGTAACCCGATTAACCCACACAAGCCTACAACACCGGTTCACCCCACCAATCCCCACATCACCCTTCCCAGCCTGGAGATAGACTTGACCGTGTTATCCCTCTTTGAGGAACGACGGTTCGTACTTGAACAAACTCCCCCTGTGGTGAATCACCACAAAATTGTGTTAACATTTGAGGATATCATCTTAGACGAAATGAGGATCAACATGATGGAGGTTGATTCTAAAGAGCCGTATCAGTCAACACCCTCCATCCAAACAGGTAAAGGAGTGGCCTCGCAAGTACGCAACTGGGCATCTTTGCCCCAAACCCTAGAAGCGGGGAGTGGCCTAACATTTGGCACCTGTTTCCCAAAAAAAAATAACCTATAAAAGGTGAGATAAGCCTTTGGTAAACAATACCTTGTATATACACAGACTCGTGCTGCCAAGGGTCCGTCTCCGAAGAAAATAAAAATTCTAAAAACATTGAAAAAATATTAAGTCCAAAAATATTGTCATTTAAAATTCTAAATAAAATCTCACAAAAAGATGCCTTAATTGAAATACCCGTCCCACATAAAATTG
Source organism: Chloranthus sessilifolius (assembly GCA_021018995.1). NCBI lineage: Eukaryota > Viridiplantae > Streptophyta > Magnoliopsida > Chloranthales > Chloranthaceae > Chloranthus > Chloranthus sessilifolius. The sequence goes on from CM037585.1 coordinate 99,249,269, forward strand.
ACCCATTTCCTGTAGAAATATAAGAAAAGGTAGGTGTTATGAGTTTGGACGAGGATATCCCTTTGGAGGAGCTCCCTAATGAGCTCCTTGACCGATTTGCCGAATTTTAGCATGGCCCTACCCTCATCGTCGAAGAAACCGAGGACAGTAATCAAGGAACTGAGGAGATTCCCTAAATCACCAAAATCGTAACATCACTATCTCCCGAAGAAAGAAAAAGCATGATCGATTTCCTTTGGTCATACCAAGACATTTTTGCCTGGTCGTACAAGGACATGCCTGGTCTGGACATTGACTTGGTCGAGCATGAGTTGCCACTCTACCCTAATATGAAGCCAGTTAAGCAGATGCTGAGACGTCTTCGACCTGAGTGGATGCTGAAAGTCAAAGACGAGGTCATTAAGTAGTATGACGCAGAGTGGCTAGCCAATATTGTGCCTGAACTGAAAAAGGATGGAAAGGTCCGCATGCGTATTGATTTTAGAAATTTGAATAGGGCGAGCCCGAAGGACGACTTTTCACATCGACATCTTGGTCGATAATACTGCTAAGCATTGGATACTTTCTTTTACGGATGGATTCTCCATATACAATCAGATAAAGATGGTAGAGGCAAATTGAGAGAAGACATCATTTATCACTCTGTGGGGGACCAGAGGGCTATGACTGCGCTGTTTCATGACATGATGCACTGAGAGATTGAAGTGCATGTCGATGATATGATAGCCAAGTCACCGGAGCAAAGCAATCACTTGGTAAACCTTCAGAAGCTGTTTGAGAGGTTGAGAAAGTACAGGTTACGTATGAATCCATAGAAGTGCACATTTGGTGCTATGCAAAAACCTTGAGTTGACTAATAATGTGTTTTGAGTATGTTTTGTAGATAAGTAATAAATTGCACTCTTAGTGTAGACATCCATCTAAAAATGACAAAGAAGAGATTTGCTCCCTCATCATGGGATCATGCAACCCAAAAAGCTATCTAATCAAAGAGTTCATAGTGCCTCAGAGCTCCATGGTAATGACATGTGTCCACATGGGAGCAAGACTAGTTGCATTCAATGAAGGTTGAACCCCTCAAGAGGTGCTGAGTGTTGAACAAATGAAGAACAACAGCCCAGAATTGTGAGCCAGCTGTGGAACCAAAAGGAGATGACCTATCGAGAGGTCCTAATGAGAGAAATCCAGCTGTCTAGAGGTTCCATCAACCTATCGAGAGGATCTGAGGGTGTACTTGAACCTGTCGAGGAGTTAAAGATGAATAAGTTATGCTGTCGAGAGGTTCTGAAGTTGTTTTATAACCTGTCGAGAGGTATTGGGGTGGAAAAGTAAAGAGATCGAGAGGTTGAGTCAACCTGTCGAATGATTTAAGGTGCAACAGAGCATCCTATCGAAGACTTACCTGGAGATACAAGGGAGCTCGCGAGGTTCCAGCTACATGTCGAGAGGTTCCCTTGAACCTATCGAGCAGTGCAAGTCATCCTGTCGAAGCCTTACCTGAAGCTGCACTCATTCTCATGAAGTTAAGGCAACCTGTCGATAATAACTTGCAACCCATCGAACAACAGAATGTACATATCGAGAGGATGCTTGGAGCTTTATGAGAAGTCGATAGGATGTTTTATAACCTGTCGAGAGGATAAAAGGCGCTCGGACAGAAGTTGAGAATTCATGTCAACCTCTCGAGAACAGCTATCATCCTGTCGAGAAGTCACATACCCTGATGAAAGCCTACTGCAACCTGTCAAAATGAACACCAAATGAACTCAGAACCTGTCGAAAGGTCCCCTAAACCTCTCAACACACGAATTGGGAACTTCTCAGTTCCATCCACAGCAGTTGGTCACTTTAGTGCTCTATGCATGCATTTCAAGGCATGTTAACAACCCTTAGGGGTATTGTTGGAACATAAATGGGCACGAATGGGAACCCTCTAACCTCATCACATGTAGTTACCAGTTTAAACCAATTAGGGAAGAGCTTCTTGAAGAGAAATACGCCACATCAGCAACTGAGAATAACTAAATTATTCCCTTGAGCTCTGATTGGCTGAAATAGATCTGAGGATAGAAGAGAAGGGTATAAATACAAGAGAAATTACACAGACGAAGCATCCAAAAATTGAGAGAACCAGAGCCAAATTCGAATTTCTTCTCCCCTCTAAAAATTCCTTCCTTTTTTCTTCTTCCCCATTCACTCTTTAGACCAACCATGGTTGGCTAAACCCCTTTAGTAGCTAGGGTGAGGTTGAGAGGTAAAAATTGATAGGTTCAAGGCTTTGTATATGGATTGGAAATTACACAAATTACAGATCTGAGTATATTTTATTGTAAGTTTGTATTGAATCAGTATCTTGTGGATTATAAAGTTGATTTTGATCTATAGATCTCTTGTTTGTATTTGATTTCCCTAAATTAAATCCCCCTGTGGATGCTTGAGCTTGTAGCCTTGCATCCACAACATCTGTAGTAGTTTACTTGTTCTAATTAAGGTCCTTGAATTGGAGGAATCTCTGGGATGATCTGTGACCATTCAAGTGGACAAATATAGCCTTAGGATTACTCCAATCCTGTGGTCTAGATTAGATTCTTATACCTTGCATCTGAGCTTATAGCCAGATGAAGGATTGTTGTAAATCAGTTCTATGTACTGCCTTTGAACAAATTGATTTTCATTAAAGACCAAAATCCCTAGCTGCTACTCTCCACCTTTTGATTTTAATTCTTTTCTTCATTTCCTTAAGTCCGAGTTTCAATCAGTTCTGGATCATTTGCATTTGATTTCTGTAGTTTTTAGTAAAGTGACAACCCTTGAAACCTCTCCTCTTTCGTTTCCTTGCATTAGTTTAGGATAGAGTGCCAAATCTGGTATAGATATGGAGATTTACCCTATTTTTAAAGTACATTTCCCTGTGGACATATCCTGACTTATCCCATAAACTGCAACAACCCTGGTTCTTGCAGGATTGGTTGCTTACCTTGTTCCCATTTTGCTGTACTTTGTCCTTTTAATTTACTATTTTAACCTTTTAATAATTGTGAGGTAAGTAATTACATCAAGTTTTTGGCGCTGCTGTCAGGGATCTATGTTTTTTAAATTGGTAGATCTAAGTTTTTCTCATTTTAGATTTAGATTTATAATTACCTGTTTTATGTTTGATTGATTGCTGCTGTAGTTTTTTGTAGTTTAATTTGGTGTTATAGATCTAGATTTGGAATTTTGAGAAGTGCATTGTGCTAATTGGAGGAGCAAGTTGTGCTTAAAGTTTGCATTTCCTAACTCTTTTATATTTTTAGATCTGTATAGTTTTAGATTTATAGCATTAGTTGAGTGTTTTTGTAATTGTTTTGCTAAAATATGTGCTGTAATTTTGTGTGTTGTACTGTATTTCTGTTGTGTGTATGCTTGGTAGAAGATCTCTCAATGCTGAGAATGTTCCTTTAGATCTTGAAGTTGAGAGACTTCTCAAACCTAAGCAGTCCTTACATACACTTGTGTTTAATTTTGAGATTTCTGCAATGGGTGAGCAACCTAGGACGTTGAAAGAATTCAATGCACTAGGGGTCTACAATTTCTCCTTATGCATTCAATTCCCTGCTGTCCAAGGGAATTATGAGATTAAATCTTCCATCATACAGATCTTGCCCTTATATCATGGCCTGAGTAAGGAAGACCCATACAAGCGCATTGATGAATTTATGAGATTGTGCACTACTTTCAACATTATAGCTTTGGGGGAGGAGGCAATCAGGTTGAGACTCTTTCCTTTTTCACTAAAGGACAGAGCTAGAACTTGGCTATCCATGCTCCCAACCAATAGTATTCAGTCTTGGAATGACCTTCAATGTCAATTTTTGGCCAAATTTTTTCCCATGTCCAAAACAAGTCAGCTGAGGAAGAGCATAATTTCCTTTGCTCAGTTCCCAACTGAAGACTTTCACAAAGCATGGGAGAGATTTAAGGAGCTCTTGAAGCAATTCCCCCATCACCAAATTCCTGAATGACAACTTATTCGAAGTTTCTGTCAAGGAATTGATCCCAAGAGCAGGGACATGGTTGATGCCTCATGTGGTGGTACTTACCTCCATAAGACAGCTGATGAGGCTTGAGAGTTGTTTGATATCATTAGTGAAAACTCCATGCAAAGGGAGACTTTGTCAAGGGACATTGAGACCCCTGTTAGACTGGTGAGAGAAAACTTTATAAGAGGAAAAATGTATGAGGTTAGTGGATACAATGATTTGGAGAGGAAGGTGGATAGCTTGACAAAGAAATTTGATAAGCTCATGGGAGCAATGCAGTCTCCAATGGCTTCCAAAGTGGAGGAGGCATGTGTGATATGCTAGTCCCCTACTCACTCCCTTGAGGAATGTCCCTCTGCTACCAAATTTCCAGACCTTGTCATGAAACATGTGAATGCTATTCAGTCCTTTGGATAACAACCAATGCTGGCTATCATTGGAGAAACCACCCCAACTTGAGGTGGATACAAGATACCTTCCAAAACCAGCAGCAGCAGCAGCCGCAATAGCAATCCATGCCTTATAGAAGTGCCCAGCCCTACCAGCAGAACTACTTCCCAAGGCCCCAATACCAGCAGCCAATGGCACAACCTGTGCATCAAAGTGCACCAGCCCCAACACCCTCTAAATTCCTCACATTTGAAGAGCAAGTTCTGGCTTCATTGTAAAATTTGGGCTCTTTGTCACAAACTATTAACTCCCATAGCCATAGTATTAAGAAGATAGAGGACCACCTTGGTCAGCTATCCAATACTTTGACTAGGAGAGAGGAGGGAAGACTACCTAGTCAGCCCATGAACAACCCAAAAGGGTAGTATATGGTGGGTGAGACTTCTTCACATGAAGGAGCCAAATCTGTCACCACTTTGAGAAGTGGAGGGCTGGTTGATTACAAAGTTGGTGTTGAGCTTGATGAGAAAATTACAGGAAATGAAAGAACAACCCATGTTGATATGCAGCAGGAGAAGCATATGAGAAATAAGGGGGGTGTTGATGTGTCCCAATAGAAAGATGAGAATAAAAACAAAGAAAAATCTGATGAGATTGCTAAGGCAGCAAATGAGAGATCAGTCCCCCATTTGCCATTTCCCAATGCACTTCAAGCACATTCTCCTTTTGACAAGGGGAATGCTAAAGTTGAGGAAATGATGGAGACATTTAAACAAGTAAAGATCAACTTGTCTTTACTTGATGCAATCAAGCAAGTTTCAGCCTATGCAAAGTTTTTAAAAGATTTGTGCACACACAAAAGATAATCTAGAATACACATATTTAAGGTCTTTTGTGCTGAGAAAGTGAACCAAGTGCTACCCATTGAAACCCCAATAAAGCTCCAAGACCTTGGAGTTTCCACAATCCCTTGCATCATTGGGGATCACACCATTGAGAAAGCCTTGTTAGATTTGGGAGCTAGTGTAAACATACTTCCATATTCAGTTTATGAGAAGTTAGGTTTGAGAGAATTGAAGTCCATACATGTGGTGCTACAGCTGGCTGACAGATTTGAAAGGAGGCCTATGGGGATGATAGAAGATGTGTTAGTTGAGGTTGACAAATTTTTCTATTCAACAGATTTTCTGGTTCTTGACATGGAGCCAAGCAAGTGCACTGCCTCTATTCCTGTAATTTTGGGCAGGCCTTTCTTGGCCACTGCCAATGCTTGTATATAATATAGATTAGGTGTAATGGAAATGTCTTTTGCCAACATGAAAGGAAATTGAATATTTATAATGCAACAAGTCAGCCTCACTTGGATAGTGAGGATTGCTTTTTGATTGCTGTGTTGGATGAGCTTGTGAAAGAGACTTTGCCCAAGCTACTGCATTGTGATGATTTGTGTGATGTTTTTGAAAATGTGTGGAGTGAAATTGAGGAAGAGAAGGCTCCCACACCTGTGGTTCAAGAGGTGAAAGCCTTAAATTCTCAATTGGGGCCAACAACAAGTTATCCTCCTTGGAAACCAGCTGTGTTGCCTCTTCCACCACCATCAAAGGCACCTTTGTTGCCTTCACTCATAAGTCCACCTGATGTGGAGTTGAAACAGCTGCCCAGGTCCTTGAAATATGCTTTTTAGGGGGCAAATCAGAAGTTGCCAGTAATCATTTCTTCCTCCCTTACTAATGAGGAAGAGGAAGAGCTGTTGTATGTTTTAAAAAAGTATAAGAGAGCAATAGGTTGGACTAGTGCTGATCTTGAGGGCATCAGCCCTACTGTTTGTATGTATAAAATCTACTGGAAAGAGGGTTCCAAACCCTCTAGAGAGATGCAGAGAAATTTAAACCCTCACATGCAAGAAGTGGTGATGAATGAGGTGGTCAAATTATTAGATGCAGGAGTCATCTATCCCATTTCAGATTCTAAATGGGTGGCACCTACTCAGGTGGTACCTAAGAAATTTGGAATCACTGTGACTAAATCTTATTCTGGTGAGCTAATTCCAACTAGGGAAACCACAGGTTGGAGGGTGTGCATTGATTATCGAAAGCTCAATTTAAAAACCAGAAAAGACCATTTTTCTTTACTCTTCATAGATCAGATTTTGGATAAGTTGGCAGACAAAGCTTTCTATTTCTTTCTTTATGAATATTTTGAGTATAACCAAATCCCTGTTTATCGACAAGACCAAGAGAAGACCACTTTTACATATCCATTTGGCACCTTTGCCATCTTCGACAACTTTTCAAAGGTGTATGTATGCCATCTTCTCTGACGTGATTGATCAGTTTTTAGAGATATTCATGGATAATTTCTGTCTTTAGGGACAGTTTTAGCCAATGTCTACACCATCTCAGTCTAGTGCTGCAGAGATGTGAGGAAACCAACTTAGTTTTGAGTTGGGAAAAGAGTCATTTTATGATCAATCAAGGCATTGTCCTTGGCCATGTTATTTCCCACAAAGGCATAGAGGTAGAACATACTAAAATTAATTTGATTGCACATTTGCCCCCACCTAAAATTGTGAAACAAGTAAGATCTTTCTTGAGGCATGCTGGTTTTTATAGGAGATTCATCAAAGATTTCAGTAAAATATCAAAACCTCTTTATCACTTGTTGTGTCAAGAGGTTCCTTTTGAATTTAATGATAAATGTCTTATTGCTTTTGAGTTTTTAAAAGGTTGTTTAACCTTTGCACCTATCCTTCAAGCACTTGATTTTTCTTTGCCATTTGAGCTGATGTGTGATGCATCAGATTTTGCTATTGGTGCAGTTTTGGGGCAAAGAAAGGACAAAGCACCTTGTGTAATTTCTTATACGAGTAAGACAATGATTGATGCTCAGTTAAACTATACCACAACTGAGAAAGAACTATTGGTAATTGTCTATGCTTTGGAAAAATTCAGGTCTTATGTGCTAGGATCTAGGATTGTGGTGTTCACAGACCACTTAGCCCTGAAGTACCTTTTGTTTAAAAAGAATGCTAAGTCAAGATTAATCAGATGGATCTTCCTATTACAGGAGTTTGATATTGAGATTAAGTATAAAAAAAGGGTTGAAAATGTGATTGTAGACCACCTATCTAGGATCCTAGCTGCTGAGTTTGATAGGCTGCCTATCAATGATTCTTTCCCTGATGAATAGCTATTTACTGTTAGCATGGTTGCACCTTGGTTTGCAAACATAGTGAACTACTTGGTAGTGGGTAGGATTCCCCCACATTGGAATAAAATGGACAAGGAGCTGTTCTTTTCTCAAATTAAATATTACATGTGGGAGGATCCATGCCTTTTCAAGTATTGTGCAGACCAAGTTGTGAGGAGGTGTGTCCCTGATGATGAATTCCATAACATACTAACCATGTGTCATGAACAAGCTTGTGGAGGCCATTTCAGTGGAGACAAGATTGCTGCTAAGATACTTCAAAGTGGATTTTATTGGCCCACTATCTTCAAGGATGCATGGCAGCATTATAAAGCTTGTGAATGATGCCAGAAAATGGGAAGTATTTCTAAAGGAAATTCCATGCCTTTATAGCCTATACTTGTTGTTGAACTCTTTGACATTTGGGGGATTAACTTCATGGGTCCCTTCCCTCCTTCCTATGGATACAATTTCATTCTTGTGGCTGTGGACTATGCGTTCAAATGGGTTGAGGCCATAGCCACAAGAACCAATGATCACAGAGTTGTCCTCAACTTCTTGAAGGACAATATTTTTTCTAGGTTTGGCACCCCAGAGCTATCATTAGTGATGGGGGAAGCCATTTCAGTAATAGACAGTTTGATAACTTTCTTAGAAAGTACTCTGTGACACAGACTTTCCACCCCATACCATCCACAGACCAATGTGTAGGTGGAAATTTCTAATAGAGAAATCAAACACATTTTAGAGAAAACTGTGAGAGGAGTTTGGAAGGATTGGTCCTTGAGATTGACTGATGCTCTTTGGGCTTATAGAACTGCTTATAAGACTCTACTAGGGATGTCTCCCTTTAGGCTGGTGTATGACAAGGCATGCCATTTACCAGTAGAGTTAGAACATAGCCTATTGGGATATTAATCATTGAATGTTGATCTAACTTCTGCGGGTATGCACAGGAGGCTGCAGCTGTCAGAGCTGGAAGAGCTTAGATTAGAAGCCTACTCCAATGCAAGGATCTACAAAGAGAAAGCCAAAGCTTTCTATGATAAGCATTTGCTGAGAAAGGAGTTCACTGCTTGCAACAAGGTATGGCTGTTCAATTCCAAATTGAAAATTTTCCCAGGCAAGTTGAGATCTGGATGGGAGGGACCTTACATTGTAATGCATGTATCCCCATCTGGAGCTGTTGAAGTCAAGGATCCAAAAGATGGTAGGATCATGAAAGTTAATGGTCAAAGACTCAAGCTCTTTGTTGAAAATATAGTAGAGCCTGTGGTGACCATTCACCTTCAAGAACCTCCAAAACATGACTGATTTTCAACATTGTACAATATGTATCATAACTGTCATTTAGAAGGCTACTGCTCTTTTCAAATCTGTTTGGCATTGCATATATGTTGCCATTGATGTTTAGTCTTTCATTTAGAATAATGAGTCAGATATGTTACAGTAGGAATGGCCCCAAGGCATGAGAAATCCAATGGGAACATAATAGAATTGACAAATCTTTGTGAAGGGAGACAAGGGAACTATTGAGAAATAAGTTTAGAATGCAAAGTAGACCTGTTGAGAGGTGCTAAATGGTTTTTGATGGGTTCTGAAGGTTCCCAGTGTGCATTTCGACAAGTACTTGGACCTGTCGTGAGGTTTGAGTTGATTCTCGACAGGTTCTGAAGGTGTAAAGGTGAATTTTGATAGGATCTTTGAACCTGTCGAGATGTTGAGAGAGAAAATCGAGAGGTACTAAAGGTGTAGGCTGTGTTCTCGACAGGTTCTAATACCTATCGAGAGGTTAAGTACTTAGAATTTTAAACCTGCTGTTAGGATGACTAAACCTATCGATTTGATTTTTCTAAAGCCTTATACCTTTCGAGAGGTTCAACCAACCTCTCAACACCTTCAACTTGAGAAGTCCACAAGTCCAAAAGGTTTTTAACTCTTCGACAAGTTGATTCAACCTATTGGCATCTTCTCCCCAATCCTGTCAAAATATGATTTTAGTTATTTTAAACCTATTGACAACTCATTCCATCCATTCGATAACTTGTTCTCAGAGCTCTGTTCCCTTTGTGCCTAATTTTCCATTTCCTTCTTCTTCCTCCACCTCATTGGTTCCAACTCCACTCACCTTGCCGTAGTTCCAAGTGCTTTAATTTTACAAGGGCGACATTTTGCACCTGGTCTTTGTCAGTTTGGTGGCGTGTACTTCGAGTTCTGAGAAACCCTAGGTTTTCTGTGGGTAAGTCTTCTTCAACCTCCACTCTGTGTTTTGCAAGCTTTGTACTTCCTTCTTTTTATGTGGGTGGTGAATTTGATTGAGCAAAAAAAGTTGCTGTGGTTGTTGAGAGTGATTGTGTGGATTTTTATGACCAATGGCTGACCGTGAGGATACCTTGGCTGACCTTTTCAAAGCCCCTTCTAAATCTGCCCAAAAAATCCATAAGAAAATCTAGTAGGCTAGATACATAGCCCAAAGAGAACCCACCTGCTAAGAGGAAGCTCATCATGGAAAAATCTGAGAAGGCTAAGAAAGCCAAGAAAGCCAAGAAAGTAAAAATCAGTGAAGAAGTTGTTGAGGACATCCCTGTGCCTGAACCTAACCCTGAGGATGTACCTGAAATACCTAAGAACCTGACTACTCCCAATGAGTTTGTGGATGCCTTAGGCCTGATCCCAGAGATAATTTTTGACATACCTTATTTTTCTAAGGTAGAGGAGTGTAAGGACACCTTGGACTATTTGGTGAAGGCAGGTCTGACACCTTTGTTGAACCCATTACAAGAAAAATCCTATCCTAGACTAGTCAAAATGTGGTACCAAAACATCTGGAAGAAGATGAAGCCAAGGTCAACTAAGCTTTCCCTTGTGATTTTGATTGATAATTGGGAGCTAGTTATGGACTACAGTGATATAGGGTTGGAATTAGGGGTCCCATCAATTTTTGACTTAGTTTATGGTTTAGGAGCACCTGAGAGTGTGTCCTTTAGAGCAATGGCCAGACACCTGACTCAAGGCATTGTGGGCTCTAGGGAATCATTGATGAGGAGAGATCTACACCCTAGCTTGCTATTCATAGCTTAAATTTTGAGGAAAAATATATATGTCAATGGACACCAGCAGGGGAGGAGGACCCCCATAGTGGATGCCCTGTACTTTTCCTCTAAGGGCCAGTTCTTGAATGCCTCTTAGCTGGTATTTGAGGCAATGATAGATATAAATGAAAAGATCAAAAGAGTACAGACTTTGCCAGGGCTACCCTACAACAGACTCATCACTGCCTTGCTAAGAAAAGAGAAATTTGTGTTTCAAAAAGATGAGCCAGTGGAGAAATTGAGCCCTAAAGTGTTTGGGAAGAGGGCCTGGTCTGCTAGTAGGACCTTGATTGGGAAAAGTAAGAAGAAATTAGTTAAGAGTCCTGACAAAGAAGCCCCTCAGGTGACCAGCTCAGTAGCTGTACATGTGGTCCCTACAACCCCATTAGCCAACTCAACAGCTGCAGCTGGGACCTCTTCATCAGTTAGCTCTAAGCTTTTGCTCACCTTTACTGGTCCTAGCTCAGAGCCTCCACCTGTGACCTTTACACCATACTCATCCCCTCCACTGATGTGCTTTTGCCTGTTATCAGCTCTGATTTTGCCAACATTCCCATTCCATCACCCCTCCATATCCTCCATTGCAGTCTCCATACCTCCCAGCAGCTTAGCCATCCTTTCCACCATCACCACATCCACACCTTTATCAGCTCCTCCTACCACAGACCTCATCCCTACCTTACCTTCACTCCCCATCACATCCACTACCAGAGTAAATCAAAGACAACCCCTCCAGCCAGCCCATCCATCCCAGCTGTTGAACCCTTGAGCCTTGCACCATCTACATCAGCTGACCCAACCTTTTCTTCTCCACCATCCATACCCTTTGATATTGACCCCACCTTTTCCATCTCACCTCCACATACCCAGGATTTGGACCACTTGACCACTGAGGGATATTCATCCCTAATTGACTCCATTGTGGAGGACATTGGGCATGAATATACCCCCTTACCTAACTCTCCAAAACCTACCCAATTCTAGCCTGCTCCTACCCCACCTTTTCAACATGCCCCCACATCTCCTTTCCAGCCCATTATCCCCATTCCACCTAGTACCCAAGCCTAAATCCTACCAGAGGCCTCAACCCAGATTCTTTCCCTTCTCACCACCATCCTAGCCCAGCTCCAAACCAACACAACAAACCAAGCTGCTATGGCCACCTGCCTTCAGCCCATTCAGCCCACTCTCATCCCATCCACCTCAACCAGTCAACCCCTTATAACACCCACTCCTACACCTACTCCTGTACCCACTCCACCTCCATCTCCTTTAGTAGTGGTTTCCACTGCTGAGCTGGAAGAACAAATCCCTACCCCCATAGTAGTGCCTTCCACCCAAGACTCTTCTACCCAAACCGACCCCTTGGAAGAGGACATACCCTCTGTACCTTTTACCTCTCCTTTCATCCCACCTGAGCTAGTTACTGAGGTAGAGGAGCTGACACCTGCCATCCCACTTTCCCCTTCTCTCCCATCCTCTTCATCCACTCCCAACCATTTGTTTATTGACCCCACTGAGAGGGCCATTGTCCCTAAATACCTCCTCCCTACACCCCCATTTTCCACTCTTTATAGAGCTATGGGTGAAAATATCTACATCAAGAGGGACCTCAAACAAGGGATGGCTGTGCTGAAAACCTGGGTGAAGCAGCCCTTGGTAGCTGAGAGTGACCAACTGAAGCTGGAGCATAGAGTGAAGAAGCTTCATTAGGAAAAATTGTGCAAGCAAGCCCTCACCTTATATGATGCAGAAGAGCAAAATACTGAGATGTCAGCCAGGCTGGCTAACACCTTGCAGTCCACCTTACTAGGAGGGATGCCACCCTTAGTAGCTAGGGTGCCCATAAATGAGCCCACCATGTCCCAGGATAGCACCAAGCCTCGAAAGCCATCTGCAAAAAGGACTAAGGAGGGTCTTGCCAGCACTGAGAGACTGAAAAGGAGGGAGAATTTCAAGAAAGAGTATGACAAAATTGCAGAACAACAAGGATGGGAGCCAATGACTTTATCAAGTACTAACTCAGAATCTGATTAGGAGTAGACTGTGTTTACAATTTGGTTGTAATTAGTTTGTATGTAGGGTTTTATTGCATGTATTTTTGTTTGCCCTGTTGCTTTTGTAATTGCATGTGTTCAATACCATGTCTGTTTTGTCAGTTTCAACCGTGTTTCCTGCTTTCCTGTTAGTTTACATTTGCTCTACTTTGTTCCTTATGCTTCATTTGCTTGTGTTCACCTTGCTATTTCCTTTTGATATACTTCCAAAGTAGTGAGGACACTGCTCCTCATAGGTTTGGGGGTATGGCATGGTGTGTCAATGGAGTAATTAATGTTAGTGCAGCAATGTTGGATAAATTTTTTGAAAATAAAGTAATTTCCCACCTTTTTTTTTTTGTGAAAAATAGGAAATTAAAAACTTTTTAAAACTGAAATTTGTTAAAACTCTAACACTTTCATGAAGCAAATATTAAGAATTAATTAATTTTTTTTTTTTTTCTTTTGATGCTTAGTTAACGTAAAAAGAGAGAAAACTGTGAGGATATACCCCAAAAATTTGATGGAGGACCATACCCAGTGAGATTTAGGCCTGAAAATTTTTCTTTGAAGAGTGTTCTGGCAATTTTTCTGCTTTGAGGACTGATTGAATCTATTTTTACTCACTAGAAGTTATGCAAATCCAAGTTGAAACAAATTTACAGCATTCATGACATTTAGGAAATGAAGTAAGGCCATTATTTGGATAGTTTGAGCTTAAAAATCCTTACCCTTTGAACTGCCCTTGATACACACCATTTGAGTCTTAAAAATCTATGTTTTTCTTTGATAAAAATCAAAAAATTTGAACCCAGAACTCAGTGACCTGATGTAGCCTGACCCTCACCTTGAGAATTTTTCTTCAATTCCAATGAAGGAATTGAAGAAGGTAGAGCTGGTTTGACAGTTGGTTGAAAGAAAAGAAAACACATTTGTTGGTAGTTGTGGCATTCCAACCCATTAAAAAAAAAAGAAAGAAAAATAAAAAAGCAAAATAAAAATGTGAAAGAGAAGTTACTTCATTGGAAAATTAGTAGGAGATGAGAAGATGGCCACTTCAAATATGGAAATTGAAGGAAGATGAAGTTTGTGCTGAAATGAAGAAGGTGTTCATGCCACCTCCTTACCTTGCTGATTTATCAAAATTGAATCCTTTTATTCTCCTTTATTCTGTGTAAACCTGACCCATAAGCCACATTACAACCAAATAGAAAGACCCTACTGATCTGAAATTGATTGAGCTGTCATGTGGAGATAAGGATTTGTGTAATCTATGGTGAGAAGAGTTAGAGGATTTCAGAAATTATAGCAATGCCTATGCTCATGCTTGTAGTCTTATTTGAGGGCTGTAACTGCTCTTGAGCTGTGAAAATTGATGCTCCTTTCAATTTTATTTTGAGTGACACCCCTGGTGAGACTTGGGTTTGAAATTAAATTTATTTGGGGCATTATCAAAACAGAATTGTCAAATTGATGGTGAGCTTTGCACTAATTTTCACACACAATGCCTTGACATGAGCTGATTGATGGTGAAGGAATTACAGTAGAATTTCATAATTAAATTACTGATTTACTAACTGAGAATCCTCTAGAAATTAAATGAGTAAGGTGTGGAATGAATTTTATTTTATTTGAACTCTGTTCTAGCATGTTGCATTAGTATTAATTAATTTTATTAGAGAAGTTTGTGGGTACCTTCACTGAAAACCCTCAGGAGACTTCACTCCTTGTTAAGACCTGAAAAGTACCACTTTTCACCCCTTAACTTAACCTTTGATTAGACCCTTAGCCATCTAATAAGTTCTTGTTAGGTGTTTTATGTAGGTAATAATCAGCAGTGAAATAAGGCCAGGAATCCTGCTAAGGAGCCTGTTTTGGCACCAGAAGTCCCTCAGAAGGATGGACCCTGAATCCAGACCTGAAATGAGCCTCGCGCAGCTGACCCAACCTTTAGAGGATTCAGGAGAAATATGCCTCACGCAGTCCAACTGAGCTTCCTAAGACTTTACAACAACCTCTCGCGCAGTTGAGTGACTAAAGAGCTTCAGAAGCATAAACTCGCGCAGCTCTCGCGAAGCTCAAGAGTAGAACACATCGGGCAGTCTTGCGCAGTTCAAAGCAGACCTCTCTCAACCTCGCGCAGTTCACTCAGAAGGCCGAGAGAGAGCAGAAGACTTGCTCTTAAAATTGTCAGCGCAATGGCGCATGGATGCAAATATCAGAAGAGAAGTGCTCGCGCAGTTCTCGCGCTATTCAAATCCATCCTCGCGAGGATCAACCCAGCGAATGCGTAGCTACCTCGCGACTGCTTGAACTCCAACCGTGACATCTGAGGCTTTGATGTCTACTCAACCTCGTGAAGCCCAATCCAGCGAGAGCGCAATTCTCTACCGCGCGACTGCCTGAAGAGCAAACCAAGGCAACCTCGCGACGGTTGAAGCTTCAATGTCGAACCATCCTCGCGAAGAGCAAGAGCTACCACGCGACAAGTCTGGGAAACAATAGCTACCTAGCGAAGCTCTGAACTCCAACTTCCATCACTTCAGCAGAGGACTTTCTAGGAATTTCCAGCGATTAGGGCACGCACTCCCACGCTTAAATCTTTATGCACGCACCCCGAGGCATCTAAGGATCACTATTAGGCCACATGGCATCGTTGAAATTAGGGTTTTCTAACCCTAATACACCGCCACACCCCTGCTATATAAACCCATACTTAGCGGATTTTGGAATATCTCGGAACAGATCTGGGAACACATCTCATCTCTTGGAGATTTGATCTGAGATCATTTTTTTTTTCTTTTATAGCTGTAGGTAGTTTTTTCTTTTTCTTTTGTCTTCTCTCCATAGTCCAGCACTTGCTGGCTATGTCTTTGTATGCATTTTGAACTAGTTTTAATGGAAGTTTGTAATAGGAATTTTAAATTATGGGATTTATGTTTGATCGTGATCTGCTCTGTGCAAGGCTGCTGCCTTGTGATCCGCCATTACTTTGGCTGTGATTCAAAGCAATGGAGGACTGATTCTAAGGGCCACTCAGATCCAAGTGACCTGTGTGTATGGGCTATCATGGTCCTATACAGCCTTAGCCCCACCACAGGACCCACTAGATCTGAAATCCCCATGGGAGCTTGAGCTGGTAGCCTTGTGACCATGGTGGTGGTAGCGATATTCTTATTTTGTCTTGGGTTCCGTGAGGAGGATAACCTCTGGGATAGTCTGTGACCATTCAAGTGGACAGGTTATAGCCTTAGGGTGATTCTAATCCACCGATCCAAGATGGATCCTTCTTCTCTGCACCTGAGCTTGTATTAGCCTGGTGGGAGATTGTACAGAGGCAGACTCCCCTATAGTTGTATAGATCCGCTATTAGATGTTCGATCTGATATGGTTATAGAGATTGTAGGCTTGTGACTGGACCATTGTAGCCCCACTCAAGCAATGGACAGCTAGATCGAAGGTTGTACTCAATCTCTTGCTGGTTCTATGTGTCTGGGCTATCATGGTCCTATACAGCCTTAGCCCCACACATAGAGCTTTAGAGGTTGAGGTTCCCTATGGATTCTTGAGCTGGTAGCTTGGATGAAATAGTGCCTACAATGATTAACTTGTTTTGACCCATCTCTGGATTGTGGTTCCCCTATGGGATAGTCTGTGACCATTTAAGTGGACATGTTATAACCTTAAGGGATCAGATCATGGCACATGGATGAGTTGGATTCTTTCTCCTCTTTGGTGATAATGTAGCCATTGGACAGGATTTCTATAACATCAGATCTAAATATGAGTTACAAAACTCCTCTGATCTAGGCTCAATAACATACTTCTCACCCTTTTATAATTATTTTCCACACTCCATCCATCCTCTCAACCCTTTCTGTAGTTTAGACATTAGGCTACCTTAGGATCTGTAAACTAAGTGGCCTTAAACTCCCTTCCCTTAAGGATTGCCAGATTTGTAGTCAGATCTAGAGGGACTACTAGAGATGGCTCCCTTGGAGCTGTAGATCATCTTTCCCTATGGGACAAACTCTTACTTATCAAAACTTGCCACAATGGACCCTGTATCTTGCAGGTCTAGGACTTCTCAGTTGTGCTAATTTCATCCCCTATTTTATTTTGATTTTAAATTTCTTTTACCACAAACAAATAAAGAAAGCACAGCTGGGACAACAACAAGTTTTTGGCGCCGTTGCCGGGGATAGTTGATCTTTTAGTAGACCCTAGGTTTTTATAGTTTTATTATTCTTTGGTAGTTAAGAATAATTGATACTGCTGATATATTTGTGAATTTTTTTTTTGCGGATCTAGACAGCAGTAGTGAAGGACAGTTGGACTGCAATTGGAGCTTAGCTACCTCTGTTTGCAAACTCTCTAACTTTTAAAACTCTGTCTATCTTTTAAAAAAATTCTCTAGCAGTATCTAGGATAGTTGTAAATGTATTCTTTGAATAGCTGTAAATTAGTTAGGTAAATTTGTTAAGTGCACAGTTATTCATTTGCAATGTGCCTGCAAGAAGCTGTCCTTGCTGTTGGTGTGCTTGCATGCTAGGGAGGAGATCTCTCAGCCCTACTTTAGAGCCTCTTAACCCTGAGTTAGAAAGGGGGAGGAGACTTAGAAGAGACAGGCAGACCCCAGGAGAGCCCCCAAGTGAATCTGTGACAACAAATATGGGTGAAGAACAACCCAGAACTCTCAAGGAGTTGAATGCTCCGGATGACTATAACTCCCCTTTTAGCATTCAATTCCCTGATGTTCAGGGGAATTATGAAATAAAAACTTCAATCATCCAGATGCTGCCCTCTTTCCATGGGCTTAGCAAGGAGGACCCTTACAAGAACATTGACCAGTTCTTGGCCCTGTGCACCACTTTTAATATCACTAGTTTGGGACCTGAGGCTACTAAGCTCAGACTCTTTCCCTTCTCTTTGAAGGATAGGGCCAGTACCTGGTTGACCACTCTTCCCAACAATAGCATTGCTTCATGGAAAGACCTGCAGACCAAGTTCCTGACCAAGTTCTTCCCTGAGACCAAAACTAGCCAGTTGAGGAAGGCAATTCTTGCTTTTGCCCAAGCCCCAACTGAGGATTTTAATCAAGCCTGGGATAGGGTTAAGGAAATGCTCAAACAATGGCCCCACCACAAGATCCCAGACTGGCAGTTTGTTCAAAGCTTCTACAATGGGATTGATGAAAAAAGTAGAGATATGGTTGATGCCTCTTGTGGAGGCACTTACATGCACAAAACTGCTGATGAGGCATGAGAATTATTTGAGGTGATTAGTGAAAATGCTTTTCAAAAACTATCATTGGAAAGAACTAGCCAGGAGTCTGAGTCAAAAGTGGGGCCTGCTGCATTGACAAGAGGAAAAGTTTGTGAGGTGTCTGGGAACAATGACCTGCAGCTGCAGATGGCAAACCTCTCTATGAAGTTTGACAAATTACTGATTGTGATGCAACCCAGAAGGGCTGCTCATTGGCGGAGGCATGTTTGATATGCCAGTCCCCACAGCACACAGTGGAGGAATGTCCATCTGCAGGGCAATATCCTGAATTGGTATTGGAGCATACTGCTGCTGCGCAATCTTTCGGCCAGTAATAATCTGGTGGCTACAACAGACAACCATATGGTTACCAGCACCAAAATGCTGGTTACCAATGGAGAGACCACCCAAATCTGAGGTGGAGACAAGACAATTATATGCAGCCCCAGCAGATGTTGGCTTTACCTCAAAGGCCACAGCAGCAGGCCAATCAAGGGTATGCCCCTAGGTTTAACTTCCAGCACCATCAGCAGCCCCATCAGCAACAAAATCAATTGGTCTTACCCCCATCTCAACCCATAAATACTTCTTTCGAGGACCAGGTCTTGACCTCACTACAAAACTTGGGTTCCTTGGCTCAGACTGTGAATTCTCATGGTCAGAGCATCAAGAAGATGAAAGAGCAGATTGGCCAACTAGTGAATACCTTAGCCAAAAGAGAAGAGGGAAGGTTGCCCAGTCAACCAGTGGTTAATCCCAAGGGCCAATTTTTGATTGGTGAAGGATCCTCAAGTCCTGAAGGGGATCTTTCATTGAATTGATGCTATGAACTAAGGACTTTGTATGTTATGTATTTTACTGTTTATAGGAATTTTTAGTGATCTTGTTGGAGTTTGAGTTTAGTGCTTTATGCCTACTTTTATTCCTGTTCCCTTCGTTTGAAAATTTCAAGTGATTGAATGATGATGGTATTGTTTTCATGTTTTTCATGATGTGTGAATTTAATGCTTTGAGAGTATGGAAATGCTTGAATGTTTTATAATGCTTATGGGTGTCCCTGGAAGAGAGCCTGTGAGAGAATCCACCCACAAAACAAAGGTCAAAAGGCTGACTAATGGGTGTGTGAATTCTGAGTCTGTTTAAGCCGTCGCGAGGTTCTAAAAATTTGGTTTGGTTTCCTCTCGCACAGTTCATAAAGAATTACATTGCTTTGCCATCGCGAGTTTCAGATATAGTTGTGTGGGCCTCCTTGATCGGTGCTGAAATATGACTATATTTCACACTTTAAATCCTACATTTAGCTGTTCAATGAAAGCATCTGATGGTTGTTGCGAGGTTTTGATGTTTACAGGTGTTTCTGACAGTTAGATCGTTCAAGTGCATAAAAGAAGGAAATTACAGGCTAAAAAAGAGATATGGACAAAAAGGTCCAAAGAAGCATTGAGAGCCATAAAGAGAATCAACCCCCATCAAGAAAGGGAAGAATTTGCATTGAAGAGTCAATCGATTGAGGCATTATGGTCAATCGATTGACAGATGGAGAAAAACTCAACCCTAGAAAGTCAATCGATTGAGACATGAAATTCAATCGATTGAGACATGAAGGCAGAAGTGCCCTAAGGGGATTCGAACTCAAAGTCAATCGATTGAGACATGAAACTCAATCGATTGAGGCAATTAGGGTTAGTTTCAATCGGATATTATAAATAAGAGGCCTACGGCTTTGTAAAGGAGGAGGAGAGTTGTTTTTTTTGAGAGAGATTATTTTGAATAGAGAGTCTTTATTTTTGAGAAAAATTTGTGTAATAATTAGAGACTTTTGTAAGAGGGTTTTCTTAGAGTAATAAAATTGTGTTGAGATTTCCTGAGAAGATATATTTCTTTTACACCTTCTTTGCTCTTTACTTTGGGAATGGTTTTGAATACAATTGAAGATCTTGCACCAAGGATGAGAGGCTAAAGGCTGTAGATCAAGGAGGATGCGATCCCCAGATAAGTACCTATATTTTATGTTTAATACCATAGTTTGATAATTTCATCATCAAATCGTTTTTCTCAAAGTGTAGTGATCATGTTTTTAGTGTTTTGATCTAAAATACCATGAGATACGCTATGCTTTTCACATGATTCATACCGCGATTAGGCTGAGTCATTGTTTTTAGATAGGGTATGCCGGGTTAATGATCACGCTTAATTACTAGTCATGTTTCTCTTAGAATGATGGTGTGTTTGATGTTAATAAAATTGTGGGTTTAAAAATAGAAAAGGGTATAAATCTGGGGTAGCAAATTCCTTGATCTTGTTTTTAAAATTTGTTCTTAGATTTCTCATTACATAATTTTTAGATTAATTTAGTTTCTTTCTTGCAATTAGAAAAGTGTTAATTTTTGGTAAAAATTAAATCTGCCCCTTGGTACTTTCTCGGGGATATTTTTTACATCTCTAGGAAGAATTGAATAAAATTTCAGATTTTCTTGTGGGTTCGACACCCTTGTTCTTGCCTTACTAGAACAGATCTTGTACACTTGCAAGGGTTAATTTAAAATTGATCAAGTTTTTGGCGCGTTCTTGAAATCGTGAAATTTTGGTTAATTCCGATTAGAGATTTTTGTTTTTATAGCAGTCAATCGATTGAGAATAACCCCTCAATCGATTGACTCTATTTTGTGTGTGTGTTTGCTTGTCAGTTAATCGATTGAGCCTTGTTCTCAATCGATTGACTGTGTGTGTTTTTAGCAATAATTATGTCTCAATCTATTGACACAACTCTGTTAATAGATTGAAAGCTGAAAATAGAAAAAAAAAAAAAAAAATTAAAAAAAAATTAAAAAAAAAAATAAAAATAAAAATAAAAATAAAAAGAGAAAAAAATCAAAAACAAATTTCTTTCCTTAATTCTTCTCTCTTAGATTAGATTTTGCAATCTTCTTTTAGGAAGTTTAGGTTTTTAGAAGTTCTTAGTTTAGTAGGATTCTTTTTTATTTATTTATTTTTGTTTATTTATTTATTTATTTATTTATTTTTTATTTTCCTCTTTTAGATTTTATAGGATTTTCTAAAAATAGTTTTTAGGAAGTTTATATTTTTATTTTTTATTCTTTTAGGAAGTTTTTATTTTAGGAAGTTTATATTTTTATTTTTTATTCTTTTAGGAAGTTTATATTTTTTGGAAGGATTTTATATTCTTAGTTTATATTCTTAGTTTAGAAGTTTTTCTTTTAGGAAAGTTTTAGAAAAATAAAAAAAAATTTAAAAAAAAAATTAAAAAAAAATTTCTGATTGTTTTTCTTTCCTCTTTCTCCTTACTTTGGTCACTGTGCACCTTTCTCTCAATCGATTGACCAGTCTATGTCAATCGATTGACAGTGGATTTTAAACTTTTGTGAAGTTCTTGCCTTCTCTCAATCGATTGAGAGCAGCCCCTCAATCGATTGACTGATAAAGTCATTTTTTATGCAAATTTGTGTGCTTCTGTCAATCTATTGAGACCACTGTCTCAATCGATTGAGATTGTGTGTGGATTTATTTTGGATTCTTCAAACCCTTGATTGTGAGTGTGGTGTATGAACTTTATTCGTTCTCATCACCCACACTTACTACCGTTTAATCCGGAGATCGAACGATCTTTGCGAGACAATCGTAGAATCCAAAGGAATCAGTATCATCATACTGATACCATGGCTGATCAAGAGCAAGAAATGAATGGAAACAACAACCAGAATGGCAACAATGCAAATAATGGACATAATGGGAACAATAATTACTATGAGGGACCTAGAACACTTGAATATTATAATGATCCTGGTTTTTACGAGGATCAGGAATGCATCATGCATGCTCCCATCCCAGGGAACCACTATGAATTCAAATCTGCGATGATTCATATGCTACCAATTTTCCATGGTTTGGCAAATGAAAATTCATACGTTCATTTAAATGAATTCACGGGTATGCAAAATGTTCGAGTCCACAACGTTCTTGACGAGATAGCGAAGCTCACTCTTCCGCTTCTCTTTACGAGATAAAGGCAAAAACGTGGTTCTATTCCTTAGAACCACAATCTATTCGGAGTTGGGCCGAGCTACATCGTCAGTTCCTCAAGAAGTACTTTCCCATGACGAAGGCCATTGAGTTGCGTCAAAAGATTCAATTCTTTTCCCAACAACCTACTGAAACATTCCATGAATGTTGGGAACGTTTTAAGGAATTAATCAGAAGTTGCCCTAATCATCAAATTCCAAGGTGGCAACAAGTCCAAAGCTTTTACAATGGACTAATTCCTGAAGAAAGACGCATGGTTGATGCATCTTGTGGTGGATCTTGTGCCACAAAAGAAGCTGATGAATTGTGGGCATTGTTTGAGAGGTTGTATCAAACTTCAATACAAAGTGAGACACTGGGGCGAACCACGTTGGACTTGGCGCCTAAATCTCATATGTTGACCAAAAACGGATTGTATGAGGTCAACAACAATACCTCTGATCTATCAACCAAGGTTGATATGTTGTCCAAACAGATGAACATGTTGTTAGCTGCGACCAAGCAAGCTAAAGTTCCTGTCACCCCCATTGTGTGCTCAATTTGTGACCACCCAGGTCATATGGCTAATGAGTGCCCCACTACCTTGTCATTCTTCCTTGATGGACCTACTCGTCAAGAGCAGGTCAATGAGACTCAATCTTATCAGCGGCAGGGTAGTAACATGTACTCCAATACCTACAATCCGGAATGGAAAAATCACCCCAACTTAGGATGGGGTGGATTGAACCAAACCGGTCAGGTACACCAGCCATACAAAGCCAATCCAATGGGTGGACAACAAGTTTTTCCACAAAAATTTCCGCCAAATTTCCACCCACCACAGAATTTCCAGCAACATTCTTATTTCCAACAGAATTCTAATTTCCAGCAGAATGCTCCGTATGATCATCCATATACTGAATACCGTAACAACCAGAATTTCAATCAGAATCTAAATCAATCTCATGCCAACAATTCAAAAGATTACGATCCGGAAGAAAAGATGATGCTAAGCATGCAAGCTTTTCAACAGATGATGTTAGATCAATTTAGTCAATTGACTAATCAACCGAGCCAACGAGCGGAAGGTAGGCTTCCACCAACCCATCAACAATCCTCGGTCAAACATCATCTAGTGAGGACCATCCAACTATCAAGAATTAAAAGTCATTACGGTCTTTGAGAAGTGGGCGTGAAGTTGATAATCAAGTGGAAATGCCTACAGAAGCAAGAGAATCAGCGGAAGAGGAAGAAGGAGAAGCAGAGCAAGAAGAAGCAAGAGAAATGGAAAAAGAGAAAGAGTCAAAAGAAAGAGAAGAAGAGAAAGAGTCCGAGAAAAGAAAGGAGAAAGAGAAAAGGAAAGAGAAAGAGGAGGAGAAAAGAAGAAGGAAAAGACAAAGTAATGGAAGGCAGGCCTCCTTCACTTGGCCAACAAGGGCATGAACAAGAATTAGAAATGGAATCCGTGCCCTATGTCCCAAAGGCACCATTCCTCAATGCCTAACTCCTCCATCAAGAATGGGAAAGAGGCCAACAAAATGGAAGATATTTTGAAACATTTAAGCAAGTAAAGATAAACCTTCCATTGCTTGAAACGATCAAGCAAGTGCACAGTATGCAAAGTTTTTAGATTTATGCACTCGGAGAGAAAGGCACGTAATCATGTTTCGAGGAAAGTGTTCTTGACTAATCAATCGGTTCCATATTGCAATTGGAAACCCCACAAAACTAAAAGACCACGAGTTCCCTCTTTGCAGTGTGTCATTGGTGGGCAACCAGTTGGGGAAGCGTTATTGGATTTGGGATCTAGTGTTAATTTAATCCCATATTCATTGTACGAGAAACTTCGGATGGGTGAATTGAGACCCTAGCGGTCACCTGCAAGTGGCAGATAGATCGGAAAAGGCGGCCGAGGCGTTATTGAGGATGTCTTGGTTGGAATAGATAAGTTTGTCTTTCCAGTGGATTTTGTTGTTTTGGACATGGACACACCTGTTAAGTCACTTAATCAGGTCCCCATCATCCTTGGACGTCCGTTTCTCGCTACTGCCAACGCTTGCATTAATTGTCGAACGGGTGTCATGGACGTTTCTTTTGGAAACATGAAGGTTCGATTGAATATTTTCCATGCGATGACCCATTTCCCAAACGAGGATGAGGTCGAATGTTTTTACATCGATCAGATAGATGAAGTGGTGGATGAGGCATTACCTTCAATGCTTACCAAAGAGGAATTTGAAAATGCTTTGTTGGCCTTCTCTGAGAAAAAGGGATCTAAAAGGAGGCAGTTAGAAGAGAAAATTTGGTGTTCACCATGTCAAGATGCTAAAAGTGTGCCTGAGGTAGAATCACTACCTGTTAAAGTAAAAGGTCTTGACCCCATCAATCGAGCGACCATCAAGCGTGAAATTGAAAGCAGTTGATCCGGTATTTGATCCCGGTATTTGAGCAATGAAGAAGGTATGACACTTAAACTCAGCCTTCACAGGAGGCAACCCAGTGCGTTTTACTTATTTTTGTTTCCCTTTTGGTTTTTGGCAGTTCTAGAATTTAGTTTTTAGTTTAGTTTAGGTTGTTTTTACTTTCCAAATACATATAGCCACATTACCTTCAATCTATTTTTGGTCATGTTCTAATTTGATGCATATATTCTCTGCACCTGATCTTTGTGTAAGGTACTTTTCAACAGGTTTGGGGGTGCCTACTTATTTCAAACAATGAGGACATTGTCATTCTTAGGTTTGGGGGTATGGTTATCTATCTTGTGTTATGTATTTAAAAAAAAAATTAAAAAAAAAAAATATATATATATATAATAATAATAATAAATAAACAATTTTAACCATCATACATGATTTACTTTGCAGTAGTTTTCAAACTTTAGTTGATGATGCATGAGAATTTAATTTTGAGAATATTGATGGCATATTTTGATTACTTGTATCTAGGATAATGAAGCTTAATGTGATAATTTGTGGATGACTTTGAAATTCATGCTTAGAATTTGTGCACTTATACCAAGCTAAGATTTAGAAATCGATGAATTATTTTAAACGTTGGATCGTAGGTTCTTAGTGGAGACTAAACCTGGTGAGCTTTAGAGCTAATTTCCCGTCATTGATGAGTGAATACATAAACTCGAAGTTTTCTTTGAATACGAATTATTTTGCATAATCTCATACATTTTATTTTTGGCTTGTGACTTTGCATGAAATCAAATTCATATTATTGTGTTAGAACGTACTGTATATCTACTCAAGACAAATAGGCAAGATTACCATCTTTTAAGGATATGATTGAAGGCCATCTTTGGCTCGTTTGTAAAATGTCCCACCTCATAGAAATTTATCCTTCTAGTACCCCTTTGAGCCTATTGAAAATTTACCTTTATACATTCTTTGATAAGCCACATTAACCTTTAACCCTTTACCATTTACGAAAATTCAACTTTACCCTTCTTATTTTAGACGTTGGGGCGAGGGATGAAAATGCGTGAAAAGAGAGTAAGTGGAGGGACAGAGTTGTGGTGTTCTTGAGAGTGTATGGCAAAATATAAAAAAAGAGAAAAGAGAAATTTGACAAAGAATGAAAATGTGAGGTACAATTAAGAAAAAAATTCAAAAGAAGAAGAAAGAGTGAGAAAAGAAAAATATTGAAAAAAAAAAAAAAATGGTGAGAAATTAGAAAATAAAAAGAAGAGCAATAGAAAGAAAAAGTTAGTACCTTTTCTGATTTCTCAGAAATTTTGAATCTAAATTCCCTTTCTTTCTTACCCTTTCACGAGCCCCATTACAACCCTACAAAAGACCTTCATGATCGATCTTGCATTAGTAACTGCCTTGTGGAGAGTAAATATGTGATACCTATGACACTTGATATGACATGCTTAGGATATTCAAGTATCTGTTCTTATGAGATCTCTTTTTTTGTTCATTGATTACATCGTGTTTCATTTATCATGTGAGACCTTTTTATTTCTTTTGTATTGATCTCTCACATGTGAAAACTTACCCATCATCGGAGTGATTTTATTTCGGGAGTATACCTAAAGTGAGGATTGAGTTGAGACATGAGATCCGATGATTTTCCGTTTGGACTAGTTCTAAGATGGATGAATCTTGGTTTTGGTATGCACACACTTCACGTTTAAGCATGAATGAATGAGTTATCTAACAATTTGAGCATTAGATTAATTTGAATGGATACTAGCATGATTGACATGACATTGGTATTTAAGATTGATGATTCACATGTTGAACCAATTAATGATGTTTTTGTTTTTGAATGGTATATATGTTATAAAAAATCATGTTTTGAAAACTCAATTTTGCCGATGGTTTGAAATTTTTCTTGCAATTTGGAAGTTTGTGGGTAACTTCACTGTAAACCTTCAGGAGACACAACTCCTCCACTAGGGATCACCTAGGGGTTTAAAGGCTTGTTGCACATGCTAAGTGCAATCGTGTTCCCTACGAAAGTGGCATTTAAATTTTAGGATGTTAGTTTTATTTTTATATTTATCATTCTCTTTGCTCGAGGACTAGCAAAGTGTAGGTTTGGGGGTGTGATCGGTGCTGAAATATGACTATATTTCACACTTTAAATCCTACATTTAGCTGTTCAATGAAAGCATCTGATGGTTGTTGTGAGGTTTTGATGTTTACAGGTGTTTCTGACAGTTAGATCGTTCAAGTGCATAAAAGAAGGAAATTACAGGCTAAAAAAGAGATATGGACAAAAAGGTCCAAAGAAGCATTGAGAGCCATAAAGAGAATCAACCCCCATCAAGAAAGGGAAGAATTTGCATTGAAGAGTCAATCGATTGAGGCATTATGGTCAATCGATTGACAGATGGAGAAAAACTCAACCCTAGAAAGTCAATCGATTGAGACATGAAATTCAATCGATTGAGACATGAAGGCAGAAGTGCCCTAAGGGGATTCGAACTCAAAGTCAATCGATTGAGACATGAAACTCAATCGATTGAGGCAATTAGGGTTAGTTTCAATCGGATATTATAAATAAGAGGCCTACGGCTTTGTAAAGGAGGAGGAGAGTTGTTTTTTTTGAGAGAGATTATTTTGAATAGAGAGTCTTTATTTTTGAGAAAAATTTGTGTAATAATTAGAGACTTTTGTAAGAGGGTTTTCTTAGAGTAATAAAATTGTGTTGAGATTTCCTGAGAAGATATATTTCTTTTACACCTTCTTTGCTCTTTACTTTGGGAATGGTTTTGAATACAATTGAAGATCTTGCACCAAGGATGAGAGGCTAAAGGTCAGAGATCAAGGAGGATGCGATCCCCAGATAAGTACCTATATTTTATGTTTAATACCATAGTTTGATAATTTCATCATCAAATCGTTTTTCTCAAAGTGTAGTGATCATGTTTTTAGTGTTTTGATCTAAAATACCATGAGATACGCTATGCTTTTCACATGATTCATACCGCGATTAGGCTGAGTCATTATTTTTAGATAGGGTATGCCGGGTTAATGATCACGCTTAATTACTAGTCATGTTTCTCTTAGAATGATGGTATGTTTGCTGTTAATAAAATTGTGGGTTTAAAAATAGAAAAGGGTATAAATCTGGGGTAGCAAATTCCTTGATCTTGTTTTTAAAATTTGTTCTTAGATTTCTCATTACATAATTTTTAGATTAATTTAGTTTCTTTCTTGCAATTAGAAAAGTGTTAATTTTTGGTAAAAATTAAATCTGCCCCTTGGTACTTCCTCGGGGATATTTTCTACATCTCTAGGAAGAATTGAATAAAATTTCAGATTTCCCTGTGGGTTCGACACCCTTGTTCTTGCCTTACTAGAACAGATCTTGTACACTTGCAAGGGTTAATTTAAAATTGATCCTCGCGCAGTTTAAATGAACATCCAATCTCACGACCCATTCAGCCTATCTAGCGAGCAACTATTTTTAAAGCGCACCGAGCCTCGCAATATTTAAAATCCAACCTCGCGCTACTTTTCTTTACTGCTTTCTCTTTCCTCCCCTGCCAGCGAAACCCTAGCTCCCACTCCTGTCAATCTCTCTCCTCCAGCATCCTGTCTACAGTTCATCGTTCACCTTGAAATTCTAGATTTCTGTTCTTAAAGCTTCCATCAACAGTTGCCCCCTGCTAGGAGCTCCTGCGGTCTACCGTGCATCAAATTGAACAGAACCCTAACTTTTAGGGTAAGACTCAGCTCTTAATTTTTTCTTTCAAAATTTTAACTACACACTCACCAAGGAGAATCTTAATGGCTCCTAAAAGTGCACCTGTGAAGAGAGCCAGGGATCGTGGGCTAAGTCCTCTACGGCACAACAAAAAGGGAAGGAGGTGGTTCCTGAGGTGGCTGAACAAACACCTGATTACTCTACACCCTCTGAGCTCCTCATTTCCATTCCCTTAGAGCCTGAAGCCATTTTTGATATATCTTTCTTTGAATCTGAGCCGTTGTCAGCACCTATCATTGAGTTCTTGCGCAAGGCTGGTTTGTTCCCCTTGATGCAAATGATTCCTGCACTAGCCTACCCTAGGTTAGTGCAACTCTTTTACCAGCACCTTAGGGTCAGACCAGACACACATGGGCAGCCAGGCCCCCTTGTGTTAGTTGACAATTTTGAGATGCTACTCAGCCCAGCGTTGATTGCTGAAGTCATGGGCATCCCTGCCATTTTTGATCCCAACTGTGGTTATGGTTCCCCTGTGAGTGCCCCCATTGATACCATTGCACAGGCCCTTACCAGAGGTTTGAAGGCCACAGGGGACTCCATCAGAAGAAGAGATTTGGATCCCAAATTATTATTCATTGATCAAGTGCTGAGGAAGAATATTTATTGCTCCGGCCATCAGTAAGAGAGGAGGACACCAATTGCTGATGCTCTCTATTCCTTCTCTCTGGGCCATGGATTTAATGCTGCATGGTTGATTTTTGAGGCCATGAAGGATATGATGGTGAAGCTCGGGCTGTAAAAGAAGATCCACACTCTCCCCTATGAAAGACTCATCACCAAATTACTTCTGAGGGGAGGGTACAAGATACCAGTGGGGGAGTTATCTGCTGACCTCACTCCCACCACCTTTGCCAAAAGACAATGGGGGATCAGCAGGAGTCTGATGGATCCCCGAAGAAGAAGAAGGCTAAAGCTCAGGTTGCTTCTGAGCAAGGAGAGGGAACCGCTGTGGCAAAGGCCACCCCTGCCCCCAAAAAGAGGGCTAAAGCCCCTGCTCCAAAGAAGGTGGTGCAAGCTTCTATCACCTCTGCTTCTGCAGCAATACCTCCATCCACCACACTTGCTCCTCCATCAGTTTCCTTGCCTCTTCCATCTCTCCCTTTCCCTCTCTTATCTCCCTTTTCCATTCCACCTCCCCCTATGATTCGTTCTTGGGTGGAAAGTGTTGAACCCCATGACAGCACTCCCCCTTCACCCACCTTACCTCAATACCCATTGAGTCTCCAACCTCATCCAGAACTAAAACCTGACAGCCCTCCCTTGATAACCTACCTTAAAAAGAAAACCTCTCACACAACCCCTGCCTTATCTTTACCTACCTCCACCACCCCTATCATTCCCACAGACACACCACATATTGACCAACCCTTAGTCCAACCCCTCCCAACTACATCTCCACTCACAGACCTTGACTTTAACCTAGCCACTAATTCAGGGTATCTGGCTTTCAAGGCCACATTTCTTGACACCACCGATATCCCTCTACCGATTCCCACTCCTTCACCACATCTCTCTCCAGACCTTTCATCTTCTCCCCCCACTACTTTCCATCATGCCCCCACTTCCCCTTTCCAACCTGTTCCCTCCTCTTCTCATACTCCACCCCAACTAACCTTAGACACCCTTACCCATATCCTTTCCTTAATACATGACATCCAGACCCAGCTATCCACCACAACACAAACCCAAGCCCAAATGCAGACTGACATCACCAACAAACAATCCATCCTTCAAACATTGACAAACCCACCCATCTCTACACAACCTCCTACCACCCAACTGATCCAACCCCCTTCCACCTCTGACTCCACAGTGCAACCAGACCTCACCCCAATTGACTTAACTACACCCTTCACCCTCAAAGACACCATAACCCCCCACTCCTTCCCCACTCTACCTATCCTTCCCCCACTCATATTACCTCCACCCCAATTTACCAACACTTCCACCCAAACAGACCCCATTCCTTTCCCTTCCCCCTTTCCCATTCCACCCCACATATTTGTAACCCCACCACTTCCATTCCAACCCTTCACCATTCCAATTTTCCCTTACCCAGAACCATCCACCTCCACTGAGCATCCTTCATTTAATTTTCCACCCATGCCTTCCATTCCACCTCTTATCCTACCCCCTCCTCAATTCACTGACCACTCAACACAGACTGCCCCAGCAACTTTTACCCCTCCTCTAGACTTCATCACTACAACCCCCACTTTACCCCCTCAGGATCAATCACCTTCTACTTCTTCCACTCCATTTCTACCAATCTTACCCAGACACTCCTATTACACCCCTCCCTAATTCCCCCTCCTCTATGCCATGAGGGACAATGCCTATATCAAGAGGGATGTCCTGAGGGGCATGGCACAACTTTACCAATCCATTGAATCCCCTTGGCGGCAGAAGCTGAGTGACTTAAAGCTTGCTTACAGCGAGCAGCTGAGAGATATTTCCAAGGGGTGGGAGGCAATTTTGGAGACACTCAATGCACACAAGGCTGCAGCAACTTACTACAGAATGACTACAGAGATGGAAAAAGCCAATGCCGAAATGGCAAAAAAGAGAGCCAGGTTGTTAGAAAGGAAACTGAACAATGCTCAGGAGATCAACAAACTCAGTAAGGAGCTTTCAGATACCAATCTCCTGTATGCTATCAAGAAAATTGAGATTTTAGAACAGAGGGTTGCCTTCCTACTAGCCCAACCAATTCAGGCCACCCCTCTCGCCACAGCACCCCCTGAGGCCCCATCTTCTTCCACACAACCAGGGCCATCTTCGTCCACTCCACCTGCCCCTACACCTACACAACCTGTTCCCCCACCTCCTATAGCCCCAACTCTGGTACCTCCTCCTGCTCCTACTCAAGTTCCTGTTCCTACTAAAGTCCCTACTCCAGCTCCTGCTCCTGTCTCAGTGCCTCCCCCTGTTCAATCTCCTGCCCTCAAAAGAAAAAGGACTCCTTTTAAGAAACCTTCCACCTCCAAAAGAGCCACTGCAGCCCAAAAAGGAAAATGGCCAACCCCTCCATCCCCACCTCCAAAGGTCATCAGAGCTTCTACTCAGGATGATCCTCATGGTCGCCTAGAGGAACGCAGACAGGCTGCTGCTGCCCTTGGTTTGGATCCCACTGAGCTTTTTCCTTCTGACTCCGACTCTGATTCTGCACCACCTATGTATCCTAGTGCCAAGACTCCTGTTGCTGCTCCTTCATCAAGCCCTGTTGAATAAACCTATCCTCAGAGAAGGAAAGTTACAGCTAAAAGATCTTCTCACACTACTGCCTCTCTAAAAATTGGAAAGGAAACATCTGCCCAATCTGAGGAGGCACCACCAATGAGCCAGCCAGAGAAGGGGAAGAGCCCTGTCATTCCTGCAGCAAAGGCACAAGCAAAGTCTTCTGTGGCTCCTCCTAAGCTTGACAAAGGGAAAAGTCCTCCCCTGCCTTAGGTGAAAGAAAAAGATAAATCCCCTGTTGTCCCTCCTGAGCCGAGCCTGACAATCCCTCTCATTCCCCTCATTCCCCCTCGGCCAGGAAAGGCCCAAAAGGGAAGAGTCCCAAAGGTAAAAGTCCTATCAAATCCCCTGAGCCAACCACAGATAAATCTTCAGTGACCCCTCCTCCACCAAAGACCAGAAAAATGAGGGTCAGGGCACCAACCATACCCAAAACTGCGGCCCAAAGAAAGGAAGAGAGGGAACGAAAGAAAAAAGAGGAAGAGGCTTACCTTCAAGTGCATGCCAAGAAGATGGGTTGGGACAAGTTTTGAGCCAGATTCTGATTAGATTGTACCTAGGATTTTTTCTATTTCTACACTCTTTTGCTTCTGTTTTCTTGTAGTTTGTACATTTCACATTTTTAATAGATTTTCTTCTTCTGTCATTACTATTTTGCTTTGTCTGTTGTGTGTTTTATTCCATGTTCTTTTCTTTTCTTTTTACCATCAATAAATCTGCTGCACATACACCTTTGAACTAGTGAGGACACTGCTCCTCATAGGTTTGGGGGTGTGGCAGGTAGACTCTGCCAATGGAATAGTTAACCTAAGTGCAGTAGAGTCATGTGAGTAATATGGAAATGGATCTATGATCACTTAAGAATCATGAAAAATAAGAAATTTAAAATTTTTGCAAACTTTAGACATTATAAACTTTTAATTTTTCATATTTCCATGATGAGATCACCAAGGAAACTCACTTGTATCAGCACTAAGTGAATAATTAGAGAGAGAAAAAGGTGAGGACATACTTAAAAGTTCAAAGGAAGACCATAACCAGTGAGAATTGGGCCTATAAAATTTTTTTCCATCCTTTGAGGAGTAACTAAGGCAATTTCTTCTAGTTCTAAGGGTAATTTGGTGAAGTTAGGTAACTCCAAGTTGAAACAACTGACAGCACTCATGAGACTTAGGAAAGGATCAAGGCCTTCTCTTGGATAGTTTGAGCTTAAAAAGACCAACCCTAAAGCAACTACCCTTGTCCATACCCCCTTTGAGCTTTAAATCTTAAATTTCTTCAAAATACACTTGAGTACTTGTACATGAACCCATGAACCTGATTCAGTCTACCCTCACTCTGAGAATTCAGAAGGTAAAGGAGAAAGAGTTGAAGATGGACTAGCTATGGTCAACATTAGGTGAATGGAGAAGAAGTATCTCAAAATTCTGGCAGTATGGTAACTGAGAACATGGTGGCATTTCAGAAAAGCAAAAACAAAAATAAAAAGAAGAAAATTCCATAAAAAAGAAACAAAAATAATAATGAAGAGGAGTATGAGAGGAGTCAAGAGGAACTTTCTTTTGGAAAATCGAAATCAAGAAGAGAAACTGATCACTTCAAATCTGAAAATCTCAAGGAAGAAGAAAGGAGCTGAATTCAAGAAGGTGAAGTCATGAATCACCTCTTTCACCTACTGATTTCTCAATTTTGAACCCCTTTTCAACCTTCCATTCTTTTTAACCCACTCCATAAGCCACATTCCAACCCAGTTAAAAGCCCTTGTGATCCAAAGTTGAGTGAGCTGTCATGTGGAGATAAAGAGTTATCCAATCTATGGTGAGGATCTGTCAATGATGTCAGTACTTAAGAACTCTGCCTATGCTCATGCTTACAGACCCATTTGCGGGATGTTACTGCTCTTGAGCTTGAGAGAAAATGAACCCCTCAGCAAGACCCTTATGAGAGTATGCCCTGGAAAGTTTTTGGGTCTGATCTTGAATGCATTATGTATGACCTATAACCTAATTTTTGATCTGATGATGAGCTCAGTGCTGGCACACACTTGTGCAATTTTCTGTGGTTATAAATTGATTGGAAATGTTGTGCATTCATGAGAAGTTTATGCTATTTAAATTACTGTGCAACCAATGGATTAAATTTCTTTTATGATTACTGATTCAAGAGTAAACTAAGTCTGCTCCTTGACTGCTCACTTGATGATATTGCACTTTTGTTAACTGTTTCATTGAGAGGTTTGTGGGTGTCTTCACAGAAAACCCTCAAGAGACTTCACTCCTCCACTAGGGATCACCAAGGGGTTTAAAAGGCTTGGTACATATGCTAAATATATCCGTGTCCCCTACGAAAGTGGCATTTAATTTTTGTAGTAGATTTAATGTAGCTTTGCTAAGGGACTGGCAAAGATTAGGTTTGAGGGTGTGTTAAGACCTGAAAAGTACCACTTTTCACCCCTTAACTTAACCTTTGATTAGACCCTTAGCCATCTAATAAGTTCTTGTTAGGTGTTTTATGTAGGTAATAATCAACAGTGAAATAAGGCCAGGAATCTTGCTAAGGAGCCTGTTTTGGCACCAGAAGTCCCTCAGAAGGATGGACCCTGAATCCAGACCTGAAATGAGCCTCGCGCAACTGACCCAAGCTTTAGAGGATTCAGGAGAAATATGCCTCGCGCAGTCCAACTGAGCTTCCCAAGACTTTACAACAACCTCTCGTGCAGTTGAGTGACTGAAGAGCTTTAGAAGCACAAACTCGCATAGCTCTCGCGAAGCTCAAGAGTAGAACACATTGCGTAGTCTCGCACAGTTCAAAGCAGACCTCTCTCAACCTCGCACAGTTCGCTCAGAACGGCTGAGGAGAGAGAGCTTCAGAAGACTCTTCGTGCAGTTGTCGCGCAATGGCTGTAGGATGCAAATATCAGAAGAGAAGTGCTCGCACAGTTCTCGCACTATTCAAATCCATCCTCGCGAAGATCAACCCAGCAAATGCGCAGCTACCTCGCGACTGCTTGAACTCCAACCGCGACATCTGAGGCTTTGATGTCTACTCAACCTCGCGAAGCCCAATCCAGTGAGAGCGCAATTCTCTACCACGCGACTGCCTGAAGAGCAAACCAAGGCAACCTCACGACGGTTGAAGCTTCAATGTCGAACCATCCTCGCAAAGAGCAAGAGCTACCACGCGACAAGTCTGGGAAACAATAGCTACCTAGCGAAGCTCTGAACTCTAACTTCCATCGCTTCAGTAGAGGACTTTCTAAGAATTTCTAGCGATTAGGGCACACATTCCCATGCTTAAATCTCCGTGCACGTGCCTCGAGGCATCCAAGGATTACTATTAGGCCACGTGGCATTGTTAAAATTAGGGTTTCCTAACCCTAATGTGCCACCACACTACTACTATATAAACCCATACTTAGCGAATTTTAGAATATCTCGGAACAGATCTGGGAACACATCTCATCTCTTGGAGATTTGATCTGAGATCATTTTTTCTTTTCTTTTGTAGCTGTAAGTAGTTTTTTCTTTTTCTTTTTTCTTCTCTCCATAGTTTAGCACTTGCTGGCTATGTCTTTGTATGCATTTTGAACTAGTTTAATGGAAGTTTGTAATAAGATTTTTACATTATGGGATTTGTGTTTGATTGTGATCTGCTCTGTGCAAGGCTGCTGCCTTGTGATCCGCCATTGCTTTGGCTGTGATTCAAAGCAATGGAGGACTGATTCTAAGGGCCACTCAGATCCAAGTGACCTGTGTGTCTGGGCTATCATGGTCCTATACAGCCTTAGCCCCACCACAGGACCCACTAGATCTGAAATCCCCATGGGAGCTTGAGCTGGTAGCCTTGTGACCATGGTGGTGGCAGCGACATTCTTATTTTGTCTTGGGTTTCGTGAGGAGGATAGCCTCTGGGATAGTCTGTGACCATTCAAGTGGACAGATTATAACCTTAGGGTGATTGTAATCCACCGATCCAAGATGGATTTTTCTTCTCTGCACCTGAGCTTGTATTAGCCTGGTGGGAGATTGTACAGAGGCAGACTCCCCTATAGTTGTATAGATCCGCTATTAAATGTTAGATCTGACATGATTATAGAGATTGTAGGCTTGTGACTGGACCATTGTAGCCCCACTCAAGCAATGGACAACTAGATCGAAGGATGTACTCAATCTCTTGCTAGTTCTATGTGTCTGGGCTATTATGGTCCTATACAGCCTTAGCCCCACACATAGAGCATTAGAGGTTGAGGTTCCCTATGGATTCTTGAGCTGGTAGCCTGGATGAAATAATGCCTACAATGATTAACTTGTTTTGACCCATCTCTGGATTGTGGTTCCCCTATGGGATAGTCTGTGACCATTTAAGTGGATAGGTTATAACCTTAAGGGATCGGATCATGGCACAGGGATGAGTTGGTTTCTTTCTCCTCTTTGGTGATAATGTAGCCATTGGATAGGATTTCTATAACATCAGATCTGAATTTGAGTTACAAAACTCCTCTGATCTAGGCTCAATAACATACTTCTCACCCTTTTATATTTATTTTCCACACTCCATCCATCCTCTCAACCCTTTCTGTAGTTTAGACATTAGGCTACCTTAGGATCTGTAAACTAAGTGACCTTAAACTCCCTTCCCTTAAGGATTGCCAGATCTGTAGTCAGATCTGGAGGGACTACTAGAGATGGCTCCCTTGGAGCTGTAGATCATCTTTCCCTGTGGGACAAACTCTTACTTATCAAAACTTGCCATAATGGACCTTGTATCTTGTAGGTCTAGGACTTCTCAGTTGTGCTAATTTCATCCCCTGTTTTATTTTGATTTTAAATTTCTTTTACCACAAACAAATAAAGAAAGCATAGTTGGGACAGCAACACTCCTCCACTAAGGATCACCTAGGGGTTTAAAAGGCTTGATGCATATGCTAAATGCTTTTGTGCTCCCTACAAAAGTGGAATTTTTTATTTTCAATAATTGTTTTTAATTTCTCCTTTGCTCAGGGACTAGCAAAGCTTAGGTTTGGGGGTGTGTTGAGCAGTGAAAAATACTATTTTTCACCTCCTAACCTGACCTTAAATGGACCCTTGAGTTGACTAATAATGTGTTTTGAGTATGTTTTATAGATATGCAATAAATTGCAGTCTTAGTGCAGACATCCATCTAAAAATGCCAAAGAAGAGATTTGCTGCCTCATCATGGGATCATGCAGCCCAAAAAGCCAGCTAATCAAAGAGTTCACAGATCCTCATAGCTACATGGCAATGACATGTGTCTACATGGGCACACATGGGAGCAAGACCAGCTACATTCAATGAAGGTTGAACCCCTCAAGAGGTGCTGAGTGTTGGAAAAATGAAGAACAACAACCCAGAATTGTGAGCTAGCTGTGGAACCAAAAGGAGAGGACCTGTCGAGAGGTTAATTCAACCTGTCAAGAGGTCCTGATGAGAGAAGTCAAGCTATCGAGAGGTTAGGGTGTTTAAAAGTCAAGCTGTCGAGAGGTTCCATCAACCTATCGAGAGGATCTGAGGGAGTACTTGAACCTGTCGAGGAGTTAAAGCTGAAGAAGTTATGCTATCGAGAGGTTCTGAAATTGTTTTATAAACTGTCGAGAGGTATTGGGGTGGAAAAGTAAAGAGATCGGGAGGTTGAGTCAACCTGTTGAATGATTTAAGCTGCAACAGAGCATCCTGTCGAAGACTTACCTAGAGATACAAGGGAGCTCGGAGGTTCCACCTACTTGTCGAGAGTTTTCCCTGAACCTATCGAGCAGTGCAACTCATCCTGTGGAAGCCTTACCTGAAGCTGCATTCATTCTCGTGAAGTTGAGGCAACCTGTCGAGGATAACTTACAACCTGTTGAATAACAGAATGTACATTTCGAGCGGATGCCTAGAGCTTTATAAGAAGTTGACAGGATGTTTTATAACCTGTCGAGAGGATAAAAGGAACTCGGACAGAAGTTGAGAATTTATGTCAACCTGTCGAGAACTGCTATCATCTTGTCGAGAAGTCACAGATCCTGTCGAAAGCCTACTGCAACCTATTGAAATGAACACCAAATGGACTCAGAACCTGTCGAAAGGTCCCCTGAACCTCTCAACACATGAATTAGGAACTTCTCAGTTCCATCCACTGTAGTTGCTCACTACAGTGCTCTGTGCACGCGTTCTAAGGCATGTTAACAACCCTTGGGAGAATTGTTGGAACATAAATGGGCACGAATGGGAACCCTCTAACCTCATCACATGTACTTACCAGTTTAAACCAATTAGGGGAGAGCTTTTAGAAGAGAAATCAGTCACATCAGCAACTGAGAATAACTGAATTAATCCCTTGAGCTCTGATTGGCTGAAACAGATTTGAGGACAGAAGAGAAGGGTATAAATACAAGAGAAATTACACAAATGAAGCATCCATAAATTGAGAGAACCAGAGCCAAATTCGAATTGCTTCCCTCCAAAAATTCCTTCCTTTTTTCTTCTTCTCCATTCACTCTTTAGACTAACCATGGTTGGGTAAACCCCTTTAGTTGCTAAGGTGGGTTGAGAGCTATAAATTGAGAGGTTCAAGGCTTTGTATATGGATTGGATATTACACAGATTGCAGATCTGAGCACATTTTATTATAAGTTTGTATTGAATCAGTATCTTATGGATTATAATGTTGATGTTGATCTATAGATCTCTTGTTTGCATTTGATTTCCCTAGATTAAATCTCCCTGTGGATGCTTGAGCTTGTAGCCTTACATCCACAACATCTACAATAGTTTACTTGTTCTAATTAAGGTCCTTGAATTAGAGGAATCTCTGGGATGATCTGTGACCATTCAAGTGGATAGATCATAGCCTTAGGATTACTCCAATTCTTTGGTCTAGATTAGATTCTTATACCTTACATCTGAGCTTGTAACCAGATGAAGGATTATTGTAAATCAGTTCTATGCACTGCCTTTGAACCAATTGATTTTCAGTAAAGACCAAAATCCCTAGCTGCTACTCTCCACCTTTTGATTTTAATCATTTTCTTCATTTCCTTAAATTTGAGTTTTAATCAGTTTTGAATCATTTGCATTTGATTTCTATAGTTTTTAGTAAAGTGACAACCCTTGAAACCTCTCCTCTTTCCTTTCCTTGCATTAGTTTAGGATAGAGTGCCAGATCTTGTAGAGATCTGGAGATTTACCCTATTTTTAAAGCACATTTCCCTGTGGACATACCCTGACTTACCCCTTAGAGCTTGCTGTAACAGCCCTGATTCTTGCAAGACTGGTTGCTTACCTTCATCCAATTTTGCTCTACTTTGTCCTTTTAATTTACTATTTTAACCCTTTAATAATTGTAAGGTAAGCAATTACACCATCACTGCATGACCACTCCTTGGCCATTTGCTACCTGGGACCTTGACGTCATCGGAATGATTAATTTGAAAGCATCAAACAGACATCGATCCATCTTCGTTGCCATTGAGTACTTCCCCAAGTGGGTAGAAGTAATATCATATGCCAACATCACGGCTAGTCACGTCGAGAAGTTTCTCAAAAATAATATTGTGTGCCGATTTGGAGTACCTGAGGATATCACCATGGATAATGGCATAAACTTTGCGAATAAGTGCATCCGAGCTTTCTGCGAGCAATACAAGATCAAGAACCATCGCTCGTCCCCTTATCGACCTCAAACTAATGGAGCCGTGGAAGCTGCGAGCAAGACGGTCGTCTGCATCCTCGAAAAGATGGTCGTCACTTACCAAGATTGGAGCAAAATGCTGCCATTTTCTTTGTGGGCCTATAGAACGTCGATCCATACCTCTACAGGGGTAACACTATTCTCCCTCATGTATGGAACCGAGGCCGTCCTACCAGTAGAGATTGAAGTACCCTTGCTTTGAATCCTCATGGAATCAGGCTTACCCAAAACAGAGAGAGAGATCCCGCTTTGAACAATTGAATCTACTGGACGAGAAAAGACTCCTAGCCTTGTGTCATACTCAAGTTTACCAGGGGCAAATCACACGTGTTTACAATAAACGTGTCCGCGGTCGAGATCTAAAGGTAGGAGACACTGTACTGAAGAAGATCTTCCCATCCCTCCACACCGATCAAAGAGGGAAGTTCAAGCCGAACTGGGAGGGACGCTATGTCGTTCGAGAAGTGCTATCGGGATACGCCATCCGCCTCGCCACCACCATGGACGGAGATCATCTTCCTGAGCCCATCAATGCTGGATACGTCCGACGATTCTACTCTTAGTCTATAGCGATAAGGTAAGTATTGGTGAAACAGATACGTGACTGCTCAAGAACCACCCAAAGACACCATCATTCTGAGCACAGTAGCCAAAAAGCATCCCTAAAAATGATGATATCATTTGCTACCCTATTTGAGCTTGAGACTTTCTTTCAATAAACCCCTTCCCTGAAAAAGAAAAAGTGTGTACATATAAAAGGAAAAAAGAGATGAAGTAGACGCGCTATAAAAAAAAAAATCGAAAAAGCAAAACCTCAAAAAAGAGATTGCTTGAAATAAAACAAAGAAAAAAGAAAAAATATATAGAAGAATTATAGGGCATGTACAGTAAAATCCCCCAAGGAAGAAAGTATGTTGTGAAAAATTGGAACCGTATCAAGGAAACCTTCTTAGCCCAACATACCTTCAAATCCT
Source organism: Chloranthus sessilifolius (assembly GCA_021018995.1). Lineage (NCBI taxonomy): Eukaryota > Viridiplantae > Streptophyta > Magnoliopsida > Chloranthales > Chloranthaceae > Chloranthus > Chloranthus sessilifolius. The sequence goes on from CM037585.1 coordinate 99,289,414, forward strand.
AACCTAACCCATGACCAAGTTTGAAGAAAGCCCTCTTTGTAGGTTCATGAGCAATCATAGTATCTGTTAAGTCAACATTAGCCGAGTTGTGAGACGACACTAGAACCCCATCTGGCCGGCTATGATGGAATCGATGTCTATGTCGTGGCTTTTGAAAAAAGAAATAAAAAGAAAAAATAAAATATATACAAGCTCAAAGCAAGATGGACGTGATGAAAACCTGAAAGGGCGCTACAGGTAAAAATAGCGAGTTTGTGCAGACCAGGTAAAAATTTGAAAGGGCGCCTGGGGTAAGAGAGCTAAACCCATGAACGTGGTGAAAACCCGAAAGAGCACCATAGGTAAAAAGAGGGCGCAAACGGGCACGACGAACCCACCCTGAGCATTGTGAGTAAAAGGATTGAAGGATTAAAAAGAAAAGTGGAAAAAAAAGGTTTGATTGATAAGATTGATGTTGGAGGAGCCCTCTTGGTTACTCTCCTTGATCCCCTTTTTTCGACTGGGCCACTCATGCTAGTTCAAATTGGGCCCCGACCAGAATTGTCTCAGTGAAACTGCTTTGTCAAATGCATGACTCAAGGTAAGGAGAAAGGTTTGACTTAGTCCAAGGGGATTGACATTCTAGTCTTGGTAAAGCTGCTGATACTCACCCAGATCCGACCACTTAAAAGGGGTTCGGCCATGCTCAAAAGGGGACCCGAGATCTCACCCTGTGATTGAGGCATCAAACCAAACAAAAATAGAATAAAGGGCGGGGTGGATAGCCCCTTTTGCCAAAGATAATAATTTCTCTTCTCCACTTCCATGCCCAGGCTGTGCACATTCCAAAAGGGACCCATTAATCAAAGAGAACAATTAAAAAAGAGAAGCCTTTGAAAATATAATAGATTTTCCTTTTCCATTTACAACTGCACCGTTTACACCACATCCCAAAAAAAATAATCGGTGTGATGTCTAGCTTTCTTTCTTTCTTTCTTTTTTACAAAAGTAGAAAAAACAAAAATATAAAGAAAATATGTATTCCAAAAAGTATGTATCTGTAAGGGGTTTTCTTACGCCCCTCTTCTGTGTATCTGATCTGTTCAAAAAGATATATGTGTAGGAGGGAATCAACGGCCCAACTCGTGCTTCAAGGCACTAATCTCAGCGAGAAAACCATCCCCCCGGACATTCCGCTCGGTCAACCAATGACCATGCAAGCTCTTGTACCTCTTCTGAGAACCATCAGTAGCCCCATGAGCAACATTCAAGGATCCTTCCAGACAGAGGACCTCGCTCTCAGCTACGCCAGCTCTGGTCTCTGCTACCTCTGCTCTAACCTTTTCTTGTGCTAAAAGTTCTTGCAAGACCCTCTTCTCATCAACCAATAGCTCAATGCGAGCTCGAAGCACCGTCTCCTTCTTCGGCCAGGGGCCTCCTAGATAAATTCTCTCTGTTTGATCCAGATGATCAGCAGCAGGCTGCTCAACAAATAGCTAAGCCTCGTACTTAGGGGAAGACTAAATTGAATCTCCCTACTCCATATCACACATCAGCATCGATTGATGCATCTCCCAAAGAGTAGCAATCCGATCCACGTCCCCAGAGGACCCCCTAGAAAAGATCAAGTCACATAGAGGGGATTTTGCCTCGCAAGGCACTACTGAGAGCAGCTGAATTGATGCAACACCCAAAATGGGAAGTAGAAAGTGCTGCCAGTCAATCCTAAGAGGGTGATGCCCTCATGGTCTCTGGAACAAACTACTGGGAAGGTCCGATCCAACCACGGAAGTCTCCATATCATCTCTGCATCGGTCAGCCAAAGCTTCAAAGTTGGCAAATTGCCCTGCGAAAGCAAGTGACACCTACCCAAAAAGCATCAAGCCGCCTCACCTCGAGCGATGTAAAAGCGCGACATGGGTCCCAAGATAGCGAGATGCTCACCCAGCCAGACCTGAAGCAGCAAAGGATATCCCTTGAGGCTCTCCACCTTGCCCAAAGTAAATGCATCAAGGCATCAATATAGTTCAGCAAGGACCAAGTGCATCACTGATTGGCCCTCTACCAACTCGATCAAAATGTCGCAGAGAGCAAGAGAGAAGCTCTGTCCCCCAGTTAAGAAAAGGACTTCTGAAATTAGACTGAGAGTAAAGGCTTTCGCATTGAAGATATTCCTAACCGAAAAATTTTGAAGACTTTTGCCACCGAAAAGTTCTTTGAAGAATTTGATCGAACACCTTGTGGGCCCCCCAATGAAACTTTTCTCGTACTCAAATTTCTTCAAACCGAGGGCAAGGTGAACGGATTTAGAGTAACTTGACTTCAACGTGACTCTTGTGAGGCCTCTGTGGAGCTTCAAGCCAGACAAATTGGATAACTCCTCAAGAGCGAGAGTTAGCTCCCACTTCCCAAAACGGAACACATGGGCCTTTGCATCCCAAAACGAAGTGGCCGCATGCAATAGGTTCCACTGTGGAGGAACCTCGAGAAAGAAGGGAAGGCATGATAATCCAAGCCACTCCAGTTCAACAAGCTCGCTCTCATTCAAGCTTCCAAGCCAACTTTTTAGAAAATTGTGCTCCAAGCCCAAAGAAAGGGATAAATTGCTTCCAAGCCCTCCATGTAAGGGAGGATTGGAAAGCAGGTCCATAGAGGTACAAAGATCTTTCAAAAATATAAAATTCAATGTATATCAATGGACCCACCCTTGGAAAATAAGAAGAAAAATAAGCTGAAAAGGCCAAGTCAAAAAGAAAAGAAAGCAAAAATGGACTGTCTCGGGCATATAAGGGCTCACTGCTCCCCAGGCTAAAACTGGCGCAACTATTAGTTGCGCTAGTGCAAATTTTCCTAGAACAAGCCTGGTGCAACTAATAGTTACTCTAGTACAAATCCCCCCTTTTTTATGCTTTTTGAGCTTTTGAGTGAATTTTTTTTGTGGGCCCTTACTGGCCCCCCTTAGCTAGATGGATTGATTCACCTGCTTTATACTATGAATACATTAAAGCATGAAAATTAAAAGGGCACCTAACATTGAAATAATTTAACTTTTTGTGCATGAGAAACCCGCACCAAGGCATGCGACCTTGAGGGCCACTTTTATAGGCAATCGTCAAAACCATCCTGCAAGCAGTCGAATATATGCGAGGGAGAGACAACATGCAATCAAAGGAATAGCGCTAAATATTTCCAAGTAAAAAAATCATCCAAAAAATGCCACAATTATCCATCATAATTTGTTTAAAAATCCCAAGTCATCATCCCCAAAGTGCTAAATGTTTAAATGCAGCAACTAAGGCCTAATCCTTGTTGGCGCCATTCGACTTCTTCCGCCGACGCGAGGAGCTATGGAAGGTTCGAATATCTCCTACCCACGACCACGCCTGCGAAAGCCAACTGAGCAAAGAGCGCAACTCCTCAGCACGTGTACTGAGCAATAAAATACTCACCCCCTCCACATCCCAGAGCTCAGCAAGGTTGCGATAATACGCAGCATGTTCCATGGCTGAGTCAAAGTTCTACATTCGAAAGGAAAGGATGTCAGTTGTAGGGATTGGTGACAAACACATGCATTTATCAAAGGAGACAAGACAAAGGAGAAATGATCGTGAGAAGGCTTACCCTTGGAACCACCTCTGGAGGGGGGACTCGGGCCACTTCAGCTGAGATGTGTGCCTGCTTATCCATGTTCGTGCATAGACCTGAGAGAAAGCTATCGTTGAGGCATCTGAAGGTCCCATAGACCACAGGTGGGACACCACAAAGGGTACCTAAATGAGAAGTACCCGACGGACCAGCACCTGGAGAACCCTCACTTGAGGGACCCACACCTGAAGAACCCTCACCTGAGGGACCCGCACCGGAAGGGCCAGCACCTGAGGGACATGCCCCTGAAGCATCCGCAGTACCCGCCGCTGCCTCGCCTTCATCATCTGAGTCGTCTCCCTGCATAAACTGTGAACAATAAAAGATATTCGCTCAGTAGGAACCAAGGTTGAATTGAAACCAAAAGGGAACTAATCTGAAAGAGAAGGGGGAATTACCTGAGATCGCGAGCCGTCGAAAGCAAGGAAGTTGACGCTAGGGACAAAACACGGCAAAAGGAACCAATACGGTAGAGACTCATACCATAGCTGATTGTCCTAGGGTAGGAGAAGGGCGTTAATGGGGATCCCATTATGATGGAAGGCCACTGTGAGCTCCTCAATGCTACCCGCGGGATCCAAAACATCTGTAAGAGGATCCATAGGTATGGAGGATAGCCCTGATACTGGCAAACTACCCGCTCCCCTAGATAGTAAGCCCTGGCCCATGCCCCATAAAAGAAGACAACATGATGATTGTTGAATAGGCACGATGGACCTATGGCAGCCTGGTCCTAGAAAATGGAGGTGAGGTACGGGTCATAAAGGATCTGTCCAAGTCAAGAGGCAGTCAATCAGTAAAGACATACATAATAACAAAGGAGAATTTTCGAACTGAAATAAACAGAGGTGAAAAGGGCCTTACCTGCTCGGGGTCCATCAGATAAAGTTGGGACCTCAGGCCCATCTCAAGATGATTCATGCCCACGTTGCGGCGCCAGGATTGATTCCAATTGCTAAGGAGAGGGTAGGTGTATACCTCAGAGTGGAGAAGCAGGCACATAGGCTAAAAGTGAAGGTAACCCTATGCCTGAGGAGAGCAGTGCACAAAAAAATAATAAATAAGTCAGTAGCATACAAAGACCATCCAAGTAAAATTGATGAAAGTGAAAGAGTTAGTGATTACCTCCAAAGCCGGCCAGAAACCGACAAAAGACTTGGCCTCCCCGGTAGATACTCGGGCTATGCCATACATTAGCCACGCATATCTGGCCCCGCCCCGGTCATAACTGTGGATGTCGAGCAAGTTATCCATAATGCTCAGCAGTGCCAAGCTGACTCGTCCACCGCTCGCATTCGTAAAGAGGTTCTTGTCCAGTCGGAGTAGAAGCGTGATACGGGCCAAGACAATCACCCGTGCGGGCTCAATATAAAATTCCAAATTTGGCTAGCCTAGATCGACCAACTCACCAGCCCCATAGAGCCCAGATAGCCAAGTCATCTTGACCTTGGTACCGTGCATCTGCCCACGAGGGTGATAATCCCCTATCAATCTGACAATGTCATCCCTGCTCGGCATAGCAAGATTGGCTATCGGTACGCCTCTAACCCTAATGCCGGTAATCATCACCCAATCCACGTGCGTCAGGGTCATCTCAGCATAGGCCATGTGGAAGGACATGGTCTCCGGGTGAAACCTCTCGATCAGGGCCCTCAGGTACGCAACGCCAGCCCTCATGGGGGGGCAAGATAAGAACTCCCCAAAACCTGCCTGCTCTAGCAAATACTTCACCACAGGGGGAACGTAGCGGTAGAAATCGTGAAAGTCAAGACATCTCCCGTGGAACACAATAGAGGGCAAGGCCTGCGTCAAGAGAGAGAAATGCGTCAGATCATAGAAATAAAGCAAAGCTGCACAAAAGGAAGAACTGAACCTATCTTTTACCTTGCCCGCCATGCCAAAATTAGAGATATGGATGTATTGTTGATGAAGAAGGCCAACTCAGGCAGCCTCACCTTGCATCTCGAGCCAGGGACCTGCTTTGCGCTCTATCACAAAAAATTGGGCCCCTCCTCATGGCCCTCCTCAGGCACGTACTCTTTGTCGTCGGACATTCTGGGGCAAAAACAGGCAATCACATCAGAGCAGGTCAGTGGCAAAGAACCATTTTTTTGCTACAGGCCAAGGGAAAGTAAGTATGTTCACCCGTTTTCTATTATTTTCAGAAGCAAAGATACATATACACATAAACAAAAAAATCTCTTTTTAATAGAATGAAAATACAAAAAAATCCCTTCCTTTTTGTCCTCAAAAATAATAAAAATAAAACAAATCCCCCCCTCTCTATCTTTGAAAAAAAAAAAAAAATTGCAACAAAAAAAAGTCTTTTTCATGAGCATCGAACAAGAAGATGCTAACAACTTGACCATGCCCGAAGGGAAGACTTGAGTATAGAGCATAGAACTGGAAGAGCTACTCGAACAAGAAGGCTAAGGAGCTAACGACAAAAAGAAGCTATTCTTTCTTTTGATACACCTAGTTACACCTCTTAAAGAGAGTGGAACGTTTCCCCCCTTAATCGCCCTCAGGGGGAGATGCTAGGACAAGAGCTAAACTAAAGACACATCAGGAGGAGGTGATGATCGGAGTCAAGTTCTGAAGGTTATACTTGACATAGAAGACTCCTTCCATAGACTGAACAATGTTGTGGGAACTGATGTAGCGGTATAGTCAAGTTATGAAGACTTCACTTGATTGGATCCACTCGGTGTGGAGACCAGTTACGAAGGTGCAACAGGTTTTGTCGACAAGTCAAGTGGATCAAAGTAGAGTCTTCGACGCTTGCCTACACTGCTCAAGTCGATAGATACGATGGAGCATGTCTTCACCGCTGATGCTGATAGACTACTTCTCTGTACTGATAGACTTCGATGAAATCCCAGGATTTTTCAATTGGAGGCATTACACGCCGCAAACGATCCAATTCATTTTTTCCAATTGCTCCAATTCAAAATCCAAAACCCCAAAAAAGAAGTCCATCTTTTATGTTTATAAAAACAAGAAAACAAAAAAGAGAGCCTTTTTCCTTATGCTCCTAAAATCAAAAACCAAAAAAATAAAAAAATCTTTTTAGTATGCTCCTAAAATCAAAAACCCCAAAAAAAAGAAGTCCTTTTATGTTTAGAAAAACAAAAAAGAAAAAAAAACCCCTTTCTCTTAGGCTCATAAAAAAAAAAAAAAAAACAACACAAAAATAAATAAATAAAAATGATAAATCGATTCCTAAGAGAGAACAAAAACAACAAAAACCGAAAAAATGAACCCCTTTTTCATTAGTTAATTTTCAAAAACTAAAAATCATTTTCTTTAATTAATTTTCAAAAAATAGAAACCAAAAATCCATTTTCCCTAATTAATGTTCAAAAAACCCTTGCTTTATATTAAAAAAGAAAACAAAAAAAATCCCTTCTATATGCACAAATAAAAAAAAAATAAAATAAAAAAAAAAAAAAATATATATATATATATATATATATATATATATATATATATTAGGCACTAATAAAATCCATAAAATAATAAAAATAGGGCATCATTCATGAAAAATCATCAACACATCATCAATAAACATGTGTACAATAAAAATAAACCATTATTCATCAAAGAATGCAAGATCATGATCATATTTGCAAGAAAAAAGTAAGAAAAATAAAGGAAAATGGGTTTTAAATGATTACCTTTTGAAGGAAATAGGGTCTTAGATCTAGCGCGATGCGGACGATTAATCGGCGCGAACGAATGCCGGCAATGGGGCATGCGTAGAGGCAATGTAAAGGAACCCTAGGGAGGCTCTATTTTTTGGTTTAGAGGGGGGGGAAGAGACCAATTTTTAAAACACATGATAGCTGCCCGAACTCGAGCTGCTTTAATTCAAAACCCAGCCAGGCTTGGTGCAACTATTAGTTGCGCCAGGCTATTTTGAGCCCCCTTTTGGCTTGGAACAACTAATAGTTGCGCCAGCCACTTTCGAGTCGGGTTTTGGGCCTAGTACAGGTCACCTGCATAGCCCAGTCCCTCCCTCTCCTCATTTTGTTACTCCCGACCGATGCACGTGCTCCTAAACGGTATTACGATCCTCATTTGACTTGCCCAGGAAACCATGCTAGAATAAAATGGATCGAGATCAATAGGCATCCCGATCCTACACAGAAAAACGTGAAAAAGTTTAAAAGAAATGACAAAAAATCTCACATAAAATGGTAAAAATAATTCACATAAAATGATAGTTCTAAAAAATTCAAAAAAATCACATAAAATGATAGTTCTAAAAAATTCAAAAAAATCACATAAAATGATAGCTTAAAAATCTAAAAATCCACAAAATGAAAAAGATAAAGAAAATTCCAAAAAATAATTCGCGTAAAATAATAGAATTAATAAAGTGATAAAATCACATAAAATAATAACTTAAAGTCTAAAAAATCACATAAAATAATAAAAATCACATAAAATGGTAAACACAAAACAGGTAAAAAATTTCCCACATAAAATAATAAAAACATAGGTTTTGAAAAAGATAGCACGTACTCCTAAAAAGTGTTGCGACATCTATTCGCTCTGCTCGGGTAGTCGGGCTCAATAAACTTTCGGGATTAGTGGGTTCGCCCCAAGGACCTTGGACCCTGCTTCAAGCAGGGACACTCGTGACCAGTTAAATGAGGCGGTCTATGCCTCTTATGATTGGATGCACAGCTACGCACATGCGTGTTCCAATACGGTAAAATGTCAATATTTTATCGGCTACACAACTGTGCTATATTAACGTCCTAAGTTTAAGGTTTGCTTTGGATCTTTGGATCCTACTTTAAAGTAGGAGCAACGGTGTCAATCTCGGTCAAACAGTCAATGTTTCGCTTGGATCGACTCCATTGCTAAATCTTTGCGATGAGCACTCTGTTTGTAGATTCATAGGAATATGAGTGTCTAACTTCAGATTCATCACGAGCTATTTCGGAGGTGTGGACTCTTGGTCTGCACTGTCCGGGCGTGCGCCCTACGGGGTTTGAGGTCTGGATAACTCCGTTATGAAAAAGGTCAATCGTTGGTTGAAACTAACCTGTTAAAAATGAAACTATATGTCAATTAAACTATGTATAAACATGCATATAGAAGGGCTCATTTCCCTTATTTCCACAAGCTTAAAACCTGTATTGGCATGGTATCCCTATAAAGTGTACGCCATGCATCTGGGGTATCTGTAGGATGATCGTTTGTTCTCGTAAATTATACATGGACGAGATCTAGGTTAAAACTTCCATCACCTATGTTGCTTATCACCCCTAATAGATGCATGTTTATGCATAGTTAAATGATGTGTAAGATCATTGACGGCAGAGACTAGGATTGGATGTCCCCTGTGGTGGGCACCCGATTTTGGCCAAATCTGCTTGGTGTCGTTTAAGGTTGGATACTCTAGGTCATGAGGATCCGGGGCACGTTGGGAGAGCAGCATGTACTCCCAAAAAGCATTGTGACATCTGTTCTCTCCACTTGGGTAGTCGTGCTAAATAAACTTCGGGATCAATGGGTTCGCCCAAAGACCTCGAACCCTGCTTCAAGCAGGGGCACTCGTGACCAGTCAGATGAGGCGGTCAATGCCTAATATGATTGGACACAAATTGTGAAATCTTGCGTACTTGCGTTACGCCTATCTTTGAATGTGGGTCGATCACCCTCCTTACTTATGAAGTTGTTGTATTCAGAATGAATCTTAAACATCAAACTCCTTCAAAACGTCTTGAGAAGCGACTATTTTTCTCAGCCATTGCGCATTCGTAACTCATTTTCTACCTCGGTTATGCCGAATAATGTCGCTAAGCGCTTTGGGACCGATTACCTTGAGAGACGACTATTTTTCCTGACATACAGGGCTTTCGTTTTCTCACCATATTACTCATCTGATGTTTGAAGTTTGTTCTGAATACAGCGGACCCGTCAGTAATGCCTTGGGCCTCTTCGGATGTCTCTTTTCTTTGGCATTCGATCATTAGTGATGGAATACTAAAGAGGGGGATCTGTAGACACCCAAATTTGGCCCAAGGCCCAATCGAGACACATTTCGAGAGAGGCCCATATTCGAGCTTTTGATGGCATATATGGAACCCTTAGAAACCTTTATGAACCCTCAGGAATCACCCTAGATCCCTTAGGAACCTTCCCGAACCCGTAGAAACCCATCCCGACTCTTAGAACCCATTATGGACCTAAACCTAGCTTTCTCGACTAATAGGTGAAGAGTAGTACACTGGGACTAGTTGTGACCTTCCACTATGATCAAATCTTATACCATTGAAAAGTAGAAGTCCTCAGCTTTCCAACGAGCTGAGAATCATCCCAATCGGAGCTATACACAAGAGGATATCACATTCTGAAGTGTAGGGGCATAATGGTAAAATCAACTGAACCCCCTAGGGAATTGGCGCAACTAATAGTTGCACCAGTTATAAGGTGGACACCACCCTGCGGGCAGCCAACTTTTAGGCACTGTAGCTCGACTGTATTATTGTATGTATGCTTGGCGCAACTAATAGTTGCTCTAGGCATATGAGCAGTAACCTTGGGTTTTTGCCTCAAATTTTGAGAATGGGGTTTGACTTGTTGACCATCTTAGTCTTTGAGGTATGTTTTTTTAGTTCTGTTATACCCATTTACTATTTATGTGCAACCCCTTAAGTGGTTTAAAGCTCCACCCTATCATCCACCATTGAAGCATCTTCTCACACTTTTCAAGGCTCTAAAAACCCTAGCAAACGTTAGATGGCTAGATTATCTAATTGCTAATCCAAATTAGCTATTAAACACCCTCCTAACCTCTCTCTTTCCTATAAATAAAGAGGCACCCCTCCCTTTACAAACGCTTGAAAAAATTTGTAATTAAGAGATTAAGGAATCCCTTCTCTCTCTCTCTCCTCTAGTGCACCATTCCCATACAAAATTTAGAACTTTAAAACTTCCTTTAGACCTTATCATTTCACCCAAAAGCTCTAGGTTAGGTGTGTAAACCCCCTAGCCTTCTCTCTCTACCTCTTAGCTATCAAGCCCTAGGAGTTAGAATCCCATTTCTCATCATACAAGCCTTCAAAAACTCACCGAAGCAAGCCAACGCAAGGCTCCACAGTGGTGCAACAAGGGCCTGAGAGCTCTGACTCTCCCCTCTATTCCTCTACCTTCTCGGTTCTTCCTCTCTCCTCCCATTTCTGCTGTTATGCCGCTGAATTTTCGGTAGGGAACGGAGGGGCACAAATAGGATTTTAAGACCCTTTGGGCAAGAGGAAGCCTTTTTCATTTCTTTTATATTATTTTTATTTTGGCCTTAAGTAGAGACCACATTAAGCAGGTTGATTGGGTGCCTAACACCTTCCCAATCGATAATTGAAGCCCCTACCCAAGAGCCTTTGGCGTAGACCGGATTTAGAGATTTCCATGTGTCCGCTCCCTATTGGGAGAGCGTAGAGAAATCTCTACCCTCTAGCACATTTTCCCTTTTCCCAAATAGGAAACCTTAAAGTATTATAAATATAGAGATTATGTTTAATTTATAAAATTTTTACATAACTCTTATAACCTAACAATCTTTGAGAGAAAGAGAGAAAATTCTAGAGAAGGAGAATTGGAAGATGAACCCTAGTATTTTTGGTTTGAAGGTTTAAAAGAACATGAGAGGAGCTTACGATGCAATTGGATTTCAGATTAGAGCTTCAGATTGGATCAAGAGAGAGGAGGTATGTAAATTTTACATGGATACTAGAGATATGGAGAAATCATGCTTTTTTTTTTAATGAATTAGGGTTTATTTCATTTAATGAATGTTCTTCATATTAGATTGTTAAATTTTGATACTTAATTATAGGTTTTCGATGGTACACGGGGTTTCGTGATTATTCATAAATTTTTGTGCATAATCCAGAATATGTTTTGAATCTAGAATCTGTCTAGAATCCAGAATCTATTTAGAATCCAAAATTTGTCCAGAAACCAGAATTTGTTTTGAATCCATAATCTGTTTAGAATTCTAGAATCCATAAACTGTTTAGAATCCAAAATCTGTCCATAATTCAGAATCTGTTCGAAATTTCAGAATTTGTCCAAGATGCTAGCAATAAATTTCTATTCATATATTTCCTATATTTAACCATCATGCATAAATGTTTATTTATGATCATCCTTATTTTTATTGCTTAGAATCTATGCAACCTAGGATGTTTGATTTACACAATATGAAATAAGTAGGAATCGATAGAGATTACATGTTTATGATATGTTAAACCTAAACAAGTGAAAGAGCTATTGCATGATTGATTGATTTCTAATGTTTTTTCTATGCATGTACATTTGTGGCATCCATAAAAGTGAAAGACACATTTACGACATGACACATAAAAGAAAAATATTTCTATGATTAAGATAGAATTCCATTTGATTTATGCTAGAGGAATTAACATGAATAAAAATGACAAGTAATAATAGTTACATAACTCTTATAACCTAATAACCTTGGAGAGAAATCTTTACGCATATTGATAGAAGCTTGACACATAGTGCCTCTGTCGCTGATGCGATTGTCCCTCTCTTTCCTAATTTCACCGCTTTAACCATGGTTATCACTGACATTGATAGAATCAGAAAGGCAAAGCGTGGAGAGGCGCTAGGAGTCTGTGCCTGATTTTATCCTTATTATATTCGAAAAGACATACAAGAAGACCACCTGATTTGAAATGCTTATGCTTCTATGAAGGAGGTGATTGCGCTTCCTATGTGACGCACTATTGCTATGTTTGATGTAATATCATTAATTAAAAGCGACGCATAATTTCGGGGTTCTCAATAGTAATTATTACCATTTGAATTGACTGTTTGAGAGACCCCTTCGGGCACCCCTTTAGGGAGTCCATTTATTGGCAGAATGTTTAATATTTATTGCTCAAATGTTGAATATTAATCGCGCTTTTGTTAGAGGAAGCTTCGCCCCCCTGAGAAGCGCTAACGTTCAGGTAAGAAGTGCTGGCGCTATCTTTTGTTAGCGCTACCGCGACGAGAAGGATGCATTAGCTCTCCGTAGCATGATATGAAGCGTCCCAAATTTTGACACGTGACACCATTTTGTGTGAAGCAGCGCTCGAACGAATTTCATTTATTAACATTGTTAGAATATTAAATGAGGAGTGGGGCGAGGCAGACTGGATTACGATGCATAACATCGTGTTGTGCAATGGCATCATTCCCGTTCCAGAAAATATTTAAGGCGACAATTTTGTGAATTATAAATTCACAAGTTACTTTTCACCTTTGCCCTCCCAATCTTCATCTTCTCAGAGCACAGTAAGAAACATCAAAGCGGCGAAACCCTATTTCTGCATCTAGTAACAAGGAGAGTGTCATTTTATTTCTGTCCAGTTTTAAAAATGGTAAATAGAAGCGTCATCCCTTCCATAGATGAAGCGTTTGCGCCTCATATATGGGCAGGGGCGCCTCAACGCTTGGAGCATCGGCTCTCCAACATTTGAGGCGCTTGCGCCTCATATATGGGTGGGGTCGCCTCACTGCTTGGAGCGTCAGATGGGCTGTGCATTTTTTGGACCGAACCGACCAAACCGATCAAACTGAACCACCGGGTTTGGTCCGGTTTGGAGGGGTACCAGTTTGGGTTTGGTTTGGAAAAAAGGAAAATTGAAAAGTTTGGTTTGGTTTCGGTCCCAAGCCTCCCCAAGCCAAAACCAAACCGAACCGAACCAAATGTAATTTGTAAGTAATTATATAATATATATATATATATATATAGGCAGGGATTTTGATTAATTTTAAAGGGCATTTAAGTAAAGTACATATTTTTTTATAAAACCCTACCCTTATCTTTAGCCTATTCCTAAATCCTAAAGCAGTAAAGTAGAACTCATAAGAAAATCGGTTGAGAAGTTGAGAAAATTTTGATGTGCAAGTAGAACTTATAGGAAAACCGAAACTGACTGAACCAAACCGAACCAAATTGAATCGGGTTGGTTTGGTTTAAGAGTTGGACGGTTTAGTTTGGTTTGAAAATCTAAAAATTGATTAGGAGCAGTTTGATTTGTGGTTTTGGTCTAAAACCGACCAAACCGAATCGAATACACCCCTAGCGTTGGCGCTCCAATATTTGAGGTGGTTGCGCTTGTACTTGGAAGCGACACCTCTTCTATTATTAATACCTTATTCTCTAAACTTCTCCTTTTTCTGTATCACATATTTTGAAGATGGTTCTCAAGTCTCCAACGGCTAACTGCACCATCAGAAAGTGTCGGGTAATTTATGATGCAACATCTGAGGGGAGGAAAGATATCCTTACGGATTCGGTCTTCGATGTATTCTTTATGGCTCTAAAGGGGCGTCAACACCCTCCTGGACGCAGTCATCAAGTTCTGGGATCATGACAACATTTGAAATTTTGGGACTGGCAAGCCTGGCATTATCAAATTTTGATCCCTTAATTTTTCCTTGATAACTAGTCTTGGAATGATCGACCACGTCGGTTACCCTCAGAAGGTGGAGAATCCTAACAGAAAATTAGATATAGGTTTTTCAGGGGCCTCAAAGATGTAAATAGGGCACACATCGAACAAGCGATTGACAGTCTAGAGTAGGATGCTGACAAAGACTTTTTGAAACTCTGTCTATTGTTTGTCCTCGCAACCGTCCTCTTCCCAAACACAAAATACACCCTCGAGAACCTCGCCTCGACCTCATTGATTAACTCCCCAATTTCAATATATATCCATGGGGCCATCACGCGTACAAACAACTTCTAATGTGGGTGGAAAAAGCAAAAAGGATGAGGGATTTAGCCGAGAAATAAAATGCACAGCGTATTTACAATATTTATGGTTGCGCTATTACCCTGGAGGTAATGCGTCTCTCAGAATGCCCTGTTTTATTTCCTACGAAGCGATGACGATTATGAAAGTCATCAAATATTTATTTTAATTTTCTCTAATCCGGGCATACAAGATGAACTACAGGTGCGCCCCAACCAAGGTTGCTGGCGCCGTCTGCTTCCCAAGGCTCTTTAAATGGGAAGAAAATGACAAAAAGAGGAAACCACATATCGTGGACTTCGAGCACAAGGTAAATTTGAAACGAGACAATATCGCATTCAAATATAGGCGCTATTGCTATAATTTAGAAGCGCAACCACTTTGAAATAAAGTGAAGGCGCCTCTAAAAGACAAGATTCACTTCTAAATGAGGCGATGACGCCTCTAACACGAGCGCAATCGCTACGAAGTTAAGCGATGATACCTCTATAACGAGAGCAATCGCTTCTTAAGGAAGCGGTCGCGTATTCCCGAATTCTTAATCAGTTGAAAATAATGTGGAATATCTATCTTCTTGTACGCTTCCCACGTCTGGCAACTGGAGGCGACACTCCACGAAAGGTCCCTGCCTATGGTAGAAGCAGTATTGAGAATAGGGTAGAGACTTACGGAATTGGGTGAAGGACAACCGATCACTCCCATTACTGTGCGGAGGAAGAAAATAGACATTGACGTTATTGGCGTCTCAGACGTGGAAGAGGCAGAGGAGGAATAAGAACCCAAGAGGAAGAAGAACCCAAATCCCGTCAATCCACGAAACAGTGGATAGATGAACAATCGAAGCAGTTTGTCGATTTAAAAATTACAGACTGTGAGAGGTCAATGATAGAATAGGGCAAATGCTTCGATGACCTCCATGTAAAGGTTCTTCAGCTAGAAAATGAGAACTAGCAACTGAAGGTAAAGGTTCTTCAACTGGAATAAGAGAACTAAAAACTGAAGGGTCAAAACACCCTTATCTGGAAGGAACAAACGAATATTAAGAATCAGTTTGCCATCTTTTGGAATCAACAAGCTTGTCTATCCGAGGTATGCTTCTAAACTATGCGGGATAAATGCTGAGCTTGAGTAAATCCAATGACGAAGCGAAGATGCTTCTTTATGATGCGTCGATGCTTTAACTATGAAGTGCCAACGCCTCCTTATCTAGCACTGACGCTTTTACAAGAGGCGACAACGCTTCTCTATGATGCGTCGACGCTTCGGATATGAAGTGCAAACATTTCAATATGTTAACTATTTTTAAAATAAGAAATGATATTTTTATCATATTCCAGGCCTGCAGTGTGGCGGAAAGTCTACTAGGCCTCACTGCGGATAATCAGACACGTTTCTCCCAACGCCAAAGGACTGCTTCCGCCCGAACCCCAGCCTGAACCCCACCCATAGCTAAAATCACAACACCATCTACAATCCCACCCACAACCCCAGCCCCAACCCCAACCCCACATGTGACAGCCCGGATTTTCCCAACCTGAATTTTAAGACATATATTTTTTTCTTCTTTAACTTTACACCTAAACCAAATGGAAAAACTCGGATTGTCGGGTCGAAAAATACGATCCTAATACAGAATGATGGGTACACCCACACACACATGTGAAAATCAAAGCAGATAATACACATGACCTAAATAAATCTCCAATTCTAATATCCAATATTACAATAACTAACAATGATCACCAGTGATGTACCAACATCACCAAACAGTGGTGTACAATGAGTATATAATAGCACATTGTACCAAGCCACACTCACCAAACTCCACAAAATACTCAATCTGCGACCCCGAACATTATAGCACTCCTCAATTCCTCAATCTTCAAGTTTGGTGTCCAAATAGAAGCTATACCTGTGACGTATAGTCGAAGGGTGAGCTACATCCTAGCTCAGCAGAGGAAACTCAGCACAATTTTACATCTTATCATAACGAAACATAGATTCAATGTCATAATCAAACCTTTTCTTATTTAAATTTGAAACTCATTTCAAAGGTACTTTCTTATCAAACAAAGATTGATTTCAGATACTATTTTCTTATCACACAAACTGATTTCAAAACTGATTTCCATATCACACAAAACTGATTTCCTTTTTCACACAAAACTGATTTAAAAGCTGATTTCCTTATCATACAAAACTGATTTCAAAACTGATATCCTTTTTATACACAAAAGTGATTTCAAAATATTTATTTATCACATAAAACTGATTTTTAAATCCGCCCTGGCGGCCCACATGGTCCTTTATTCCTCCCATAGCGGTCCACGACAAGCATATTCCGCTCACAGCAGTCCACATACACATAATCCGCCCATAGCGGTCCACATATATAATATCCGCCCATAGTGGTCCACTTTAATCTCACGACTTATGATTTGATTCACGAAGTATAATCCGAAGAGTGTATAAATCCCGTGAAAGTGGTCCAAAGATGTACCGAGTCACAACAAGGTCCAAAGGAGTATGTAAAATCTTGCAAAAGCGGTCTAAGGGCGTACATAAGCACAACAAAGTCCAAAGGTGAACGTAAATCAGATAAAAATGGTCCAAGGGCGTACATAAGCATAACAAAGTCCAAAGGAGTACATAAATCCCGTAAAAATGGTCCAAGGGCATACATAAGTACAACAAAGTTCAAAGGTGTACGTAAATCCTGTAAAAATGGTCCAAGGGCGTACATTAACACAACAAAGTCCAAAAGAGTATGTAAAATCCCGTGAAAGTTGTCTAAGGGCGTATATGACTCACAATAGTGTTCAAAGGAGTACATAAAATCTTGTAAAAATGGTCCAAAAGCATACATAAATCCCGCCACAGCGGTCCAAGGGTGTACATAAATCCCGCCACAGTGGTCCAAGGGTGTACCTTCTCACAAATCTACAAGACTCAACGATTCCGAATTCACATTCTAGTTCATATTTCTAAATCACGGTCTAAAGCTCAAATTCTTGGTTCAAAGGTTTTAAAACTCACCATTTAAAAATCAAGTTTAAAATCGAATACAACAGTACAAATTCTAGGTTAAGTTCACAGTTCAGAATTCACCATTTTTGACTCAAGGATTTCAAATTTCTATTTTACAAGGAGTTCAAGCTATAATTCAAATCACTATCAAACTTACATCAAAATACATTAAGAAAACTTATCATTTTTCATCTAAATACATCAAAGAAATTTATCATTTTTCATATAAATATCTCAAAGAAATTATGAATCAAAGTTAAACATGTAAGTTTGTGTTGAAGTTTCCCTACCTCAAAGCACGCTCAACACAATCCGCATTCCACGCATGGTTTAACACTTTACTCTTGCATTCAAAATACCCAAAATTTCCTTAGAAATCTACTAAAGGATCCAAGGAACACACCTCTAAGGAGCTCAAATAAAACTCAACAAAACATATACTTTGTACCTCGCTCGATCGAGCCTTTGGCCTCGCTCGAGCGAGCACACCCCTCGCTCGATTGATTATAATCGAGCCCTCTGAAACTCACGCGAGCCCTCTCGCAAGTGATCCTTATTTAACTTAAGGCCTTGCGCGAGTGAGCACAAAACAAATCTCCCCATATTTATCTCTCGCGTGAGCGAGCTATAACAGTCGCGCGAGCGAGAAACAGAAACGGCTAAGATCTACCATTTTTCTTCTCTCGATCCTTCTCAACTCTCTACCATCCTTTGCCCACATTCACACATACATTGAGGCATGAAGGGTTAACTCTAATCACTAATAACCTAGACATCTTTGAGTGTTTTCTCAAAAGAGGCAAAAATGAACAAGTTCATGCTAACTAAGAATTTGATGTAACTTTCCCCTCAATTTTTGACCTTTAATTATATGGATTCTTAAGTTTGTCAAAACACAAAAGTTGTAGAGTTTGTTGTCTTCTTTTCAACGCCATAAGAATCATGTCAATCAAAATTCATAGTAAAAGGTTATGGTCAAAATACTGAGACAGGTTTTGACACTTGCGCGAGCGATTATAGCTCGCTCGAGCGAGGTCCGTGCGAGTGACTGTGCGATTTTCACGTTTTTGGACTTTTTAAAACCCATTTTACATCAAAATTTAATCTTTTTGATCCTAATCTTTTACACACATCTAAGCAACCTAAATTTAGTTAAATACACGAAAGAATTGCGTTATTTACCTCTTTAAATCGACGATCTATCTATAGATCGGATCATTCTCTTTGTTGCACAAAAGGGTTTCTAAAACCCACATCGATCCTTTTTGAGCTCTACAATCACAACCAAGCTAACGAATTCGTCGGTGATCCTTCTTTAACTAAATGGGATTAGTTCCCATACAAAACACATATACTTGTCTTTGGGCGTATTAGTTCTCATCTAAGGATCTAGCTCTCGTGTGAAACGAACGTACCTATTTAGGTGTTATCTCATAACAGAATGGTTTTCTTTGATTAGGTGTGGGCCTACACACCTAAACCATCCACTAATCGGACTCGGTGTTGAGCCAATACATCGAAGCTTGGTGCATAAGAAATCATCTAAAATCATCTAATGCTCAACACACAATCTAAATCAGTCTTTTTCCACTTAAGATCCAACTTGAAATACCCCACTTAATTAATTTCACAAAATCAGGCATGCGACCAGTCAGGCATGCACACCAAGGCACACTATTCAAAGTCAAAATTTTCAGGATGTTACATTCTTCCCACCTTATAAAATTTTTGTCCTAAAAAATTGCCCTACGTAACCAGGTCTTACCATGCACTTCAAGTTGAACACTCACGTCTAGATATGAATCGATTTATACCCAACATAAATTCGGGGTTGTTACATTCTTCCCTCCATAATAATTTTTGTCCTCGAAAATTGACGACGACACATCCGAATGCTAACTCACCAACAACTATTTCGATTGACGAGAATTGACCCATAACGATGAAGCGATGCACGCACCCTGAACGAAGAAATGAATTTCTTATAATCATTCAATTAAATTAATCGACTGGGTACATCCAGATTGAGTTCACAATGAAAGACTGAATTTTCCCAACCAAATGATCCATGATCCTGCATGAAAATTCACATATCAATAGTTCGGCGTACCATCGATTATCTAACAAGGTAATTATTTGTGAAACTATATTTTTACAATATCAACTAGCACGAACATGCCCACCAAGGTAAAAATCATGGCCACAACGAGTATAACTTGTACCATAATAAAGTTTGAACATTGTCATAAAAGAAAAGGAAGACTTTGAAACCGTTAATGTCCAACATTAATTGTATTAACGATTCTCACATACATTAGTCGAAAAGAGGATCTAATAGCATCGATCCAATACCCAAAAAACAAAGATTGACATTTTTTTTTTGAGATTAAACACATGAGAACAAGATACATACGACACTCGTATTGATCGCTAATTTCTCATGCCGAAGGTGTCTTATCCTTCTTCGATTCCTGACAGTCTCTTATCGGATGCCCCATTTGACCATAATTGAAACATGCACCCGTGGTCCACTTACACTTGGCTGCTCGATGTCGTCCCCCGCATCTTTGGCATGATGTGCCAGCTGTAAATGACGAGGTGGGTGGAGCCTGTTGTGTTTGTGGCACTCTAGTTGTCATAAGATTCGAAGGACGAAAGGTCACTGTAGGGAACAGACGTAGGTGGTCCTGCATAAATAGTCTGAGTAGACTGAGGGGGTGCTGGCAATAAGAGTCTTGGTATCTCGGGTGCTTGTTCATGGGCATATGACTGCATTTGACTTGCTCTTCCTCTACGCTGTTGATCCCTTCTCTTATACATTTCTTCCACGTCTTCTTCCACCACAAGAGCCTTGCCCATTATTATGTCATAAGTTTCAACTCAAAAGCAACGACTTTTCCCTTGATATCCGGCCTTAAGCCGCGTTGAAATTTTTTGGCCTTCATTAGATCCGAGGCCACAAACACAGGAGCAAAACATGAAAGTCGCATGAACTCTACCCCATATTCCCTCACTGTCATCTTCCCTTGCACAAGTTGAAGGAATTGAACCTCCATTTGATTGCAAATTACTTCAAGGAAGTACTGCTTGTTAAACTCCTCTACGAACTCATCCCAGGTCCATTATACAGCTGAAGTCACCTGTGCCCTAGTCCTAGACACAGATTTCCACCACGGACCAGCCTCACCATCCAACATGAAAGCCGCCCATCTGACTCTCATCTTCAGTGCATGCAAGAACACTGAATATCTTTTCCATCTCATTGAGCCAGTTCTTAGCTTCCACTGGATCTGCTTGTCCTGAGAAATTTGGAGGACGCATCTTCCGAAATTCTATAAATGCTGATGACTGTGGTTGAGGTGGCTGCTGATTCGTATTGGCATTATTAGATGCTAACACTGCCGCTTGTTGAGCCATAGCATTTGCCATGGCTTCTATGGTTTGCATCATCCTTTATCTTTCTTCTCGTTCACTCTCATTTGCATTTGACTGGGAACCTCGACCATCTCTAGGTCGCCTACCTCTACCAGACATAATGATCTGTTATAACAATGAAACAAAAGTTTCAATTAGCAATCGATTATTATACTCAAACAGGACTTTCAAAAGCTCACAAATTATACTCTGACAAAATCTAATGTCACATCTCTGGTCCTACAGTCACGCTCCGCACACATGGCTAAGACTCAGTCTCATGGGAGACTTAACGCCTAAAATCCAACAACCTAATATCATTGAGAGACACGACTCTGAATTTCTAAACGATTTCAGAATAGGTATTGCGAACCCTTCCTAAGTTTTGACATAATCTAATGCCATCACGTCTGAGTTCCAATAAGACGTAATGCCTAAGCTCTATACCAACTGTGACAAAGTCACAGTTGGGTCTAAACTTTCGACACAATCTAATGCCATCATGTCTGCGCCTCAATAAGACCTAACGCCTAAACTCTAATACCAACTGTGACAGAGTCACAATTGGGTCTCTTACGTCCCTATAGAATCTAATACCATAGCTTTGATACCAACTGTGACAACCTGAATTTTCCCAACCTGAATTTTAAGACATATATTTTTTTTTCTTTAACTTTACACTTAAACCAAATGAGAAAACTCGGACCATCAGGTCGTAAAATACGATCCGAATACAGAATGCTGGATACAACCACACACACATGTGGAAATCAAAGCAGATAATATATATGACCTAAATAAATCTCCAATTCTAATATCCAATATTACAATAACTAACAATGACCACCAGTGATGTACCAACATCACCAAACAGTGGTGTACAATGAGTATATAATAGAACATTGTACCAAGCCACACTCACCAAACTCCACAAAATACTCAATCTGCGACCCCGAACATTATAGCACTCCTCAATTCCTCAATCTGCAAGTTCGGTGTCCAAATAGAAGCTATACCTGTGACGCATAGTCGAAGGGTGAGCTATATCCTAGCTCAGCAGAGGAAACTCAACACAATTTTACATCTTATCATAACGAAACATAGATTCAATGTCATAATCAAACCTTTTCTTATTTAAATTTGAAACGCATTTCAAAGGTACTTTTCTTATCAAATAAAGATTGATTTCAGATATTGTTTTCTTATCACACAAACTGATTTAAAAACTGATTTCCATATCACACAAAACTGATTTCAAAACTAATTTCCTTTTTCACACAAAATTGATTTCCTTTTTACACACAAAAGTGATTTCAAAACATTTATTTATCACATAAAACGGATTTTCAAATCCGCCCCGGCGGCCCACATTGTACTTAACTCCGCCTATAGTGGTCCATGACAAGCATAATCCATCCACATACATATAATCCGCTTATCGCGGTTCATATATATAATATCCGCCCATAGCTGTCCAATTAATCTCACGACTTATGATTTGATTCATGAAGTATAATCCGAAGAATACTTAAAATCCCATGAAAGTGGTCCAAGGGTGTACATGAATGCCACCACAAAGGTCTAAGGGTGTACCGAGTCACAACAAGGTCCAAAGGAGTACGTAAAATCCCGCGAAAGCGGTCTAAGGGCGTATTAGGCACAACAAAGTTCCAAGTTGTATGTAAATCTCGTAAAAATGGTCCAAGGGCGTATATAAGCATAACAAAGTTCAAAGGAGTACGTAAATCTCGTAAAAATGGTCCAAGGGCATACATAAGCACAACAAAGTCCAAAGGTGTATGTAAATCCCGTAAAAATGGTCCAAGGGCATACATAAGCACAACAAAGTCCAAAGAGTACGTAAAATCCAGCGAAAGAGGTCCAAGGGCGTACATGACTCACAATTGTGTCCAAAAGAGTACGTAAAATTCCATAAAAATGGTCCAAAGGTGTACATAAATCCCGCCACAGCGGTCCAAGGGTGTACATAAATTCCGCCACAATGGTCTAAGAGTATACATAAATCCCGCCACAATAGTCCAAAGGTGTACCTTCTCACAAATCTACAAGACAACGATTCCGAGTTCACATTCTAGTTCAGATTTCTAAATCACGGTCTAAAGCTCATATTCTTGGTTCAAAGGTTTTAAAACTCACCATTTAAAAATCAAGTTTAAAATCGAATACCACAATACAAATTCTAGGTTAAGTTCATAATTCAAAATTCACCATTTTCGACTCAAGGATTTCAAATTTCTATTTTACAAGGAGTTCAAGTTATAATTCAAATCACTATCAAATTTACATCAAAATACATCAAGAAAACTTATCATTTTTCATCTAAATACATCAAAGAAACTTATTATTTTTTATATAAATATCTCAAAGAAACTATGAATCAAAGTTATACATGTAAGTTTGTGTTGAAGTTCCCCTACCTTAAAGCACGCTCAACACAATCCACATTCCACGCATGGTTCAACACTTTACTCCTACATTCAAAATATCCAAAATTTTCTTAGAAATCTACTAAAGGATCCAAGGAACACATCTCTAAGGAGCTCAAATAAAATTAAATAAAACATATACTCTGTACCTCGCTCGATCGAGCCTTTGGCCTCGCTCGAGCCAGCACACCCCTCGCTCGATCGATTATAATCGAGCCCTTTGAAACTCCCGCGAGCCCTTGCGCGAGCAATCCTTATTTAACGTAAGGCCTTGAGCGAGCAAGCGATCCTTATTTAACGTAAGGCCTTACGCGAGCGAGCATAGAACAAATCTCCCCATATTTGTCTCTCGCGCGAGTGAGCTGTAACAGTCGCGCGAGCGAGAAACAGAAATGGCTAAGATCTACCATTTTTCTTCTCTCGATCCTTCTCAACTCTCTACCATCCTTTGCCCACATTCACACATACATTGAGGCATGAAGGGTTAACTCTAATCACTAATAACCTAGACATCTTTGAGTGTTTTCTCAAAAGAGGCAAAAACGAACAAGTTCATGCTAACTAAGAAATGACTCTAATTAATTCAGAGGATGAATTATTTTATGGGATTTTAGCTTTTTGGCTCTGGTTAACAAAAGATGGCCTTTAATCATCTTTACGATTTACTAGCATAGATGCCTTATTAATTTGATATTTCTAACAGATAGTTCTCGACAAAAAATTAGGTTATCATAGTCATAGAATATTTTGATTCTAAATTAAAAAATATGAGATTTCATAAAACTATTAAAGAAGTTCAAAGAAAATTTTGACTTGAATAGAAGCACTCTCTCTCTCAAAGAAAGGAAAATTTGGCTCTAATGCTCACTGGTTTATACAAATTTGAAATTATAGTCTAAAATATTGCAGTTTAGACCAATCTATTGTTTCAAACATTCAATCTAATACAATGTTCAACGAGCTAAACATGAATTGTACTATTTTATATTCTGATTATTGAACTTCTACTATGATGGATCATAAGTTTTCAAGATTCGTAATTTTTTCTATCATAATTCACATATAATGATCAACTATAAATTAAAAAAATATATATATGCCAAAGCAAACTAAGAAACTGATTATACTACTAATTAACTAATTACTATACACAGAAGTTGTGTCTCCCCCCAAACTTAAGTTGGACAATGCCTGCATTGGCACAAAAATAGGAGACAGTTAAAATTTATTTACCTGAAAATCACTGATATTACTGATTGTATACTAGATGTAAATTTTTTTTTATTAAAGAATGTCCCCCAAACTTGAGGAAAGACATCCATTTTATTCTCAGAGACATCAATAACAAAAATTGAAAAAAATTTGTAACGATTACACAATTAGTCAAAAGAAAAATATCATATATTAACTGAATATTTATAATAATCAGGAAAATAAATCTTAAAATGGTAAAAAAAATAAAAACTAATTACATAAAGGTATAAACCAAGGAAAAATCTAGAGTACTAATTTATTTACCTTAAAGATCATACTCGTGAGGCTTGTAATGTTCTGTATTTTTCACTCACTTGGTGATGAAAGGTATGGTACAAGAATAGAGGTAGTAGGGTCTTCTTTCGAGTCAGACACCACATATGTAGAGTAATTATCTTGTTCTTCTTCTGAAAGTGGTTCTCCATGTGTTGCAAGCTCAACCTCATCCGTGCTTTCCTTCTCTTTATTTTTTAGATCTGCAGTCAACTTTTTAATCACGACAAATTTTAGTTGTATGTCCTTTCTCAAATTTTCTGCTTTATTTTATTCTTTTGTTACTGCAGCCCAACACTTCTTTGTGAGAGACTTAATGATCTGCTTCTGTTTAGCATTGATTAAACTGAGGGAATTGTTATCTTCTTGTAGTTTTTGAGTTTTTCCATCAGCTATAGTCAATAGATGATTCTTCTCACTCAGCTGTTTATGGAGTTCTTGCTGGTAATCTTTAAGAGCTTTTCCCTTGAGGTTTCTATATCATCTGGAATTACCATTAATCCTCCAAACTGTTCAATCAGAGCTGCAGTTTTTTCTTCATACGCCTTCTTCTCTTCTTCCCATGCTTGCTGATTTTCACTCATGATTCTATTTTCTGCTTGCAGTTGGGTGATTTGTGCTTGAAGGGTTGAAGTGGCTTCCTAGACTCTCTTTTTTGTTTCTGCTGCCCATTTCGCATGGTGATCTTATACAACTTTCCGTCGCAAGCCTTCCATTATCGATGTGCGCTCTTGAGTCATCAGTGTAGTATCAAAGGCTCTCTTCTTCAGTCTGTAATACTCCTTCATCAGTGGCTTCCTAGACTCTCTTTTCTGTTTTTGCCGCCCATTTCGCATGGTGATCTTGTACAACTTTCCTTGAGTCATCAGTGTAGTATCAAAGGCTCTCTTCTTCAGTCTGTAATACTCCTCCATCCATTTCTTTACCACACCTGGTAGTGGTAACAAATTTGGGGCATATGTATTTTGCCATTGCTCTACTTTCCTCAATTTGCTCACTACATCTTGTAATGGCAATATATTTGGTTCATGTGTAAGTTGCCATTGTTCCACTGCCTTCAATCTCCTTTCTAGTTCGAGGATTGATGTGGTGGTGACTGGAGGATCAACGGGGGGTACTTCTCCATTTAACAATTCTATGAAACCACCTCTTGGTAATTCAGAGCTTGGTCCTGCTTCTTCTGCTTGAATTATGAGAGTCTGTTTTGTAGTGGTTGAAATTGTAGGTAGAACAATAGGCTCTATTGGTGCAGGGATATGGCTAGAAGTGGCCATTTCAGCAATCTGCATTACTTCTATTATTTTAATGTTTGGGCTCGCAGGCTCTACTTCTGTAACAAATGGCAGTGTGTCTGCCTCAGTTGAAGGGGGCATAGCAAGCCCTACTAGTGAGTTCAAAGCGGGGTCATACAGACTAGCTTGGTCTGCAACTGTGGCTGGTTCTAACTCAATGTCTCTCTCAGGTATTGGAGAGCCAATCTTTGCTCTCTCTTGAGGTTGGGTAAAAGTACTCACTCCCTCTCCTGTTGAGATTTTCTTTTTATTTTTGGCACCTAAAGTTCTCCTATATGCTGTTACCATTAAGCTTTCCTCTGCTCTCGGCAAAGCCTTTTCTTTGGGATCTATGCTATACCCCACATTCATCAGTAAGTTTATAATAAAACCTCCAAAGGGCAAAGTTAATTTCTTCGTCTGATATTTTTCTTGACTCAGTTTCTCCCTCATCGTAGTGATTGCTTCAAAAAGGTAAGAGAGCACATTGAACCAATAGCGATTCACCATTAAGTACAATGCTTTGGCAAAAAGTGCCCTTCTCTGCATTTCGTGACTTGTGCGGTGAATAGTCTTATGAATTAAAATGTCCAAGAAGTGAAGTGATAAACTCCTTACTTCCAAATCTTTTCGAAGGAAAAAAGGACCTATCTTGAGGAGGTTTTCCTAACAGCTTTGTTGCCATTTGGATAAAATCAGGAAGGGTGTTGGATGGCATCCTTAAAATGTTGGCCTCTAGGTTGTCCTGGGATACATGTGGTCTTTCCAAGGGTACTTGGATTACCCTTGCGACCATTTCCTTTGTAATTTGGATAGTGTGCAACTATGAGATTTTTGACGATCCTGTTGCGACGATGCACACTTGTTTAAAAATATAGAGTCGCCACCTGGAGCTTTTGGTGTCCCGAGAAACCTAAATCAATATTAAAAGTATTGAAGTGCCAAATATGACTCTGATTCACCGGTCTATGCCAAAGTCTCTTGGGTAGGGGCTTCGGTTATTGATTAGGAAGGTGTTAGACACCTGACCAACCCGCTCAAAGCGGTCTCTACTTATGGTAAAAAAAGAAGGGAAAACAAAAAGGAAAAGAGCACTTCCTCTTGCTCGGAGGCACTTTGACCCTATTTGTGCCCCTCCGCCACTATCGAGATTTCGACTACGTAACGGTACAAATTCGAGGGTAGACCAAACGCTAAGAAGGTAAAGGTATAGAGGGGAGAGCCGGAGCTCTCGAGCCCTTGTCGCATGCGTGTGGACCTTCGTGTAGGTGTACTTCATGAGCTTTTGATCGCTTGAATGGTTGGAGAATGGGTTATAACCTCTAAGGCTTGATAGCTAAGGGGTCGAGGAATAAAGCTAAGGGGAGGTTCTCTCCTAACTCAAGGATTTTTGGTGGAAGATGAGGTCTAAGGGGGGGCTTTTGAATTATGGAATTGGTATGGAAAGGGTGCACTAAAGGGAGGAAAAGCTTCTCTCTTAATCTTTTTCTCTCTTGGAAAAAATTTCAAGCCCTAAATCATAGGGAGTTGCCTCTCTATTTATAGGTAAAAGGGAGATTAAGAGGGTACTTAAGAGCTAATTAGGTTTAGTAATTAGGTAATCTTCTAATCTAAGGTTTCCTAGGATTTTGAGAGCTTGGAAATGTGGGCAATGAGCTTCAATGGTGGATGATAGGGTGAGGTTTTAAATGACTAGCGGGTTGAAAATAGGGTAAATAGGGGTGCAACAGTCCTAATGAAACCCATCCTAAATATTGAGATGGTCAACAAGTCAAACCCTAAAAGTGAAATTCAAGTAAAAAACTATGGTTACTATAGCTAAGCTTGGCGTGTGTATTACACACGTCAAGCATAGCTACAGTGTCTTGGAAGTCAAGAGCTCGAGGGGGGCCCCACCAATACTTGGTGTGTGTATTAGACGCGCCAAGCCTTTTTTGAAAAAAAATGACTTGGCACATGTAATACATGCGCCATGTATGCCCTAGCCAAGTGCAACTCTTGGGCACTGCTAGGATCGCCGTAACTTTTGACATACAACTCTGATTGAGGTGATTCTTGGTTTGTTGGAAAGCCGAGAACCTCTACTTTTCAATAGTATAAGATTTAGTTTTAGTAGAGGTCCTTGTCAGCCCTAATTCATCTCTCTCTAACCATGGCTCAGAAAGGCTAATTGTGGGTTCGGAGAGGTCAGGGGTAATTTCCTAGGGTTTGGGAAGGTTCCTAAGGGTTTGGGAAAGTACCTAAGGGTATGGGGAGTGGTATCAGAAGCTCAAGGGGGATGCGCCTCTCTCGAAGTATGTTTCTATCGGGCCTTGGGCCAAATTTGGGTGTCTACAGATGCCCCTCTTTGGTATCCGATCACTAATGATCGAATGCCAAAGATAAGAGACATACGAAGAGGCCCAAGGCATTACTGACGGGTACACCGTATTTAAAATGAACTTCAAACATCAGGTAGGTAACATGGCAAGTAAACAGAAGCCCTGTATATAAGGAAAAATGTTCGTTTCTCAAGGTGATCGGTCCCCAAGCGCTTAGCAACATTACTGGGCATGACCGAGATGGAGCGAGTTGCGAAAGCCCAATATGCTGGAAAAAATGTTCGCTTCTCAAGATGATTGAAGATGTTTGATGTTCAAGTTTCATCCTAAATCCAACAACTCCGTAAGTAAGAGGGTGATTGACCCATACTGAAAGATAGATGTGAAGCTAATACGCGAAGGTCCACAGTTTGTGTCCAATTATGTGAGGCATTGATTACCCCATTTGACTGGCCACAAGTGCCCCTGCGTGAAGCAGGGTTCGAGGTCTTTGGGTGAGCCCATCGGTCTCAAAATTAATTTAGCACGACCACCCAAGCGGAGCGAATTGATGTTGCAACACTTTTATATAAAAACTTGTGTTATTTTATGTGGGATTTTTTTATGATTTTATGTGATTTTTGTATGTTCAGGATTTTGAGCAAGTTTATTGATCCTGAACCACTTACTTTAGCATAGTCACCCGAGGAGATCAAATGCAGATCGATGTGCCGTTCGGGAGCGTGTGCGCCTCCTCGGGTCCGAGGAAGATCAGGCTCGGTGTGTGCAACACACAACCCAAGCCAAACTGGGCCATGAATAGCCTGACATGTGTATTATGCACGCCAGGCCAAATCTAGCCAGGAATAGCATGGCGTGTGTAATACATGCGCCAGGCCAAAATGGGGCCAAATATTGCTTGGCGTGTGTATTATACACGCCAAGACAAAAATGGGGGCTTTGAAATGCCCGAGCCCGAGCCACAATGGTTTTTTTTTCAAATCTCCTTCCTCCCCCCTTCTCTAAACCGAAATGGAAGCCTCTCCTAGGGTTGCCTTGGTTTGCTTGAACCTTGTTTCATCGCCGGAGTTTTCTCTTGCCAATGAAACACACTCTTTACGCCGGATCGAGGATGAATTTTTCTTGAAGGTAATCAATATTTAACCTCATTTTCTTTTGATTTTTTCTTGAATAATTTGCAATGTGGTTAAGATTTTTGAATTTTTTTTTTTGAATGATGAATGAGTGATTCCTCTTGCAAGTATGATTATTCATCTCTTCCTTGATCTATTCCATGTGCATTGGCCCTGATTTTGAGCAAAAATGTGATTTTTTAGTGATGCCCTACTCTTTTTCTTCATTTGTTGATGTTATTAGGGGCATATTTTCCTTTCTTCTTCTTTATTCTTTATTTATTTGTTTTTTTTTTTTTTTGAAGTAAGATAATATATATCATTCATTTTTTTGCTACACACTTTTTGATTTATGCATGTTTTTTTTTTTGAAAATGATGGGTGGCTTTCTTTGAAAAATGATGGGTGGGTTTTTCCTCCCTCTTCCTTTTCCACTTTTTTTTTTGACGTATTTCTTTTGTAATGATGGGGATCGTTAGGATTGATAGAAATGAAAGGGGGCCTACTTACCTCCCTTTTGGCTTGCTTAGCAGATGATTTTTTGCTACTGATATATCTTAATACTGATGCTTGGATCCATCTCAGAATGTCGAGTGAGGAGGAGCATGCACAGGAGGAGGGGCAAGAGTAAGAAGAGGGGCCAAAAGTGGTCTACTATTCCCAGGGGAGCAAATTTTTGTGGTGCAACGCTCTTCCCGTACCTAGTTCTAAATGCAAGGCGAGGCTGCTTGTTCTGGTCTCCTTCATCTACAATATACTCATATCTCAAATTTTGGGATTGCCGGCAAGGTAAAAAGCTTTGTTGTTGTTCTTTGTGTGAGCTTGCAATATCTTTAGGATATGATACCTCTTTATTTGGATGCAAGACTTGCCTCCCATCACCTTTTGGGGAGGCTGGTTAGACCTTAGCGCTTCTATCTCTAACTCCTTCCGGTCGTGAGGTTCCTTCTTGCCCAGGCTAGTTTCGAGGATTTCCTCTTGTGCCCTACCATGCGGGCCAACGCGGCCTATCTGAGGGCCTTGATTGAGCATTTTCATCCCGCGACTATGACATTTCATATGACTATGGCGGAGATGACTCTTACCCTTGTCAATTGGTCGATGATTACGGGGATTCGGATGGGGGGGATATCGATGACTAACCTTGGCGTG
The DNA here is from genome assembly GCA_021018995.1 of Chloranthus sessilifolius. Lineage (NCBI taxonomy): Eukaryota > Viridiplantae > Streptophyta > Magnoliopsida > Chloranthales > Chloranthaceae > Chloranthus > Chloranthus sessilifolius. The sequence goes on from CM037585.1 coordinate 99,320,093, forward strand.
CCCGGTAGGGATGAAGTGGTTCAATTAATCAGGGATTATCCTACCTCCACAAATCTGCATGGCTCCGAGGTTAAAATGTCATGACTAGCTGATATGTTTGGTCAGCAAGAGTTGGTGGATTTGGGCCAGCCAGATGCAAACATCTTCATTGAGCCCGAATGTGCCCTGCAGTTGGCTCGTATCTTGCTCCTTTTCCTGTTGGGTAAGACTCTTTTTTTGAATGCCAGTGGTGGGCGAGTTTCATTGTATATGCTTAGTCTTATGAAAGATTGGGACAATGTGCATCGAAATGGCTGAGGTGGCATCGGATACACCGTGCTAATGTCTAGCCTAGATAGGGTCTCAATCGGGAATGCAAAGTTTGTTGTCGGCTTTTGGCCTCCCGTAGAGGTAACCCCTTGCTCCCTTATTGTCCTGGGTTTATTGGCTAGTCATTCCCTACTCCTGACACATCTTTTATGTATACTACTCCTTTCAGGATTGAGGATATCTGCACTTCCAGCCTGACCGCCCCCTCCTTCACTCTGATGTATCCACTTATCCGCTTATGAGCAACTGAATCACGACCCATCGAAGGGATGTCGGTATGAAGCATTTAGAGATGGGCCTGAGGTCCCAGTTCAATTTGCTAATCTCAGAGCAGGTACGACCATTTCTCCCTCTTTTTCTTAGCGTTTTTGTTATGCTACCTGTTTGGCTGATAGAACTCTTTTCTGTCTAGGCAGGTTATCTATGATCCTTACATTGGTTCTCATTTTTGGGATCTAGTTACTGTGGGTCCATCTCACTTTTTCATCAACCGTCGTGCCATTTTCTTTTATGGGGCCTGGGCCAGGGCATATTGCCTGGGAGAGCCAGTGGTCCACCAGTATCGAGGCCATTTCACTGTGCCGCAGGCTCCTCCCGCAGATGTTATGGCTCCTAAAGGTTCCATTGAGGAGCTTACTGCCAGATTTCTTCATCATGGGGTACCCATCGATAATCTCCTCTTGCCCGGGGGTTACCAGCTGTGGTACGAGTCCTTACCCTACTAGTCCATTCTCTCGCGCTTCGTACCTGGTACTAATTTCTTAGCCTTTGGCAGTCCGCGATCTCAGCTGGTTCTCCTTTTTCTTTTAGGTCAGTTTCCTCCAGTTTTGATTCTATATTTATCTCTGCTAATTGAAATCTTACTTCTTTTCACAGTTCAACGAGGGAGGTGACTCTAATGATGATGATGAGGCGACGACGGGTACTGCTGAGGCTACGAGGGCTGGTCCTTCAGGCCCATTTGGTACGGGTGCCTCCGATAGTTTGACTACTGAGGTCTAGGGGACCTTCAGACGCCTAGATGATGCCTTTCTTTTAGGTTTATGTGTGGCCGTAGAGGAGCGAGCCGGCATATCGACTGAAGCGATCCATATTCTCCCTCCTGAACTGGTTCCTGGGGTAAGTCTTCCCCTTTTTTTTTCTTTTGTTAGAGATAAGCCCGTGTTGGCGTCTGCGACCCTTGTAACTGATGTCTCTCCCTTTTTTATGTGCATAATTATGAATCGGCTTTGAGTCAGGCAGAGTATTACCAGAATATTACCGGTCTTCGGGATGTGGAAGTGGTGAATATCATACTGATTGGTTTCGATTATTGCCTTGCTATCTTTATCTTTTATTGGATCGTGACTGCTGACTTTAGGTACGACCTGCAGCGTGCTCGTGAAAAGGAGTCGTGTTCCTTGCTTAGCCGACTTTCTCAGGCGTTGGCCCGAGTGGGAGATGTCTTGACATATTAGAGCTCTTCGTGCAGGCACAAGAAGTCCAAGGGTGCCAATAAGGATTAGGCTCTGATTTTTGTAACTTTGAGACTTTTTAAGACATATATATGTATATTTTTTTGGTTTTGGGAATATGTAAAGGATGATGTGATGTTACTTTTTTGATGGTTTTTCTCCTTTGAATGAATGTTTATTGCTTTCCCTCTTTGTTGCTTGCTCTATCTCTGTTGTGGTATATCGGCTCTCTTTTGACGGGAGGATTCAATTGATAGTAAGAAAAAAGCCTTTGGGCCAAACCCTCGGTTAACACTTGGCCATCATTTTCATATCTGTGTGGACCTTTCTTGCATGAAGAAATGCATATAAGTTAGATGTGACCAAAATTTGTATCCTTATATGTGGTCTAGCATGCTTTTTTTTCTAGTGCAGGGCAGGAAATGCCGGTGGGCTGGCTAGGGGATCAGCAGAAATAAGCTCCCCCCAACCCCCTTCTTTTCTCATGGGGGCATTAGTGGTCTGGCGTATGTATTACATGCGCTAGGCATATCCTGGGAAAAAAGGCTTGGCGTGTGTAATACATGCGCCAGGCATACCTTGGGATAAGAATGGCTTGGCATGTCTAATACACACGCCAGACTAAACCTATGAAAATTTGTTCTGGTGCGTGTATTACATACCCCGAGCCTCCACTGAGGTAAAATGGAACTTTTTAAGCCCGAGAACGCACTCCTTTCCCCCTCTTTTGATTTATACTTGGTTTTCTTTTGTTGCCACTTTTCTCCTTGCTTGCCTAAGGGTGGGTCAATCGTCCTACATCGAATTTGTATCTTTGGAAAAAATTTTGTATGGCAATGGACCCGCTTTCCGACCGCACCTCGTGGGGGGTCTGGAACCACTATACTTTCCTCTTTGGGCCTGAGGCCCAACTTTTTAAAGAAGTGACTTGAGAGTTTGAATGAGAGCGAGCTCGTTGGTTTGAATGAGCTTGGGTTGGCCCGTCTCTCATCTTTTCTTGAAATTCCTCCACTATGGGACCTTCCTACGACGACCTCATTTTGGGAGGTGGATACCCATGTCTTCCATTTTGGGAACCATGATTTGTCTCCCACACTTGAAGAACTGTGTAGTTTGTCGGGTTTGAAGTTGCACAGAGGTCTTACGAGAGTGATGCTGAAGCCGGGTTACGCCAAAGCTGTCCACAGGACTTCGGGTTTGAGGAAATCTGATTATGGAAAAAGTCTCATTGGAGGGCCCACAAGGTGTTCGATGAAATTCCTGAGAGAATTTTTTAGTGATAAGAGCCTGCGAAAATTACCGATTAGAAATGTTTATAACATGAAGGCTTTTGCTCTTGGTCTCATCTCCGAGGTTCTTTTCTTCACTGGGGGAGAAAGTTTCTCGCTTGCACTCTGCGATGTCTTGACCGAATTAGAGGGAGGTCGTTCTGTGATGCATCTGATCTTGGCGGAGCTTTATCGTTGCCTCCATGCTTTTTCCTTAGGAAAGGTGGTGCGCCTTAGGGGATGCCCACTTCTATTTCAGGTTTGGCTAGGGGAACACCTTGTCGTTTTGGGACCCGTGCCTCGTTTCTACATTATTCGTGGTGAGGTGACCTGCTGCTTTCTGGGCAGATGCCATATGCTTCCACAGGGAGACATGCAAGGGTTGAGGTTTTGGCTGGCCGAAGCTGAGTTGGTGTGGAGGCTTCCTTGGTTAGATCGGACCTCCCCGATGGTCCGCTCCAGAGATTACGAGGGTATCACCCTCTTTGGCTTGACTGGCAGTACTTACTACTTCCCATTTCGGGTGCTGCGTCAGTTTGGTTGTTCTCAGTAGGTGCCCAGTGCAGTGAAACCACCCCTATGTGACTTGACATTTTCTTGGGGGTCTTCTAGGGACATGGATAGGATAGCTGCTCTCTGGGAGACGCGTCAGTCGACACTCATGTGCGATCTAGAGCAGGGAAATTCGGTTTTGTCCTCCTCAGAGTACGAGGCTTGGCTACTATCTGAGAAGTCTTCTGTTGGTCACTTGGATTAAGAAGCAGAGAGTAGTGATGTGGAGGGGCCTTGGCCAAAAAAGGAGTCGATGCTTCAATCCCGTATCGAGCTACTGGTGGATGAGAAGCGTGTCCTACATGATCATTTAGAGAAACAAACGGTTAAAGCAGAGGTGGCAGAAGCCAGGACTGATGTAGTTGAGTGTGAGGTCCTTTGTCTGGAAGGAGCCTTGAGTAACGCTCTTGGTGCTATTGACGCCTCTCGGAAATGGTATAGGAGTCTTCACGGTCGCTGGATGACTAAGAGGGACGTTTGAGAGGATGCTTTACATGCAGAGATCCATGCCTTGAAGCGCGAGTTGGGTCGTTGATTCCATCCTGCACATACCTTTTTGCATAGATCAAAACCATAGAAAGGGGCATAAGAACCCCTATTTAGATACATCTTTTTGGTATACATATTTTCTTTATGTTTTTGTTGTTTTTACACTTTTGAAAAGAGAAAAAAAGAAAGAAAGAAGGAAAGAAGCTAGACATTACACATATTATTTTTTTTGGGATGTGGTGTTAGCCAAGTACAGACTTATAAATGGACAAAAGGAAATCTATTATTTTACAAGGATTTTATCTTCTTTTTTTGTTTTTATAAAATGGGAAACTGGGGTATTGTGCCGGCTAAATGGGAGAGGAAAATTCATTATTTTTTGCAAAAGTGGACTCTTCCCCCTGTGGTGGTGTACACAGTGTGGGTGTGAAAATGGAAAAGGAAAATGTATCATCTTTTACGATAGTGGCCTTTCCGGTCATCAATCTAATCATCCCAGAGTGGGGCGTGCACAGTGCAAGCCTGAACATAGGAAAGGGAAAATTATTATCTCTTTTTGTTGTTTTTTTGTTATTATTTTGTGCCTTAAACGTAAGGGGAAGCAAACAGGTCCCAATTTTGAGCTTAGTCGAACCCCATCACATGGTTGTATCCGAGCGAGGTCAGCATTTTTACCAAGGCCGGCACATCCATTCCTTTGGATCTAATCAACCTTTTCTCCTTACCTTGGGTCATATGTTTGACAGTGCAATTATTAAGGTATTCTTGGTCGAGACCTGATTTGGGCTAACATGAGCGGCCAAGTCGGGAATTAGGTAGCACGGGAGGGTGACCGAAGGATTCCTCTCCCTTTCCCTCTCTATTTCTGTTTCCTCTTCCTTTTCACTTTCTTTTTTTTTATAACATTTTTACTCACAACGCCTAGGGTGGGTTTTTCTTGTGCCTGTTGTTTCCCTCTTTTTACCCATAGCGCCCTCTCTGGTTTTTACCACGTCCATGGGTTTGCATTTTTACCCCCGGTGCCCTTTCGAGTTTCCAACTGCTCCATACAAGCTTGCTCTTTTTACCCGTGGTGCCCCTGCGGGTTTTCACCAAGTCTATTTTGCTTTGAGCTTTTTTATTCTTATTTCTTATTTTATTGTTATTTTATTTTCTCTTTTAAAGACCACGACATGGACGTTGATTACGTCATAGTCGGCTGGATGGAATTCTTAGTCGTCTCACATCTTGGCTCGCGTTGGCTCAATGGATACTGTGACTACTCATAGACCTTTAAGGGGGCTTTATTAAGGGACGTATCTTGGCCATGGTAAGGTTAGGAATTTTGAAGGTATTCTGGGTTTAAAAGGTTTCCTTGATAGAGTTCCACCTGTCATAATACACTTCTTCCTTGGGAGATTTTGACTGTATGCCCCATTTTCTCTTTTCTCTTTTTTGTTTTTTTTACTTATCCTCTTTTGGGATTTTGCTTTTCTAATTTTTATTAGATTTGATGGTAACTCTTTTTCTTCCTCTTCGTTTTTTTTGGTATATACACTTTTTCCGTCTTCTTTTCTGGGGAGGGGTTTAATGAAAGAAAGGCCAATGGCTCAATGGGTGTAGCAAGGGTATAAGTATTCAGGGATGCTTTTTTGGCTACTTAATTTTAAAATGATGGCCTCTTTTATGGGATCCTTAAGAAGTCTCATATCCATCCTATCAATACTTATTTTACCGCACAGACTTAGGATTAGAATCATCGAGCGTATCTAGCGTTGATAGGCTCAGGAATGTGATGTCCGTCCATGGTGGCGAGGCAGATGGCGTATCCTGGGAGTATCTCTCAGACGACGTAGGGTCCTTCCTAGTTGCGTTTGAACTTCCCTCTCAGATTAGCATGGAGGGATGGGAAGATTTTCTTGAGTACGGTGTCTCCCACCTTCAGATCTGGACCGCAGACACGTTTGTTATAAGCGTCTGCGATTTTCCCTTGATAAACCTGGGTATGACACAAAGCTAGGAGTCTTTTCTCATCTAGGAGGTTCAGTTGTTCAAAGCGGGACCTTTCCTTTCCTGCTTCAAGTAGGCCTGATTCCATGAGGATTCGGAGCGAGTGTACCTCAACCTCAACTGGCAGGACGACCTCAGTTCCATATACAAGGGAGAACGGTGTTGCCCCTGTAGCGATGTGGATCGATTTTTTATAGGCCCATAATGCAAATGGTAATATTTCACTCTAATCTCGATAAGTGACAACCATCTTCTCAAGGATGCGGATGACTGTCTTGTTAGTCGCTTCCACGACCCCATTGGTTTGTGGCCGATAAGGTGATGAGCACTGGTGCTTGATCTTGTACTGCTCGCAGAAGGCCCTGATGTGCTTGCTCGCAAAGTTAGTGCCATTATCAGTGATGATGTCCTTGGGTATGCCAAATCGGCAAACTATGTTATTCTTGATGAACTTCTCGACATGATCGGCCGTGATGTTTGTATAGGATGCTGCTTCTACCCATTTAGTGAAGTATTCAATGGCAACCAGGATGAATTAATGTCCGTTTGAAGCTTTCAGATTAACCTTTTTAATGACGTCGAGGCCCCAAGTGGCAAATGGCCATGGAGTGGTCATGTTGTGCAGATCTTTAGCTGGAGTGTGGATCAGATTGAAGTGTTCCTGGCATTTTTTGCACTTCCAAACATGCTTGCAATAGTAAGTTTGCATAGTGATCCAGAAGTATCCTTGCCATAGGATCTTTCTGGCGAGCATATGCCCATTGACGTGGGTCCCACATACTCCCTTGTGAATCTCTTTCATGATGTTCACTGCCTTGCTTTCAATTAGGCATCGGAGTAGGATATTATTATATGATCGCTTGTACAGGCACTCACCGCAGATGACATAGCTCGTTGCTAAAAGTTGAATGGTCCATCTGTCCTCTTTGGATGTCCCCTCAGGGAATGCCCGAGCTTCGAGGAAATTCTTGATATCTGAGAACTATGGCGGCTCATCATCAGGCTTTGTGGGTTCCTCAATCTGATGGTAGAAGGCCGACTCGTTCCTTTGTTCAATTATGATTGGCTTCATCTCAACACCGTAGGGGATCTCTATCATTGATGCCAAAGTTGCTAACACGTCGGCGAAGTGATTCCTTATTCGCGGGACATGAGAATGTGATGTCCTCGAAGCACGCTATCAGATCTTCGAGGTGTTCATGGTAGGGGATTAATTTATCATCTTTGGTCTTCCATTCTCCGTTTGTTTGACATATGATCAACTGTGAGTCGCCAAACACCATGAGATGAGTTATGTTCAGGTCCAAAGCTGCTTGTAGGCCAGCTACGCAAGCTTCATACTCGGCCATGTTGTTAGTGCAGGGGAAGTTGAGTTTGATGGAGACTAGCACATGTGACCCCCTCAGCGAGATTAGGATAGCGCCAACTCCCTGGCCCTCGACATTTGTTGCTTAGTTGAAATGCATCACCCAGGATTCCTTCGTCTCTACTATATCGTCCTCTATCATAAACAAGATGTCTTCATCTGGGAACTCAGTTTTTAAGGGCTCATAATCGGGTAAGAGATTATCGACAAGATGATCAGCCAGCACCTACCCCTTGATCGACTTCTGAGTGACGTCTGTGATATCAAATTTGGATAGTAGGAGTTGCCAGTGTGCAGTCCGCCCAGTGAGAGCTGGCTTTTTGAATAGGTACTTCAATGGATCCATGCGTGCTAGGCATATCCTCATATGACCATGCGAAGACGTCTTGGTATGATTGAAGGAAATCAATCATGCTTTTTCTTTCCTCAAGAGACAGTGACGTTCTGATCTTAGTGATTCTAGGGATCTCCTCGATCCCTAGGTTGACGTCCTACATTTCTTCAACAATAGGGGTAAGGCCGTGCTCAAAATTGGAAAACCGTTCTAGGAGTTCATTGGGGAGCTCCTCAGTAGGTATTTCCTCATCTAGACTCGTGACTCCTACCTCTTTTTGTACTTATACGGGAAAGGGGTCGATTTCACGTGGGATGAGATTCTTGATTAAGGCATTTTCTATAACTTTATTCAAAATTTTGGAAGGAAATATTTTTGGATTTTGCATTTTTATATGTTTTTAGGATTTTTGTTTTCTTCGGAAATGGGATGTTGGCAAAGCGAGTCCCTATATATACACGGTATTGCCTGCCAAGGGCTCATCTCACTTTTTATAGGTTATTTTTTTTATTGGGAAATGGGTGCTGAATTTCAAGCCACTTGCCGCTTCCAGGGTTTGGGGCATCGATGCCCAATTATGTACCTGTGATGTTGCTCTTTTACCTATTTGGATGGAGGGGGGGACTTGATGTGATTCCTCTGAGTCAGCCTCCATCATGTTGATCTTGGGTTTGCCTGAGATTCTATCCTCAAATGTCAGCAAGGTCCTGTGGTGGTTTATCACAGAGGGAGATTGTGCAGGTATTACAAACTCTTCCTCAAATAGGGCCAGGGTGGCTAAGTCTATTTCTAGGTGGGGAGGAAAAATTTGGGGATTGGTGGGGTGGATAGGGATTGCAGGTTTGTGTGGGGTTAATTTTATTGCCCCATTTTGATCAATCTTCATAATCCCGACAGTCACAAAGGTATTTCGGATGTGAGGCCTAGGGCAAGATTTTTCTTCCAATTTGATTCCCCAGGCTCTTACTTCAATAACTGTTCAGGCTTTCTCCTTAGCATCCCGTACTTCTTCTTCTGTGGGTTTGTACCCTAACCCGAATCTAACCGTTGCTTTCCTTTGGCTTTGACTGACTCTTTCCTACCTTATAATTGGGGTCCTAATCCCTTTCCTTTCTGATAGCTCCATTTCTGGAGCATGGCCACAGCTGCTACCATTTCACCTTTGGTTTTCAGAGTGATGCTTTCTGGGGGCTCCGGGATTATCGCTGATACCTCATACTCGAAGCTGTGGAGGTCTGTATCCTCGATCGGGTGTGGGATATCTAGCACTTTGGGGTTCTCAATACTATGGGTAGTTTTTTTCTTTTCATCATGCTCTTCACCTATGATGGTGATGATCTTCTGCCTAGACACAAATTTAAGCTTCTGATGTAGTGTGGATGGTATTGCCCCGACTTCATGTAATCAAGGGCATCCTAACAACAAATTGAAAGAGGACCTGATGTCCATCACCTGGAAAGGTATGGAGAAGGTCATTGGCCCAATTACTAGCTAAAGATTGACTTCCCCGATTATCTCTCTTCTGGTGTTATCGAACCCCCTGGCACTGGTTCTTATTGGTTTCAACATACAAGGACCTACTCCTATCTTGGTAGCTGTTCTCAGAGGGCACACGTTTAAAGTGAATCCATTATCAATTAATACCAGTGGGATTATAATATTTCTAGCTTCTACAGTGATATTGAGGGATTTAGAATGATTATTTCCCTCCTCTGGTAAATCGACATTTGAAAAAGAGATGGCATTGGGAGCCATCACTTGCCCTATTATCTGCCCGACCTCATCTGGGCTTACTTGGAGTGATACGTGTGCATTTTTTAATGCCCCCATCAGAGCTTGAAAATGAAGCGGCGATGTTATTAACAGATCCCAAACCGTGATATGGGCCGACATTCTCCTGAGCTGGGTTTCAAGTATGTGCTCTCGGCTCATTTTTTCAAATGGGTTTGCTACAGTGGCGTCCTTTTTCCCCTCTAGTCGGATTGGCATTGGTACTGGTGCGTCTGGTTGCTTAGAGATTTTCCCTGACCTTGTGAGGAAATCAATTGCCCTTTCCCTACTGCTGCCGATATTGATGTCTGTCTGTTCGTAACTGAGTGGGACCTAATGAGGATTATAAGTTGGTCCCGGGATTTGGAATGAGGAAAAAGTAGGTATTGGGGATATTGATGTTGAGGGATTGGGATGGGTGGATAATATCTGGTTAACTTCGGTAGGGGATGGGTAGGTGGAAGAAGTGGGCCAACTGGCGTTGGTGAGGTTTGTGGATGACTGTGTAAGGGGTGACAGGACAGGGGTGGGCCATTGATAACTGATGGGTGATGGAGGTGGATGGGGGAGATAATCATCCATCGGGTAATTGGTGGAGGACGTCGCGTACGGTTGACAGGAGTTAATTTGGACGTAGTTGACAGGAGCCGGCGCTGGGAAATATGCCCTAAGATCTAAGGGTTCTGTTTGCGGTGCGGGGTTGGGAAAGTACTTAGCCAAATTTAGGGGCTCAATCACCCCAATACTTTTATCTTCCCAATCTCTCTGTAGTGGTGCCACAAAATTTTTCCATTTGCTGATATAATTTGACGGGTCAAACTCTTCATCATCCTCTGCCACCATGCTGATAGTGGGTCTTGGGCCTGCTCCTCTGGGAGGGTGTGGTGGTAGTGGCACTTGAAGTATGTTTGCATGCTGGTTAGCTTGGGGAAGGGCCGGAGGGATGAATTGACCGGCCTCTATTAAATCTTGTATTACGTGTTTCAAAGGAAAATAACAACTAGTCGAGTGGCCTGGTCCCTGATGGAAGTTGCAATGGGTGTTGGTCATAATTTCTCGGGATCGGATTTGGCAGGGGTCACTGCTGGAGTGCTGTGAGTGTGTATGATGGGTTAGAAGATATGTGGTGAGGATGAGGGGGAATATTTTGGGAGGCCTTCTAGCTTGTATAGGCTCAGACCATCTCATCCATCATAGCCATTGGAGAGGGATTATATGGAGGTGGTGTATCGAAGGGATGGTGGGGTGTGGAAGAGACGAATGTGTTGGGAAAATTGGGCATGGCCCTGGTAAAAATGGCATGACCAGGGTAGATGGGGGGTATGGGAAAAATTAGGTGTGGTATGGGTAAATGTGGGTGGATCGGGTATATGTCGGGAAGATGGAAAATGGGATAGGGTGGTAAAGGTGGGGAATCGGGTCGGGTTCTGGGTGGATGTGAAAGGAGGATGGGAGGGATTTGGAACAGATATAGAGGGGGAAATGGGTATGGTTTGAGGAAATGAGGGGGAGTGGGGTGCCGGATTTTGGATGTTTTGAGCGGTGGTGGATGGGAAAATGGGTGCACAGAAGGGCCAGGTGACGTTAAATCGTGGTTGGGTGAGGGGGATGGATGTGAACACTTCTTTCGTGTGGGAATGAGGTGGGGAATGTGGTGGGGATGAGTCGGGATCTGCATATGCCAGATCCACTACCCACGACATGGCTTGGCGTTAGGTTGGGTACGGGTGCCTCGGATGGGGCTCGTAAAGTTTCCTCCTTCTCCCTCTGAGGGACTACGAGGGGTAAGGTGATGTCGTTGTGCTGGCACCACAATTTTTTCTTTTTCAGTTTTTTTTTTTTTGGGTTTATGTATTTTTTTTTGAAAATTTTGTGAGTGGATTTTTATGATGAAGCATTCTGAGGCCCTTGAATTCTTGTTTCGGGTGGTATTTGCACCCTAAATAATCCCCGCGGCGAGACCCCAATGCACTTTGGAAGAATCAAAGGGGAACCCTGTGATCTATTGGAGGCATGGGAATCAACGCAAACATCCCGATCCCCCGGAGCGAGTCGATAAGAAGTTACCCTCTTTTGATCGGTGGGGGTGTTTTGGGTGTTGGATAGTGCGAGACCTAATCAGAGGTGCTAAACCACTAAGTGAGGAATTTGGGGATGTGAAAAAGGCCTCAAATTTTGGGTTGCACTGCTCAGTTTGGGCTTGGCGTGTGTATTACATGCGCCAAGCCAAATCTGGTCAATCTAAGCTTGGCCTGTATATTACATGCGCCAAAGCAAATCTGGAATTTCCAAGCTTGGCACGTGTAATATATGCGGCAATGCAAACCTAGAAAAAAGTGGCTGGCGGGGGTCAAATAATCTTGACAGCAAACCAGCAAGCCCGAATTCAGTCTATTTTTTTAGTTTTCAGGAAGCGATGCTTTTGGGGACTAATTTCTTGGTTGCAATGGGTCTCTCCTCAACAATCCTAGGGATATAAGGCCGATTCGGGACTACTAACGCTCTCCCCCAAGGGTTTTGGGCTTTGCGACTTGATAGGTTACCCACCCGATATACCTCCGGCGTAAGCGCCTTCTCAGATACTAGGTGGGGTGGTTCTTTTCCGGATCATCACCACTAGGGGCTGCCGCCGTACCGAGAACTGAGAAGTTTATATCTTTGCCTAGAATTCCCAACCTATGAAAATCTACCCCTGTAAAAATTCAATTTAAGTCCCATTCTTGGTTCAATTTTAATTTCATATTTGAAGGGAGTTTTCTTAAAGTCCAAAAGCGGGTAGTTATGGTCTTGTGCCGCCTCTACGGGCCGACGTCCCCTGGTAGGATATGAATGCGATAAAGTAAATGCTCATGTAGGCCCACCAAACGGCTAAGGTGTGAACAAAAAAAGCAAAGTAAGCCTGCCAATTGGCTAAGGCATGTAATGACAGAAAGTAAAGAAATCGTAAGGACAATGAGCAATTAGGCCAGCCAATCGGCTACGGTACGTAAATAATAGAAAAGTAGGGGTAAGAAAAAGCAAGATTGAATCAGAGGGGTGAGTAAAATAATAAAAACACCAAAAAATAGCTAAATGTTAGTAAAAACAAAGAAAAAAAAGCCAAATTTCAAGGGGAATCTCTACTGGCTACTCCCCAGCAAAGTTGCCATCAGTGCAACCATGGGATTTTTTATGATCCCGTCATGACGATGCGCGCTCGTTTAAAAATAGAGTCACCACCTGGAGCTTTTGGTGTCCCGAGAAACCTAAATCAATATCAAATGCACCGAAATGCCAAATATAACTCTGATTCACCGGACTACGCCAAAGGCTCTTTGGTAGGGGCTTAGGTTATCGATCGGGAAGGTGTTAGGCACCCGACCATTCCACTCAAAGCGGTCTCTACTTATGACCAAAAATAGAGGTGAGAGTCGGAGCTCTAGAGCCCTTGTAGCACGCTTGTGGACCTTCGCGTAGGTGTACTTGACGAGCTTCCAATAGCTTGAATGGTTAGAGAATGGGTTCTAACTTCTAAGGCTTGATAGCGAAGGGGTAGAGGAAGAAGGCTAAGGGGTTGTTCTCTCCTAACTCAAGGATTTTTGGTGGAAGATGGGGTCTATGGGGGGGCTTTTGAATTCTAGAATTGGTATGGAAAGGGTGTACCAAAGGGAGGAAAAGCTTCTCTCTTAATCTTTTTCTTTCTTGGAAAAAATTTCAAGCCCCAAATCAAAAGGGGGTGCCTCTCTATTTATAGGGAAAAGGGAGATTAGGAGGGTACTTGAGAGCTAATTAGGTTTAGTAATTAGGTAATCTTCTAATCTAAGGTTTCCTAAGATTTTGAGAGCTTGGAAATGTGGGCAATGAGCTTCAATGGTAGATGATAGGGTGAGGTTTTAAATGACTAGAGGGTTGCAAATAGGATAAACAAGAGTGCAACAGTCCTAATGAAACCATCCTAAAATTGAGATGGTCAACAAGTCAAACTCTAAAAGTGAAATTCGAGCAAAAAACCAAAGTTACTATAGCTAAGCCTGGCGTGTGTATTACACACGCCAAGCATAGCTACAGTGTCCTGAAAGTCCAGAGCCTAAGGGGGGGCCCACCTATACTTGGTGTGTGTATTAGACGCGCCAAGCTATTTTTGAAAAAAATGACTTGGCGCTTATAATACATGCGCCATGTATGCCCTAGCCAAGTGCAGCTCTTAGGCACTGCTAGGATCGTCGTAACTTTTGACGTACAACTCGGATTGAAATGATTCTTAGCTTGTTGGAAAGTTGAGAACCTCTACTTTTCAATGGTATAAGATTTAGTCTCAGTAGAGGTCTATACCAGCCCTGGTATATTTCTCTCTGACCATTTATTGGGAGGGCTAATTATGGGTTCGGAGAGGTCGGGGGTAATTTCCTAGGGTTTGGGAAAGTACCTAAGGGTATGGGCGGTGGTATCAGAAGCTCAAGGAGGATGAGCCTCTCTTGTAGTATGTTTTGATCAGGCCTTGGGCGAAATTTGAGTGACTACAGAGAGGTAGTCCATCGATACTGGTGGAGAGAATTGGGGATGGTTCCTGGCTACTTTTGGTCATATTTTTGTAAAATAGCCTCACTAATCTATGGTAGACTGATGTGATTCTTGGTTCTAAAAAATATTACATCCCGACATCCTTAAAATATTTGATGACTTTCATGCTCATTTCCAATTTTTTCAAAGATTCAACGTCTATCGCGATTTCGGCTCCCACAATATGGTGTTTTATTAAGGTAGGGAGCCAGTCTACTGCCGTGGTAGAAGACGCTAGTTTTTTACCTTTATCTAATTTCATGCCCTTTTTAGGGGCAGACACAGAGTCAGTTTCAAGTGTTTCTTTAGATAGTTCTCTGATAACTATCCCGAAAGATTTGGATTTCTTCTTGGGTAGGTCTACTATTTTTAATTTAGCTTTAACGACAGCAGACTGTGCGATACGGTTAATAATTGGAGAGTTATCGGAACTGTTACCTCCCTCTTCTTCTTCCTCTTCCCTCTGTCATTTGCCCATTCCGTTAGCCATGCTACAAGTCCTTTCTTGCAAGAGTTAATAAAAACACCATCAATTAACCATGGATTTCATGTATTGAATAAAAATTTCTTACAGAAACCGTTCCATTTGATCGATAAAATTGTCACCTTACTTCTCGATAATTGAAATCCTAATTTGTAGATGTGAAATTAAATGGAATGCACGCAGGGTTTCCGAAATAGAACAGAGGAAGCAATGGGTGTATAGGAAAGTAAAATGGTTGGGTTGAGTAAGAGAATGATTAGGATGAAGAACTTTTTAAAAAAGAGAGGGAAGGTAGGAGGGGAAAACTAGAGAGTTCAAAAATGGGGGCGACGTATCTTTTTTACGAATAATAGGCCCTATTTCAGTGATGACTTGTTGAGCCGGTTATCACTCGGGTTTTGACCTAGAATTATTGGTTGATTCTAGCTTTCAGTAATAGTAGTACAAACCCTCGTATTAGTTGAATCGTAATTACTACGCTTTCACTGATAGACATGATCATAACGACGATCAATCATAAATCCATATGATTGTTCGCTATAATGTACAGTAGGGATTATATTACGATTCATCATTTTTCAACGATTTGTGTCATAGTGTAATACCTAAACGAAAAAGAAAAAGAAATAATTCTACATATTTTACAATGGGTGCTACGGGTGAGTCGGTAGCTTGACGATCTATGATGTTTATATATTTGAATTTTAGGAGTCGATGTCTCCCCCAAGAATACTTGTCCTCTAGGATTGTTGACTTGCTGCATTGGAAATTGGCCACTGTCTCCTTTCACCACTTGTGAAGCTAGCTGGCCTATCTGGCTTTCCAGCTTCGTAATGGACTGAGTATGTGAATTGAGCACTTGAGAGAATTGAGCAAGCTGATGTAAATCTTTCGAATGTTGATGCGACTGTTGTTGCAAATCCTGAAGGGTTTGAACAACTATGGCATCAGGTGCATTGCTCTGTGGTCCAAGTTGGGGCTGTGCATAGGCAACGGAGGTCGTTAGTGGAAAATTTGGGTCTAGGGAAATCGAGGGTGCGCAACCGATGGTGCTAGTTGTGCTCCTCCTGTGGAACAATAGTTAAATCTAGGGCGGTTCGTCCATGTTGGATTATATGTGTTTCTATAATCTCCCCTTTGAAAAGCCATTACTTGCTCATTCTCCACTACCTCCTGGTATGATGGCGCAGCTGGGTTTTTATTAAATGTCTGAGTCAGACAATTAGAATAGTTTACCAAAGATCTATTTGGAGTGCTTGATTTGGCAGCCAATAGTATCACGATTTTTTGTTTAAGGGCCAAAACCTTTGCAGTCATATCATCCTCTTTCTTTACTTTATCTTTACTGAAATCGTAAAGTCCACCCGTCGCAAGTGGGGTGTAATGAGTGATATTGGGGTCAGATCTAAGCAGAGCCTATTTATGTTTTGAGTTATCAGCCAGTTTCTCAAATAAGTTCCAGGACTGTTGGCCATTTTGAGCCATAAAGGCTCCTCCACTTACGACATCGACTGTAGACTGGTTAGTCTCAGTCAACCCTTGATAGAAGCTCTGTGCTATCAACCAGTTCGGCACATCATGGTGAAGGCACTTCCTCAGTAAGTCCTTCATGCGCTGCCAGCTCTCATGAAATAATTCTCCAGGCTGCTACCTGAAATCTTGAATTGCTTGCCTAATCTGGTTAGTTCTACCAATTGGAAAGTATTCATTTAAGAATTTGGATTGCAGTTCTTTCCAAGTGGTTATACTCCTGGCAGGTAGTGAAGTCAGCCATGCTTTCGCTTTATCCTTGAGAGAGAAAGGGAATAGTCATAACTTAACTGATTCATCATTAGCTGTCAATAGTGGTAACATCGTGCAGAGTTCTATAAAATCTCTTAAGTGCTGATAGAGATCTTCTCTATCAAGCCCATGAAAAGAGGGTACAGTTTGAAGTGTATTGAGCTTAATTTCATATTTCTGTCCGGTTGCAACCTCTGGTATAACTATACAGGAGGGTGCAGTCAGAGTAATGGGGCTGAAATGTGCTTGAATTGATCGATCATCAACCATAATTAAGGTTTCTTTTGTGGGAATTTAATGTGATGCTAAATTACTCAAGAGAGTCCTTTCAATTTCTAGATCACACTCGAAGAAATCTAGGCTTCGAGATCGAGTGTGATGCATACAAAAAGAAAAACTATATTTTTATATTTTTAACTTTATTTAATTTTTATTCTAGAAGGCAAGGAGAAGCAAATTTGAGCCTCTAGCTTCTCTGATCAGGGTAAGTTGAAACCTTGAGTCATTACTTCGAATAAACCTGCAAAAGATTTAAGAAGTGATCACAGAAAATTAAAAGTATAAAGAAATATAAAAAGAGAAGGATAAATACATGTTTTCTAAAATTAATATAAATACAACATAAAATGCTAATCTCTGGTAGCGGCGCCAAAAACTTGGCTCGCTGGTTATATGTATCTAATTATGTCTTAACTTATTGCAAGTTGTTGCTGACTCTAGTGTGCATGATTTATTTGTGTTTTTAAAAACAGACTTACAGAGGATGAATTTACTAAAAGAATATGAAAATATCAACACAGAGAGACCTCAATTAGCCTGCAAGATCAGGGCCAATTGTAGCAAGTTTTAAAATATAAGTGAGTAAAAGATCGTCCACAGGGAATTGATTTTAAAATGCAAGATAAACCTCCAGATCTGGGCTACCTGATCTGGCCTCTTATCCTATCTACAAAGCACATAAGATGGGAGGTTGAATTTGTCACATTAACTAAATGATAAAAGTAAAAGTTAAACTAAATGATCCAGATCTGAGTTGGGGGGATTTTGATGTAAACTTATTAAAATGGAGAAATAATATCTAACTTTGATTTGGTCCTTGAAACACAATGAGAATGACTGCAGATCGAATGAGAGATGGTCCAATCTTCATCTGGCTACAAGCACAGATGTAAGAGAAATAAATCTAAATCAAGGATTAGATTTAGGCTTATGGCTATGGTATGTCCACTTCAATAGCCACAGACTATCCAATAGTCTTTAATTTAAACCCTTAATTCAGAACAAGAAATATCACTACAAATGCTGTGAGAGATTAGGTTACAAACACTAATTCCCACAGGGTTAATGAATCAAGGGAAATTGCATAAAAAATAGTAAATCTAAAGGAGTCTAGTGCAATAAGGAGATCAGAGGGAACCCTTAACACGAATCCAATTGAGAACGTACGGTTTACAGCAACCTTTTCAAATTCACTATTACAATTATAGAGCACAGCTTAAACAACTCTCAGATTTGTAGTCTTGAATACAATTCTATTTTGAATTACAGAGGTATCTCACAGCTCTCAATTGCAAGTAAAAGTTAGGCTATTACAAGGGTTTCAGACAAGCTAGCTGATTTGGAAATGGGAGAATAGAAATGAAACTCAAAATTTGGATACCCAAATTAGGCAAATCGTTCTTCTATTTATAGTTTTCCCTAAGTCCATTTCAGATGTGCATCAACCAATCAAAATTGGTTAGATCCATATAAGCCAATAGGAGTCGAGCATAAGGATCCAAATCTGTTCTGGCCAATCAGAATTGCTCGATCTGGTTCAGCCAATCAGGCGACAGAAGCATCAATTCTGTTATGCAATTGAAAAATCTGTTAGAGCCTCTAGAAGTTCCCGCCAAGTGATTTCTTCTTTGGGTGTTCACATGGGGTGGAATATGCCTTTGGTTCGTGCTCAGAATCTTCTAGAATGTTCCTGGTTTGTATCTGCATTGGGGCGCATGTAAAAGATTACTGAATTACCCTTGCAGATGCTAAGAATCTTCAAAAAATCATTTCGCAAAGTCTGGGGGACTTTTCACAGAGTTCTGTGCCTTATGAAGTTCATTTCGCAAAGCTCTGATGTTGTTCGCTAGGAGTTCTCTTCTTTTCGAATAGGGCTGAAATCCTTTTGAAGAGTTCAAGTGCTTTTCGAAGCTAAACCTGGAGCTTTTGGTTCTTTTCGCAAAGTTAATCTTCTTTTCGACAAGTTCATAAACTTTTCGAATAGTTCAAATTCTTTATGAAAAGTTCTGCATCTTTGCTTTCTTCGAATTGCTCCACACTTCTTTTCTAGGTTGAGACCAGGTCTTTGCCTCTTCAGTTCAGGCATTTTGACAGCTCGTGAGGTTGTCCTTTCTCCTTCTTCCTCCAGATCCAGATGGGTCATCATATTTTTGGCACTTTTAAGCTACTTTCAAGGTTAAGCCTGTCTTTATTGTTAGCTGTAAAACAAACACTTAAAACACTTATTTAGTTCTCTCAAGGGTCTATCAAGGCCCAGATTAAGGGGTGGAAAATGGTATTTTCCAGTTCTCAACACACCCCCAAACCTAAGCTTTGCTAGTCCCTGAGCAAAGACAAAATTAAAAACAAAGTAAAAAGCCACTTTTGTAGGGAGCACAGTTGCATTTAGCATATGCAACAAGCCTTTTAAACCCCTAGGTGATCCCTAGTGGAGGAGTGAAGTCTCCTGAGGGTTTTCAGTGAAGGTACCCACAAACTTCTTCAATAAATCAGTTAAGATCAATGCAGTTATGTTAAAACAGACTTTCATCCAATCAGATTATTCACACCTGCATCAGTCAAGTTATAAGAGGATTCTAAAAAAAAAACATCAGTTCAAAACTGAAATTCTGCTGTAATTCTTTTACCATTCACTCGATTTGTGTCAAAAAGTTTTTAAAAGAAAAATTAATGAAAAGCTTGCCTTCTATTTGAGAATTCAGTTTGCCTTCTATTTGAGAATTCAGTTTTGATGTTACCCCAATGAGTTGATTTCAAACCCAACTCTCTCCAGGATTTTCACTCAACATGTAAGTAAGAGGGTTGTACTATTTCACACGACTCAAGAGCAGTTACAGCCCTCAAATAGGACTGTAAGCATGAGCATAAGCATTGCTTTTTAGTTCTGAATTCACTGCTCTTTTTACCATAGATTACTTAAATCCTTATCTCCATGTGACAGCTCAATCCATCATTGATCAGCAAGGACTTTACTTGGGTTGTAATGTGGCTTATGGGTGAAATTTATCAAGAATAAAGGGGTGGAATGGAGTTCAAAATTGAGAAGTCAGTCAAGGTAAGGAGGTGATAGACACACCTTCTTCAATTCAGCACAATTTCATCTTCTTCTTTGAATTTTTCAGAGCCAAAGTGGCCATCTTTTTCTCTTTCTTTTTCAAACTTCCAATGAAATGCCTTCTCCTTTTCCTTTTTTTTTTTTTTTTTTTTTTTAAAAGTAACATTGACTGGAATGCCACATTTCTTCTGCTGATACATCATTGCCTTCAATTATGATTCTTCTTCTTTTATCAAACTATTACTCAATTCTCCTTTCTTCAGCTTCCTTCCCTTTATCTTCTGACTTCTCAGAGTGAGGGTTAGGCTAAATGAGGTTGATGAGATTTCAAAGAAATCTTAGATTTATAAAGCTCAAATGGTGTGTATCAAGGGCAGTTTCAAAAGGTGGGGCTTTGTAAGGTTTAAACTGTCCAAAAGGAGGCCTTACATCATGTCTTTAATATCACGATTGCTGTCAAGTTATTTCAATTTGAATATGTGTAATTTCTAGTGAAAATAAGCAGGTTCAAACAGTCCCAAGAGCAGAAAAAATTGCCAATTCATATCTCCAAAGAATACATTTTTGCAGGCCCAAATCTCACTGGGTGTGGTTTTCTATCAAATTCCTGAAGTATATCATCACTGTTTTCTCTCTTTTTAGGTTTACTATAACATCAATTTTCTTTTAGAAATTTTCTGATATTCACTTCATGAAAGTATTAGAATTACACTAGAAATCAATTTTAAAAGCAAGATTTTAACTTCCTCATTTTCAAAACAACAGGTGTGAAATTACTTCATTTTTAAAAATAAAATTCATGATCATAAATTGATGTTAACTCAATTATTGACATTTACGCTACACCCCCAAACCTATGGTGGCGAGGGTCCCTTGAGTCCGAAGCAAAGAAAAGAAACAATCAAGTAGAAATCATAATGACAAGAAGAAAGAACAGAAATGCACAGTAATTACTGAGTAACACAAGAAAAACTAGAATTTTATATTACAAACTCATAACACAGATAAGTACAATGTGATCTAATAACTGGGGTCAAAATCTGTATCATAAATTGGTTCAATGGGATCAGAACTGGAGTCACTGTCAGAGTCAGAACTAGAGTCAGTATTGGAGTCTGAACTCGATTTAGCCTTCTCCTGGATTGTGTTTTGCAGCTCAGTGTATTCCTCTGATTTGATCTTTTTGGTGAGGCCAATGTACTTTTCAAGTCTAGTAGTCCTCAATTTTTCCTGTTCAAGCTGTGCTTGCAACATGGTCACCTTGTGTTGCTCACTCCTAACCATCTGAAAAGTTTGACCCAGCAGGTCCTGCATTTTCTCTCTCTCAAATTTCATGAACAACTCTAATTTCCGAATTTGGTTTTCATAAGGGGTTCTAATGTAAGCTTGCAAATCAGCTAACCCTTTGATGACATCACGACAAATATATGGATTCTCTTCCATAGCCTTTTTTAGGGCAGCAAATCTGGGAATGGGAATGGAATGGTAGGGAACGAAAGGTATCCCAGCAGTGGGAGTGGGAGAAGAGGAATCCAACAGAATAATCTCAGGATCTGTCTGATTGGCTTGATCAGAGAAAGTGAGGAGAGGTGAAGGGGACTCAACAAGAGCTACCTTAGGTTCTGTTTGGGTAGCATGGCTAGTAGTGGTGATGGTGGGTGGATCAACAAATACTACCTTAGGGTCGGTTTGGGTAGCATGGCTATCAACAGCAGGTACAGTGGCTGAGGTAGTTGTGTGGGATGAGGAGGCTAAGGTTTGGAGAAGGGCATTTGTCATAGACTGATTGTCTGTGTTAATCTGTAGTTGTGCTTGAATGGATTGGAGAAAGGTAAGTATTTGGCTAATTGACTCAGGTGTGGGTGTGGTATGCAGAGTAGGGGCTGGTATAACTAAAGTAGATGGTTGAGGTGCAATGGGTGAAATGGTTGTAAAAGGTGAAGTAGCCAAATGAGTGAAATGAGGAGGGGCATGTATAGGTACTGATTCAAGCCCAATGTTTTCCAAAATAGACCCTATCAATGATGAATAGGCCTCTGTAGTGAACATCTCAGGTTCAGGGGTATGAGTTACTTCGGGTGTATGAGCTGAATGAGCAGGTGAACCTGAGAAGCTTTGGAGAAGAGGAGTGCTAGGAGATTGTTCAATAAAATTTGTGGCCATGTCTTGGACATTATTGGGAGAAATTGGTGGTGTGAGTATGGCTGGAGTGGTTGGTGTAGAGGGGGAGTCTGCAATTGGGATAATGGTGGTTATGGGAGATGGGACTGTTGGAATGGGTGAAATGGCAGGAGCTGGGCTAGGTGAGGAGGGTAAGATGACAACTTCTTCAAGAATGGGTGCAGCTAAAGAGCTGGTCACCACAGGAAGGACAGCTTGTTCAATGTCAGCTATCGGGATAGGTTCAGATTCTTTAGCAGCAGTGCGAGCTCGGTATGGGAGGTTCGAGCAAGCGGTATGGCGGGTTTAAATGGCATTTGCAGTCTGCGAGCTCACCTTCCTCTCTCATTACATTGCTTGGCTTGTAGTCCAAGCCTTTTTCCCAAAAGTATGAGGAGATATAACTTCAAATGGCTCCTGCTCATCAATGTCAAACTTAGCTCTTAGTAGGGCTGTGATCAGCCTACCAAATGGTATTCTAGCTAATTTCTGCTCCTTTTTCAACTTGGCACTAATATCAGCCATGGCTTCAAAAATCAACATAGGGGCATTGAAAAATTGCCCCTTAGAAAAATGAAAGAGAGCCTCTAAAATTGGTGTCCTTCTTTCTTGGCTGTGCCCCGTGACATAAAAATTTTCCCTCAAAATTGAATCCATCAGTAAAAATTGAGGTGCTAGGTCTCTCCTCATTATGGATTGTCCAGTTCCAACTATCCCTTGGGTTAAATGTGCAGCCATTTCTCTGAAAGAGGCTGCTTCTAGTGCAGCCAATGGACCAGTAGGATCATATTGAAAAGGTATCCCCAAAGCATTCCCAATGTCTTCATATGTGACAGTTAGATCACAATCATCAATAAAAATAAAAAGAGTAGGGACATCAGCATCCTTCTCTGTCACTTTTACCAAGTTTTGGTACCATAATCTCACCATTCGCAGATAAATTTTCTCTGGCAGAGGGGTAAGTATATTGCTCAGTGACGCATCCCTAATGTATTTCAAAGATAGCTGACATTCCGGTTTGTTGGAGAAAAAGTTCTCATCAATAATAAGCTCAGGAATCAGCTTCTGAGCTTCAATGAATGGATTTGGTAGTACCAAATGCATAGGCAGAGGAGGAAGCTCAGGCTCAGGACTAGCAGCAGCTGTTGGGATGGGTTCCTCATGTCTAACCTTCTTCCCTTTCTCAATCCTATCAGCTTTATCCATTGATAGTTTCCTTTTGGCTGCAGTTTTGGTTTTTCCTTTTGGGGTGGGTTTGCTAATTTTCTTAGCAGAAGATTTGGGGAACATGGCAGCCAGTGATTTTTCAGCTTTCCCCATTTAAAATCTTTGTTTGAATCTCCCAAAATGAAAGCTGATATCAATTTCTAACTTAGCAAAAGCGAAAGCAGAGAAATACCGAAATCTAGGGTTTTAATTGAACTTGATGACCGCTTGATGAAATCCGCTAGAATCAGAAGCAAAAAGTCCCCCTCTTCAAGCTTAATCCGTTGAACAAATATGAAGCAAATTGAGGCTGAACTTGGAAAGCGCGCAAGGATGGAAACGAAATGAGTTTTCTGTGAAAGAAGATGCTCTGGAGGGCTTTTGAAACTGAAACCTATTCTTCGAAAGGGTTTAAATATATTCAAAATTATTTTCGCAAAGTAATTTTTAAGTTTTCGAAAAGTTCAAAACAGTCCTTTTTACAAAAGAGAATGGCATCAGTACCATTCGAAAAGCAAATAGCTTCAGAAACAACTTTTCGAAAAGCAAATAGCTTCAGGAACAACTATTCGAAAAGCACATCATTGCTTTCGAGCAGTTCGTTACAGATCCAGATCCTTTTCGAAAAGCAGATTAAACTTTGCGAAAAGACAATTTTTACTTTGCGAATTAATTTTTCACATATTTAAACATCTCGAAAAGAGAAAAAAATATGACTAAAAACAGAGAAAAAGAAAGCTCTGCAAAAATTACAGAACAAAAACATATTGTACAGTTGTATACCATCAGATTTGGGGAGGTTCTTGATGATAGAAGGTCAGCATAGGCTCCAGGGTATTTTCAATGCATGGTTTGAGCCTCTGACCATTTACTTTCAAGGTTTTCCCATCACTTGGATCCAAAATTTCAACAGCCCCAGAAGGAGCTGCATGAATGATAGTATATGGCCCTTCCCATCTGGATCTCAGCTTCCCAGGAAAAAACTTAAGTTTTGAGTTGAAGTTGAATAACCATACCTTGGAGCCAGTTATGAATTTTTTTCTTAACAGATTTTTATCATAGAACGCTTTAACTTTCTCTTTGTAAGATCTTGAATTGGTGTATGCATCCATTCTCAGCTCCTCCAACTCAGCAAGCTGCAGTTTCCTGTGATTACTAGCAGTAGTCAGATCCATGTTCAATGTTTTAATAGCCCAAAAGGCTTTATATTCTAACTCCACTGGTAAATGGCATGCTTTGTCATAGACCAATCTGAATGGGGACATACCAATTGGGGTTTTGTAAGCTGTCTTGTATGCCCACAATGCATCATTTAGTTTAAAAGACCAATCCTTTCTGTCTTTTCTCACAGTCTTTTCCAGTATATTTTTGATTTCTCTATTGGAAATCTCCACTTGTCCACTGGTCTGTGGATGATATGGAGTAGCTACTCTATGAGTCACAGAGTATTTTTTCAATAAAGCTTCAAAATGCTTATTACAAAAATGGCTTCCCCCATCACTGATAATAGCTCTGGGGGAACCAAACCTGGAAAAGATGTTATCCTTTAAAATTTTCAGAACCACTCTATGATCATTGGCTCGAGTAGCTGGGGCTTCAACCCATTTGGATACATAATCTACAGCTACTAAGATGAAATTACAACCATTTGAAGGAGGAAAGGGGCCCATGAAATCTATCCCCCAAATATCAAACAATTCAACTACCAAAATAGGCTGTAATGGCATTGAGTTTCTCTTAGAAATGCTGCCCAATTTCTCAAGCGATTTCGATAAGACTTGAGCATCTTTGAAAAGTGTAGGCCAATAAAATCCGCACTGCAAAACCTTTGCAGCAGTTTTAGTTCCACTAAAATGACCTCCACAAGCCTGCTCATGACACATAGAAAGTATGTGATGAAAGTCTTCTTCAGAGACACATCTTCTTATTATTTGGTCTGCACAAATCTTGAACAGATAAGGATCCTCCCAAATAAAATGTTTAACCTTTGAGAAGAAAAGATCTTTATCTATTTTATTCCACTGTTGAGGAATTCTTCCAGTAGCCAAAAAGTTGACTATGTTTGCAAACCAAGGGGTGTATATACTGATAGCAAAAAGTTGCTCATCAGGGAAAGATTCATTGATAGGTAGCCTATCAATCTCAGCAGTTATAATTCGAGACAGGTGGTCAGCCACCACATTTTCCACACCCTTTTTATCTTTAATTTGTAAATCAAACTCCTGTAATAGGAGGATCCACCTGATTAATCTTGGTTTGGTATCCTTCTTAGACAGAAGGTATTTCAAGGATGAGTGGTCAGTGAACACCACAATTTGTGAACCCAAAACATATGACCTGAATTTCTCTAAAGCAAAAACTATTGCTAATAGCTCCTTCTCAGTTGTTGTGTAATTGAGCTGTGCATCAATCATTAATCTACTGGCATAAGCTATGACATGAGGCAGCTTATCCTTTCTCTGCCCAAGAATAGCTCCCAAAGCATAATCTGATGCATCACACATCAGCTCAAAAGGCAGTGAATAATCTGGAGATTGTAATACTGGAGCTGAACTCAAACAATTTTTTAAGAATTCAAATGCCTTCAAACATTCATTGTTGAAAACAAAAGGGACATCTTGACATAATAAATGACAAAGAGGCTTGGATATTTTACTGAAGTCCTTAATGAACCTTTTGTAAAATCTAGCATGCCCCAGAAAACTTCTGATTTGTTTAACTGTTTTAGGAGGTGGCAAATGTGCAATTAAATCAATTTTAGCTCTGTCCACCTCAATGCCCTTGTGGGAGACAACATGGCCAAGGACAATGCCTTGGGTGACCATCAAATGGCTCTTCTCCCAGCTCAAAACTAGATTGGTTTCTTCACATCTTTGTAACACCAAGTTGAGATGATGTAAACACTGGGCAAAACTGTCTCCATATATTGAAAAATCATCCATAAAAATATCCATAAATTGGTCAATCATGTAAGAGAAAATGGAGTACATGCATCTTTGAAAGGTAGCAGGAGCATTACAAAGACCAAAAGGCATTCTCCTATAGGCAAAAGTGCCAAAAGGGCAAGTGAATGTGGTTTTTTCCTGATCTTGTGGGTACACAGGAATTTGGTTGTAACCAGAGTAACCATCAAGAAAATAGTAATAGGCTTTTCCTACTAGCTTATCTAAAATTTGATCAATGAATGGGAGAGGGAAATGGTCTTTTCTGGTCATTGAGTTTAATTTTTACGTAATCATCTGAGACCCTCCAACCCGTTGTTTATGCGGTTGACATAAGCTCACCGAATCTGAGGTTACAACAGTGATCCCAGATTTCTTAGGTACCACCTGTGTAGGTGCCACCCAAGCTGAATCTGGAATGGGGTAAATGACCCCTGCATCCAACAACTTAACAACCTCTTTCATGACCACTTCTTGCATATGAGGGTTCAACCTCCTCTGCATTTCCCTAGAAGGCTTTGCATCTTCTTCCAAATGGATTTTATGCATACAAACAGCTGGACTGATTCCTCCCAAATCAGCAATAATCCAGCCAATTGCCCTCTTATGTTGTTTCAATACAATCAACAGCTCTTCCTCCTGCTCCTTTGTGAAGGAGGAAGAAATAATCGCAGGCAATGATTTATGGTCTCCTAAAAACACATATTTCAAATTTTCTGGCAACTGCTTCAGTTCTACATTAGGTGGGCTAAGAAAAGAAGGTAGCAAAGGTACCTTAACTGTTTGTGGAAGAGGAAGAATAACAGGTTTTCATGAAGAGAAACTTGCTGATTGATTATGAGTTCCTTGTACAACATTTGCTTCCTCAGACTTTCAGGTACAGATCGTTTCTTCCATAGCATTTTTCCAAGTATTTTTCAAGTCTGTGGTAAAATCTTCACACTGCAAAAACTGTGGTAGAGTCTCTTCCATCAGTTCATCCAACAAATCAACAAGAAAACATTCCTCAGAACTGAATTGAGGCTGTGTGACTGCATTATAAACATTTAATTTCACCTTCATATTTCCAAAAGAGACTTCCATAATACCAGACCTGCATTGAATGCAAGCATTGGCTGTAGCCAGAAATGGTCTTCCCAAAATGACAGGGATGGAAGTTTTACTTTTTGTAGGTTCCATGTCCAATACCAGAAAATCAGCAGGGTAGACAAACTTATCTACCTCTACCAACACATCCTCAATCATCCCAACTGGCTTTCTTTCAGATCTGTCTGCTAGTTGTAACACCACATGAGTGGGTTTTAATTCTCCCAAACCTAGTTTCTCATATACAGAATATGGAAGTAGGTTGACACTAGCACCCAAATCTAATAAAGCCTTTTCAATGGTATGTTCCCCAATAATGCAAGGGATTGTGGGGGTTCCAGGATCTTGAAGTTTAGGAGGTGTGGTAATGGACAAAACCTGATTAACTTTTTCCACAACAAAGACTTTCATGTATAATTGTATCCTAGATTGTCTTTTATGAGTGCAAATATCTTTCAAAAATTTTGCATATGCTGGGATTTGTTTGATTGCATCAAGCAAAGGTAGATTTATCTTGACTTGCTTGAAAGTCTCCATCATTTCCTCTATTTTTGTGTTTCCTTTATCAAAAGGAGAAGCAGATTTCATGGCATGAGGAAATGGTAAATGAGGAACTAGTCCTTCATTTACAGCTCTAGAATCATCATTAGCATATTTTTGATTTTCTGTTTTTCATTTTTTTGATTTTTAAAGGTATATATAATGCTAACATCATCGCTCTTCTTGCATATCTCTAGCGATTTCCTCAATTTTTCTTCTTCCTTATCATTTACAATTCTTCCACTTCTCAAAGTAGTGACAGTTTTTACTTCTTCATGTGAAATAGAAGCCTCTCCAACCATGAACTGTCCTTTGGGATTGTTCAAAGGTTGGCTGAGTAGCCTTCCTTCCTCTCTTTTGGCCAAAGTATTTGAAAGTTAACCCAATATTTCTTCAATCTTCTTTATGCTCTGACTGTGAAAGTTCACAGTCTGAGTTAAAGATCCTAAATTCTGGAGTGAATTTAGGACTTGATCTTCAAAAGAAGGGGATCTGAAAGGGGCTTGGAGTAGATTCTTTATGCAGTTGTTGTGGAATGTGCTGAAAATTTGGCTTGGCATAAAAATTCTGCGATAAAAGGATTTTGAAAGGCATTTGGTTCTTTGGTTCTTTCTTCTTTGGTGTGATTGATAATTCCCCTGGCTCCACCTCAAATTGGGGTGCCCTCTCCATGGATATTCATTTGACTGCATCTGTCCAATTGATTGGGCAGCATGAGCTTGCTCCACCACTAAATCTGGGAACTGTGGTGTAGCTGGAGATTGGTCAAGTGAATGAGTAGGGGACTGGCATATCAGACATGCCTCCTCTACTCTTGCAACCATTGGATTTTTAAGTGAGTCCATTAATCTATCAAACTTTGTGGTTAAATTATCCATCTTTCTTTCTAACTCATTCACCTCATAAATCTTTCCTTTGGTGGTTTGCTGATTGTTCACCCGAGCAGGATTCTCAATGTCTCTTAACAAAGATTCCAGTTGAGTTGAATTTTCACCAATTACTTTAAATAAGTTCCAAACCTCCTCAACTATTTTTTGCAAAAAGGTACCTCTACAAGAAGCATCTACCATATTCTTGCCCTTTTGATCAATTCCTTGATAGAAGCTTTGAACAAGCTGCCATCGGAGAATTTGATGATGAGGACATTGCCTTAAAAGTTCCTTAAACCTTTCCCATGCTTCATGGAAAGTTTCAGTTGAGTTTTGTGAGAAGGAAATAATACTTTGTCTCAATTGACTTGTTTTAGACATAGGGAAGTATTTGGCTAAAATTGACCTTTGCAAATCATTCCAAGAAGTGATACTATTTGGTGCCAACATAGACAGCCATGCTCTAGCTTTGTCCTTTAATGAAAAAGGAAAGAGCCTAAGCTTAGTTGCCTCTGGACCCAGTCCAGCTATGTTGAATGTGGTACAAAGAGACAAAAATTCATCCACATGCTTATATGGATCTTCCTTACTCAAACCATGGAAGGAAGGAAGCATTTGGATAGTTGATGATTTGATCTCATAATTTCCTTCAACAAGAGGGAAATTGAATGCAAAATGGAGAATTATAAGCACCGGTGCAAAGTAATCCCTCAAAAGTCGAGGTTCTTCACCCATAGTAAGCATTGATGAGATGCAATGCTTGTTTGGTTCATAGTAGCCTTTCTACTTCCAAATTTGCGGGACTATCTCGAGAGAGTCCTCCTACCAAACATACAACCGAGCAAGAATCAAATTATGCACGAAATCTTCAATTCCTTTTAAAATAGATTCCAGCGTCATGTATATGAATAAACTGATTTAAACAATGGAATAGTTTAGCGAGATAAAATAGAGACAAAATAAAACTTGGTCTACCTATTTTAAAACAAATTCCCCAACGGTTAAAAAACTTGTTGACTCTAGTGTGCATGATTTATTTGTGTTTGAAAAGCAGACTTTGAGGATGAATTTACTAAAAGAATACTGAAAATATCAAATATCGAGAGACCTCAATTAGCAAGATCGCCAATTATAGCAAGTTTTAAAATATAAGTGAGTAAATGATCGTCCACGAATTGATTTTAAAATGCAAGATAAACCTCCGGATCGCTATCGGATCCTTATCTATCAAAGCACATAAGATGGGAGGTTGAATTTGTCACATTAACTAAATGATAAAAGTAAAAGTTAAACTAAATGATCCAGATCTGAGTTGGGGGGATTTTGATGTAAACTTATTAAAATGGAGAAATAATATCTAACTTTGATTTGGTCCTTGAAACACAATGAGAATGACTGCAGATCAAATGAGAGATGGTCCAATCTTTATCTGGCTACAAGCACAGATGTAAGAGAAATAAATCTAAATCAAGGATTAGATTTAGGCTTATGGCTATGGTATGTCCACTTCAATGGCCACAGACCATCCAATAGTCTTTAATCTAAACCCTTAATTCAAAACAAGAAATATCACTACAAATGCTGTGAGAGATTAGGTTACAAACACTAATTCCCACAGGGTTAATGAATCAAGGGAAATTGCATAAAAAATAGTAAATCTAAAGGAGTCTAGTGCAATAAGGAGATCAAAGGGAACCCTTAACACGAATCCAATTGAACGTCGGTTTCTGACAACCTTTTCAAATTCACCATTACAATTCTGAGATGACAAGCTCTTAGATTTATAGTCTTGAATACAATTCTCTTTTGAATTACAGAGGTATCTCACAGCTCTCAATTGCAAGTAAAAGTTAGGCTATTAGAAGGGTTTGAGACAAGCTAGCTGATTTGGAAATGGGGGAATAGAAATGAAACTCAAAATCTGGATACCCAAATTGGGCAAATCGTTCTTCTATTTATAGTTTTCCCTAAGTCCATTTCAGATGTGCATCAACCAATCAGAATTGGTTAGATCCATATCAGCCAATAGGAGTCGAGCACAAGGATCCAAATCTGTTCTGGCCAATCAGAATTGCTCAATCTGGTTCAGCCAATCAGGCGACAGAAGCATCAATTCTGTTATGCAATTGAAAAATCTGTTAGAGCTTCTAGAAGTTCCCGCCAAGTGATTTCTTCTTTGGGTGTTCACATGGGGTGGAATATGCCTTTGGTTCGCGCTCAGAATCTTCTAGAATGTTCCTGGTTTGTATCTACATTGGGGCGCATGCAAAAGATTACTGAATTACCCTTACAGATGCTAAGAATCTTCAAAAAATCATTTCGCAAAGTCTGGGGGACTTTTCGCAGAGTTCTGTGCCTTTTGAAGTTCATTTCGCAAAGCTCTGATGCTGTTCGCTAGGAGTGCTCTTCTTTTCGAATAGGTCTGAAATCCTTTCGAAGAGTTCAAGTGCTTTTCGAAAGCTAAACCTGGAGCTTTTGGTTCTTTTCGCAAAGTAAAGCTTCTTTTCGACAAGTTCAGAAACTTTTCAAATAGTTCAAACTCTTTACGAAAAGTTCTCTGTACTGCTTTCTTCTGTTCGAATTGCTCCACACTTCTTTTCTAGGTTGAGACCAGGTCTTTGCCTCTTCAGTTCAGGCATTTTGACAGCTCGTGAGGTTGTCCTTTCTCCTTCTTCCTCCAGATCCAGATGGGTCATCATCTTTTTGGCACTTTTAAGCTACTTTCAAGGTTAAGCCTGTCTTTATTGTTAGCTGTAAAACAAACACTTAAAACACTTATTTAGTTCTCTCAAGGGTCTATCAAGGCCCAAATTAAGGGGTGGAAAATGGTATTTTCTAGTTCTCAACACAAGCATACAATGGAAATTGTAGAGCTAGTATAGGATCGTTCCCATGAAGATAGGTTTATATGTATTTGTATATATATTTATTTTTTGAAAACTTATACTTATCTTTTAAGTTCCTAGACTGCTTGAGAAATATGAATAAAGAACGGTTACTTAAACTAAATTTTACAGAAAATAAATTCTAAATCCTCCTAGTTCAGATTATGGTCATCAATCACAATCTTCAGCTATTAGATGTTTATAATTTTAAAATATCGTTATACTATATTTCAGTCATTTAGAATTTGGGCGTCAATAAAAAACTAGCATCCTTTAATATAAAATTATACTAATCTCTAATCTACCAGAAATTTGGGTGTCAATTAAATTCTAGAAAATTAAAGATGGAAATTAAAAACCTATACAATGTCCTCTTATTTATAGATCATAAGGGATCGGTTTATAAAACTCCTAATTCTAATAAAAGAAATTACTAAAGCAAAACTATCCTAATATAACTCTACTTCTAATCTTATCTTTCCTTACTTTGAGCTGTTGATGTACATCTGGATTTTCTCCTTTACTTTAGCAGCAGAGTCTTTTAAGAGTCTCCTTCGTCAATCTTCTCAGATCCATGACTGGCCAGACTTCTAAGTCAAGAATTCTTCTAATGGTAGTGTTCATGCTCACATGATTAGCAGCTTCAAAAGGTGTTCTTCTTCTGAAAACGTAAATCACGATTTTCTTTTCTTTTCTCTCTTGATGATTTTGCATTTACAATTATTAGTCTTTTCTTCTCTCAACACAGCTTCCTATAGAACGATTCTCTATTTACGATTCATCGCTTTCTCTTGTACCGTACTTCACTCTTGAACAACTTTTCTGAAGAATCGTAAATTACAATTTCTACTCTATATTTACATTGTTCCGCAAAATCGTAAAATAGGATTTTTCACTTTTCAGTAGGTGAAGATTCGTCTTTTGGTTCAATCATATTTTTATTACTTTATGAGTTTATTTTGACGAATATTATCATTTTGGTTCTCTTTTGTTGTTTTTCCTTAATATCTGCACATCAGTAACTTATTAGTAGCAAATTAAGTCCTAGCATCACTAAGTTAAGGGTGGTAAAATGGTATATTATGTGACTGATCACCTAGCCCAAGCCCAAGCCCCAACCACAAACACAGCTTCAGCCCCAACTGCAATTACAACCACAGATGAAGCCCCAACCCCAACCAAAACCGAAGCCCTAACCTAATCGAAGTCCAAAACCCAAACTCCTACAAAGGAGAAACCCCATCCCCAACCACAACCACCACCACCACCACCACCACCATCTACTGCGTCTAATGATGAAGAAGAAGAAGTGGAGGATGAAGTCCCATTCTCTTTCAGGAGAAGTGAGAGGACCCGGGCTAGAGGCCTTATGATTCCTCCCTCCCAAACTCACTCCAAAAGAAAGGGAGAGCTGGTCTCCCAAACCCGCACTAAGAAGACCAAAGCGGTGGGTTTACTAGCCGCTGATGCACCACCTCAGGAATTTATGAATGCTATTTGAGAAATTCCCAACAGAGAGAATGAGTAAGTATATTCCATCCATACAACTTTTAACATGCCTTTCGAAGCATCAATGCATCGTTGACGTAGCGTCGTCGCCTTTAGGTCAAAGTGTCATCGCTTTGTAAAGTAAGCGCTAACGTGTCTACTTCAAAGTGCTAAAGACTAATCTACTTATGTTTTAATTTGAACGTAGGACTGTCATCTCGACCGTTGGATTTCAACATATTACCGTCGAGTTGATGCGCTACTTGTGATCTAAATAGGAAATAGAAGACCCAGTAAGTATTAGTCCCTATTCAAAATTGTCGTTTCCATGATTCCATATTGATATTTATACTTTGGTATGCAGATAATGGCCGCGTACTTTACGGTTGTGGACAAGCGGGAAGACATTGAGAAGAAGAGGTAGACTATCTGGATGGCCGTCGTTGGACTCAACTACATGACCACATATTTTAGAGATTTTGAGCATTACATTAGAAAGAGTTGTGAACACGAGGCCCCCGGCATGGTGGGACAGAGCAGAGAGTATGCCGATTCTTTTTTCGTGTAGCAGAACACCTGCTGCTGCAGCGTTTCGTCATAAATAAAAATCGTGCCTTGAATGCGATTGAATGTGAATTTTTTTTTATTCTGATTCACATCTTCAAGCCACGACACTGGGCGCTTCCTGTCTCATAAAATCGATGTCTTTGACCCCATTCCAAATCTTTCTGTGAAAACCAAATTTGGCGATGCGATAAGGATGCTGGTAAGCTACGCTAGAATACTCTCAAAAGTAATGCCAGAATCCCCTCTTAGCGGAAGCACTTCCAAAATGGGGCGTCAGAGATTTGACAATGGGAAGTCAGTGCTTCGAAAATGGAACGTCAGCACTTTGACAATGGGGCGTCAGCGCTTCCACAATGGGGCATCAGTGCTTTGACATTGGTGCATCAGCACTTCCAAAATGGGGCGTCAGCGCTTTGACATTGGTGCGTCAACGCCTCTAAAAGGGGGCGTCGGCGCTTTGACATTAGTGCATCAGCGCTCCCTTCTATTTTCAAACTTCATGTGTAACTGATGTTTTACTTTTTCTTTATTGACAAACGCATTACCCCCAGCCTTGCTTCATACAAACGGCGGCCCGACTTCCATTTTTGACAAATGGCCTAGGGACAGTTACTTTGTCTACGATTTTCTGACCTAAGAAAATGATACTGATTGCGAGGTTTTTACGATGAAATACGTGGATTATTTAAGTAAGGAACTCCATGTAGATTTCAAGCAAGAAGACATCAACACTTTCAGGGCGGAGATTGGGCATGCAATCGGTACGCAGAAGGAAGAGAGCTAGGATGCCAGTGACAATGTGGAATCACTTCTATAAAAAAATTTTTATATATAAATGTACAGTGATTCCTTTTACACGGGAATTTTTTAATACACAGGATTTATTCACAGCGGCTTGACATTGAGCTGTCAACGCTTTCACAATGGGGTGTCAATGCTTTGGCAATGAGGCATCAGCACTCCACAAATGGTGCGTCAGTGCCTCCATTTTATTAATGCATTTGTAACTTATATTTTACTTCAACAGACGTATTATCCTCTTGGTGAAATTAAACGAATGATTTTGTATTAATATAAACAATGAATAATTACAAGAATAAATTATACATGAAGGAAAACAAAACATAGGATAAAACTAGTCAGACAAATGAGAAAAGTTATGCATCGTCTTCAAAATTTATCCTGCCAAAAAGAGCGACTCCTCCCGACACCGGGATGTCATCTACTTGCCGTCTTTGAGAGGGTACGGGTAGGTGAAGATGGGGTAGAATGGGGTGCAGCGCGAGGGGGGGATGTGGTAGACGACTCAGCATCATCCAGAATGTGCCGTTGTTGGTGAAACTGCCTCTCCTTCTTGGTCAAAATCGCTTCAAGCGCGACCTTCTACGTTTGAATCAGCCTCACCTTCTTAGCCAAAAGCACGTATATCTCATACTTTTCCCTTTCTATACGACGATCAAGGACTCGGACCAGTTGGGTGTTGATAAATATTTGGAGTGTGCTATTTTTATTATATTATACTGATGGTAAAGAATCCCATAAAATGATGGAAAAAATAAAACAAAATGAAACCCAAAATGGATGAACACAAGCACAAAACCAAACTCACAATCCTGTAAGAATCCAGGGCCTGTTGTAGTAAGTTTTACAAAGTAAGAGTTTGTCCAATGGAGAGTATTGATCTGAAACCTCAAGGGTTGTATAGTAACTCCAAACCTAGCTACAGGTCTGGCAACTCTAAACCTAAGCTAGAAAGCAAGGTAAAGAGAGGAAGTTTAGGTGTCACAAAAATAAAATAAAAGAAAACTAAAAACAAAAATAAAACTACAACTAAAAGAAGGGGAAGAAGAAGGATGATGTAGTGTGGGAAAATAAATTAAAAATGATGGAGAAGTAGACAGCTATGGGAGTATCAGTGTTGCAACTCAAATCTAGAAATGAAACTGCAGCAATCCTTCACTTAGCTACAGGCCCAAGTGCAAGGTAGAATAATCTAACCTAACCTAGAGATGTGAACTGATCTTAGGGTTATAACCTGTCCACTTGAATAGTCACAGGTTATCCCAGGGACTTCATTCAAGCAGTGGATTAAATCGGAACATGATAACCATTGTAGACACTATGTTTGCAAGGATACAAGCTCATGCATCCATAGGATCAAACAGTCCTAGAAAATCAGGTGGAAACCACAAGAAATTCCAGGCTGATTGGGGACTTAGATTCAGCTGGTCATTGCTACAAAATGGCCTGCAATGACCAAGCTCTCAAGTCTGTAATCTCTATAAAAAAATCTCAAATCTAAATACTAAAAATAGCTTTGCAAAATAGAGGAGATGTTGGATTTGCAGCTGTCCCTCCTTTGGCTACAAGCTCAAAGGCATGGAAAAAGAATCCAGCTCTAACTTATGGTCCAGATCTATCTTAGGGTTATGATCTGTCCACTGGAATGGTCACAGATCATCCCAGGGATTAATCTATACAGAAGTTGGAGATAGAACATAAAAACTACTTCTGCCACCATGGTTACAAGGCTACAAGCTCAAGCAACCATGGGAGCATCAAACCCATACAGATCTACTGATAAACAGAAAGAACATACAGATTTAATGAACTTTTAAAATAGCATTTCATTGAATAAAAAGAACTTACAATGATCTGCCCTCAAGATAGTAGTCTGTGCAAATATCCAAAACAGCTCTCTCTGCCATTACAAAACTCATTACAATGCAAAATAAACCTAGTTGCTTCTAGGAACTTAGCCCAACATTGCTGCTATGCTAAGGCAAGAAGAAAATGGAAAAGGAAAAGGGAAACTAAAATCCTAACCCTAAAATAAACTATGATCCAACTATTCTGGATTGAAACCCTAGGTGAACACAGGCTATTCCTGGTTTGAAACCTAAGAAAAAGACTAAAAGTGATCCAGGCTATTCCTGGATGTTTTATAAGAAAGATAACAGTTCTATTTATATGCAATCCACCAAACCCTAAAATGCCTTGGCCAATCTGAAATAAGGATGTTTGGAGTTGATGTCGTGGTTTCATTGGTGACCCTTAGATTGCCTCGGGATGTGTGGGACAGCTGGGCACCTTGGGAGGTGTGCTCTAGAAGATGTGAAATCCCTAAAATATCCTTGGAGTTGAAGTGTGGTAGCTGGCGCCCATGCCTCACGAGGATGACAGCTTCAGGCAGCCTTCTCATTTAGTTCTCGCGAGGTTCTCGCTTGGATGTTGCTTCAGGGTTCTCATCTCGCCAGGCTCTCATGAGGTTCTAATGTAGGCTTTTTACAGTGCTCGTAAGGATAGGCTTCAAGAGATTAGGGTCGTGAGGACCTCACTAGGCTCATCTTGCAGCTTGTGCAGATGAATTGCGACACCTTTGAACTGTGTGAGAACTGTGTGAGCTTCCTTTCTGATGCTTTGAACCTCGTGAGAGCTGCACGAGTAGAATATATGCCGCGGGTTCTAACCTCGCGAGAGCTTCATGAGGTCACACTTTAACGCTCTTTTGCCACTGAACAGCACAAGATCCATGCGACCATTTATGTGATGTAGGCCTGAGCTTCACGAGATCCATGCGAGCTTCCTTTCTGAATCAATTGAACCTTGCGATAGCCCCACGAGCCTTCCTTCCTGTTGCCCTGTTGTTGTGCAGTACCTGCTACAGCAGTCTTCTATGCCTGGTGTTGAGGTATTTTAAGTGCTTGCTACTAACTTTATTGGAAACAGTGATAAGAATGTGTTAGTGAGACTGAATCAGAGGTGGATTGAAAACTACAGAGCAGCAAGCCTAAAAATACACAGACCTGTAAGATACAGGGCCTGTTGTAGCAAGTTTTAATAACTAAGAGTTTGTCCCACAGGAAAATTTGATCTAAAGCTCCAAGGGAGCTATCTTTAGTAGGCCCTCCAGATCAGACTACAGAACTGGCAATCTTAAATGGAAGGGGATTTAAGGTCACTAATGTTTAAATCCTAAGGTAACCTAATGCCTAAATCATAGAAATGGTTGAGAAGAATGATGGAGTGTGAGAAAATAAATACAAAAGGGTGAGAAGTAAGCTATTAGGTATAAATCTGATGGGTCTTATAACTCAGACTTAGATCTGCTGCTATAGAAATCCTGTCCAATGGCTACATTATCACCAAAGAGGAGAAAGGATCCAACTCACCCCTATGCCATGATCCAATCCCTTATGGCTATAACCTGTCCACTTAAATGGTCACAGACTATCCAATAGGGGAACCACAGTCTAGAGATGGGTCAGAACAAGTTTATCATTGTAGGCACTACTTCATCCAGGCTACTAGCTCAAGAATCCATGGGAACCTCAACCTCTAAAGTTCTGTGTGTGGGGCTAGGCCTGCAATGTGCACTAGCTTGGACACACAGAACCAGCAAGAGTTTGAGTTCTAGCTTCTAGGCCTAGCTGTTCACTACTTTAGAAAGACAACAGTGATCCAGTCACAAGCCTACAATCTCTACAGCCAGATCAGATCTACCATCTGATGGTGGGTCTATACAAATACAGGGGGGTCTATCTCTGCACAATCTCTCACAAAGCTATAAGCACAAGTGCAGAGAAGAAGAATATGTCTTAGATCTGTGGATTGGCCTCACCCTAGGGCTATAACCTGTCCACTTGAATGGTCACAAACTATCGAAGAGGCTATCCTCCTCACAGAGATCTGAGGCAGAACAAGAAGATTGCTGCCACCACCATGTTCACAAGGCTACCAGCACAGGCTCCCATGGGGATTCAGATTTAGTGGATCCTGTGGTGGGGCATAGGCCTGCAAAGTGCCTAGCCTAGACACACAGGTCACTTAGATCTAAATAAATCCTTAAAAACAATCCTCCATTGCTTACAATGCAACATAGCAATGGAGGATCTCAAGGCAGTAGCCTTGTACAGAACAACTCTCAAAACATCAATCCCATATAAATATAACATCCTATTATAAAATTCCATCAAAATTGTTTCAAATAAACATACAAAGGCATAGCTAGCAAGTGCTGGACTATGGAGAGAAGAAAAAGGGAAAAAGAAGCTGCCTAAACCCTAACCTTAGCCTACTGTAATTCTACAGTTGATTCAAGAAGGAGTACAGAAGTCCCTTAAACCTAAACTAGGCTTAGGCTTATATAGCAGTCAGCTGTGTGAGCATTAGGGTTAGGAAAACCTAATTTTATCAATGCAATCGTGGCCCATTTCTATTCCTTGGATGCCTCGAGACGTGTGTACAGAGATGGAGCATTAGAATGCGTGCCCTAGTTGCTGGAAGTTCTCAGATTGCCCCTAGAGAAGTGGGGAGAAGTTAAGATCTCGAGCCTCGCTAGGTAGCAAGGACTTCCAGGTCTTGTCACGTGATAGAATTAGCGTCGCAGGATTGAATTGACTTGAAGCTCTTACAGTCGCGGGATTGATACTTTGATCATCGCGGGAATGCTTTGGTCATCGCGGGATTGAGCTTTCTATTTGAATGGCGTGAGAATTGTGCGCATGGTTCGTTCCTTGGTAAATCTCATGGAGATCCTCGCGAAGAAGCGATGTGCATGGGCTTTTGGATCACGCGAGCAGTTCCCTGAAGGTCTGTATCCAGCTTTGTGATAGCTGTGAGAATGCTTGGAGCTCTCTCCTCGTGAATCGCTCAAAGATTAAAGGCGCTTTCTTGAAAGTGAGGCTAGCGAGCTTAAGTGACCCTCACGAGAACTATCTGAAGTCTACTTTACTCTTCATCATTCATCTGCGGAAAAGCGTGGCGATTGGTGTCTGCTTGAACGACAAGCTGCGCGAAGCCATTTTCTCTGAAACAATTAAACCCTACGACATCTGTGCGAGGCTCACTTCTTGACATTTTTCTGCTTTGCTGCGTCTATGCTGTAGCCAATTCTCTGTCTGGGTTCAACCTCCTTTCTCCTGAGGAACTTCTGGGGAAAAAGTAAGCTTCTTGGAATGGTTAGGTCCTTATCTGCGACTGCTGCTTATTACCTATAAAATGGGCTTAACACGCATTTATTAAATGACTAAGGGTCTAACAGAGATTAAGTTAAGGGGTGAAAAGTGGTACTTTTCAGGTCTTAACACACCCCCAAATCAAATCTTTGCTAGTCACTTAACAAAGCTTTAACCAATTAAATGCCACTTTCGTAGGGATCACGGGTACATTTAGCAGATGTACCAAGCCTTTTAAACCCCTAGGTGATCCCTAGTGGAGGAGTGAAGTCTCCTGAGGGTTTCCAGTGAAGAAACGCACAAACTTCACCATTAGAATAGTTAAGTATAGTGCAGTTAATGACATCACAGATTTCAATGTATAAAGCTTTATTCCACACCCATTCTTTAACATTTAGAGGGAACTACAACAGTAATGCAGGCCATTTAAAACTCAAAATTGGCATGTGTTTGCATCACCACCATTCATTTGACATTAGAAATTTAATATGTAAAAATCAGTACCCAGCTGGCCCTAAATTCAAAAATCAGGTTGGATACAACCCTAATGAGGTTTAAATTCATACTCAATTCTCACCAGGGCTATCTCTCAACATTGACAATCTGAGGGTGTTCACATTCAAAACAGCTCAAGAGCAGTTACAGACCCCAAATGGGCCTGCAAGCATGAGCATAGGCAAAGCTTCTAATTTCTGACATCCTCATGACTTTTCACCATAGATTGGACAACTCCTCATCTCCACATGACAGCTCATTTCACTTTGGATCTACAAGGTCTTTTTGAATGGGTTGTAATGTAGCTTATGGGTGAGGGATATAGAGAATGAAGGGATAAAAAGGAAATCAAAATTAAGAAATCAGCAAGATAAGGAGTGATTCATGACTTCACAACCTTCATTTCAGCAAAACTTCATCTTACTTGATATATTCCAGAATCAAAGTGGCTAGCTTCTCCTCTTTTTTTCAATTTTCAGATGATGTTCTTCTCTAGACTTCTCTTTTTTTTTCTCTTTTTATTTTTATTCAATCATTTTTATGATTTTTATGATGAACTGCCACACAAATATCATTGATACACTGTTGTTCATAAGTTATTTTTCTTCACCTTCCACC
The DNA here is from genome assembly GCA_021018995.1 of Chloranthus sessilifolius. Taxonomy (NCBI): domain Eukaryota; kingdom Viridiplantae; phylum Streptophyta; class Magnoliopsida; order Chloranthales; family Chloranthaceae; genus Chloranthus; species Chloranthus sessilifolius. The sequence continues at coordinate 99,360,576 of CM037585.1, forward strand.
AAATTTTGGACCACTCTCACTATCTTTAACACCTTCTCCTTTACCTTCTGAATTCTCAGAGTGTGGGTGAGGTTGAATCAGGTCATGAGGTTAAGGTGCAAGTACTCTGGTGTTTGTCAAAGAAAAGTAAGATTTTTAAGGCTCAACTAGTGTATGCAAAAGGGCAGTTTTTTTAAAAGGTTAGATTTTTAGGCTCAAACTGTCCAAATGAAGGCCTTGGATCATTTCGTTAGTGTCATGAGTACTGTCAATCAGTTTTGATTTGGAGGTGCCTAACTTCTAGTGAAAAAGTCTTGACTCAATCAGTCCTTAGAGCATAAATAATGCCAAAAACACTCTTCAAAAGAAAATGATGGGCCCAAATCTCACTAGGTATGGTCTTCAAATTAACCAATGGGGTGTATTTTCACCTTTTTCTCTCCTCTTCAGTTTACTAGGTACTAATTTAGCATTTCTAATGTTAGCTTCATAGTGGTGTCAAGATTTTAACATTTTCAGTTTCAAAATGTTTGTAAAAATATTTTAATTTTTCACAAATTTCCTCATTGTATCAAGTTAGATGGAAATTGACTTTATTCATCCCAGTTACACCACCATTACTGCACTAAAGTTAACTATTCTATTGGCATACGTACCCAGCCACACCCCCAAACCATGAGGAGCAGTGTCCTCACTAGTTCAAAGGTGAGAAAGTGCAGGGTAATAGTCAGGAACAAAATGGTAAACACACATAGATCAAATACACAAAGCAAAATATAAAAATAATTCTATTAAATTAGAAAGAAATGTACAACTGTAATTGAAATGACAAGAAAAGAGTGGAAAGGAAAGAAAAGCCTAAGTACAATCTATTCTAAGAGGAGGACTCAGAATCAGAATCTGTGAACCAGTCCCAGCCCATCTTTTGTGCATGTTTCCTAAGTGCAGCTTTGTCCTTTTTCTTCTTTGCTTGCTTCTCAGTTGGATTCTTTTTCTTTTTTGCTTTGCTCTCAGTTGGACTCTTTTTCTTTGGCTGCCTTGGTTTCTTTGGTTGAGTTCGTGGTTTCTTCATGGTTGGAGCCTTTGGTGCCCTCACCCTCATTTTTTTGGTTTTGGGTTTAGGAGGGATCAGAGGGGATTTTCCTTTGTCTTTCTTAGTGGGGGCTACTGGGGACTTCCCTTTGGCAGGTTGGCCATGTGGTGGTGCCTCCTCAGACTGGACAGCTGGCTCTTTGCCAATTTTAATAGATGCTGCTGTGGAAGCAGTCCTCTTAGCAGTGACTTTTCTCTTTTTAGGATAAGTTTGCTCAGTAGGATATGCAGTAGGAGTTGGGGTAGGTTGAGGCTTCTCAGTAGGGGGTGCAGCAGGAGGGGTAGCAGGGGACTTCCCTTTATCTGGCTGGCCAAGTGGTTGTGCCTCCTCAGACTGGGCAGCTGGGGTTTGAGAAGGTTTAGGCTCAGGGTCAGGCATGAGTACAGAGAGTGGGGTGGGCTGCTGAGCTGCAGTTCTGACAATAGCTAATGCGGCTTCCAAAGAGGCTATCTGAATTTTGGCTTTGAGGAGGTTAGTGTCATGGATTTCCTTTTGGAGTCGGAAGATCTCCTGGACATTATTGAGTCTCTTTTCAAACATCCTGGCCTTCATCCTCTCCACATTGGTATTTGCCTTCTCCAGCTCCAAATTCATTTGATGATAAGCAGCCATGGTTTTTGCCTTCTCATAGGCCTCCGAGATGTTGGTCTACCCAAGGAAAATACCCAGTAATTTCTTTCTGTGGGCCTCCTCAAGTTCGACAATCTGTTGCAACAGGGGGGTCTCAATGGACTGCCTAAGTTGGGCCATCCCCCTCAGGACATCCCTCCTAAGGTAGGGATTGTCTCTCATGGCACGGAGGATGGTGAGGTAGGGAGGGATGTAAAAGGAGTGTTTGGGTGCGATGGGAAGAGAGGAAGTGGAAGGAGTAAAATGTGATTGGTCCTGGGTGGGAGAAGTGGAGTTATCAGTGGGTAAGTCTAGTTATTGGGGGATGGTAACAGGTTCAGGGTATGTTTGGGTGTGTTTGTTAGTGAATGTTGGAAGGGGTAGGATAAGAGGTGGGATTGAAGGCATGGGGGGGAAAGAAAATGAGGTAGGCTCACTAAGAGTAGAGAGTGATGGGGGAGGGAAAAAGGGAATGGTGAAAGGTATGAAAGAGAATGGTTGGGTTGTGGGGTGAGGGCTGGGAGGGGAAAGGACCAGGGGGGTTTTAGTGGATTGTTGAGGGATGGGTGGGTTGGTGAATGTTTGAAGTGTGGATTTGATGAATGTGAGTTCAGTTTACATCTGGTCCTGTGTGTGTGTTGTGGTGGATAGTTGAGGTTGGATGTCTTGGATGAGGGAGAGGATGAGTGTCAGTGTGCCTGGGCTGGTAGGTTGAGTTTGTGTAGAAGAAGGCACAGGTTGAAAAGGTGAGGAAGGGGCATGATGGAAAGTGGAGGGAGGAGGAGATTGGGGTTCTGGTGAGTGATGTTGTGATGTATTTGGAGAGTCCGGGAGGGGGGTGTAGTGGGTCGGCATGGTGTCAAGGAAACTAACCATAAAGGCTTGGAATCCTGTGGTTGTGTTAAGGTTGAGGTCTATGTCTGTGAATGGGGATGTAGTAGGCATGGTAGGAGTGGTGTCTTCTTCAATGTGAGGTGTGTCAGTGGGGATAAAAGGGATTATGGGTGGTGTCTGGGAGATGGTGGGGGTTGTCTCAGTGGTTTTCCTTTTCTTGTAGGAAATGAGTGGAGGGCTGTCAGGTTTATTTGAAGATGATGGGAGTATTGGGGCTGTGTATTGAGGTAGTGTAGGGGAAGGGGAGGGGATGACATGGGGGGTGGTGTCCTCCCAGGTACCAATCATAGGATAAAGGAGTGTGGGCATGGCTAATGAAGACAGAAGAGGGTGAGAGAGAGATGGAATAGGGGTAGGGGTTATTGGAGTAAAAGGTGGGGGGAATGTGGGGGTCTTTGCAGTGAGTGGTGGTGGCAGGGCTGGTACAACCTCTTTGGTAGCGGTGGGCCTTATGTAATTGCCTCCTCATCCGCTTGGGGAGGCTTGAGTCTCGACTTTCTTCTTACGTGCTTCCATCAGGGCTCTCTTGATTCCCCATTACCTCTTGGCAAAAGTTGTAGGGGCAAGGGTGGTAGTCTCTTCAGTTTTTGCTATCTTGTACCCCCCATGAGAAGCAGTTTGGTTATGACTCTGGCATAGGGGAGTGTGTGTGGCTTCTTGTTCTGCCCCAATTTCTCCACCAGATCCTTCATTGCTTCAAAGATTAACCAAGCGGCATGGAAGCCATGGCCGAGACAGAAAGAGTAAACAACATCAGCAATAAGAGCTCTCCTCTCCTGCTGATGGCCTGAGCAGTAGATGTTCTTTCTCAGGACCTGGTCAATGAATAGGAGTCCAGGCTCCAACTCTCTTCTTCTGATAGAATCCCCTGAGGCCTTTAATCCTCTAGTCAAAGCCCTTGCAATTGTATCAATTGAAGTACTCAGGGGGGGGCATATCCACAGCTAGGGTCAAATGCGGCTGAGATGCCCAATACCTCTGCAATCACCTTAGGGCTAACTAACATTTCGAAATCATCAATCAACACAAGGAGACCTGCTTATCCATCTTTGTCCTTTGATACGATGTCTTTGATAAAAGAGTTGCACTAGCCTAGGATAGGCTAGTGCTGGAATTCCTCTCATCAAGGGTGTCAGGCCAGCCTTGCTCATAAATTGAATGGCAGGGGCAGAGAGAGGCTCCTTCTTAAAGAAGGGCAAGTCGAAAGTTATTTCAGGCTCCAATGGGATTGAAGCCATGAGCTCGGAGGGTGTAGAAAACTCAGGGGTTGGCTCCTCCACCTCCTCAACCACTTCCTTTCCTTTTTTCGGTGCCTTAGAAGTCTTGACCTTCTTAGCAGTGGACTCAGCAGGGGCCTTATCCTTACTCCTTTTCTTTGGTGCACTCTTAGGGGCCATTCCAAAATCTACTTTCAAAGATAAAAATGGGGGACTAAGATCTAAGTGCTTACCCTAAAATCGTAGGGTTTGGTTCGATCTGACGCACAGTGCACCACGAGATCTCTGAGCAGAGGGTAATTGATGGGGATGACGTTAGGAACAAATCTATAGATTCCTGGTGTGAATAATGGGTTGTAGGATGGACGTTGGAGGAGAGAGGTAGAAGAGCGCCGGAAGCTAGGATTTCACTGGATGAAGAAGGAAGAGAGTACTGGAAAGGGAGACAAGCGCGGGGTTTAAATACTTGTCGCTAAGCTTGGTGCGCTTTGGAAATCTCTGGTCGCGGGATTGGAAATGAAACCTAGCGAAGGTGTAATTGCAACTTTGATTGCATGAGAGTCTCCTACGTTTTCCTTGGAGCGCGCGACAGCTTGTGAAGAATTCTATGTGAATTGCGCGAGAGGCTCCCAGGCTTCCTTTTGGACTTCGCGAGAGGTTCCCAGGTTCACTTTGAATCTCGCGACAACCTCTTGAATCTCGTGACAACTAGTGAAGTACTCTATTTGGATCGCGCGAGAGGTTCCCAGGCTTACTTTGAATCTCGCGATAGCTATTGAAGGGTTCTATGGGAATTGCGGGATAGTCTCCCAGGCCTCCTTTTGGACCTCGCGACAGCAAAGTATTAAACAGAGAGCATGCGCTCGTCATTCTGCCATTTCCATTTGTGCTGTGGCTGGTTCCTAGGAATGACTCACCACCATAGATACCCCCAGACACATTAAGATTAAACATTCAAGCCTAGACAGTAAAAACCACCATCCAACATTGGGCATTCAAGCAAAAACCATCAATTCAAGAGCAGTAATCATCAAACCAAGCATAAAGAAATCAGACCAGATAGGTTCAGATTCAAGTGGGGCCACTAAAATTTCCTAGAGAATTTTAAGAAAAGAAAGCAAAACAAATCTAACAAAACTAAAGTACATATGATACAATATTGACACACCTGTGGATTAGTTTAATGAAGGATTCCCTTGAAAGTGAATGGTGTCCATAGGTTCAGCAGGTTTTTCGGAGCAAGGCTTAAGCGCTTGACCATCCACCTTCATAGTTTTCCCATACTTGGGATCCTTGCTTTCCACCGCACCAGATGGGGAAACACTCATGACAATATAGGGACCTTCCCATCTGGATTTCAATTTGTCAGGAAAAAATTTTAAGTTTAGAGTTAAACAACCAAACCTTGTCACCAGCCATGAAACTCTTTCTCAACAAACCCTTGTCAAAGAAAGCCTTGGACCTTTCCTTGTAGATTCGGGCATTGACATATGCATCCATCCTCTGCTCTTTCAGTTCTGACAGCTGCAGCAACCTGTGAGGACCAGCAGAAGTTAGGTCTAGATTTAAATTTTTTATGGCCCTATAGGCCCTGCGTTCTAACTCTACTGGGAGATGGCAGGCCTTGCCATAAACCAGTCTGAATGGGGACATCCCAATGGGAGTCTTATAGGCAGTCCTATAAGCCCATAATGTATCATTTAGCTTGTCAGCCCAGTCCTTTATGTCAGTCCTCACTATCTTCTCAAGGATGTGCTTGACCTCCTTATTTGAAATTTCAACTTGCCCACTAGTTTGTGGGTGGTAGGGAGTAGCAATCCTATGGGTGACAAAATATTTCTTGAGCAAGTTCTCGAAATTTCTGTTGCAGAAATGGCTACCCCCATCACTGATAATGGCTCTAGGGGTGCCAAATCTTGAGAAGATATTCTACTTTATAAACTTGAGGACAACTTGATTATCATTGGTTCTTGTGGCAATAGCTTCTACCCATTTTGAAACATAATCCACTGTCACTAAGATGAAATGATAACCATTAGAAGGAGGAAAGGGGCCCATAAAATTAATACCCCAGACATCAAACAATTCCACAACAAGGATGGGCTGCAAAGGCATTGAGTTTCTTTTGGACAGCCCTCCTAATTTCTGACATCTCTCACAGGTCCTGCAGTGTGTATTAGCATCTCTGAATAAAGAAGACCAATAGAAGCCACACTGTAAGATTTTGTCAGCTATTTTTCTTCCACTAAAGTGGCCTCCACAGGCATTTTCATGGCACATGGCCAGAATACTGGGGACATCACTTTCTGGAGCACATTTTCGGATGATTTGGTCAGCACAGTACCTGTATAAGTAAGGTTCCTCCCAGAAAAAGAAGTTGACCTGTGAGAAAAATAGGTCTTTATCCATTTTGGTCCAATAGGCAGGAATCTTGCCTATAACTAGATAATTTATAATGTGTGCATACCAAGGAACCAAGGATTGGAAGGCAAACAATTTCTCACCCGGGAAAACATCATTTTCAAGGTCATCAACACATTTCTCCAACACAATTTTGGACAAGTGGTCAGCCACCACATTTTCTACACCCTTTTTGTCCCTGATTTCAATGTCAAACTCCTGCAACAGGAGTATCCATCTAATCAGCTTGGGCTTAGCATCTTTCTTGGACAATAGGTACTTCAATGATGAGTGGTCTGTGAAGATTACAGTTTTAGACCCAAGTAGGTAAGGTCTAAATTTGTCCATAGCAAAAACCACTGCCAGAAGCTCTTTCTCAGTTGTGGTGTAATTCAGCTAAGCTTCAGCAAGTGATTTGCTGAGATAGGCAATGACCACTGGCAGCTTATCTTTCTTTTGGCCCAAAACAACACCTATTGCCAAGTTGGATGCATCGCACATCAGCTCAAAGGACAGTGCATAATCAGGTGTTTGGAGTACAGGGGCAGTGGTGAGGCATATCTTCAAAGTTTCAAAAGCCTCAAGACATTCAGCAAAAAAATCAAAGGGCACATCCTGGCAGAGCAGGTGGCACAATGGTTTAGCAATTTTGCTGAAGTCTTTAATGAACCTCCTGCAGAATCCTGCATGTCCAAGGAAAGATTTGATTTGTTTGACTGTTCTTGGAGGGGGCAAATTTGTAATGAGGTCAACTTTAGCCTTATCTACCTCAATCCCTTCTTTAGAGACTACATGGCCCAACACAATACCTTGTGTTATCATGAAGTGGCTCTTTTCCCAACTTAAGACCAGATTGGTCTCACATCTTTGCAAGACCAGGTGGAGGTGTTGCAGACATTGGCCAAAACTGTCCCCATATACAAAAAAATCATCCATAAAATTTTTTAAGAATTTATCAATCATATCAGAGAATATGGCATACATACACCTCTGAAAGGTGGCTGAGGTTTTACACAGCCCAAAAGGCATCCTTCGGTAAGTAAAGGTGCCAAAAGGACAAGTAAATATAGTTTTCTCTTGGTCATGAGGGTGCACAGGGATCTGGTTGTACCCTGAGTACCCATCAAGAAAATAGTAAAAAGCTTTTCCAGCCAACTTATCCAGAATTTGATCAATGAATGGGAGAGGGAAGTGGCCTTTTCTGATTCTAGAGTTGAGCTTCTGATAATCTATGCAAACCCTCCAGCCAGTGGTCTCCCTGGCTGGTCTTAACTCTCCAGACTCAGTTGTAACAACTGTTATGCCAGATTTCTTGGGCACCACTTGGATAGGTGCCACCCATTCAGAATCAGAAATAGGGTAAATTATTCCAGCATCTAGCAATTTAATGATTTCTTTGAGGACCACTTCCTGCATGTGAGGATTCAATTTCCTCTGCATTTCCCTGAAGGGTGTTGAGCCCTCCTCTAAATAGATCATGTGCATACAGATTGATGCATCTATCCCTCCAAGATCTGCAATGGTCTAGCCAATTGCCTTTTTTTGCTTCCTCAAGACTGTTAGTAATTCTTTCTCTTGCTCATTGGTAAGAGAGGAGGAGATAATTACAGGAAGTTTTTCACCTTTCTCAAGGAAGGCATATTTCAATATTTCTGGAAGCTTCTTGAGATCCAGATCAGGGGCTTGTTGGGTGGATGGCAGGATTGGTGCTTTGTTTGTTTGAGGAAGAGGCAGCAATGTAGGTTTCCAAATGGAATGCTGCACTAAGCCCACAGAAGACTTCAATGTGGTCATGTCTTCTGGTATAACAGCTGGGCTTCCTTCCTCTACCATGTCCCAAACTTCAGTTAAACTGTGACAATGTTGCCCCACTCCAGCAGAGTGGGCAATTCTTCTTCAACAACTTCCTCTAGTACATCCACTGCAAAGCTTTTCTCATTATCCAGCTAAGGGTACTTTGCACTGTTGTACACATTAAGTTCAACCTTCATATGTCTGAAAGTTACCTCCATAATCCCTGACTTGCATTGAATGCAAGCATTGGCTGTGGCCAAGAATGGCCTGCCCAAAATAACAGGTATAGGGGTTGTACTCTTGTTGCAGCCCATGCCCAAAACAAGGAAGTCTGCAAGGTAGAAGAACTTGTGCACTCCTACTAAGACATCCTCAACTACTCTCATAGGTCTCCTTTCAGACCTATCAGCCATTAACAGCACAATGGGGGTGGGTTTTAGCTCCCCCAAACGTAGCACTAATACACCTTGTATGGCGTGAGTTTACATTGGCTCCAAGGTCTAGAAGGGCCCTTCCAATTGTGTGGTCTCCAATTATGCATGGATAGTGGGTATCCACAGGTCTTGCAACTTCTAGGCATTGTCATGTTTAATACTGAAAATTAAGCATGTCGGGTTGTAAAGACCTTTTTGGACAAATGGCCTCTAGCTTTTCTTTTCTAGGTACAAGGTCTTTCAAATTTGGCATAAGTGGGACTGTCTAATTGCATCAAGCGAGTCAAATTGATTTTTTACACCTTAAAGGTCTCCATCATTTCCTCTATTGCATTCCCTTATCAAAGGGTAGGGCCACTCAAAGCTTGAGGAAATGGCAAGCGAGGTCTTCTTGGTTCCTCATTTACAAAGCCTATGACTAAACTTTTGTTTTTTTATTTTTTCATCTTTTATTTCCTGCTGAGGCTCAACTACAGCCTCTTTATTTTTCCCTTGTTGTAGGGTAGCAGACAACTCTTGGCTCTGTGCTCTAACAAATTCTTTTTCACTTTCATTCGAGAGTTCTTTGGAAATGACCTCTCCTTTTTCCTTTCCCACCTGGTTGTCTACCAGCCTGCTAGACCTCAGAGTTGTGATGACATTAGCTCCCTCAAAACTTGAGGAACCTTCTCCAATCGAATATTGACCCTTAGGGTTGGCCACTGACTGGCTTGGCAACCTGCCCTCTTCTCTTTGGCCAAGGCATTGGAAATTTGGCCTAGTTGCTCTTCCATTTTCTTTATGCTTTGACTGTGAGAAGTCACAGTCTGAGTCAAGACTCCAAGGCTTTGCAATGAGGTCAAAACCTGGTCCTCCAAAGAAACATTTCGGGGTTGAGGTGGGGGAAATACCAACTGATTTTTCTACTGGGGCAGCTACTGATGCTGGAAATTTGACCTTGGGGCATATCCCTGGTTAAATTGCTGCTGTGGCCTTTGAGGTAAGGCCAACATCTGTTGTGGCTGCATGTAATTATCTTATCTCCACCTTAAATTTCGGTGGTCTCTCTACTGGTAACCAGCATTTTGGTGCAGGTATCCAAATGGGTACATTTGTTTGTATGTGATTGTTCTTGGCCAAATGATTGGGGCGTGACTTGTTCCATCACATACTCAGGATATTGCCCTGCTGATGGGCACTCTTCCACTGTGTGTTGTGGAGATTGGCATATCAGACATGCCTCCATCACCTGTGCAGTCAATCTGGGTTGCACCACAGTTAATAGTTTATCAAACTTATCAGAAAGATTGGCCATCTGCATTCTTAGGTCATTATTCCCAGTTACTTCATACATCTTTCCTTTGGAAGTTTTAGCAAGTGCCATTTTAGGAGAAGGCTCTTGAACAGTTCTTGACAAGGACATCTTTTGAAAAGCATTTTCACTGATGACCTCGAACAAGTCCCATGTCTCATCAGCTGTTTTGTGCATGTAAGTTCCACCACAAGAGGTATCTACCATGTCTCTACTTTTCTCATCAATCCCATTATAGAAGCTCTGGACAAGCTGCCAATCAGGGATCTTGTGGTGGAGACATTGTTTGAGCATCTCCTTCAATCTGTCCCATGCTTGATTAAAATCCTCAGTTGGTGATTGGGCAAAAGCAAGTATTGCTTTCCTCAGCTGGCTAGTTTTGGTCTCTGGGAAGAATTTGGTCAAAAATCTTGTCTGGAGGTCTTTCTAAGAAGTGATGTTGTTGTTTGGGAGAGTAGCTAACCAGGTGATGGCCCTGTCCTTTAGGGAGAAAGGAAAGAGCCTTAATCTAGTGGCTTCTGGTCCCAAACCAGCAATGGAGAATGTTATGCATAGGGCCAAAAATTGGTCAATGTGTTTGTAGGGGTCTTCCTTGCTGAGCCCATGGAAAGAGGGAAGCATTTGGATGATTGAGGTTTTAATCTCATAGTTTTCCTGAACATCCGAGAATTGAATGTTGAATGGGGAATTATAATCATCAGGAGCATTCAATTCCTTCAATGTTCTGGGTTGCTCTTCACCATATTTGTTGTCTCGATTTCATGGGGGCTCAAGCGTGTGTCTGGGCCTTCTTGGTCTTCTGCCCCTTTCTATCTCAGGGTTAGAAGGCTCTAATGTGGGACTGAGGGATCTCCTTCCTAACATGCGGACACACCAACAGCAGGGAAGACTACTTACAGACACATTGCAATTAACAAAATTATAACTATCCTAATCAACTGCTATGAAATTTTCAAAGGAGAAATAGACTGAGGTTTTGAGGGTTAGAGAAGTGCAAACAGAGGTAGCTAGACTCCCAGTGCAGTTCTACTTTCCTTCTCTGCTATTGTCCAGATCTGTAAGAAAAATTCCAAATGTAAATCAGCAGTATCAATTATTTACAAGCACAACTACCAAAGAATAAAAAATACAAAAATCTAGGGTCTACTAATAGATCAAGATTCCCTGGCAGTGACGCCAAAAACTTGTTGAGGTATTTTAAGTGCTTGCTGCTAACTTTATTAGAAACAGTGATAAGAATGTGTTAGTGAGATTGAATTAGAGGTGGATTGAAAACTACAGAGCAGCAAGCCTAAAAATACACAGACCTACAAGATATAGGGCCTGTTATAGCAAGTTTTAATAAGTAAGAGTTTTTCCCACAGGGAAAGTTGATCTAAAGCTCCAAGGGAGCTATCTTTAGTAGGCCCTCTAGATCTAACTATAGATCTGGCAATCCTAAATGGAAGGGGATTTAAGGTCACTAATGTTTAAATCCTAAGGTAACCTAATACCTAAATTACAGAAATGGTTGAGAAGAATGATGGAGTGTGAGAAAATAAATACAAAAGGGTGAGAAGTAAGCTATTAGGTACAAATCTGATCGGTCTTATAACTCAGACTCAGATCTGTTGCTATAGAAATCCTGTCCAATGGCTACATTATCACCAAAGAGGAGAAAGGATCCAACTCACCCCTGTGCCATGATCCAATCCCTTATGGCTATAACCTGTCCACTTAAATTGTCACAGACTATCCAATAGGGGAACCACAGTCCAGAGATGGGTCAGAATAAGTTTATCATTGTAGACACTACTTCATCCAGCCTACCAGCTCAAGAATCCATATGAACCTCAACCTCTAAAGTTCTGTGTGTGGGGCTAGGCCTGCAATGTGCACTAGCCTGGACACACAGAACCAGCAAGAGTTTGAGTTCTAGCTTCTAGGCCTAGCTATTCACTGCTTTAGAAAGACAGCGGTGATCCAGTCACAAGCCTACAATCTCTACAGCCAGATCAGATATGCCATCTGATGGTGGGTCTATACAAATACAGGGGAGTCTATCTCTGCACAATCTCTCTGCACAATCTCTCACAAGGCTACAAGTACAAGTGCAGAGAAGAAGAATATATCTTAGATCTGTGGATTGGCCTCACCCTAGGGCTATAACCTGTCCACTTGAATTGTCATAGACTATCCACAGAGGCTATCCTCCTCACAGAGATCTAAGGCAGAACAAGAAGATTGCTGCCACCACCATGTTCACAAGGCTACCAGCACAGGCTCCCATGGGGATTCAGATTTAGTGGATCCTGTGGTGGGGCATAGGCCTGCAAAGTGCCTAGCCTGGACACACAGGTCACTTGGATCTAAATAAATCCTTAAAAACAATCCTCCATTGCTTACAATGCAACATAGTAATGGAGGATCTCAAGGCAGCAGCCTTGTACAGAACAACTCTCAAAACACCAATCCCATTTAAATATAACATCCTATTATAAAACACCATCAAAATTGTTTCAAACAAACATACAAAGGCATAGCCAGCAAGTATTACACTATGGAGAGAAGAAAAAGGGAAAAAGAAGCTACCTAAACCCTAACCTTAGCCTACTGTAATTCAACAGTTGATTCAAGAAGGAGTACAGAAGTCCCTTAAACCTAAATTAGGCTTAGGCTTATATAACAGTCAGCTGTGTGAGTGTTAGGGTTAGAAAAACCCTAATTTTATCAATGCAATCATGGCCCATTTCTATTCCTTAGATGACTCGGGGCATGTGCACAGAGATTAGAGTATTGGAGTGCTTGCCCTAGTTGCTGAAAGTTCTCAGATTGCCCCTACAGAAGTGGGGAGAATTTAAGATCTCGAGCCTCTCTAGGTAGCAAGGATTTCCAGGTCTTGTCCCGTGATAGAATTAGCATCGCGGCATTGAATTGACTTGAAGCTCTTGCAGTCGCGGGATTGATACTTTGGTCATTGCGGGAATGCTCTGATCATCGCGGGATTGAGCTTTCTATGTGAATGGCGCGGGAATTACGTGCGCAATTCGTTCCTTGGTGAATCTTGCGGAGATCCTCATAAAGAAGCAATGTGCATGGGATTCTGGATCGCACAAGCAGTTCCCTGAAGGTCTGTATCCCGCGGCCACTGCACAATAGCTGCGTGTAGAAATGCCTAGAGCTCTCTCCTCAATGAATCACGCGAAGATTAAAGGCGCCTTTCTTGAGCTGTGCAAGACTGCGCGAGAGCTTATGACTGAGCCTCGTGAGAACTGCGCGAAGTCTACTTTCTGGGCTCTTTTGTCATTCATCTGTGCGAGAACAGCACGAGCAGTTGGTGTGCTACCTTCAGAAACCCGCGACAATTGCGTGAAGCCTTTTTCTCTGAAACAATTGAACCCTACGACATCTGCGCGAGGCTCACTTCTTGACATTTTTTTGCTTTGCTGTGCCTATGCTGCAGCCAATTCTCTATTTGCGTTCAACCTCCTTTCTCCTAAGAAACTTCTGGGGCAAAAGTAAGCTTCTTGGCATGGTTAGGGCCTTATCTGCGGCTGCTACTTATTACCTACAAAATAGGCTTAGCACACATTTATTAAATGACTAAGGGTCTAACAGAGATTAAGTTAAGGGGTGAAAAGTGGTACTTTTCAGGTCTTAACACCTGGGTCCACCTTCCTTCCATTTTTTAGACTTTTAGGGCCCACTTACGCAACCAACATGGTCACCATGGTGTGTACCACCATGGTGTATCTTATGTTCTTCACTCAGCTGCTAGCCTTGGCTTTATAACTCTCTTCTTTGACCTCCAAAGTATGAACTGTTGCATTAAGCTCTTATTTTCCTGTTATCTTCAAAACACACTTAAAACACATTATTAACATGCTCAAGGGTCCATAAAAGGCTAGGTTGAGGGGTGAAAAATAGTATTTTTCAATGCTCATCACTAGGTTGTTTCGCCATGTTTTATGGTTTTGGGTTTAGAGAAAGGGGTTTCGACGACAGAGGGTAAAAGAAAGGATATGGTCAATATGAATAAATGGTCGTACTGCATAACCAAGAATTTATATTTCATTGGAATACGAAGAGTCGTTGCTTTCATAATGTTTGAAAAGACTGTACGAAAAGAAGCATATTTACTGAGATACGAACAACTGCTGCATTAAATAATGTTGGAAAAGAATGCGCGAAAATACAACACACTCCACAATTTCAAAGTCCTCAAAATTTCTAATAAACAAAACCCTGCTTAGGTCAAAAAGCATTACCACACGTCATTGAAGTGCTGATGCTTCATATTAGAAGTGATGACACTTCGACAATCGTTTGACTGAGGCGTTGACACTGGTATGAACAATTGCCATGGGTAACATCAAACAACAGCTCGGTATTCGAGAGAAGTTCCTCTACCGACCCTCAAAATATATTTCGAAGTGACGTTTCAAATCCAAGCCGTTTTCCCTATAAAGCCATGCCCCGTCATAAACCCTTCTCATTCCAAACCCATCATCTTTCTCCGTCTCCTAGCCCTAACCCGATGGCGGAAGAACCAGACTATGATGAGTTAAGTAGAAGGCTTGATTGAATCTTTGAAAAGAAAAGGTAATTTTGGCTACAATAAAGAGATTAGAAAAGTTGAAGCGCTAGCGACCCATTCCTAAAGTTGAATCCTCTGCCCTATCCCCCCGTTGCCATAAACCTCGTCCCAAGCCGAACCTTTTTTCCAACTTCTCATCTTCCCCCACTTCTTCACAATCTCACCAACCTCACTGTCAAAGGTTGTATCCTTAGTGCGAGTTCCTCTATGAGGATGGTGGGTTGGAAATTTATAGCAAGAGGGAGCCACCTCTCTTGATGGAGCAAAAAATGTGAAGACCCTGAGACCATTCTCCATCGCAAACTCCCCTTCCTCGCTCCTCCCTTCATTCTCTTTCCTTCTTCTGCCTCAGCCTCAACCTCCTCGTCTCCACTATCTCGACGCATCTTTTGTGGTATTTTGTTGACAGTGTAACCCTTGCTCCTACGGGTCCTTGCGATGACCTCATCAAGAGCCGAATCAGGGTCTGCTAGATTGTTCAATGCATCAGAACCATGTTCAATTTTATCAGACCCATTTCAACTTCTCACCTTCCCCCACTTCTTAACAATATCACCAATCTCACCATCAAATATTGCATTCTCAGTGCGAGTTCCTCTATGAGGATGGTGGGTTGGAAATTTACAGCAAGAGGGAGCCATCTCTATTGAAGGAGCCAAAAATTTGAAGCCCCCGAGATAGATCTCCATCACAAACTTTATCGTGTCAATCCTAGTCTAGATTTTTCCTAGGTTTATCTTTTATGTAATCAGCTCCTTGGTTTATTTTTCCTAGGTTTAAACAAAAGTTAATCCATGTAAATATTCTTTCCATATTAATTTGTGTTGATTTTTCTTCTTGGTGCTGATTTCCCTGAAGTTTGGGGGAGTTTTTTGACTTTCTTTACACTAGGCACTATGATAAATTTTTGGGCATCCCCTGTTTTGTTTACAATATTGTCCTATTTATGTTTGGGGGGTTCACACCTTTTGTATAGTTTTGCATATAAAAAAAAGTTATCCCAAAAAGTACAAAATTGAAATGATGACACTTCGAGATAGAATCGACCATGCAACGATTTCGTCACGATGACGCTTCGAGATCTAAATGATGATGCTTCAAGATCAAAGTGATAACACTTCAAGATAGAAGCAATAATGCTTTGAGGTTGAAACGATGATGCTTAGAGATAGATCGAGGATAAAGAAAGACTTTGTATTTTAGGGACATGTGACATTTGAAAACACAATCTAGGCCATTTGATTTAACGTTCATGATCTATAGATCCTTAGTGGATAAGATTAGAGCAAAACATGATATTTATCATATGATCTATTATTGTCAACTGTAGAATCAAGTAATAGCATTTGACTATATTTAATCACATGATGAAGATTATATTTTGTATCAATCTTATCCTCTAAGGAATTATAGATCATAAACTTTAAATCAGACGGCCCAGATTGCGTTTTCGCATGCTCCCTTGTTTATTTGAGTAAGAAATGCATTCTTATTGGATATGAATAGTCGCTTCGCACATAATTGTGCTACGTGTCATATCGCACAAAAAAGGTGCTACGTGTTATTGCTTTGACGATGCTAGTAAATGAATGTCGACACCCAAATATGGCCCAAGGCCCGAGTAACTTACATTTCGGGAAAGGCGTACCCTTCGAGCTTTTGAGAGCACTTCCTGAACCCTTAGAACTTAACCCAAACCCATAGAAGCCTATCTCCAACCCTTACGAATCCACCCTAACCTATAAAACCCCTCCCAGACCCGTTTTAAACCCTCCCGGGCAGTGGTTGAAGAGAGGAGTGCTAAAGTTTATGTGAACCTCTTCTAAAACTGATACCTATCCCATCAAAAAGAGGGTGTTCCAAGTTTTCCAACGAGCTAAGAATCGCCTTAATCTAAGTTGTATACCGAAAGTTATGGCAGTTTGAAAATTGGGCAGAGCTGTAGGAAATTAGCCTAGCGTGTCTAATAGACACGCTATGCCAATTTTGGCAGATTTTGGCCTAGCATGTCTAATTGATATGGTAGGCAAAATTGGCTTTTGTGGGCTCCATGGCAGGTTCTGAACCTCCAGGATTCTCAGAGAACACTGTTCCCATACCTAGCATGTCTAATACACACACTAAGCTTAGGAACAGTGATTTTTGGGAATTTGGTCAGATTCCAAATTTTGAGTTTGACCTGTTGACCACCCCATCTATTAGGGTTGGTTTTGGTAGGACTTTTGCACCCCCATTAGCCCTCTTTTTTACCCTTTTTCCACTTAGAACCCCACCCCATCATCTGCCATTGAAACCCAATTCCCATCCATCTAAGCCCTAGAAAACCTAGAAAACCTTAGATCCCTATTACCTAATTGCTAACCCAATTAGCCCTTTAAACCTTCACTAATATTCTCCTCTTCTATAAATAGAGAGCTACCCCCCCCCCCCCCCTTGATAAAAGGCTTGAAAAAAATTTCAAAGAGAAAAAAGATTAAGTGATCCCTCTTCTCCCATTTTAGCACTCACCCATACAAATTCCAGAATTGAAGTTCACTCTTCACAACCCATTTTCCATCACCAATCCTTGAGATTTAGCAAGCTAAAATCCTTTGCCTACTTCTTCTACCTCCTAGCTCCTAAGCCTTAGAAGTTAGAACCATTCTCTATCCCTAAAGTGCCATTGGAAGCCATCGGAATGCAGCTACGCAAAGGTCCATAGCGGTGCTATAAGGGCTAGAGAGCTCCAGCTCTCCCCTTTATTCCTCTACCTTCTTTGCTTTCCCTCTGCCCTTGAATCGAGCTGTTACACCACTCAAATTTCGTCGGGTACGTACGGATCGATAGGATTGGAGTGCCATCGGGCAATGGGGAGTGCTGTCCATTTTTCTTTCTTTATATATATATATATATATATAATTATATTTTATATAACAAATCCAAATAGCCATAGTAGAGACCGCTTACGAGCGGGTTGATTGGGTGCCTAACACCATTCTAATCGATAACCAAAGTCCCTACCCAAGAGCTTTCGGCGTGGATCGGTAAATCAGAGTCATATTTGACACTTTGGTGCTTTGAATATTGATTTTGGTTTTCCGGGACACCAAAAGCGCCGGGTCGCGACTCTATATTTTTCATACAAGCGCATCGTCGCGACAGATCGATAGAGATCTACGATTGCATAGATGGCGACTCTGTTGGGGATAGCTTGTAGAGCTTCTCCTTGAAGTTTTGGCCCCTTATTTGCATGTGTTTTTTATTTTTCTTTTAGCTAACTTTCCTCTCTTTTTGCGTACTTACCCCTATGATTCCGTTTGTTTTATACTTACCCCTACTTTTCTATCATTTTTATACTAATCCCTACGATTCAGTCAAATTTTCATTAGCCGTTTGGCGGGCCAACCTTACTTGAGCATTTACATTTTTGTTATTTACACGCCTTAGCCAATTGGCGGGCCTACTTGTGTATTTTGTGCACCTTAGCCATTTAGCGGGCTACTTACTAAGCTAAGATCATATTCCATCAATGGACACCGGTCCGTAGAGGAGGCACGAGTTTCTCACCGCCCATTTTTGAATTTAAGAAAACTCCCTTATAACTGAATTTAAAATTGAACTAACGAGGGACTTAATTCATTTTTCTACGTTGGGTAGATTTTACAAAAGGGTGAGAATTTAGGTAGCGATACCAACGTTCCAGTTCTTAGTACGGCGGCAGCCCCTAGTGGTGATGATCCCGAAAAGTACCATCCCATCCAATATCTGAGAAGGCACTTTCGCCGGAGGTATATCTGGTGGGTGATCGAGCTTAACGAAAAGCATTAAAACCCTTGGGGAGCGCATTACAATACCCTGAAATTGCCTTGTATCTCTAGGTGCGGTAGGGAGGGACCCGAAATAGCAAGAAAGACAGTCCTCAGAAGCACTGCTTTCAGAAACAAAAAAAAAATAGACCAACTAGGGTCTGTTGTTGTTGTATAGAATATATATATACTATGTTTTTGCCTAATGTGTGTAATAGACATGCTAAGCCAAAAACCACCAGAATTTACCACCAGAATTTACCCAGCATTTCTAATATACACGTTAAGCCCAAATCCCAGAAATTTAGCCTAGCGTGTGTAATACACACGTTAAGCCAAAACTTTAGGATTTTAGCCTAGCATATAATACATACGCTAGACTGTTCAGGTACAGGGAATCAGAGGCCCTTTTCACCCTTCTCAAGCCTCCCGCTTAATGATTTTCATACTTTCGATTGTTTCCCCACCTTTCGACACCCAAAACACACTCGACGGTCAAAAGAGGTCACCCCTCTTATTGACTCCTCTGAGGGATCAGGTTGTCGCACAAATTTCTGTGTCTTCACATAGATCAAAGGATTCCCTTTGATTCTTCCAAAGTACATCGGAGTCCTGCTGTGGGAGGCATCAGAGGCATGAATGCCACCTGAAAAGGGAGTTCCCTAGGGCCCCGAATAAAGTACCACTTTTATCAAAGGAGAGAATTTTATTTTGTTATTCCAAAAAAAATTAAAACTGTTAAAAATCAAGGAAAAAAGCAAAACCCAAAAAAGGGATCTTGTGGTGCCGAAACAACAGCATCGCCTTATCCTCCATCATCCCGTAGGAGGAGGAAGAAAATATTTGGGCCTCACCCGAGAAATCCATTCCTGAATTGCTGCCAAACCATGTTGTGGGCGGTCGACCCGACGTACTCCGATCCCGATTCTTCCCCAACACATTCCCATTTAGTGGATATACCCATATCCTATTCACCCACCCAAACCCTTTTCAATGTCACCGGACCTTTCGGTGCACCCATCTTCCCCTCCACCTCAAACCAAAATTCCCCCCTTTACCCCATATCAACTCAAAATCCGCCACATTCCTCGTCCACCACCCAAGATCTATCCCATTTTCCTTCCACCTCCAATATACCCAACTTTCCCCCATCCACCCAAAATCTATCCCATTTTCCACCCACCTCCACCCAAAGCACACTCAATTTTTTCTCCACAAATCCACCCCATTTTTTCACATACACCCAAGCCATGTCCAATTTTCCCATATCCACACCACATATCCCCCCATCTACTAAGGTCTTGACCAATTTTACCCAGGTCATGCCCAATTTCCCTCACCCCTCTACCCAGGTCTTGCCCACATCTCCCCATACATTGGAAAGGCCACCCCCAGCTACCCCCATAACCAATCCAATGGCCATGATGGAGGACATGGTCAAAACCTACACCGCCTGGAAGGCTCCCCAAAGCCTTCCTCATCTATCCCATATATCCAACCCTCAACATACTCTCCAAAACCTCCATGTCTCATTCCCCCAAAATGCCAACCCCAATCAACCTCCCATAATTCACACCACACAAGGCCCCTCCCATCAACCATGGGGTCATTCGAGTGGGCCTCAAGGCCCAACACCAATACCCATGCCCATCATGGCCCAATAGCCCAGGCCCAAGTCCATCAAGGCCCAATACCCCAAGCCCAAACCCATAAAGGCCTAATAGCCCAGGCCCAAGCCCATCAAGGCCTAATGCCCTATACCCAAGCCCATCAAGGCCTAAACTCGGGAGCCCCATTTACAAACTTTCCATCATTCCCCCAATATCTCACATTCACTTACGCCCAACATGCCCCCATTCCCCCTCAGATAATACACTCATCTCATCCAATCCCTCAACCCGACATGGGCCCCGTTTATTCACATCTCTCGCACCCAACCCAATACGGAGACCCATCCCATACCATCAACCATCCCCAATTCACCCATCCTCTTACCTCCCAACACAGTCGTCAAAATCCTCTCCAAGCATAATGGCCTCACCAGCCCCCCACTCAGAACCCTCTATTAAATCACCTATTTACCCCCCAAAACACCCAGCAGGGCTTCCCCCACTTACAAGGGTCTCAACAGCCACCCACCCAAAACTTCCAAAATCCCATCAATCCCACTCCTCCCCCAATTATTATTGATGCCAGCAATCAATATGAGGAAGATGAAGCCCGTAATAGTGGGGCTTACGTGGGGGCATTCGCCAATTTCATCCCCCCACATCCCATGCAGACTAACCCGTAGGCTATCCAAAGTGAATGGAGGCAGCCTGCTGAATGGCCAACCCCACCATCCAGGGAGTCAGAGTTGTTAAAAGAACAAATGGATAAAATCTAAAAATAGTTGATGAAGTTGGGTGGAGTTGAGACACATGCCACGAGGTTTTCCAACCTACGCATATTTGCAAAAGTCCCTTTGCCCCAAAAATTCAAGAAGCCAACCTTTGACAAATACAATGACACAGGCAAGAGCCTTACGGGCCCAACTTTGAGATGGTTCACCTCCCTTGAACCATCCATGATTAAAACCTGGAAAGATCTGACCCACCTATTCCAAGAGCAGTATGTCTACAACATAGACATTGAACCCCCAAGTTAGATCTAGCCTGACTAAAGTAGAAGCTTGACGAAGCATTCAACGATTACCTTGGGCGATGGAGAGCCTTGGCAGCTCATGGAACAGAATACCAGATGATGAGCAAATCGAGATGATCTCAAAAAACACTCTGCCAGTCATCTCGGACTTCTTGGTATACCAACAACAGTCCAACTTTGTCAATTTAGTAAGGAATGCTGATCGTTGTGAGGATGCAATAAGAGAAGGGCGGTTAAATAAAACTACGAACAGTGGGGTCCAAAAGTTTACCGAGTAGAGGAATGAGAGGAGAACTGGGACCGATATTCAAATAGTAGATACAAGGCCCAACACCAGTATGATCCCCTTTCAGTTCAAGGCGGCACAACCGACACCAACACAAGTCGATCCAATGCAGAGGACATGCAATGGGCAAGGAACACAGATGACTCCAAAACAAATAAGGGCTCGATTCGATTGAGTCTTTACACCATTGGGACAATTCTTAAGCATCCTTTTGCCGCTATTTGTTGAGAAGGGTCTGGTTACACCTCTCCAACCACACCCACCACCAAACCCTATCCTCAGAAATTACGACCCCAATACTCACTGTAATTTCCATCAAGGACTGGGCCACCCGACTGATCGATGCTTTCTCTTAAAGCATGCGATAGAAGATTTGATAAAAGCCGACAAAATCATTCCACTGGCATTTCCCTAGACGAACCAACATGCCAACATATATCAGGTTCCCTTACCACCACAACCACCAGGGGGAATGGGCCCAAGACCTACTGCCAACATGATAGAGGAAGATGGTGAAGAATTTGACCCTTCTGAGTATATCAGTATTAGAGAGAATTTCATAGCATCACAGCAGGGGGGAACAAAAGCATAAGAGTCATCGAGCCTTTAAACTTGGCTGGCTACTTCCCCAATTCATCACCCCAAGAAGAGCCCTTAGATTTAAGGATGTACTTTCCTGCTCCAGCTCCCGTCAGTTATGTCCAACCCAACTTATCTCCATATCAAACACCCATTCCTTCCACTTATTCGATGCATGGTATTTCCCCAATCCCCCCTCCGGCACCGGTTGGTTACCATTGGCCTCACCCTGCCATACTATCACCGATGCAGTCATCTACAATTCCCGTAGATCCCATTTGGCCGACGCTCACCGCTCCTCCGACCTGTCCACCTCTAGCAGAAGTTAACCAAGTGTTATCCACCAATCCCAATCCACTAATCAAAGAACCCCTGAGGCCTGCATTCACTCCATTCCAGATCCCGGAGCTAACCTACGATCCCCATCAAGTCCCACTCAATTATGATAAGACGAACATCAATATAGGTAGCAACAGAGAGGGAGCAATTGATTTCATTACTTGATCAGGAAGAATCTCTAAACAACCAGAGGCATCGGTACCAGCCCTGACGGAGGAAAAGAAAGAACCTGCTATAGTACACCCTTTCAAAAAAATGAGCAGAGAGCACATACTGAAAACATAGCTGAAGAGAATGCCATGCCACATCACCGTTTGAGACCTTTTAATGACATCCTCACTTCACTTCCAAGCTCTTATGGGAGTGCTGAAAGACGCCCATGTATCCATCCAAGTGACCTTGGATGAAGTGGGACAAATAATTGGGCAGGTGTTGGCTCCCAACGCCATCACTTTTTCAGATGTTGATCTTTTGAATGAGGGAAATAATAATTCCAAGCCCCTCAACATTACGGTAGAAGCAGGAAACTTGGTGATTCCATTAGTACTAATTGATAATGGATCGGCCTTGAATGTATGTCCCCTAAGAATCGCAACCAAGATAGGGTAGATCCCTCCACGTTCAGGCCAGCTAGAACAAGCGCCCGAGGATTATATGACACAAGAAGAGAAATAATTGGAGAAGTTGATCTTAAGCTCATCATTGGGCTAATCACCTTCACCATCCCATTCCAAGTTATGGATATCAAATCGACCTCTAACCTGCTACTAGGTCATTCGTGGCTACATGAAATAGGGGCAATACCTTCGACTTTACACCAGAAGCTCAGATTCATTTTAGAGCAAAAGATCATCACCATTTTGGGTGAGGGATAGGAGGAAGGAGAAAAGGTCACACATAGCATCTAAAACCTCAAAGTTCTAGATGTGCCACATACTACTGAAGACACAGACTTCCACATCTTCCAGTACGATGTGTCGACAGTAGCACAGGAACCCATCAGAGGAGTCACCATCAAAATAGGAGGTGGAATGACTGCAACAGTGGCCATGCTCCAGAAATGGGGCTATAAAAAAGGTAAAGGATTCGGACCCCATTTATAAGGTAGGAAGGATCCAGTCAAGGCTAGAGGTGGGCAACAAATCAGATTTGGGTTAGGTTACAAGCCCACCAAAGAGGAGGTCCAAGAGGCCAAAGAGAAGGCCTGAACCATTGCTGCAGCTAAAGCCCAGGGAATAGACCTAGAAGACACACCCTGATCGTGGCCTCACATCTGGAGTACATTAGTAAGTGTAGGGGTCATAAAAATAGATCAGAATGGGGCAACACGGTTGACCCTACATAAATTGGTAGCTGCTATCCACCCAACTAATCCCTGAATCATCCCCCCCAATCTGGAAATAGACCTGACATCCCTGTCCCTCTTCGAGGAAGAGGTATCCTTGTCAATACACCCCTAGCCATAAATCACCACAAGCCCATGTTTACATTTGAGGACCGGGTCCCGGACGAGCCCATGATAAACATGATGGAGGCTGACCCCCAAAAACCCTCTCAATCAGCCTCCTCCATCAATACAGGTAAAGGTGCAACGCCTCAAGTGAGGAACTGGGTTTTAATACCCCTGACTCTGGAAGCATCAAAAGGTCATAAATACGGCACCAACTTTCCAAAAAAATAACCTATAAAAAGTGAGATTATCCCTTGGAGGGAAATACCATGTGTCTATAGAGCCCCGCCTTGCCAAGGGCCCATCTCCGAGGAAAACAAAAATCCTAAAAAAATAGAAAAAAATGCAAAATTAAAAAAATTCGTCTTTCAAAATTTCCAAGAAAATCAAAGAAAATGATGCCTTAATAGAAGAACCTGTCCCACATGAAATCGACCCATTTCCTGTAGAAATACAAGAAGAGGTAGGAGTCACGAGTCTGGATGAGAAGATCCCTACTGAGGAGCTTCCTAATGAGCTCCTTGACCAATTTGCCGATTTTGAGCATGGCCCTACCCGAATCGTTGAAGAAACAGAGGACGTCAATCTGGGTACCGAGGAGGTTCCTAGAATCACTAAAATTGGAACGCCACTATCTCCCGAGGAAAGAAAACACATGATTAATTTCCTTCAGTCATACCAAGACATCTTCGCATGGTCATATAAGGATATGCCTGGTTTGGACACCGATTTGGTTGAGCATGAGTTGTCGCTATATCCAGATGTTAAGCCAATCAAGCAGAAGTTGAGACGCCTCAGGCCAGAGTGGATGATGAAACTAAAGGATGAGGTCGTCAAGCAGTGCATGGTGTCTCATAGTCTCTAAATACCTACAATGGTTGGCCAATATCGTCCCTGTATCAAAGAAAGATGGAAAGGTTCACATGTGCATTGACTTCAGAAACCTTAACAAGGAGAGCCCGAAAGACGAATTCCCGTTGCTGCACATCGATATCTTGGTCGATAACATTGCCAAACATGGGATGCTCTCATTTATGGATGAATTCTCCGGGTACAATTAGATCAAAATGGTTGAAGCAGACTAAGAGAAGACAACGTTCATTACTCCATGGGAAACTTTTTATTATCGAGTCATGCCATTCGGGTTGAAGAATGTTGGGGTGACGTGCCAAAGGGCGATGACAGCACTCTTCCACGACATGATGCACCAAGAAATTGAGGTGTACGTTTATGACATGGTCGCCAAGTCACTAGAGAGGTGATTATTTGATAAACCTCCAAAAGCTGAAGGCCATGTACCTGATGCATTGAAAGACGACTTCCCATTGCTGAAGGCCCTGTACTGGAAGTGCCTAAAGGTCCTGCACCTGCCTCCTCTAAAGGTCCCGCCTCTGCACCCGCGTCGGGTCTCGTCGCCTCCTCAAACTGAAAAAGAAAAAGAGAGGAAGAAAACTGATCAGTAAAGTGCTAACCTAGTGAATCGAAGAAAAAAAATGATGATGAACCGACAAGCAAAGGAAGGGCAAGAAAAAATACCTGGCTCCGTGGCCCACCGAATGCTAAAAAGTTGGCACCTAGAACGAAGCGTGGAAGGAGGGTCCGATAGGGGAGAGACTCGTACCACTGCTGGTAACCCCCATACTAGAAAAGGCCATCAACAGGAATTCCATGATGGATGAGTCTCCCGGAGAGGTCCTCGACCGTACCCCCTGGGGCCATATCATCCTCGGGAGGACCCAATGGCACAACGAAGAAATCTCGATACTGGTGCAACACCCTCTCCCCTAGATAATAGGCTTGGACCCAGGAACCGTAGGAAAAGATAACACAGTGATCGATGATTAGTCGTGACTGCCCAATAGCAGCATGATCTAGAAAAGGGGAGCAGACGTACGGGACGAATACAATCTATATAAAAATGAAGAAGCTCATTGGTCAGTCAATGCAATCATAACTCAAAAGTATAACTGATAAAGAAAAGAGAGAATCAAACCTGCTCAAGGATCATCAAGACAAACTAAGACCTCAGACCCAGTTCCAAGTGCTTCATCCTCGACTCCCGACGACGATCCGTGTGCTAGCAGCTCATGAGGGGGTAGGTGTACTCATCGAAAAAGAGTAGGGGGTCGCCCGATTGGAAGTGCAAGTACCCCCAAATTTGAAAAGATGGACAAATCAGGAGCATATCAAATAAAAAAATGAAAGTAAGAAATGACGAACCAAGAAGGGCAAAACCAATTGGGCAACCTCAACCACGGGCCAAAAATCGAGGACAAAGGCAGCCTCTCTAACTGAAGCTCTGGCCAGGCTGTCCATCAGCACCACGGACCCTGCGCCGCGCCAATCAAAGTGATGCACCTTTGCCCAGTTCTCCATTAGATAGAGGAGGGACAATGCGACATGACTGCCACTGGCATTGGCAAAAATGGTCTTGCATAAAACATAAAGAAGGGCGATACGAGCCAACGTCAGGGCACGCTTAGGCTCATCAATAACGTCCATATCAGGCTGGTACGGATCAACCAGCTCATCGGCCTCAAACAAACTCTCCAACCAGGGCAACTTGACCTCAGGAATGGTAGGCCCCAATCAGTCGAGTCACCTCCTCACGGTCAGGGACACGAGGACAGACCACTGACACCCCTCCTATGGCAATCCCTGTGATCATGGACCAATCCACGGGAGTAATGGTCATCTTGGCCACCGACATATGAAAGGTCATTGTCTCGAGACAAAACCTCTCCACCAAAGCCTTCACGTAGGCTGAGTCACCCTACATAGCAGGGCAAGATAGGAAGTCTCCACAACTAGCTTAGGCTAGGAGAAACCTCACGATGTAAGGGAGGTGGGCATAAAAGTACTGGAGATGAAACCAACCCCCATGGAACATGATCTAGGTCAAGAGCTGCATCAAAAGAGTGGAGGATGTCAGATCCTAGAACAAAGGATCATGAACAAAAACAGGCAACCGAAGAACTCTTTTCTTTACGTAGCTAGCAATTCCAAAATTGGAAATATGGGTGTGTTACTGATGGAGCAACCCACTGCAGGCTGCCTCACCCTGCATCTCGTACCAGATATGAGAGGAGAGCTGCACCTGGACAAGGTGCTCACCCCGGATACCAAAGATCACATCAGGGCTAATCTCGTGGGCCCGGTCCTCATCACTTGATTGGTCATGTGCCATCCTGAAAAGAGATACACCACCAAATTTTAAGGGATGATGAGCAAGAGGAAATCAAACGCTTGTCTAGGAAACATGAAACAAAACTAAGGTAAGTATGCCCCATGCATGTCAAAATGTCCAAGAAAAAAAAAAGAAAAAAGAGAGGGGTGTCATTCCAAAAAAAAAAAACTAACAAAAAAAATAATAATAATAAAATAATCTCTGTTTACCGAGAAAAATCAGCGATTTTTGGCCGCATACATTTTTTCAAAGGGGCCACCATTTATGAAAAAGAGGGAGGGGGAACGGGTGCAAATCGACCAACTCTTTTTCGAAATCCGTTCTAAACGTGCATGTACATCCCTGAATCAATCAAAGGCATTTGCTTTTACAGAAAAAATCCATTTTTTGCCCTAGATACAAGAGTCCTAATGCATTGATAAAAGAAAAGTAAAAAAATCCAAGAAAAAAAGAAAAGGACAAAAGGGGGGGGGGCATACATCACCCAAGTTTTCACCAAAATCGCTACAAAATTGCACATAAAAGCACAATAGGGATCACAAAGGATCACATTTGGGAGAAATAAGCATCCCTTTTTCATCTAGATGCAAGAACCCTAACCACATTGGCATAAAATCAAAAGAGATTCAAAATAAAAAGAGTTTTTATATGATTACCTTGGTGAAAGTTGGAATCTTAGATCTGGCGTGGAATTCACGTTCGATAGGCGATAACGACACTAGCGCAATGCCGAGGTTTGAATCGGAACAATGGGACACAAAGGAGGGCTCCCATTTTGGTTTGGAGAGAGGGAGAGGAGAGAAGTTTGAAAAATATAGCCTTTTTGGATCTTTGGTCGCGCCCGACCACTTTTAAAACATTAAATGGCCTAGTGTGTCTAATATACACGCTAGGCATAATTTCCCCAGATTTGGCCTAGCGTGTGTATTACACACGCTGAGCTTAGTTCCCCCCGGATTGGCCTAGCGTGTCTAATACATACGCTAGGCTTATTTTTTCCCCCGACCGGCTTTGCTTCATTCGGGTCTGGCCCAGCAGACATGTTTGACTAGCTAGACCAAATGTGGCACACGTTTCCAAAAAGTGCATCAACCTTCATTTGATCCGCTCGAGAAACTGTGCTAAAATAAAGGCGTTTAAAGGTCAATGAACACGCTCAAAAAAATCTTAAACGAACAAATAAAAACAATATATATATAATAATATATATATGCATAGAATAATACATAAAAACACAAAATAATAAAAATATGTGACTTGAAAAATGGCACACACTCCCAAAAAGTGTTGCGACCTCAATATTCGCTCTACTCGGGTAGTTGTGCTAAATTAACCTCGGGATTGATGGGTTTGCTAAAAAATCTCGAACCTTACCTCGCGTAGGGACACCCGTGACCAATCAAATTGGGCAATCAATTGCTCATAAGGTTGGACACAAATTGTGAATTTTCACGTCATTTGATTTACGCTCATCTTGAAGTATAAGTGATTGGGGTATTTTTATGTACATCTAATTAAGTCTTAACCTATTGCAAGGGCATAATGAAAATCATAGTACTAGTAAAGGATCATTCCCACATAGATATGCTAAACTATATTAACTTAATTTTTATGAAAACTTATACTTATCTTTCAAGTTCCTAAACTACTGGAGAAATATAAATAAAAGAATTTATTTTTAAACTAAGTTTTTAAAAAATAAATCCTAATCCTCCTTCTTCAGATTATGGTCATCAATCACAATCTTCAGCTATCAGATATTTATAAATTTAAACAATACCGTTACACTATATATTAAGTTTCCTAGCATTGATCGTCAATCAATACTAAAATCCTATGAATACAAATTTAATCTAATCAACAATCTCCTAAAACTTGGGCGTCAATCAAATTTTAGAAAACTGAAGATGGAAAAGTAAAAACCATTACACTAATCTGCAAACCTCAATTTGAGTCATCAAAGCAAACTAAAATCTGAAGATGTTTATAAAGCAGGCAATAAAAAAAAATAAAATCTAAACTAGAATGCAATAAAAATTATATCTTTCATTCCTCAGCCGCAGTCGTCAATTGCTTATGAGAAACTACAGATATCTACTCTACTCTTCAGCTCACAATCGCAGTCGTTAATTGCTCTTGAGAAAACTTGGATATCTAATCAACAAACTAATGAAAATCTACTCTAAATTTGATCAGAAGAAAACCCAACCTCAGTCGTCAATTGATGCTGAGAATTTCTTCAATGCTTATTCCTACATTGGGCTCTCTTATTTATAGATCATAAGGAGTCAGTTTACAACACTCTAATTCTAATAAAAGAAATAAAACTATCCTAATATAACTTTAATTCTAATTTTATCTTTCCTTGCTTCCTTTAGTCGATGTACTTCTGGATTGTTTAGTAGTAGAGATCTTCTAGAGTCTATCTTCATCAATCTTCTCAGATCCGTGATTAGCCAAACTTCTAATTCAAAAGTTCTTCTAATTCTGTTCATGGCGGTGGAATCTTCACGTGATCAGTGGCAGTGACAGTCAACAGGAAAGCTTTATAATAGTAAATCACGATTATCTCTTTTCTTCTCTTTTTATGGAAAATCGTAAATTACAATTTTCTATCTTTCTTATCGGATGATTCTCTGGATTACGATTCATAGCTTTTCATTTTGTATTGCTTCAGCTTCTTGAACGTCTTCTAGGGAATTGTAAATTACAATTTCTCATTTTCTTCTTTAGTAGCAACGCTCAATCATCTTTTCACGATTTTCTAGTCTTCAGTGTATAGCAAATCATCTTTTTATTACTCTTTTTGAGTTCATTTTGACAAAGATCAATATTTTGGCTCTCTTTTAGTAATTTTCCTTAATATCTATACATCGGTAACTTATTAGTAGCAAACTATGTCCTAGCATCACTAAGTTAAGGGTGATAAAATGGTATATTATGTGAATGATCACACCCCCAAACTTACATTTTGTTAGTCTCTAGCAAACAAGGAAACATAAAATATTCTTATTAAAAATTTAATTGTCACTTTCGTAGGGAGCATGATTACATTTAGCAGATGCAACAAGCCTTAAAACCCCTAGGTGATCCCTAGTGGAGGAGTTAGTCTCTTGAAGGTTTTCAATGAAGTTATCTACAAACTTCAAATATTTTTAGATTTTTCAAAATATTTTCAAAAAATAAAGATAAAAATTCTAAACTAATTTTGTACACTAATTATATTAACTAAATGACCTAAATGGCCAAATTGGTCACTACATAGTTTATTGCAATTTTCTAATATTATCAATCTTCTATCCTTACTTTTCATTACAACAGTTATCCTTGATTAGAACTTTAATAATTTCAATTCATAATAAGCAGGAGATATATGCATTAGTGAACAATTTATTCTTCATAAAATTTTCTAAACTGCAGATTTAGAAAATATTTTCATTTAAAAACTCACTATTGACATACTTTAAAAAAGATATCGAAACTTTTTATGTTCCCCCAATATATTTTTTAGAAAAATTCAATCAAAGATAAAATTGTCAATCTCATAGAAAAGGATAATCTACTTTATTCATATGAATTCCTGTACAATCCATAATATCGAGTATCCATATCTCTACTAGGCTTTTGCTTCTGCTAATCATAAATCAGAAAAGTCTTTCCTTCAGCTTGTAATTGGGCTTTAGGTTTTAGAAGGTGTCAAAGAAAGGTAGAAAAAGATTTAAAGTTTTTCTGAGAATTTAGTTCTTCTTTCTCCTATCGTTTCAACTTCTTCTTTTCTTCAGTAAGTATCCACAAATTGGATAACTTCTTCCCATTTTTTTTTATATAAATCCCATTTTATGATTTTTCTTCTTTTTGAAAGCTTTTTGCTTAAAAATCGTTCTTCTTTGTCAGAAATAGTTCTTCATGATTTTTCATTCTTTCCCATATTTTTCTTTCATTTCTTTAGTTGTACCCTTTTTAACATTTCCCTTATCTATTTTTGCTTTTACTCCTTCCACTCCCTCTTTTTCCCCTCTTTTACATTAAAATCTTAGAAGAAGAAAAAAATATAAGAGTTAAAGGTTGAAAGCTTTGGGTAGTACATATGGTTAAAGGTTTATCTGATTTTTGGTACAAAGAAATTCGGTTAGGCTTCTAATATGGGTTCAATGGGTCAAATTTATTCTGAAATTTTGGCTTTTTAGCACTGGTTTAACAAAAGATGACCTTTGATCATTTTTATAATTTACTAGCATAAATGTCTTATTGCTTTGATATTTCTATAGATAGTTCTAAACAAAAAATCAATTTATCATAGAGTATTTTGATTCTAAATTCAACAGTATGAGATTTCATATCATTATAGAAGTTTAAAGAAAATTTCTAATTTGTATGAAAGAAAGTCTCTCTGAATAAAAGAGGAAATATGGCTCAAATGCTTACTGGTTTATAGTTTTGAAACTATAGTCTAAAATTTTGCAATTTAGATCAATCTATTATTTCAAACATCCATTCTAATACAGTGTTCAACAAGTTAAGCATGAATTATAACTGTTCTTTTTTTTTTCTTCTGATTATTGGATTTCTACTATAATGAATCGTAAGTTTTTCAAGATTTGTAATTTTGATATCATAATTCCTACGTAATGATCAATTAAAATTCAAAAATTTTGACAAATTTTCTATAAAAATAAATTAACTAAAACTATCCACTACTATACTACTATTGGACGCAGAAATCGTGTATCCCCTCCAAACTTAAATCGGACAATGCCTTCATTGGCACAAAAATAGGGGACACTAAAAATTTTTACCAAAAAATTATTGAGAACTCGGATTATTTACTGAAAAAAATATGTCACTAGATAAATACTTTCCCCCAAACTTGAGAAAATAACCGCGGCTTATTCCCAGAGTATCAACAACAAAAATGTTAGTGGTGTTAGTAACAATTACATAGTTAGCAAAAATAAAAGTTAGTTAAAAAGAAAGGAAATTTTATATATATTAACTGAATATTTACATCAAAAATAAAAGAAAAATATAAATAACTAAAATGAAAGAAACTAATTACAGAGAAGAAAATAAACCTAGGAAAAATCTAGACACACACTAATTTAGATATCGGCACCGACAACAAGGTCCGAGAGAAGTCTTCGATAAAGATCGATCCAAAATTGTGCTGCCCAAAATGGTGCGCCCTCCCTTGAGTAGGTGGGTCCAATAGAAAAATAAAAATGTTAAGCAGGTGGAGAAGGTGAAGATGGAGAAGACTGGTGTTAGTCGAGGGATGAAGGGGGATTCTCAGCCGCTAGCTCCGGAATGAGAGAGGAGAAGAGGGTAACGATTTCACTGATTAATTGCTCCCTTTCTTCTAACATCGCTGTGACTTCATCTTCATGGCGTTGGATGAGGAGTGAAAATGCCTCAGTAATTTTGACCAGTTTGGTTGTTTTATCATGGTAAAAAGATAGTGTTGGAGAAGAAGATGAAAGGAATGGGGTTTGATTGACTAAGACGATACTTTCTTTCAGACTAAGAATTAGCAGAGTTGCCATAAATAGACATTATGGTTTGGCTTGAATCGTGTGAATCAGTTAATATTCCTAATAAATGCTAAGGGATGTATCTATGTAAAGTGAATCAAGGCGACACCTTTAATATCGGTAGTTGTGCCCTTCTATTAACCATTGTGTTTCCTAGACAAAACATTCTCTCAGAAAACGTAATCACTATGATTTTCTGTGAGAGAATACTTAGGTTGCAAGAAGTCGCAATTTCTATGATTTAATGTACCACAAAATATGCAGACATACTATACATATAATATACATAGGTTTGCTACGGATGAGTTGGTAGCTCGACGGTGCCCATTAGTTGGTTAGGTATTCTCTGGGTCTTTTAGTGCCATTGTGGTCACCGTCCCTTTTTCTTCTAGAGATATCATCAGTTTAAGTCTTTGTCCATTGACCTTAAAAATACGGTTGTCTTAGGGATCTTGAATGGTGACAGCCCCATGAGAAAATACTTCTACCACATTATATGGTCCGTCCCAATGACTTTGTAGTTTTCCTGGGAATAGTTTCAACTTTGAATTATATAGCCAAACTTATTGGCCCGACTCAAACCTTTTTCTTACAATGTGTTTATCATGAAATGCCTTGGTTTTGGCCTTATAGATTCGACCGATTTGGTATGCATCATTTCAAATCTCCTCGAGTTCATTGAGTTCGAGTTTTCGTTGCACGCCAGATGCATCCAGCTCAAAATTTAATGCTTTGATGGCCCATAGAGCTCTATGTTCTAATTCAACAGGTAAGTGACAAGCTTTATCATACACCAATCGGAAAGGCGACATGTCAATGAGAGTTTTATAAGCCGTTCTTTATGCCCATAGAGCATCATTCAATTTCATGGACCAGTCTTTTCTATCAGGCCGAACCGTTCTTTCCAGTGTCTTTTTTATTTCACGGTTGGAAACCTCGACCCGTTCACTAGTTTGCGGGTGGTAGGGGGTTGCGATTATATATGTAACACCATGTTTCTTGAGCAAGCTCTTGAAATATCTGTTACAAAAATGGCTCCCTCCATCACTTATAATA
Organism: Chloranthus sessilifolius; assembly: GCA_021018995.1. NCBI lineage: Eukaryota > Viridiplantae > Streptophyta > Magnoliopsida > Chloranthales > Chloranthaceae > Chloranthus > Chloranthus sessilifolius. The sequence goes on from CM037585.1 coordinate 99,393,716, forward strand.
GCCTGTGGGGTTCCAAACCGTGCAAATATATTTTCCCTGATGAAAGAAACTACCACCTTTTGGTCATTTATGCGTATAGCTGTTGCTTCTACCCATTTTGATACGTAATCAACGGCCACAAGTATGTATATGTATCCAGACGATGGTGGAAAGTGGCCCATAAAGTCAATGCCCCAGACATCAAAAGGTTCTGCAACCAGAATCGTTTGAAGGGGCATCATGTTTCTTCTAGATATGGCTCTTGCCTTCTGACAATGGTCACAGGCCTGACAAAAATTTTGGGCACCTTAAATAATGATGGCCAATAAAATCCCAATTGTAGTACCTTGCCAGCCGTCCTCTTACCACCGAAGTGGCCTCCACATGCATATGTATGACAGAATTGTAGGATATTGTGGGTGTCACTGTCAGGCACACATTTTCTAATTATTTAGTCTGGGCATATTTTAAATAGGTCTAGATCCTCTCAAATATAATATTTTACGTTAGCAAAGAAAATATATCTGTCTTGGGTAGACTAGATTGGGGGAATCTTCCCTGTTGCCAAATAATTCACCATATTGGCATACCATGGTACTGTAGCTTGGATGGAAAAAAGTTCCTCATTTGGAAAGGTATCATGCAGAGATTCTTTACTAATGGTCTCAGGTATTTCTATCCTGGACAGGTGATCAGCCACCACGTTCTCAACTCCCTTCTAGGCCTTGATCTCGAAGTTGAATTCCTGCAAAAGAAGGATCCACCTAATTAGTCTTGGTTTGGCATCCTTTTTAGATAGTACATATTTTAGTGCAGAATGATCAGAGAAGATCATGATCTTAAATCCCACTAGCTATGATCGAAATTTATCCAACGCGAATACAACAACGAGAAGCTTTTTCTCATTGGTGGTATAGTTAACCTGAGCTTCGATCAAGGTTCTACTTGCATAATAAATTTTATGAGGAATCTTGTCTCTTCGCTGTCCTAAGACAACACCTATTGCATAATCAGAAGCATCGCACATTACTTCAAACGAAAGTGAATAGTCAAGAGGTTGAATAATTGGGGCGGATGAGAGAACTGCCTTAAGTTTATTAAATGCGTCAAGATAGGCATCGTCGAAGTTAAAGGGTACATCATTTGCTAATAGGTGACATAATAGTCTCGAGATTTTTGAAAATTCTTTAATAAATCGGTGGCAGAAGCCGGCATGACCAAGAAAAGATTGAATCTGCCGCACTGAAGTTGGTGGAGGTAGATTCTCTATTACATCGATCTCAGCTTTTTTAACTTCTATCCCTCTTTTAGAGACAATATGTCCTAAGAGTATGCCTTTCTGAACCATGAAATGACTCTTCTCACAACTTAGCACTAAGTTAGTTTCTTCACATATTTCTAAGACGAGGGCAAGATGATCAAGACAAGAATCGAAAGTTTGGCCAAACACCGAAAAGTCATCCATGAATACTTTAAGAAACTTACCTATCATATCAGAAAAGATTGCCATCATGCATCTTTGGAATGTTACAGGAGCATTGCATAATCCAAAGGGCATGGAAAATAAGCAAACATCCTAAAAGGACATGTGAAAGTAGTCTTTTCTTAATCTTCTGGGTAGACCAGAACTTGGTTGTACCCTGAATATCCATCTAGAAAGTAAAAATATTCCTGACTCGCAAGTTTTTCCAAAATTTGATCAATGAAAGGTAGTGGAAAATGATCCTTACGAGTCATTGAATTTAGCTTCCGGTAGTCAATGCATACACGCCACCCTGTGGTTTCGCGGAATTGTACCAACTCAGCGGCCGTATTTTCTTTTACAGTAATCTCAAATTTCTTTGGGACTACTTGAATGGGACTTACCCACTCACTGTTGAAAATCAGATAAATAATACCTGCATCTGGTAGTTTTATGATTTCCTTTTAAACAACTTCCCTCATATTTGGATTTAATCGCCATTGGCTTTCTTGTGAAGTTTTGGCATTATCGTCTAAATGTATATGACATATCGAGGGGTCAAGCCCTTTAAGGTCAGCGACAGTCCATCCTATTGCATGCTTATATTTGATGAGTGTGGCCAATAACCTACTCTCTTGTTCCTTATTAAGAGCGGATGAAATAATAACAGGGAGAGTTTCGTTAGGCTTAAGAAAGGCATACTTAAGGGTATCAGGAAGTAGTTTCAAATCTAAGGATGGTGCTTTTTGGATAGATGGTTGTAACGGTTCATTGGAAATAATGGGTAGAGGTTCAATCCATGGGTTCCAAGTCTTGGTTTGGAGTTCACAGATAGAAGTGTCGATCTCATAAATCGCCTCTTTTAATTGGTGGTTAGGCTCCTCCATATCTGTGTACCATAATTTGGTTTGAAGCACATCCTTTAATAAGACTAAGGGTAATGCTTCCTCAACTAATTCTTCAATTTCATATATGTTGAAGCATTCCTCATCGTCTATTGAAGCCATTTGGTTGGCCGTGGTGAAGACATTTAATTGGATTCACATATCTCCAAAAGAAACTTCCATTATCCCGATTTTACAATTTATACATGCATTGGTCGTGGCCAAGAATGGTCTTTCGAGTATAACAGGTATCTGCGTTGGAGATTTCGAACTTGGTTCCATATCTAGCACTAGGAAATTGACAGGGAAAACAAATTTGTCGACTCCAACCATGACGTCTTCAATAATTCCTACAGGCCTTCTTTCTGTTCTATCGGCCAATTGAAGAACTACAGAAGTAGGCCTCATATCTCCTAGTCCCAACTTTTTGTAAATAAAGTATGGTAGCCGATTTATGTTGGCTCCCAGATCTAGAAGCGCTTTATTTATTGCATGGTTACCTATGATACATGGAATTGTAGGCACCCCAGGATCCTTAAGCTTAGGCAAAGTTCTAGCTTGTAAGAATGAACTTACTTGCTCCGTCAAGAAAACTTTTTGTGAGACATTGTTTCATCATTTTTGTTTTTACGTACACATCTCTTTTAGGAATCATGCATAGGCTGGGACTTGTTTAATTGCCTCTAAGAGGGGCAAGTTGATCTTTACTTCCTTAAAGATCTCAGTGATTTCCTCTAATTTTTTTGGAATTTTATCAAAAGGGGAGGGTGCACCAAAAGCATTTGGAAACGGTAACTTTGGCACATAGGGTACCTCGACTACAGGTTTAGGTGTACTCTCCTCTTTGTTTTCTATTTTTTTATGTTTTTCATTTTCTAATTTTTTTGGTTTTTCTTGTGGGGGGGCCTCTTTCTTGGTAGGCATCTCTACTTTATTATCGATAATCCTGCCACTCCTTAGGGTTTGAACAACTTGAACAGTGGGAATTAATGTTTGTGGGCTCGCTTGGTTACAATCTCTTTCCTCCCACTGTGAGGCTAGTTGCCCGATTTGAGTTTTTAGATTTGCAATGGACTGAGTACAAGAGCGCAAATTTTGAGAGATTTGAGACAACTGGGTTAATTCCCTAGAGCGATAGTGTGGATGATGTTGTAAGTCCTGAAGGATTTGGATTATAGTAGCACCATAGTTTTCATTCTGTGGATATGGCTATTGCGCTAAGGATTGGTATGGGTTGTAAGACTATTGAGAATTCAGAGAATGTTCGGGGTATGTATAAGAAAATTCTTGTTGACTTACCCTTGGGAAGTCATAAGGATTGTCCTACTGAAGATTATAAGGATTCTCAACACTACCCCAGGCAAATGCCTGCTCTGTCTCCAACATGGTTGGATACCGTGGAGTAGTTGGGAATTCCATTGGTTATGTTGAGATTCGGCCAAGATGTGTCGTCACAACCTTGCATCTCAAACACTATACACTGTAAATATTATATGTATATTTGTTAAAAAAAAATTTTTAGAGAAAGCAGGGAGAGAGACAAATTTGAGCCTCTAGTTTCTGTGGCCAGTTGAAGTATTGAAACCTTTGATTCACTGCTCCGACTAATCCTATAAAAGCTTAAGAAGTAATCAAACAAAATTAAAAATATAAAGAAATATAAAAAGAGAAAGATAAGTATTTGTTTTCTTAAATTAATATAAATCACCTATCCTCGGCAACGGCGTCAAACACTTGATTGGGATATTTTTATATATATCTAATTAAGTCTTAACCTATTGCAAGTGCACAAAGGAAATCATAGTACTAGCAAACGATCGTTCCCACAGAGATAGATTAAACTATATTAAATTAATTTTTATGAAAACATATACTTATCTTTTAAGTTCCTAAACTACTGGAGAAATATGAATAAAAGAATTTGTTTTTAAACTAAGTTTGCAGAAAATAAATTCTAATCCTCCTTCAGATTATAGTCGTCAATCACAATCTTCAGCTATCGGATATTTATAAATTTAAATAATACCGTTACACTATATATCAAGTTTCCTAGCATTGGTCGTCAATCAATACTAAAATCCTATCAATACAGATTTAATCTAATCAATAATCTCCTAAAACTTGGGCGTTAATCAAATTCTAGAAAATTGAAGATGGAAAAGTAAAAACCATTACACTAATCAGCAAACCTCAATTTGAGTCATCAATTCAATTCAAATATGAAGATGTTTACAATGCAGGCAATAAAGGAAAATAAAATCTAAACTAGAAAGCAATAAAAATTATGTCTTTCATTCCTCAGCCGCAGTCGTCAATTGCTTCCGTGAAACTACCGATATCTACTCTAATCTTCAGCTCACAATTGCAGTCGTCAATTGCTCTTGAGAAACCTTGAATATCTAATCTACAAAGTAATAAAAATCTATTCTAAATTTGATCGGAAGAAAACCCAACCTCAGTCATCAATTGATGTTGAGAATTTCTTTGATGCTTATTCCTACACCGAGCTCTCTTATTTATAGATCATAAGGAGTCGGTTTACAAGACTTCTAATTCAAATAAAAGAAATAAAACTATCGTAATATAAATCTAATTCTAATTTTATATTTCCTTTCTTCCTTTAGTCGATGTACTTTTGGATTGTTCAGTAGTAGAAATCTTCTAGAGTCTATCTTCAGCAATCTTCTCAGATCCGTGATTAGGCAAACTTCTAATTCAAGAGTTCTTCTAATTTTGTTCATGGTGGTAGAATCTTCACGTGATCAGCAGCAGTGACAGTCAATAGGAAAGCTTCATAATCATAATCGTAAATCACGATTATCTCTTTTCTTCTCTTTTTCTGGAAAATTGTAAATTACGATTTTCTATCTTTCTTAGCTTTCTTATCGGACAATTCTCTAGATTACGATTCATCGCTTTTCATCCTGTATCGCTTCAGCTTCTTGAACGTCTTCTGGGGAATGGTAAATTACGGTTTCTCATTTTCTTTTTTAATAGCAACGCTCAATCATCTTTTCACAATTTTCTAGTCTTCAGTGCATAGTGAATCCTCTTTTTACTGCTCTTTTTGAGTTCATTTTGATAAAGATTAATATTTTGGCTCTCTTTTACTAATTTTCCTTAATATATGCACATTGGTAACTTATTAGTAGCAAACTAAGTCCTAACATCACTAAGTTAAGGATGATAAAATGGTATATTATGTGACTGATTAATAAGTTGATCACCCTCCCGCTTACAGGGTTGTCTTGTTCAAAATGAAAATCAAACATTACACCTCCCCAATCATATCGAGGAGCGGCCATTTTTTTTCAACACATTGAACTTCCGCAACTCGCACCATCTCTGTCATGCCCAGTAATGTCGCTAAGCGCTTGGGGACCGATAACCTTAAGGAACAGACATTTTTTCCCAACATACAGAGTTTCCGTATACTCACCATGTTACCATATGATGTTTGATGTTCGCTTTGAATATGGTAGACCCGTTAGCATGCCTTGGGCCTCTTCGGACGCCTCTTTCTTTGGCATGCGATCATTAGTGATCGAATACCAAAGAGGGGCATCTGTAGACACCAAAATTTCACCCAAGGCTTGAGTAACTTACACTTCAAGAAAGGCATACCCTCCAAGCTTCCGAGAGTACTTCCAAACCTTAAAACTTAACCTAAACCCTTAGAATCATATCCCCGACCCTTAGGAATCAGCCCTAACCTATAAAACCTCTCTCGAACTCATTTTAAACCCTCTCGGGCAGTGGTTGAAGAGAGGAGTGCTAAAGTTTATACAGACCTCTTCAGGAATTGAGACCTATCTCATCAGAAAGAGGGTGTTCCTAGATTTCCAATGAGCCAAGAATCACCTTAATCTGAGTTGTATACCAAAAGTTATGGCGGTTTAAAAATCGGGCAGAACAATAAAAAATTAGCCTAACGTGTCTAATAGACACGTTGGGCCCCACGGTAGGTTTTGAACCTCCAAGATTCTTAGAGAACACTATTCCCATACCTACGCTAAGCTTAGGAATAGTGATTTTTGGGAATTTTGTCAGATTTTGAATTTTGAGTTTGACCTGTTTACCACCCCATCCATTGGGGTTGGTTTCAGTAGGACTGTTTTACCCTCACTAGCCCTCTTTTTTACCCTTTTGTCACTTAAAATCCCACCCTATCATCTACCATTGAAATTCAATTCCCATCCATCTAAGGCCTAGAAAGCCTTAGATCCCGATGACCTAATTGCTAACCCAATTAGCCCTTTAACCCTTCAATATTCTTCTCCTCTTCTATAAAAAGAGAGCCACCCCCCCCCCCGCCCCCTTGATAAAAGGCTTGAAAATTTTTTCAATGAGAAAAGATTAAGTGATCCCTCTTCTCCCATTTTAGCACTCACCCATACAAATTTCAGAATTGAAGTTCACTCTTCACAGCCCAACTTCCATCACCAATCCTTGAGATTTAGCAAGCTAAAATCCTTAGCCTACTTCTTCTACCTCCTAGCTCCCAAGCCTTAGAAGTTAGAACCATTCTCTATCTCTAGAGTGCCATCGAAAGTTCATCGAAACGTAGCTACGCGAAGGTCCACAGCGGTGCTACAAGGGTCTGAGAGCTCCGACTCTTCCCTCGATTCCTCTACCTTCTTTTTTTTCCCCCTACTCTTGAATCGAGCTATTACACCGCCCGAATTTTGTTGGGTACGTAGGGCTCGATAGGATCGGAGTGCCTTCGGGCAAGGGGGAGTGTTGTCCATTTTCCTTTCTTTATATATATATATATATATATATATATATTATATAACACATCCAAATAGCTATAGTAGAGACTGCTTATGAGCGGGTTGATCGGGTGTCTAACACTTTCCCGATCGATAACCCCCTACCCAAGAGCCTTTGGCATGGATCGGTAAATCAGAGTCATATTTGGCACTTTGGTGCTTTCAATAATGATTTAGGTTTCCCGAGACACCAAAAGCTCTGGGTGGTGACTCTATATTTTTCATATGAGCGCATCGTCGTGACGAATCGATAGAGATCCACGGTTGCACAATGAAGTAAGGTGGTCAGTCGTCGCTTCGCACCAAAAGGTGTAAGTGTCAACTTATACTTGTACGTTTAAAAAGTAGTGACGCTTTCCCTAGGATTTACCTTAGCCGTATATTTTTGTTTAGCTAATTAAAAAGCTTCAACGCTTTTTAATTAGGCCATGGTCGCTTTTCAATTGAAGCGTCATGGTCTTTTAACTATGCAATATATATATTTCATTAGCTCATTTGGAGACATGTTATTTTCTTGTTATTCATGCCAATCAATCTCTTCATATGCACTGAGGACAAAGTTAAACCAAAAGATATAGATTAAAAATAGTCGCTGCAACAAATACTGATTGTAAATAGATTGGAATTACCACCACTTGCACAATTAAAAAACGATGACACTTCAATTGAAAAGCGACCACGATCTAATTAAAAAGTGCGAATGCTTGAATTATAAAGCGATGATGCTTTCAGTTAGAAGTGATGACGAATCGTGTCTGAAGTGATGACACCTCAAGTTAGAAGCGTTGACGCATCTTATCGAAACGAGCTGAGTATTAAGTCTAGCTGAGGCACTGCCGCTTCAAACGGTTAGTGACGTAAGGCAAAAGAAATGATATGTAGTGAAGATGAAAGGGACGGAGGCTAGCTGCAATAAATAATGTATATCCTGAGGACGTCCATGCTTCAATTAAGAGGTGATGATGCTTCATTAACTGGGCTTCATAATAAACGAAACCCCGCTTATGTCAAGAGACCTCGCCATCAACCGAAGCATTGACGCTTCAATTACCAGAGATGACACTTCAAAATAGAAGCGATGTCGCTTAAAATTAGAAGCAAAGACGCTTCCTATTAGAAGCCATGACGCTTCTAATTTGAGCTAGTACAACGACCTAGAGGCATTATTATTATCGGCATGATTATTAGGGCTACCAGCACATCGGAAAGCAGAGATTGTATTAATTTAAACAACAAAAGCAATGTTTGTATTAATGTATTCATATATTAAAAAAATTCTGATTAATCAGATCGAGGGTGATCGAGGACCAAGACAAGTCAGCAAATCATAGATGGGCGGACACTCTGACTGTTCAATATGTCCCATTAGCTGGACATTCTGAGTCAGTCCCTTCTTGTGAGAACTGATGTTGTATCATAGTAAAAATTTATATAATAAAAAATATATATATAAGTAAATAAATAATATTTTTTACCCAGCAGTGTCTCCAACCCATATTTCATGCCCAAACTCAAAACCCTTACCCGACCGAGAATTCGAAGTCAGGGAGCTAGTGCTAAGAAATAATGCGTACACAACCACCTCGCCTGGCGGAAATCAACAGGCCCAAGAAACAACAACAGGGGAAGGACTTCCTAAACCCCAGAATACTACCCAAAACTCGATCATCATGTCTCATAGCTTAAACACGCATAAGTATGTACTTATCATCCTCGTAGTCATCACAAGGCATTCGCCAGTTGTAGGTCATTATTTTCGAAACCATTTGGGGAATCATCTAACTCATCAACTACCTTCCAATTCGGGCAAGTTGATTGAAAGGACTAGTGGATCATGAAACTCTCTTTCTGAAATATACAAAACTTTGTACTCTCACACCCCTTTAGCTATTGGAGTTGACATTAGAGCATAAAAAATGAAAATATAAGGTTCCATCAAATCTCATAATTCTTGCGTTAGTAGGTTATTTCAAAAATATATAGAAAACATACACAATCAAGTGAGAGCATACAATGAATGAACAGTCAATGAATGCAAGAAAGCATAAGCAGAACTATGAGGGCACCCATGGTATGCCCACCAGGGAGGCACAAGCAAAACTGCGAGGGCATCCCTGACATTTTCACACCTCTAAATGTTGTCGTACGGTGGTGGGAGGAGGACAAAACTCCTGCTAACCATAGAATTTGATGATTTGATGGTGTTGGACCATGACGGAGAGCTCGATTATGGCACCACACTACACCCCCCGAGAAAAAAGTAGTTGACTACTATTTCAGAAATCGGTTATATGAGAAGCTATCCCTAAATCAATAAACCTTACCTCCTCTTCACCCTTAATTTTCTTTTCGAACAATGAGTTAAATGATGTTCAAAATCTCCTTGAGGATAAAACCAAAAACTCTCGAATGGCAAGTGATGCAATCACTCATTATCCACCATTCACATCATCCTTGTTGAAGGCTACGATAAATTATGATCGTTCAGAACTTACAAAATCAAGCTTGACTTGTGGCCAAAATAATCAAACTACTTCCTAACATGGGATCGCTACAAACACACATCAGGATATTTGTGAGGCTGGTAAAAGTCCCGCTGTCACTTGACACTACGGCAGTTTTTTAAGGGCATTGGCACTTTAGCGCTAATACCTTGGCAATGAGGCCGACACCCCAAACTGGGGCATTTTTTAATTTTCAGTTTAGTTCTACTTTTCCACCATAGAACCCCAAAAATAAACACATAAAAAATAAGACAACAAGAATACACACAATGTACACCAAAAAAAAAATAGACGTATACCCCAGCACTATCCTAACACTACCCATTCGTCCTCCAATGCAACCCAAGAAACACAACCATAAACATGAACAAACACAATAAACATGAACAAACATAGATGACACAAACACAATAAACAAAAACACATATTTATTCACATAAATAAAATTTCCTACAAGTGTTACTGGAGGCATACCTTCTGAACATACAACCTAAAACGAAAACCAAAAACCTAACCTACAACCTAAAATGAAAACCGAGGAACCCAAAATGGACACAATGCAGGAGGAAGCGTCCAATCAGAAGCAAGAGAAAAGAGAAGGGAGGATTGATTGGGTAACACCCTTTTCATCCATTTGTAAAACTTCTCTCCCTTTGATTCTTCAAGGTCGGGACTCCAACCTTCTAACAATAATGACGGATGCATACCGCACCTCGACCCAACACCCCCAAGCCATAGCTTCACCTTCGTCAGAAGCCACTTCGGGACATAGAACACGCAAAATGATGAAGATTGAAAGAAATGACATTAGAACGAAACACTAAAGACTCAGATTCGAAAGGAATGAAGAAAACGGAAGGCCCCATGAATAAATAGATACTCGGCCAATCACGCACCGAGAAGATGGCGCATAATTGGATTACATGCTCGCGCATTCAGAGTTCCACACTATGGTCCACACACACAATTCGGCATTCCATCCAAGCAGAGAAATGACAAACCAGTCCCGCGCCTATCAACGCGTGCATAATTCGAATCACGCACACAACTCTGTGCATGGAATTCAAAAGGCCACCTGCGTGCTCCTGCCTTGCGACCTGCCAACGCTTCAATTGCACGTGCCCAAGTGCGCATGTATTCAAAAAACACGCCATACTCTATGTGCGCAATTAATCCACTGACCAACAAATCACAGGCAATTGAATATGTGCCTAACTAAATTAAATACCCATCAAGTCGCGCGTAATTTCCCAACAAACTACACCCTTGCTCATATGCACACACACATCTCAAAAATTGAAAACAATTACCCATATACACACATCAACCTCTAGACATGCACTTACGTCTAGCAAAGTTCTCTTGACAATTCTCCTCCGCTAGTCACCCTTGTCCCATCGTGTAGACTCGTATAACGACGTCCCCATCATGTTGATTGTGCAATCGCGGAATTTTTTACGATCCCGTTGTGACGATGCGCTCTCACTAAAAATATAAAGTCGCCACCCAGAGCTTTTGGTGTCCCGGGAAACCTAAATAAATTTTATAAGCACCAAAGTGCAAAAAATGTGACTCTAATTCACCGGTCTACGCCAAAGGCTCTTGGGTAGGGGCTTCGGTTATCGATCGGGAAGGTGTTAGGCAACGACCAACCCGCTCGTAAGCTGTCTCTACTATGGCTGTTTAGATATGTATATAATATATAATTATATATATATAAAGAAAAGAAAATGAGCGGCACTTTCTCTTGCTTGAAGGCACACCGATCCTATTGAGCCCTTCCCGCTTGCCGAAATTTGGGCAGTGTAACGGCTCAATTCTAGGATAGAGGAAAAGCAAAGAAGGTAGAGGAATAGAGGGGAGAACCGGAGCTCTCGGGCCCTTGTAGCATCGTTGTGGTCCTTCGCGCGAGAGCGACGGATGAGCTTTCGAAAGCAAATCGTTAGAGAAATGGGTTTTGATCTCTAAGAAGAGGGAGCTAAGAGGTAGGAGAAGAAAGCTAGGGGCTAGATCTAGCTCAAACTCACTTATTTATAATGGATAATGGGGTGTCAAGTATGAACTAGGGTACTATAATTATATGGGTTTAGTGGAGGCAAATGGGAGGGGAGCTCACTAGAATTTTCTCTCTTTGAAAATTTTCCAACCTTTAAACAAGAGGGGTGGCTCTCTATTTATAGAGAAAGGGAAGATTAGTGAGGGGTTAAAGCAGCTAATTGGGTTAGCAATTAGGTAATAGGAATCTAAGGTTTTTGAGTTTTTTAAGGTCATGGAAAGGTGTGAGAATGGGTTCAATGGTAGATGATAGGGTGAGGTTTCAAGTGACTAGAGGGTTGCAAATAGGGTAAACAGGGTGCAACAATCCTAATGAAACCCACCCTAAACATTGAGATGGTCAACAGGTCAAACCCTAAAAGTGGATTTCGAGCAAAAACCCACAGTTACTATAGCTAAGCCTGGCGCATGTATTACATGCGCCAAGCATTGCTATAGTATCACAAAGTTTAGAACCCATCACGAAGATCTCACAAGGTTCTGTCTATGCTTGGCGTGTGTATTACATGCGCCAAGCCATTTTTGAAAAAAAATGGCTTGCCGCATGTATTACATGCATCGGGCAATATCCTGTAAAACTGCCTAATTTTTAAATCGCCATAACTTTTGATATATAACTCCGATTAAGACGATTTTAGCTTGTTGGAAAGCTGGGGAAGTCCTCTTTCCAATGGTATATAACTCAGCCTTATAAGAGGTTTGTGAAAATTTTGGTACAACTCTTTTAAACCATTGCTCACGAGGGTTTGAAACTGGCTAAGGAAGGGTTCTAATGGGTTTGGGAAGGCTAGGGTTGATTCCTAAGGGTTCGGGATGATTCTTAAGGGTTTTAAGATGACTCCTAAGGATTTGGGGAATGATTTCAGAAGATCAGGGGTGCGCCATTCTCGAAGAGGCCCAAGGCAATACTGACGGGTCCACTATATTCAAAAATGAGCCTCAAACATTAGGTGGGTAATATGGTGAGTAAACGAAAGCCCTGTATGTCGGGAAAACGTCTATTCCTCAAGGTTATCAGTCCTCAAGCGCTTAGCAACATTACTAGGCATAACCAAGATAGAGTCAGTTGCGAAAGCCCAGTATGCTGAGAAAAATGTTCGCTTCTCAAGATGATTGAAGATGTTTGATGTTCAAGTTTCATTCTGAATAAAACAGCTCCGTAAGTGAGAGGGTGATCGACCCATTCTTAAAGGCAGGCACGAGACAAATACGCGAAGGTCCACAACTTGTGTCCAATCACACGAGACATTGATTGCCCTTTTTTATTGGCCACGGTGCCCCTGCCCCTGCGTGAAGTAGGGTTCGAGATCTTTGGGCAGACCCATCGATCCCGAAGTTAATTTAGCACTACTATCAGAGCGGAACGAATATTGATTTCCCAACACTTTTTTGGAGTATGTGCCTTTTTGATAATGTGCCCTAGATCATCATGACCTAGAGCACCCAACTTCAAATAATACTGAACTGATCTGACCAAAATTGGGTGCCCACCGAAGGGGACACCTAATCCTTGTCTCTGCTGACAATGTCCTTTTAAATCTTTTAACTATGCATAAACATGCACCCATTAGGGGCAATAAGCAACAAAGGCGATGGAAGTTTCGACCCATATCCCATTCGAGTATAATTTATGAGAACAAACGACCATCCTACGAATTCCCAAATGCATGGCGTTCACTGAACAGGGATACCGCACTAATACAAGTTTTAAGCCTGCAGAAAAATAAGGAAAAAGAATCCCTTTGCATGCATGTTTGCACATAGTTGATTGATATATAGTTTCATTTTCAACAGGTTGGTTTCAACCAACGATTGACCTTTTTCAACGGAGATACCCGGACGTTAAACCCCATAGGGTGCACGCCCAGACTGTGCAGACCAAGAGTCCACACCTCTGAAAAGTTTGTGAAAAATTTGAAGCTTAGACACTTACGTTTATAAGAATCCAAAGACAGAGCGCTTAGCTCGAAGATTTAGCTATGGAATCAACCTGATCGAAACATTGACTGCTTGATCGGGATTAACACCGTTGCTCCTACTTTAAAGTAGGATCCAAAGATCCAAGGCAAACCTTACACTTAGGATGTTAATTTAGTACAACTGTGTTGCTGATAAAATATTGACATTTTACTGCATTGAAACACGCATGTGCATAGGAAGTTCAATGAAAATACAGATTTCTTTTTTCTTTTTCAAAATGATTTTCTTTCTTCTCTTTTTTTTTTGAATAGACTAAACGTTGGTGGTGAAATGCTTCATCTGATTTGTCCATCGCCGAGAGGTTGTCTGCTTCAAGGCTTCGGACCATTTGATGTTCCTACACATCTCAAGAAAACGTTAGTCCCTTTTTTGTTTATATATAAAAAAAGTACATCCTAATCCACAGAAGGAGAAGCAAACTTTTACCTATATTTTTTTATTTTTCAAGATATATATATATATATATATATATATATATTTTTTTTTTGGATTTTTGTTTTTAGAGAATTTTTGTTCTTTTTCTTTAATTTTGAGATGAAAGTATGATGCTGTACATATGTATAGGCAAAAGAGTATAGATATATACAATTTTTTTGTATTTTGATTTTTCTTGATTTTTTTTATTCTTTTTTGGCTTTTCTTCATTTTTTTTTTGTTTGATGCCTTATCAGTGAGACGAAGTATGGGTCCCTTTTTTAGCATAGCCGAACTTGTTCATGCGGTCGGACCTGAGTGAGTTTCAAAATTTTCTAAGGTCGGAACGTCCATCCCTTTGGATTGAATTAACCTTTTCTCCTTACCTCGGGTCATACATTTGATGGTACAGTTTATGAAGACATTCTTGGTTGGGACCCTGATTTGAGCTAACATGAGCGGCCCAGTAGGGAACTTGGTAGCACGGGAGGATGATCGAAGGATTCTTTCTTATTATTTTTCTTCTTTTCAACATTCTTACTCACAGCGCCCAGGGTGGGTTTTTGACATGCCCGTTGTTTCCCTCTTTTTACCCGCATCGCCCTCTCGGGTTTTCACTACGTCCATGGGTTTGCATTTTTACCCCCGACGCCCTTTCCGATTTTCACTTGGTTCGCACAAGCTCACTCTTTTTACCCGTGGCGCCCTCGCGGGTTTTTACCATGTTCATTTTTCTTTGAGCTCTTATATTTTTATTTTATTTTATTTTTTCTTTCAAAGGCCATGACATGGACGTCGACTCTGTCATAGCCGGAAGGATGGGATTCTTTGTCGTCTCACAGCTTGGCTCGTGTTGACTTAACGGATACCATGACTGCTCATAGACCTTAAAGAGGGCTTTTTCTCAGGATGCATTTTGGCCATGGGTAAGGTTACAAATTTTTGAAGGTATTCTAGGTTTTAAAAAGTTTCCTTGATTGGGTTCCAGCTGCCATGATACACTTCTTCCTTGGGAATTTTGACTATACATGCCCCACTTTTTCTTTTTACTTTTCTCAGACATCCTCTTTTTAGGATTTTACTTTTCTGATTTTTTTTAGATTTTTAATAGTAACTCCTTTTCTTCTCTTTTTTTTTCGACATATACACATATATTTTTTTTAGAGGGGTTTATGAAAGAAAGGCCAATGGCTCAATGGGTGTAGCAAAGGGTATGAGTATTCAGGGATGCTCTTTTGACTACTTGGCTTTGAAATGATGACCTCCTTTTTAAAGTATCTTTAAGCAGTCACGTATCCAATTTTATCAGTACTTACCTTATCGCGAAGACTTAGGAATAGAATCGTTGGGTGTACCCAGCATTGATGGGCTCAGGAAAATGATCTCCATCTATGGTGGCGAGGCGGATCGCGTATCTAGGAAGCACTTCACGGATGATGTAGGGTCCTTCCCAGTTGGGTTTGAACTTCCCTCTCAGATCGGCGTGGAGGGATGGGAAGATTTTCTTGAGTATGGTGTCTCCCACCTTCAGATCTCGATCACGGACATGTTTGTTGTAAGCGCGTGCGATTTGCCCTTGGTAAACCTGGGTATGACACAAAGCTAGGAGTCTTTTCTCGTCTATCAAGTTCAGTTGTTCAAAGTGGACCTCTCCTTTTCTACTTCAAGTAGGCCAGATTCCATGAGGATGCGGAGTGAGGGCCTCAACCTCTATCGGGAGGACTGCTTCAGTTCCATACACAAGGGAGAATAGTGTTGCTCCTATAGCAGTACGGATTGACCTTTTGTAGGCCCATAATGCAAATGGTAACATTTCACTCCAATCTTGGTAGGTGACGACCATTTTCTAGAGGATGCAGACAACTGTCGTGTTAGCCTCTTTCACGGCCCCATTGGTTTGTGACCAATAAGGAGACGAGTGATGGTGCTTGATTTTATACTGCTCGCAGAAGGCCCTGATGTGCTTGTTCACAATGTTGGTGCCATTATCAGTGATGATGTCCTTAGGTATGCCAAGCCAGCAAACTGTGTTGTTCTTGATGAACTTCTCAACGTGATTGGCCGTGATGTTTTTGTAGGGTGCTGCCTCTACCCATTTGATGAAGTATTCAATGGCAACCAAGATGAATTGATGTCCATTCGAAGCTTTTAGATTAACCTTTCCGATGACATCGAGGCCTCAAGTAGAAAATGGCCATGGAGTGGTCATGCTGTGTAGGTCAATGGCTGGAGCATGGATCAGACTGGAGTGTTCTTGGCATTTGTAACACTTTCACA
Organism: Chloranthus sessilifolius; assembly: GCA_021018995.1. NCBI lineage: Eukaryota > Viridiplantae > Streptophyta > Magnoliopsida > Chloranthales > Chloranthaceae > Chloranthus > Chloranthus sessilifolius. The sequence continues at coordinate 99,410,043 of CM037585.1, forward strand.
TGTGCTTGTAGCAATCAGCTTCCATAGCGGTCTAGAAGTATCCTTGCTGTAGTATATTCTTTGCAAGCATGTGTCTGTTGACGTGGGCCCTGCATACTCTCTCGTGAATCTCTTTCATGATGTTTACTACTTTCAATAAGGCATCTAAGCAGGATGTTTTTATATGACCGCTTGTAGAGGCACTCCCCGCAGATGACATAGTTTGCTATTAAATGTTGAATGGTCTGTCGATCCTCTCTGGATGTCCCCTCAGGGAAAGTACGAATCTCGAGGAAGCTCTTGATGTCTGAGAACCATGGTGGCTCATCATCTAACTTTGTGGGTTCCTCAATCTGGAGGCAGAAGGCTTGCTCGTTCCTTTGTTCAATTATGATTGGCTTCATCTCGACACCATAGGGGATCTCTATCATTGATGCCAAAGTGGCCAACGTGTCGGTGAAGCGATTTCTTATTCATGGGACATATGCGAATGTGACGTCTTCAAAGCACGCTATCAGATCTTTGAGGTGTTCATGGTAGGGGATCAATTTCTCATCTTTGGTCTTCCATTCTCCGTTCGTCTGACATATGATCAACTGTGAATCGTCAAACACCCTGAGATGAGTTATGTTCAGGTCCAAAGCTGCTTGTGGGCCAGCTACGCAAGCTTCATACTCGGCCATGTTGTTAGTGCAGGGAAAGTTGACTTTGATGGAGACTAGTACATGTGACCCCTTTGGCGAGATTAGGATAGCTCCAAATCCTTGGCCTTCGGCATTTCCCGCCCTATCAAAGTGCATTACCCAGGATTCTTATGTCTCTATTATATCATCCTCTATCGTAAACAAGATATCTTCATCCGGGAACTTAGTTTTTAAGGGCTCATAATATTATCGACAAGATTATCAGTGAGTGCTTGTCCCTTGATTGATTTTTGAGTGATGTGCGTGATATCGAATTTAGATAGTAGGAGCTGTCAGCATGCAGTCCACCCAGCGAGAGCTGGCTTTTTGAACAGGTACTTTAATGGATCCATGCATGTTAGGAGTAGAACGGCTTGGGATAGTAGGTAATGGAGGAGCCTCTGGGTAGCCCATATAAGAGCTAGGCATGCTTTCTCCAGATGAGAATAACGTGTCTCGTAGTTAGTAAATTTCTTGCGTAGGTAGTAGATGGCCTGCTCTCTTCTTCCTGTCTTATCATGCTGCCCTAGGACACATCCCATCGAAACTTCTGTCATTAAGAGATACATTAGGAGTGGTCCCCCCGGCTCGGGTGGTACTAAAACTGGCAGATTGAGGAGATAACCTTTGATTTTATCGAATGCTGCTTGGCAGTTATCATTTCACTCAACGGGCGAATCCTTTCTTAGCAGTTTGAAGATCGGTGTGCAGATAGGAGTGAGTTATGCAATGAACCGACTAATGTACTGTATCCTGCCCAAGAACCCTCTAACCTCTTTCTCAGTAGACGGTGGTGGCCTTTACTTTGATCAGATCGACCTTGATGCCTCTCCTTCTAACGATGAATCCTAGCAACTTTCTTGACATGACCCCAAATGCGCATTTCGGAGGGTTCAGGCGTAACCTATATTTTCTCAGCCTCTTAAATAGCTTTTAGAGGTTTATCAGATGGTCACTTTGTTCTGGTGACTTGGCGATCATGTCGTCGACGTACACCTCAATTTCTCGGTGCATCATGTCATGGAATAGCGCCGTCATTGCCCTTTGATGTTGCACTGGCATTCTTCAACCCGAATGGCATGACCTAGTAACATAAAGTTCCCTAGGGAGTGATGAATACTATCTTCTCTTGATCTTCCTCTGCCATCCTGATTTGATTATATCTAGAGAATCCATCCATGAACGAGAGCATCCCGTGCTTGGCAGTATTATCGACCAAGATGTCGATGTGTGGTAAGGGGAAGTCGTCCTTTGGGCTCGCGTTATTTAGGTTTCTGAAATCAATGCACATGCAGACCTTTTCGTCCTTCTTCGGTACCAGGATGATGCTAGCTAACTATTGAGGGTACTTGGAGACCATGAGAAACCCTGCGTCATACTGCTTGATCACCTTGTCTTTATTTTCAGCATCCACTCGGGTCAGAGACGGTTCAACTTCTGCTTGATCGATTTGATATCAGGGTAGAGTAGCAACTCATGCTCAACCAAATCAGTGTCTAAACCAGGCATGTCCTTGTACGACCAGGCAAAGACATTTGGTATGACCAAAAGAAATCGATCATGCTTTTTCTTTCCTTGGGAGACAGTGATGTTCCAATCTTGGTAATTTTAGGATTTCCCTCGATCCCTAGATTGACGTCCTTTGTTTCTTCCACGATAGGGGTAGGACCGTGCTCAAAGTTAGCAACCGTTCAAGAAGCTCATTGGATAGCTCCTCAGTAGGGATTTCCTCATCCAGAGTCGTGATTCCTACCTCTTCTTGTATTTCTACAGGGAAGGGGTCGATTTCACATGGGACGAGAACTTCGATTAAGGCATCTTTTTCTTTGACTTTATTAGGAATTTTGAAAGACAATATTTTTGGATTTTGTATTTTTTCTATGCTTTTAGGATTTTTGTTTTCTTCAGAGATGGGCTCTTGGCAAAGCGAGTCCCTATATATACATGGTATTTTCTGCCAAGGGCTCATCTTAGTTTTTATTGGTTGTTTTTTTTGGGAAACGTGCATCAAATTTCAGGCCACTCCCCGCTTCAAGAGTTTGTGGCGTAGAAGCCCAATTTCATACCTGTGTTGCTGCTCCTTTACCTTTTTGGATGGAGGAGGCTGCTTGATGGGATTCCTCGAAGTTAGCCTCTATCACGTTAATCATGGGTTCACCTGAGACCCTATCCTCAAATGTCAGCAGAGTCCTATGGTGATTTGCCACAGGGGGAAATTGTGTAGGTATGGGAGACTCTTCCTCAAAAAGGGATAGAGCGGCTAAGTCTATTTTCAGGTTGGGAGGGAAAATTCGAGGATTGGTGAGGTGGACAAGGGGTGCTGGCTTGTGCGGGGTTAACTGCATTGCCCCATTCTGATCAATATTCACAATCCTGGCACTTACGAAAGTATTCCGAATATGCAGTATAGGATGGGGTTCTTCTTCCAAATGGATTCCTCAGGCTCTTGCTACAACAATGGTTCGGGCCTTCTCCTTGGCCTCTCATACTTCTTCTGTAGGTCTGTATCCTAACCCAAATCTAACCTGCTGCCCGCCTTTGGCCTTGACCGACTCTTTCCTGCCTTGTAATCGGGGCCCCAGCCCCTTTCCCATCTGGTAACCCCATTTCCGGAGCATAGCCACAGTTGCGACCATCCCACCTCCGATTTTTAAAGTGATGTTGTCAGGGGGCTCTGAGACTACCACTGGTACCTCATATTCAAAACTGTGGAGGTCGGTATCCTCAGTTGTGTGCGATACATCCAGTACTTTGGGGTTCTCAATGTTATGGGTGGCTTTTTCCTTTTCATCATGCCCCTCACCTATGATAGTGACAACCTTCTGCCCAGACACAAACTTGAGTTTCTGATGCAACGTCGATGGTATTGCCCCGACTTCATGTAACCACGAGCGCCCCAATAACAAGTTGAAGAACTTGATATCCATTACTTGAAACTGTATGGAAAAGGTCATTAGCCCAATTACTAGCTCAAGGTCAACTTCCCCAATTATTTCCCTTCTTGTATTATCAAAACCTCAAGCGGTGGTTTTTGTCGGCCTCAACATACAAGGGTCCGCACCTACTTTTGTGGCAGTTCTCACAGGGCACACATTTAGAGCGGACCCATTATCAGTCAGTACTAGTGGGATTACCATGTTCCCTGCCACTACAATCATATTGAGGGATTTAGAATGATTATTTCCCTCTTCTGGTAAATTCGCATCTAAAAAAGAGATGGCATTGGGAGCCATAACCTGACCGATTATCTACCCAACCTCATCTGGGCTTACTTGAAGAGACACATGTGCATTTTTTAACACTCCCATCAGAGCTTGGAAATGGAGTGGGGATGTCATTAGTAGGTCCCAGACCGTGATATGGGTCAGCATTCTTCTTAGCTGAGTCTCAAGTATGTGCTCTCGGCTCATTTTTTCAAACGGATTTACTGTAGTAGTATCCTTCTTCCCCTCTGGTGCTGGTGCTGGTGTGTCTGGTTGCTTGGAAATCTTTCCCGACCTGGTGACAAAATCGACTACTGTTGGGGGATTTTAGTGTGTTGATTTATTGTGTAATGATAAAGACAAACTAAAATCATAGTGAAACAGGGGATGGATTCAACACAACAAAAAATATCCTAGACCTGCAAGATACAGGGTCCTTTGTAGTAAGTTTTAATAAGTAAGAGTTTGTCCACAGGGAGTAGTGATCTAAACCTAGAAGGTGTATAGTGGACCTCCAGATCTGGCTACAGATTTGGCAATTCTAATGAGAAAGAGAGCTTTTCGGGTGTCACTAGATCTAATTTATAGAACTGAAATAAAACTAAACTAAGAGATGGAGGAAGATAGATGGAAAAATAAAGATCAAATGGTGAGAAATAGACAGCTAGGGCCTGGTTTTCATTGTAAAATAGATCAAGATCCGAGGATATGCAGCCATCCTTCATTTGGCTACAAGCACAAATGCAAGGTATAAGAATCTGATCTAGACTGGTGGTTTGGATTCATCTTAAGGCTATGATCTGTCCACTTAAATAGTCACAGATCATTCAATAGATTTTCTCCATCCTTGGTTTGGATTGATCATATGGCTATGATTTGTCCACTTAAATGGTCACAGGTCATCCAATAGATTTCCTCCATTCCAATGGCTTCGATCAGAACAAGATAATCACTACAGATGTTGTGGATGCAAGGCCATAGGCACAGACACCCACAGGCATATCAAACCCAGAGAAATCAGATGGTCATCAAGAGATCTACCAGTTAAGCGGGTGAGCTGATTAACAAACTCCTCTACGCAAATCCGATCGAGAATCTAATGGGACCACAAGATCTATAGATTTAATTAAGCTTTAAAACCAACAATTTATTGCTTTAAATAAAACAACTTATAATAAACTTGTTCCCAGATCTGTAGTCTGTGCATCGATCCACATTTTTTCATGCCGAAATTACAATTACAAACCAGATCTGAGCTGTTATCTAGATCTAATCCAACAGGCTGGATTAGAGAGAGAAGGGGGAAGAGAAAAGGGAACAATAAAACCTAAAACTAAGCCTAAATGAGCTAAGGAGAGCTCCGGCTATTCCTTTGTTCCTACTTTCCTTGCTGAAGAAAAAACAACGTATAGGAGTTCTATTTATACATTTGCAGTGATCCGTGTGCTTTGGATTGCAACCAATAAGAAGGGAGGATTTTAGTTTAAACTTAATCCCTATTTAAGAGTTTCAACCAATCAGAGAAGAGATAGGGATCTGGTTTTGTTTGTGCCCAGCTAAAGCTAATTTGTTCCCCGCCAAAAATTAGTTCACACCCATGTGCAGAATTTTTTGTGCATTGGAGTTCCTAGATTTGCCCCTACCGTCCATTGATTTTTGTTGCTGTAGCCTCAAGCTGTCGACAGTATTAGAAGTTGCACCTATCGACAGGTTCAAAGGATAGGTAGCTCAAGAATTCGATAGGTACAACCTGCATTTTTTACGCTTCCGGCAAGTTGATTGATTGAACCATTCGATAGGTTCATAGCTGATGCATTTGATAGGTTGGGAGACTTGTATTCGATAGGATGCATGGCAGTTCTTTGGAGGATTCGATAGGTACAATGCATTATTTGACAGGTTCAGCAACTACAACACTCGATAGCTTGGTGGTTGTTGACGTTTAGACCATTTGCTAGGTTCCAAAAGTGAAGCATTGGGGGACTGCTCGATAGGATGGCAAGAGCCACTGAGGAGTTCCATTCGAGAGGTTTGAAGATAGCTTGGCCCATTTGATAGGTTGAAGGTCGCTGAAGAGAAGAGCTTGATAGGATGAGAGGAGCACAAGTCGACAAGTTCAGACCTTGCTGCCTTGAACCATTCGACAGGTTCTGAAGCTGCAATGGTTTATGTTCGATAGGTCATGGGAGGTAGGCTGGAACTCGATAGGTTGAAAGGCTGGGGAGCTTCACTTCGACAGGTTTGAAGGCTGCACTTTCTTAAATCCTTCATCTGCTCGATAGGATGGTTGCAACCTTGAAGATTCACTCGATAGGTACTGAGGGCTAATGCATGTAGTCGATAGGTTCATTTTCAGCTTCAGTTATGCTCCGCATGCTTCATCCCCTTCTTTCATTCGACAGGTTTGCTTCTTCAATAATTCCAAGTTGTGATGATGGCTGGGCTGCTTTGCTTGTCATTTCTTTCAAAGTGTGCAGCTACTGATGTAGATGGAAGCTCTTGTTTAGTCTAATCTCCTCTTAGTATATGATCATGGATAGTTGCATGTTTATTCCTAAGCTGCAAAACACTATTAAAAACAATTATTAGATACTCTAAGGCTTAGCAAAAGCCAGCTTTAAAGGGTATAAAAATGGTATAAATCAGTGATTAACACACCCCCAAACCGAACCTTTGCTAGTCCTCGAGCAAAGTGAAATTTAAAATAACTAACCTATAAAATTAAATACCACTTTCATAGGGAACACGGGTGCATTTAGCATATGCATCAAGCCTTTTAAACCCCTAGGTGATCCCTAGTGGAGGAGTGAATTCTCCTGAGGGTTTTCAGGGAAGGTACCCACAAACTTCTCCAATAAAATCAGTTAATACTAGTACAACTTGTTAAAACAAAGTTTCAGTGAGATAAAATAAATTTCACACCATGTGCATTCAATTCTAGAGGATTTTCAGCAGAAAAATCATCAATTTAAAACCTAAAATTCTGCTGTAATTTCTTCATCATCAACCAGTTCATGTCAAGGCATTATGCCTGAAAATTAATGCAAAGCTCACTCTTAAATTGAGAATTTTGTTTTGTTATTGCCCCAACCAAAATTGGATTTCAAACCCAAATCTTATCGGGGTTGTCACTCACAATAAAAATAGAAGGGTGCATCATTTTACACAGCTCAAGAGCAGTTATAGTCCTCAAATAGGACTGCAAGCATGAGCATAGACATTGCTCTAACTTCTAAAATTTTCTAGTTCTTTTTACCATAGATTACACAAATCCACATCTCCACATGACAGCTCAATCCAATTTCAGATCAGTAGGGTCTTTTTATTGGGTTGTATGTGGCTTAGGGATGAGGTTTGTAAAAGAATGAAAGGTAAAAGGGATTCAAATTGAGAAATCAGTAAAGGTAAGGAGGTATTCTAGACAACACCTTCTTCATTTCAGCACCTCTTCACTCTCTTTTTGAATTTTCAGACTAGAAGTGATCAACTTCATCAGCTTCTTATCTTCTTGTAGATTTTCAAATGAAGTGACTTCTCTTTCTCATCCTTTTGCTCTGTTTTTTTTTCTTTTGTATAATTTTTTTTTTCTTTTTTTTTTTTCTTCATTTTATTTATTTATTTATTTATGGGCCGGAATGCCACAACACCACCAAATGAGTTTCCCTCTTTCTGAATAAAAAATCACACCAGCTCTACCTTCTTCCACTTCTTCACCTTTACCTTTTGAATTCTCGGAGTGAGGGTCAGGCTGCATTAGGTCAAAAGGTTTTTTTTTTTTTTTTTGGGTTTCAATTTTCTAGTTTCCATCAAAGAAACTAGGTTCTTTAAGGCTCAAAATGGGTGTATCAAGGGCAGTTCAAAGGGTAGGATCTTTAAGCTCAAACTGTCCAAGGGATGGCCCTACTTCATGTTCTCCATGTTAAGAATGTTGTCGATCTGTTTCAACTTGGATTTGCCTAACTTCTAGTAATCGAAACTAGATCCAATTAGTCCTTAGAGCAAAAAAATTGTCAAGACACTCTTCAAAGAAAAAAAAATTTAGGCCTAAATCTCACTGGGTATGGCCTTCCATCCAAATTTTTGGGGGGTATCCTCACAGTTTTTCTCTCATTTCAAGTTCACTAAACATTAATTTTTTGAAAATTCCTAACATTTGCTTCATGAAAAATGTTAAAACTAAAGCTCATTTCAGTTTCAAAGAGTTTTTAATTTCCTCTTTTAAAAAAAATTTAAAAAATCAGGTGGGAAATCACTTTATTTTCCAAAACTTTTCCAACATAGCTGCACAAAGCATTAACTTATTTTATTGGCACACCTGCCATTCCCCCAAACCGAAGATGAACATTGTCCTCAATGTTCTACACAATGAGACACTAGGGGCAGCAGGGTAAAAGAAGAAAGAAAAACTAAACAGAAAAAATTGCAGCTATGTGCAGTAGAAAATTAAAAAAAAAATAAAACTGAATATATGAGTAGGAAAATGGAAAAAAAATGCTATAAAAATGCAGGAAATTACTGATAAAATAGAAAAAATAACAAAACCAAGCTAGAACTGCTACAAAATAAAGGCTAAAAACTGCATATATGGACAGAACAATAAAAGGACTGCTATGCAAATGAAAGGAAACTATTGCTAATACCAGAAAAATAGTAAAAATAAAGTAAGGAACTGAATACAAAGCTACAAAAACAAAAAAATGCAGATATAAAAATAGAATTGTAGGATAAAAAATAGGAAAATAAAGTTAGAAACTAACTATAAATACAGAAAAATGCAAAAAATCAGTAAAACTAGGACACATTATCCTAAGAAAGAAAAATTAGCGATCTAAAAACAGAATTCTAAAACAGAAAATCCTACTACTAAATCATAAATCCCCTAAGCCCAAAGAAAACCCCAAGAGCCTGAGCCAATTAGATACTTATGAATCTAAGTGATTATAAAAATGATCAGCAGGAATAACATACAGTGAAAAGCAAGATTCATAAGAATGACCCGTATGTTGATGATGTGTATGAATCAAAAAGAATTTCTAAATAATGAAGCATGGGAGCACACATTAAAAATAGGATTCATACAGCTGAGATCCATTTAATGGTGAAGAAATCTTGAAGGAAAATAAAATCAGTGGCCCCATTGAATATGTAAAACAGCATATGATCCACTGCTCATTATCCTCCATGATTTCTCAAAATGAAAAAGCATGATCTCAGCAGGTCCAGATGGGAAAAATGAATAAAAACAAAGAAAAATAGTCCATCTAAAGATATTTTTATGTTTTTTTATAATTTTCCATTTTTTATTTGTTTTGGATCAGCCCGAGCTCAACAAGAGCCCTTATTTACTATTGTTGAAAAATAATAAGAAACAACTCAGAAATTTTCTATTTGTGTTTTCATTTTCTTTCATTTTTGTATTTAGTTTTGTTAAAAAAAAAAAAATCAGCATGCTTAAAAGACAGCAGAAATTATAATCAAAACAAACATTAAACACAGCAGAACTGCTGGTTTAAAGAATTCAAAAGTAGAAAATGAGTGCAAAGGAGAAAGAAGATGCAAACTCAAGCAGATCTGCTCATGCTGCAATCCAGATGCTCCTTGTTTGGCAGCTGCTCCAAATCTGCAAAAATTCCAAAACTGCACCAGTACCTTATTCAAATAAATTGACAAAAATAAAAAGAAAAACTCAAACTGCAGCCTCATTTCTGCAAAAATGCAAAAGACTATAGCAACATTTATTCAAACATCTAGAAGGCAGAAAATAAAAATTCAGAAAAATCAGCAATTCTGCTGCAGTAAAATTGGTTTTCTATACAAAAACTACAGCAAACCTTAAATCAAGTAGTTGGAATGCAATATAAAAATCTAAAACATAACAACAATAAAAACAAAAAAAATAAAATCAGATCTACAAAAAATGAAAAACTTAGATCTACTATCTAGATCAAAACTCCCCGGCAGCGGTGCCAAAAGCTTGTTGCGGGATTTTAGTGTGTTGATTTATTGTGTAATGATAAAGACAAATTAAAATCAGAGTGAAACAGGACAAAAAATATCCTAGACCTGGTCCTTTGAAGCAAGTTTTAATAAGTAAGAGTTTTTCCCACTGGGAGTAGTGATCTAAACCTAGAAGGTGTATAGTAGACCTCCAAATCTGGCAATTCTAAGGAGAAAGAGAGCTTTTCGGGTGTCACTAGATCTAATTTATAGAACTGAAATAAAACTAAACTAAGAGATGGAGGAAGATAGATGAAAAAATAAAGATCAAATGGTGAGAAATAGACAGCTAGGGCATGGTTTTCATTGTAAAACAGATCAAGATCTGAGGATATGCAGTCATCCTTCATTTGGCTACAAGCATAAATGCAAGGTATAAGAATCTGATCTAGACCGGTGGTTTGGATTCATCTTAAGGCTATGATCTGTCCACTTAAATGGCCACAGATCATCCAATAGATTTCCTCCATCCCTGGTTTGGATTGATCTTTTGGCTATGATCTGTTCACTTAAATGGTCACAGATCATCCAATAGATTTCCTCCATTCCAATGGCTTCGATCAGAACAAGATAATCACTACAGATGCTGTGGATGCAAGGCCATAGGCACAGACACCCACAGGCATATCAAACCCCGGGAAATCAAATGGTCATCAAGAGATCTAGCAATTAAGCGGGTGAGCTGATTAACAAACTCCTTTACACAAATCCGATCGAGAATCTAATGGGACCACAAGATCTATAGATTTAATTAAACTTTAAAACCAACAATTTATTGCTTCAAATAAAACAACTAATAATAAACTTATTCCCAGATCTGTAGTCTGTGCATCGATCCACATTTCTTCATGCGGAAATTACAATTACAAACCAGATCTGAGCTACGATCTAGATCTAATCCAACAGGCTAGATTAGAGAGAGAAGGTGGAAGAGAAAAGGGAACAATAAAACCTAAAACTAAGCCTAAATGAGCTAAGGAGAACTTCGGCTATTCCTTTGTTCCTACTTTCCTTGCTGAAGAAAAAATAGCATACAGGAGTTCTATTTATACATTTACAGTGATCCATGTGCTTTGGATTGCAGCCAATCAGAAGAGAGGATTTTAGTTTAAACTTAATCCCTATTTAAGAGTTTCAACCAATCAGAGAAGAGATAGGGATCTAGTTTTATTTGTGCCCCGCTAAAGCTAATTTGTTCCCCGCCAAAAATTAGTTCACACCAATGTGCAGAATTTCCTGTGCATTGGAGTTCCCAGATTTGCCGCTGCCGTCCATTGATTTTTGTTGCTGCAGCCTCAAGTTGTCGACAGGATTAGAAGTTACACCTGTCGATAGGTTCAATGGATAGGGAGCTCAAGAATTTGATAGGTACAAGCTACATTTTTTACGCTTCCAGCAAGTTGATTGATTGAACCATTCGATAGGTTCATAGCTGATGCATTCGATAGGTTGGGAGACTTGTATTCGATAGGATGCATTGCAGTTCTTTGGAGGATTCGATAGGTACAAAGCATTGTTCGATAGGTTCAGCAACTATAGCCCTCGATAGGTTGGTGGCTGTTGACCTTTAGACCATTCACTAGGTTCCAAAAGTGAAGCATTGGGGGACTACTCGATAGGATGGCAAGAGCTACTGAGGAGTTCCATTCGACAGGTTTGAAGATAGCTTTGTCCATTCGATAGGTTGAAGGTTGCTGAAGAGAAGAGCTAGATAGGATGAGAGGAGCACAAGTTGATAGGTTCAGAACTTACTGCCTTGAACCATTCAACAGGTTCTGAAGCTGCAAAGGCTTCTGTTCGATAGGTTATGGGAGGTAGGCTGGAACTCGATAGGTTGAAAGGCTGGGGAGCTTCACTTCGACAGGTTTGAAGGCTGCACTTTCTTAAATCCTTCATCTGCTCGATAGGATGGCTGTAGCCTTGAAGATTCACTCGATAGGTACTGAGGGCTAATGCATGAGGTCGATAGGTTCATTTCCAGCTTCAGTTATGCTCCGCATGCTTCATCCCCTTCTTTCACTCGACAGGTTTGCTTCTTCAACAATTCCAAGTTGCGATGATGGCTGGGCTGCATTGCTTTGCCATTTCTTCCAAAGTGTGCAGCTGCTGATGTAGATGGAAGCTCTTGTTTGCTCTAATCTCCTCCTCTTAGTATATGAACATGGATAGCTGCATATTTATTCCTAAGCTACAAAACACTAAAAACAATTATTAGATACTCTAAGGCTTAGCAAAAGTCAGCTTTAAAGGATATAAAAATGGTATAAATCAATGATTAATAACTACCCCTTCCCTGCTGCTGGCGGCATTGATGTCTGTCTGTTCATAACTGAGCGAGACCTGATGAGGATTGTAAGTTAGTCCCGAGATCTAAAATGGGGTGCAAGCGAGTACTAGGGATATCGATGCTGAGGGATTAGAATGGGTGGGTAATACCTGATTAATTTCAGTAAGGGATGGGTAGGTGGAAGAAGTGGGCCAACTGAGGTTGGTGAAGTTTGTGGATGACTGTATCGGGGGTGATGGGACATGGGTGGGCCATTGATAATTTATGGGTGATAGAGGTGGATGGGGGACAAAATCATCCATCGGGTAATTGGTGGAGGATGTCGTGTATGGTTGATAGGAGTTAATTTGTACATAGTTGACGGTGGTCGGTGCTGGGAAATATACTCTAAGATCTAAGGGTTCTATTTGTGGTATGGGGTTGGGAAAGTAATCTGCTAAATTTAGCGGTTCAATTACCCGAATACTTCTATCTTCCCAGTCTCTCTGCAGTGGTGCCACAAAAGTTTCCCGATCGCGGATGTAATCCGCTGGATTGAACTCCAACTCTTCATCATCCTCTTCTACCATACTGATCATGGGTCTTGGGCCTGGAGGGTGTGGGGGCAGCGATACTTGATGTATGTTGGCATGCTGGGTGGCTTGGGGGAGTGCCGGGGGGGATGATTTTATTAGCCTTGATCAGATCTTGTATTGCGTGTTTCAAAGGAAAATAGCGATCAGTTGAGTGACCTGGCCCTTGGTGGAAATTACAATGGGTGTTGAGGTCGTAGTTCCTTGGGATGGGATTTGGTGGAGCTCGTGGTTGGAGTGCTATGACCAACCCTTTCTCTATTAGTAAGGGTAACATGATATTTAATGATTACCCTAAAGGTGTGAAAACTCAATCGAAGTGGGCTTTTCTCTGTTCTGGGGTCATCTGTGCCCCCTACCCATTCCAGATTCTCTGCATTGGCTTGCTTCTGACTGGAGCAGGTTGTGCGACTTTAAATTGGAATGGGACTATACTGGTATTGGGCCTGGTACTCATGACATTCTGCACATCTGTCCTAGCTCTTCTATCATTCCTCTGCTTAGAGAATCTCCTGACCCCGCCGGCCCCATCGTATACACTTTTACTCAAACGCCCTTCTCTGATAGCGTCCTCACAATGATTGGCATTCCTCACCAAATCAGTAAAGCTGGACTGCTGTTGGTAAACGAGAAAGTCTGAGATGACTGGCAAAGTACTTTTTGAGATCATCTCAATCTGCTCATCGTTAGATATTTTATTTCTTACCTAAGCTGTCAGTGCTCTCCAACGCCCAAGGTAATCGTTGAAGATCTCATTATGGTTCTATTTTAACTGAGCTAGATCTGACTTACAAGGCTCAATGTCTATGTTGTAGACATACTGCTCTTGGAATAAAGGCGTAAGATCTTTCCAAGTTTTTATCATGGACGGTTCTAGGGATGTGAACCACCTCAAAGTCGGGCCCGTCAGACTTTTCTGAAAGACCTTTATAACCAGGCGCTTGTCCCCCCCATATTGGAACATGTCCCCATAGTAGAACTTGAGGTGGTGTGCGATAAGGTTGCTCGTGCCGTTATATTTACCAAAGACTGACATTTTGAATTTTGAGGGCAGGGGGACTTCTGCAAACAAACACAAGTCTGAGAAGTTCGTGGCATGGATTTCAGCTCCACCCATCTTCATTAGTTGCTTCTGAATCTTGTCTAATTATTCTTTCAACTGCTCAAACTCTTTAGATAATGGGATTATTTTTTCAACGGTCGGCCTTGATTCACTTTGTGCTACCGGGGGGTTAGTGATTATGGGTGGAGGATTGATGCTGGCAAATGCTCCGACGTAAGCCCCGCTATTCTTAATCTCATCTTCCTCATATTGTGGGTCTACATATGATGCAATAAGGGTGAGATTTTCTTATTAGTGCTAGCTGGGCTGGATAGGTGCCGGGTGAGACCATTGGAGGTGAGGGAAGTCCTATGGAGTGATAGGATGAGTAGAATTTGGAATTTAGGTTGGGCCCTGATGGGGCCACTGTGTTTGGGGAAAAGCTTTGAGTTGTCTTTGGGGTGCTGGGACATGGGTGAATTGGGCTTGATGGAGGATAGGTGTCAGGTTCCCGCCTTGGGTTGGGTGAGTGGTGGGTGGTTTGTGTGTGAGAGAGATATTGAGGGAACTGTGGAGGGTATGGGTATGTGTTGTCGCTCCAAGTGTGCCATAAATGTGTGCATTATGAATCAAAAATTAAAGAATTAAAGAATGCTAAGTTATATGGATGTTAACTTATGAAAGGGATATCAGCACATTGGGGCTAACACTGGCCTGCAAGATCAGGGCCAATTGTAGCAAGTTTTAAATGTAAGTGAGTAAAAGATCGTCCACAGGGAATTGATTTAAAATTTAAGATAAACCTCCAGATCTGTGCTACCAGATCTGGCTCTATAATTATCTAAAAAAAGAATAGATAAAAGAGAGTGTTGGATTGTGTCACATTTAACTATAAGCAAATAAAGAAAAGAACTAATTACATGATCCAGATCCGAGTTGGGGAGATGTTTAAAATAAGACAAATCGAAATAATAGCTTCATGTACTTTAGCCTCACGAATTTTAATGGAGAATCGTAGTTCAGCAGGCGATTCAATCTTCATCGGCTACCGGCCTGAGATGTAAGAGAAATAAATCGAATTAAGGAATAGGTTTAGACTTATGGCTATGATCATCCACTTAAATGGTCACAGATCATCCAATAGTTGTGGCCTATTCTTTAGTTGAACATAATTTTATCCTTGTAAATCTTTAGAATTGGGTTACCAGCGCTAATTAGCACGGGGTGATGAATTAAGGGAAGTTGCATGCGGATGAGTGAATCTAAAGAAGTCTAATGCACTAAGGTGAACATTCGGAACCCTCGACATGACTCAATGGAAGACACAAATTATGCAACCTTTTAAAATCCAAAATTACAATTCTGAGAGCACGGCTTCTTAGAGAGCCCTCGGACTTACAGGTCTTGAATCCGAACTTGGAAGTACAAATCACTCACAATGGCTCTCAAGGTAAACTACAAGAAGGGATTAC
Source organism: Chloranthus sessilifolius (assembly GCA_021018995.1). Taxonomy (NCBI): domain Eukaryota; kingdom Viridiplantae; phylum Streptophyta; class Magnoliopsida; order Chloranthales; family Chloranthaceae; genus Chloranthus; species Chloranthus sessilifolius. The sequence goes on from CM037585.1 coordinate 99,425,278, forward strand.
AGGGGTTGGATAAGCTTTACAATGGAATGAGGGAAAGCAGAGATGAAAACTCTAAAATCTGGATACCCAAATTGGGCAAATGGTTCGTCTATTTATAGTTTTCCTAAGCCGACTCAAATGTGTATCAACCAATCGAATTGGATAGATCTGTATCAACCAATAGAAGTCGAGCACCGGGATCCGGATCTATTTCGCCAATCGTAAGCTTGATCTGGTTCAACAATCGGAGCGAAGCATCAATTACATTATGGGTTTGAAATTGCTTGAGCTTCTGGAAGTCCCCGCCATGTAATTTAACTTTGGGCGCTCTCATGGGTAGGAATGTGCCTTCGGATCTTGATTGGAACCTTCCTAATGTTCTGGTCTTTTGATTGCATTAGCGTGCAAAGTTTCTGAAATACCCTTCTGACGGTAAAATCCCGAATGCCATTTCGCAAAGTTCGGTGGGCCTTTCGCAAAGTTCAATGACTTCTGAAGCTCTGTTCGCAAAGTTCAATCTTCTTTTCGAGGAGTGTTTTCTTCTTTTCGCAAAGTTCAAGGTTCTTTGCGAATAGTAGAAGTTCTTTGCGAATTGAACTCTAGGCTCCCATTCTTCTTTGCGAATAGTAAAAGTTCTTTGCGAATTGAACTCTAGGCTCCCATTCTTCTTTGCGAATAGTAGAAGTTCTTTGCGAATGGAACTCTCTCTTGCTTGGTCTTTGTCTGCTCTTTTAGACCCTTTTAGCCATTGCTAATTTGTTTCTTCACTCCTTCTTTAAACTTGACACGTATCGACTTTTGATCTTTTTGGGATGCTTTTCGGATTTGGACCTGTCTGATTGGTTAGCTGTAAAATGCACACTAAAGCACTTATTTAGTCTTCTCAAGGGTCTTTCAAGGCTCATGTTTAGGGGTGAAAAATGGTATTTTTCACTACTTAACACACCCCCAAACCTAAGCTTTGCTAGTCCCTGAGCAAAGAAACGTAAAAGCAAAATAAAGAGCCACTTTTGTAGGAAGCACAGTGCATTTAGCATATGCAACAAGCCTTTTAAACCCCTAGGTGATCCCTAGAGGAGGAGTGAAGTCTCCCCGAGGGTTTTCGGTGAAGGTACCCCACAAACTTCTCCATGGGACTTGGCATTAGTGTCATCCCATGAGCAATCAAAGATCAAAATTAGTTACTCTTGAATCAATGTTTAAGCGAAATTTAAGTTTATTGTTTGCAAGGGATTTCAACATTTATAAACCTTATGAATGTTTCACTCTTTCCAATCTGTGAGCAGCCATAGAAATCATGCAAATGTGTCGTGAGTTCATCATTTGAATAAAAATCAGGTTATAAGTCATACTTAATGTGCTCAAGTTCCAATCCAAACACTTACCAGGTGTACTCTCATCAAGATTTTTGTTGAAGGGTTCATTTTCACTCAAGCTCAAGAGCATTACATCTCCCAAATGGATTTGTAAGCATGAGCATAGGCATGATTCTCGTGTCTTGGCATCCTTGACATCTCCTCACCATAGATTGGGAAACCGCTTATCTCCACATGACAGTTCACTCAACTTTGGATCACAAGGACTTTTAGGTGGGTTTGTTGTATGGCTAGTGGAGTGAGGTTTCGAGGATAGGAAGGTTGAGCAGTGTTTGGATTTTGAGAAGTCAGAATTGAAGGAGGTGGTTCATGACTCCACCTTCTTGAGTTTAGCTTCTTTTGAGATTCTCGTGTTCAAAGTACTCGTTCTTCTTCCTTTGATCTTGAATTTTCAACATAAAGTTCCCCTTTTTTTTTTTGCTTGCTTCTTTTTCACATTGTTTTTCTTTTACTTTCTCGGTCACCATCGCCCATTTTGAGGTATTTCTTCTTCATTTATTTTGATATTTGCCCGGAAATGTTCCATCTTTACTTCTTTCTCCTTTAACTCCGAATTCTCAAGGTGAGGAAGGCTGAATTGGTTCCATTGGTTTGCAAGAAAAATGGGTGTTTTGATGAAGCATTGTAGGATTTATAGCTCAATTGGGGTACAAACAAGGGCGAGATCTTTCTTGGTTGGTTCTGTTAAGCTCAAGTGTCCAAAGAAGGCCTTGATCTTTTCCTCTTTCATGAATCTGTTGCTTGTTTTGATTTGGAGTTTCCTAATTTCTAGTGGATCTAATGCCTCCCAGTCCTTTGAATCAAAAAGGGTTGCCTCGATCACTCTTCAACGAGATGTAAAACATATAGGCTCAATTCTCACGGTTATGGTTTTTCCTTGAGCTTTTAAGTATATCTTTACCTTTTTCTCTTCCCTGGACTTGCTATGTGCTAATACAAGTGTATTTTCCCGGTGTTAACATCATGGAAATGTGGAATATTGTAGGGTTTAGAATGTCTAAATTCTTGCAAAGAAAATTTTAAAATTTCCACATTGTCATGATTCTTAAGTAAATTGATTCATTTCGATTACTTTGGTGATTGTGATGCCCTTATGCTAATTATCCCATGGGCGGGACACATTTGCCATACCCCAAACCTAAGATGAACATTGTCCTCAATGTTCTAGACAAAGGAGAGACTAGAGGCGGCGGGGTAAAAAGAAGAAAGAAAAACTAAGAAATGTAAAAAATCTAAACTATATGCAAGTAGAAAAATAAAAATGTAAAAGCGAAGATATGAGCAAGGAAATGGAAAACATGATATACAAATGCAAGAAAAATCAACAAAACAATTCTAGAACTGCTAAATAAAATCTAACAAATAGAAGGATTACTATGCAAATGAAAGGAAACTAATGCTAATAAAAGAGAAACAGTAAAAGCAAGGTAAGGGACTGAATACAAAGTTAAAAAAGAAAAAGAAAAGTGTTGATACAAAAAAAGCAATTTGTGCTCGGAAAGATCTTTTCGCAAAGGACTTCTCCCGATTTTCTATTCGAAAGGAAATTTTAACTATTCGAATGAACATGGTTCTTTTCAGTAGTTCATTACAGCTCCAGAATCAATTCGAATAGAACTTTGAACTTTTCGAAAAGTACTTTTTACTTTGCGATTTGAACTTTGAAGTGTATTTACACTATGCGTACAAGAAAAATAGACAGAAACAGCAAAAATCAGAAAAAAGAATGTTGTACAAACATATTATACACTTTTCTACCATCAGATTTTTTTGGAGATTCATGATGATAGGTGGGCAGCAAGGGCTCCTGGGTGTTTTCAATGCATGGTTTGAGCCTCGACCATTTACCTTGAGTATTCTTCCATCCTTGGGATCTGAATATCTCTGACTCCCCGAGGGGAGGCCTTGATGACAGCATGTATGGCCCTTCCCATCTGGATCTCAATTTGCCAGAAAGAATTTAAGTTTAGAGTTGAATAACCATACCTTGGACCCGGTATGAACTCTTTTCTCATGAGGCTCCTATCATGGAATGATTTAACCTTTTCTTTGTGTCTGGAGCTAGTGTAGGCATCCATCCTCGGTTCTTCTAGTTCGGTGAGTTGAAGCTTCTGTGGTTACCCAAGCAGTTAGATCCATATTAAAAGTTTTGATTGCCCACAAGGCCTTATATTCTAATTCTCTTGGTAGATGGCATGCCTTGCCATAAACCGATCGAAAGGGACATCCCTATAGGAGTCTTGTAGGCGATTGTATGCCCACAAAGCATCATTAAGCTTAAAGGACCGTCCTTTCATCCTTCTTCACGATTTTTCAAAATGTGTTTGATCTCTCTATTTGAAATCTCCACATCCTTTGGTTTGTGGATGATAGGGAGTGGCTACTCTGTGAGTGATGAGTACTTTTTAATAGAGAGTCAAACTGCACATTAAAGTGGCTTCCCCATCACTAATGATGGCTCTGGGAATCCAAATCTGGAAAAAATGTGGTCTTTGAGGAATCTTAAAACCACTTTGTGATCATTGGATTTGGTAGCTATGGCCTCAATCCACTTGGAGACATAATCCACTACCAAGATGAAATTGTTTCCATTAGAAGGGAAAGGGCCCATAAAATCTATGCCCCAAACATCAAACAACTCAACTACGAGATTGGCTGCGGGGCATTGAGTTTCTTTTGAAATCTTGCCCGATTTTGGCGATTACGGCAAGATTCTGATCTTGTAAGGTCATCTTTAAAGATTGTGGGCCAATAGAAACCACACCGCAGAATTTTTTGCATTGTTTTATTGCCACACTGAAATGGCCTCCACACTGTTCATGACACATTGACAATATGCCGGGGAATTCATGGTCCGGACACACTTTCGATCACTTGGTCTCACAATTCTTGAATAGATAAGGATCTTCCCAAATGAAATGTTTAACTTGTGAGAAGAAAAGATCTTTATCCATTCTATTCCAATGTTGAGGAATCATCCAATAGCCAAGAAGTTGACTATGTTTGCAAACCAAGGATCAGGGTATTGATGGCAAAGTTGCTCATCGAAATGATTCATTAATGGGTAAGCTATCATCCTCGATTGAGAATTCGGATAAGTGATCACCACATTCTCCACTCCTTTCTTATCCTTAATCGTAGATCAAACTCCGTAATAGGAGGATCCACCGATTAACTGGGCTTGGTATCCTTCTTAGATGTATAGGTACTTTAGGCGAGTGGTCATAAACACCACAATTTGTGAACCTAAAACATAAGGCCCAATTTTTCCAATGCAAACACAATGGCCAGCTCTTTCTCGCTTGTTGTGTAGTTGAGCTGGGCATCTATCATGGATCTGCTGGCATAAGCTATGACATGGGGAAGCTTATCCTTTCTCCCGCCCTAGGACAGCTCCTAGGGCATAGTCTCGATGCATCACACATCACTCAAAGGGCAATGAATAGTCGGGGACTGCAAGATGGGAGTCAAATCGACATTTCTTAAGGACCTCAAAGGCTATCATGCATTCATTAGTAAACACAAAAGGAACATCTTGGCACGATGAAATGACAGAGTGGCTTGGAAATTTTCTGAAATCTTTGATGAACCTCCTATAAAATCCTGCATGCCCTAAGAAACTTGATTTGCTTGATTGGGAGGAGGCAAATGTGCAATTAGATCAATTTTGCTTGGTCCACCTCTATGCCTTTATGGGAGACCACATGTCCTAGGACAATGCCTTGGTGACCATAAAATGACTCTTTTCGACTTAGAACCAAATTGGTTTCTTCACATCTTTGCAACACCAACTTGAGGTGGTGTAAGCATTGGGAAAAAGTCTCCATAAATTGAAAAGTCATCCATGAAGATCTCCATGAATTGATCAATCATGTCGGAAAAGATGGCATACATGCATCTTTGAAAAGTGAGGGCATTGCAAAGACCAAAGGGCATCCTCCTATAGGCAAAAGTGCCAAAGGCGGTGAAGGTGGTCTTTTCTTGGACCTGTGGGTACAGAGGATCTGGTTGTAACCGAGTACCCATCAAGGAAGCGAGTAAGCTTTGCACGCAAGCTTATCAAGGATTTGGTCAATGAAGGGAGGGGAAATGGTCTTTCCTTGTCATGGTATTTAATTTTTGTAGTCTATGCGGACCCTCCATCCAGTTGTTTGTCCGGTGGACATAAGTTTACCAGTTAATTTGCTACTTGATGATGCCAGATTTCTTAGGCACCACGTGTGGGTGCTACCCAAGAATCTGAAATGGGGTAAATGACCCCAGATCTAGCACTTGACAACTTCCTTCATTACCACTTCTTGCATGTGAGGATTCAACCTTCTTTGCATTTCTCTAGAAGGCTTGGCATCCTCTTCCGTGGATCTTATGCATGCATACTGGGTTTATTCCTCCTAAATCAGCAATGGTCCAAATTGCTTTCTTGTCTTTTTAGAACTACCTTGACTCCTCTTCTTGCTCCTTTGTAAGGGAGGAAAATAATCACAGTAGTGTTTGATGATCTCCCAAAAACACATATTTCAGATTTTTGGGGAGCTGTTTGAGTTCCAATTGTGGCTGAGAAAAGAGGGCAAAGGTACCTTGGTAACTTGTGGAAGAGGAGGAGCAGTCTCCAAGAGAGAGAACTTGATGATCATGTTGGTGAGTGCCTTGCACAAAGCAGACTCCTGAATTTGATCTCCTTTTCCTTCTTTCTCGTGGATCCCCAATCATTTTAAATTACGTGGTGAGTCTTTACCTTGCGAAATGTTTGTAAAGACTCCTCCACCTCATCAATGATGTCAACATGGAAACATTCCTCGTGAGAGAATTGAGGTTGAGTAACATAGATTATACACATTCAATTTAACTTTCATATTTCCAAAAGACACCTCCATGATGCAGGACTGCATTGAATGCATGCATTAGTGGCAGAATGGTCTTCCCGTAATGACAGGATGGCTGGTACTTTTGGTTGGTTCCATGTCCAACACCAAAAAGTCGGAGGTAGAAAAACTTGTCTACTCCTACCAAAACATCTTCAATCAACCCCATAGGTTTCCTTTCAGATCTGTCATTCAGTAACACCACTTGAGTGGGTTTCAATTCTCCCAAACCTATCTTCTCATAGGCAGAATAGGGAAGCAGTTGACACTAGCACCAGATCTAGCAAGGCTTTCTCAATGGTGTGCTCCCCAATGATGCGAGGATTGTGGGGATTCGGTCTTGCATCTTAGGTGGTGTTGCAATTGATAGCACTTGGTTGATTTTCTCCACAGAAAGGCCTTCTTGGATAAATGTATCCTAGATTGCCTTTTGTGGGTGCACACCTCTTTGAGAAATTTTGCATAGCGGGGACTGTTTGATTGCATCAAGCGGTAGATTAATTTTAACTTGCTTGAATGTCTCCATCATTTCCTAAATTTTATGTTTCCTTTGTCAAAAGGAGAAATCACTTCATTGCATGGGGAAATGGGAGGTGAGGAACAAATTCTCCTCCTCATCTTTTCAACAATTTTGTTATTTTTTCTGCTTTTCATTTTTGAATTTTTCATGTAAATCAATGACCATATTGCTATCCAAATTGTTGTTCTGCACTTGTTCTTCATCTTTTCCTCTTCACTACCCAATCGTGTTGTTTATTATTCTTCCACTTCTCAAAGTAGTCACACTTTGATTTCCTCATGGCCATTTGAGGATTCTCCAACCATGAACTCCTTAGGATTGTTCACAAAGTTGGTGGGTAGTTTACCCTCTTCTCTCTTAGCCAATGAATTTGAGAGTTGGCCCAGTTTCTTCAATTTTTTAATGCTCACAGTGAAGGTTCACGATAAGATTTTGAAGTGAACTCAAGACCGCTCTTCAAAGGTCGGGGATCTAGGAGGGGGTGGGTGGTGCATCATTTGCATGGCTTGTTGTTGGTTAGAAAATTTGATTTATTATAAAATTCTCACGATATGGTGGGTTTGAAAGGTAATTGATTTTTGGGCTGCTGCTGCTGTTGGGGCTGGTAATTTCCCTGATTCCACCTGAGATTAGGATGAGATCTCCATGGGTAGTCATTCGATTGCATCTGTCCAGCTTTGGTCCAGATGCTCCTTGTTGACGATCGCTCGGATCTGCAAACATCCAAAAACCTGCAGCGATACCTTATTCAAGTATTGACAAAAATAAAAAGAAAAACTCAAAGCACGCCCAAATTTGACAAAAGACAAAAGAGTGGCGTGATTTATTCAAATAACTAGAAGGCAAAGAATAAAAACTCGGAAAAATAAAAAATAAAAATTATGATAAGCAGTTTTCTATACAAAGCTAGTAGACATTTAATCAAGCACTTGGAATGCAAAGTGTGTTTAAAGCAAAAATTAAAATAAAAATCAAATCTATAAAATAGAAAAACTTAGGTCTACCAATTTTAAAATCTATTCCCCGGCAACGGCGCCAAAAACTTGTTGTCGCTCCAAGTGTGCCATAAATGTGTGCATTATGAATCAAAAATTAAAGAATTAAAGAATGCTAAGTTATATGGATGTTAACTTATGAAAGGGATATCAGCACATTGGGGCTAACACTGGCCTGCAAGATCAGGGCCAATTGTAGCAAGTTTTAAATGTAAGTGAGTAAAAGATCGTCCACAGGGAATTGATTTAAAATTTAAGATAAACCTCCAGATCTGTGCTACCAGATCTGGCTCTATAATTATCTAAAAAAAGAATAGATAAAAGAGAGTGTTGGATTGTGTCACATTTAACTATAAGCAAATAAAGAAAAGAACTAATTACATGATCCAGATCCGAGTTGGGGAGATGTTTAAAATAAGACAAATGCAGAAATAATAGCTTCATGTACTTTAGCCTCTGAATTTTAATGGAGAGTCAGAGTTCAACAGGCAGATTCAATCTTCATCCGGCTACCAAACGGATGTAAGAGAAATAAATCCGAATTAAGGAATAGGTTTAGACTTATGGTCGTGATCCGTCCACTTAAATGGTCACAGATCATCTAGTGTGGCCTATTCTTTAGTTCGTAACATGAACATCATCGTAAATCGCTAGAATTAGGTTACCAACGCATAATTAGCATTGATGAATTAAGGGAAGTTGCATGCGGATGAGTGAATCTAAAGAAGTCTAATGCACTAAGGTGAACATTCGTAACCCTCGACATGACTCCAATGGAGAAGACACAAATTCGCAACCTTTAAAATCCAAAATTACAATTACAGAGCACGGCTTCTTAGAGAGCCCTCGGACTTTGATCGAGCTTCTCGAGAGCCCTCGGACTTCTGATCTTGAATCCGAACTTGGAAGTACAAATCACTCACAATGGCTCTCAAAGGTAAACTACAAGAAGGGATTACAGGGGTTCAGATAAGCTTTCGACCGAATGAGAAAGCAGAGATGAAAACTCTAAAATCTGGATACCCAAATTGGGCAAATGGTTCGTCTATTTATAGTTTTCCTAAAGCTCAAATGTGTATCAACCAATCGAATTGGATAGATCTCAGATCAACCAATAGGAGTCGAGCACTGTGATCCGGATCTGTTTCGCCAATCGAATCGCTTGATCTGGTTCGAAATCAGAGCCGTAAGCATCAATTACATTATGGGTTTGAAATTCTATTTGAGCTTGGAAGTTCCCGCGAGTAATTTAACTTTGGGCACTCACATGGGTTGGAATATGCCTTGAATCTTGATTGGAACCTTCCTAATGTTCTGGTCTTTTGATTGCATTGGGGCGTGCAAAGTTTCTGAAATACCCTTCGGACGGTGCAAATCCCGTAATGCCATTTCAGAGTTCGTGGGCCTTTTCAGCAAAGTTCAATGACTTCAAGCTCGTTAGCAAAGTTCAATCTTCTTTTCGAGGAGTGTTTTCTTCTTTTAAAGTTCAAGGTTCTTTGAATAGTAGAAGTTCTTTGCGAATTGAACTCTAGGCTCCCATTCTTCTTTGCGAATAGTAGAAGTTCTTTGCGAATTGAACTCTAGGCTCCCATTCTTCTTTGCGAATAGTAGAAGTTCTTTGCGAATTGAACTCTCTCTTGCTTCAGGTCTTTGTCTGCTCTTTTAGACCCTTTTTAGCCATTGCTGAGGCTGTTTCTTCACTCCTTCTTTAAACTTGACACGAGCTGTCAGCTTTTTGATCTTTTTGGGATGCTTTTCGGATTTGGATCTGTCTGATTGGTTAGCTGTAAAATGCACACTAAAGCACTTATTTAGTCTTCTCATGGGTCTTTCAAGGCTCATGTTTAGGGGTAAAAAATGGTATTTTTCACTACTTAACAGTATGAGGACCCAAGGTTTGGGCCCTGCTGGGCTTGGGTATAGGGTAAGGAACTTGGAGGGGTTTGGGCCATAAGGCTTTGGGAAATTTATCCCATTGGGCCTTGATGGATCTGGCCCATTGGGTCTTGATGGGGTCCAGCCCATTGGGCCTTGACGGATCTGGCCCATTGGGCTTTGATGACTTGGGGTATCGAGCCTTGATGGGCTTGGGCCATTGGGCCTTGATGGGCTTGGGTATGGGGTATTGGCCTTGAGGCCCGCTCAAATGACCCCATGGTTGATAGGGGGCTTGGATGGTATGGACAATGGGAGGTTGGTTAGGATTTTAGGGGAAGGAAGTATGGAGATTTTGGAGGGTTTGTTGGAGATTGGGTATTTGGGGTGGAAGAGGATGGCTTTGGGAGGCCTTCCAAATGGTGTAGGCTTTCACCATGTCCTCCATCATTAACATGGGGTCGGGTATGGGATTGGAAGTCGATGGCTCACCTAATGAGGGGGATGTATGGGAGAAAATGGTCATGACCTGGGTAAAGGTGGGAAAATTGTACATGGTTGATGAGGGAAAGTTGGACATTGTTTGAGTGGATTGGAGAAAATTGGGCATGACCAAGGTAGATGGAGGGAAATGTGGTGGATTTTGGGTGAATGAGGGGAAATGGGGTGTATTTGGAGGGGATTGGGATAAATTGGGTATTACTTTGGTGTATGTGGGAAAATGGGGGTTATGAGGATTGGATGTGGAGTAAAAATTTGGGTTGGATGTGGAGGGTTGGGATGTATGTTGTGTGGATGGATGTGGAAATTTGGGTATGGTAGAAGTGGTGGAAATATGAGGTATGCTGGATGTGAATGGGGGAAAATTGTGCATGGTGGATGGGTTGGGAAAATTGGCCATGACCTGGGTAGACAGGGATATATGTGGTGGGTTTGGATTGGAGGGGAAGTGTGGAGTGGATATGGGAGAATTGGGCATGGCTTGGGAAAATGATGGGGAATGGGGCGTCGGATTTTGGGCAATTTGAGCGGTGGTGAATGGGAAAACGGGTGCATTGAAGGGCCGGGCGATGGTAAATGGGGATTGGGTGAGGAGGATGAATGTGAACATCTCTTCCGCATGGGAATGAGTTGGGGAATGTAGTAGAGATGAGTCAGGATCGGCGTATGTCGGATCTACTGCCCACGACATAGCTTGATGACGGGTGGGGTATGGATGTCTCGGATGGGGCCTGTAAAGTTTCCTCCTCCTTCCCCTACAAGATGACAAAGGGCAAGGCGATGCCGTTGTGTCGGCACCACAAAGTTCCTCTTTTTTCAGTTTTTGGTTTATTTAATTTTTTAAAAATTTTGTCAATAGATTTTTATGATGAACAAGTTTGGGGCCCTTGAATTCCCGTTTCGGGTGGTGTTCGTACCTTAAATAAATCTCACGGAGAGATCCCGACGTGCTTTGGAAGAATCAAAGGGGAGCCCCTTGATCTATTGAAGGCATGGGAATCAACGCAAACAATGCGATCCCCTAGAGCAAGTCAATAAGAGGTTACCCTCTTTTGATTAGCGGAGGCATATTGGGTGTCAGAGAGTGCGGGACTTATCGAAGGTGCTAAACCACTAAGCGGGGAACTCGGGATGGTAAGATAGGCTTCAGATTCGGGCTACACAACTCTGTCTAGACTTGGCGTGTGTATTACATGCGCCAGGCCATATTAGGTTAGATTAAGCTTAGCTCATGTATTACATGTGCCAAAGTAAATCTGAGAAAAACTAAGCTTGGCGCGTATTTTACATGCGCCAGGTATAAACAGTGGAGCAAAATATTTTTGGCAGCAGAACAGCAACTTGAAATTGGTCTTTTTCTGTTGGTTTCTTTGAAGCAATGCTTCCAGGGACTGGTCTCTTAGTTGCAACGGGTCTCTCCTCACCGAACCTAGGGATACAAGGTCGATTTGGGACTACTAATGCTCTCCCCAAGGGTTTTAATCTTTGTAACAGGATCGGTCCCCCAACCTATATAGCTCCAACGCAAGCACCTTCTAAGATATTGGATGGGGAGGTACTTTTTCGGATCATCACCACTAGGGGCTGCCACCGTACTAAGAATCGGGCGTTTGTATCTTTGCATAAAATTCCCAACCCTTGAAAATCTTCCCCCATAAAAATTCAATTAAGTCCCCTTCTTGGTTCAATTTTAATTTCAGATTTTAAGGAAATTTTCTTAAAGTTCAAAAATGGGTGGTGATGGTCCCGTGCCGCCTCTACGGGTCGGCGTCCATTATTGGTATATGAGTGCAGTAAATTAAATGCTCATGTAGGCCCGCCAAATGGCTAAAGCGTGTAAAAGTGCACGTAAGTCCGCCAATTTATTAAGGCATGTAAATGATGAAAAAGTAAAAGAATTGTAATGACGATGCACAAGTAGGCCCGCCAATTGGCTAAGGCACGTAAATGACGGAAAAGTAGGGGTAAGTAGAAACAAGACCGAATCGTAGGGGTGAGTAAAATAACAAAAAAATATCAAAACATTAGTAAAAATAAGAAAAAAATAAAGTCAAATTTCAAGGGGAAGCTCTACTAGCTACTCCCCAGCAGAGTCGCCATCTGTGCAACCGCGGAATTTTTGATGATCTCGTCGCTACGATGCGCTCTCACTAAAAATATAGAGTTGCCACCAGAAGCTTTCTGTGTCCCAGGAAATCTAAATTAATTTTATAAGCACCGAAGTACAAAAAATATGACTTTGATTCACCAGTCTACACCAATGGCTCTTGGCTAGGGGCTTCGGTTATCGATCGGGAAGGTGTTAGGCACCCGACTAACCCGCTCATAAGCGATCTCTACTATGGCTGTTTGGATGTGTATATAATATATATATATATATATAAAGAAAAGAAAATGAGCGGCACTTCCGCTTGCCCGAAGGCACACAGATCCTATTGAGCCCTTCCCGCTTGCCAAAATTTGGGCAGTGTAACGATTCAATTCTAGGATAGAGGAAAAGTAAGGGGAGAGTCGGAGCTCTCGAGTTCTTGTAGCACCGCTGTGGTCCTTCGCGCGAGAGCGACGGATGAGCTTCCAAAAGCAAATCATTAGAGAAATGGGTTTTGATCTCTAAGGCTAGGGAGCAAAGAGGTAGGAGAAGAAGGCTAGGGGCTAGATCTAGCTCAAACTCACTGATTTATAATAGATAGTGGGGTGTCAAGGATGAACTAGGGTGCTAGAATTATATGGGTTTAGTGGAAGCAAATGGGAGGGGAGTTCACTAGAATTTTCTCTCTTTGAAAAATTTCCAACCCTTAAACAAGAGGGGTGGCTCTCTATTTATAGAGAAAAGGAGGATTAGTGAGGGGTTAAAGGGGCTAATTGAGTTAGCAATTAGGTAATAGGAATCAAAGGTTTTTAGGTTTTTCAAGGTCTTGGAAAGGTGTGAGAATAGGTTCAATGGTAGATGATAGGGTGAGGTTTTAAATTACTAGAGGGTTGCAAGTAGGGTAAACAGGGGTGCAATAGTCCTAATGAAACCCACCCTAAACATTGAGATAGTCAACAAGTCAAACCCCAAAAGTAGATTTTGAGCAAAAACCCACAGTTACTGTAGCTAAGCCTGGCACATGTATTACATGTGCCAAGCATTGCTACCATATCGCGAACTTCAGAACCCGTCGTGAAGATCTCGCGAGGTTCTGTCTATGCTTGGTGTGTGTATTACATGCACCAAGTCATTTCTAGGAGAAAATGGCTTGGCGCATGCATTACATGCGCCAAGCCATTTCTGGAAAAAATTGGCTTAGCGCATGTATTACATGCACCGGATAATATCCTACAAAACTGCTCGATTTTCAAATTACCATAACTTTTGATCTATAACTCCAATTAAGGCGATTTTAGCTTGTTGGAAAGCTAGGAAAGTCCTCTTTCCAATGGTATATAATTCAGATTCAGAAGAGGTTTGTGTAAATTTTTGGTACTTCTCTTTCTAACCACTAGTCACGAGAGTTTGAAACTGGCCCGGGAAGGGTTCTAATGGGTCTGGGAAGGCTAGGGTTGATTCCTAAGGGTTCGGGATGATTCCTAAGGGTTTTAAGATGACTCCTAAGGGTTTTGAGATGACTCCTAAGGGTTTGGGGAATGCTTTTGGAAGCTCAGGGGTGCGCCCTTCTGGAAGTATTATTCGATCGGGCATTAGGCCAATTTTTGGTGTCTACACCAACACACATCGCGACCTACCATGACAGAAACTGAAGAGGGGAGGGATCTCTCTGACATCCCGTCGCATCCGATCATATAATCGTCATTTCCCCTCACGAGCAATACAAAAGCCTTTCGTCAACAAACCAGGTAAGTATCATCCCATCACTGACTATCACAACACGAGATCAGAAGGAGAGGTTCACCAATGCCCCATCGCGAAGAAACAGGTAGTACATCCGAACCCCCCAAATGTCCCATCATGACAATCAACACCTCCCATCGCAAAAGGCCTCCCGCCGGTAATGAATCAGGTACATATCATCCCCTTACCACTTGATATTCTTGCAAAATAAACTATAATTAACTAATATTAAGTCAAATCTTTTCAAAACCTCTCTCTCCAATCCACGAATCACTGTAGTTCTCCCATAAAAGACAATCATCAGTATTCGTGAGAAGCTTAGATGGACCATCCGGCTTATCGAGAGTCATCTTGACAACCAACAAAGGTCGGGTCCACAAATCCCATACCGATGGATCTGCTGAACGACATCTCGGAAGCCACATTTTTTGATGTTTTACCACCGAATTGATCTTAAGTTAAAAACCTGAATTTCCAAAACCCCTATCTATCAAATATCACCTCTCATCACCCCAATCCGTTCATTCCCCTAGGAAATCGAAGACTGAGTATACTCAACTCTGAGAAATCACAAATATCTACTGGAAAGGGACTCCTGGCGCGCTATTGGTGTGAGCAATGACGGGCCCGGTCTGACATAATCTATGAAAGTCTTCGCCATACATATTACAACATATTTTCTGGTCACTTGACCTTGTCTCTAGACATTCGTATGATGCCACCCATACCTCTTTTGTGTCAATTTCTCTCTGCTTGACTGCGATATACAGCAGGTCGCGATATGTGACGGGATGCTACTCGCACCCCCGATTGAGGATACACCATTCGACAGCTACACTCTGGCCCGCGAATGCTCTCTTTAGCTTGTGTTGATAGATAAGAATGCCAAACATTTCATCTCAGCTCTCTGGTTCACACTTGTGATCTCTCAAAGAACCGAGAAGGCACCCTGAAAGGGGGGGTGTCTACTTCTTCGACATATTCTTATTCCACAAGAACGCTCCAAAGAGGGGCATTTATAGACACCCCATTTTTGCCCTCTCGGAGTATACAAACCTATTCGGTCAACCCTTTACCTTGCCCATGACTTTTGGAAAGGGACCAACCCTCTCTAAGAGTCCTAAAATCCTAAAAACCCCACAATCCGAGAATTATGCACCATAACAATAGTGTATAGTTAAGTCCCAGGCCTTATTGACTGAAGGTCAAAGGTCGAGCCAAGACCCTGACAATATATCCCCCATTTGGAAGCCCAAATGTGAACTTTTTTTACTGGACTTTGGTATTTTAGCAATACTTTAATATGATAGAATTTATGAGTTTTTAAGTTTCGTAAAAAGGCTTCCCATTTGAAAGCTAGAAATTTGACCCAATCAAAACAAATTAAATTTTGTTATTGAACTAGAAAGTTGACTTTTTATTCCTTGAGATATTTTATCTGCGTCCTCACCCATGCACGTAATTGATTGCACGAGGAGCTATCTGCGCGTAATTGGTCCATATAGGGCTAGGCTTCAGCCACCTGTGCACCGCCGGTAGTCCTCGATTGATTACACGCTCTACCAGCCGTGTGCAATTGGTCTAGAATTGGATTGGGACTCTTACTCCTAAGATTGCCTGAAGTTCCAAATTACATGCCTAGTTCTAGGCATGCAATTCAATTACGCACTCTCCACAGGGCACACAATTAATTCCAACCAGACTGGAACTAAGCCACCGATTGAGCCAGTCAGTTAGTCATTCACGAAGTCCATGACCGACTTAAACTAGATTAAGCGCCCCGGACAGGGCACGAAATTCAATTACACACCCCGGACAGGGCGCGTAAACAAAATTGACCAATTCATTATTTTTCTATCCTCTCTTCTGAGCTTCTTCTTCTTAGAAATTCCAAGTTTCTCTCTGGGGCTCCCAAAGAAAGGGGTTGAGCTGTATTTCTAGGCTTCTAGAATTGCAGACTCTTCTCTAAGATCCCCAGGTAGTTAGGCTAGTGACACTAGCTAGCTAGCCCCGACTCTCGAAGGAGTATAAGAGGAATAAGTGCCCTTAGCCTTCGATAGCCCTAGGAAACCCCTACCCAAATTTATAGCCTAGAGCCCATTAGGTCCCTACCCTTCTCCAGTTTCCTTAATCTTAGCCACCCGATTTGCCCAAGGGAGCTTACGGAGGGTACCCGGGAATGGGGATGATCCTCACAAGCATAGAGGGCAAAACCTCCCTTGTTAGATAGGTCTCAGTAGGATTAGGAAACCAAACTAGTTAGACCTTAGGCTACCCATAGATGTTGAAGTTGGCCAACCGACGTTTAGTAAAGGAGTCAGTCCGCATCTCCCCGTGCGTGATCAATGATGTGTTACAGCGTTGATAAATATCTACAGCTGACGATCGCATCAACGCAGGTATTCTTCATTTAGAATTCGCCTCTTTTCTTTTAGCATTCAATATTTCATAGTTTATTATTCTATAGCTTTCTGCCAGAGTCCACATGGACCGAATTGGGCCAATTATTCTAGGGACCGAAAGAAACCCAGAAAAAGCGCGTACCAATACTCTCGATTGCTATAATAAGCCTCTGAATCATCACTTTTACTTAGCTTGCATAAACAGATAAGAAAGCCAAGCAAGTCATGTCAGTTCATTTCAGTTGACACTTGTGATTTCTTTAAGAAACTAAGGGACACTTATAACGGGTGTCTACTTCTTCGAGGTATCCTTCCTTCGTAAAAATGTGCCAACGAGGGGCATCTGTAAACACCCATTTTCGACCCCTCAGAGTATACAAAACTGTTCTGTCAACCACTGACCTTGCCCTAGATTCTGGTGGAAAATCCAACTTTTTCTCAGAATCCTACAACCCTTTTTCTGGGAATTATACACTAGAGCTCCAGCGTATAATTGATTATACGTTGGACTCCAGCATATAATTGAACTTGACCTGGTTCAAAATTGTTCCCCAATTATACACTGGAGTCACATCAAATATGTGACAACCCGATTTTCCCCGCACGGATTTCAGGGAAGATCGGACCATTCGGTTCGGTGCGATGCAAAAATCAGAGAAAATAGATATTATATACATATGCTGAAACCGAATCAGATATCATATGTACAACGGATATCATAAACAGAGAAATATCATAAGGCAATAACAAAGAGATTCCATTAATTACATAACATAAACCAAAAATGCAAAATGACCACCGGTGACGGCCGACCGTCACCTATATAGTGGTTTAAATTAAAGACTGTCTATAGAAAGAACAAATCACTGACATATACTAAGTCTAAATACATAAGATATAAATATACCAATTTAGAAAAGCCACACTCTATGGGCAAAATCCATAGGCGGAAGTTCCTCTTCTTCCGACACGTAATCAAGATTGGCCTCAAGCTCAGGATCCTGTTCAGTATCTACACCTGTGACATATGATGTCGGGATGAGCTAACAGTCTAAGCTCAGTAGAGAAAAGATCAATACCAATTACATTTCATATTGTCAATACGTAGATTCGATGATTATAATTCAAAGGCATTTTAGTATCCAAAAACAAGACTAAGTTTCGGAGGCATTTTCAAATCAAAACGAAGAACATTTTATCATGTCAAAATGGAAACATTTTTCATATCGAAAACAAAGACTAATTTCAAAGGCATATTCATATAAAAAACAAAGTTTGTGAGATCTTCAGTTCATAATTAGAGTTCAAGATTTAGAATTTCGAATTCTGCATTCAGATTCAAAGTTCAATTATCAAATTGAGATTCAGAGTTTAAGTTCCAAGTTTCACATTTAACATAATTCCGGATTCACTTATTCGTTTTCTCATTTACATACATCTTCTTACTTAATCTTTCACTTAAATTATAACTAAAGATACTGAGTCGGATTCATTGCCGTGTCGATTCAAATCACGGATTCACTGTTGTGCCAATTCAAATCACGGATTTACCGCCGTGCCGGTTCAAATCACGGATTCACCGCCGCACCAATCCAAATCATGGATTCACCACTGTGCTGGTCCAAATCATGGATCCGCTCATCTCATCATACAGTTCAGAATTTAGAATTTAGAATTCAGAGTTCACAGTTGATGCAATGTTCAACGTTCAAAGTTCATATTCAATGATCATATTCAAATTCAGAGTCTTATTTAGAGTTTGATTCAAATTCATATCCGGAGTTCATATTTAGAGATCAAAGTTCAAATTCAAAGTTCTTATTCAGAGTTCAGAGTTCATATACAAATTCGATGTTCTAATTTCAGAATTCGGATTCAGAGTTCAAATTCATATTCAAATTCTAAGTTTGAAGTTCATGAGAGTTCACAGTTCATATTTTCCATGATCAAATCCAATCTAATTACCTCACATGAATCTATAATTCAAAAATTGACGTGTAATTGTGCATTGAGTTTTTCCTACAAGTTATTTCCAAATTTTGATAGTTCAAAAGCTCAAAGGGTCAGTGCAAAAATTCAACTTAAAAGGGGTCTAAATCCAAGTTCACATTCGATCATATCATAGAGTCTATGAATCGAAATCAACATGTAATTGCGCTTTGAGTTTTCCTACCTCGATTTCTAACGTCGTACGAAGGTGTGAGATGACCGATGGCGATTGATTCCTTCCCCTACATCACATATACGATGATGCATTAAGGATTGATTTTAATTACTACTAACTTTGACGTACTTAAGTATTTTCTCAAAACTAAGGCGGAATGGACAAGTTCGTGCTAACCTTGGATCGTGTAGAACTTGTCCAAAGTTGTCAGTTAATTTTTACCTTCAAAACATTAGATTTGTGAAATTTCTATTTCACTCAAAGTTATAAAGTTCGTTGTCTTCTTTCTAACGCTGTAAGAATCGTATCAATCCAATTTCAGAATAAAAAGTTATGGCCAAAATACCGAGACCATTTCAGCACCTCGCTCGAGCAAAAACCAAATTCGCTTAAGTGAATTTTTTCGAGACTTTTGGCCTATTTCTAAAGGGATTTTGCTCGAGCGACTCCCAAATTCGCTCGAGTGAATTTGTCAAATTTTGTGTGGCACACTCAAACTCGCTCAAGCGAGTTTGACCTAAAAAATTTGGCCTGATTTCTGAGGAAAATTCGCTCGAGCGAATTTTTCTTAGAAGTTTTCCTTTGTTTTTGAAGGGGCCTTGCTCGAGCGGTTTCCAATGCGCTCAAGTGAATTCGTGCGATTCTGCAACCATTGTTACTCTTTTTCTTCAATCCAAATCACCCAAAACCTTACATGCAATCCAAATCACCCACACAATTCCATTTTAAACTAATTTCACACTATCGAATCATGAATCTTACCTTCTAAATCGTGTATACGACGTTTACGACGGTCGAATCGACAGAGATCGACACTGAAAATCTTGCTCATTTCTTCAGTGATTTGATTCTTCTAATCGGAGCTCAGATCTCTCAAACCCTTGCATGCATATATGAAAATACACGCTAATCAAGCTTAAATCCACAAATCGAAGTTCATACGATCACGTTGCGATGTTTACCTTCGTAGGTTGCGCATGCGAAGCTTACGGTCCACAAAATCGAAGGAATCGAAGCCAAAAAATTAGAGGTTTTGTGAGATGCAAAGCGAAACAAAAACTTCTTAAGATGAAGAGGAAGGATCTGGGATAGAGATCAATGGCTATGATCTGAAAGGAGAACATGCAAAGAGGAGAGGAGGGTTTCCTTTCTTCACTTTCTCGGCTCTCTTCTCTCAACAGAAGTTTTCAAACAAACTCACAGAGGCATAATTCTGCTTATGTCGTCCTTATATTTGTTGGGGTTGATTTGGTGTTGAGCCAATACATCAGAATCAGGTATAAGCCTTCATCTAAAGGTCCAAAACAAAAATCCAATGCCACTCAATAGGTGTTGATCCTTGGACCACTTGCTTGCAAACCAAGTTCTTAACCAGTGGTGCTCTCACGGAGCTTGCGTATCTATTCACGCCATTAAATATAAGAACTCTTAACACTAAGGCATATATTTTCAAAATAAAATGTTCCGGACCTGCGGTGTGTAGCATATACCTTGCCAGGCATGCACACTCAATTGGGCATTTCGGTGTTTGAAAATCTAGGATTATATCTATACGTATAAACTTATATTTGTTTAGGTTATTGGGCTCGGATTAGGGTCGTGCCTAGGGCGCACATGATCTCACTTGATCACGCATACACCATTCTTCTTGCTTAAATTATCTATTAATCATAACTAAATAAATCCATGTGTATTAATCCTAGTGGTTTGAGGAGATGGGCTCGAGCTTGGTCCAATCTCGGGTTTGAGCCGTGTGCAACATACACACTTCACATACAGGTTCGAGCTTCAAATTGTGCTCGAGTTAGGATTGGGTTTTCAATTTTACGTTTGGGTGTATTTACCCAATGAAGATAGGTGGGTCAGTGACCGTGTTATAGACGTCAAAAGTTTGACCAAAGTCAAACCGGTCTAAACAGTCACGTTATCATCGAAGGTCAACGATTCAACATTGGCAAAAATCTAGGTATAATCAGTCCTCTTTGGATTGGGACTCTCTCTCTCTCTCCTAAGTCAGCTTAATGAGTCGTAGCTTATCCAAACTCTCGATTATACAATGTAATCACAGCGTATAATCCAACAGAATCCCGGAGGACTCTTAGTCCAGGCCTATCTTGTCACCTCAATCGAGAACATCG
Source organism: Chloranthus sessilifolius (assembly GCA_021018995.1). Classification (NCBI taxonomy): domain Eukaryota; kingdom Viridiplantae; phylum Streptophyta; class Magnoliopsida; order Chloranthales; family Chloranthaceae; genus Chloranthus; species Chloranthus sessilifolius. The sequence continues at coordinate 99,445,922 of CM037585.1, forward strand.
AAATCGCCAGAATTATACGCTGGAATGACATCGTATAATTCATTATGTGCCTAATCCTAGGCGCATAATCTTGATTATACGCTGGACTTCTAGCCTATAATTCGGGATTATATGCTGGACTACATGCGTATAATTGGTCGTATACTATAAATAGGCCTCTAGCCCTTTCATTCACCACACACAATTTTTTGCTTTTGCTCTTCAGGACTCTCGAGGTTATCTCTGAGATTCCAAATAAGAATTGAGTTGAACTCTAAATGTTTAGATTTAGAACTTCAACTCTCTTTTAGGAATCTCGTAAAATAGTCGTTCAAGTTGGGGTTGGCCCTTCTACTTCGAATCCCGAGGGGTCCGGAAAGAGATAATGCTAGACTTAGATCTGTCCCTTAGGAAACCCCTGCTAAAATTTCTAACTTATAGCCAATTAGATCCACACCATTCATCATATTTTCAAACCGATAATAGCCATCCAAATTGATTTGCCCAAGGGAGCCAACGGAGAGTAGTCAAGAACATGTTTGATCCTCTCGCGCATAACGGACCAACACACCCCTTTAGTTAGACCCATTAAGATTAGAAGAAAACCCAAATTAGTTAAAATCTTAGGCATTGCTGCTAAAGTTGACAGGATGGTATTTAGTATAGGAGTCCAAACCCTCAACCTTCCACCTTATCCTCATGATCAATGAAGTTCTACAGCGTTGATAAACATCTGTAGATGGCGATCAAGAACTAGGCACGATATTTAAATTCAGTTGCAATTAACAGTATTTCCCTGCAAGTGCACCTATAAACACATTTGTTTATCATTGATAAATTCTCTTCGCCCCCTATTCGTAAAACGAGTCCCATTGTGACCACATTAGAACCATTTTTCCTGAATCCGAGAGGGTTCCCAAAAAATGCATACCAACAGCGTTAACAGGCAAAAGCAACCGATTGAGTCGGGTAATAAGGGTAGATGGGTGAGCGGTGGTTCGGCTGGGAAGATTGCCTATGGTAATTTAGGAGATAGGAGCAATTTTGGTTGGTATGACTGGGCATGGGGTTATTAAAGAAGCCTAAGTTTGGGGTAGGTTGGGCAATGTCCTGATTGGTGGTCTGGATATGTAATATCCCCAAATTTTGGAAACCATGTAAGTTAACTAGTTGAACGTGTCGATGCGGCACACTGTACCGTTCCGGGTGTGGTGAGATCACTTGGTTTGTGTGAGGATCATTTGAACATGAGTGAATGAGCAAACACCTGAGTCAGGTGTGTGGGGTTCACAAGTGAACCAACTCACTTGTCTAACACCTAGATGGGTATGTGTGCTTCACATGGAGGCAATGGCTAGATATAATGGGTGATGACTTGTTAGAGAAGTCGTTATCCTAGCAGCTTTGCATTTAGAAACAAGAGAGAAAGTGGAGAGTCTTCGCGTGAGATATTTCACCTTGAGACCGGAATCATTGGTGACCTGTGCAAATTTGGTCTTCCATCCAAAATCGCCAACGCAAGAGGTACCTGTAAACACCCCCATTTTGCCCTCTCGGAGTATACAAATCTATTCGGTCAACTTTTGACCTCGCCTATGACTATTCGGAAAGGACTTACCTTCTCTGGAAGTTTCAAAACCCTAATAAGGGACCATATACTGAAACAATAGTATATGGCTTAACACAGGCTGAAACAATAGCTTTGTGGCCCAGACCCCATGACCCTAATGAGGGACCATATACTGAAACAATAGTATATGGCCGGACACAAGCTGAAACAATAGCTCTGTGGCTCAGACCTCATGACCCTAATAAGGGACCATATACTGAAACAATAGTATATGGCTGGACACAGGCTGAAACAATAGCTCTGTGGCTCAGACCTCATAACCATAAGGCAGGGACTATATACTGAAATAATAGTATATAGCCAAAATGCGGGCTAAAATAATAGCCTTGCGCCTCAGACCCGACTTGAACCCAGGACAATCCTGAATTACGCGCAATGAGCCACGCGCGCAATTCGTTTGTGAGCCACACCACCAACGCACAATTGGTCCCCGTTAGACCAAACTCCCCTTCCCTTCAGACCGCCTTAAGACCTGATCATGTGCCCCAACTAGCATGTGCGATTGGCTTAAGCGCCCAATCACTGACACGTAATTGGTCTGTTTCAGACCTAGTCTCTAACTCCCTAGACCGCTAAAACTCCACGATTAAGCACTATGCATGAAGCGCTTAATCGGATTGTGCGCACCAAACTGGGCACAGAATTAGCCTAATCAGACTAGGACTGGGATACCCCGGCTAAGGCAGTCAACCGGTTACTTACTGAGTCGATCACCGACTCAAAGTGATTGAGCACTTTATACCAGGCGCGTAATTCAATTAAACGCACCAAACGGGGTGCGTAATTTAAATCCATCGACCAATTGAGTGCACCCCACAGGGTGCACAATTGGCCAAATACCTATAAATAGGACCCACCACCTCGTCCAAAAAACACATCACCACACAGTCAGCAATCGAATTTTTGAGTTCCTGCTTCCAAACCTTGGAAATCGAGATCTCCCTCTATGGCCCTAGCCTCAGGTATACTTTCTTTCTAGTTCTTAATTTCCTTAGCTCTAGTTCTTAGTTCTAGATCATAGGTTCTAGATTTAGGTTCTTAAGTTCTCAGTTCTAGATCTTAGATTTTAAATCTCTCTAGTCCTTAATTTCTACCTTTTTTCCTGGTTCAAGTTCTTAGGTTCTAGAACCAATTCCTCTTTTAATTCTAATTCTAGATTTAGGTTCTAGCCCTCTAGTTCTTAAATTCTAGATCATAGATCTTTGGTTTTAATCTAAATTTCTAGTTATCTAGTTCTAGTTCTTCGTTTCTAGAGCCAATCCTTAGGTCTTTAATCCCTAAATCCTAACTTTAATTTTTTAGTTTGGCATTCTAAGCCCTAAATTTTAGGCTTTAGATCTTAAGTCATAGATTTTTAGACTCAAACTCTTAGTTTTAATCTTTGATTTTAGATTTTAAAATCAGTCTTTAGTTTTAGTTTTTTTAAACTATGGTTTTAAACTTTTCAGTCTTTTCCTTAATTCTTAATTTCGAATTCAAGCTGTTAATATTCAGTCTTAATTTATAACCCTTAAAAATTCCAGTGTTCAATCTATAAATTCTTAATTTTAGAATAAAAATCAGTTTTTCAATCCATCTTATTACTAAAATAATCCCTAGCCATCCGATTTGCCCAAGGAAGCTTACGGAGGGTACCTGGGAACGGGGCCGATCCTCCTTAGCATAACGGGCCCAAAACCCCCCTTTTTTTAATTAATTAGATTTATAGTAAAATTAGGATATTTAAATTAATTAGGCTCCCAGTGGGATTAGGAGACCCTTTTTTAAATTAGACTCCTAGTAGAATTAGGAGACCTTTTTTTTAATTAAACTCTCACTAGGATTTGAAAACTAAGTTAATTAGAATCCCAGCAGGAATAGAAAAACCAAACCAGTTAGACTATAGGCAACCCACAGCTATTGGCGTTGGCAGGCCGACGATTAGGTAAAGGAGTTCAACTTGCAAGCCCTCTCTTCCCTTTAAAGCGTGATCAGTGACGTGTTCCAGCATCGATAAATATCTGCAGCTGGCGATCGTATCCTTCAAGTATTCTCCATTTAATATTCACCTATTTAATTTTAGCAATTTAATATTTCCTAATTTATTACTCCATCATCGCCTTTGCCAGAGTCCACTAGGACTAAATTGGGCCACTCTTTTTGGGGACCGAAAGGAACCCAGAAAAAGTGCGTACCAACAGGCTGGCGATCGCGATGGGACTCTTTTTTGCTAAGGTTGCCCCAGTTTAATTAATTTGGTTTTTTAGTTTACTTACTTTCTTTAATTGGTTTTGTATTTTTTTCGCTTATTTTATTTTATTTTATTTAGATTTCTATTTTGTTCCGCCTTATCACTTTTCTACACACACTCGTACATAGATAAAATTTTCAAGAAAAAAAGAAAAAAAAACTATTTTAAAATGGCTGGCATCAGAAAATTAAACTTTAATGATATTGACCCACCTTCATGGGACCTCCCTAGCGATCCCGAGTATAACGTTGGGTCGTCTCGCTGGATAGCCCACCGTCGTGCCCAGGTAAATACGGTTAGTGAGAGTGGAAAATATCCCTTCGCTCCACGAAACACAAATCACAACAACAACAGCGGAGAAAGTGAGGATGGACAGAACTCTACGACTAGTCAAGTTATGGACCACACTGCCAGTGCACTCACAAAAGGAGGAAAAGAAGCTGACGCATTGCTCCAGTTCCAAAGGCAAGTTACTCCGAGAAACAGAAAAGAGGAAAGGACGCTGACTCCGCCACATGCTCCAACTCCTCCAACACCTAATAGACACGCCTTTCACACCTTGTTCGATTATAGCCACCGAAGTCAACCCTCTCCTGAGACACCTAGAAAAGACACCGCTATAAACAAAAATGACTTCCCTCAACTTCTAGATGATTACATGGCTAAGAAAGAGCGTTCTAAACAATCTTTCAGATTCGACAGATTTTGCGGAGACATTAACTTCACTGTACCCACTAGCTTTAAACCTCCAAAATTCAACAAATATAACGGTACGGGAAACCCAAAGCACCACTTGGCCCTATTCTATAATGACTGTCGACCATTCTGCACCAATCATGGGCTCTTGATCCATTACTTTTCGAGATCACTAGAAGGAGAAATCCTTGACTGGTTTGCGGCCTTACCTTTAGCTGAAATCGAGACCTTCGAAGACTTAGTTGACAAATTCCTAGACCAATACCAGCATCTGACTCATGAAGAGGTCAGTCTCACTCACTTGATGCACACAAGACAAGAGGACGACGAAGACTTCTCAATGTTCACCAATTGCTGGAGAAGACTTTCAACTCGAACGAGGAATAAGATAAAAGAAAGTGACGCGATAGAAATCGTGATCAGCAATACCCGAGAGCCTCTTTGGAGCGTTCTCATCCTAAGCGACTACTCCGATTTGTCTAGCCTCCGTGAACGCGCCTCATGCATAGAGCGTCGCCTGAAGAATGGAGACCTCAATCTCTCTACCCTAACATCCAACGGACCCTCTTCCAACAACCTTGAGACAAACACTCTAAATAAAACTCTGAGCCCGGAACAAATCAACATGAACCAAGAACAAAACTAAACAAACTCTCAACCGTACCACCCATATGACCAATCTCAAGATCTATACACAAACCAAGATCAACACCCTTACCAACCTTTATACACCAACCAATACACAAACCTGCACTACGATTAAAACTAATACCCCAACGACACGCAAACTAACTTCACCTATTACAACCCATTGTTCGATCAAACTCAACTTGCGTACGATGCCATACACTCACTCACTCCTGCCCCATTCCACCCTGCTAGCCTGATTCACAGAATTGAACTCCCTTCAGCTCATGTCCATACCATTCACTCACAACCAACTAACCCTCTCCCACGTACCGATAAATGTGAAATTACCTTTCACCCAGAACCGATCACTAAAATTCAAACTATCAGCGAATCCACCCGTAAACTAACTCAACCCATCACCAAACTCATCGCCAAGCTCAACGCACTGATCCAACCTACCACCGAAATCGCCAAACATGTTCCCAAAACATCTCAGCCTATCACTAAAATCATAAAACACAATTTCGAAGCAACCCAGTCGACTGTTAAGATCAACAAATCAATCCCCACACCTCCTGAACAGGTGCCCAAACCAATGATGCAAACTACCCCCGAACAGGGTCACGTGTCAATTCTAGAAGTGATTTTCAAACCAATAAATCGGTATTATACGATGCCATTCATACTTAAACCAATCACAAAACTAAACTCTAAACTCAAACCCGTAATCCAATGTACCCTCGAAATCACTAGCCATGTCGCTTCTAAATTAACTCTAAAACTAACCCCCGAAATTGAACACATTGCCCCACCATTCTCAAAACCAGTCCCTGAATCAATTCCTATACCTGCTTTAAAACTTGAACTCAACAACAAACACTTCACCCCACCAACCTCGGAACCAGCTCTCGAGCCGTTCAAAGCCTAAACTCACTACTGGACTTATCACCTCACCAACCATGAAACTGAACCTCAAACTCGAACCTTTTATAAAAACTAAACCTATCATCAAAACAAAACCTATTATCAAAACTAAACTTATCATCAAACCTAAACCTACTATTAAAACTAAACCTATTATAAAACCTAAACTTATCATCAAATCTAAACCTACTATCAAAACTAAACCTATTATCAAATCTAAACCTATTATTGAATTTAAACCTATCCTCGAACATGAACCTATCACCAAACCTAAGCCCATGATCGAACTTGAACCTATCATCGGATATGAAATTAAGCCGATCATTGAACTTAAACTAATCATCGAACCTAGACCCGAACCTATCATCGACCCTGCACCCATCCACAAGATATAGCCCAGCATCAAAGGCGAACCCGCCATCAAACCCAAACCCACTATCAAACCTAAACCTGTCGTCAAACTCGAGCTGCTATAGAACACGAACCTGTCACTAAAATCGAACCTATTCCTGCAATGCCAACTCCACTCAGTTTCTAGCCAACCACCGAACCTATCAAGGAGCCAATCATCGCTCCCACTTTTGAAATCAAACCAGACTTAAATCCTACGACCTGGATCAACATCCAAATTAGCATGTCACCAAACTCTCAAATCCCACCACAACATAAAATTGACATCATAACTAAGACCGATTCTAACCACCAAACCCAGATTTTCGTAGCCCACACAATCAAAACCTTCACAGGACACCAATTGGCAACGAAACCGCTATGTCAAATAGTCGACACTAAACCTCCTCCAAAAATTACTAAAAAAACTTTAAAACAACCTCACAATAAACCCAAAGTGAGAATCAAACAAAATAAGCATAATCAAACAAAACCGAACCGCCCCACACGAAAGAAAGGTTCACCTTGGCCTATGCCCTCGTGTCTCCTCCTCCTACTCTACCTCTGCCTTATCCTCTCACTACCTTTACAACACCATGTTCCCTCTCAACGCATTCCGCTCCAACTTCGCCCACGAACAACTTTCCAATAACCCATAAATAATTTTGGAAAACCCTCTAACAATTTTATGCCCCAACTCTATGAGAGGCCTCCCTCCATCGAAAAACTGAAGAAGGTCCCTCCCAACAACGAGGCCCCAACCATAAAAGACTCATCAAAAGAAGAAGTTAAAGGACGCCATGCATACTTCAACGAATCTCACATCATCCATAACACAAACGCAAACATAACTTCTCTCTCATCCTTGATCGACCAGATCGAAAGGGATCGAGGACCCCAAAGCAGATTATCCAACTATCACTTTATCCATCCAACCTCTTGAGTCAGACTCCACTTAAGGAACTAATGTTGTACCATAACACAAACACAATATATATGTATATATATACAAAAACAAAAATATACATACATATATCATTTTCCCAACAATATTTCTGACTCATAACCCTTACCTGACCGAGAACTCGAAATCGAGGAGCTAGTGCCAAAGAAACCATGCCTACACAACCGCCTCACCTGGAGGAAATCAACATATATGAGAAGTACTTATATTATCTCGGCAACATGCCCAGGAAACAGCCACAAGGGAAGGACTTCCTAACCCTTGGAAATATATTTCAGTCATCATCATGTCTCATAGCCTAAACATGTGTACTCTTATACATATCATCCCTGCAGTCATCGTAAGGCATTTGCCGGTCGTAGGTCATTATTTTTGAAACTATTTTGGGAATCATCTTACTCATTGACCACCTTCCTATTCGGGCGAGTTGATCAAAAGGACTAGTGGATCGTAAAACTCTCTTTTTCAAATATAGAAAACTATGGATTCTCACACACCCTTCCAGCCATTGGGGTTGATGTTAGAGCAGAAAAAAATGAAAATATAAGGTTCCATCAAATCTCATAATTCTTGCGACAACATGATGCTTCAGAAAAAATATACATAGATGCTTCGAAAAAAAAAGAGAGAAAAAAAAAAGAGAGAAAAGAAGCACAACCGAGCGAGAGCAATACGATGAATGAACAGTCAATGAATTCAGGGAAGCATAAGCAAACCGCGAGGGCCTCCCTGATATCTTCACACTACTAGATATCATCGTACGGTGGCGAGAGGAGGACAAAACTCCTACTAACCATAGAATTTGATGATTCGATGGTACTGGACCATGACGGAGAGCTCAATTATGGCACCGCATTACCTACCCGAGAAGAAAGTAGTTGACTACTATTTCAAAATTTAGTTGAATAAGAAGCTGCCTTCAGATCAATAAACCTTACCTCTTCTTCACCCTTTTTTTTTCTTTTCAGGCAATGAGTCAAATGACTTTTAAAATCTCTTTCAGAATAAAATCGAAAACTCTCAAATGACAAATGATGCAATCACTCATTTCCTACCATTCACCTCAATCTTTCTAAAAGCTATGATACATGATGATTGTTCAACTTACAAAATCGAGCCCGACATATGGCCGAAATAATCGATCTACCTCCCAACATGGGATCATCACAAATACACTCTAGGACATCTGTGAGGCAGATAAAAGTCCCACTGTCACTTGACACTGGGGCAATTTTTTTTAAGAACGATAGCACCTCGGAAGCGATACTTAGGTCACAAGACTGATACCCCAAATTGGGGCATTTTTTTAAAATTTCAATTTAGTTTAGTTTTTACTCTTCCGCCATGGGTCCTCAAAATGAACACATGAAATAGAACAACAAAGATACACCCCAAAAAACTCCATACTCTGCCATTACCCATTCCCCCTCCAACATAACCCAAGAAACACACAACAATAAACACAGTCAAACATCAATGAAACAAACACAATGAATAAAACACCTCTTTATTTATATAATAAAATTTTATAAGTATCACCGGAGGTATACCTCCTGAATATACAACCCAAAATGAAAACCTAGGACCTAACCTACAACCCAAAATAAAAACATGAAATCCAAAACAGACACAAGGCCTGGGCACAAAACATCCAATTAGAAGCAATAGAAGACAAAGGGGAGGATTGGTTGGGGAACACATCCCTCCACTTGTAACACCTCCTCTTCCGCTATCTTCACCTCCTCCATTGCCACCTCCTCAACGCTGCCTTCATTGCTCCCTAAAAGGGACCGATGTGAAGGCCAGTCGCTCCCTTCCCAATACCGCCCATTCTCAGAGTCACACCACCGTCAAAAACTCCCTTAGGTTAAAGATCATGCGAGACCATGAACATAGGAAAAACTACATCACAATCGGATAATTGGGTTACAAATTATCGCTAAGGTACACAAATAAGAGTGAAAACACAAACGAATGAAGAAAATGAAAGAAACTCGAATATATATAGGAACCTGCCTAATTAGATGCCCGGAATAGAACATGCAATTTAATCATGCGCATAAACACAAGCGCTTAAAAATAATCGTGCACACTTCGAGTGGCGCACAACTGAACTCTCGCCCGCACACAATCTCAACAAAGTAATCGCGCGCAGCTAAGCCCCCACACCATCCAATCGCGTGCCTATGGTAATGCACGGAATCCAAAGGGACACCCGCACAATGATTCTTCGATTGTACGCTGTCCGCTGAGTGCATAATGACATTGTGAGCGCACACCTTAGAGTGTAATCATCCCTTTAATCCCTTAATCGCGCATATGTGACCAGGCGCACAATTTAATTAAATGCATGGTACCCTGCATGCAAGAATCAGCTATGACCACATTTCGGATATAATGCGCACCCTCAAAACCTTTTGTCCTATCTTGATCAGAATCCCTCTCCAATGTCTCATCGCATGGCCTCACAGGTTGTTTAGAGAGAGAGAGCTGCTGATCACTTTCTGTTCCATCGCAGTCGGACACATCGGCATAAATCACCCATATCCCACTGCGACACTGAAAATTTCATCACGCAACTTAACACACCATGCAACTGAAGGAAGGCTCGACCAATGTCCCATCACAAAGAATTAAGAATGAGCCTTCCGAAAATCCTATCATACCATCGTGATCATAGGCCAACCCCGCGGCGATCTCTGATACCATTCAAAGCGACTTTAATCCATTGCATGGCCAAGATCTGCCAAACAAAGAAATGCCATCATTGTCCCATCATGATACAACTACAACTTGATCTCATCACTTGTCCCATCACGACACTACTACCCAAGACACTCGGACACATTCCGACACGATGCACGACCAAGAAGGAAAGACTCAATCAATATCCAATCCCAGAGAGCCAAACCTTCCATGTCCCATCGCCATTTAACCAACCTGAAATCCCATCGCATAACTTATGCACAACCAAAAGGGAAGGGCTCAACAAGTGTCACATCGTGGAAGTAGAGAGCAAGCTTCCTAAATCCTTCATCGCATAACAATCACCAGACTCCACAGTAACCAAAACTCACGCTCACTGACGATGGAGGAGGATATACCCTCCACCGTCCCATCGCTTGACAATCATCGAACCCGTACCATTACATAAACCGGAAGAAGGGGGGACTCCTCCAATATCCCATCGCACCCGATAAATATTATGTCCTATCGCGAACCTCGCCTCCCCAAGACATTCTATCACATTGGTGACCATCGGGTCCCGCTACAGCAGAAGTGCAGAAAAGAGAGGAAATCCCCTTATGTCCCATTGCGATGCTAATGTGACAAATAGCAAGTCCCATCGCATGCAAAAGGCCCTCAACAACAAATCAGGTATGTTTTATCACCCCCTTTTCTCATTAACTCGATATTTCTATAAAATATAATTAGTTAAGATTAAGTCAATGTTTTCAAAACCCGTCTTCCTCGACTTGTGAATCACTGTAGTCCTCCCATAAGTGACAATTATCAGTATTCACGAGAAGGTTAGACAGAGCATCCGACATGCCAAGTGTCATCTTGACAACCACATAAACGGTCGGGTCCACAAATCCCGTATAGGTGGATCTGCTCAGTGATATCTTGGAAGCCACATTTTCCAAAATTTTACAACCGAATTGTTCTTAAGTCAAATTCCAAATTTTCAAAAAAACCCTCCTTTCAAAAAATAATAAATAAGTAAGCGAACCTCCTACTTATCAAAATTCACTGCTCAACACTCCAATCTGTTCTTTTCCTTGAGAAACCAAACAATAAATATATTTAACTATGAGAAATCATAAATGTCCACTGGAAAAGGGATGCCTGACACGCCATTGGTGTGAGCAATGACGCGCCCGGTCTGACATGACTTGTGAAAGCCTTCACCATTACATGATTTTTCATATTATTATCGGCCTCTGGACCTTGTCTCTGGACATTCGTATGACGCCTCCTGGTACCTCGATTGTGTTGTATATCTCTCTGTTTGATTGCCTCTTGCACCTACAGATTAGGATATCGACTCTCCTACCATTTGACTTCCCCTTGCAGCAGGTCACGATATGCGGCGGGATGCCCCTTACACCCATGGATTAGGTTATGCCTCTTTTCCCCTATTAACTATCACTGACAATAGGTCACGATATGCGACAAGATGTCACTTGCATCCACGACATGAAAAATGCCTTTCGACATGAAAAATGCCTTCATTTTAGCTTGTGATGATAGATAAGAAAGCCAAACATTTCATGTCAGCATCCCCGATTCACACTTGTGATTTTCAAAGAAAATAGAAGGCACCCTCGGGAGAGGGGTGTCTACTTCTTCGATGCCTTCTTACTCCGCAAGAATGCACGGAAGAGAGGCATCTGTAGACACTCCCATTTTGCCCTCTCGGAGTATACAAATTTGTTCGGTCAACCTTTGACCTCACTTATGACTTTTCGAAAAGGACTTACCTTCTCTGAAAGCTTTAAAACCCTAATAAGGGACTACATACTAAAATAATAGTATATGGCTGGACACAGGCTGAAACAATAGCTCTGTGGCTCAAACCTCATGACCCTAATAAGGGACCATATACTGAAACAATAGTATATGGCTGAAGACAGGCTAAAACAATAGCTCTGTGGCTCAGATCCCATAACCCGAAGGTGGGGACTATATACTGAAATAATAGTATATAGGCGAAACGTGGGCTGAAATAATAGCCTTACGCCTCGGACCTGACTTGAACCCGGGACAATCTCGAATTATGCACACTGAGCCACACACGCAATTCGATTATGCGCCACACCATCAGCGCACAATTGGTCCCCATTAGACTAAACTCCCCTTCCCTTTAGACCTCCTCGAGACCTGATCACACTCCCCAACCAGCGTGCGCGATTGGCTTAAGCACCTAATCACCGACGTGTAATTGGTCTATTTCAGACCTAGTTTCTAACTCCCAAGACCGCCAAAACTCCACAATTAAGTGCTATGCATGAAGCGCTTAATCAGATTGTGCGTACCAAACTGGGCATGCAGTTAGCCTAATCAGACTAGGACTGGGACACCCCAGCTGAGCCAGTCAGCCGATCACTTACTGAGTGGGTCACCAACTCAAGTGATTGAGCGCTTGATACCAGGCACGTAATTCAATTAAACGCACTAGACGGGGCACATAATTGAAATCCACTAACCAATTGAGCGCACCCCACATGCATGCAATTGGCCAAATACTTATAAATAGAACCCACCACCTCATCTCAAAAACACATCACAATGCAGTCCACAATTGAATTTTTGAGTTCCTTCTTCCAAATCTAGGAATTTGAGATCTCCCTCAGCGGCCCTGGCCTCAAGTATACTTTATTTCTAGTTCTTAATTTCCTTAGCTCTAGTTCTTAGTTCTTAGTTCTAGATCATAGGTTCTAGATTTTAGGTTCTTAAGTTTTCAGTTCTAGATCTTAGATTTTAAATCTCTCTAGTCCTTAATTTCTACCTTTTTTCTTGGTTCTAGTTCTTAGGTTCTAGAACCAGTTCCTCTTTTAATTCTAGTTCTAGATTTAGGTTTTAGCCCTTTGGTTCTTAAATTTTAGATCTTAGATTTTAGGTTTTAATCTAAATTTCTAGTTATCTAGTTCTAGTTCTTCGTTTCTAGAACCAGTCCTTAAGTCTTTAATCTCTAAATCCTAACTTTAATTTTTTAGTTTGGCGTTCTAATCCCTTAATTTTAGGCTTTAGATCTTAAGTCATAGAATTTTAGACTCAAACTCTTAGATTTAATCTCTGATTTTAGATTTTAAAATTATTCTTTAGTTTTAGTTTTTTTAAACTATAATTTTAAACTTTTTAGTCTTTTCCCTAATTCATAATTTCGAATTCAAGCTGTTAATATTAAGGCCGAAAACCACCTTTTTTTTAATTAATTAAATTTCTAGTAAAATTAGGATATTTAAATTAATTAGGCTCCTAGTTGGATTAGGAGACCCTTTTTTAAATTAGACTCCTAGTAGAATTAGGAGACCTTTTTTTAAATTAAACTCTCAGTAGGATTAGGAAACCAAGTTAATTAGAATCCCAGCAGGAATAGGAAAACCAAACCAGTTAGACTATAGGCAACCCGCAGCTGCTGACATTGGCAGGCTGACAATTCAGTAAAGGAGTTCAACTTGCAAGCCCCCGCTTCCCTTTAAAGCATGATCAGTGACGTGTTGTAACGTCGATAAATATCTACAGCTGGTGAACACATCATCCATATATTCTCCATTTAATATTTACCTATTTAATTTTAGCAATTTAATATTTCCTAATTTATTACTCCATCATCGCCATTGCCAGAGTCCACTCGGACCAAATTGGGTCACTCTTTCCGAGAACCAAAAGAAACCTAGAAAAAGCGCATACCAATAGTACCAAGGATTGATTGATTTTGCTTTGTGAAGAGAGAGGGAGTCGTTCCTACGAAAACCCCTTTCGTAGAGAGTTCTCTTTCGAATCGCCGTGGAATATGAGGTGTGTTTGATTTCGTTTGTGGTAAGGGATCGATCAACATGGGCGTTGCCATACGATCGCAAGAGATCGGGTCTTCAAGCCCTTCCGACGCAAGGGAGAAGAGCATCGTGGATCTCGAGTTTTGGATAAAAAGAACACACAAGAATCCCGCGAACCAACAAGGTAATATCTTGTGGTTTTGAGTCCTTAATTGTGAATTCATGGTTATAAATGATGGCTTTTAGTGCCCTAGAAATGTTGTATTTAATATGAATAAGAGATAGGTGAAAGGGAAAAGGAAAGAAAATCAGATTTTGAGAAAAAAATTGGAAATCCCGAAAGTTGCTCGCGCGACTTTGAGACTCGCTTGTGTGAGTTGGAGTTGCTCGTATGAGATAGGCTTCAGAATAGGCGGTAAAATGAATGAGCGCAGTCACTCGTGTGACTACAAAGGTGCCTTGTGAAGTCACTCACGTGACTTGGAAACTCGCCCGCATGACTGATTTAGGTTGTGTCCTTGAAAATTGTTGTAAGCTCAGTCGAGCGCGCGAGGCCGCGCGACTAGGAGGTACCACTGGGAGTCACTGGCGTGACCTTGGAACTCACGTGCCCGACTGAGCCAGTTTTGGCCATTTTGGACATTTTTGGGATTTTTCTCTAAAACTTCGATTAGTATGATCCCTTTAGCTTTAGTTAGTGACCTTTGGATACTTTGAAATGTAGGATATGGATGAGATATGTGTGTGAGGATCTTCGCTCCGTTTCGTGTGATTAGCATACTTCGTGAGCCGTGAGGTAGGGAAATTCAATAACCTTACATGTGATGTGATTTGTATAGATAGTGTGATGGGATAATTTTGATAAACATGTGTGTGTGCGTGATAAGCATGTGCATCTAAGATTTAGAAATGTGAAACAAACATGATAAGCATGTGCGTCTAAGATTTAGAAATGTGAAACAAACGTGATAAGCATGTGTGAATTCAGAAATATGAAATGTGATAAGCACGTGTGTGTGTGTATGTGAACTCAGAAATACGAAATGTGATAAGCACGTGTGTGTGTGTGTGAAATCAGAATGACAAAACGTGATATGCATGTGTGTGTGAACTCCAAATTCGAACTGTGCAAGATCTTCATATCTAGTTATGTAATTATCACAATACACGGCATTAAACTATATGTTAGAACTTGCACGATGATTTAAGGATCATGGGGAGCAAATCCCAAACTGTGACCGGTATGGTGGGATACCAGTACAATTTGCATCGACCAACAGTGATTTTCTAATTGCACAAGTGACCTTGTTAACGTAGCTCAGGGGCTTGGCATTTTGGCACAAGTGACCCTATTAATATAGTTCACGGGCTTGGCATCTTGGCAAGTGTTCATTGAACGACGATGGTTGGGATTCCCATCGGATCTATGTGGCTTCCAATGCTATACATGCTTGGGAGTGGATTTTAAGTTATGTTTTAAGTCGTTGTGAGACATCGAAAGCGAGTAAAATCTGAATGAGTTTAAAACATGAATTGTGTTTAAGAATATGAACTGTGTGTGAAAAACGTGTGGAAATCATGTTTTGTGTGAATCATGCATTCTAAAAATTCAGTTTTTGTGTGATATGATATGTGCTTCAGAAATTAGTCATGAAATCTATTTTTGTTATATTATATGCATGTTTATTGATAATCCCTATTGAGCTTAGACTGTTAGCTCACCCTTAAACTATACGTCACAAGTACAAATGTTGATCTTGGATTTGAGGAGTCTGGACGAGAGGAAGATCCTGATTATATTCCAGAGGAAGAATCAGATCTTTTGCCAGGGGATTACTTCCCTTAGGGGACGTTGAGTGTTCATTTTGACATTTTGTGACTAATGCTTGGTACGTCCGGCCTTCATATTTAGTTTAGAACAATGGATTCATGAAATGTAAACTAATGTTGTGAACCATTGTTTAGGTGATGATTGGCCATCACCGGTGGATCATTTCGGTTATGTCCGACTTATGGTTTGCATAATGACATTACCATCATTTTGACTGGTTATATATAAAATTGGTGTTTTTTTTTTCCATATATGATGTGTCTATCTGCCTTGCAAGAGATATCTACTTTGAGTTCCACCCTCTTTGTGGACATACCAAGTGTTACATTCGGGGATCGTCGGTAACGGCGGTCAGATGACACGGATTTCAGGATTAGGAAATTTGGGCTGTCACAATTTGTATCAAAGCTTATGACTTTAGAAATTTCTGACAAGACCTAGACTTAGACTCCTAGTTTAAGATTTTGTCAGAGTATAGGGACCATCTGTTGATGATACATTTGTTTCATATTAACAGATCAGTATATCCACTAGAGGTAGAGGCAGACTGAGAGGCGGTCGTGTCCGAAATACAAGGAGTGGTGAAGCAATCCCTACAGGTTGAAATCAGATTCCAATTGGTAAAAGAGATACTCAGGAAGGAGAAAACTAAGGAGATGAGAGAGAAAGAATGGCACAAGCCATGGAAGTTGTGGCCAATGCATTGGCCCAGCAGACCGAGTTGATGGCCGCAAATAATGCGAATAATCATTACCCTCCACCTCCACCATTAGCGTTTATAGCATTTAGGAGGATGCGTCCTCCAAGTTTCTCAGGACAGGCTGAACCACTAGAGGCAGAAAACTTAACCAAATGGAAAAGATATTCAATGTACTCCCATACACCGAAGATGAACGAGTCAGGTGGGCTGCTTTCAAGTTAGACGGGGAAGCAGACCCATGGTGGAAATCGGTATCAAGAACAAGGGAGCAAGTTACTCCAGGTGTTTTGTGGACTTGGGAAGAGTTCGTTGAGGAGTTCAACAAGGAGTACTTTCCCAAATAGGTGCGGAATCAAATGGAAGTGGAATTTATAAATTTGGAACAAGGTAGAATGACCGTGCAAGAGTATGAAACGAAATTTATGAGACTTTCAAGGTTTGCTCGAGAACATGTGGCCTCAGAGGTAATGAAGGCCAAGAAGTTTCAACGTGGCTTAAGGCCGAATATACGTGATATGGTTTCGATGTTTGAATTAGAAACATATGGAGAAGTAGTGAGCAAGGCCTTAGTGGCCGAGGAGGATATAGAAGATATGAATAAAAGAAGGGATCAACATGATAGAGGAAAGGCAATTCAAGGGAGGTCTAGTAACTATGAGCCGGCAAACAAGAGGCCAAAGTTTGCAGTACCGACTCCAAGGAAACCGAGCCAGATGGGTTACTCAAAGTTGCCTTTGCCTCCACCTACAAGATCTTATCATTTCCCTGAACCTATATTCACATCGAGGGCTTCCATTACTCAAGTTTTTTCATGAGCCGCATCATCTACACCGGGAGAGACATGTGCTCATTGTGGTAAATCACACAAGACATCGGAATGTAGGTGTGGTACGGGAGCATATTTTAAGTGTGATAAGATAAGCCACATGATTAAAGATTGCCCAGAGATAAGAAAAGAATGAATGACTTCATCTGCCACAAGTATATAAAAACCTAGATATTGTACAAATGTATAAAGAAAGTGACTACTATTGTTATGAGGCACGAGTTTTGATAGACCTAAGGTCTACCCACTTGTTTGTAACTCCTCAATTTATAGTAAGGTTGAAAGTCATTCCCGAGCCCTTAGATTTTATCTTAGTCGTGTCAGTCCCAACAGGAAATTCTATTAGCACCGACACTGTGTCAATCAGTTATCATCGCCATCACAAATTATGAAGATCATGAATTAGTGGTTGATCTGATCCTATTAGATATGGAAGGATTCGATGTGATCCTTGGCATGGACTGGTTATCCACTCATAATGTGAATGTTAATTGTTGAAGAAAGGCGGTCACTTTTTACTCCAATGGGGGTAGATCATTCAGATTTTATGGCATACGACCAGCCTTCGCACCATTCATCTCTGTGATTCGAGCTGAACAGATGATGAGAAATGAATGTAGTGGATACTTAGTATTCTTACAGGAGCAACAGGAAGAAAAGAACGTCATATCAGAAATTCCGGTTGCTTATGAGTTTTAAGATGTATTTCCTAAAGAGCTACCAAGATTACCACCATACCGGGAAGTTGAGTTCGCAATTGATTTAGCCCCAGGAACGGAGCCAGTATCTAAGGCACTTTATCGGATGGCTCCAGTTGAGTTGAAAGAGTTGAAGGACCAATTGCAAGAGCTCTTAGACAAGGGGTTCATAAGACCAAGTGTTTCTCCTTGGGGAGCACCGGTCTTATTTGTTAAAAAGAAGGACGGGTCGATGAGATTGTGCATCGACTATCACCAGTTGAATAAGTTCACGATCAAGAATTGATATACTCTTGTAAGGATTGATGATCTCTTTGATCAATTACAAGAAGCATGATTCTTTTCCAAGATTGATTTGAGATCGGATTACCACCAGTTGAAGGTGGAAGCCGAGGATATTTAGAAGACGACATTCCAAACCAGATATGAGCATTATGTATTCTTAGTGATGCCTTTTGGCTTGACTAACGCACTAGCTTCATTCATGGATCTCATGAACAGGGTGTTCAAACCACACCTTGATAAATGTGTGGTTGTATTGTATTCGTAGATGATATCCTCATCTACTCAAAGTCAAAGGGAGAGCATGAGCAGCATTTAAGGATAACTCTACAGACGTTGCATGAACACCAGTTGTATGCAAAACTTAACAAGTGTGAGTTTTGGCTAGAACAAGTGAGCTTCTTGGGACATGTTGTCTCTGAGGCGGGTGTTACAGTTGATCCAGCAAAGATAGAGGCCGTTGTATAGTAGAAACAACCGAAGACGGTCACAGAAGAAAGAAGTTTTCTAGGTTTGGCTGGCTACTACAGGAGATTTGTAGAGGGCTTTTCCAAGCTCTCAGGTATGCTCACACCACTTAAAAGGAGGAATGTGAAGTTTGAATGGACCAAGTCATGTGAGAAGAGCTTCCAGGAATTTAAGAGAAGGCTTATCTCCGCACCAGTGCTTGCCATTCCAATCGGCACTAGAGGGTTTGTTGTGTTTAGTGATGCTTCACGTAGTGGGTTAAGCTATGTGCTTAACCAGAACCAGAAGGTTATCACCTACGGCTCGAGACAGCTCAAGGATCATAAAAAGAATTACCCAACACATGATCTTGAACTAGCAGTAGTGATATTTGCATTGAAAATATGGAGACATTATCTTTATGGGGAGACCTTTGATATATTCACCGATCACAAAAGCCTTAAGTACTTGTTCACTCAGAAATATTTGAATATGAGGCAGTGAAGATGGATCGAGTTTCTCAAGGATTATGATTGCTCCATTTTATATCACCCAAGCAAGGTGAATGTGGTAGCGAATGCTTTGAGTCAGAAGAGTTTGGCTCATTTATCAAGTCTTATCATGGGAATTCATAGATGGAAATTATTAGAAGATATTTCATTATATGACACTAAGATCGAGGTGAAAGAATCGGGATCCCTAGTGGCAAACATCATTATTCAACCGATGATCTACGATAACATCTATGAGCATTAGATGAAAGATACAAAACTTGTGAAGATCAGATAAGGTGTTACTGACGGCACCAGACCAGGCTTCTCCATTAGGGAGGATGGATCGCTTTACTTAGAGGGCGCCTATGTATACCGACAAATGTCGATCTTCGGTATACCATTCTAGACAAGGCCCACAAGTCAAAGTATGCTATTCATCTGGGTGGTACGAAGATGTACCAAGATCTAAAGAAAAACTTATGGTGAAGAGGTTTGAAAAAGGATGTCACCGAGTACATCTGAAAGTGCTTAGTGTGTCAGCAGGTGAAAGTGGATCACCGACATCAATCTAGTTTATTACAACCCCTACCTATACCAGAATGGAAATGGGAATCCATTTTCATGGATTTTATTTTGGGGTTGCCGAGAATGATGAAGGGACACAACGCCATATGGGTAGTCGTCGATAGACTAACAAAGTCAGCCCATTTCTTACCATATAATAAGATGTATACAGTGAGTAGACTTGTAGAGATATACATGAAAGAGATTGTCCAATTGCATGGTATTCCCGTGAGCATAATCTCAGATCGAGATCCGTTGTATACTTCACAGTTTTGGTAGAAGTTTCAAGAGGGAATGGTATGAGATTAGACTTCAGTTTAGCGTTTCACCCACAAACCGATGGACAAACCAAAAAGGTGAATCATATTATAGAAGATATGCTCAGAGCTTTTATGCTTGATTTTTAGGGATCATGGGATCAACACCTACCATTGATCGAATTTGCATATAATAATAGTTACCAAATAAGTATCGATATAGCTCCTTATGAGGCTTTGTATGGTCGATGATGTAGATCTCCGATTAATTGGGATGAAGCCAGAGAAAAAATTATTTTGGGTCCGGAAATTATTGAGATTACCACCAAAGCGGTATGCATGATCTGTGAGAGATTGAAAGTGGCACAGAGCAGGCAAAAAAGCTACGACAAGCGTCAAAATTTAGATAGGGGACAAAGTATTTGTGAAGATTTCACCCATGAAGGGTGCTGCACTTCAGAAAATGTGGGAAGTTAAGTCCACGTTACGTAGGACCATTTGAGGTTTTGGGACATATTGGAGAGGTTGCTTATAGAGTTGCATTACCTCCGCAACTAACGGGCATGCATAATATGTTTCACGTGTCGATGCTGAGAAAGTACGTGAAGGATCCAATCCATGTTCTGGATTATCAACCGATTAAAATTCAAGAAAATTTGACGATTAGAGAAGAACCAGTGCAGATTCTTGATCGGAAGGAGCATGTTTTGTGTACAGAGTGCATCCCATTAGTGCTTGTAAGATGGCGAAATCATTCACCGGAAGAAACTACGTGGGAACGTGAGTCGTATATAAGCGACGTATATCCGTAGCTCTTCGAGTAAACTTTTGAATTAAGGGGCATCATGCAAATTTTTGGAGTTGTTTCAATGTGAAATGAAATGCTTGAAGAATCATTTTATGTATTTTTATTAGCAAGTGTGATGGCTACCAAATGATTCACATTGTGTTAAAAGTGCCACGCACAAATCACAATTCGTCAAACATAATTGAAGATAAACTAAAAGAAATCCACATTCTTAGTCCAAGGTAGTACGTATGTGTCTGTAGACCGTGTACTCGCAATTTGGATGTAAATGGAAGAGCAAAAAGATAAATATGATGTGATAGAAAGAACCCAAACAAAAAATAGTGAGAATCGAAAGAAACAGCAGAACTCATGTGCACAAGGTTTAAAGTCGCCCGCGAGATTGCTTCAGCAGTCCACGAAAGAATCAAAAGAATATAGTCACTCGCGCGATTGATTCAGGCACCAGACTTAAGTATAAGTTGCGTTCGTGACTTTTAAGGTTGCTCGCACAACTGTCGGGATATAAATGGCCTGCGAGTCATTTTCTTTCCAAATTTGGTGCAAATAGATTTTGGAAGTTAGGGTTTCTCTCCCAAAACCTCAAGATCGATCGTTGTACTCGAATTCGTTTGGGGAAACACTCAAATTAGCTTACGCCTTCGATCCCAAGCATGTCCTCCCATTTTCTCTGATTTTCCTTTACACGAATATGGTAAAATTTCTCAATTTGGTTCAAATTTCTTCATTCTTCTTTTAAAATTATTGAAATGGGACCGAAGAAGGTTGGTGCTTACAAACCCCCACCGTCAAAACATCCAAAGACGGTTCCACCACCAATTGTAAGAGAACAACCCACAGAGTGGTGGGATTAGAAGAATTTTGAAGTCGAATGATCGATCAACAAGAATTTGTTTGAAGAGCAAGGGATCACCCAATGGACCCTCACATATTTGACGGCCGCTAGCATGAAGCTGCTTCTTAAGCTGTTTCATGATTACTACTACCCTAGGTTAGTATGCCTATTTTACCAACACCGTCGATCCCTCTGTACGGTGGCGTGGACTTCACGGCAGAGCTATTTAGGTGCATGGACATACAAGATTTACAGCTTGCCCGCATAGAGCAGCAGCATGACCACCTCACGCCCCAGCAATATTACCACGAGGCCATGCTCACAGATGAGATGCGGTATATGTACCCATCAGATTATCTCCAACGCATGGTGGCAACACGGGCATACATGCCAGAGGCCTCTAGTTTCGGAGCCGGTGGCACGGGTGGTGATGATGAGGAGCAGCGTGGCGGCAACGAGGGTCATTGATTTGGGAACTTTTTGATCGAATGTTTCTCGTAAACATTTTGTAAAATTTTGATGGACCTGGTGAAAAGTATTTTGAGGTTTTATGGTCTTTACAGTTCTTGAACAATGGAAAATTGTAATTGTGTGTAATTGTTTTATGACTAGTAGCATGGATGCCATGCAAGAATGTTTTAACTTTCTGAAATGCTCTTTGTGTAAATTTTTTATTAATGGGAAATGGTTTAATGGTGATTTAGTTATGATTCGATATATTTTTGAATTCTAGATATGTGGTATGGAAATGAGATTGTCGTGGATGTTCGTGTGCATTGTAGGATAAAATTAGATGTGGGTATCATGGTTGCGGGTATAAGGATGAAATTAACAATGGCTAATTCAACGCTCTTTTACTGTGATGATGTGTGTGGGTTTGGGTGAGTCTAAGAATATGTGTGTACATTTGTGTATGTGGGTACTTGCGGAAAATATGTAACTTTATGTGGGGATGTGAATGGATACTTGTGTGTGCATATGTGTGTTCATGTGAGAGACGTGTGTGATATGCCATACGTACGCGTGTATGTTACAGGTAAACATGTGAGTTTGTGATCAATTTTTGAGGACGAAAATTTTTATAAGGAGGGGAGGATATATTTCGCCAAATTTTGGAAACCATGAAAGTTAACTACGTGTACATATCGGTGCGGTGCACTGTACCATTTTGGATGTGGTGAGATCACTTGGTTTGTGTGAGGATCATTTGAACATGTGTGAATGAGCAAACACCTGAGTCAGGTGTGTGGGGTTCACAAGTGGACAAGTGAACCAACCCACTTGTCTAACACCTAGATGGGTACATGTGCTTCACATGGAGGCTATGGCTAGATATAATTGGTGGTGGCTTGTTAGAGAAACCATTATCCTAACACCTTTGCATTTAGAAATAAGAGAGAAAGAGGAGAGTCTTCGCATTAGATATTTGGCCTTGAAACCGGATTTGTTGGTGAGCTTCCGTGCAAACTTGCTCCTCCATCCAAAGTCGCCAACACAAGAGGTACCAAGGTTTGATTGATTTGTTTTATGAAGAGAGCAGGAGTCATTCCTACGAAAGAGAGTTCTCTTTCAAATCACCGTGGAATATGAGGTGTGTTTGATTTGGTGTGTGGTAAGGGATCAATCATCGTGGGTGTCGCGATAAGATCGCAAGAGGTCGGGTCTTCAAGCCCTTCCGAGGCAAGGGAGAAGAGCACCGTGGATCTCGAGTTTTGGATCAAAAGATCACACATGAATTCCGTGAACTAACGAGGTAAGATCTTGTGGTTTTGAGTGCATTAATTGTGAATTAATGGTCATAAATGATGGCTTTAATGCCCTAAAAATATTGTATTTAATATGAATAAGAGTTAGGTGTAAGGGGGAAAGGAAAGGAAATAAGATTTTGAGAAGAAACCTTGAAACTCCGAAAGTCGCTCGTGCGACTTTGAGACTTGCTCACGCGAGTTGGAGTTGCTCGCGCAAGATAGGCTTTAGAATAGGCATGAAAATGAATGCGCACAGTTGCTCGTGTGACTACAAAGGTACCATGTGAAGTCACTCACGCGTGCGACTGATTAAGACTGTCATTGAAAATTTTGGTAAGCTCAGTCGGGCATGCCAGGCTGCGCGATTGGGAGGTGCCACTAGGAGTTGGTTGCGCGATCTTTGAACTTGCACACGTGACTGAGCCAGTTTGGGCTATTTTGGATATTTTTCTCTGAAACTTCGATTAGTATGATCCCTTAAGCTGAAGTTAGTGACCTTTGGATGCTTTGAAATGTACGATATGGATGAGATATGTGCGTGAGGATCTTCACTCCGTTTTGTGCGATTAGCATGCTTCGTGAGCCGTGAGGTAGGGAAATTCAATAATTATACATGTGATGTGATTTATATAGATAATGTGATGTGATAAGTTCAATAAACTTGTGTGTGTGCATGATAAGCATGTGCATGTAAGATTTAGAAATGTGAAACAAACGTGATAAGCATGTGTGAATTCAAAAATACAACATGTGATAAGCACGTGTGTGTGTGTGTATGTGAACTCAGAAATATGAAATGTGGTAAGCCCGTGTGTGTGTGTGTGTGAACTCTGAATTTGAACTGTGTAAGACCTTCAAATCTAGTTATGTAATTATCACAATACATGGTATTAAATTATATGTTAGAACTTGCACGATGATTTAAGGTTCATGTGGAACGAATCCCAAATTGTGACCGGGACGACGAGATGCCCGTATGATTTGCATCGGCCAACGGTGATTTTCTAATTACACAAGTGACCCTATTAACGTAGCTCAGGGGCTTGGCATTTCGGCACAAGTGATCCTATTAACATAGCTCAGAGGCTTGGCATCTGGGAAAGTGTTCATTAAACAATGATGGTTGGGATTCCCATCGGATCTATGTGGCTTCCAATGCTATACATGCTTGGGAGTGGATTTAAAGTTATGTTTTAACTCGTTGTGAGACATCGAAACCAGGTAAAATTTGAATGAGTGTAAAACGTGAATTGTGTTTAAGAATATGAAGTGTGTGTGAAAAACATGTGTGGAAATCATGTTTTGTGCGAATCATGCATTCTAAAAATTCAGTTTTTGTGTGATATGATATATGCTTCAAAAATCAGTCATGAAATATATGTTTGTTATATTATATGTATGTTTATTGATAATCCCTATTGAGCTTAGACTGTTAGCTCACTCTTAGACTATACGTCACAGGTACAGATGTTGATCTAGGATTTGAGAAGCTTGGACGAGAGGAAGATCCTTATTATATTCCAGAGGAGGAATCTGATCTTCTGCCAGAGGATTACTTCCCTTAGGGGACTTTGAGTGTTCATTTTGAGGTTTTGTCACTAAGGATTGGTACGTCTGGCCTTCATATTTAGTTTAGAACAATGGATTCATGAAATGTAAACTAATGTTGTGAATCACTATTTAAGTGATGGTTGGCCATCACTGGTGGTTCGTTTCAGTTCTGTCTGACTTATGGTTTGCATAAAGACAAAATCATCATTTGGTCTTGTTATATATAGAATTGGAGTTTTCTTTTGCTATATATAATGTCTCTATCTTCCTTGAAAGAGATATCTTCTTTGACTTCTGTCCACTTTGTGGACATACCAAGTGTTATGTTCGGGGATCATCGGAAATGGTGGTCTGACGGCCCGGATTTCAGGGTTAGGAAATTTGGGTAGTCACAGGATATCTCCCCAATTAATTTGATTGCTATCATTCATGTCATAAATTATGTCACACAACACCCAACATTCTTCTAAGGTATGCTCTACATATCGATGAAATGGGTAGTATTTGGTGTTATCTAGATGTGTGAGCTAGGGTCGGAGCCTTTCAGGGGGAAATCTAATGAGATTTTGGTTGCTAACGGTTCAGAAGATGTTGGAAATGGTATCGTGTAGGTGTGGGTAATGTTCTCTCATATGTTGGAAACCATTTCCAGTTAGGTGGGTGGTTAGGACTTTTTGCTGGGGGGCATTATTATAATCTATTGGTGGGTTTGTCTGATATTGATTGTGTTCTGGTTCTGACTCAGATTTTGGTATTGATTGGGATAGGTGTTTCTATTAGGCTTCGATTTTTGTTAGGGTATTGGTTGTTTTGATTCTGATACCTTGGACGAGAATTTTCGCTTGCCGTATTTTTCCCTTGATTTGTAACAATATTGAATTGTTCGGAGCCTAAACTTTTCTTCTTGTTCTTTATTTTCGAGTCATTAGAGGAGGCTCCTTCAGATTAGTGTGGAAAAGGAGAAGTCTCCATTCTTAATGGGTCATTGTATGCGCGAGGCACGTAAATAGAGACTAGGAAAATTAGGACAGTCGCTTAAAATGAGAGCTCTCCGTAGAGGCTCATGAATATTGTTAATGACGACATCGACTGCATCATTTTCTTTCCTTTGACTCCATGCTTGAGCCACAATTCTTCTCAAATGACTAACCAAGACCACAAAGTCTTCTTCAACCTCTTGCTTTGTAGTCATTAAGTCACTGAGACTAACGACCTCATGAACCAATGCTTATATTGATCTAAAATTTGAGTGGCTAGGTCATCGAACGTCCCAACCTTATTGAGTGGTAGAACCACAAACCAATCAAGGGCTTCTTGTTCTAATGATCTTTGAAAATAATTAATTAAAGTCCCTTGATTATCAACTATTGGTCGACAATCATTACAAAATAAAGCCAGATGATGATTCAGATTTCTTGCCCTGTTATATCTGTTGAATTTTAGAGGTTTAAAACCAATGGCTATGGTAAATTCAATATACTGGCATAATTTGTCAAACCCAAATGAAATAGTCGGGACATTCGCTCTTAGCCATTTATCCATCAAGAAGTTGAGTAAGGTCCTCCATAATTATTGCAACATCTAGATTCTTTCTAGATGATTCAGGAAAGAGTGGACCTCGACGATTTTTGCTGAACATATTTCGAAAAGCACGCCTATGAGGCTCAACTGGAGGTGTTGGAATACGTGGAGGAGTTGGTGGCTTTTCCTCTTGTTTATCATTTGAAATAGCACGTTCACCAATAAAATAGCCTTTTTCATCCACTACCTTTAGATCGACAAGGTCTCTATACAAACCGGCTAATGATTGCAACAAAGACCCAACTTCTTTCCTGCCTCTTGTCAATGAATTAGTAGCAAGGTTTAGAATTTGATCAGCAGCATAGTTTTGCCCAATGCCACTTTCTCTTCTATTATTGTAATTGTTATCCCCTGGAGGGGTAAAAGGGGAATCTTCACCTTCACTTGCCATGTCTACCTGAGTATAATCTTATACTATCACTTTAGACGACCCAACATCATACTCGAGATTATTGTGGAACCCCCATAAAGATGAGTCATTATTAAAGTTCAATTTACGGATGTTTGACATTATTTTTTATTTTTTTAAAAGCGAGAATACGAGCTCTCAATCTCAAAGGATTTTGGAACTAGGGTAAAAGGATGTTCCTATTCTATTCTGGGTGTCTATATTTTCCTTTCCAAATATAAGTGTATGTTCTGGGCTACGTGGGGGTGGTACAATCTCTGCCTGATTAGGTCATAGGTGGGGGATTGTAGATAGTTTCTGCCTTATTAGGTCTTTATTGACGTCGTAGAATGTCACTAATCACAAGGTTTAGGAGGGGGATTGTAGATTCAACTCCTATACTAAACACTGCCCTGTCGATTTTAGCAGCTAGGGTTGCCTAATTTTATCTAATTCAAAAATCTAACCTAGATGATCTAAACTTAAAGGGATGTGTTGGCCCATTATGTGCAAGAGGATTCAGCCCATTCCTGAGTACCCTCTATTACATTGGGCAAATCGGTTTAAAGGCTATGATATTTTTTAAATATGCAAGAGTGGTGTGGACCTAATTGGATCTAGGGTTAGAATTTAGAGAGGGTATCCTAAGGGAAAAGCTCTAGGGTTAGCCTTATTTCTCTTCGGAAGGTGCGAGAAGCGAAGTAGAAGGCAACCCTAACTAGAACGCTTACTCAGTGAAATTTCTAGAATAATTTAAAGTTCTAAACCCGAACAGTTAGAGTTCAACTTTTTCTAATCCAAAATTTCAGAGCCAACTTTGAAAATTCCAAAGAGAATAAGTAAATGAATGATATCAAAGAATGAGGGGGTAGGGACATATTTATAATATCAGTCCAATTATACGCTAGAAACTAGCGAATAATTGGAATTATACGCTTATAAACTGGTCTATAATTCCAATTATACTCTAGAATTCCAGCGTATAATTGGAAGGTCGGTGTAACACCTACCCCTTGAATTCTGTGTTGGTAAACGTGTTGACTGAGACCTAATGAGACCTGGGTGTGCTAGGTGACTGCCTGAGGCTAGGTCCATATAAATTTGTTAAGCACCCACCTTAGATTGATGAGATATTGCATTTTTCTAGTGGCACCCATAGGGCACCATTTTTATTTGAATGGGTGTGTTAGTAATTAAGTAAAGCATACAACACATCTCACACCATATGATAAGCTCGAACTGATTTTTTACGGACCCTAACTTGAGATTTGACCCGAATTGAGACTGAGCCTTAGTAGTGATGAGGAGATCATTGCTAACGGATTAGATTTCGATGATGATCATTGAAATGGTCAATGGTTTGGGTCAAACCTACACCCATAAATTTGGAAAACCATATGCACTAATATTCAAAGTTGTGTGTATGGGTCTTGCATGGAGCAATGGCATTTGTTATAAATTTAAAATAAGCCCAAGGGCATTTATGAATTAATTTCCTAAACTTCCTAATTTTAAATTTGGATTTTGCTAATCTCTTGCGAATCCTAGCCACTCATCTAATTGACCCAACTTTGACCCATCTTACACCATAGAAAAACTTTGGAGAAATCTAGGGTGAGAGATGAACTCTCACACATGCACCACAAAATGTGTTGGAAAAGTATGATTTCACAAATTTTGAGGGCCAAGAGATATACAAAAGACAAGATGAGGCTAAAGGGATGGTGGGACGTGAACCCAAGAGGGGTCCACTCCCACATGCCTATACGGGAATTGGAGGAGAGGAAAGAGAGTGTGGGATTTGGGAAGAAAACACCACTACAAAAATAAGGTGTTTCCGTGGCACTTACTGCTAAGGTAGTTTTTGGTAGCGATGGGACTAATAGCAGCAGCTTTTTGTAGCAACATGACTAATAGCAGCAGTTTTTTATTAATAGCGGCAGTTTTTGGCTGCCCCTAATAGTTTTATTTTTTGTAGTGTCTTGTCCATATTTTTCACATGCTTGTTCCGTTCTCCACATTGCAAAAATTGAAATTCATAGGAGCTCCCTCATTCTACTCCATTCTCATCTTCTTCCTTCCTCCAAAACTCCATTAGAGCACCTCCTTCTTCCCTCCATTAACCCTCTACGTCCAACCATCCATTTTGAAATCCAACACCACCAATCAACTCCCCATACTCTCTAGACCTATATATATAAATTTTCACTTTTCTTGGACTTTTTTTTAGTTTTAACTCTAGAGTTTATGTACCATATTTGAGTTGAGCCATGGGATGCTATGCACCGTGGGCTATCACGAGTCTGTCACGACGATGGGCTCGTATTGGTAAATATAGAGTCGCCACCCGGAGCTTTTGGTGTCCCAGGAAATCTAAATCAATAGTAAAAGCACCGAAGTGCAAAAACATAACTCTGATTCTAGTCTAGGTCAAAGGCTCTTGGGTAGGTAGTTCGGTTATTGATTGGGAAGGTGTTAGGCACCCGATCAACCCGCTCGTAAGCAGTCTGTACTTATGGATAAAATAAAAAGGCAAAGCTACACTTCCTCTTGCCCGAAGGCACTCGGATCCTATTTAATTCTCCCGCAATCACTGAAATTTTGGTGGCGTAACGGCTCAAATTCTAAAAGTAAAGAAGGGTAGAGGAATAGAGGGGAGAGCTGGAGCTCTCGGGCCCTTGTAGCGCAACCGTGGACCTTCGCGTAGCTGCGTTCCGAGGAGCTTCCGATAGTAAATGGTTAGAGAAACAGGTTTTGATCTCTAAAGCTAGGGAGCTAGGAGGTAGGACAAGAAGGCTAGGGGTTAGTTCTCACCTAAGCTAAGGGATTAATGGTGGAAAATAGAGTGCAAAAGGTAAACTAAGGTGCTAAAATTTTTGAGGTATTAGTGCTGGAAAATGGGAGGGGAACTCACTAGAATTTTCTCTCTTTTGGAAAATTTTTCAAGCCTTTAACAAGGGAGGGGTGCTTCTCTATTTGCTCTCTTTTGGAAAAAATTTCAAGCCTTTAACAAGGGAGGGATGCTTCTCTATTTATAGAAAAGGAGAGCATTAGTTAGATGCTTAAGTCCTAATGGATTTAGCAATTAGGTAATAGAAAATCTAAGGATTTTGGGTTTTTCAAAGTTTTGGAAAGGTGTGAATTGGGTTTCAATGGTAGATGATAGGGGGGGCTCTAAATGGCTAAAGGGTCGCAAATAGAACAAATGGGGGTGTAACAGTCTTATCAAAACCCACCTCAAATAATGGGGTGGTCAACAAGTCAAACCCCAAAACTAAATTTTGGACAAAATCCTAAAATCACTGTAGCTAAGCCTAACGTATATATTATACATGCTAGGCTTAGGAACAATGTCCCTGAGAAGTCAAGAGCCCGTTATGGAGTTCAAATTTGAAGGAAGAAGCCAATTTTACCTAGCATGTATATTATATACGCTGGGTCAAATTCCTGCAAATTTGGTCTAGTGTGTATATTATACACAGTAGGCAAAATTCAATCAAAAAATGACCTAGCGTGTATATTATACACGCTAGGCTTAATCCCTGCATCTCAGCCTTACATTCAAAATTGCCTTAACTTTCGATATATAACTCGGATTGAGGTGATTCCTAGCTCGTTGGAAAGCTGGGAACATCCCCTTTCTGATGAGATAGGTCTCAGATCTAGTAGAGGTTTGTGAAAACCTTGGCACCCCTCTTCTCATCCACCATTCAAGAGGATTCAAAATGGGTTTGGGAAGGGTTCTAATGGTTTAGGGTTGATTCCTAAGGGCTTGGAAAAGTTCCTAAGGGTTTTGGAAGGTGCCTAGGGGTTAGGGAGATTCTATTGGAAGCTCGAGGTCTTGAAGTAAGTGTCGATCGGGCCTTGGTTCAAATTTGGGTTTCTACAGCATGTTATCCTAATGATCATGCAAGGCCATCCAATGGTCTAGATTGGTCAAATAAATTAAGACCATTATAGTGTAAGATTTTCTTGAAGACTTGTAAAAAGAATTTGTTTTTATTAAAATTTTCTTGAGATTTCTGAACATTGGTTAGACCAGAACTTGGATGTCATGCATGTGATCTTGATGATATTGCAAGGTCATCCAATGGTCTAGATTAGTCAAGGATGAACTATGTTCATCATAGTGTAGGATGTTTCGATTTTGGCTTAGAATAGATGGGTGTTTGTTTGAGTTTTTATATTTTTTTTGGAATATGGCTAGACCAGAACCATAGGATGTCATGCATGTGAATTTTGTGATCATGCAAGGTCATCCAATGGTCCAAATTGGTCAAACTTGGACTATGTCCATCAATGGCCTAAAACTAGTGCAAAATGCTTTGAAAATGTGACTTTTTACAAGAGTTTTCTTTGAAATTTGGCTATGATTTTTTAACTCTGGTTTTGTGACCTGAGATTTAGAGTAATGTGTGTGATCTTGATGATCACGCATTTCTCTTTTGATTGATTGAATGGCCTATAATTGCTTTCGGAGCAATCTTGGTAAAATTGGAGTTTGAGTAGAGATCATGTGCCATTGAAGCTTAGCATGGCTCCTCCTCTATGGGTTACCACCATTAGGACCAAATGATCTCATAAATAATAGAGAACTTCTTAGTAGTGATTAGAGTTTTAGAGAAAATGAATGGTCTTGATCAAATCGATTTATCTTGCCATTGATTTCATGATTTTTAGCTTCATATTTTTATGCTATTTTATTTTGATAAAGTGGACCATATAAATGGAATTTGTTGATTATGATAGCTATATAATTTAGTTTAGATTCCAAAATTTAGATAATTTATCACTGTTATTTGAAATATATGAATGACTATAGATGCATGATGATAGTTAGTACACTATGGGTAGTGTAGTTTCATTGATGCTATTTCTTTTCCATAGTATAAAAATGAGAATTGTGGCATGATATTAATTTAGTTTAAGATGAAATACTGATGTGAAATCTCAAAAAATTTACTGTGATTTTCTAGTTTTGATGATGATGAATTTGAATGGTTATAGATGCATGATGGTAGTTAGACTATGTGTAATGCAGTATTGAAACTTGCCATATTTTTCATGAAAATAGTATTAAAATCTGAGCATATTAGTGGCTGTGGTTAACTAAGTTTTGTGAGATTACATCTCAGAAAAATTTCTTGATTTACTGATTTTAATGATGGTGCGATCGAATGGCTATATTGTCCAAATTTTGCTAGAATTGCTTACTATGCTTAGTATAATTGCTTAGAAGTTATAGAATAATCTGATTTTATCATGGAACTATGACATACTGATGAGATTGGATAGATTATTGAATCCCAGAATATGTGTGTTTGAATTATGAGAATTGATCGTAGAAAATTTGATTAGTGATAGATGCTTCTGTAGGAAACTTTTGATGTAAGAAAACATTATGTAGTGTAACATTGATTGGGACCATTAGATGGTCTAATGATTGAAGTTTGACCATTTTTATTGACCTGTGCCTCATGAGATTCCAGACCTTGGAAGCTTATGACCAATGTTGATCACGAATGATCAACGGTGATCAATCACTTATTGATGAAATCCCAAAGATTCGGATAATTTAGGCCATAGTACGTGTAGTGAATGGATTTTTGAAATCTGATCGAAACTTGATTTGAAAAGCCTAACTTTTGTAAAAACAATTTTCAAAAAGATAATGATTTGAAAAATAGAATCATACTCGAAAATTTTGATTTGATGGGATGGCTCTTAAAGCTAATATGAAATTGCCCGATATAAGCTTAGAATGATACCGAGCGAATAGGGTAGTACCGGCAAATGATTCCTGCCATTAAATCTATAGGACGGACCCAAAAAGGGATCTTGATTGATCTGCATCAATCTGGAGTCACCTCGAGTCGAAATCCAAAAATTTATGGCATGAGATGGACCACTAAGTGGATCCCATTAATGGCCCAAGACTGTAGGCCTTGCAACCCACAACAGAATACTCTCAAACCCGAGTGTAAAATAACTTGAAATAATATTCAAAAATTCTCAAAATAATCAAATTAAATAAATTAATGGGTTCCCGATACTCAGATAAAAATTAGATCCTAACTCCCCGTAGTTTGAATTTTATGAAACATGGAGCACAAGGTTGTGGATCTGCCTTGTTGCACCAGAAATCTGAGCTCTTGAAGAGCTATGATTTCCATGCCCAAGACAACTTTAGAAAAATTAGGGATAAATCAAGGTCAATCCTTGAGCTATCCCTAAGACATGAGTAAAATTTCATGTCATAACTTCACAAGAATTATTGGCTGGAAAATCTGGAACTTCGTGACGCAAAACTGTGTTGCGTGGCACCCAGCCTGTAGCCAGAACTAACCTCTGATCGAATGAATCGGATTCCATCAGCACCCTTACACTTTTGACCCTTAAAATATAAAAAGGAACTAACCTCTAAGTTTTTCAGAAAGTCATTCAGTGCGTGATTTCGATATCAGCACTAAGAGTTATAGACCCGACTCTAAGGACCAATAAATCTAATCTAATAACCTGATAAAGGAGGACATATCTCAGTACAATAATATGGTCAAAACCTTGACCTTTCCTCAAAACTCGTAACCATCTGGGCAATACCAGATCACAGTGACTATTGTAAGGATATTTTGTAATGAGACTTGGGTTGACTGTGTCAACTAAGTATTGGATTGGACCTTTAAATGGCCCAAAGGACAAAATACTAAGAATTTATAAAATTTGGAAGACCCATCTACCTGTCCCATGGCCCGGTGAGCCTTAGAGAAATTTCTAAGCTGTGACCCAGCCTTAAAATATTTTGAAAGAAAGTAATAGAGGCACCCCTTGAAGAATGAATACACCCGTTTATGGGCTCAGACCTTGAAAAGGCTCGTATACCTAGAATTGGATCTAGTAAAGACCCAAAACACATAGGAAATGACCCATGTACCTTGAACTCATAGGTTTGGATTTTCCTAAGTCCAAATGCCAGGCCCAAAGTCCCGACATAGACAAGTGGTTGGCATCATGAGGCCCTATCACTAAAGTAATTGAATAAGACTATAACCCATTGGACCTAAGGCCCAAAGTCTTTAATGAGAAAGGAGCAGACCCAAGGCCCATATCCGAAAAACATAAATAAATACCTCTTGACACTCTAATGAGCTTTACAATGTTTGAATGAGAAATCTGATTGAAGCTTTACAATGTGACCTGAACCTAGACTGACAACTCGGATAGTCAAAAATAGAAGTTAAGAATCCCGTCCTAGGCCATATAAAGGATACTCCTCTAGGATGCTCATCTAGGATACTCATTTTGTAGTGAGAAATATTGGTCTACCGATGTGTAGACAAGCAGTTGACTCGACTCAAGTAAATTTAAAGAATTATTAGAAAACAGGCACCTTGATGCCTTAAATTTCGATTAGAGATGATCGATTTTTTTTATCGACGACAATAAACATGAGTCCTTAATGAACTCTAAATGGAAGTAACACTTAGTATAAGTGTGAACTGACGAGATCCTTCCTTAGGATCAAGTCTTGGAAATTTGAAGACTCGGACTTCAATTTGTGATTCGAATGAAATTGTTTGATTTGACTAATTGATTGATTGATGGAACTGACTGATGACATGTGATGTTTGATATTGATGATTAAAATGCTTGAGAATGCATGGTAGAATGTTTAATGAACTTTAGAGATAAAGTCATGAAACTGTGAACTGAATGGTAAATGGAACTTGAATATAAATACAAGGAATGAAATAGAATGGAAAAAGGTAATTAGATTACCAAATATCTAAATTTGAATATGAGCCCTTGAAAATAGGGTTATTGAATACCGAATCTTGATATAGAACATCGAATACTGAATATTGATTCTGAATCTCGAATTGAATGTGAAACATGAAATACTGAATATTGGAAATTGGAATATTGAATATATGATTGAATATCGAATCTTGAACATGAAAAATAAATCTTGAATATTGAATTATTGATAACGAATCTTGAAACATTGAAAGTGAAAAGATGATACTGTATCGAATTTGAAACCTCGCATAGTTGAATCGCTATTCTTGCGAACAGCCTCGTATGAGCACCTCGTATTTCAAGCAGGTTATTGAAATATCAGTTGAGGATTGGATTTCGTTAGACCAACAGGGTCATTGATCCTTGTCTTGATTGACTAAATGGTGAAGAGCGTCAGCCTCTGTTTGCGCAACAGTGGAAATCAAATATTGAATAGTAGATCATGGTTGGTGTTTGGTATCGCACCGACACAAATTAAAAAACGTTAATAATAAACAAATGAAGGAATAAGATTTAATAATTTAGTAATCAAAATTTAAACAACTCATAAAATTTAATGTACCTTGTAAATCTTCGTATCTGTTAATGCTTCATTTTGTAATCTATAGAATAATATTTTCATACTTTAGTTAATAATGTTGCATGATAATTGGTATGTTTGTGTTGAATCGTGAATGCTTACCTCATGATTTGATACAGTTTAACGTGAGCTATATTTGGAATTTTTTGCTAGCATTAGTTTAATCTTAAGCCTTGTTTGATAACATGGAAATGTAATTACATAGGTGGAAATGAAATTTAGTTTCCAATTGTTATTGTTTGATAGCTATGTAAGGAGATGGAAATGAAATTCAGTTGGCGCCAGATCGGCCTTAACAGTTGTATAATTTAGACCCAAATCTTGGCATTGTTAGGCCTCATTTAAATACTAATGTGTGTTTTTAGTGCAAGATTGAGCATAACAGGTTTTGAAGGTCTTAAAGCACAAATGTAGTTAAAAGAGCAAACTTAAGGGAGTTTTGAAGCAACGGCAAGAACCTACTAGAACAGCGGAGAGAAATAAGAGTGTCAAAGTTTATATATATATGTACTAAAGATGTAGCCTATACCATTGGAAATAAGACTTTCCCAGCTTTCCAATGAGTCAAGAATCACCTGAGTCCGAGCTGTATATCAAAAGTTATGGTCGAATGAAGTTTGCATAAAACAACAATTTTTGTGACCGGACCAAATTGTTTCCAGACGTGAATTTGGAACGTTACAGCTCAAAATAGCTTCAAAAATATGATTTTGGACCGGTCCAAATATTTATTTCAACCAGTCAGAACCCAACAGCAGAAGGGAAGCTTCAGAGTTGCATTTTGTGACCGGTCCAAATGCAAATTTGGACCGGTCGAAGTCGAGATTTTCTGCAGATCTTCAGGTGCGCAAATTAGGCTTTCTTACTGATTTTTAGGCACGAACAGGTTTGATTCTTCCTAAAATCAAGACTCCAAGATCCTCTACCTTCCTAGTTTAGATTAGATTCGTTCTAGGGTTTGTTTCCTATTAGAAATCAATGTTCTAGGGCCTTATATATATCTATAAATAAGGTCCCTTAGTTAGGAATAAAATAACTTTTAGCCACAGGGCTTCTTGCTCATAGTTTTAGGGTTAGATCAGTTCTAGAATGGATTGGGATTGATTGTAATTGTTAATCAGAGGCCGATTCAACAATGATGAAGGACTCTGGATTGATGCATGCTTAAAGTTCCATACTGAGATCTCTTGTAAATTTCATATGAGTATTCAATTAACTTTTATTTCTTTCTTTATTTTGAATTCCATTTTAATGGTTCGATTACATGTTGGAGGTTTTGAGAGTCATCGTGAACGAGTGATTGTAAAGGTTTAATTCTATTTTGTTTAATCTGAGAGGCCTTAGAGGGATTGGGATTAGATGGGATAGGATATTCGCCGACGTGCTAGGCTTTGTAGGGTGGTATTAGTTAGTTACGTGTAATGATGCCTTGACGATTAGATTTCTCTAATTCATATATGAAGCGACTGAGCTTGTAGCCAGGAGCGGGAGTACCAGGGATTCAAAATAGGGAAGAAATATGAAATTATTAGATACAAGTATGAGTTCCAAGAGAGATCTTAGTCTACCTTCCCATATCTTTATCTAGATCTGTTAGGTTTTCTTTTATTTTTAGTAGTAATTTAGGAAACTTAAAATATATAATTTTATTATATGAAATAGAGCTCAGATTAGATAAACAACAAGTCCATGTGGTTTGACACCCTTGTACTCGCCCAAGTACATTCGAACTTGTGCACTTGCAAGGTTTTGAAATAAAACGATCAAGTTTTTTGCTCCGTTGTCGGGGACTTCAGTTTTTTATTGTTTAATTTCTGTTTTATATTGTACTTGTATATCATATACTAACCCTAGTAGTTTGGTTTTTATTTTGTTGGGTCGAGTTTGCCAAGGCTTATCACGGGACGCCGCAAGAGGCCAAGGATTTGAAGATCGAAGGCTCGAGGTTGCCAAGGATTATCACGGGACACCACGAGAGCTAAGGTATGTGTTTTCGGTTTCCATTAGTTAGGTTTTTAAAAATGAAAAAATAAATAAATATAATAATAATAATAAATAAATAAATAAAAGTGTGAAATCTGGGCTAAGAACTTAGTTCTCCACGAGCTTTCGACCGGTCGAGTTGCTCAGGAAGGAGAAGAAGGAAAAGAATTTCGACTGGTCGAGACCATCTCGATCTGTCAAAGGTATAAACATAACAAAAAAAAGAGTTTCTATTCTTTTTTGACCGGTCAAAATGGATTTTAACCAGTCGAATCCGAGGCATAAGCTTCAGAATAGAAGCTGATTTGAGAACATATAATTCTCCTATATTTTTGACTGGTCAAATTGGCTGCGACCGATCGAGTTTTAAGGGATCAGGGCTATATAAAGCCTTGTGACCTATCGAAATTCCATTTTCAACCGGTCCATACCCTAAATCCCCCAATCCTTTCTTCTTTCCTGGTTGCCCTCTTGTTGTTATTATCGTTTTGTGCAATGAGGGCATTGCACCATTTAGTTTTGGGGGTGTTGTACTAAATGTGTGGTTTATATTTTTTAATTTTTACATTTTCTACTGGACCACTGTCTAGTACACACTCAACACCATAATTTTATTTAGTTTTTGAACCATCATATGCCTTATTTTCACGTAGTTTTCAAACTGTAGTTGTGGATGCATGTGAATTCTAATTTTAGATTTTTTATGCCATGATTAAGACTGTTGTTGTTTAGGATAAGTAATTCCAATGCGAAGATTTAAGGATCAGTCTGAATTTCATGTTTAGAAATTTTTTTGCACTTTTTCCATGCTTAGGTTCGGAAATCAATGGATTAGCTCAAATATGGAATTCTTAGGATGTTAAAATTGACTAAACCCAGAAGTTTTTAGGACCTTCACCTCGTTCTTGATGAGTGCTAAATTAAATTCGGAGTATCCTTGAAATTTGTGCTTAATTGTTTAATTCTCATATGTTTTACCTCAGTTTGTTGATTATACATTGTTTATATTAATGCGCTAGAACCTATTGTAATTGAATTCAAAATAAATAGGCATCATTACCACCTTGAAAGAAAATGATCAACAACCATCTTTGGCTCATTTGTGCCCAAATTGCCCCACCTCATATTGATTTACCTTTTTACTCCCGCTTTGAGCATTGTTGAAAAAAATTTCCCTAAAAATTTCTTGTTTAACTATATTAACCATACCCCATACCAGTGCTACAAATGGAAAACCTTACCCTTCAATCTCTGAGAAATTGGGAAAGAGGGATGAGACCAAGAGAGTAAGTAGAAAGCCATGGTAGTAATGCTTGCAAGAAGCATATGGCAGAAGTACATTAGTTAATTCCATGATTAGGATGGTTTAAGCAAGAAGAACTAGAATTTTAAGACTTAGAGGAAGAAACAAAAGAGAGGTGAGTTCATCAGGTTCGCCGTGGCAACCCTGACCCTCGCTGCGACGAGTGCTGCTTGAGTTTGAAGGCAATTTCGACACTATCAGAACTCACCGTAGCGAGACACTATGTATCACTAGGCACCTATGTACCTCACCGCGACGACACTGTAGCTCGCAGCATCGAGGTACCTTGCTTCTGTGAGTCTGGGTTTTGGCCCTCTAACACCAAATTGGACCATGTTATATGACAAATACGATTCGTTAACACTTAGGGTATGTGCCAAATCTGATTTACAATAAATTCGAGGTAACTTTGAGAATAATTTCGCTTCGATCCATGCTATTTTGTTCACGAGTTCGACTTTCAGGTAGGGACGAATACTTTGCCCGATTATTTGCTTTTCTCGAATTCGTGCCCATGGTGCAAGTATTAAATTTATTATATTTTTTAGAATTGCTATTCATGAAATCTTGAACTGCTTTGAATGTCATAAATTGATTTCCGCACATGAATTGCATGACCTTGTACTCCAAAATCTTGAGATAACAACTGTGTCTGAATAAAAAAGTTCCAAATTCTAGCTTTGATCTGTGCATTTGTTCCTGCTGCGCATATACATTCCAATTTTGAATGCCTGTTAAGTCTCAGTTCAAGTGACCTTGTTAACTTTGCTCAAGGGCTTGACTTCTTGGTTCAAGTGACCCGATTAACTTAGCTCAGGGGCTTCATAATCTGGTTCAAGTGACCTTGTTAACTTAACTTAGGAATTTGGTGATCTGATTCAAGTGACCCTGTTAACTTAGCTCAGGGGCTTGACATTCTGGCTCAAGTCACCCTGTTAACTTAGCTCAAGGGCTTGGTGACTAACTCAAGTAACCGTGTTAACATAGCTCAGGGGCTTAACAATCCGGTTCAAGTGACCCTATTAACTTAGCTCAAGGGCTTGGCTATCTGAATCAAGCGACCCTGTTAACTTAGCTAAGGAGCTTGACAGTCTGGCTCAAGTGACCCTGTTAGCATAGCTTAGGGGCTTCGTGATCTAACCTAAGTGACCCTGTTAACTTAGCTCAGGGGGTTGACAATCTGGTTCAAGTGACCCTGTTAACTTAGCTCAGGGACTTGGCGATCTGACTCAAGTGACCCTGTTAACTTAGCTCAGCGACTTGACAATCTGGTTCAACTGACCCTGTTAACTTAGCTCAGAGGCTTAGCGATCTGACTCAAGTGACCCTATTAACTTAGCCCGGGGGCTGGACATTCTGGCTCAAGTGACCCTGTTAACTTAGCTCAGCGGCTTGACAATATGGTTCAAGTGACCCTGTTAACTTAGCTCAGGAGCTTGGCGATCAAACTCAAGTGACCCTGTTAACATAGCTCAGGGGATTGACAATATGGTTCAAGTGACACGATTAAATTAGCTCAAGGGCTTGGTGATCTGACTAAAGTGACCTTGTTAACTTAGCTCAGGGGCTTGACAATATGGTTCAAGTGACCCTGTTAACTTAGCTCAGGGGCACCACAATTTGGTTCAAGTGACCCTTTTAACTTGGCACCCGGGCTTGGTGATCTGATTCATGTGACCCTGTTAACTTAGCTCAGGGGCTGACATTCTGGCTCACCCTGTTAATTTAGCGAAGGTGCTTGGCAATCTGACTCAAGTGACGCTGTTAACTTAGCGCAGGGGCTTGACAATCTGGTTCAAGTGACCCTGTTAACTTAGCTCAGAGGCTTGGCGATCTGACTAAAGTGACCCTATTAACTTAGCTCAGGGGCTTGACAATATGGTTCCAGTGACCCTATTAACCTAGCTCAGCGGCTTGGCGATCTGACTCAAGTGGCTCAGTTAACTTAGCTCAGGGGCTTTACAATCGTGTTCAAGTGACCCAGTTAACTTAGCTCAGGAGCTTGGCGATCTGACTCAAGTGACCCTGTCAACTTAGCTCAGGGGCTTGACAATCTTGTTCAAGTGATCCTGTTAACTTAGCTCAGGGGCTAGGCGATCTAACTCAAGTGACCCTGTTATCATAGCTCAGGAACTTGACAATCTTGTTCAAGGGACCCTGTTAATTTAGCTCAAGGGCTTGATGATTTGATTAAAGTGACCCAATTAACATAGCTCTGGGGCTTGACATTCTTGCTCTAGTGACCCTGTTAACTTAGCTAAGGGGCTTGGTGATCAGACTCAAGTGACCCTATTAACTTAGCTCAGGGGCTTGACAATCTGGTTCAAGTGACCTTGTTAACTTAGCGAGGGGCTTGGCAATCTGGCTCAACTGACCCTGTTAACTTAGCTCAGGGGCTTGACATTCGAGCTCAAGTGACCATGTTAACTTATCTCAGGGGCTTGGCGATCTGACTTAAGTGACCCTGTTAACTTAGCTCAGGGGCTAGACATTCTGGCTTAAGTGACCCTGTAAACTTAGCTCTAGAGCTTGGCGATCTGACTCAAGTGACCCTGTTAACTTAGCTCGTGGGCTTGACAATCCGGTTCAAGTGACCTTGTTAACTTAGCTCAGGGGCTTGGCAATCTGATTCCAGTTACCCTGTTAACTTAGCTTAGGGGCTTGACATTCTGGCTCAAGTGACCCTGTTAATTTAGCTCATGGACTTTGCGATCTGAATCAAGTGACCCTGTTAACTTAGCTCGTGGGCTTGACAATCCGGTTCAAGTGACCTTGTTAACTTAGCTCAGGGGCTTGGCAATCTGATTCCAGTTACCCTGTTAACTTAGCTTAGGGGCTTGACATTCTGGCACAAGTGACCCTGTTAATTTAGCTCATGGACTTTGTGATCTGAATCAAGTGACCCTGTTTACTTAGCTCAGCGGCTTGACAATCTGGTTCAAATGACCATGTTAACTAAGCTAAGGGGCTTGGCGATCTGACTCAAACGACCCTGTTAACTTAGTTCATGGGCTTGATAATCTGGTTCAAGTGACCCTGCTAACTTAGCTCAGGGGCTTGGCGATCTGGCTCAAGTGACCCTATTAACTTAGCTCAGGGGCTTGACATTCTGGCTCAAGTTACTCTATTAACTTAGCTCAGGGGCTTGGCAATCTGACTCAAGTCACCCTGTTAACTTAGCTTAGGGACTTGACAATCTGGTTCAAGTGAACCTATTAAGTTAGCTCAAGGGCTTGGCGATCTGATTTATGTGACCCTATTAACTTAGCTCAAGGGATTGACACTCTGGTTCAAGTGACCCTGCTAACTTAGCTCAAGGGCTTGGCGACCTAACTGAAGTAACCCTGTTAACTTAGCTCAGGAGCTTGACAATCTGGTTCAAGTGACCCTTTTAACTTAGCTCAGGAGCTTGGCGATCTAACCCAAGTGACCTTGTTAACTTAGCTTAGGGGCTTGACAATCTGGTTCAAGTTACCCTATTAACTTAGCATAGGGGCTTGGTGATTTGATTCAAGTGACCCTGTTAACCTAGCATAGGGGCTTGACATTCTGGGTCAAGTGACCCAATTAACTTTGGTTAGGGGCTTGGCGATCTGACTCAAGTGACCTTGTTAAATTAGCTCAGGGCTTGACAATCTAGTTCAAGTGACCCTATTAACTTAGCTCCGTGGCTTGGCCATCTGACTCAAGCAACCCTATTAACTTAGCTCAAGGGCTTGACAATCTGCTTCAAGTGACCCTGTTAATGTAGCTTAGGGGCTTGGCAATCTGACTCAAGTGACCCTATTATCTTAGCTCAGGAGCTTGAAAATCTGGCTCAAGTGTCCCTGTTTACTTAGCTCAGGGGCTTGGCGATTTGACTCAAGTGACCCTGTTAATTTAGCTCAGGAGCTTGACAATCTGGCCTAAGTGACCCTGTTACCGTAGCTCAGGGGTTGGCGTTCTGGCACAAGTGACCCTATTAACATTGATCTGGGGCTTGGCGATCTGACTCAAGTGACCTTGTTAACTTAGCTCAGGAGCTTGACAATCTGGCCCGAGTGACCCTGTTAACGTAGCTCAGGGGCTTGGCATTCTAACATAAGCCGGTTATTGTAGCTTAGGGGCTTGGCATTCTGGCACAAGTGACCTTGTTAACGTAGCTTAGGAACTTGGCGTTCTAGCACAAGTGACCCTGTTAACGTAGCTCAGGGGCTTGGCATTCTAGCACAAGTGACCCTGTTAACATAGCTCAAGGGCTTTGCTTTCCGTTACTATACTTGATTTCTTGTTATACGTACTCCTGATCTGTCCCACTGCTCTTGTTTCAATTCTTGTTTCAATGTGCTTGACTCGATATGATAGTTCTTAATGAGTTATCCGCATTCATGACACAATATGCTTTTAACATTTTGGTTTAACTATTCTGTTTAGAAGATCTACTGTATTTTGATAAGATTTGAATTAGAAATGTTTTTACTAT
Source organism: Chloranthus sessilifolius (assembly GCA_021018995.1). Lineage (NCBI taxonomy): Eukaryota > Viridiplantae > Streptophyta > Magnoliopsida > Chloranthales > Chloranthaceae > Chloranthus > Chloranthus sessilifolius. The sequence goes on from CM037585.1 coordinate 99,489,003, forward strand.
GCATAATGATCATGAATAAGATTGATAAGATGTAATTTAGCACTATAATTCTCCCTATTGAGCTTGGACTGTAGCTCATCCCTCGACTATGTGTCACAGCTGCAGATGTAGCTCCTGAGCGAGATCTTGAGTATGAGGAGGATCCAGACTACAATCCAGAATAGGAGGAAGTGCCACCAGAGGAGATCTTCCCTTAGTTATTGTTTGGATCACCGCTAAGTGCAGATTATATTGTTTGGATAGTTGGTACAGTACGTTATAGAAACTTGAATTCAATCTTTGTATAGTTTTGGTCCACTGTTTAGGTGAAGGTCGGTCTTCACCGGTGGATTGTATAGTTTTGTTAGGTGGATGGATGGGAATCTTTTCGAGATATTATTCCATATGTTTTGCCTTTATCCTCTTTGCTTGCGCTCTTATGTGAGCTTAGCTCGATCCTTCCAATGATCTAATTAGGGAAGATCAAGCTGTCACGCAGGCAGGTAAATATTCTGATATCAAAATAACCCTGCAATTTAGATTGCATGTACGATCTAACGGCACGGATTTTGGGCTAAGAAAATTTGGGCTGTCACAAAAGTAGAGAAAAAGTAAAAATGAAAATTATGAAAAATTCGAAGAAGAAAGAGTGAAAAATGAGAAAATCAATTATGATCTTTTTCCTGTTTCTCAGAGAAATTTGAATCCAATTTCCCTTTCTTCCATAACCTTAACCCGAGCCCCATTACAACCTTGAAAAAGACCTTTGTGATCTGATCTCGATTGGTAAATGCCTTATGGAGAGTGGTGATGCAATGACTATGGTACTTAGTATAATATGTTTAGGATACCAACATCATTCTTTATGAGATTTCTTTTTAAATTCTTTGATGCACCGTCTTTCATATATCATGTGAGATCTTTTTTGTGTTGTAACTCCATCTCACATGTGCGAAAAAGTAAACCATTCATCAGAGCGAATTTGTTGTGAGTGTATACCTAAGGTGAGGATTGAGTTGAGACTTGGGATTTGACGATTCCCGGATCGGATTAATCCAGCGTTAGAACGATTTATGCATTGGCACATGCATACACGACACTCTAGGCATGGATGAAAGATTGTTCTAAGGATCAGAGCATTGAGTTAACTGGAACAAGCAACAGTAAACCTATCATCATATTGGTATTTGAGAATGAAAATTGGCATGCTGAAGTGATTATAGGCTTTGATTTTAAAAGTATATATATCATATGAAAAACGATTTTGAAAACTCAATTTACCGATGGTTTCAAAAACTGTTTTGGAAGCTTGTGGGTGTAATCACTGAAAACCCTCAGGAGATACAACTCCTCCACTAGAGATCACCTAGGGGTTTAAAGGCTTGTTGCATACTCTAAAGGAAATCGTGCTCCCTATGAAAGTGGCTCTTAGTTTCATAGATTAGCTTGTCCAATATTAGATTAGTTTGCTTTTGGGTAGGATTTGAAGATTATCTTTGATCGAGGACTAGCAAAGTTGAGGTTTGGGGGTGTGATCGGACTTAAAAGTTGTATAATTTAGACGAAAATATCGACATTATTAGGCCTCATTTAATTACTAATGTGTGCTTTTAGTGCAAGATTGAGCATAACAGGTGTAGACACCCAAATTTGGCCTAAGGCCCGATCGAAATATACTTCAAGAAGGGCGCACAAGCTTCCGATAAGCATCACCCATACCCTTAGGAACCTTATCATATCCTTAGGACCCTTCCCAAACCCTTAGAACTCAACCTAAACCCCTAGGAACCTATACCCATACCCTTGGGAGTTAACCCTACACCCCTAAAACCCTTCCCGCACCAGTTTCAAGCCTCCTGGGCAATGGTTGAGAGGAGGCGTGCCAATGGTCAGTGGGACCTCTACTAGAACTGAATCCTATACCATTGGAAAGTAAAGGTCCCTAGCTTTCCAACAAGCAAGAATCACCCCGATCCGAGTCATACACCGAAAGTTATGGCGATCCGAAGTTTCAGGCTGAAGTGAAGACATTTTACCTAGCGTGTATAATATACACGCTAGGCCATTTCTGAAGGAATTTTTCCTAGCGTGTATATTATACATGCTAGGCCATTTTTTGAAAGAATTTGGCCTAGCATGTATAATATACATGCTAAGCCAAATGGGTCCCATAGCGGGCTCTGAACTTCTCATAGGCACTGTACATATGCCTAGCATGTATAATATATACGCTAGGCTTAGCTACAGTAACTGTGAGATTTTGCTCGAATTTTACTTTTGGGGTTTGACTTGTTGACCATCACCATGTTTAGGGTGGGTTTCTTTAGGACTGTTGCACCCCCATTTACCCTAGTTGTAACCCCCTAGTCATTTGAAACCCTATCCTATCATCTACCATTGAACCCATTCTCACACCTATCCATGACCTTGAAGAACCCAAAATCCTTACATTTAGGATAACCTAATTGGTAATCCCATTAGCTCTTAAGTTACCCCCTAATCTACTCCTTTTCTATAAATAGAGAACCACCCCCCCTTACTAATGGCTTGAAAATTTTCCAAGAGGGAGAAAAAGATTAAGAGATCCCCTTCTCCCATTTGGTGCACCAAAACCCATACAAATTCTAGAACTTTAGTTCATCTTTTACACTCCATTACCCATCGTAAACCTTTGACATTTAACTAGAGCTACCCATTAGCTTTATTCCTCTACCTCTTAGCTACCACACCTTAGAGGCTAGAACCCATCTTTCCACTTCTCTAGCTATCGGAAGCTCATTAAGTGCACCCATGTGAAGGTCCACAGCTGTGATATAAGAGTCCAAGAGCTCCGGCTCTCCCCTCTACTTCTCTACCTTCTTTGCTTTTCCTTTACCCGAGGATTCAAGCCGTTACGCCTTCAAATTTTTGGTGTTTTCGGAGAACTTGATAGAGGAAGTGCTATTTTATTTTATGTTTTATTTTTATTTTTGGCCATAAGTAGAGACCGCTTTTGAGTGGGTTGATCGGGTGCCTAACACTTTCTCGATCGATAAACGAAGCCCCTACCCAAGAGACTTTGGCATTTGACCGATGAATCAGAGTCATATTTTTGCACTTCGATGCTTTTAATATTGATTTAGGATTCCCTAGACACTGAAAGCTCCGGGTGGCAACTCTAAATTTGTAGTAACGAGTGCATCGTCGCGACGGACTCGCGAGAGCCCACAGTTGCACAGATGGCGACTCTGCTGGGGAGTAGCTAGTAGAGCTTTCCCTTGAAGTTTGGCCTCTTTTGTTGTTTTTAGTTCATTTTCACTAACATTTGTTTGTCATTTTTTTTCCTTTGTTTTTACATACTCACCCCTACGATTTCGTCAATTTTTTTCTCACCCCTACGATTCCGTCTATTTTTACTTGCCCCTACTTTTCCGTCATTTACATGCCTTAGCCGATTAGCGGGCTTACTTGTGCATTTATACACCTTAGTCATTTGGCGGGCCTACTTGAGCTTTTAAATTTTTGCAATCATATCCTACCAATGAATGTCGGCCCGTAAAAGCAACACGGGATCATCACAACCCATTTTTGAACCTAAGCAAACTCCCCTTTAAAATTTGAATATTAAAATTGAACCTTAAAAGTGAACTAGGGGACTTAATTCAGTTTGTGTTGGGTAGATTTTAAAAGGGTGGGAATTTAGGCACCCTTGAATTCATTTGTTGAGAGATAGCCCTGGTGAGGATTGGGTTTGAAATTAAATTTATTGGGGCAATGTTTAAACCTAATTTTTGAATTAATGGTGAGCTTAGTATTGATTTTCACACACTACACTCTTGATGTAAGCTAATTGGTTGTGATGGAAATAAATGTTAATTTCAATGTTAAAATGTTTGCAATTACTATTTTAAACTCCTCTAGACCTTAGAGCTATTTAATAATTGAGTCTTGAGCATGTTTTTATAGTTAGAAATAAGTTGCAGCATGAGCAGCAATCCATCTCACAAATGCCAAGAAGAGAGAAATGAGAGTCCAACATTAAAGCTGATGGAATTATAGAGTTTGAACCATGGTGGTCCCCACCATGTGGGCTATTCAGCATGCCCTGGACCCCTAGAAGTCCTGCAGTGAGAGAAAAGTGGGATCCAAGCATTATGGAGTCGCGCATGCATAACAATGAGAGGATCAAGTCTCGGCTAATCAGGATGTACCAATTTGGCATCCCGAAATCCGTGCCATCTGCACGACCTTCAAGGCCGTGCCTTAAGTTCATATCATAACTCGCCGATATATATAGCCAAACTGTAATTGAAGCGCATGCGAACACTCTAAATAAAAATAAGAAATTATAGGATAGTTGATCCTACAAGGCTGTCCCTGTTCCATGCCAATTCATGGACATAAGGACACACCCAAAAGTTTAATGACAATTATTCTTCTTAAATAGTTTACCAAGAGCCAGTATTTAAACCTTCCAAATAATAAGGTTCGATATATCATGTCATACACAGTACTCTCTCAACTCACTCTTAGGGTATGCAGCGGGTTTCCTAGAAGAATTCCTCAGGAGGAGGTTCTGTGTCTTCAGTGGGTACGAACTCCGATGCCCTTGGATTAACTTCACCCGAAGTCCCTGCCGCCGCTAGTCCATGACCTGTGACGTATAGTCTAAGGGGTGAGCTACATCCTAGCTCCGTAGGGAAAACAAAAGAACATATAGACTATCCTTCACACATATGTCAGTAACTTAATAAAACATAAATTTTCAAGAAAACATTTATGTACAACAAATTGGATAACGGGAATAACTCAAAGGTTCCAATCACTACTTATCATGGCTTTGTTTAATCTCTTTATAAGTTTGTTTGTGAACTTGGCCTAATCACTTAAATCTTAACTTAATTAATCCTCGAGCAATATAGCATCGAGCCCCGATGGAATACCCGCCATCGTCGTCTAACTAGACAGTTGTTATGTGTATTCCCCGAATATCGCCAAGCCCCTTCCTCATAGGCGGTGGGGTCTGTTCTCAATCTACATCCCTGGGATGTTATAATTGTACGGATTGGCCGCCGTACCGGTCACGGATATCCTGCCGAGTCAGTTGTGGGTATCCCGCCACGTCGGTGGGGTATTCTAATCAACCTTAAATAACAAAAGTATCAATGTGCTTTACATATAGTTATTCACCGTGATTGTGCTAAATATATTACATTAGGCCTTATCACGTTATCTTTGTTTCTCTGTTTGTTTTCTTACGCATCCCTGGGATGCCCCATGCTTCTATTTCACCTTTCTTTGATTTAACCACATTATCTTTCGTCCCCTGGGGACCTCAGGATTTTCCGCATTGGAACACACACACACACCCTTATCATGAGGATTTATGAAATATACACTATTTAAATGGACTATACTACACATATGAGTTCACAGAATAATGCACATGTTTCGAGAATATTCCCTACCTCGACGAATCTCAAAGCACGCTTGTCCTTAGAGGGTTAAGATGCATCAACCTACATTTAAAAAGAATTTTACTTTAGGATGCTCTAAGGTCTTTGGGGTGTAAGACACCTGAGTTTCCTATATTAGGAAACTAAAATTTGAGTGATCACCGGACTCGCCATGGGTCATTAGCCCTCGCTCGGGCGGTCACTTGACGTCACTCGGGCGGTATCTTGACCTCGCCCGAGCGGTCAAATTGAGATCGCTCGAGCGGTTAAATCGAAGCTTTAATTTTATGGACCTCGCCGAGCAAGCTCCCCTTTAGTTTTAGGGACCGCTCGAGCGAGCCCAGAGCCACATTTTTCTATATTCATCCTCGCTCGAGCGAGCCTCTTTAGATCGCTCGAGCGAGGAACAATGATTTTGTCCCTCGATCAGATCGAGATCATGCTTCCATCCTTCATTTAACCTTAATCTTCTATAAAGTAACTTACAGCCAACATCCTTCCTACCATATAAAAACATTCCTAGGCATCTATCATGTTTTTAACGTACCTTTGACGATGAATCACGCACAGGTCCGATTTATGATTTGAATATCTACTCGGCTATCCGACCTCCCTGGTTCTTTCTCCCGTCATTTCCTCTGATCCCTTCTTTCGACCTAAGTCTCAATGAACCCTAGTTCTCCACTAGGCTCTTTTCTTCTTTCTCTCTTTATTCTCCTTCTCTCTATTTAGGTTAGAATAGAGTTACGTAAAGGCTCTTCTCTATCTCTTTCACTTTTATATCTAAAATTTTTTTGAGATAATACTAGTGTGTTTCCCACGTACACACTTAACGTATGTGGGTCGTTTTTGGTTTCCTTGTGAAACACATACACCTATGTGTAAGTATGTGCCGTGCACAGATCTCAAAAATCTGGGTTGTGACAGCAACTCTCGAACAGATACAGCTTCAGAACCTTCATCTCGAGTAGTTCTCGAGTAGTCTCGAGTGGTTCCTAGCATTTAGAAATCACCTGTCAAGCAGTTGAGGACTGCAACCTCTTAACCTCTCGAGCCTGTCGAGTGGATATACCTTCAGAAGTTCCAGCTCGAGCAGTTCTCGAGCACATCATAGCAAAAGCCTTTTAGCCTGTAGAGCAGTCGAGTGGATGTAACATTTAACCTGTCGATCAGAAGTCAACCACTCGAGAAGCCTTCAAAAATCTGACTACTTGAGCAGTTAGAGAGAGGAGCAATACAACCTATCGAGCATTTCTGAACCTTCTGAAGCATGTGCACGAGCTGCTTTCAAATGTTGTTCTACCTATCGAGCAGTTCTGGATTTCAACTCCAGCCACTCGAGATTCTTTCAGGAAACTCTCCAGCCACTCGAGTTCTTCACTGTGAAGCTTCAAAAGTTCTACAACCTGTCGAAGCTCGGGTTCCAACAGATATTTTCAGACTTCAAGGGTATTTTGGAACTTCCGCAACACATGGGACACCTGTCCAAGTGTGTTGTGCTTTTCCTAACTGTCAAGGGCAATACTTGGCTGAAAATGAGTCACACTAGCAAAATCTTAACTAATTTGATTCTTCTCTTGTCTGATTGGCCAAGACAAAAGGTCACTTTATGGATTGTATATAAGTCATGTAAGAATGCAGAAAAAGTATCAAAAGCAAGGGGGTCGTGGAGGATATTCTTGCCTTAGGTCATTTTTAGGGTTAGGTCATCTTTTTGTTTTCTTTCTTCCTTAGCTCAGCATGTCTGGCTAAGCCTCTGTAATAGATAGGGTTGATTTAAGTTGTAAAAGGACTGTCTAAGAACGTTGTAAAGGGTCTAGAGGTTTGTAGAAACTGTAGCCTTGAGGGCTAATCCATTGTAGGTACCTTTTAAGCAATGAAAAGTTGTTTTTACTATTTCATTAAATCTGTAAGTTTTTGTGTTTTGCATTTAGATCTTTATAGATTTTCTGCACCTATGGATGCATGAGCCTGTAGCCTTGCAAATGTAGTGGCTGCAGTGGTTTTCTTGTTCTGACTTTTTAACCCCCATGACTGGAGTATATCCATGGGATATCCTATGACCATTCAAGTGAGCAAGATATAGCCCTAGGACTAGTCCATATCTCAGGGTTGGGTTGGATTCTTCTTCCTTGCATTTGTACTTGTAGCCAAATGAAGGACAACTGTAGTTTTAGCTCTTGCTCTTCCTTGCCATGTCTTTTTCAATAAAAATCAATCCCTAGCTATTTACTTCTCACATTTTCTGTTTATTTTACCAAACCATTTCCATCCTTCTTCAAACCCCCTTTCTTTGATTGCTTTTTTTATTTATATTTTTAGTTTAGTTTGTGACAACCCAAAAACACCCTATCTTTACCTTACTTTCTAGTTTAGGTTTAGAGCTGCCAAATCTATAGTAGATACAGAGATTTACTATTCTTAGATCATCACTCCCTGTGGGACAAACTCTTACTTATTAAAACTTGCTACAACAGCCCTGGATCTTACAGGACTGTGGTTGTTTTGTGTTGTCTATTCTAATTTCATTTTTTTGGCCCCCTCTTTATCTGTTTTTATTTTCTTTCTTTATTTCCATTATATTTTAACCATTTTTTATAATAATAAAATGAACACAAGCAATCAAAATCCAACATGAGGATATGCCAGGTTTGGACACTGATTTGGTCGAGCATGAGCTACCGCTATATCCAGATGTTAGGTCGGTCAAGCAGAAGTTGAGACGACTCCGACCCAAGTGAATGCTAAAAGTAAAGGATGGAGTCATCAAGCAGAATGATGTGGGGTTTCTCATGGTCTCTAAGTACCCACAATGGCTAGCCACTATCCTCCCGGCACCAAAGAAAGATGGAAAGGTTTGCATGTGCATCGACTTCAGAAACCTGAACAAGGCGAGCCCAAAAGATGAATTCCCATTGCCACACATCTACATCTTTGTCGATAACACTGTAAGACATGGGATGCTCTCATTCATGGATGGATTCCCTAGGCACAATCAGATCAAGATGGCCAAAGCAGACACAGAGAAGACAGCGTTCATTACTCCGTGGGGAACTTTCTATTATCGAGTCATGCCATTTGGGTTGAAGAATGTTGGGGCAACATATCAGAGAACAATGACTACACTCTTCCACGATATGATGCATCGAGAAATTGAGGTGTACATTGATGACAGGATCATCAAGTCACCAGAGAGAAGTGACCATCTGATAAACCTCAAAAAGTTGTTTGAGAGACTGAGGAAATATAGGCTCAGTCTGAACCCTCAAAAGTGCGCATTTGGCGCCATGTTAGGAAAACTCCTAGGCTTCATCGTCAGCAGAAGAGGAATCGAGGTTGACCCAGTGAAAGTGAAAGCCATCTTAGAAATGCCACCGCCATTTACAAAGAAAGAGGTCAGAGGATTCTTAGGTAGGATACAGTACATCAGTCGTTTTATCGCACAACTCACTCCTATCTGCACGTCGATCTTCAAACTACTGAAGAAAGACTCGCCCATCGAGTGGAACAACGACTGTCAAGCAGTATTTGATAAAATCAAGGGTTACCTTCTTAATCCTCCTATTTTGGTGCCACCCGAGCCCTAGAGATCACTCTTAATATATCTCTCCACAATGGAAGTTTCAATGGGATGTGTCCTAGGGCATCACGATGAGATAGGAAGAAGAGAGCAGGCCATCTACTATCTCATCTGACTATGATACACGCTATTCTCATCTAGAGAAAGCATGCCTAGCTCTCGTTTCGGCTACACAGAGGCTCTGCCACTACTTGTTATCCCAAGTCGTTCTCCTGCTAGCACGAATGGATCCATTGAAGTACTTATTTGAAAATCCAGCTCTCACGGGCCAAATTGCACGCTGGTAACTTCTGTTATCCGAGTTTGACATCACATATGTCTCGCTGAAATCAATAAAGGGGCAAACACTCGTCGATCATCTTGCCAAGAATCCTTTATCGGACTACGAGCCTTTGAGAATTGAATTCCCAAATGAGGATATCTTATTTATGACGGAGGATGATACAACAGAGACAGAGGAATCTTGGGTAATGCACTTCGACGGAGCAGCAAATGCTGAAGGTCAAGGAATTGGCGCTATTCTAATTTTGCCAAAGGATCTCACATACCAGTCTCCATCAAACTCAATTTCCCCTACACTAACAACATGGTCTAATATGAGGCCAGCATAGTCGGCTTACAAGCAGCTCTGAACTTGAACATAACTCATCTCAGGGTATTTGGCAACTCGCAATTGATTATATGCCAGACCAATGGAGATTGGAAGACAAAGGATAAGAAGTTGATCCCGTATCATGAGCACCTCGAAGATTTGATAGCATGTTTCGATAATGTTACCTTCTACTTTGTCCTGCGAGCAAGAAATCGCTTTGCCGATGCACTAGCAACGTTGGCATCAATGGTTGAATTCCCTTATGGTGTCAAAATGAAGTCAATCATGATTGAGCAGAGAAATGAACCTACCTTCTGCCTCCAGATTGAGGAACCCCCCAAGATTAGATTATGAGCCACCATGGTTCTCAGATATTAAGAATTTCCTTAAAACTCATACTTTCTCTGAGGGGACGACCAAGGAAGACAAGCGAACCATCCAGCGTTTAGCGGTAAACTACGTCATCTGTGGTGAATGCTTCTATAGGCAATCATATAACAGCATCTTTCTTAGATGCCTAACTGAAAGCGAGGCAGCCAACATCATGAAATAGATCCATGAGGGAGTATACGGGGCCCACGTCAATGGACACATGCTCGCCAAAAAGATCCAACGGTAAGGATATTTTTGGTCCACCATGGAAGCTGACTGTTGTAAGCACATTCAGAAGTGCTACAAATGCCAAGAGCACTCCCGTCTGATACATGCTCCAGCCATTGATCTACATAGCATGACCACTCCCTGGCCATTTTCCACATGGGGCCTTGACGTCGTCGGAAAGGTCAACCCAAAAGTATCTAATGGGCATCAATTTATCTTCATCGACATTGAATACTTCACCAAATGGGCCTACCAAATATTGATCCGTACCGCTACAGGGGGCAACACTGTTCTCCTTTGTGTATAGAATCGAGGCCTTCCTGCCAATAGAAGTTGAAATGCCTTCACTCTATATCCTCATCGAATCTGGTCTACCAGAAGCTGAAAAAGAGAGGTCCCACTTTGAGCAACTGAACCTGCTAAATGAGAAAATGCTCCTGGCCTTGCGTCACACCTAGGCCTATCAGAGAAGGATCGCATGTGCTTACAACAAACCTGTTCGCATCCAAAATTTAAAAGTGGGTGACACAGTGCTTAAGAAGATCTTCCCATGTCTCTACACCGATCCAAGAGGGAAATTGAAGACCAACTGGGAAGGACCCTTCATCATCCGAGAAGTACTCCCTAAATACGTGCTCCGCCTTGCCACAATGGACGGAGATAACTTTTCTGAGCCCATCAACGCAGGATACGTACGCCGATTCTACTCCTAATCTTCATGGTAAGGTAAGCATTGAAAAGATGAATACGTGACTGCTTAAGGACCCCATAAAAAAGGTCATCATTTCAAAGCCAAGTAGCCAAAAAGTGTCCCTGAACATTCATACCCTTCGCTACACCTATCGAGCCATGATCCTTTCATTTATCACCCCCCTGTTCACGCTACTTTTATGTATCTTTAATTAAGTCTTAACCTATTCTAAGCGCACAATGGAAATTATAGAGCTAGTATAAGATCGTTTCCATGAAGACATGATTTTTCTATATCAACTTAATTTTCTGAAAACTTATATTTATCTTTTAAGTTCCTAAACTACTGGAGAAATATGAATAAAGAATTGTTTCTTAATCTAAATTACAGAAAATAAATCCTAATCCTCCTTCAAATTATGGTCATCAATCACAATCTTCAGCTACCAGATATTTATGAATTTAAATAGTATTTGTTATACTATATATCAAGTTTCCTAGCATTGGTCATCAATCAATACTAAAATCCTATCACTACAAATTTAATCTAATCAACAATCTCCTAAAACTTGGCCATCAATCAAATTCTAGAAAACTGAAGATGGTAAAGTAAAAACCATTACACTAATCTGCAAACTTCAACCTGAGTCGTCAATTCAAATCAAAATTTGGAGATGTTTACAAAGTAGAAAATTACAATAAAATAAATCTAAACTAGAAAATAATAAAATTATATCCTTCACCCCTCAGCCGCAATTGTCAATTGCTTCTGAGAAACTATAGATATCTACTCCCAATTGCAGTCGTCAATTTCTCTTGAGAAACCTTGGATATCTAATCTACAAAGTAATAAAAATCTACTCTAAATTTGATCGAATGAAAACCTAACCTCAGTCGTTAATTGATGCTGAGAATTTCTTCGATGGTTTATTCCTACACCGGGCTCTCTTATTTATAGATCATAAGGAGTCGGTTTATAAACGTTCTAATTCTAATAAAAGAAATAACTAAAGTAAAACTATCCTAATATAACTCTAATTCTAATTTTATCTTTCCTTGCTTTCCATAGTTGATGCACTTCTGGGTTGTTCCTTTGTATTCAGTAGTAGAGATCTTCTGGAGTCTATCTTCATTAATCTTCTCAGATCCATGAAATGTCAAACTTCTAATTCAAGAGTTCTTCTAATTTAGTGCATGGCGGTGTAGATCTTCACTGATCATCAGTAGTAGTTTCAACAACAAGAAGCTTTTTCGGTAAAATCGTAAATCACGATTTTCTTTCTTCTATTATAGTTTTCCTTAGAAAATCGTAAATCACGATTTTTAATTTCTCGTATAGCTTCTAGTGAATGATTCTTTATTTGTGATCATCATTTCTCTTGTACCGCACTTTATTCTTGAGTGGCTTTTCTTACAAAATCGTAAATTATGATTTTTAATCTTCTCAGTACTTTGTTCCGCAAAATCGTCAGACACGATTTTTTACCTTTTCAGTAGGCGATGACTCATCTTTTGGTTCAATCGTCTTTCTACTGCTCTTTTGAGTTTATTTTGATGAATATTAATACTTTGGCTCTCTTTTACTGATTCTTCTTAATATCTGCACATTATTAACTTATCAGTAGCAAACTAAGTCCTAGCATCACTAAGTTAAGGGTAATAAAATGGTATATTTTCTGACTGATCACACCCCCAAACTTATATTTTGCTAGTCCCTAGCAAACAAGGTAACATAAAACATCTTATTAAAAATTAAATTGCTACTTTCATAGGGAGCACGATTGCATTTAGCATATGCAACTTGCCTTTAAACCCCTGGGTGATCCCTAGTGGAGAAGTTGTAGTCTCCTGAAGGTTTTCAGTGGAGTTACCTACAAACTTTAAATCTTTTTTTTTTGAATTTTCAAAATTAAAATTTAAACTAATTTTATATACTATCTAAATTAACTAAGGTGGTCATCACAGATTCGTTATGATTTTCTAAAATTACCAATCTTTTATCATTACTTTCCATCATAACAGTTATCCTTGCTTAGAACTCCAATAGTTTCAATTCATAATAAGCAGGAGATGTATGCATTAGTGAAAAGTTTATTCTTCATAAATTTTTCAAAATTGCAGATTTAGAAAATACTTTCATTCAAAAACTTACTATTGACATACTCTAAAAAAAATATCGAAACTTTTTGGGTTCTCACAATGCTATTTCAGAAAAATTCAGTCAAAGGTAAAATTGTCAATCTCATAGAAAAGGATAATCTATTTTATTCATATGAATCCCTGTACAATCCATAATATCTATTTTTTATATCTCTACTAGGCTTATGCTTTTACAAATCGTAAATCAAAAAGGTCTTTCCTTCAGCTTGTAATGGGGCTTTGGGTTTCAGGAGATGTCAAATAAAGGTAGAAAAGGATTCAAAGTTTTTCTGAGAATTTAGCTCTTCTTTTTTTTCTTTAGTAAGTATCCATCAATTGGATAGCTTCTTCCCATTTTGATCTTTTCTAAAATCATCCTTTTTACAATTTTTCATCTCTTTAAAAGCTTTTACTTAAAAATCGTTCTTCTTTTTCAGAAATCGTTCTTCACGATTTTTCATTATTTCCCATATTCTTCTTTTGATTTCTTTGGTTGTACCCTTTTGTTGGCATTCCCTTTTTATCTATTACCTTTTTACTCCTTCCACTCTCTCTTCTTCCCTTCTTTTACATTCTAAAATCTCAGAAAATATAAGGGTTAAAGGTTGAAAGTTTTGGGTAGTACATATGGTAAAGGGTTTATCTAATTTTTGATACAAAGAAATTTTGTTTTGGCTTCTAATATGGGTTCAAAAGATAAAATTTATTCTAAAATTTTTGCTTTTTAGCCCTAGTTTAACAAAAGATGGCTTTTGATCATCTTTACGATTTACTAGCATAGATGCCTTATTGCTTTGATATTTCTAGCAGATAGTTCTAGACAAAAAATTAGGTTATCATAGAATATTTTGATTCTAAATTCAGCAGTATGAGATTTTCTATCAATATAGAATTTCAAGGAAAATTTTTTACTTGAATAAAAGAAGCAATCTCTCTCAGAATAAAAGAGGAAATATGGCTCAAAATATCACTGGTTTATAGTTTTGAAACTATAGTCTAAAATTTTTGTAGTTTAGATCAATCTATTGTTTCAACGAGCTAAGCATGAATTGTACTGTTCTTTATTCTGATTATTGAATTCCTACTATAATGGATCGTAAGTTTTCAAGATTTGTAATTTTGTTATCATAATTCCTACGTAATGATCAACTAAAATTCAAAAAAAAATTTGAAAAAATTTCTACAAAAATAGATTAATTAAAACTATAACTAAATGATTTACTGTTATACATAGAAATTGTGTATCCCCCCAAACTTAATTCGGACAATGCCCTCATTGGCACAAAAATAGGGGACACTAAAATTCTTTTCCTAAAAATTATTGATATCTCTGATTGTTACCAGATGTGAAAAAATTCTATAAAGAATGTTCCCCCAAACTTGAGGAAAACACAATGATTTTACTTTCCAGAGATAAAAATAACAAAAATGTTAGAGATGTTAGTAATAATTACACAATTAGTAAAACAAATGAGGGTTGGCCAAAAAGAAAGAAAATTTATATATTACTGAATATTTACAATGAACATGAAAAATCATTAAATTAAATCATATTTCGTTAAATATTTAATTTCTTCTCCTCTCATTTCCAATTTTTCTAAAGACTCAATGCCTATCGCAATTTCGGCCCCCACGATATGGTGTTTCATTGAAGTAGGGAGTCTATCTGCTGGCATTACAGAGGACACTGGCTCTTTACCTTTATCTAATTTTAGCCCCTTTTTACGGACAGACAGAGGTTAAGTCTCTTTTGTGTCTTTAGGATTTTCTTTGATAACTACCCCTAAAGATTTGGGTTTCTTCTTAGGTGGGTCTACTGCTCTTGATTTGGCCTTAAGGGCAGCAGACCATGCAATATGGTTAATGATTGGAGTGTTATCAGAACTATTACCTCCTTCTTCCTCTTCCTTTTCTCTTTGTCGCTTACCCGTCTCATTAGCCATGCTACTACTCTTTTCCTTTCCTCCAAGAATTAATAAAAACATTATTAATTAGCCATGAATTCCATGTATTGAGTAAAAAAATTTCTTGCAGAACCCCTTCCATTTGTTCATTAAAATTGCCACCTTACCTCTTGATGATTGAAACCCTAACTTGTGATGCTGAATGAACCGAAATAAAATAGGGGAAGCAAGGGGTGTATAGGAAATTAAAACGGTTGGGTTGAGTAGGAGGATGGTTAGGATGAAGAGCCTCTTGAAAAAAGAGAGGGAAGGTAAGAGAGAAAAACTAGAGAAGTTGAAAATGGGGCCGACAAATCCTTTTTTCGAATATGTAGGCTCTCTTTTCAGTGACGACTTGCTAAACCGGTCGTCAATTGGGTTTTGACCTAGAATCATCGGCTGACTCTAGTACGAACCCTCGTATCAGTGAATCGTAATCACTACGTTTCATTGATAGACCTAATGATGATCAATCGTGCATCCATACGATTATTCACTATAATGTACAATAGGTAGGACATTATGACTCATCATCTTTCAACGATTTGGTTCATAGTATGATACCTAAACTAAAAAGAAAAAGACATAGTTTATATAATTTACAATTGATGCTACCGATGAGTTGATAGCTCGACAATCCATGAGGTGTCTATATTTGATTTTGGGGAGGTAATGTCTCCCCCTGGAGCACTTGTCCTCTAGGATTATTAACCAGCAGCATAGGCAATTGGCCATTCTCTCTTCTTGCCACTTGGGAAGCTAGTTGGCCTATCTGGCTTTCCAGCTTCGTAATGGACTGGGTATGTGAGTTGAGTACTTGAGAGAATTAAGCAAGTTGATGTAAATCTTTTGAGTGCTGATGTAAATCTTTTGAGTGCTGATGCGACTATTGCTGTAAATCTTGAAGGATTTGAACTACTGTGGCATCAGGTGCAGCGGGCAATTGAGGTCTTTGGTGGGCTGGAGTCTGGGGAAATCAAGGTTGCACAACTGATGGTGCTAGCTGTGCTCTGCCTGTGGAACCATAGTTAAATCCAGGGTGATTCCTCCATGCTGAATTATATGTATTTCCATAGTCTCCCCTTTGAAAAGCCATTATTTGTTCACTTTCCACTACCTCTTGGTGGGATGACGTAGCTGGGTCTTCAGTATATGTCTGAGTCTGACAATTAGACTAGCTCGCCAAGGATTTATCTGGGATGCTCGTTTTGGCAGTTATTAATGTTGCGATTTGTTGTTCGAGGGCCAAAACTTTCGCACTCATGTCATCCTCCTTCTTTACTTTATCATTGCTGATATCGTAAAAATCCACCCCTCTCGAGCGGGGTGTGGCGAGTGATCTGGATTAGATTTAAGTAGAGTCTGCTTTTGTTTTGAGTTATTGGCCAGCTTCTCAAATAAATTCCAGGGCTACTGGCTGTTCTGAGCCATAAAGGGTCCTCAACTCATGACATCGACTGTAGACTAGTTAGTCTCAGTCAACCCTTGATAGAAGCTTTGCGCTATCGATCAATTTGGTACCTCGTGAAGAAATAATTCTCCTAGCTTTTGCGTGAAGTCTTTAATCGCTTAGCGAATTTGGTGAGTTTTACCAATTAGGAAGTACTCGCCCAAAAACTTTGACTGCAATTCTTCCCATGTGGTAATACTTCTGGCAGATAATGAAATTAACCATGCCTTCACCCTATCCTTGAGAGAGAATGGGAACAAACGTAGTTTTACGGCCTCTTTATTGGTAGTCAATAATTACAGCACTATGCAAAGCTCTCTGAAGTCCCTTAGATGCTGGTAGGGATCTTCTCGATCAAGCCCATGAAAGGTTGGTACAGATTAAAGTGTATGGAGCTTGATTTTATAATTTTGACCTACAGGCACCTTTGGTATAACTATACAAGAGGGCTCGATCAAAGCTATTGGGCTGAAATGTGCTTGGATTGACAAATCGTCAGCCATAACTAAGGATTCTCTTATGGGTATACGGTGTGATGTTAAATTATGCAAGAGAGTTCTTTCAATTTCTGGATCACGCTTGAAGAAGTCCAGGCTTCTAGATTAGGTGTGATGCATATAAAAAGAAAAATTATATTTTTGTATATATATTTGTTTTTTATTTTTATTCTAGAAGGCAGGGAGAGAAAATAAATCTAAGCCTTGAACTTCTCTGATCAGGGGAAGTTGAAACTCTGATTCGTCACTCCGAATAAACCTGCAAAAGATTTAAGAAATGATCAAAGAAAGTTGAAAAATATAAATATATATAAAAAGAGAAAGATAAATACTTGTTTTCTTTAAACTAATATAAATAACCTATCCCCGACAGTGACGCCAAAAGCTTGTTCATGCTACTTTTTTGTATCTTTAATTAAGTCTTAACCTATTCCAAGCGCACAATAGAAATTATAGAGCTAGTATAGGATCGTTCCCATGAAGACAGGATTTTTCTATATTAACTTAATTTTTTGAAAACTTATATTTATCTTTTAAGTTCCTAAACTACTAGAGAAATATGAATAAAGAATTATTTCTTAATCTAAATTATAGAAAATAAATCCTTATCCTCCTTCTTCAGATTATGGTCGTCAATCACAATCTTCAGCTATCAGATATTTATGAATTTAAATAGTACCGTTACACTATATATAAAGTTTCCTAGCATTGGTCATTAATAAAATCCTATCAATACAGATTTAATCTAATCAACAATCTCCTAAAACTTGGGCGTCAATCAAATTCTAGAAAACTGAAGATGGAAAAGTAAAAACCGTTACACTAATCTGCAAACTTCAACCTGAGTCGTCAATTCAAATTAAAATTCGGAGATGTTTACAAAGAAGGAAATTGTAATAAAATAAATCTAAACTAGAAAGCAAGAAAATTATATCTTTCACCCCTCAGTCGCAGTCGTCAATTGCTTCTGAGAAACTACATATATCTACTCTAATCTTCAACTCCCAATTACAGTTGTCAATTCCTCTTGAGAAACCTTGGATATCTAATCTATAAAGCAATAAAAATCTACTCTAAATTTGATCAAAAGAAAACCCAACCTTAGTCATCAATTGATGCTGAGAATTTCTTTGATGGTTTATTCCTACACCAGGCTCTCTTATTTATAGATCATAATGAGTCGGTTTACAAATCTTCTAATTCTAATATAAAAAAAATAACTAAACTAAAATTATCCTAATATAACTCTAATTCTAATTTTATCTTTCCTTGCTTTCCATAGTTGATGCACTTCTAGATTGTTCCTTTTTATTCAGTAATAGAGATCTTCTGGAGTCTATCTTCATCAATCTTCTCAGATCCGTGATATACCAAGCTTATAATTCAAGAGTTCTTCTAATTCAGTGCATGGCGATATAGATCTTTACGTGATCATCAGCAACAATATCTGCAACGAGGAGCTTTTTCTATAAAATCGTAAATCATGATTTTCTTTCTTCTATTATTGTTTTCCTTAGAAAATCGTAAATCACGATTTTCTATTTCTCTTATAGCTTCTAGTGAACGATTCTTTATTTGCAATTTTTAGTCTTCTCAATACTTTGTTCTGCAAAATCGTAAAACATGATTTTTCACCTTTTTAGTAGGCGATGACTCGTCTTTGGGTTCAATCGTCTTTTTACTGCTCTTTTGAGTTCATTTTGACGAATATTAATACTTTGGCTCTTGTTTACTGATTCTTTTTAATATCTGCACATCATTAACTTATTGTTAGCAAACTAAGTCCCAATAATACTAAGTTAAGGGTAATGAAATGGTATATTATGTGACTGATCACCCCCAGAAAAGAAGAGGGAAAAAAGTGTATATACCAAACAAAAAAGGAGAAAAGGAGTTACCATCAAATACAAAAAAAATTAGAAAAATAAAATCCCAAAGAGAGTATGTCTGAAGAAAGAGACAAAAAAGAATAAAAAATAGAAAAGAAAAATTAGGGCATGTATAGTAAAAAAACCCCCAAGAAAGAAGTGTATTATGGCAGCTAGAACCCAATCAAGGAAACCCTTTAACCGAAGAATACCTTCAAAATTCCTAACCCATCTCTTGTAAATCCATGGCCAAGATACATCCTTGAAGAAAGCCCTCTTTAAGGTCTACGAGCAGTCACAACATCCGTTGAGTTAGCACGAGCCAAGCTGAGTGAAAACAAAAGAACTCCACCCAACCGACTATGACGGATTCGACGTCCATGTCGTGGTCTCTGAGTTTGAAAAAGAAAAAAAAAAAGAAAAAAAGAAGAAAAAGAAAGAATACAAGCTCAAAGTAAAAAGGACGTGGTGAAAACCCAAAAGGGCGCCACGGGTAAAAAGAGCGAGCTTGTGCGGACTAGGTGAAAACCTAAAGGGGTGCCTGGGAGAAAAATGCAAACCCACGGACGTAGTGAAAACTCGAAAGGGCGCTATAGGTAAAGAGAGGGTAACAACGGGCATGACAAAATCCCATCTTGAGTGCTGTGAGTAAAAGTGATCAAAGGAGAGAGAAGAAATTGGTTACTCTGTTGGTTATGATTCCACGCTCTGGGCCACCCATGTTAGTTCAAATCAGATCTTGGTCAGGTATATCTTTGGACCGCACCATCAAATGTATGACCCGAGGTAAGGATAAAGGGTTGACTCAATCCACGGGGATGGATGTTCCAACCTTGGTGAAAATTGTTGAACCTTACTTGGGTCCGACCGCATGAACAAGTTCAACTATGGTCAGAATGGGATCCATGACTTCATCTTGTTGTTGAGGCATCAAACAAAAGAAAGGAGAGGACCACATTTGTAAAAGATAATAAATTTTCCTTTCCCATTTTTAGGCCGGCACTGTGGACACCACAGCTCGAGATGATCGGGTTGATAACCAGTGATTCCCTTTACGGAGAAAGGAGAGGACCACATTTATAAAAGATAATAAATCTCCCTTTCCCATTTTCAGGCCGGCACTGTGCACACCACCCCCCGAGATGATCGGTTTGATGACCGGTGTCTCCCTTTATGGAGAAAGGAGAGGGCAACATTTGGAAAAGATAATAAATTTCCCTTTCAGGTCGACACTATGCACACCACCCCCCGTACTGTGTGCACCACATCTCAAAAGGATGATCGACCCAATACCCAATTTCTCCCATTACAAAAGCAAAGAAAGATAGAATTTGTGTAAGATAATAGATTTCCCTTTTTTCCATTTACATATTTGTACTACGCATACACCACATCTCAAAAAATAATTGGTGTGATGCCTTCCGTACCCCTTTTACAAAATTGAAAAGCAATAAAAACATGAAGAAAATATATATACCCAAAAAAATCTAATAGGGGTTCTATACTCCTCCCTGTGGTGATTTGATCTATGCAAAAGATATGTATAGGTCTAGGTCAATGATGCAACTTGCACTTCAAAGCATGAATGTCGGCGCGTAAGGCATTCTCCCAAGCATCCCAATCTGTCATCCAACCGCCATGAAGGCTCTTACACCACTTCCGATCTTCAGTAGCACCAAGAGCATCACTCAGGGCTCCTTCCAGATGAAGGATCTCACACTCTGCAAAACAAGCTCTTGCTTCTGTTACATCTGCTTTGACCTTGTGTTTCTCTAAACATTCGTTGAGGGCCCATTTCTCATCTACCAGCAGCTCAATCTGAGCCAGAAGTGTCGACTCCTTCCTCGGCTAAGGCCCCTCTGCACCACTACTCTCCGCCCGATCCACACAACGGACAGAAGGCCTCTCAGATAGCAGCCAGGCCTCATACCTTGGAGAAGTCAAAAGATAATCCCCTGACTCCAAGTCGCACATATGCGTTGACTGATGCGTCTCCCAAAGAGCAGCTATCCTATCCAAGTCCCAAGATCAGTCCGCACAGGGGAGGTCTCTCTAAGAAAAGATCAATCCACATAAGGGAGGTCTCTCCGAGAAGGGCACCTGCTGAGTATTACCAAACTGGCATAGCACCCAAGAAGGAAAATAATGGGTACTACCAGTCAGGCCAAGAAGGGTGATGCCCTCATGATCTCTAGATCGACCTACTGGTAAGGTCTTGTCCAACCATGGAAGCCTCAACACCAGCTCAGCCTCAGCCAGCCAAAGTTTCAGCTCGCACATATTCCCTCATGGCAACTTATGGCATCGGCTTAAAAAGTAGCGAGCGGTCTCTCCACGAACCACATAAAAGCGGGGCGTAGACCCCAAAATGGCAAGATGCTCCCCAAGCCAAACCTGGAGCAGAACGTGGCATCCCGGGAGACACTCAACCTTGCCCAAAGAAAAAGTGTCGAGACAGCGATAAAGCTCTGCCAATACCATATGCATCATAGAGCGACCCTCCTCAAGTTTTGTTAGCATATCGCAAAGTGCAAGAGAGAAGCTCTCTCCCCCATTATAGAAAAGGACCTCTGAGAGAAGGCAGAGAGGGAAAGCTTTTACATTATGGATGTTTCTAACTGGCAATTTTTTCAAGCTTTCGTCACCAAAAAGCTCTCTCAGGAATTTCATCGAACACCTGGTGGGCCCATCGATAAATCTTTTCTCATAATTAGGTTTCTTCAAACCCAAAGTCGTGTGGACAGATTTAGCTTAACCTGGTTTCAACACTATCCTGGCAAGACCTCTATGTAGCTTCAAACCCGATAGGTTTGAGAGTTCTTCAAGAGTTGGAGTTAGCTCATGGTTCCCAAACCAAAAGACATGGGTATCCACATCCCAATGAGCAGCCACCACATAAAGGAAATCCCAAAGCAAAGGAATATCCAGGAAAGATGAGAGACGGGCCAGCCCAAGTTGATCCAAACCGGCAAGCTCACTTTCATTTCGACTGTCAAGCCATTTATTTAAAAAACTGGGCCCTACACCCAAAGAAGGAAGTATAAAAGTCTCGGAACCCCCAAAAGAGACAAGGTCGGAAAGCGGGTCCATGGTCATACAAAGATGTTTTGAGAAATCACAATTATAATATAGGACAATGGACCCACCCTCGGGAAAGAGAAAAGAAAAAATGGCAGCAAAAATCTAAAACCCAACTAGAAATAATGAAAAAGGGGGCATTCTCAGGTCTTAAAGACCCCACACTACCCAGAAAATACTTAGCGTGTGTAATACACACGCTAGTTCAAAATCTCCCAGATTTTTCCTAGCATGTATATTACACATGCTAAGCCAAACAGTCCCCAAATTTTGCCTAGCCTGTATAATATACATGTTAGGCAATTTTGAAGAAATTTTGCCTACCGTGTATATTACACATGCTAGGCCAGAAAACCCCAATAAAAAGAGAGAGAGGGAATTTGGGAGTTTATTTTTGTTACCGGTTCTTCAACCAACCCACATACACATTCTTTTTACAAAACACCCCAGGTTACGTGCTGGGACACCAAAATTCGCCATCTAACCTATCTACATGGTTTTCTTTCAGGTACCACCTACATAAACATATAGGGTTTGACCATTTTAAAAACCAAATACACAATCCAAGAGCCATTTTCGCAATTCGGGGCCCATCCTGCAAATAATCAAGCATGTCACATCTAGAAGAAAGAGACATAACAAATAGAAGGGGAAAGCAATAACATTCATTCCAAATCATCCAAAATGTGTTCAATCATCCATTACAATTAATTCCCAAATTAAAAGAAGAATTTTCAAAAGTCTCAAGTGTTTATAAAAGCAGGAAAGAAAAAGTGAGCTACTCCTAATCGGTGCCCTTGGTCCTCTTTCGTCGGCGTAAGGTACTCTAATAGGTCCGCACATCCCCCACCCGAGACCAAGCTTGAGATAATCTACCGATCAATGAGCGTGAATCCTTTTCACGAGCACGCTACAAGCATCACACCAAAAGGTCAGTTGAGGTCGATTGAAAATAGGCCAGCAAAGCAACAAGCAGAACCAATCAGTGACATACTCACCACTTCCACATCCCGAAGGCCAGCAATATTATGGTAGTATTATGCTTGGTTGGCAGCCGACTCATAATCCTGCAAGGGGAAGACAGACAGAGAGGTCAGCGGGATGGAAAATAAACACAAGAGCTAGCATGTCCCTAAAATAGAAGAAAGAAAGAAGAAAACTCACCCCCAGAACCAACTCAGGAGGAGGGACCGTAACTACCTCAGCCGATTTATGAGCCCGCTCTGCCACATCAACATAGAGGCCAAAGAGGTGCGCGTCGTCGAAACGCCTAAAGGTCCCCTGGGTCCCCATAGTCGAGGCCCTTGAGCCCCCCGCACCAGAAGGGTCTGAAGGACTAGCACCTGACCCCTCTGTAGGACTCACCTCTGCCACTTCCTCATCAGAATCCTCCTCTCCCTCAAACTAAAGAAAGAGGCAGAAATCCAGTCAGTATGGTAAAATCAAGACAAACAGGAATTCATATGAGAGAAAGAAAAGATGAAGAATACCTGAGATTGCAGGCCTTCGAATGCTAAAAAGTTGGCACCTGGCACAAAGCGTGGGAAGAGGGACCAGTACGAGAGAGACTCATACCACATCTGATACCCTCCATGCTCAAAGAGACCATCAATTGGGAGCCCATGGCAAAGGAGTCCATCTGCAAGCTCCTCAATCGTACCCTCTGGTGACATAACATCCCTGAGAGGACCCTGCAACACCGCGAAGTAGTCCAGGTACTGATGCACCACCCTCTCCCCCAAGTAATACGCTCTGACCCAGGAGCCGTAAAAGAACATGATGTGATGATCGATAAACAACCGAGACTAGCCCACGACAGCACGATCCCAGAAGGGGGAGCTGACAGAAGGATCAAAAGTCACCTGCTCAGAAAAAGAATGGCCCTATTAGTCAAAGCAAGGCCCTATTAATCCAAGCAACACCATCTAAGAAAATAAGGAAAAGAGAGAGAGAGAGAGAGAGAGTAGTGGATACCTGCTCCGGGATCATTAGGTCAAACTGGAACCTCAGACCCAATTCTAGATGCTTCATTCCCAGGTCCTTGCAATGATTCTTATGCCAGCTGTTCATGAGGGGGTATGTGAACTCTTTTATGAAGCGGAGGGGGCGGCCCAACTAGAAATGTAAATATCCCCAAATCTGAAAGGACAAACAAGCAGGAAAATATGTCAAAAGAAAGCGAAAAGACAAACCATGAGTGATGGAAAAATGAAAAAAGTCACCTCGATCGGAAGCCAGAAGCTAAGAACAGAAGCCACATCCCCAACTAAGGCTCTGACCAAACTGGTCATCAACACAACATATCTTGCTCCCCCCAATCAAAATGATGCACGTTCTCCCAATTTCCCATCAGAATGAGGAGGGATAGCGAGATACAACCACCACTAGTATTGGCGAGAATGGTCTTACTTAGCAAGAAGAGGAGCGAGATACGGGTGAGCATCAGTGCACGCTCAGGCTCAATGACGATATCCATATCCGACTAGTCCGGATCCACCAACTCATCAATTTTGAATTGATCGACCAACCAGGATAGCTTGACCTCAGATTTGGTCATATCTCGGTGTTGGTGCACACTTTTTTTGGGTTCCTCTCGGTTCCCGTTGAATCAGTGGCTCCAATTCTGTCCAAGTGGACAGTGGCTCCAATTCTGTCCAAGTGGACTCTAGCGATGCGGCATTTGGAATAGTGAAGGTAAACTAAATATAGGCGTTTTCTAGGAAGGTTCTTAGTTTATTGTGATCACCAGCTGCAGATATTTATCGACGCTACAACACGTCAATGATCATGCTTAAGAGCGAGTATGGGTTACTTCTATACTGAATCGTCCGCCTGTGAACGTCAGCAACTATGTCTTTTTCTTAATTTAGATAGTTTAATTTCCCTTTTATTTTCCTTTATAGTTATAGTTCTAGTCAGTTTAGACTTCCCTAATTCTATTGTGAGTTTGACTGTGTGGTGATCTATTGTAGTTTATTTAATTTAACATTCTAGTTCTATCAGGAGTCTTATTAATTTTTTACTATTCCTATCCTTATTGAAAGTTTAATTAATTAAGCGTCCTAATCCCATTAGAAGTCTAATTATGATCAGGTTTCCCAATTATACTAGGAGTGCACATGTAGTAGTCTTGATGAAACTCTAATTAAGTCAAGCATGCTAATCATACTGAAATTCTAAGCAGAGCAAGTAAACTACTTGTATTAAAATTCTAATCGAATCAAGTTTAGTAGTCTTACCAGAATTCTAACTGAAATAGAAAACTAATTTGACTGAAATTCTAATTTAAGGCAAATGAATTAATTTGATTAAAATCTAATTAAAATAAATAGGCTGATTTTCTTAAAAGTTTAATTAAAATAAATAAACTAATTTGATTAAAATTCTAATTAAAGCGATGAATTAACTATACTAAAAATCTAATCAAAGCAATGAATTAATCATACTAAATCCTAATCAAAGCAAGATATTAACCAATTAAACTCTAATTTCAAGAGATTAATCGATCACACTAAAATCTAATTAACTTAGCTTATTAGTTATGCTGAAATAAAATCAATCTACTGATTAATTATACTAAAAAAATAAGAAAAAGCAATTAATTGATTCTACAATTCCTAAAACAAAAAAAGGTTTTGGGCCCTCTATGCTAAGGAGGATTGGTCTCATTCTCGAGTACCCTCCGTAAGCTCCCTTGGGCAAATCGAATGGCTAAGATTAAAGATAAATTAGATTTTTGGATCGTAAAATAGTATTTTAGATTTTTCAGAATGAATTTTAGAATAATAATTATGAATTAAATTATGAACTAGAATTGTAGAAACTAATATTAATATTTAGGATTTTTGGAGAAATGAAAATAAGAAATTTAAATTTAAATTTAAATTTCTAGGACTGACTTCGTGTTCGAAATCAGAAAATCAGACCGTATGATTAAAGACTGGTTCTAGAATCTAAGATCTAGAACCAGAAATTAATGATAGGACTGGAATTAAGATTTTAGAACGAAATTAAGGCCTAGGGTTCGATAAATTAGACCATCGGATTAAGGACTGGTTCTGAATTCAGAGAACTAGAACCAGATATAAAATATTTGCGGTCTAAAAAGAGGGTGCTATGGTCTCGGATTGAAAATTAAAACCTATAATTAAAACTAAGAGAAATCCTAAATCTATAGGCTAGAAGTTAATGTTGGAAACTAAAAATTAAATTCTTACCTAAGGTCTGGGCTACGGAGAGAAATCTTGAAGATTCGAAGCTTGAATTTCGAAATCATGATTAGGTTGCTCTATGGGTTTGTCCTCGGAGTTCTCTGGTTTTGAAATCCCAAAAAAAACCGTTCTCTCTAAAAAATTGCCAGCCTCCTGAGCGAATTAAGAAGAAAATCTTTTATAGGTTTTTCTTCAATTGCGCGCCCTGTTTCAGGCATTTAACTGAATTACATGTCAGTCTCACAACGCTTAATCGCTTTGAGTCGGTCACCGACTCAGTGAACGACCGACTGACTTGCTCAGTGAGTTTCCTAGTACTAATAGCGTTAGGGCTAATTGCGCGCTTGTTAGGACATGTGCAATCCGATTAAGCGTTTCTTTAGAAGAGCTCAATCGAGGAAACTTAGAGGTCAAGGACTATGAGGCTAGATCAGGCATGGGCCAATTGCGCGTTGGTGGTGGAGCGCTCAATCCGATCACGCATTTGATTTTAGGCGCGTGATCGAGTCTCGAGATGCTCTGGGAAAGGAAGTTTGGTCTGAAAGGGAGACTGATTGCGCTTTTGTGGTCTAACGTGCAATCGAATTATGCGTTGGGTTTCAGGCACTTAATTCGGGGTTGGTCTCTAGTCTGAAATGCAAGACTATTATTTCAGCTTGCATTCTGACTATATATTATTATTTCAGTATATAGTCTCCCTACGTTGGGTCCTGAGCTACAGATCTCTTGTTTTAGCCTGTGTCTAGCCATGTACTATTATTTCAGTGCATGGTCCCACATTAGGTTTATGAGGTCAAAGGTTGATCGAACAAAATTATATATTTCGAGAGGGCAAAATGGGGGTGTCTACAGATGCTCCTCTTCAACGCGCTCTTGCAAAGTAAGAATGCATCGCTCATTCGAGGTGTCTTCTTGTTTCTTTTGGAAAATCACAAATGTAAATTAGTATGCTGACATGACATGCTTGGCTTTCTTATCTATTAACATAAGCTAAAATGGAGCATTTGAAGGACAAATGGTAGCTGTCGAAGGGCACATTTTGGGTCTGTGGGTGCATGGCACATCCCGTCGCATGGCGCAGGCAAATAGAGGGATTTTACGTAATCGAGGTACCAGGGTATCAATCAAATGTCCAAAACAAGGTCCAGGGACCGATAATAATAAAATAAAGTATCATGTAATATCGAAGGCTTTTGCAAGTCATGTCAGACCGAGCACGTCATTGCTCACACTAATGCGCGTCAGGCGTTCCTTTTCTAATAGGCGTTTGTAAGTTCTTAGATTAAATATACTCAATGTTCAGTTTCTCGAGGGAATGGCCGGTTTGGGTTGGTAATTGAAGTGGGGGTCTTGTGAGGTGTGCTCAATTGAATTATACGTAGTGGGATATGCCCTCGATTCATCAGGAGTCAGCCTCTAAGTTGGGAATTCTAATGCTAATATGTCTGAAAAAATGATTCTACACAGTGGAGTATGCGCTCGATCCAATTCTGTGTAGTGGAATATGTGCTTGATTGCGAGTTCAGGGATTGGCCTGTAGGTTGGATATTCTAGTCCTAATGTGTCTGAACAAATGATTATGCGCAGTGGCTTATGCGCTAGATCCAATTCTATGCAGTGGGATATGCGCTTGATTGCAAGTTCAGGCGGTCTTAGGAGTTAAAGGTCAGGTTTAAGTGTAATTTATTATGTGCGGGTGACGGGGCACTTAATCAAGTTTTGTGGTATTTAAGGACGGTGAGTCGGGCCTATTTATCTTATTGCTTTGCTCTTCTTTTCTTCTTCTCTTTTACTTTTTTTCCTTTTTTTCTTTTTGGAAGTAAAAGATTTTTTGTGTTTTTGTTTTGTAAAGGCATTTTTTCTTTTGTGAAATAAAGGGGGTTTTGAAATTGTGAAATCCTAAGGATTTTAACTTAAGATCAATTTGGGGGTAAAACAGCAGAAAACGTGGCTTTCGAGATGTCGCTGAGCAGATCCACCAGTACGGGATTTATAGACTCGACCGTTATTGTGGTTGTTAAGACGACATTTGGCATGCCGAATACTTCGTCTAACCTTCTCGATGAGTACTAATGATTGTCTTTTATGGGAGGACTACAATGATTCGCGAGTCGAGAGAGACGAGTTTTGAAACAGTTTGACTTAATCATAGCTAACCATATATTTACGAGGAATATCGAGTAAAATAAAAAGTGGGTAATACTTACCTTGGGGTGATACTTACCTGTGTTATGCGTAGCTTGTATAGTTTGTGGTGACGCCGTAGTGTTGTGATGGGACTTTGGAGGTTTCTTCTCTTCAGGTCTGTTGTGGCAGGGCTTGGCGGTTGTGATGTGATGTCTTGGGAGAAATGGTGTCAATTGAGCATAGTTAGCGGTGGCGTGCTCGCATCCTCGGGAGATATGCTTTCGGCTTCTCGCGATGGGACGTGAGGGTATGGTTATGAAGAGATTGGATATTGAGGTGATATCGCATGTGTACACATTATCGCGATGAGAATGGAGCTGTCAATGCTTCCTTCTCATGTAAGGGTACGCAATGAGATGGGTGAGTAAGTCTTTTTTCTGTCAGAACAGCCTGTGAGGCTACGCGATGGAATAAAATAATCTTGACCACGATGGGACAAAAGAATCTTGACCGTGATGTGATAAAAAGGTAGGAGGGTATAGATTTCACCCAAAGTCAGGGATTACACGCCTGTTTTAGGTCACTCAATGAGATTCCGCACCTATTTTATGGCGTGCGATCTCAGGCTACAGGGGTAGATTTCATTTATGCGCGTGTGGGTATGCGTGCGATTGTATTATGCACTACAATATAGGCGCATGATCGAGCGTCACCAGGTCAGTATATGGGTGACCGTTTAGGTCGCGCGGCGGCAGTCTGTCATTTGATCAATTTGTGTGATTCATGGAGTGCACGCGATCGGAGCGTCACACAGTTGGCACTGGCGATGGTTTATTTGCCCGTTTGGGTGGTAGCACGCATTTTGGATTGTGCGCATCGTGCCTAGCGTGTGACCAAGTTAAGCGCACATACTCTGGCACGTGATTAAGTCTGTACTCTATATAAGTGAGAGAGCTGTCATTTGTTTTTCATTCTCTGGTTTAGTCTCAAATTTTAACCCTTTTCTGGATGTCTTGTGTTCTGAAATTCGTGTTTTAGTGATATCTGGCAATCTAACCGTCTGATTGGGATGTCATTTCTTTCTATACTTGTTATTTCGCGTGATCTCCATCCTGAGGTGATGCTCGTGGGTGCATTGTTTTGAGAATGGGCGACATTGGGAATGAGAACGCTTGTCTTCACATCGATCCTTTTTAGGGAGCAGTGAAGGCAGCATTGAGGAGGTGGCGGTGGAGGATGTGAAGATAGCGGAAGAAGAGTAAAAAGTGGAGGGATGTGTTTCCCAACCAATTCTCCCTGAAGTCTCTGATTGGATGCTCCAAGCGAAATTTACTGCTCACTTCGTCTCCATTTTAGAACCCAGTCTTCATTTTGGGTTGTAGGTTAAAGTTTTAGGCTTTCATTTTGGGTTGTAAATTCAGGAGGTATGCCTCCGGTGATACCTGTAAAGCTTCTAAGTTATGATTAAAGGGGCATTTCTTTTGTTTTATTATACTTGTTCATTCCTTTAAGCTTATTAGCTAGTTAGTTGGATTTATCCGATTAGTTTGACTTATTTTAGGATTTAGTTTAGCTTGGAGTTCAGTTTTTTTATGGGATTTGTTTTAGCGGGTTTACTTGATTATGATGGGTTTGTTGGGGGCATTTTCTTGGTCCTAAACCAGTCAGGGTTTCATTTTAGAGAGTTTTTTTTTTATTTAAAGTTTTGTCTGGTTTAGGGTTTGATTTTAACTTGAGTTTTGGTCTTTTGTTTGATTCAACATGAGACTTAAAAGGTGTGAGTTTTCAATGGTTCTAGATGGGTGTTAAATATTTAAATCCTATATGTTTATCTAGACTTGGGAGATTGGTGTTTCTTAGGGGGTTAAGTGTTGTGTAATTATTGGTTCATCTGAGTCCATCATGGATTGTGGTCTTTCACAGGGGTTATGTGTTTGGTTTAGATTTAATTAGATTGGAAATGTTTAAAGGTGTGACACTTGTCATTTGGTGATTCAGGAGGTATAGTTTATAAATGTGTGAGCTAAAATTTTGGGTTCTTGTTGTTTTGAATCTTATTCCAAGTATGGGATTAAAAGTTTTGTGACATTTTTTTTGTTTGCGTATTAATTCGTTCATTAATGTCTTTTCTTCCTTTCTTTTTTGTATCTTGAGTGTTGGACCCGAAGAATTGCGTTTATTGCATGAATTGTTGAGAATGGACAGGATTGGGAACGCAAGGTAGCAGTCGAATTGCTGTCATGCTAATGAAAGGGATGGAGGAGAAAAAGGTGATAGAAAGGAAACCCAAGGATAAGGTAGGGTCAGAATTCTCGTGATCGATGCCTATTTTTCCTCGGTAGGCTCTGCAGATCCCGTATTAGTTATTCTTCCTTGTTATGGTTTCCAAGGTGAGCTTCTAAGGGTGGATCCCGCGCGTCTTGGGTAGCCTTCCGTGAGCCACTTTCTTTTCTGCCAGCTCGGGGCAAGGGGAAGAGGTTATTACGACTAGAATTTGTTCAGGGCGCTTCCATCCTCTGGGCTTCTCTGAGATCTCTAGTTTCTCGAATAAATCCGGATTCGGGCATTGCCTGAACGTGCAAATTTTAAGTTTCTTGTTTTAAGTTATATATTCAGAGGGTATGCCCTTGGTGTATTTTATAATTATTCCATTTATTTATGAAGTGATTATATTTTTCTTTTCATTTATGGCAATTTAGTAAATTTTGGTTTATTTAGTAGCTTTCTTCAATTTGGTTTTGAGCGTGAAGCTTATTTATTTAACTTTGGTCTAATCTTATTTATTTATTTTGATCTGGGGTGTTCTGGGAACGAATTTTTTTGTTTAGTTTAGGTTCAAGTGCATGAATGATGGGGGACATTTTTTTAGCTTTTCTTTAGTCTTGGTATTAGTTGGAGTGTGTACGTGATGTTGGGGATATTTTTCTTGTTTAGTTTCGCCTTAGTTGGGGGAAGTTTTTTTTTTTGTTTAGTTTTGGTTGGAGTGTGTAAACGATGTCGGGGATTTTTTTTTAGTTTGGTCTTAGTCTGGAGCATTTTCTTTTAATTATCAGAGTGCATATTTCTTTAAGTCTGAAATGTTCCGGATCGGGCTTAACAAGGGCGTGGTGTAGGCTAATAATTAGCGTCAGAGATCACTCAATTCAGGGCTATAAACGTGCTGCCCTGGGCATTATTTTTTGGGAATTAAGCGCTTCACTCCAGGCACATAAATTAATTGCGCGCCAGAGGGTGGACGCGCATTCAGAGCATCAGAAGGTTATTAAGTGTAAGTTTCTTATCGTTTGATCGAATTAAATGCAGGATACCAGGCGCGTGATCAAGGCGGTGGCTGGTCACTGTATGGGAAACCATTGACATTTTCACACCACTGTGTGGATGCTTGAAGTGATTACACACTCAGTAAGATGTGCACAACTAGATGGTCGGGTTAGTTTGAGCAGGCGATGATTGGTTTGCGCGCTTAAGACCGATCGTGTGATCTGAATTAAATGCGGTGAGAGTGGTACGTGATTAGTTTGCGCACTTAGATTTACGCGTGTGATTCAGCGGTGTCCTATAAATAGTTCAAAATTTTTCATTTTCATCGCGCGATCCGTATTAGTCTTCGATTCTCTATTTACTTGTTTCTTTGTGCTCTAATTTTCATGTTTTCGTGATATTTCGTGATCCGATTGTCCGTTTCAGGCACTATTTTTTCCGTTCTCTTCAGCTTTTCAAGCTTTTTGTTCTAGGATGGAGTCTGAGGGTGGTGGTAGGTATGATATTACCATTTCTGAGTTAGAGAGGATGTTAGGGGCGGAGATAGGTGAGACTTCCGAGGCTCGGACAGACGTTGTCGGGGAGGTAGTTAGAGGAGGTACTGGAGGTTGATCAATCAGGGGTTAGGGAGGAGGTGCTCGAGATTGAGCAGAGGGTCGATGAGGATGAGGGTGAGAGGGTTGAGGGAGCAATACCTGAGGGTGAGAGAGCTGAGGGTGGGGCTGCGGAGCACCACGGTGAGGAGCATCGAGATCGCAGACACTTCCCACTGGAGAATTTCTTCGCTTGAGGCCAGGTAAACATTCATGAGCAAGAGTTCTTCCATTTTCTTAGCCACTTAGGTTATGACATAGGCTTATTAGGATCTGAAAACCCTTTTAATTTATGTCGAACCTACATTGATCCTTGGTTGTGTGCTCACTCATGCATCATGACGGCATCTAGAGATAGGTCATGTTTCTATTCAGTCATTCTTATCATGTTTTGTGTGTTTGTTGTAAATTGTTATTGTGTTTGGGACATATTTGACTTGCTTTTAGTTTTAGACTCGATTGTCTTTCATCATCGGTATGTGTTAATCTTATTGTTATTATTTGTGTTCTGCTTAATAGGAGCCCCCGCAGCTGGCTATCAACTCGGCAAGGACTGAGTCTCATACTTGGTACCGTGCGCTGCCGGAGTTTCAATGGGCGCGATTGGTGTTTTCAGTTTTGGACCGATCCTGAAACTGGAGCCCTTTCAAGTCGATCGTGGCCTGATCGCGACGATTCTAGAGAGGTGGAGAGAGGATCATTAGGCTCTTCTCTTTCTAGTAGGCATGTTACCGACTCTAGAGGACTGGGTCCGCATCACCGGTCTTTGCCTTGAGGGTGAGCCGATCACAGGGCACATGGCGGGACATTATTTGGAGGTGTGTGAGGAGAACTTAGGTGTGTCGTATAGGTCGAGCGGCTCGGGGCCAGGTGTAGTTCGAGTCACTTGGTTTTTTGATACGTTTGCGAGTGGCTTCGTCCCCCCGAGGTGCCATTCAGAGGTGAAGGCATCCTATGAGGCGCGTTGTGCGGTAGTGACGGGCCGGGATCCTGTAGTGGAGTCGGGGTTAGCTGCGGATAGGGTGCTTCAAGTATTTTTGATGCACTTCCTTGGTGCGATACTCTTCTCTTCTTCGACTTGGGGATGCGTCACCAGGTTATTTTTTATGGTTCTCAGAGATTTGGATCGAGCCCCCACCTATGCGTGGAGTGCGACTGCGTTGGCGCATCTCTATGAGCAGCTTTACCGTTGAGGACAAGGTGTCGCGTCGATCGGAGGTTTCCTTCCGTTCATCTAGGTGATGTTCTAGTTAATTAATGTCATAGCGTCTCTTTTTTTGGTCTTTTAATGGTAACTATTCAACGTTACTTCTATTTTGCTTTCTAGTTCTGGGTGTTTGACCATTTTTTGTTTCTTCATCTGGGAGTTCTATTGGAGGTGACATTCACATTCTCGCAGATGCACGTGTGGAGGGAGGCATTGAGAGGTCGCCATTGGCCTTCGAATCTTCAGACCGCGCGAGGCCTCTTTGAGGATATGCATGCGGGGTAGGTATAGATCATCATGCATATATTTTTTTTTGTTTTCGTGTTTTAGGATCTGGGTCTTCATTGTGGGGTCGGCTGGTTTGCTTGCTTGTAGGTGATTTGGAGGTCGTATGCGGATGAGGAGGATGCAGGCATGCCAGTGATTCAGTCTGGCTGGCCCTTCTTTGATGTGGATGTATGGGTCCATTGTTTTGAGAGGGTGGAGAGGATCCACACATCTCGCATGGTACGGCAGTTGGGGCTCGCTCAGGGAGTCCCTTCAGAGATTCGCCATAGAGTGGCGAAGAGGATGATCAGCCCTCCTGGCTGAAATTTCACAGAGCGGATGGCGCTTCAGGTGGCAGATTTTAGAGATGGGGGGACTAGAGTTATAGGGGCGCATGACGAGGCAGATGTCCGAGAGTATGCGCGGTGGTTTAGTGCGTTGGATGGCAGGTGTCTCTTCACACGTCCCTTCCACGGGAGTGGCTCTTTCGAGATCGGTGGGTCGGCGTCGGCTTTGAGGGAAAGGTTGGCTGTGTTGGAGTAGGGCCACCTCACCACGAGTGTGCAAGGGGCATTAGACGCTCTCCATAGGGCAATGGAGCGGATGGGGTGTGCTCCTCATCCGGATGAGGAGATGCTGCACTCTTTAGCCTCCTCGATTGCTCAGGCTAGGGCAGTAGAGGATGAGTTGGGGGCTCGGCTAGCGGAGACTCGACAGCTCCTGGTGAGTTAATTCACATTTATTTATTTATTTATGTGGACTTGGTTTTCTCGTCATTCTAACATGGTTGTGGTGTCTCGTTTTATTTTATTTTGGACAGTCTGTGAAGGAGGGTGAGGTTGCTCACCAGGCGGTGATGATTAAGTCGTTATGCAGTCAGCAGCAGGCCGGTCGAGAGGTGGAGGCCAGCTTATGATCTGAGATTGACCGATTGGTAGGTGTCTTTACAAATAAAGTTTTGTTAATTGTTAGCATCGTGAGCTTGTCAACTAATGTGTTTATTGTTATTTGTAGAGAGCCGAGCTCGCTGTTAGAGGTTCTGTTCCAACATTTGATCCGTCTTCAGTCGCTTCCTCTAGTCGGGAGGATCCAACGATGGCTCAGCTTTGGGCTCAGCTAGATCATTGGATAAGTTTCATTCAATCTTTTATATTGTTGGTGTCATTGCGTTAGTTTGTTGGGTGTCATTGTTTCACTTTCTTAGTAGCTTACTAATATCATATGGTATTTCAACATCGGATTGTCGAGGATCTTTAGGTGAGGGTGGCGACTGTTGCCCCTCTATACCTGGAGAGTCAAGTATAGTTTTTTTTTACGGCGTAATTCTGTTTAGGTTATTTTTTCTTTATTTTGTTCTAACATGTCTTGTGTTGGTTTGTTTGGTTCTTTGTGCAAGCTATTCCGGACTCTGCTCCCGAGGCTCCCACTCAGGAGTCTGTTCGTATCCCTACTCAGGTATGTTTTAGTTATTGTGTTCATGATTTATTTGTCATTATAATATTTTTCTGATATATTTGTTTATTCTTATTGCAGCTACCTACGTTCGTTGTTCCTTCCGTGCCTCATGTTGATCTAGTGACTGCTGAGATGGTTGGGCGATTCTTGGAGAGACTGGCCCTGGTATGGCTCTCTTCTTTTCAAAGTTTTTTTTTTATTTTGTTCATGTATATCGAGGCGAAGTCCTTAGAGGCAGCTTGAGTCATGAGGGCCTGGTTATTGAGATGATGGCTACAAAGAGGACTCAGACTAAGGCGTTAGAGGTGACGTGTTAGACGACATGGGCAGAGATGCAGGCGTCCCTAGATGGGCTGCAGTATTGTCTGATGAGGAGTGAGCGGGGGATACATAGGCTGGCTCGTCAGCTTGGTGGGTCAAAGTTGAGGGCTGTGGGTTCCTCGACCGGGCAGTCTCGTCACACGTCCCATGATCGGGTTAGGGGTGATGCTCGTGAGGATTCTATTGTTCGTGAGGTTCTTACGAGGTATCCTCCTCACTCGCGATCGAGGCGATCCACTAGTCAGGTGAGTGAGGGGGGTTCTGTGGTGGGGCCCCATCGTCTAGAGGTTTCGAGGACTTCGGGTGCACAGATTGTATTTTTAGAGGACCAGTCTACGGACCTCCGAGCTGATGATACCGGGGACAGCAGCTCTCGGCCATCCCAGCGACAGTATAGGGAGTAGGTGTGTGTGTGTGTTTTTGTATGCATAGCATGTGTGTGTTGTATATATAGGGGGGATGCCCCCAGTGACAAGTGTAAAAAGAAATGGAAAGATATTGACATATATATAGAGAGATTTTTGGTTTAGATGTACCTGATTGGCCCCTTTTTCTTTCAGTTACCTATTATGTCTACTTTTGCTTCTTTTTTAGTTGCTATAGTGCCATCAACCGTCATTGGGACTTGGAATCTTCCTGAGCTGGCCCGGTGATGGTTGAAGGTTACTTCATATCTGCACGTGTGAGAGTAACGCTGTCAGTAGTTTTGTTCTCCCCCTTACTAGTTGTCAAGGGGGGTGTCTCAGACCGAAGTCTGGTAGCAAAAGATGAATATGTGCTCCTTTTTTTTTTCTTTCTTTTTTTTTTAAATGAAAATAATGCAACAGGGAAAGCAAATAGCTAAGATAGAAATAATAGCAAAAACTACAAAAATAAAAATTCCCCAGCGTAGGAGCATGGTAGGATTAGCAGTATAATATCTTCGGTAGCACTTTCCGGGTGGTAACTTCGTCGTTCCTTATCTTCTTTGTAGACAAGTCGGCACTTCTGATATGATTCTTCTTCTAATCTAAAAAAATACCCCGGCGTCAAGATGCAGTGGAGCTTTTTTGGGTTTCGAGATGAGCACTTTGGGTCTATAAGCAGTCATGGGTATTTGGCGAGTTAATTTTGAAGAAAAGATGATTGGTACTGTCATCGAGCCGGGGAGGTCTCTTTGATTAGGTCAGTTGTATATGGGTTTTATCCTAGGGCGGTAATCATCCTATCCCATGGTTATTGGAGAGAAGTATGGTAGGTATAGTATGTGATTACATCAGTCGTCATTCCTCAGTTTTCAGCTTCACTTCTAGGAGCATCCTGTAAGGCTTCTGATTTATCGTCCGAAAATAAAAAAATAGAAGGGGGGGTAAAGCTCAGTGATGTGGGAAATATGTTATATCTAATTCTTTCCAAAAGGGATAGGTAACAATCTTTTTATCAGAGGGATACGGGATGCCATAACTGAGCTCTTCGCCATGTTTCGACACCGTCAAAATCTCATATTCCATAATTAGCAGGAGTTTGTCCTCCTCCTGCCACCTTACGATGACATCTAGTGGTATGGGGACATCAGGGATGCCCTTACAACTTGCTTATACACTTCTAGTAAAGTTACCAGAGATGTCCTCATGGCCTGATATGCTTCCCTGAGCTCATTGACTTGTTCATTCATCGTAATGCATCCTGCCAACGCAAGAATAATGAGTTTTGATTGATCCTAGCATCTTCATTTTTTTTTTTGCTCTACCGTCTCCTCCAATGGCAAAGGGAAGGGAAATGAGGATCGGATATTACTTATGCTTTTGAAAGAGGTTAGATAGGTCACTAGTCCTTTAATCAGATTGCCCCAATGAGAAAAGGTGGGCGATAAATCGGAGGTCTCAAGGATATTCTGAGAATTGAAAGCGTACGACCAATGAATGGGTCGTGATGTCTACGAGGGAGATAAGTATAAGTATTTAACCACGAGATGTGACGATCACAGGGCTAAGGGTAATATTTTCTAAGGTACATGGCGTTCTAAGGGCATGCAGCTGTTATGACATAAGGGCCTTCCCAGTTCGGTTTCAGTTTTTCTTTCGGATGGGCGTGCTTGGAAGGCATGATTTTCTTTAAGACTAATTCTCCAATATTAAAGGTTTGTTCAAGGACTTTCTTATCGTAAGCCCTGGCCACTCTCCTCTGATATACCTGAGCATGATCAGTTGCCCTTAGGCGTTTTGCATCAAGCTGCTCTAGCTACGTGAGTAGGACAATTCTCCTCTCTTCTAAGGATAGCTCATCATCGAGTTGAATCCATAAGGATGGTACTTGTATCTCATATGATAGAACTACCTCCATTTCATAGGTAAGGAGCTACGGAGTTTGGCCAGTGGCCATACGAATAGAGGTCTTATAGGCCCAGAGTGCTTCTGATAGTCGTTCAGGCCAGTTAGCCCCATTGCTTGTTTCTATTGTGCGTTTCAGGATTCGAATTAGCATTTTGTTCGTAGCTTCTGCCTGTCCATTGCCTTGAGGGTAGAACGGTGATGAGTGGCATAGATCGATATCATACTTCTTGCATAACTTCTTAGTCTTTTCTGTAATGAACTGTGGTCCATTGTCAGTGACAAATATCCTGGGTACTCCAAACCTAGTTATGATATTCTGAACAATAAACTTTACGAGTGTAGAAGCGGTGATTCTAACATAGGATTCAGCTTCTGCCCATTTGGTGTAGTATTCGATGGCTATAAGTATGAATGCATGCTTGTGAGTGTTCCCAACGGTGTCTGTGAAAGGTCCAATGACATCGAAGGCCCACATCGAAAATGGCCATGAAAGGTTATAGTATTTAATGCAACTGGTGGATCTTTGATGAGTGCGGCGTGTTCTTGATGTTGCTTGCAGGATTAGACGTAGAGGTGGCAATCTCTGATCATTATCGACCAGAAGTGGCCTTGTCATGTAACTTGATCAGCGAGTCTCTGTCTACCGGAGTGGGCATCGCAAGCATTGGTGTGTGCTTCTCAGATGATGTATTATCCTTTGGCAGTTGTTACACATCGTAGTAGTACTCCTTTAGTGAAGACCTCTTTGTATAATGTTTCCCCGAGTATGCAGAATCGGGCGCATCAATTCCTTATAGTCTTTCGATCGATCTTTGTGGCGTATGGGGAGACGTGTTGATGTTTCATGAAGTTTCAGATGTCAAAATTCTGCGGTTGTCCATCGTCGATCGATGATTTTTCAAATCTAAATATAGCGACTTTGGTTCCTATCTTGATGTGCTTTTTCAGGGTGATCGCTTCTTTCGGTCCTGTACTTGTGGGGAGGATGGGTAATTCTCTCTTGATGGACCATGCTACCACGTGGGCGGACACTGTCAACTTTTCAATGAAGAAGATTTTGGTATTTTTCCTGATGGGTGTTTGGATGACCGAGGCTAGCGTGGCTAAGGAATCTGCAAGCTCGTTTTCTAATCTAGGGATGTGCGTGAAAGAGATTCTTTCAAATTTCTTTACTAAATATTGAGCAGTTTTTAGGTATGCCATTAGTCTCCTTTCCTTAGTTTTCCATTCTCCTATAACTTGAAAAATTACTAGTTTAAAATCACCGATGGTTTTTAATTGTTTAACACCTAATTATAGCGTTGTGCGTAGTCTAGCTATAAAGGTTTCGTATTCTGCGACATTATTAGTGATAGGGAAATCTAATTGAAAAGCTTTAGGTATGACAATTCCTTTTGGGCTTAGGAGGACTATCTCGATACCTTTTCCTTTGTGATTTAGAGCACCGTCAAAATAAAGGGTCCATGACGTTGTCGGGCTCTTCGTTATGAATTGCGAATAGGTCCTTATCGGGGAAATTTGCATGTATGGGTTCATCACTAGGGAGTGGGAGATTTGCAAGGTAATCAGCGATTGCTTGCCCTTTGATCAACTTCTGCGTGACATAACTGATATCAAATTCTTATAGGAGCATATGCCAACAAGCGATCTTTCCTGATGTTGGAGGCTTTTCGAATACGTACTTCAAAGGGTCCCCATTCAGGCTAGTACTAGTATTTTATGTGCTCCGAAGTAGTGTCATAATTTGGTAGAAGCCCACACCAATGTGAGGCAAGTCTTCTCCATTGAAGTGTATTTTCATTCGTGTTCGACCATCGTCCTACTGAGGTAGTAGATAGCCTTTTCTCTCTTGCTGTCTTCTTTATATTATCTCAGAATTACTCCCATTGCTTTGTCGTTCGTTGAGAGATATAAATTTAGGGGTCTTCCGGGGACAGGTGGCGATAGTATTGGTGGGTTAAGAAGGTACTTCTTGATATTGTCAAAGGCTTGCTGACATTGATCATCCCATTTATACCCAACTCCTCCTTTAAGTAGTCTATAGAAAGGATTGCATCTGTCCGAATGCTGGGAGATAAATCTTCTGATGAATTGCAATCTTCCTATCATGCCTCATAACTCTTTGATATTACTGGGAGGCAGCATCTCGAGGATGGCTCTGACCTTTGCAGGATCAACTTCGATCCCTCGCTTGCTGACTATGAAACCAAGTAAGTTTCCGGAAGTGATCCCGAAACCACATTTCTTCGAGTTCATTTTTAGCTGATATTTATTGGCTCTCTATAACACCAATCAGAGCGCTTCAACATGCCCTACTCGCATTTGGGACTTCACTAATATATCATCGATGTAAACTTCTACACACTTATGCATCATGTCATGAAAGATAGCCATCATGGTGCGTTAATACGTGGCTCCTGCATTCTTGAGCCCAAAAGGCATAACGACGTAACAGTAAGTTCCCCATGGTGTGGTGAAGGAAGTTTTCTCTTGATCGGACTCTGCTAATTTGATCTGATTATATCCAGAGAAATCTTTCATAAAGGATAGCATCTTGAGGTTTGAAGTTGATGCAAAACCCATCTTCTTGCAACATAGTACTATATTGGTGACCCACTTAGGTAAAGAATGACTTGGATAAATTTGGCTTTGTGTAACTTGTCGACTCTCTTTAACTTGGAGGGCTGGTTTGTGGGTGCATCCCCTGGAGTTTCGCTAATGTGCTTTGCATCGGTTCTAAGACTGAGGCGATGTTCTACTAAACTTGGGTCTAAATCAAGCATGTCCTCGTAGGACCATGCGAAGGAATCGAGGTGTTCTTACAAGACTTGTGTAATTTGTTGGCATTCCTTGGAGTTGAGCGTTGCGCTAATCAGTAGCTTCTTGGGTTTCTCTTCAGTGCCAAAGTTAAATTCTTTTGTGGGTTCCGCAGCAGCCTGGGTTTGCTCATTAAAATACTTGATAACCCGTTAGAAGACTAGTTCCTCCTCGGCAACTAGTGCTCTTTCTTTGTCCTCGATAAGTTCGTATACTGCGAAATTGCTACACTGGGGATCTGAGCTTGCGAAAGGTAACCCTTCATCGGTACAATCTATGACTGAGAGATCTTTGATAAGGTGAAGGTCAAGACTACTGATTCTTCTCTCATAGTCATGAAGTATCTCGCCTGGTATGATCACTGGCTTGTTGTTTAGCTGGGATGCTTTACGTCCTCGTGTGGGGAATGGGATAGAAACCTTAGGAGAAAAGTCTCCTTGTTGGCCACAAATTTGGTTCGGGACAAAGAGTTCCCTTTCTTTTTTAGGGTTTTATGATTTTTTTGGATTTTGTATTTCTGAATTTTTAGGGTTTTCTATTTTTTCTATTTTTTTTTATTTTTGATGATAAATATGGTAAAGGGTCGGTCGCCTCAAGGGGCATCAAAAGAATTGCTTCCTCTAGTTGAGGGAGCGAGACGGCTGCTGGAGCCGTTCGGGCGATTCTTTGAGAAATGCGGACTTGTTGCAAATTTGTATTTTTTTTTAGAGTCCTCATCTAATGAGATCTTTTGAATGAGTGAAGCTGGTAACAGTAGCATTAACACTTGAACTTCTTCTACCACATGGATCGCCTCTTCTTCGAAGAAGATCTAAAGATCGTAGTTAATTGAACTATTGTCCTCTTGGTTGTAATAATATTGTTCTTCCCACCGAGGGGGATCTCCCAAAGGATCCTCAGGGGTAATGAGGTCTTTTCCTTGATCTTCATGATACGTTAGGATGAGCACGCATGCTTGGCAGTGAGGTTGAAAATGGAGAAGAATGCAGGGGCATTCCCAAGGACATTCCCATCCTTCTAGGTTAGAGTCGAAGATGGAATTGAATTCATCTTCTTGATTTGATAGTGCTTGAAGTCCTAAATTGGCTCACTCTGCTAACTCGAGTGCCGGGAGGTCTATCCAGTAGTCCTCATCATCACTCGGGGGAGGTTGCCACTCTTCCTCTAGAGATTTCCAAAATATTGAGTTGTGGCGAATCCAGGGATGTAAAAGTGTCTAGTTCAAGTTCCTCTTCAAAGTCTATGAGGGTGATGTGAGTGTTTCCCCTAGGTCAAATGGATGACCATTGGGATTTTCCGTTTCTTGCACCGGTGACCGAGCTGGTAGGTCATTGCTTGTGTTGGTGGTCACGAGGTTGGAGTGATTCGATTCTTCTATCGTAGAGTGTCAGGTTCAATTAGCGAAATGCTCTAGTATGCTGGTGCATGCCATACAGAGGGGTTGGTGTGGGTAAGCGATATAAGGGGAGTCCCAAGGGCATTCCCATCAATCAAGGCCAAGGCCGAGGCGGATGCTATACAAGTTAGTATTTTCTTGTAGAGTATCATCTCTTTCCCATGTTAAGCGTAAGTGCTCTTCACTATCTTGCAAGGCTGCTATGTGAAAATCTTTGTTGTCAGTGGATTCCTAATCTTCTACTCGTGGGTCAGGTTCTAGAGGTTCTTCTCTCCTCTCTTCTATAAATTCCTTAGTGTCAAATATGGGATTGACTCCTTCGAGCGGTTTATCAATATCGTCATTTAAATTGGTTAAATCATTGAACGCTTTAATCATTCGCTCAATTTCCGCTTCTTGGGATCTAGTGAAGGACACTTCCTTATGTTTTGGCACATCTACTTTTTCAGTGGTCCCATAAGTGAAGTGATCATATAAAGACCATTTTTGTGAGGTAGGAGACAAGTCAGCTTGCGGGCCGTCTGATTGGTATCCTAACCTTATGTTCTTATGTATTTGTGTTGGGACAACGGGTCCTACACGACCTTGCTTATTTTTTTCGAGTCCGGTGTGGGGGATGTATCCAAGTTGGTACATAAGGTCCCACCCTTTTATCGTGGTAGTGTTAATGGCATAGAGTTTGGCGAGGTCTGGGCCAACCTCTCTTCTCATTAATTTTTATTGACGCGTTGGGGGAGAACTAGGAGGGGTAGGGGGACGGACTTTCGCAATGGTTGTCTCGTCAGGGACTCGAGTCTTTTGAATGGGGCCTGTGTTCAACACGTAACCGTGAGCGGTTGGTATGCTCACCGTGTAATCAGTATCCATCTTCTAGAGGGGTGCATCAGTGTATATAAGGACGATGGAGTCCTCGTATGGGAATTTAACGCATTAATGGTATGTGGATGCAACGACCTTCATTGACTCCAGCCATTTTCTTCCTAAAAGGAGATTGTACGTACTAGAGGAATCAGAAACATGGAAGGTAACGTCTTTCATTACAGGTCTGAGGTGAACCTGTAGCTTGAAAGTTCCCTTGACAAAGCGACGCGAGCCGTCATAAGCTATGAGTGACAGTGCAGAGGGCCTGACATCCTGCTTTGTGTATTCAAGCATTTTTAACATGGTGAGAGGGCAAATGTTAAGTCCTGCTCCCGTGTCAATGAGTGCGTGTAGTACAGAGAATCCTCTAATTATGACCGTAAGATATATGGGGGCTGCACTCCCGCCGAGTGACTCTTTAGGCATGTCTGCGTCTGTAAAAGTGAGCGTCGGAGGTTGCGCCATGACTGAAGTGATTTGATGAAGCTCATCTAGGGTCGTATCCTCATCCACTTGCGTGTCTTTAAGTATCCTTATCAACAACCGGTGATGATTAGGTAATTTTTTGATGAGTTCTAGTATGGATCTTTGGGCCGGAATCTTCTGGAGATGTCGCAAAA
The DNA here is from genome assembly GCA_021018995.1 of Chloranthus sessilifolius. Taxonomy (NCBI): domain Eukaryota; kingdom Viridiplantae; phylum Streptophyta; class Magnoliopsida; order Chloranthales; family Chloranthaceae; genus Chloranthus; species Chloranthus sessilifolius. The sequence continues at coordinate 99,532,302 of CM037585.1, forward strand.
GGTCGTATTCTTACCCTGGCTCAAGCGCAGTCTCTTTGCCTGACCGATAGGCCTTAGGTGCGGATGGTTGGAATGGTTGAGGTGCAGGAATTGGTGGAGGGATGCTATGAGGTGGGGCAGGCAAGTTAACTTCTCTCTCTCACATTCCCCTCTAGTGGTTGTGCGTTCGTGAAATCCTTATTTTGAGGGAAAGGCGGAGGTGGGTAATTGGTTCCTGATTGGAGAATCAGGCAAGTCGGTTGTTGACCGAACTAGGCGTGGCTTGATGTGGACCTTCCTGATTGGAACGCGTACCTGAATGGTGCTGCTCCAAGGCGAGAGGTACTGCGTGTAGTCTTCCTCTTCTATGAAAGCAGAGACCAGCGTCTCTCACGGGACAAGATGTTCTTCTGATTCACTTTCTTCTAGGTTGAGCGAACGCTCGATTGTTATTTCGTTTTCTTAGCTTGGAATTTTTTGGGTGACACTCTTGACCCATGCAGCAATCTGGGCTGTAGTTTGGAGAACGTGATCTCCATACTCGGGTTCAGAATCAGACAAAGGGAGTGGTAATGGTGTTGGTTCAGGGGTTGAAGGCTCTGGTGGGTTGACTACGAAGGAACGGTCTCCTAGCCCTAAAGGAATAGACTCGTATCTGAGTGAATTTTGGATAAGGAGGTGGACTCGACGGGGTGATGCGAGTGATCAGGGCCAAGGGATGTGGGGGTGAAGGAGCTTTTGCTGGTGTGGCGGAAGTAGCAAAGGGTTGAATGTAAGTGATTAAGGTTAAAGGTTGGAAGAGGAGTCAACCAGAGAGATCTACGGTGGTGACCTAAGCCGGTGTTGCTTGGTTGTGGTTGGGTAGGGGGTTATTAACGATTCCTAAATTTTGTTGGGGGTTGGTTATTATTAGGACTAGGGTTCCTAAGTGCTTCCCAATCGATCTGATTTTGGTCATTCATGTCATAGATTACGTCCTTAAGGACCCAACAGTCCTTTAGGTTGTGTGTCGCGTATCAGTGGAAGGCAAAGTATTTACTATAGTCTTGATTTGTCGGCCATAGGCAGGGTTTTTCCTGCGAGAATCAGAGGAGATTCTGAGTATTAAGAGGATAAAAAATGTTGGGGATCATATCCGGTAAAAGGGGATAGTGTTCTCGCCTTGGCTGGTAAGGGCCTCTGGCTGGGTTAAAGTTCTGTGATGGGGGCACACTATAGTAATTCTGCACGTGGGCTAGTCAATTCTGTGTCGTGTTCTGATTCTGATAGGTACTGGGATATTGATTTCTATTCTGATACTGGCCCTGATTCTGGTTTTGGCCTTGGTTTTGGTTTGCGTATCTTTGTTTATTAGTGCTTTGGTTTTTGTTGGTGTACCGTTGTTGATTTTGATTTTATCCAAAATTTTACAGTTGGAAGTTCTCATTACTAGAGTTTTGTCCTTGGTTGACAACGGTATTAACTTGCTCAGTTCCTGAGGCTTTCTTATTATTTTTTTATTTTGATTCACTGGAAGAGCTTATTTTTTATGTGACTATGGATAGAGTAAGGTCTCCACCTTTAATGTGTCGTGCTAGTAGGGATGTCTGGGAGTGGAGTGCAATGAAGTCGGGGCAATCACTTATAACAAGTGCACTCTTTAATGGTTCTCTAGTGTTATCTATGATAATGTCCACCGAATCCTTCTCTTTCATTGAAGTGCCGGTCCTAGTAGCGAGTTTTCTCCAGCTGGCGACAAAGTCGGTAAATTCCTCATCAGGTCCTTGCTTGGTTACCATTAGATCGCTAAGACTAACTGTCTATTGGATCAAGTGTTTGTATTGGTCTAGAAATGGACTAAGTCATTGAAGGTTTCTATCTTATAAAGCAAGAGCCCTGCAAACCAATATAAAGCTTCTTCTAATGAGCGTTGGAAATAGTGAATGAGAAGTCCTTGATTATCACGTATGGGTCGACAATCATTACAAAATAGGGCTAAGTGATGATTCGGATTACCCGTGCCATTATATTTCATTAATTTTGATGGCTTAAATCCTATTGGTAAACTAAGCTTGACATCCCGACAAAATTTGTCGAATCCGAATGAATGACGGGGGCGCTCTCTCTTGGCCATGTACTCATCGAGCATTTTAGGGAGATCTTCGATTTTAACGGTGCTATCTTTTGGAGCGACCCGTAAGCAAACCTTGTCTAGAGAGTCATCATTGAAGAATGTGTGGGCAGGTTGTCTCAATGGTGTGGGGCGGGCTGACACCGTACTCGGGGTAGGAGCTAGCCTCTCTTGTTGCTCTTATTCCTCTGAAAATTTTCATGACCTAATAGTTTCGTATGCGGCGGCCAACCCTCGAAGCAATTCTTCGGAGTCATCGTATCCTCTTTGTATTCTTTGAATACTGAGCTATACGATCTGTTGAGCGATGAGGTTTTATCCGGTGTTACCATCTCTCCCATTATGATTATTACCGGTGTGTGGGGTGGAGAAGGGATTTTCTTGCTCGCTAGCCATAATAACCTTAGGTTGTTGTGGGTTAGAATTGTGAAATGGTTCTTCTTCGTACACGGGGTTGCTATGATATCCCCACAATGGTCGGTCTCCTAAACTCACTCTTCGTATACAAGACATCTCGAGTCTTTAACGAAGATTCATATATATATAAAAGGAGATCTAAACGACTCGATGGAAAGAAAAATAGGGAGATCAGGTGAAAACTAACTATTTAGAAAAAGATTTTGCAAAAGTGTCCCATCGCTATCGCCAGTCTATTGGTGCGTGCTTTTTCTGGGTTTCCCTCAGTTCCCATTGAATCAGTGGCTCCAATTCTGTCCAAGTGGACTCTAGTGATGCGGCGTTTGGAATAGTGGAGGTAAACGAAATAAAAGGGTTTTCTAGGAAGGTTCCTAGTTTGTTGCGATCGTCGGCTGCAGATATTTATTTACGCTGCAACACTTCAATGATCACGCTTAAGAGCGGGTAAGAGTTACTTCTATACTGAATCATCCACCTGCGAATGTCAGTAGCTATGTCTTTTTCTTAATTTAGATAGTTTAATTTCCCTTTTATTTCCAATTATAGTTATAGTTCTGGTTAGTTTAGACTTCCCTGATTCTATTGTGAGTTTGGCTGTGTGGTGATCTATTGTAGTTTATTTAATTTAACATTCTAGTTCTATCAAGAGTCTTATTAATTTTTTACTATTCCTATCCTTATTGAAAGTCTAATTAATTAAGCGTCCTAATCCCATTAGAAGTCTAATTATGATCATGTTTCCCAATTATACTAGGAGTGCACATGTAGTAGTCTTGATGAAACTCTAATTAAGTCAAGCATGCTAATTATACTAAAATTCTAAGCAGAGCAAGTAAACTACTTGTATTAAAATTCTAATCGAATCAAGTATAGTAGTCTTACCAGAATTCTAACTGAAATAGAAAACTAATTTGACTAAAATTCTAATTTAAGGCAAATGAATTAATTTGATTAAAATCTAATTAAAATAAATAGGCTGATTTTCTTAAAAGTTTAATTAAAACAAATAAACTAATTTGATTAAAATTCTAATTAAAGCGATGAATTAACTATACTAAATATCTAATCGAAGCAATGAATTAATCATACTAAATCCTAATCAAAGCAAGATATTAACCAATTAAAATCTGATTTGAAGAAATTAATCGATCACACTAAAATCTAATTAACTTAACTAATTAGTTATGCTGAAATAAAATCAATCTACTGATTAATTATACTAAAAAATATAAGAAAAAGCAATTAATTGATTCTAGAATTCCTAAAAAAAAAGGGTTTTGGGCCCGCTATGCTAAGGAGGATTGGCCTCGTTCATGAGTACCCTCTGTAAGCCCCCTTGGGCAAATCGGATGGCTGAGATTAAAGAGAAATTAGATTTTTGGACCATAAAATGGTATTTTGGATTTTTCTAAATTGATTTCGGAATAATAGTTATGAATTAAATTATGAACTAGAATTGTAGAAACTAATATTAATATTTAGGATTTTTGGAGATATGAAAATAAGAAATTTAAATTTAAATTTAAATTTCCAGGACTGAATTCAGGTCCAAAATCAAAAAATCAGACCGTATGATTATAGGCTGGCTCTAGAATCTAAGATCTAGAACCAGAAATTAATGATAAGATTGGAATTAAGATTTTAGAATGGAATTAAGTCCTAGGGTCGATAAATTAGACCGTCAGATTAAGGATTGGTTCTGAATTCGGAGAACTAGAACCTGATATAAAATATTTGCGATTTAAAAAAAGTGTGCTACGGTCTCGGATTGAAAATTAAAACCTATAATTAAAACTAAGAGAAATCCTAAATCTATAGGCTAGAAGTTATGGTTAGAAACTAAAAATTAAATTTTTACCTAGGGTTGTCGGGGCTGCGGAGAGAAATCTCGAAGATTCGAAGCTTGAATTTCGAAATCATGATTAGGTTGCTCTATGGGTTTGTCCTCGGAGTCCTCTGGTTTCGGAATACCAAAAAAAATCCTTTCTCTCTCAAAAATTGCCAGCCTCCTGGGCGAATTGAGAAGAAAATCTTTTATAGGTTTTTCTTCAATTACGCGCCCTGTTTCGGGCGTTTAACTGAATTACGTGCCAGTCTCCCAGCGCTTAATCGCTTTGAGTCGATCACCAACTCAGTGAGCGACCGGCTGACTTGTTCAGTGAGTTTCCTAGTCCTAATAGCGTTAGGGCTAATTACACGCTTCTTAGGACGTGCGCAATCCGATTAAGCGTTTCTTTAGAAGCGCTCAATCGAGGAAACTTAGGAGTTAAGGACTGTGAGGCTAGGCCGGGCGTAGGCCAATTGCGCGCTAGTGGTGGAGCGCTCAATCTAATCGCGCGTTTGATTTCAGGTGCGTGATCGAGTCTCGAGATGGTCTAGGAAAGGAAGTTTGGTCTGAAAGGGGGATTGATTGCGCGTTTGTGGTCTAGCGTGCAATCGAATTACGCGCGGGGTTTCAAGCGCTTAATTCGGGGTTGTCCGGGTCTGGTCTCTAGTCTGAAATGCAAAACTATTGTTTCAGCCTACATTCTGACTATATACTATTGGTTCAGTATATAGTCTTCCTATGTTGGGTCCTGAGCTACAGAGCTATTGTTTCAGCCTGTGTCTAGATATGTACTATTGTTTCAGTGCATGGTCCCACATTAGGGTTATGAGGTCAAAGGTTGACCAAACAAAATTGTATATTCTGAGAGGGCAAAATGGGGGTGTCTACACTCGGGAGGTGGGGTAATCCTCGATTAACTCAATCACCTCTGCACGGTCTGGTATGCGAGGAGGAACCACAGGTATCCCTCTTATCTCGATCCCGGTAATCATCAACCAGTCCACTAGGGTGATGATCATCTCAGCCATGGACATATAGAAGGTCATTGTCTCAGGCCGAAACTGCTCCACCAGGGCCTTCATGTATGCCATATCCCCCCTAATGGTCAGGCATGATAAGAAGTCTCCAAAGTTGGCTTGTGCCAGAAGGAACCTCACAACCTAGGGAAGATGAACATAGAGGCATTGGAGGTCGAACCAACCTCTGCGGAACATGAGCGGGGCAGGGGCTGCATCAAAAGAATAAGGAATGTCAGATTCAAAAGCAAAGAGACCCGAACAAAAAATAATAGCCAAAGGATACATCTTTTTCCTTGCTGGTTGTACCAAAGTTGGAGATATGGGTGTACTGCTGATGTAGTAACCCATGGGTGCGGCTTCGCCCTGCATTTCCCACCAATCGTGAGAGGAGCGCTGCACCTGAATAAAGCACTCCCCTCTAGGACCATAAGTCACATCGGGACCACCCTCATGACCAAGGTCCTCTTCACTCGACATCCTAAAGGGGGAACATGCAATAGGTATATAAAAATCATCATCATCAACCAAAATCAGAATCAAATCATCAAGGGCGTTGTTAAAAATATCAGATCGATGGAAGGTGAGTATGCCTCTCTCACACTAGATTTTTTTTTTCAAAAAAGGTATATCCAAAAACAAAAAAAAATCATCAAGTCATACACCCTTCCAAAAAAAAAAAAAAATAGAAAGAAAATCTTTACAAAAACACTCTCAAAATTTTGATTAAAAAACCCCACAATGCATACACACTAAAATTATGTTTGGGGAGGTATTCAAAAATTCAAAATCAAATCACTTTTTTCCATCATGTATTTAAAAAATCAAGATCACACTTGTGTAAAAAGGAAAATCAAAATTTTCGAACAAAACCCCATCCATTTTCCAAAAAAGAATTCCATAAAAAAATCAAAATGCACCCTCTTTTCAAACCAAAAATGCATGCAAATGAATGCAACTGTCATGAAATAGATCACACTTGCAGAGAAAATCATTTAGATAGATCATACATACAAGGATCATCATCTCTATCCCAAAAAGCCCTAACCACATTGGAAAAAAATCAAAGAAAATATGGAATAAAATGATTACCTTGAATGAGGAATGAACCCTAGAACCGGTGGGAGAAAGCGAGATTTATCGGCGATGGTGAACAAAGGCGCAATGTCGAGGTTCAAATCGAATCAATGGAGCACAAGGGGAGCCTTCTGGTTAGGTTTAGGAGAGAGGGGGAAAGAAATTTTTGAAAAAGACCGTCTCTTCTCGGGACCGGCCGATTTAAGGCACCTTTTTGCCTAGCGTGTATAATATACACGCTAGGCATAAATCCTCCAGATTTTGCCTCCTTTTAGGTACATACGCATGTGCAACCTAAAAACATAAAATAATAATAATAATAGAAAAATAGAAAATAGAAAAAAAAGAGACAGTGACACTTGTCCCAATAAGTGTGCTGACTTCCATTCGATCCGCTTGGGGATTGTGCTAAAATAAAATATTTAAGGACAATAAGTGCGCTCAAAATCCTGAACAAACATGAAAAACAAAAATATATATATATATATATACACAAAATATCTAAAATATGTAACTCATCGAAAAGTGGCACACACTCCCAAAAAGTGTTACGACATCAATTCGCTTCGCTCAGATAGTTGTGCTAAATTATCGTCGGGATTGATGAGTTCTCTCAGAGACCTTGAACCCTACCTCGAGTAGGGGCACCCGTGAGCAATCAAATGGGGCAATCAATACCTCATGCGATTGGACACAAACTGTGGATCTTCGCGTCTTTGTATCGCGCTAAGTATGGGCCGATCACCCTCCCACTCGCGGGGCTATCATATTCAGAAAGGAACTAAAGCATCACACCTTATCAAATCATATCGAGGAGCAGACATTTTTCTCAGTATAGTGGGCTTTCGCAACTCGCACCATCTCGGTCATGCCCAGTAATGTCGCTGAGAACTTGGGGACCGATAGCCTTGAGGAACAAACGTTTTTCCTGAAATACAGGGCTTCCGTTTACTCACCATGTTATCATCTTGATGTTTGGGGTTCACTTTGAATATGGCAGACCAGATAGCATGCCTTGGGCCTCTTCGGATGTCTTTTTCTTTGGCATTTGTTCATTAGTGATCGGATACCAAAGAGGGGTATCTTTAGACACCCAAATTTGGCCAAAGGCCCAATGGAAACATACTTTGAGAAGGGTGTACCCCTGAGCTTCCAATAAGCATCACCCATACCCTTAGGAACCTTCCCAGACCCTTAGGAACCTTCCCAAACCCTTAGAACTCAACCTAAACCCTTAGGAACCTATACCCTTACTCTTGGGAGTTAACCCTACACCCCTAAAACCCTTCTCGCACTAGTTTCAAACCCTCTCGGGCAATGGTTGAGGAGGAGGCATACTAAGGCTCGTTGGGATCTCTACTAGAACTGAATCCTATACCATTGGAAAGTAGGGGTCCCTAGGTTTCCAACAAGCCAAGAATCACCCCGATCCGAGTCATACACAGAAAGTTATGGTGATTTGAAGTTTTAGGCTGAAGTGAGAGTATTTTACCTAGGGTGTATAATATACACACTAGGCCATTTCTAAAGGAATTTTGCCTAGCGTGTATAATATACATGCTAAGCCAAATTGGCCCCACAGCGGGCTCTGAACTTCTCATAGGCACTGTACATATGCCTAGCATGTATAATAAACACGCTAGGCTTAGCTACAATAACTGTGAGATTTTTCCTGAATTTCACTTTTGAGGTTTGACATGTTGGCCATCCCCATGTTTAGGTTCGGTTTCTTTAGGACTTTTGTACCCCCATTTATCCTATTTGCAACCCCCTAGTCATTTGAAACCCCACCCTATTATCTACCATTGAACCCATTCTCACACCTATCCATAACCTTGAAAAACCCAAAATCCTTAGATTTAGGATTACCTAATTGCTAATCCCATTAGCTCTTAAGTACCCCCCTAATCTGCTCCTTTTCTATAAATAGAGAACCACCCCCCCTTACTAATGGCTTGAAAATTTTCGAAGAGAGAGAAAAAGAGTAAGAGATCTCCTTCTCCCCTTTGGTGCACCAAACCCTATACAAATTCCATAATTTAGTTCATCTTTTACATTCCATTACCCATCGTAAACCTTTGAGATTTAGCTAGAGATACCCATTAGCCTTCTTCCTCTACCTCTTAGCTACCAAACTTTAGAGGTTAGAACCCATCTTTCCACTTCTATAGATATCGGAAGCTCATCAAGTGCACCCATGAGAAGGTCCACAGTTGTGCTATAAGGGCCCGAGAGCTCCGGCTCTCTCCTCTACTCCTCTACCTTCTTTGCTTTTCCTTTACCCAAGGATTCAAGCCGTTACGCTGCCAAATTTTTTGTGTTTTCGGAGAACTTGATAGAGGAAGTGTTGTTTTATTTTATGTTTTATTTTTATTTTTGGCCATAAGTAGAGCTGCTTTCGAGCGGGTTGATCAGGTGCCTAACACCTTCCCGATCGATAATCGAAGCCCCTACCCAAGAGCCTTTGACGTTAGACCAGTGAATTAGAGTCATATTTTTATACTTCAATGCTTTTAATATCGATTTAGGTTTCCTGGGACACAAAAAGCTTCGGGTGGCGACTCTAAATTTGTAGTAACGACTACATCGTCGTGACGGACTCGCAAGAGCCAACGGTTGCACAATAGGTTTTGAAGGCCTTAAAGCACAAATGTAGTTAAAAGAGCAAAGTAAAGGGAGTTTTGAAGTTATGACAAGAACCTACCAGAACAGCAGAGAGAAATAAGAGTGTCAAATTTTATACATAGATCTACTGAAACTGAGGCCTATACCATTGAAAAGAATACTTTCCTAGCTTTCCAACGAGCCAAGAATCACCTGATTTTGAGCAGTATAAAAACAACTTTTAGCCGCAGGGCTCCTTGCTCATAGGTTTAGGGTTAGATCAGTTCTCGAATGGATTGGGATTGATCGTAATCATTGATAAGAGGCCTATTTAGCAATGATGAAGGACTCTGAATCGATGCACGCTTAAAGTTTCAGGCTGAGATCTCTTGTAAATTTTAAATGAGTATTCAATAAACTTTTATTTCTTTCTTTATTTTGAATTTTGTTTTAATGGTACGATTGTATGTTGGAGGTTCTAAGAGTCATCGTGAGCGAGCGATTGTAAAGGTTTAATTCTATTTTGTTTAATCTTAGTGGACTTGTAGGGATTGGGATTAGATGGGATAGGATATTCGTCGACGGGCTAGGCCTTGTAGGATAGTCTTAGTTGGTTATGTGCAATGATGCCTTGACGATTAGATTTATCGAACTTGCGATTAGATTTCTCTAATTCATATACGAAGTGGCTGAGCTTGTATCTAGGAGCGGGGGTACCAGGGATTCAAAATTGGGAAGAAATAGGAGATTATTAGATACAAGTCTGAGATCCAAGAGAGATCTCAATCTGCCTTCCCATATCGTTTCCAGATCTGTTAGGTTTTCTTTTTATTTTTAGGAGTAATTGATCGGACTCAAAAGTTGCATAAATTATCTCGAAATCTCGGCCTTATTAGACCTCATTTAACTACTAATATATGCTTTTAGTTTGTGTTGTGTTACAACAAGTATAAAAGCTGGTTAAATGTAAAAAGAGTTAAAAGAGCAAAGTAATGAAGAAACCCAAGTAAATGGCAAAATCCAAGGAGAAATTATTGGAAGGAATGCTCTCAAAGGTCCTTGGACTTATTGAAATGGGATTTTCGACCAATCAGAATAGCGCAACAAAGGAGAATCAAAGCCGAAGAGAATTGAGCTGAATTGGACCAGTCGAAGTACCATTATCGACCAGTCAGGACTCCGAAGGCTTCAGAAATGCTAAAGTCGACCAATCAGGATTCAGTCGACCGGTCAGAAATAGAACGAGAAAAACAATGAACACTCAGAGAATATCTCAACCGATCACAAAATTGGCTCTACTGATCGGGAAATCAAGTTAAACTGAAGCCCCGCTAAGCATCTTCAACCTGGAGAAGAGATTTGAAGTCAATCGTCGATGCTCCACTTTCGACCAGTCACAATAGAGTTTCTGAGCGAAGAATCAGCTGTTCCAGCTGTGGATATCCTCCAGCCCTGAGATCTTCTCCGAAAATCTCTTCCAATAGACTTGAAAACTCCAAATCGCACAGCTTCCTTCCAGATTCAGCTTCCTTGGAGGATTTTTAGGGATCCTAGAGATTACTTGTCGTGTACAATGTTCTAGGGCCTTGTAATCTATAAATAAGGAGTGTTGGTTACTTTAGGTTGCTGTCTTGTTATTGGTGAGAAAACAGTGGTAAAGAAAAATAAATCAAACAGTGAAGAGGTGGAAATTTGTTAAAACAAGTCTAAAATACATAGCTTGCAAGATACAGGGCTGTTGTAGCAAGTTTTGAGTAAGAGTTTGTCCCACAGAGAAATTGATCTAGAACCAAAAATGGGTTGTATTAGTAGGCCTCCAGATCTGGCAATCCTAGAGAAAGGGAGTTGGCTGTCACAACCATACTAAACTAACTCTAAAGGAAGAGAAATAAAGTGCAGTCCTATCCTAAAGAAAGGGTTAAGAAAAAGGTGGTGATGGTGTGTGTTAAAATAAAGATAAAATTGGTGGGAAGTAGGCAATTAAGCTATGGTCAATTCAGCTATATAACTCAGATTTAGGGCTATCTTTGCAGCAGTCCTTCAGATGGATACAAGCACATCTGTAAGGAGGAGGTATCTAACTCAACTTTTATGGTTTGACCTGGTCTCTTAAGGCTATAACCTATCCACTTCAATGGTCACAGGCTATCCAATAGAGAGGATCACACCACATGAGTTAAATCAGAAAACCAATCTAATCTAAGGGTATGGACTGATCTTAAGGCTATAACCTGTCCACTTAAATGGTCACAGATTATCCAATATATGTCCTCTAACCAATAGGCCAAATCAGAACATTAAAGTCATTGTGGACACCATGTTTGCCAGGCTACAAGCTCAGGCATCCATGGCAGCAAATAGCTCTTGAAAAACTAGTGGAAACCATAGTTGTTCAAAGGCTATTTGGGAACTTAATGCAGCTGGTCATTACTACAAAAGGCTTGCAATGACTCAGCTCACAAATCTACAATCTCTACAGAGAAATCAGATCTAACATCTGATGATGGTCAAGTAAAATAGAGGGGAGCTTGTTCCTGCAATAACCTCTCACAAGGCTACAAGCTGAAGTACAGAGGAAAAGAATCCCTCTCAGATGTGTGGCTTGGAATCACCCTAGGGCTATATCTGTCCACTTAAATGGTCACAGACTATCCACAGAGGTTATCCACACCACAGAGGACTAAGATGTAACATGTAAATTGCTGCTACCAGCATGGTTACAGGGCTACAAGCTCACGTTTCCATGGGATTTTCAAGTCAGCTAAAATCCTAGATGTATGGTATAGATTGAACAAAACTATGGATAAATAGAAAAACAACAGATTGAATAAGCATTAAAATATACATTCATTGATTAAACAAGCACTTACAATGAGATGTCCTCAAGGTAGTGGCCTTGTGCATAACAGCTCTCAACAAATCCCAATGTTCACAACACCCATTATAAAAACTACAAAAAACTAAGCCTAATTGCTTACAGAGGTTATAGCCAGCAAGTGTTGGGCTAAGGAAGAAGAAAAATGGAAAAAGGAGGTGATCAAACCCTAACCCTAATCTGCTTGAGCTCACAACTGACTCAGGTTGAAGGAGAAATTATATTCTAAGTTAAAATTATAGCTTATATACTCAGTCACTAACGCTTTGGCTAAAAGAAGATTAAACCCTAATTTTCTAGCAGATGTGGCTTGGTTACAACCCTTGGATGCCTTGAGATGTGTGCATCAAGATCAGGGCATTGGGATGTGTGCCATAAACTTAGGGAAATCCCTAAAAGGTCTCTGAGTAAAGACTGAGAAGTGAAGAGCCCAAGCTTCGCAGGGCTGACTTTGGCTTCATTCACGCAATTGCACAGTATTCGCGAGGTAAGATTTGGCTTGGAGAGCTCCTTGCTCGAGCAGAAGGATTTGAATTTGTCGTGCAGGTTCTTTGGCCTATAATGCACTCGCGAGGAAGGATTTGCAATGATCTGTCTCGCTTTCGCAGTGGAGCTTCAGGTATGTTCTGTCACGGGTGTCTCGCGTGGAAGAGTTGGGATCTCGCCAGGCTCCATGTGGAGTGCATAACACAGCTCGCTAGGTAGAGGTTTAGGATTTGAAGCGCGCGGGAGCTGCGCGAGAAAAATTTTGGAGCTCTCTCTCCTCTTGAGACATGTGAGAACTTTGCGAACTTGCTTGCGTTCATTTATATAACTTGGTATCGCGAAACTGCGTGCGCTGCTGCTGGAGACTTTATCCTCGCAAGAGCTTCGCGAGTTGGATTTTTGAATGTTTTACCTGGCAAGAGCTTCGCGAGGACTCTGAATGTTGATGGCAGCTAAAGCATGCGACTGCTGCATGAAGTAATGCTCTGAGACCAATCCTTCACTGAGCTGAGCGAGTTCTTCACGAGTTCACTTGTGTTGTAGGTCTCAGTTGTTCTAGATGTCTTTGTTGCAGATTTAAACAGGGCTAGGCAGCATTTCTACTGTGTAAGATAACATCTCTACTCCTCTGCTGCAATGCAGCTGCTACTATTGCAACTCTCTCCACTCTTATCCACCCTTCTCTCATCTGCTTGACTTCTTCGGTCCACCTTAGCATACAAAATAGTCACCATGGTGTTTCATCAGTCTTTGGCCCAACAGTCATCCTTTGCTTGGATTCTCTTTCTTTTTGGCAACACAAGTATGAACTTTGTATTAAGCTGCAACAATTATTACTAACTACAAAACAAGCTAAACAAAGAGTTATTAGTCAGCTCCAAGGTGTAGTAAAGGCTAGGTTAAGAGGTGAAAAGTGATACTTTTCAGTGAATAACACACCCCCAAACCTAATCTTTGCTAGTCCTCGAGCATAGTAAAATTTAAACAACTACTCTAAAAATTTAAATGCCACTTTCGTAGGAAGCACAGAAGAGGAGTGAAGTCTCCTAAGGGTTTCAGTGAAGGTACCCATAAACTTCTTAATGAAACAGTTAAAAGAAGTGCAAATATTATCAAGTCAGTTTTTAATCAATAGAGCATCAGTCTACCCTTGATTCTTTTCAAAATGGGAGGAATTTAAACATATGAAGTGTACAGACCATTTGACATAAGAAAAAACTCTTACATGTATGCACATCATTTCAAATCAGCTTACAACAAGAAAAACAGCAAGGGTATGTCAATACTGAGCTCACCATCAGTTCAAAAATTAAGTTTAGACAATGCCTAATACATTCAATGTTAGACCCAATGCTTACTAGGGCAGTCTCTCACAAAAAAAAACTTTGAGGATTTTCATTTTCACACAAGCTCAAGAGCAGTTACAGCCCCCAAATGAGTCTGTAAGCATGAGCATAGGAAAGACTCCTAAATTCTGGCATCATTAACTATTTCTCACCATAGATTGGATAACTCCTCATCTCCACATAACAACTCATTCAACTTAGGATCATAAGGTCTTATAACTGGATTGTAATGTGGCTTATGAGTGTAGGTTACAAACAATGGAAGAGTGAAAAGGTTGCAAAATTGAGAAATCAGCAGGTGAAGGAGGTGATTCATAACTTCACCTTCTTTAATTCAGCATATTTCATCTTCTTTGATATTTTTCAGACTTGAAGTGGCCAACTTCTCCCCCTATTTTTACTTTTTCCAATGAAATTTCCTCTTGACTCCTCTCTATTTCTTTTCATTATTATTTTTTTTTTTTTTATTTTGTCGAAATGCCACCCTCTTTCCAGCTGCTACATTGCTGTCCTCCTTTTGTGTTTCTTCTCTATTCACCAAATGTTGATCCTAGCTTATCCATCTTCAACTCCTTCTCCTTTACCTTCTGAATTCTCAGAGTGGGGATAGGTTTGAATCAGGTCTACAGGTTTAGGTGTAAATACTCAGGTCTATTTTGAAGAAAACTGGAAATTAAGGCTCAAAAGGTGTATGCACAAGGGCAGTTTGCAAGGTTTGATACTTTTAAGCTCAAATTGTCCAAGAGAAGGCCTTGATCCTTTCCTAAATGCCATGGGTCAGCTGTTTCAACTTAGAGATGCCCAACTTCTAGTGAGGTCCTTAGGGAAAAAGGAATTACCTAAGACACTCCTCAAAGAGAAAAAAATAATTTTGTAGGCCCAAATCTCACTAGGGATGGTCTTCCATTGAACTCATGGGCATGTCGTTACCTTTTTCTCTCCTTAATGGTTTACTAAGTGCTGACAGAAATGAGTTTTCTTAGTGTTCACCTCATGAAAATGTTAAAGTTTAAAAGCTTTTAATGCCTAAAGGTCTGCAAATTTTAAAGTTTCTTAGGTAAACTTAGCTCTATTTATATCTCACTCACTTGGTTCTGTTGTACTTAGGTTAACTACATCATTGGCATACCTTGCCACACCCCCAAACTCATGAGGAGTAGTGTCCTCACTGGTTCAAAGATAAAGAACATGTGCAACAGGATATATTGATAAAAAGAACCCACAAAACAAGGCAAGTAAAATTAATAAACAGCAGAAATAAACAAGCCAAACAAGATTCAAACAAAAGATAGCAAAAAGAACTTGTATTTATAAAATAGTAAAATGTACAATGTAGGTGAAAAGAAATACAAAAGCTTCTACAAAAACATCCTAACTAAGTACATGCACATGGCCTAATCATTTGAATTTTTATCTACAGGTTCTTGGACACCTTTTCCTTTCTCTTTCTTGAGAGCAGCAGCAGTGGACTGGGATCTCTTAGAAGTAGTCTTTCTCTACCTCGTCGTGCTTCTCTTTTTGGGAGTGGATTCAGGATTTGGAACAGGTTCTTTGATGTTGATTCCAGGCTTTATTTTTCTAGGCTCTTTTGGTTGAGTAGTTGCCATTAGAGGTGCTACTACAGTGAAGATATTGGTATGGTCACAGCAGGTATGGTGGGTGTAGGTGAGGTTGTGGTGGCTGTGGTAGTGGGTAAAGGTACAGGTATAGATGGTGTAACTGTGGAGGGTTGTGGGGTTAGGGTGACTGTAGTGGCTAGGGTAGTATGTAAGGTAGAGATGGCGGGCACAACAGGTGGCATGGGGATGAAGGTGGGTGTGGAAGTAGTGCTGACAGGTGATGATGGTGGAATGGGGAGTGATGGGAATGGGATGATGGGGATAGCTGGGCTAACAACTGCAGGAGCTGAAGTAGTAACTGCAGCAGAGGTGGCCATAGAAGCAGCAACAGCTCCCTCTTGAACTGTGGAGGCTGCTTAAGCTAGCAGCTCCTCCTTTTTCTTCTTCTCAATCAGTGTTCCACTAATCCCCCACTGCTTCTTTCCACATTTGTTGGGGGCCAAATTTAAAGTTTCTTCATTTATTTGGAAGTGGTAACCCCCCAACTTCAGCAGGGCTGTGATGAGCCTATAATAGGGCAAGGCATGGGTTTCTGCTCCCTCTTCACCTTCTCATGTATATCCTTCATCCCTTTAAAGATTAGTTTTACAATATCAAAGTAGTGGTTGCAGTGAAAGGAGTAGAGGGCATTAGCAATTGGGGACCTCCTCTCTTGCTGGTGCCCAAAGCAATATACATTTTTTCTTAGTACCCCATCCATAAATCTCAGGCTTGGATGTAGGTCTCTCTTCCTAATTGACACCCCAGAGGTTGTGATCCCTCCAGTGAGCGCCTCGGCAATTTAAGGGATGGTGACTGTCAAAGGAGCACCCAAGCCACACTCTGGGCTGTAAGTGGCTGGTATCCCAAGTATTTCAGTAATTGTTATTTGGTTAAACAACATCTCAAAATCATCAATCAGAACTAGCAATGCAGGGTTTCCATCATCCCCAGTCTTCATCCTGATGTTCTGGTAGAATAATTGCACTAGTCTAGGGAAGACTAGCTACAATGGGGGCCTGAGCAGCGGTAGTAATGAGGCTTTGGTGAGGTATTCTATTGATGCAGCAATCTCAAGCTGTTCCTCAAAGAATGCCTTATCAAAGTCAGTTTCAGCTTCATGGTTAATTGCAGCCACAAACTCAGAGGGTGTTGAGGGACTCATCCTCTTCCTCTTCCTTAGGCGCAACCTTAGGGACCTCAGGGACCACTCCCTTGCCCTTTTTCGGCTTTTTCTTGGATTTCTTAGCGCTCTTAGCAGGTGGGTAGTCTTTGGCTCTTTTCTTAGGGGTTGCCTTCTTCTTGACAACAGGGACATCAGAGGCCACAGCCTTGGCCTTCTTCACAGGGGCAGCCCTCTTCTTAATTTGTTCCACTTGGGGCTCAATAATTGGTGTAGGTATCTCAAAGGTCTCCACAGTGGAGGCAATCCTCACAGATTTTCATGTGGCCACAGGTTGCCAGTAGGGGGAGGGTTCAGCATGGCAGTCAAGGTATCAACAAATTTAGAACTCGTGGCCATGGCTACTCCAATTCTTAAAATTAGGTCTGAAACACACCAACTGTGTAGTTCACACTCCAAGTATAGTATTTCACAAGGATATGCTCCCTACTAAACACAAAAATCATAGCCTACTCAATCCAAATGAGAAAGTGAAAACACTTACCACAAATAGCTAGGGTTCCACTTCCAATCTTACACAGTGGATCAAATTTCCCCGAATCAAGTGCAAAATGATCGGAAGTTGTTGGGGAACACAATGGTAGGAGAAGAGTAGCTAAGTTGTTGTGGTTTAGGCAGTAGAGAAGAAAGAAGGGAGAAGGAAAATCAGAGGTGTGCAATGGAGGCTAGGGCAAAGAAGAAAAAGGATGAAAAAATGAGGATTTTGCGGGGTATTTGTGTGTGATCCCATGCTTCACGCAGTTCTCGCCAATTACTCGCGGGGCACATTCTTCTCACACAGCTGAAAAGGGATCTCACGAGAAATGCAGTTGCTAAGAAGAACAAAACCTTGCGAGGTATTCACGGGGCTGATTTAAATTTGAGTAGCGCGAGAGGACATGTGTATTCCTAGCGCAACTGGAGCATAAGTCCTCTCGAGAAGCATCTTTACAGAGAACAAAGGTCCTCACGAGGTAATGACAAGCGTAAGCTTCAGAAATTTGCACGCAAGGATCTCGCGAGGTACAAAATGCAGGATCACCACTTCTCGCACTGCTCAATATCATGGAGAAGATAAAGCCTCGCGAGGGTCAGTTTTAGGTTTCTTCAGGTGTTTTGCTCGCAAGGCTCTCGTGAGGAACAAAATTCCTATCAGAGCCCCGAGAGAAAGCCTACAAATGGCTCACGAGTGTGAAATTGAGCCCATTGAGCCTCGCGGGAAATCACCATTCAAACTTCTCAGTGCTAGCACCCTGGCATATGCATCTATATTGGCATGCACCATGCCTTTATGCATTAACACCACATTTCTTCATTATTCATCCATTTCACCATGATAATCTTAATGCCCATTACCAACATATTCACAAAGTAAAATTTCATAATGCAACTAATTTTGAATTATAGCAGATTCATGCACATTTCACATTCAGAAGGAAGCATGCTCATGAAATTCAGATGACAAAACATGCACATCAACATCAACAACAGCACAACACCAAACAAAACATGCATATCAACAACAAAGCTAAGACAACACATGGCAGATTTTTAAACAAAACAACACAAAAATTCAACAAGTATGGTACACAGTGTACAGAGCTGTGGATCACTAAGCAGTGGGAGGTTCATGTAGGTGGATGCTTTGAGGAGGCTCCACAGAATTTTCTACACAAATTTTCAGCCTTTGACCATTCACTTTCATGATCTTCTCAGAAATGGGATCTAAGATCTCCACAACACCAGATGGGGAGGCATGGATGACAGTGTAAGGTCCATCCCATCTGGATTTTAACTTCCCTGGAAAGAATTTTAATTTGGAGTTAAACAGTCAAACCTTGGTACCAGCATTGAACTCTTTTCTCATCAGTTTCTTGTCAAAAAATGCCTTGGATCCCTCCTTGTAAATTCTTGCATTTGTATAGGCTTCCAATCTCAACTCATCAAGCTCAGACAGTTGTAATTTCTTTCATGCACACATCTCCTCACAATCTGATCTGTACAATGCTTGTAAAGGTATGGGTCCTCCAACAGAAAATATTTGACCTGAGAGAAAAATAGGTCTTTTTCCATCTTGGACCAATGAGAGGGGATCCTACCAATAGCAAGAAAATTCATAATGTGTGAAAACCAATGTACAATAGACTGCATAGCAAATAACTGCTCATCAGGGAACAATTCATTAACAGGTGCTACTACACATTCATCCAACACAATTCTAGAGAGGTGATTAGCCACCACATTCTTCACTCTTTTCTTATCCTTGATCTCAAGATCAAACTCCTGCAATAGGAGGATCCATCTGATCAGCCTTAGTTTAGCATCCTTCTTAGCCAATAGGTATTTTAGGGCTGAGTGATCAATAAAAACAATAATTTTAGACCCAAGCAAGTAGGGTATAAACTTGTTCACAGTAAACACAAGAGTTAATAGCTCCTTCTCAGTTGTGGTATAATTGAGCTGAGCCTCTGCTAGTGTTTTGCTTGCATAATAAATCATTGCATGCAGCTTATCTTTTCTCTGTCCTAAGACAACACCTATGGCCAAGTCTGATGCATCACACATCAGTTCAAAGGGGAGTGAGTAATCTGGGGCCTGGATTACAGGTGCAGTGGTAAGGCACTTTTTTAAGACCTCAAAGGCCTCAAGGCACTCAGTCAAAAATTCAAATTCTACATCCTAACACAACAAGTGGCACAGTGGCTTTACAATTCTGCTGAAGTCCTTAATGAACCTCCTGTAGAATCCAGCATGTCCTAAAAAGGATATGATTTGCTTAACAGTCCTAGGTGGGGGCAGGTGTGAGATCAGGTCCACTTTAGCTTTGTCAACCTCTATACCTCTGTGGGAGACCACATGGCCTAACACAATTCCTTGTGTTACTATAAAGTGGCTTTTTTCCAGCTTAAGACCAAATTGGTCTCATCACATCTTTGCAAAACCAGGTCAAGGTGATTCAAGCACTGACTAAAGCTGTCCCCATAAACTAAAAAATTATCCATGAAGATTTCTAAAAACTTGTCAATTATATCAGAGAAACACCTCTGAAATGTGGCTGGGGCATTGCACAGTCCAAAAGGTATCCTCCTGTAAGCAAAGGTGCCAAAGGGACATGTGAAAGTAGTTTTCTCTTGATCTTGAGGATACACAGGGATTTGGTTATACCCTGAGTATCCATCAAGAAAGCAATAAAATACCTTCCCAGCCAATTTATCTAGAATTTGGTCAATAAAAGGGAGAGGGAAGTGGCCTTTCCTGGTCTTGGAGTTGAGTTTTCTGTAATCAATGTAAACTCTCCAGCCAGTGGTCTCCCTAGATGGCATCAACTCTCTAGAATCAGAAATAATGACTATTATGCCTTACTTTTTAGGCACCACCTAAATAGGTGACACCCACTCTGAATCTGAAATGGGGTAAATCACCCTTGCATCCAACAGTTTTACTATCTCTTTCAAGACCACCTCTTGCATGTGAGGATTAAGCTTCCTCTGCATCTCCCTAGTGGATTTTGCACCCACTTCCAAGTGAATTTTGTAGATACAAACTGAGGCATCAATGCCCCCAAGATCAGCAATTGTCCACCCCATAGCCTTTGTGTGCTTCTTAAGAACACTCAATAGTTCCTCCTCTTGCTCACTAGTGAGAGAGGAAGAGATAATCACTGGAAGCTTTTTATTTTATCCCAAGAAGGCATACTTTAATGTGTCTGGGAGCTGTTTTAGCTCCAGATCAGGGGGACTTTCAATGGAAGGCAACAAAGGTACCGTGGTGGTTTGAGGAAGGGGCAACAATGTAGGTTTCCAGCTGCAATGCTGCATTAGGCCCACAGAAGACTCTATTTTGGTGTTGTCTTCTGTCATAAGAGCTTGGGCCTCCTCCTCAACCATACTCCAAATATTTTTCAGGTTTTCAGCAACATTATCCCAATCCATCAGATTGGATAATTCTTCTTCCACAAGGCCATCTAGTTCATCTATTGCACAGCAATCCTCAATGTCCATCTGAGGCTGCCTAGCAGCATTGTACACATTTAATTAGGCCTTCATATTCCCAAAGGTTACATCCATTACCCCTGACCTGCATTGAATGCAAGTATTGGCAGTGGCCAAGAATGGCCTGCCAAGGAAGACAAGAATTAGAGTTTTACTTTTGGAAGGGTCCATGTCCAAAATTAGGAAATTAACAGGATAGTAGAACTTGTCCACCCCCACCAAAACATCCTCTACCACACCCATAGGTCTCCTCTCAGACCTATCAGCCAGATAGAGCACAACTAATGTGGATTTTAGCTCCCCCAAACCTAGTTCCTCATATACAAAATATGAGAGCAGGTTCACACTGGCCCCTAAGTCCAAGAGGGCTCTACCAATGGTGTGGTTTCCAATTATGCAGGGGATAGCAGGTACTCCTGGGTCCTATAATTTCTTAGGTGTGGCTATGGACAGCACTGATTCAACATGTTCAACAACAAAAACCTTTTTGGACAGCTGCACCCTTGCTTTCCTTTTCTGTGTGCAAAGGTCCCTCAGGAATTTGGCATAGGTAGGGACCTGTTTAATAGCATCAAGCAAGGGCAAGTTTATCTTGACTTGCTTGAAGGTCTCCATCCCTTTCTCTATCTGAGCATTCTCCTTATCAAAAGGAGATGGGCCAGCAAGTGCATAAGGAAATGGTAGCTGTGGGACTGCTAGTGCCACAGTTGCATGCCTAACAACATCATGGTCAAATTTTTATTTTTTTCTTTTTTCTTCATTTATTGCTTATTGTTAGGGCTCAACATCAGCCCCCTTATTTTGTCCTTGCTGCTCCATAGCAGGAGATAATTTCATTGGTTTTTCAACACTCACATTTTCTTCTTGTTCACTCTCCATGTACTCCTCAGTTGCCCCGCCCACTAAATTGTCAACCATCCTGCCACTCCTTAGGGTAGTGATTACATTAGCCTCCTCATAGGTAGAGGAGCCTTCTCCAATCATGTATTGCCCTTTAGGATTGGCCAAGGGTTGACTAGGTAACCTGCCCTCCTCTCTCTTGTTTAAAGCATTAAAGATGTGACCCAGCTGGTCCTCTATTTTTTTTAATGCCTTGCCCATGAGAGTTCACAGTTTGTGCCAAATTTCTCAGATTTTACATTCATGCCAACATTTGCTCTTCAAAGGAAGAGGATTTGGGTTGTGGTGGGGGCAAGACAAAATGATTTGGTTGTGGGACAGGCAAATAAAAATTCTGCCTAGGTGCATATCCTTGGTTGAAATGAGGCTGAGGTCTATATGGAACTGCCAGCTACTGTTGTTGGGGCTATTGGTATATGTCTTGTCTCCACCTCAAATTGGGTGGTTTCTCCATGTATACCCAGTAGGTTGCTGCCCATATGCTTGGGCAGCATTGGCATATTCCATAACTAATTCAGGGAACTGGTTGGCTGATGGACATTCTTGAAGTGAATGTGTGAGAGATTGGCATATCAGACATGTCTCTTCCACTTGTGCAGCCATCTTAGGTTGCCTCACATTCATCAATTTATCAAACTTTAAACTCAGATTATCCACCTTTCTTTCTAATTCACTCTGCACCTTGACCCCATACATGCCACCTTTAGGGGTGAATTCTTTCACCATGTTAGCTAGGTCTGGCTGTCATTGCGAGACAGTGACTCCTGCTGCATGGAATTCTCACTTATGATGTCAAACAACTCCCATGCCTCATCAGCTGTCTTGTGGAGGTAACTACCCCCACATGAGGCATCCACCATGTTCCTACTTTTGGGATTAATTACTTGGTAAAAGACCTGTACAAGTTGCCACTGTGAAATTTGGTGGTGGGGGCATTATTTTAACATCTCTTGAAACCTCTCCCATGCCTCATAAAAATTTTCAGTTGAGGATTGAGTAAATGACAGTATGTTTGTCCTCATCTGACTAATTTTATTCATGAGAAAGAATTTTGCTAGAAATTGGCCTTGGAGGTCACTCCATGTCTGGATGTTATTGGTTGGAAGCTTAGAGAGCCAAGTGCTGGCTTTGTCCTTTAGGAAAAAAGGAAAAAGCCTTAATTTGGTGGCTTCAGGTCTCAAGCCAGCAATGTTAAATGTGGTGCAAAGTGCCAAGAATTGATCAATGTGCTTGTATGGATCTTCTTTACTAAGCCCATGAAAAGATGGCAGCATGTTAATGGTGGAGGACTTGATTTTATAATTTCCCTCAACTTAAGGAAATTGTATACAAAAGGGAGATGTGTAATCCCCAGGTGTATTATATTCCTTCAGAGTTCTTTGTCTCTCAGCCATCAAAATTGGCTCAGTTTCAATAATAGGGGCTGGTGTATTGTTTTTCAGTCTAAGGACCCTTTCAACCTCAAGATTTGGAGGTTCCAACTCAAGGTTAAGGGACCTTCTACCAAAGCATACACACACAAAATCAGAAGGTAAAGAAACTGCTCACAACACACTAAAAAAATGTGTAAACAAAATTGACAACTAAACCGATTTACAACTAAACTATTGACAGGGAATTCAACACAAATAGATTGAGTTTTAGGGCAAAAGAAGTCCAAACAAAGTTAGCTAAACTCCAGCTGCAGCTCTAGCTTTTCCCTGTTGCTATTGTCCAAGTCTGTAAAAATTCTAACAAAAATCAATAGTACATTTTATTCTATTAAAAGCACAGCTGCAAAGAATTTTCTAGACTAAATTATAATACAACTCAGGTCTACTAAAAAGATCAATATCCCCGGTAGTGGCGCCAAAGACTTTTTGTTACTTTAGGTTGCTGTCTTGTTATTGGTGAGAAAATAGTGGTAAAGAAAAATAAATCAAACAGTGAAGAGATGGAAATTGGTTAAAACAGTGAGTCTAAAATACACAGCCTGCAAGATACAGGGCTGTTGTAGCAAGTTTTGAGTAAGTAAGAGTTTGTCCCACAGAGAAATTGATCTAGAACACAAAATGGGTTGTATTAGTAGGCCTCCAGATCTGGCAATCCTAGAGAAAGGGAGTTGGGTGTCACAACTACACTAAACTAACACTAAAAGAAGAGAAATAAAGTGCAGTCCTATCCTAAAGAAAGGGTTAAGAAGAAGGCGGTGATGGTGTGTGTTAAAATAAAGATAAAATTGGTGGGAAGCAGGCAATTAAGCTATGGTCAATTCAGCTATGTAACTCAGATTTAGGGTTGTCTCTGCAACAGTCCTTCAGATGGCTACAAGCACATCTATAAGGAGGAATTATCTAACTCAACTATTATGGTTTGACCTGGTCTCTTAAGGCTATAACCTATCCACTTCAATAGTCACAGGCTATCCAATAGAGAGGATCACACCACATTAGTTAAATCAGAAAACCAATCTGATCCAAGGGCATGGACTAATCTTAAGGATATAACCTATCCACTTAAATAGTCACAGATTATCCAATAGATGTCCTCCAACCAATAGGCCAAATCAAAACATTAAAGTCATTGCAGACGCCATGTTTGTAAGGCTACAAGCTCAGGCATCCATGGGAGCAAATAGCTCTTGAAAAACTAATGGAAACCACAGTTGTTCAAAGGCTATTTGGAAACTTAAATGCAGCTGGTCATTGCTACAAAAGGCTTGTAATGACTCAGCTCACAAGTCTGAAATCTCTATAGAGAAATCAGATCTAACATCCGATGTTGGTTAAGTAAAACAGAGGGGAGATTGTTCCTGCAACAACCTCTCACAAGGCTACAAGCTCAAGTGCAAAGGAAAAAAATCCCTCTCAGACCTGTGGCTTGGAATCACCCTAGGGCTATAGTCTATCCACTTAAATGGCCACAGGCTATCCACAGAGGTTATCCACACCATAGAGGACTGAGATGGAATATGTAAATTGCTGCTTCCACCATGGTTATAGGGCTACAAGCTCGAGTTTCCATGGTGGGTTTTCAAATGAGCTAAAATCTAAGATGTATGGCATAGATTGAACAAAACTATGGACAAATATAAAAATAACAGATTGAATAAACATTAAAATAGATATTCATTAATTAGACAAACACTTACAATGAGATGTCCACAAGGCAACAGCCTTGTGCATAATAGCTCTCAACAAATCCCAATGTTCACAAGACCCATTACAAAAACTGTATAAAATTAAGCCTAATTGCTTACAGAGGTCATAGCCAGCAAGTGCTGGGCTAAGAAAGAAGAAAAATAGAAAAGGGAAGTGATCAAACCGTAACCCTAATTTGCTCGAGCTCACAGCTGACTCAGGTTGAAGGAGAGATAATATTCTAAGTTAAAATTATAGCTTATATACTCAGTCACTAATGCCTTGGCCAAAAGAAGATTAAACCTTAATTTTCTAGCAGGCGTGGCTTGGTTACAACCCTTGGATGTCTTGGGATGTGTGCATCAAGATCATGGCCTTGAGATGTGTGCCCTAGACTTGGGGAAATCCTTAAAAGGTCCCTGAGTAAAGACTGAGAAGTGGAGAGCCCGAGCTTCGCGGGGCTGACTTTGGCTCTTTAATTCATTCGCGCAGTTGCAAAGTATTCGCAAGGTAAGATTTGGCTTGGAAAGCTCCTTGCTCGCGCAGAAGGATTTGAATTTTTTACGCAGCTGCTTTGGCCTGTAATGCACTCGCGAGGAAGGATTTGCAATGATCTATCTTGCTCTCCTAGTGGAGCTTCAGGTATCTTCTATCGCGAGGGTCTCGCATGGAAGAGTTGGGATCTCGCTAGGCTTCGTGTGGAGTGCATAGCACAGCTCGCTAGGTAGAGGTTTAGGCTTTGAAGTGCACGAGAGCTGTGTGAGAGAATTTATGGAGCTCTCACTCCTCTTGAGCCACACGAGAACTTCGCGAGCTTGCTTGCATTCATTTATATAACTTGGTCTCGCGAGACTGCATGCACGGCTGCTGGAGACTTGATCCTCGCGAGAGCTTCGTGAGTTAAATTTCTGAAGGTTTTACCTAGCGAGAGCTTCGCGATGACTCTGAATGTTGATGGCAGCTGAAGTGCGTGACTACTGCGCAAAGTAATGCTCTGAGATCAATCCTTCACTGAGTTGCGTGAGTTTTTCATGAGTTCACTTGTGCTGCAGGTCTCAATTGCATGAGATGGCTTTACTGCAGATTTAAACAGCGCGAGGCAGCATTTCTACTATGCGAGATAACATCTCTGCTCCTCTGCTACAATGCAGCTGCTACTGTTGCAGCTCTCTCTACTCTTATCCACCCTTCTCTCATCTGCTTGACTCCTTGGGTCCACCATAGCATGCAAAATAGTCACCATGGTGTTCCATCAGTGTGACGACTCAACTTATCGAATCCTCTCGGTATGGGAAAGGTCGGTTCGCCAACTTATTGATTTCTCAATAAGCCGCATATCAAACAAAAGCCAGCAGCATAGCATAGATCTAAACATAATCCAATCAAAGTAAATAGGAACAAAAGCTCATACAAAATATATCACCCAGAGGAACTCAGAAGAACTACCGGTGATGGCCAATCCGATCACCTAAACAATCGTTCCTAATGATGGTTCCTCAAGTGATATTAAAATAAGCAAAACAAGGCCTTGAGCCCATAATTCAAAATAATTCTAACTCAAAAAGTACAAAAAAGACAAAATCGGATCACGAAAAGAACTCCTCCGCTGGGGTCTCAAGCTCGTCCTCAGGGATATAATCAGAGTCCTCTAGATCGAGATCATCTGAGCCTAAATCAGTCCCAACACCTGTGACGTATAGTCGGGATGAGTTAACATCAAAGTTCAATAGAGGAAACCTATCTAAATTATATTTTATCATAAGTAAAAGTTTTCAAAGACAAAAATCGGATCAAATATGGTTTTTTTTCGAAAGATGCATCTTAGACTAAATTCTAATTCTAACCAGTGAAACAAAAGAGAAATTATCATGTCTAAAGTTCTGATGTTTTCAAGTTCTGATCTAATGCATGCATCTTGTCTTAAAATTATAACTTAATTATATCTCTCAAATTACATACTAGCATGAGAGCATGAGTATCACCGATGGGAAACCCTACTGACCATCGTTGTTCATGAACCCTTTTTCGAAAGTGCAACAAGCACCTACGTAATGAGGGAAACTTGCGCAAGGCTGGAATACCGTTAACACGATTAGCAAAATTTAGGGTTTCGTTCTAAGGAACCTCAAATCCAATGCGGATGCTAAACATATCGGATTTTTCTTCTATGTACACATATTCAGATTTTCTGAGTTCTAATATAAATTTCACATTCAAAGGTGAGGTTCGGAATTTACAAAAGTTCTGAGTTCTTATTTATGTCGCAGTTCAAAGTTCTTATTCATGCTATGTCTAACAAAAGTTTCCAGAATTTATGCTTAACAAAACTAACCAATACTTAGAATAAAATACAAACAAGTCTTAGGGTTCCCCTACCTCAACTTGACTTGAATGGGTCAAAAACACATCAAGAGATCCCCACAGTGGATACAAATTGAGACTTACAAGTATTAACCTCATAACAGTGTTAAAGGGGGGTCTAAAAGCCCAAACAGAAGCTAACAAAGATTTTCCAAAAACCAGAAAAATAGGGCAGAATTCGATCATCGAATTCCAAATTCGATGGTCGAATTTGAATTCGAGCATCGAATTCACCCAAAAGTGCATCAGTCAGAATTTTCCAAATTCGATCATTGAATTTTAATTCGATGGTCGAATTTAATTTCGATCCTCGAATTTGTCCAGGTCTGTGTTTCTCAAATTTTGTCTCCAATCATGCAATTTTTTCATCCAAAACACTAACCTGTTATCTTTTCTATATGCACCACTTATCTAAACTATTCTAAGTAAAAAATAACTTTAATCAAAGGTGTTTAAAAGCCTACCTCTTGAAGTTAAATCCTTTGGCTCCTGTTGATCCAAATTCAAGCAGTGGAACAAAACCAAACTTCAATCAAATGGACTACAAAAAATCAGTCCATCTCCAACCTTACAGCCAAGGCAAACATTAGCCTAGATCATTCACCAAAAGAACTGTCTACTCTCCCCTAGCCTTCCTTCTTAATATCACAAACAAATCATAAGCAAGGCACAAGGCTTATCAATGGTTGAGACGGGGAGAGGGATTATAATTTCCAAGGATCTAAGCAAAGAAGCAAGGGTGCAAAGGCTTCAAATTTTAGTTCTCACGAGAGGGAGAAGAGTGAAACTTCTCCACTACACTTCTCTCTTTATAATACTAAATGGCAAACCAAAAATATCTAGATTTTTGTAGTTACAATTCTATCCACTTAACTTGCACTAGTTTTCGGTGTTAAGCACACACACACTACTTAAAGTATATGTGAACAAGTACACGACTTCCACAAGTCCAAATCAAAAATCCTTTGACCAAAAATCTTCAATTAGGATTACATACCCAAATCCTCATAATTCTTCACTTAACTTTTTTGGGCACGCTTATCGAGGTACTCGAATTCAAGTAAAAAATATCTGAGATATTATAATAAGCCTTTAGCGCAGCAGTCATCCTTAGCTTAGATTCTCTTTCTTTTTGGCAATACAAGCATGAACTTTGTATTAAGCTGCAACAATTATTACTAACTACAATTATTAAGCATGAACTATGTTAGGAATAAAATAGCTTTTAGCCACAGGGCTTCTTGCTCATAGGTTTCGGGTTAGATCAGTTCTGGAATGGATGGGGATTGATTGTAATCGTCGATCAGAGGCTGATTCAGCAATGATGAAGGTCTCTAGATCGATGTGCGCTTAAAGTTTCAGGCTAAAATCTCTTGTAAATTTCAGATAAGTATATAATAAAGTTTTGTTTCTTTTTCTATTTTGAATTATATTTTAATGGTATGATTTCATGTTCGAGGTTTTGACTAGATTGAGAACCAGATGGTAACTCTATAATCTTATTTAGAATAATTTCAGTGGCCTTATAGGGATCGGGGTTAGCCTAGATAGGATATTTGCCGACGGACTAGGCCTTGTAGGATAGTTTTTGTTGGTTCGTGTAATGATGTCTTAACGATTAGATTTATCTAACTCGCGATTAGATTTCTCTAATTAATATATGAAACAACTGAGCTTGTAGCCAGGAGCGGGGCTACCAGGGATCATAAATAGGGAAGAAATAGGAGATTATTATATACAAATCTGAGATCCAAGAGAGATCTCAGTCTGCCTTCCCATATCATTATCCAGATCTGTCAGGTTTTCCTTTTATTTTTAGGATTAATTAGGAAACTTAAAATATATAATTTAATTATATAAAATATAGATCGGATTAGATAAACGACAAGTCTCTGTGGTTCGACACCCTTGTACTCACCCAAGTACATCTGAACATGTGCACTTGCAAGGTTTTGAAATAAAATGATCGGTAATTTAGGAAAGTTAAAATATATAATTTTATTATATGAAACAGAGATCAGATTAGATAAACGACAAGTCCCTGTGGTTCGACACCCTTGTACTCGCCCAAGTACATTCGAACTTGTGCACTTGCAAGGTTTTGAAATAAAATGATCAGCCCCGCATGGAAATTGAATTTCCATACACCAAATCATTTTAGGAGGAAACCATTTCAACCTATTAAGTGGTTGAAATTGAGTTTCCCACTAACAAAATAATTATTTTTTGTCATTGCAAATCTAAAGTTACTTGTAAAAACTTAAAAGAAAAAAATATATATCTTTTGAATTTTAAAAAGTAACTTTCATTTCTATGACTACCATACCAGTACAATCACTATGGTCACCACATTATCTATATCATACTCTTTTAAGCCAATATTTGACTTTGGTCAGAGTTTGAATTTTAATCAAACTTTAACTGGATTTATAAGCGATATAAAGTTTTCACTTTTGATCAAACTTTGACTACTGAAACATGATAATAAGTTATACATTAGTAATATATTATCAAATTATTAGGATTCAAAGGTGGACTTCAAGGTCAAACTTTGACTTTAAATTAAAATTTTACTTTTTATTAAATTTTGACTCCTATAGTTTGATGGCGAAAAAAAGATACTACCGTGTTGATATATAATTTGATACTAGATTCTCAATTTTGTTAGTCAATAGTTTGACCTTTAGTCAAACTTTGACTTTTACACAAAATTTATTTTTAGTCAAACTTGAAACCTGCTTATAGATAGAGTCTACTATCTATAAGATAGAGTCTACTTGAAACCTGAAACCTGCTTATAGATAGTCTCCTAATACATAAATTTATACCGTATCAGTGCAATTTTTTCTTGGTCAAAGTTTGACTTTTTTGTCAAAGTTTAATTTTTTATAAAATGTTATCAATTTTAATTAGTGGAATATTATAATTAGAAATATCTATCATTATTTTAATTTCTAACTCGAAAATACATTGCCTCATTTTTATTAACCAAAGTTTGACTTTTATTCAAATTTTTACTTTAGTCAAAATTTGAAAAGTGTATCTTGACAATATATAGCGATTATTATTGTTGTTATTTTTATTTTGGTAGTATAAATTTTTATCAGTCAAAGTTTGATATTTAATCAAACTTTGACATTGTAACACAATTTGATTTTGTAGAACTTTTGTAGCTCCAATGAGATTATCATTTTTTTAATTTATTACTTTATAATACATTACAAAATTTTATTTTACCTTTTTTGACATTTGATCAAAGTTTCACTTTTTTGAAAGTTGATATTTGGTCAAATTTTTTACTAGTTTAACCTAGAAATGGATACAAATATTGTTATGTTAATTTTTAGCTTGGTTGTACATTGCTGAATTTTCTATTGGTCAAAATTTAAAATTTTGGTCAAAGTTTGACTTTTTAAAATTTCTTTCAAGTTTAAAAATTGAATTTTCTTTTAAAATGTAACCTTATAGTAGATATTAGCATTTACCATGTAACTTTATACTTTAGTCTTAAAATTTTTTATTAATCAAAGTTTTACGTTTGATCAAAGTTTGACTTTTATTAACAACGGATATTTGATCAAATTTTGACTAGTGTAACCTAACGATGTATGTGAATACTATTATGTTAATTTGCAGTTGGACATTTATAACTTGTTTGTACATTGCAAAATTTTCTCTTGGTCAAAGTTGAAATTTTGGTCAAAGTTTGACTTTTATAAAAATTTAATTTCATTTCAACGTGGAAACTTACATTAGATACTAGCATTTACAACTTTTTTATTTAGCTTTACATATTTTTATTGATCAAAATTTTAAGTTTGGTCAAAGTTTGACTTTTTATTTAATTTTGACTTTTCAAACTCTAACTTGTGTTACTTGGTAATAAATAGTGATTACTATGGTGTTAATTTGTAAGGTAATAGAATATCATTAAAAAAATTATTGGTCAATATTTTATTTTAATTATGATTTTAATAATAATAAAAAGTCAATCTATGACTAGTGCAACACGAAGTGATAAGTTATGTACTTTCCTAAATAAATATTTTTCTTCTTTTCTCACTAAGTATCTGTTCAAACTAACTTTTACTTTCAAAAAAGTAGAAAATATATTATCCAAACTTAAAAACTCATTTTCAAATATACTAATCAAACAGGAGAAATCAATTTCCAATGAAAGTCATTTCTCAAACACATTAATCAAACAATGGAAAATCCATTTCTAGAGGAAATCATTTCCCAGGAATTCAATTAAGAAATTGTTTTCATTTCCCCTTTGGAGTTTCATTACTATCAAACAGGGCTTTAATTACTTCTATGATGTCACAATTGATGGAAACCTCACTTGCACTTGCACATATGAAATTCTCTTACATTATTTGTACTAAAACATACAATACAATTAACTAAGACTTTATTAAGCTTCATGGCTTACGGTCCTTTTATGACCCAAAAATTCCAGAGGCCAGTCATTAGGCACCCAATCAAAGCTAGAGGAGTTGGACGAGGAGAGATCCAAGAGCAATCACTGAGCTGATATTTTTTAGCTCATTTTTTCTATAGAGCTATCAACACTTGCACACTTGATTTTGACCGGATCTTAGCAAGAATGGGAAAATAAATGAAAAAGCATTTAAATACGTCTCCGCAATTATATTGAAAATTAAATGAATACGTTCTTGCAATTCATTGAAATGAAAAGTAAGTTTTTTGGTAAATAATATTGCCCACAACATTTTAACATATATATATATATATATGGCAAATTATATGAATATAATTGGGATTTAATCGAGTTTGGTAAATGAACTACAAAATTCTAAATAACTTTTTGAAAGTAATCGAAATAATCGACATCGAAGCGGCGATGTCGCACCAGCTCAGCACCGCGGATCGCGACTATTGGTACATGCTTTTTCTAGGTCCCTTTCGGGTTTCGAAATAAGTGGCCCAAATCGGTCCCGAGTGGACTGTGTTTACAATGGTTCGCGAAAGGCGACAAGATGATAAAGTGGGATCTTTATATGCACTTGCAGAAATGGAATTTTAATAATAAGCAAATTCTAAATGCAGTATACTTGTTTTTATGCGATCGCCATGTACAAATTTATCGACGCTGTAGAACGTCACTGATCACGTGAGGATAGGGTGCTGGTATGCGTTGAACTGCTATGCTAAATATCGGTCTGCCGACTTTAGCAACTATGGGTGGCCTAAGGTTTGACTAGTTTGGTTTCATACTCCTATTAGACCTATCTAAGAAAAGGGGGTTGTGGCCCGCTATGCTCTGGAGGATCGACCCCATTCCTGGGTACCCTCCGTTGGCTCCCTTGGGCAAATCAGTGAGGCAATGGCAATTTTGTAAATATTGAGAAAGGTTATGGACCTAATTGGTACTAGGCTAAGAATTTTCTCAAGGGTTTACTAGGGGATGGATCTAAGACTAAGCCTTTCTCCCTTCAGTACTCCTTCGAGAATCGAGCCAAGTAGGTCAGTACCACTTGCAAGTTTACCCCGAGATTTCTAAAGAAGAGTATGTAGTTCTAGGAACCAGAAACCTAGAGTGCAGCTCAACTCCTTTTTTTAAAATCTTAGAGCAAACCTCAAATTTTCCAAAAGGAACAAGCTTTGAAATTGGTGTGTGGAGATGTGATAGCCCGACTTTTCGAACACGGATTTCTTGGAAAACCAGACGGTCGGATCATGGAACACAATCCGAATACAGAAATACCTTTGGCCTGACTTTCCATGTGCGAATTTTGAGGAAGGCCGAACAGTCTAATGCGGTCTAACGACCTGACTTTCCACATGCGAAATTCGAGGAAGGCTGGATAGTCTGATGTATCTAGTGCATCTACGTATGTGTGGAATCAAGTAGATGCAATACATAAAACTATACTAATATCATATGGCATTAGCTGACCCTATATGCATTTGTACACAGAACAAAACCTAAAAATATCAACCACCGGTGACGGCTGACCGTCACGTAAACAGTGGTGTATATCCAAAATACAAATTTTGTTTTCTGTACAATCATCTCACACGTACCCAGTCAAAGATAATTAAAACCCGACTACAGGTAGAGCTCGTCTGGTGGAAAATCTGCTTCTTCCTCCGGAATGTTGTTTGGGTCCTCCTCGAGCTTAGGATCCCTCTCGATGTCTACACCTGTGACATAATGTCGGGATGAGCTACAGTCCAAGCCCAATAGGGAGAGTTCAATACAGATTTGCATTTTTACATATGAAGCATAGATTCAATGATGAAATGCAAAAGCATTTTCAAAGCATGTTCATAATTCAAAACATTAGTTCAAAAGCACAGTTATAAAATAGGACGTATACTATGAAGTGGTCACACAGATGAACTAAAGTCATAACGAAATCTGAAATCAAAGTGGGGCTCAAGCATTCCATAAGCGGAAACAGAGTATGCCATCATGGGAACATGGTCAAAACCCCGGGGCTTCTGGAGCCAAATTCTACTCCTCTCACCCACTTGATCACGGAGCCAAATTCACAACGGTATATGAATTATACAAAGATACAAAAATTCACACACTTATACAAGTCAAAGTTCATTTACACATAAAAAGGTCAGAAGATCAATGCGAATCAATGATACAATGGATTCAACATGCAATGCCAAAATATTTAACAATTCCTATTTATTTCTCAAGATCATGATTACGATTATCATTAGGATCTATGAATCAAATAAAAAATGAAAAGCAAGCATTGAATTTTCCCTACCTTAATGTCGAAGTCATGCGGAGACGAATGCTAAAACAAAGCAAATACTTTATCTATGGCTTTCAATTGTCAACCTATATCACAATTGGTTCATAGCTAAGTGTTAATGACCTAGGCAATGAATGCTTCAAAGCATCACATGTTCTTTCAAAGTAGGATTGAGGCAGATAGAAATAGGGAAATTTGCTCGTGTGATTTCGAAATTTGCGCGAGCGGATTTGTTAGTTTCCCTGTGGCACACAAAAAATCGCCAAGCGAATTTAACCCGAGAAAATTTGCCTGGAAATTGAGGAAAATCACGCGAGCGAATTTTCCAGGCAAATTTTTTAATATATTTTGAAGATTAATTTGCACGAGCAAATTTGATAGTTTCTGAAATTTTTTCAGAACTTGTTCTTCTTCTTTCTAAATTCAAAAATCCTCAAAGCCCATTGTACGAGTCTCAAATCATCAAAAATCTAGACTAAACCTATTCTACACCATCCATGCAGTAATTCTACATTCTAATCTCACACATGCAATGGTTTCGGTGATCAATTATCGAAAGGATCAACATTTTCACTTTTCACGTGTCCAATCAATGAAATCTTTTGCATGTGATCCGAACACACATAATTCAAAACCTAAATCTCAGAAATCGAAGTCTACGTGATCACATTATGACACATACCATTCATATCATGCACTCGGTCTACGATCATCATTGAATTCGAAGGAACTTGGGTGTAGCTTCGTATCCGTCCGATGATTTGATTTTCGATCGCAACGATGACGCGATGGTCGAAACAAGAGGGATCTTCTTGAAGAAGATCTTTGGGAAAGAATCAAATAGCTGGGGCTTCACAAGGAATTGAAGAGAGAGTTGGGTTGTCTCTACTCTTGGCTTCCCTCTCTCAATCTCTCTCAAACTCTCTCAAACAAATTCTCATGCATGGGTTATGCGTGAGAATTTCTTTTTATACTTAAGGTCTGATCCCGTGTGCAGCTTGCACACCGAGTGTGGTGCACAGGCACCAACTAAAAGTTTAAAAGATAAATTAATTAAATACTTATTGTTAAATCTAAGGCGTATAT
The DNA here is from genome assembly GCA_021018995.1 of Chloranthus sessilifolius. Taxonomy (NCBI): domain Eukaryota; kingdom Viridiplantae; phylum Streptophyta; class Magnoliopsida; order Chloranthales; family Chloranthaceae; genus Chloranthus; species Chloranthus sessilifolius. The sequence goes on from CM037585.1 coordinate 99,567,001, forward strand.
CTCCTACGTTGTCGAACACGCATACTTAGTCTGCTTATTCGGGTTCGAAATTTCTAGGATATTACATCCTCCCCTCCTTCAAATTATTTTCATCCTCGAAAATTGACTACACGATGTTGGAGTCAGAAGACATACCCTTACACCTAAGTGATGCAACATGACTACTGCGAGTGGCAATACAACAAAAGTGAGTGTCTAACAGACGTAAGAATATTAGTCTTCCAAAGGCAGAGGGCACAATTCTTAACTAACGATCTACATCATGTCGTTAAAATCTATGCTAAATTCTACCCCAAAGGTGTCCGTCTTACTTATAAAAGGTGTTCACATAAGAGTTTAATGGTTTAAAACACATCCATAGTCACCAAGTAGACATATCCACAACTACGAAAACACATCTACGCACAATTATCCACAACGACAAGAACATATCCACAATTCTTTAGCGATTTCTGATAATCGTTAGAGTAGTATAACAACCACCGAAATTAACACTAGTAGAGGTATTCCATCATATTCACATATTTTAAACTATTAAGCAGCAAGGTTAGTCATCATTTTGATGCATACCGTCAGCCCGAAATTTACCCATTTACTGACACTCCACAATGTGTTATCTCTATAAAAGAAATTTACCATTATATGCTGAAATTTACCGTTAAATTCAAAGTGTAGTTCATTAACTATCCACAACCACTATAAGTCAAAGTGCACTGTTCACATGACAAGTTAACCATTTTTCACCAATCATAATTTATCAAAATTATCATAATTCAAATGTGCCATTCACATACCAAAAGCTTACTGTTTGTTTACAACCAATCATGACCACGATTCATAACCATCAATATACCAACAATTTAGAAGCATCCATAAACCAAAGTTTACTATTAACAATTACTAATTATCCACAATTCAAGGCATCTCAATGCCATTACAAAATTAAACTATTTACCTATTTAGGATCATCATTGATCCAATTGCTCACCTGGCTGCTCTTCGGTTGCTTGGCTCGTGCTACCTCTGGCTCTCGAACTAGACGCGCCCGACGTATACTCCAGTGCCATTGCGATGAGTGGAGTGGAAGAGGTCGGGAACGCTTGCCTCATCAGTTCCATAAGCATGGTCTCATGAAAATCCAGTTGTCTATCCATAGCCTTCATTTGGTGACTAATATCCTCCAAAATTTGCATGGTTCTTTGTGAAGCGGGTGGCTACTGATGTGGCTGCTGCTGAGGCGGAGGAATATGAGGTGCAGCTTTTAGTGCGGACTGTTTTGGCTCTTCCTACTATTCTTGGGCTCCTTCTTCCCTCTGTTAGGTGTGTCATTGATGTGCAATTTGTTTCAGTCTTGTAAGACTTAAATTCCTACCTTTAAGCCCATAACTCTTAATGTGATCAAAGCGTTTCGGTTCATCCCGACGAGATTTCATAATTCTCTTCGTCATCTTCGTACTCCTTAATCAGCCTAGAGATCAAATTGGCATACTGCATGAACTTCAAGGGCTTCTTATTGTCCTCCGTCATTTGATCTCAAGCATATTTCAACCCTTCCAACACTACTTCCGGTGCAGTAAAGCACTGATTCTCGAAAACAGAAAATAGTGCTTGTTGAAGCACTCCTACCCACTCTTGTTCTTGTTGTATGGGTAGAGGTTGCTTTGAAAAATCACATCCAGCATCCACATTTCTCATGGTAATTACGATCATGTTACCGATCGACCTGACCCATGTTCTCCATCCGTCATGCGTGCAATCACATCATGAAATGGAATCGGTGAGGGGTTCAGGGGCTGTAGACTTTTATCCTTCACAAATTCTGGAAAATAGTTCATTGCATGGGCAATGCGATAGGGGCTGATCTGAAACAATCTGCCATCGATCCTTGTGCATAGGTTTCCCGTGTTCTCTCCCAACTGTAAATGTTGGTAAAATAATTTCACGAGTCTCAGGTAATAGAACTCATGGAACGGGGCTAACAAAGGTTGCAACCCAGCTATGACTATGTAGTTATGTGACCAAACCGTCGTCAGTTGGTCGTCAAGCAAGTCCTCTTCAAAAGCCCATGCGAGCTTGAAACCTTTGGTTTCCCATCATTCGGCAGGTTATTCTTTAGGTGGCTATGGGGGATCGTTTTTAGGTCTTTTCGACGCCGTGACTTTAGAAGCGGGCATTTTCGAAGTCGGCACCTTCGATGCCGACTTTTTCTTAAAAGTCATTCGAATGGAAACAAAAATTTAAACCTTGAGGGAAAGGTAGGGTTTACCTTTGTTGTGAAATAGAAGATGCGTAGATCGACGCTTGAAGGTGGCAAAACTTCACGGAAAAAGATCGAAGAAGGTTTATGTGCCTTTGAATATGGTTGGTGAGTTTTTCTTTTGGGGAAAGGAAAGAAGAGTGGGTTCCCATTTTGTCATATTGCATAGTGAAATGGAAAAGCATAACGCGAGTCCCTTATATACTATAGAAATTGAGCAAGCGAAAATGAAATTCGCTCGAGCGAAGTTCATTAACACTGAGCCGATTGGAAAAATCGTTAGCGAGAATTCCAATTTCGCGCAAGCGGAATTTCTCTTGAAAAATCCTCAAAATACACCTGAAGGAATCGCTCGCACGATCTTCTAAATTCGGGGGAGCGAATTTCTCAGTTGTTGTTTTACTGTAACAGGCCATTGACTGTGCGTGGTTCTAAAACTATTTTGTCATTTATTCCTGCATTCAATTTTCTTAACATCTGCGTGCTTTTTCATCTACTATATGCCAAACAAAATAATTTTCGATTGCCAATCACGGTAACACTATCGAGACAAAAATTTTAACGACAATAAAATTTATATTTGTAACAATTCAAAATAATTTTCGATTGCCAATCAGTGGCAATAAAGTTGAAATGACCAACAATTCTGTAGAAAAAGGGTCATATCAAATTAGATCACAAATTTTTTTTTTGAACAAATTTATGATTCGAACCTTTGTCAATTTCTTATTCTTAATATACAAGTACCCTTAATTTTATATGGACTTCAATCAAAACGGTGTGGATACTGATTGTGGATTTCAGCTTCGCACACCCACGTAGCTTTGACAGTCGAGTGATTTCGCCACCATACTAACACAAGTGAAATCCGCTTGGTTCGTAAGGTCTGCTCCTTGCGATCTAAAATTTGTATCAGTTCCTCCATTACGGTTAAATCCACTTGGACTTCAATGGGCTGGTAGTCCAAGATGTATGTCGGGCCCTTCACGTATTTTTGCAACATCCACACATGGAACACATTGTGCACACTTGATAGTAGCGGTGGCAAAGCAATTCGATAAGCCACATCACCGACCTGACCCAGCACCTCAAAAGGTCTGGCATAGCATGGCTAAGCTTTTCACATTTTTTGAATTGCATTACTCCTTTTGTGAGCGAGATTTTAATGAACACGTGGTCTCCCTTCTAAAATTCTACATTTGTAATCTTGAGGTTGGCATAGCTCTTTTGTCGGCTTTGAGCGACTTTCAATCTGTCATGAATGATTCTGATTGCGTCATTGGTGCTTTCGATAAGCTCTGGGCCTAACAAGATTCTCTCTCCAACCTCTTCCCAGTTAAGTGGGGATTTACACCGGCAACCATAAAGTGCCTCAAAAGGAGCCATTCCAATGCTTGATTGGTAACTGTTATTATAGGCAAATTTGATCAAGGGTAAATGTTTGTCCCATGATCCTTGAAAGTCTAGCATACATGCTCTAAGCATGTCCTCAAAAACTTGATTTACCCTCTCTGTCTAGCCATCTGTCTGAGGGTGGAATGTCGAGCTAAATTCTAGCCTTGAACCTATTCCCTCCTAAAACTGTCTCCAAAACCTGAATGTATACAATGGGTCCCTATTCGATACAATGCTAATTGGAATACCGTGCATTTTGACAATTTCCTTGATATATAGTTCGGCAAGCTGGCTAGCAGTGTACTTTGTAGCATATGGTAGAAAATGGGTGGATTCATTAATCGGTCGACCACTAACCATATTGCATTATACCCTTTTACTGTTCACGGTAGCTCAAGGATGAAATCCATGGAAATATTCTCTCATTTCCAGTCCGGTATAGGCAGGGGTTGCAATTAACCAGAGGGACTTCGGTGGTCGATTTTCACTTATTAGCATACTAGGCATTTTGATACATAGTTTTTTCTTCAATCCTTTCCACCAAAAACCCTTCTTGAGGTCCTGATACATTTTTGTACCTCCCGGATGGATAGCATATTTTGACTTGTGTGCTTTCTCTAGGATTAGATGTCAGAGCTGAGCGTCATTAGGCGCACAAAGTCATCCTCAAAAGAGAAGGAGCCATCCTCTCTGATAGAGAAGTTTGTTTAATCATCCTTCATCTGAAGCTCCCTGATGTTGTCAAAAACTTTGGTCGAATGGTAGGTTAGCCATTAATGCACCAGACTCCATGATGTCGAACCTCACATTGTAGTGAGAAATGCTCTCCAACAATTTCCACCTATGGATCCTCGTGATAAGGCTAGATAGCTGAGCTGTTGACTTTTGACTGAGCGCATCTGCTATCACATTAGCATTCCCTGGATGGTACTGGATGGAATAGTCATAGTCCTTGAGAAACTCCATCCATCTTCTCTACCTCAGGTTCAAATCTTTCTGTGTGAACAGGTACTTGAGGCTTTTATGGTCAGTGAAGATCTCAAACGTCTCACCGTAGAGGTAGTGCCTTCATATTTTCAAGGCAAGGATGATCGCTACCAATTCAAGATCGTGAGTCGGATAGTTTTTCTCATGGTCCCTGAGTTGTCGCGATATATAAGCAATGACATTCTCGTTCTGATTAAGCACTCAACCCAATCCACTGTGTGATGCGTCACTGAAGACTATGAATCCTCCACTGCCAGAAGGTATGGCAAGTACAGGCATGGAGGTCAACCTTCTCTTAAGCTCTTGAAAGCTCTGTCCACACAATTTGGTCCACTCAAACTTGGTGTTCTTTCTAGTAAGCTGAGTGAGCGGTCCCAAAATCTTAGAGAATCCTTCAACAAATCTCCTATAATAATCAGCCAATCCCAGAAAGCTTCGGACTTCTTTCACTGTCCTTGGTTGTTCCCATTTGACTATAACCTTAATCTTAGCTAGATCAACGGTGATAGCGGCTTCAGAGAAGCTGACTCGCTCTAGCCAGAACTCACACTTGCCTACCTTCGCGTATAATTGGCGATCTCGGAGTGTCTGTAGTGCGATATGCAAATGCTCCTCATATTTTTCTCTTGTCTTTGAATATATAAGGATGTCATCCACAAATACCACCACACATTTATCAAGGTTCAGTTTGAGCACTTTGTTCATTAGATCCATGAACAATGTTGGAGCATTCGTCAATCTGAAAGGCATCACTAGGAACTCATAGTGGCCATATCTGACACGGAAGGCAGTTTTTGGGATGTCCTCGACTTTAATCTTCAATTGATGGTAGCCTAACCTCAAGTCGATCTTCGAAAATTATTTTATGCCTCGAAGATGATCGAAGAGGTCATTGATGCGAGAAAGTGGGTAGCGATTCTTAATCATCAACTTGTTTAAGTGACGATAATCGATGCACAGTCTCATTGAACCATCCTTCTTCCTGACAAATAGCACTGGTGCTCCCCAAAGAGAAATGCTAGGTCTAATAAACCCCTTGTCTAATAGTTCCTGTAATTACTCCTTGAGTTCTTTCAACTCTGCTAGTGCCATCCAGTATGGTGCTTTCGATATCGGTTCGATGCCTATAGCCAAATCGATTGCAAACTCGATTGCAAACTCAATTTCCCAATTAGGTGGAAATCCTGGCAAATCTTCAGAGTCTTCGGGGAATAGATCCAAAAACTCACACACTACTGGTATATCAAGGAGATTGATCTTCTCTTTCGGTTTATTTTGTACAAATGCTATGTATCCCTGGTATCCACTCTTGATAAGATGTTCTGCTCAGAGGTGGTTATGAAAGGTGCGATGGTGGACTTAACGTTGTAAAATCTGAAGGACTTTCCCTTTAGAGGGAGAAAGGTAACCACCTTTCGAAGGCAATCGATACTTGCATGATGCGTGGATAACCAGTCCATGCCAAGGATCACATTGAATCCTTGCATGTCTAACAGAATCAGATTAGTTACCATCTTGTGATCCTCAACTAAGATGATAACTGGTCAGCAAACAATGTTCGTGCTCACCGAGCTTCCTGTAGGGACTGACACTGCTAGGACGAAGTCCAATGGTTCGGGAGTAATACTCATTTTGGTCATGAATTGAGGGGTCACAAAAGAGTGAGTAGACCCTGGGTCTATCAACACTCGCGCTTGATGCTGACATATATCACAATTTTGGTACATAGGTAAGGTACCTACATTCACACATGTGACTTAGTTTAGTGATGTATGATGTGTTGAACATCCATGCAATATTATAGTAGCACATAATTTCAAGGATATTCATCAACGAGAGTAAAAGTAAAGCTTGAGAAGCTATGATAATATTGTACCTTGGATAATTTCATTTGATGTCTGGGCATTGCTCCTTGTAATGGCATAGGTTTGACCTTGCATTGTGGGTCAGGAGGGCCTCTGAGGAATTGCTGATATTTTAGACCCCTTTTCGCCTCAGGGCAATCCCTTACCCAATGCCCTTGCTTGCCACACTGGAAACATGCACCTGATATAAATCTACAGTTTTCTGTCTTGTGTAGTTTCTCACATTTCAAGCATGATTTGATTAGTGCAGTTGTGGGGGTGTGTGGGGCTTGTGAAACACATGATGCTCTAGTCACGGTAGGGTTTGAAGGATGATAGGGCCTTGTGGGTGCAGATGTGGGCGGTCTTGAGTACACCCTCTGAGCTTGCTAGCTGGGTGCTGACATTAGAAATCTTGGCTTCTTGTTTGTCGGCTCGGAGGTATAAGATTGCACCCATCTAGTCCTAGCCTTTCTTAATTTCTCTCTTCTTTGGTGCATCTTCTGAATGTCCTTCTCAGCGATGAGTGCCAATTTCATGACCTCAGCATAGGTCGTCAGCCTAAACAAAGAGAGTCTCTCCTGGATGATGGGCTTCAGGCCACGTTCAAACTTCTTGGCTTTCATCAATTTCGTAGCGATGTGTAGCGGTCCGAATCGGGAAAGCCTAGTGAATTCGCCTTCATACTCGCTCACGGACATCTGACCTTGTTTCAATGTAACAAACTTGGCTTCCCATTGATTCTTGAGTGTGTTGAGGAGGTACTTCTCGTTAAACACATTTGTGAACTGTGCCGAAGTCCATGGGGCATTCAGTGTTTCTTGTACTCATGTTCTCTGAATAGACTTCCACCACGAGTCTGCCTCTCCTTCCAGTTGAAAGGCAGCCCATCTAACCTCTCTTCCTCAGTGCAAGGGATCATACCGAGAATCTTCTCCATCTAATTTAACCATTTCTCTACTTTTAGCGGATCAACCTGACTGTAGAAGCTCGAAGGTCTCATTCTCTGAAACTCCTAGAATCCTAACAGATGGCGTCTCTTTGCCAGTAGCGTCGTCTGTTGAGCCATAGTGTTCACCATCGTCTCCAACAGCTGTCTATCAGTTCCATTGCCATTCCCTCCTATCAGAGGAATGCTTCCTCCTAACAGAATACTATTTAGGTCAGTGACGACCCCCTAACCGCTCTGGGCCTACCTCGTGGAGGCATACCGACCTGTCACAATAGAAAAAGATCTTAGGCATAATTGATCATAAAAGTCTAACCCACCGTTGGACGTTATCTTATGCCATAGCTTTGATATCGCACGTGATCTAGAGCCATTCTCTGATACCACCTGTGACTGCCCGACTTTCCCAACATGGATTTCTAGGAAAATCGGACCGTCGGATCATAGATCACAATCTGAATACAGAAATACCTTTGGCATCAATGCGCTCTGATACCAGCTGTGACGACCTGACTTTCCATGTGTGAAATTCTTGGAAGGCTAAACAGTCCAATACGGTCTAATTCCCAAGCTTTGATACCAATTGTGATGGCCCGACTTTCCACGTGTGGAATTTCTAAGAAGGCTGGACAGTTCGATGTACCAGGTGCATCTATGTATGTGCAAAATCAAGTAGATGCAATACATAAAACTAAACTGATATCATATGGCATTAGCATATCCTATATGCATTTGTACACAGAACAAAACCCAAAAATATCAACCACCGGTGATGGTCGACTGTCACCTAAACAGTGGTGTATATCCAAAATACAAATTCTATTTTATATACAATTATCTCACACTGTACCCAGTCAAAGATAATCAAAACCCGACTATGGGTAGAACTCATATGGCAGAAGATCTACTTCTTCCTCCGAAATGTAGTATGGATCCTCCTCGAGCTCAGGATCCCTCTCGACGTCTACACCTGTGACAGAATGTCAGGATAAGCTACAGTCCAAGCTCAATAGGGAGAGTTCAATACAGATTTGTATTTTTACATAAGAAGCATAGATTCAATGATGAAAGGCAAAGACATTTGCAAAGCAGGTTCATAATTCAAAATGTTAGCTCAAAAGCATAGTTCTAAAACATGACGTATACTACGGAGTGGTCACACAGATGAACTAAAGTCATAACAAAATCTGAAATCAAAGTGGGGCTCAAGCAATAAGCGGAAACAGAGTATCACATCAAGGGAACAGGGTCAAAACCCCGGGGCCTCTACCCCTCTCTGGAGCCTCTATTCCTCTCACCCACTCGATCACATAGCCAAATTTTCAAAACGGAATATGAATTATACAAAGATACAAAGATTCACACACTTATACAAGTCGGAGTTCATTTACACATACAAAGGTCGGAAGATCAATGCGAATCAATGATACAATGGATTCAACATGCAATGCAGAAATATTTAACAATTCCTATTTTATTTCTCATGATCATGATTAGGATTATCATTAGGATCTATGAATCAAATAAAAAATGAAAAGCAAGCATTGAATTTTCCCTCCCTTAATGTCGAAGTCGTGCGGAGACGAATGTTAAAGCAAAGCAAAGTCTTTATCTATGGCCTTCAATCCTCAACCTATATCATACTTTGAAAGAACTTGTGAGGCAAACAGAAATAGGGAAATTTTCTCTCACGATTTCCAAATTCGCATGAGCGGATTTGTCAGTTTCCTGTGGCACACAAAACTTTGTGCGAGCGAATTTAACTCGAGAAAATTTGCCTGGAAATTGAGGAAAATTGTGCGAGTGAATTTTCCAGGTAAATTGTTCAGTATATTCTGAAGACAATTCGTGCGAGCAAATTTTAATTCGCGCGAGCGAATTTGACAGTTTCTGAAATTTTTTCAAAACTTGTTCTTCTTTCTAAATTCAAAAATCCTCAAAACCCATTGTACAAGTCTCAAATCATCAAAAATCTAGACTAAACCTATTCTACACCATCCATACAATAATTCTACATTCTAATCTCACGCATGCAATGGTTTCGGTGATCGATTATCGAAAGGATTAGCGTTTGCGCTTTTCACTCGTCCGATCACCGAAATCTTTTGCGTGTGATCCAAACACACGTAATTCAAGGTGTTATGCACAATATCCGGAACTAGGGGCGGTGCACAGAAGGTGTGTGCGTAGTCCAATTTGGACTAATTATGTGCACTCGGGCATGCACGCAATCGAAGTATGCGCATTAACCTATGTGTATAATTTGGGACCTTCCGGGCCTGGTCGGGCCCGAGTTTATGAGCTGGGATTCCAGCCTAAAACTTAATTATACACTATATGTATAGCCTATAATTCCCAAACTACAAGTTTTTAGGATTTTTGGAGAGGGTTGACCCTTTCCAAAAATCATGGGCAAGGTCAAAGGTTGAGCACATGGTTTGTATATTTCGAGAGGAAAAAAATGGGGTGTCTACAGATGCCCCTCTTTGGCACATCCTTGTGGGGCAAGAGTACATCAAGAAGTAGACACCCCCTTCAAGGTGCCTTCTTATTTCTTTGAGAGATCACAAGTGTGAACCGGGGAGTTGACATGAAATGCTTGGCGTTCTTATCTTTCAGCGCAAGCTAAATAAATGGGTAAGTATTCAGAGGCCTTTGGTAGCAATCAAGAGGTATTTCCATAGCCATGGGTGCATGTCGCATCCCGTCGCATATTGCAAACAAACGGGGGAAGTAAACACAAACAAAGTATAGGTGTCGCAAACTAATGTCAAGATATAATGTAATTGATGAAGTAATAGGATGGAAAAGGTTTCACAGATCATGTCAGACCGGGTGCATCATTGCTCACACTAACGACGCGTCAGGGGTCCCTTTCCAGTAAACATTTGTGATTTCTCGAAGTTGAGTATACTCCGTGTTCGGTTTCCCAGAGGAAAGAATGGATTGGGGTGTTGAGAGATAGAAAGTTTGATAGATAGGGGGTTTTGAAAATTTGAGTTTTAACTTAAGATAAGTTTGGTGAAAACTTTGAAAAACGTGGCTCTTGAGACGTCATTGAGCAGATCCATCGGGATGGGATTTGGGGACTCGACCTTTATTTGGTTGTCAAGGCGGCTTGATATGCCGAAATATACCTCCTAACCTTCTCATGTATACTGATGATTGTCTCTTATGGGAGGAATATAGTAGTTTCACGAATCGGGAGAGTCCGGTTTTGAAAACATATGACTTGATATTAGCTAATTATATATTTTTATGAGAATACCGAGTAGGAAGGAGATGATACTTACCTGGTTTGTTACCAGCAAAATGATCTTCTATGGGGATAGCTGGGCTCATATCTACTTTATTTTATTTTACTTTATGGTTGTACGATGCGACTTTTGAGAATTTTGTTTTATTTCATTTTTTTTGTTTTATGTGCATTTATATTGTTTTTGTCGTGTTGGGGCCATTTTTGTAATGTCCTGAATTTTTGAACATTAATACACCCCATTTGGGTGTTTGTGCCTGACAAGGTATATGCCTTGAGCATTCAGAATAGGTTATTTTGAATATATGTATCTGAGTGTGAAAGGTTCATATAAATAATTGTGTGAATAGTGACACAAGCCATGTGATGGCACAATAGTTAGAAGCTCGATTTGTAAGTAAGAGGTCTAGGGATCAGGCTGTGTTGAATGAATGTTGAAACTCTATTTTAGACCTTTGATAAGGGCCTATACACCGAATCACGGTGTGTCGACATAACGCCAAATCAGCTACCATTAGTATAAAGCTCAACTCATGCAGAATTGAGCCTTGTGAATTTCATCTAAGCTGAGAAAGAGAACTGAGAGAGAGGAAGAGAACTCCCATTCTCCTCTTTTCATTTTCCTCCTTGTGAAATTCTAGCCATTGATCTCCTCTCAAATCCCTCCTCTTCACCTCAAGAAATCCTTGCTCTACTTTGCATTGCAAGAAAACTTCGATTTCGATGCCGTAAAGATCAAAGAGGGGGAGATCGATCCATCAGACAAACAAGAAGGTAAATTTGTAAGTGTAACCTAAGAAGGTAAATTTGTGATTAGTGATATGAAATTCGTTTTAGATTTGATTAGTGTGTGAAATTAGATTGCATGCAAAGATTTTGAGGAATTGGAGTTGTAGGAAAAAGGGAACAAACAGTGCAAATTCGTACTATCTCGCTCGAGCGAGATTGGAAGTCACTCGAGCAAGACCCCTTCATATTCAAATAAAATCGTTGGTGAAAAACTCGCTCAAGCGAATTTCCTTTAGAAAATAGACCAAATTTTTAGGGTGAAACTCGCTCAAGTGAGATATGTGTGTGCCACATAGAAAATGACAAGTCACTCGAGCGATTTTGGAAGTCGCTCGAGCGAATTGTACAATTTTGGCTGCCTTCAATTTTGTTTGGTAAAACTTAAGGAACTTCGATGTAACAGCTGCCATATTTTGAAAACCTCACTATTCGATAAGGACACGGGTCAGGTCAGGCGTGTGCCTAACACGGGACACAAAAGACCTATTTAAATTGATGTTCAACACTGATACGAAGGTAAGGCCCTTAGTGGCCCAGGAAATTTTTTGTAATAAAACCTGGTCCTCAATATACACTTAAAATGTAGACCATCCCATGTAGACCAGCCCAGATATATATAGGCTTAGATTGGTATATATGTACACCTAGTGTATTGGAGTTACACTGACTCTCAGGTTTTTTGTATACTACACTAAGTATAGTAGACTTACACTAGAATAAGTCACCCAGCTAAACATATTTAAAATTTTGTAAAGGCTTTCCACTACAACCCAACTCAGCTAAAAATCTTTACATTATATAAAGGCTTTACACTATAGCCCAGCCCAACTTTACACAGTTAACCTAGATATTTGACTTATAGTAAAGCTAAGCCTATTTTGGCTTTTATGTGTATACCACAATATAGTTGGTATGGGTTTACATAAGATGAAAACCCTGATGAGCTTATAAGCTGCTATAGCACCTTTTGACTCCACGCATGCATGAGTCATCTTTTGACTCCAAGCACACAAAGTGGAGACCAACCATTATAAAACTCGCCAACAGAAACTTCTTCTTCCTGCTTCAATCCCTTCACAAACAGACCCTGCATATACATTCAACCACATCCATTAAAGTGCAGCTCAGAGAAAAGAAACCAGTGCTGCTAACTTCCCAAACCTGTTTTTCCATTTAATCTCTTCAAACCTTGGATTCCAACCCGTGAGTTACAAGCGACCCTACGATACGATCACGAGAGTTTCGGCAGACAAACCCTTGGTCTAGGAGAATTCATGTCGACCCTAGCTCTTCACTTGCTTCACAAACGCGACATCGACACCACTTCGGCGTCATCGTAAACAAATAGTCCACCAAAAGATATGTTGTAAGATGACCTATATATTATTTTCCTTTGGATTCGTTGTACAATAAAGGATAGGTCTATGGTGTCGATTCTATGGGATTGAATCGGCAACACACAAAAATATAGTTTTGAAAGGGTTTCGAAATCGAAATCTCCAATTATCATACTTCGGATCTTTCATACTTTTCATACCTTCAGATTGAATAACTCAACTACCTATAGGTGCAAGAGAGAATATGAAATATAATATATTTATCTAGTGTAAATACCCTACAGACCAAGAGGATCAAGAGGCCAGATAGGAGCGAAGGGCACCACGGCAAGCAAGTTCATCAGGCTTGCCACAACAACCTCACAAGGTTGCCGTGGCAAGGTGCTCAGCTGGAGGGCTTGTCGTGGTAACCCTGTGGCTTGCCGAGGCAAGCCTATGTTTGATTTGTGATTGTTCTTGGAGGTCCCTTTGGTCTGTATATGGGTGTGTGAGTTGACTCTTAGGTTAGGTAACCTTGTAGAGCACTTATGTCAGGTCTAAGGTGACCCAATAACACATTTTAAATCTTAAATCCATGCATATTAAAGCATAGGTGCTTGGTGCACATGACAAGTTCGTAATGACGGAGGTTTTCTTGGATGCATGCGTGCACATATAAGTGGATACACGTAAGCATGAGTGAAGGTAGGGAGTTTACCTTGTTATATTATATTTTGTTTCCTCATTCTCGTTGAGATAGCAAGTTAATGATGATGGCTAATATCTGATCATGTATGATTAGGTATATTTATACTCATGATAGTTTTGATCATGTATGATGATATATAGTTCTGCTATGAGTTGCAGTATGTATAAATGATGCCAGGCAGTTTTGATGATCAGTAATATTGACGAATGCTTTTGTATGAATGTGCCATGTCAGTATTGATAATGAGGCTAAAGTCAGTAGGAATGACTATTTTTGCATGACTCGGCTCATGATGGTTTTACTGAATAAAAATGCTAGTTCACCATGATGGTAATACAATCAGTTCTACATATGGTCATGCTATGAAATTCAGTTCAATATACGAGCATGAAATGACTATATTAGTTCAGTTCTAGATATGGGTTATGTAATGATGTACATTTAGATTTGACGTATGCTTAATGTATGAACATGCTAATTCAATTTCTCGATAAATAGTTAGGTATAATGATGATTAGCTCAGATCAATATATCGCTATGAATGATGATGCTATTTTCAGTTTACGTATGAATATGCAAGTGTCCATTCTCGCATACACGATACCATGCATAATCATGTCTTGTTATCTTTGTTATCCTTGATGTCATGTACATGTTTTTGCCTCACTTTGAGCCAAGTGATCTCGTTAACTCGGGAGCTTGACTGTGTAAATCTTGAATACAAGTGATCCCGCTAACTCGGGAGCTTGACAAGTGATTCCGCTAACTCGAGAGCTTGATTTGTATCAGTCTAAGTGATCTTGCTAACTTGAGAGCTTGATTTTTCTCGGTCCAAGTGATCCCGCTAACTCAGGAGCTTGATTCTTTTGTTTTTGTACATGTATGTTTTACATCTGATAGCTTGTTTAAGCTAAGATTGTTTCAGCGTGATTTCTCGTATCTGTTGCACCATGATTTCCTTGTATTTATTCAACATGTCAGCATTATAATTATTCACATGATAATGACTTGTTTATGTTATATGTTACTTGTAGCTAGGATAGATACATGATAAGTTATATTATGCTTTGCTTTGTATTTTATGCATCAAGACGTGAATTAGTAATCTAATATATGAGTTAGCACTGTAAATTTTCCTGCTGAGGTTCAATGATAGCTCATTCTATGACTTCAATGTCTTAGCTACAGAAATTGATTCGGAGCATGAGGGTGATCCCATGTATCAGCCGGAGGAGGAGGAAGAAGAGGAGGACGAGGAGGAAGAACTCGTTGAGGAATTCTTTCCTAAGTAGGTTTGAGAGAGAGATTTATTTTGACGTATAAACAGTAGTATATTTTTTTTTTAAGATTTTGATACTACATGTATAAGTTTTCTTTTCATTGTTTAAATGACGGGTGGTCGTCATCGGTGGAAAGCTATACATTGCATCAGTTAGTCTTGTTTATATCTCTTGTTAGTTTACTATTAATAAATGAGTAAATATCAGTTTTTGTCATATTATTTCATATCAGAGTTATTAAATTGCTTTCACATATGTAATACTTTGTACACGACACGATGCACTTGTATGACAGGATCATGTTAGGTGATCCGACGACGCGACCTTTTCTATATACGATAAGGGGAAAAGTTGGGCCGTCACAGGTGGTATCAAAGCACCCAGCGTTAAGTCGTGTGGAGACTTAACTCTGGCGTACACATATGGCAAAATGTCTGATGTTTGTTCAGTGTTAGGTTTAGGTTGAGTCTATGTTTATCTGATCAAGTTTTTGCTTGATCATAATAGGTTGAGATGCCTCCAAGAGGTGGGAGAGGAAGGGGTAGACCACCATTATCCCATTGCACTGGGCCGAATGCTATTACAGTGGCGGGCTATGATCACAATGCTGTCTTTAGAAGCGGAGAAAACATACATATGGCAGAAAGCCGAACTACAATGGAGAATGTTGCTAAACATACTCCTCTGTAGTAGATGAGCATCAGATGGGGCCTGCTCCCGGAGTCGAGCAGAATGCGGGATAGAATCCACAGCTGATGGAGACCATGGTACACACTGTGGCCCTGCTAGCAGAGAGATGACCCCCAGAGGGCTTTACAGAGTTTGTACGCCTTCGACCACCAAGCTTCTATGGTCAACATGACCCAATGGAGGCTACGAAATGGTTAACACAGATTGAGAAGGTGCTTCTACTGGTTAGATGCACTGAGGTCGAGAAAGTCAGTTGGGCAGCATACAAACTAGAGGGTGAAGCAGAGCCTTAGTGGCAGTCTGTAGAATGGACAAGAGTACCCGGAGTACCATGGACGTGGGCAAAGTTTACGAAAGCATTTAATGATAAGTATTTTTCGATACCTAAGAGATACCGGATGGAGATCCAGTTTGCAACCCTAGTATAGGGTCAGATGACAGTTAGAGAGTATGAGGCAGAGTTCACTCACCTTTCTCGATTTGCGCCATTGCTAGTAGCCATCGAGCTCATGAAGACATAGAAGTTTGAGCGCGGTTTTAAGCCCATGATAAAGGAAAGAATTTCATTGTTCCAAGCAATGACGTATTCACACGTGATGAAGTTAGCCCTTATAGCAAAGACCGATGTCGAGACTATGTTAAAGAGGAGAGAGGAACAAAATAAAGGCAGAAAGGCTCAGGCTTTGAGTCCCAGTCAAGCGAATAAGAGACTGCAATATCCTATGCAGCCAGCATTCCAATCTGCTATAGTAGCCTACACGCGGCCCTACAATCCCGCCAATCTACCACCCTTACCACCTCGAGTTCCACGTGTTTTGAACCATCCTGCCCAGTTTGTATCTCGCATTTCACAAGCATGACCGACAGTTTCCTGCATGGGATCTTATACAGTTTCGTCGGCAGCTTCAACCGCTATGTGTGGGAAGTGTGGGAAGGCACACAAGACACACGAATGCCGTAAAGCGTCTGGTAAGTACTTTTGTTGTGGAAAGATGGGACATCGGATCAAGGATTGTCCAGAGATGGCTGGAATGATATCAAAAACGGGACCAGCTTTATGACCTGCACGGCCTATGGTACAAGGCCGAGCTTATGCTATGTCAGCACAAGGCGCTCAAACCAGCAATGATATTATTCAAGGTATGTGTAATAGTATTATTTTCTCATAAGTTGATTAATAATCTTTTTAGATGAAATAGGTGCATCAGTTTCAAATTTAGAAATATATACACTTTGTACATTGAATTATTTCCCACTAGTTTTAGAAACTTATAGTCTTAGATTTGATAGTTTATAAATTCCATTAATTAATTATCTAATACATGTGCAATAGGTGCATTACTACTATATCCGGAGGGTGCGTACTTGAGTTATGAGACACGAGTTTTGATAGATCTTGGATCTACACACTCGTTTGTCGCACCTGAGTTTGCTGATAAGATGGGAAGGTTGGGAGCCACTCCAGAACCTCTCGATTTTATTTTAGTAGTGTCAGTTCCGACCGGACAATCTATCACTACTGACATGGTGTATCAATCCATTATTGTTATGATAAAAAATTACTAGGAATATGAAGCAATAGCTAATTTGATATTGCTTGATATGCAAGGATTCGACGTAATCCTTGGCATGGATTAGTTGTTCAATCACCATGCAAACATTGACTGTCGTAAGAAGATTGTAACTTTTCGTCCCCAAGGGAGAAAATCAGCTAAATTTTTTAGTATATAGTCAACTATACTCCCTTTCATTTCAGCAATCCGAGCACAACGATTACTTGATGATGGTGCGTAAGGGTACATCGCTTTTATTCAAA
Organism: Chloranthus sessilifolius; assembly: GCA_021018995.1. NCBI lineage: Eukaryota > Viridiplantae > Streptophyta > Magnoliopsida > Chloranthales > Chloranthaceae > Chloranthus > Chloranthus sessilifolius. The sequence continues at coordinate 99,584,289 of CM037585.1, forward strand.
GTCAAGATCAGGAAGAAAAGAAAGTCACACTGCCAGATGTGCCGATTGCCTGTGAATTCCTTGATATTTTTCCTGATGAGTTGCCAGGATTACCACCTGACAGGGAAGTGGAATTTGCTATTGATTTAGCCTCGGACACCGAGCCAGTATCAAAGGCACCGTATCGAATGGCACCAGCGGAGTTGAAAGAACTCAAGGAGCAGTTGCAAGAGCTTCTTGACAAAGGCTTTATCAGATCGAGTGTGTCTCCGTGGGGCGCACCGGTGTTGTTCATGAAGAAGGACGGTTCGATGTGCCTCTGCACTGATTACCATCAACTAAATAAGCCGACAATCAATAATTGTTATCCGCTCTCCAGAATTGACGATCTCTTTAATCAGTTACAAGGAGCAAGATGTTTTTCAAAGATTGATTTACGATCGGGATATCACCAGATGAAGGTGAAAGTTGAAGATATTTTGAAGACAGCTTTTCGGACATGATATGGTCTCTACGAGTTTCTCGTCATGCCCTTCGAGTTGACCAATGCACCTGCGGCATTTATGGACTTGATGAACCGAGTCTTCAAGCCTTATTTAGATCAGTGTATCATAGTATTCATCGATGATATACTCATCTACTCAAAGATGAGAGTAGAGCACGAAGATCATTTATGTCTTGCATTGCAGACATTGAGAGATTCGCAGTTGTATGCCAAGTTCAGTAAATGTGACTTCTGGTTGAATCAAGTCAGTTTTCTGGGTCACATCATTTCCGAAGCCGATATTACCGTCGATCCTACAAAGATAGAGGTTGTAGTGAAATGGAAGTAGCCACAAATAGTAACCAAGATCAAAAGCTTTCTAGGTCTCGTAGGGTATTATCGACGTTTTGTTGAAGAGTTTTCGAAGCCTGCAAGACCACTCACGCAGCTCACTCGTAAAAATATCAAATTCGAGTGGAATGAGGCATGTGAGTAGAATTTCCAGGAGTTGAAATGGAGACTCACTTCCGCTCCCGTACTAGCACTACGATAAGGCAGTGGTGGCTTTGTGGTATTCAGCGATGTCTCGTATAGTGGGTTAGGTTGTGTATTGAACCAATGGGGACATATGATTACGTATGGTTCCCGTCAGTTGAAAGATCATGAGAAGAACTACCCCACTCACGACCTGGAACTAGCTGTGATAATTTTTGCATTGAAGATATGGAGGCACTACCTGTATGGTGAAACCTTCGAGATTTTCACCGATCATAAAAGTCTCAAATATCTATTTACCCAGAAAGAGCTGAATTTGAGGCAGAGAAGATGGATTGAGTTCTTAAGGGACTATCACTGTTCGATTCAGTACCATCCCGGTAAAGCCAATGTAGTAGCTGATGCACTAAGTCGGAAATCGTCCGCTCAACTATCCCATCTTGTGACATGGCAATGAAGATGGAAATTGCTAAATGACGTATATTGTATTTCTAATGTATGTCATACAAATTGGCGATCACGTATTTATCAAAATATCTCCAACAAAGGGCGTGATGCGATTTGGGAAACAAGGAAAGTTAAGTCCTCGTTACATTGGACCATTCCCAGTTTTGGGCAGAGTGGGTGAGGTAGCATACCGAGTTGCGTTACCTCCATATTGAGCCAGCGCATACGACGTATCCCACATGTCTATGATGAGGAAGTATGTCAGCGATCTAACACATGTGTTGGATTATCAGCCACTTGATATTCTGGAGGATTTGACGGTGATTGAAGAACCAGGTCAGATATTGGACCGTCGAGACCAAATCTTGAGAACGAAGTGTATTCCACTCGTATTGGTCCAATGGAAGAATCACAGTTCTCATGAGGCTACCTGGGAACGTGAAACCGATATGCGCGCTCATTATCCCCACTTATTTACCTAAGGTACACCACTTATTACATTCGTTAGAATAAATTCTTGCATATGATATAAAAAGTTTCATCTACATTGCCATTATATGTGTATAAATGAGGAATTAAAATTTGAGAATTAGATAAAAAACTAAATTTTTATACACTATATATACACTTGTACTATATATGTATGACTCTGTTTAACTTGAACCAGTCACACTATGCCCATACTGTAAAAAAAATTACAACAGTAAAATTTTATTTTATTTTTTTCAAGATAGCGGTATGTTAGCGGCCGCTAACATACCGTAGTGGCCGCTAACTTAAAAAAATAATTTAAGATAGCGGTATGTTAGCGGCCGCTAACTTAAATTTTTTTTTTTTTTTTTTTTTTAAGATAGCGGTATATCAGCAGCCGCTATCTTAAGATAGCGGCTGCTATCCTAAGGTAACGGCTGATATCCTAAGATATCACCCGTTTTCTGGATTATACAAAAAAAAAATGTATTGAATCGATACATTCAATGTATCGCCGATACATTAATGTATCGGACGATACGTATCAGTTTTTCGATTTTTTAACCCTTGGGAGGGGGTGGTAGGGAGGAGAAGAGACTAATGATTTCATTAATTATTCGCCTCCTTTCCTTGAGGATCTTCGAGAGTTCCTCCTCGTGGCTTAGGAGGAGGCAAGTGAATGCTTCGGTGACTTCAGACCAGTTTGATGGGTTCACCATTGTGAATATGTTGAAGGTGTATGAGGGATGTAAATGGAATGGAATGATGGTACCAGAGATATAGGTCTTTATTTATAATAAATTCGGAATGTGAACAGTCGCTATTAATGGAAGTTATGGTTGGCATTGAGAAGTATAACCGGTTGGTGTGTCTATTAATGGTGAAAGTTGTGTTAATGCGATAGCTAGGTACTCGGTTAAATTCATGCCTATATTTAATGAATCGTAATCACTACGATTGTATAATAGGTACGAGAAATCATAATCGCTATGATTTTTCATTTTTTTCTTACTAAAAATTTCTATGGTACATCTATAAGTTCACAAAATTGCTATAGATGAGTCAGTAGCACAACAATCGTCCAAGAGTATATCAGACATACTCTGGGTCCTTAAGAGACATAGTGACCATTGCCTCCTTTTCTTGCAAAGTCACCATCAGTTTAAGTCTTTGCCCATTAACCTTGAATGTACGATTATCCTTGGGATCCTGAATAGTGACTGCCCCGTGAGGGAATGTTTCTATGATATTATAGGGTCCGTCCCAACGACTTCATAATTTTTTCGAGAACAACTTTAACCTTGAATTGAATAACCAGACTTGTTGGCCCAGCTCAAAACTTTCTCTTAAAATGTATTTGTCGTGAAATGCTTTAGTTTTGGCCTTATAAATTCGGGTGTTTTGATAGGCATCATTTCAGATTTCTTCTAACCCATTAAGGTCGAGCTTTTGCTATTCACCCAATTCAGTTAGCTCGAAATTAAGTGTCTTAATTGCCCAGAAAGCTCTATGTTCTTATTCAACTAGTAAATAACAAGCCTTACCATACACTAATTGGAAAGGAGATATACCAACAGGGGCTTTGTATGTTGTTCTGTATGCCCATAGAGCATCATGCAGTCTTAGGGACCAGTCCTTTCTACTAGGTCGAACGGTTCTTTCTAAAATTGTCTTTATTTCACAATTAGAAACCTCCACCTGACCACTAGTCTGAGGGTGATAGGAGGTTGCGATTTTATGAGTAACCACATTTTCTTAAGTAAACTTCTGAAATATCGGCTACAAAAATGACTGCCCCCATCACTTATAATAGCCCATGGGGTTCCAAACCGTGCAAAAATATTTTTCTTGATAAAAGAGACTACCACTTTATAATCATTAGTCCTAGTGACTGATGCTTTGATCCATTTGGATACGTAGTCAACTGCCACTAGGATATACATATAGCCGTACGAGGGTGGAAATGGTCCCATAAAGTCTATACCCCATACATCAAAGGGTTCCGCAACCAAAATTGGTTGAAGGGGCATCATATTCCTTCGGGATATGATTCGTGATTTCTGGCATTGATCACAGGCCTGACAAAAATTCCGAGCATCCTTAAATAATGATGGCCAATAAAATCCTGATTGTAGTACTTTGACAGTCGTTTTCTTTCCACCGAAGTGGCTCCCACAAGCATATGTGTAATAAAATTGTAGGATATTGTGGGTGTCACTGTCGGGCACACATTTTCATATTATTTGGTCTGAACATATTTTAAATAGGTCTGGGTCCTCCCAAATATAATATTTGATGTTAGCAAAGAAAATATATTTATCTTGATTGGACCAATTTGGAGAAATCTTATCTATTACCAAATAATTTATGATATTGGCATACCATGGAACTGTTGCTTGGATGGCAAAAAGTTGTTCGTCTGGGAATGTGTCTTGGAGAGATTCTTTACTGATAGCTTTAGGTATCTCGACTCTAGACAAATGATCTGCCACTACATTTTTAACTCTCTTCTTATCTTTTATGTCGAAGTCAAATTCCTGCAATAGTAGGATCCACCGGATTAGTCTTGGTTTGGCATCCTTTTTTGCCAATAAATATTTGAGTTCAGAGTGATCCGAAAAAATGATAGTTTTAGATCCCAATAGATATGGTCAAAATTTGTCTAATGCAAATACGACAGCGAGAAGTTCCTTCTCAGTAGTGGTGTAGTTAACTTGTGCTTCAATTAAGGTACGACTCGCATAATAAACTACATGGGGAATCTTGTCTTTCCGCTGTCTTAAGACGGCGCCTATTGTATAGTCGGATGCATCTCACATTATTTCAAAAGGTAGGGAATAGTCAGGGGATATATGATTGGTGCTGACGAAAGAAGGGTGTTTTAAGCTTATTGAACGCGTCAAGACAGGCATCATCAAGGTTGAAAGGTACGTCGTTTGCTAAGAGGTGACACAAAGGTCTCAAGATTTTTAAAAAATCTTCAATAAAGTAGCGGTAGAAGCTAGCGTGGCTAAGGAAGGATCGAATCTGCCGCATCGGGGTAGATGGGGGTAGATAAGATATCACATCAATTTTATCCCTGTCAACTTTTATTCCTCTTTTGGAGACAATGTGACCTAAAACAATGCCTTCTTAAACCATAAATTGGCTCTTCTCCTAGCTTAGTACCAGATTAGTTTTTTCACATCTTTCTAAAATAAGGGCCAGGTGATCAAGACAAGAATTGAAGGTTCGGCCGAATAATGAAAAATTATCCATAAATACTTTTAGAAACTTATCTATCATATCTGAAAAGATGGCCATCATGCATCGCTGGAATGTTGCCGGTGCATTACATAACCCAAGGGTATACGGCGGAAAGCAAACGTTCTAAAAGGACATGTGAAGGTGGTCTTTTCCTGGTCCTCTGGACATACTGGGACTTGATTGTACCCAGAATACCCGTCTAGAAAACAAAAATATTTTTGACCTGCTAGCTTTTACAAAATTTGGTCAATAAAGGGCAATGGAAAGTGGTCCTTGCGAATCATGGAGTTAAGTTTTTGGTAGTTAATACATACACGCCACCCTGTGGTTTCACGTAATGGCACTAGTTCGCCAGATGTATTTTCTTTCACAGTAATCCTGGATTTCTTTGGAACTACTTGAATGAGGCTTACCCATTGGCTATCAGAAATTGGGTAGATAATACCTGCATCTCACAACTTTTCGATCTCCTTTTGTACTACCTCCCTCATATTTGGATTCAACCGTCACTGACTTTTTCGTGAGCTTTTGACATTATCCTCCAAATGAATTTGGTACATACAAATTGACGGATCAAGCCCTTTGAGGTTGACGACGGTCCACCCGATTGCATGTTTAAATTTCTTTAGTATGACTAGCAACTTGTTCCATTCCCTGCTGAGAGCAGATGAAATAATTACTGGTAGAGTTTCATTAGGTCCAAGGAATGAGTACTTGAGGGTGTTAGGAAGTGGTTTTAGGTTTAAGGATGGAACTTTTTCGATGGACGATTGTAAGGATTCATTGGAAGTAGTAGGCAAGGGTCTTATCCATGGCTTCCATATCTTGAACTTGAGTTCACAGGCAGATGTCTCCAACATAGAGGTTACTTCTATTTGAAAGTATGATTCTTCTGAACCGTATACCATGATGAGGCTTGTAGCATCTCCTTAGATAGGGCAAGAGGCAATGCTTCTTCTATCAGTTCTTCTATTTCATCAATGCTGAAGCATTCCTCATCATCTATTGAGGCCATTTGGTTGGCTGCTGAGAAGACATTCAATTGGATCCGCGTATCTCCAAAAGAAACTTTCATTACCCCAATTTTATAGTTTATGCAAGCATTGGCTGTAGCCAAGAATGGTCTATCGAGTATAACGGGAATTTGTGTTGGGGATTTTGAACTTGGTTCCATATCTAACGCCAGGAAGTCGAGAGGAGAAATGAATTTATTGACTCTAAATATAACATTTTTAATTACTCCTACTAGCCTTCTTTCCGATCTATCGGCTAACTGAAGAGTTACTAAAGTAGGTCTTATTTCCCCAAGTCCTAGCTTTTCGTAAACTGAGTATGGTAGCAAATTCATGCTCATTCCCAGATTTAGGAGTACTTTATTTATAGCATTGTTTCCTATGATACAGGGGATCGTAGGAACTCCAAGATCTTTAAGTTTGGGAGGGGTCCTAGATTGTAAGACGGAACTCACTTGCTCGGTTAAGAAAACTTTTTGCGAGACGTTATTTCGCCGTTTTCATTTTTGCGTATACATCTCTTTCAAAATTCGTGCATAGACAGGGACTTGTTTGATTGCTTCTAATAGAGGTAGGTTGATCTTCACTTCTTTGAAGATTTCTATGAGTTCTTCTAGTTTTTTTTTTAATTTTTACTAAAAGGTGATAGTGTACCAAAGGCATTAGGAAAGGGTAACTTTGGTACGTAAGGTGCTTTAGTTATAGATGTGGGTGCGCCATCATTTCTTTTTTTTTCTAATATTTTTTTATTTTATGGTAGTGGGACATTCCTTATTGTATCGTTTTCTTTTTTTCTGGGTCTCAGAGTTGACTACTGGTGTGGGCATATCTACTTTGTTGTCCACAACCTTTCCACTTCGTAAAGTTTGAAAAGCTTGGGCATGGGGAGTAGGGTTGTTTACCATCTCATCTCTCAATTTTTCCACTAAGTTGATCGTTGGTAGTGGCGATCCATTATTATTCTATGTTTCCTCCCATTGTGTAGCAATCTATTCAATTTTAGTTCCTAAGTTTGCAATAGTCTGAGAACAGGAATATAAGTCTTGGGAAATTTGGGAGAGTTGAGATAATTCTTTGGAGCGTTGATGTGTGTGTTGCTGCAGATCTCGTAGAATCTGAACAACAACGGCATCATCGTCTCTGACAGATTGTTGGTCAGAAAATTGATCTGTGGCATTTATTGGTTGGGAATTATAGGAGTATTGCTGATATACATAAGGGTAGTCTTGTTGAGTTATCCTTGGAAAATCGTAATGGTTTCCCCATTGACAATCATAGGAATTCTCGGAACTTCCCCATTGAGAAGCAAAGATTTGCTCAGTCTTCGTTAGACAAAAGGGGGTAGTTGAGTATTCCTCAGGAGCATAAGCTGACTGGTAGTTGGCCAGAACAGGTAATTATGGCCTTGCATGTCTAAAACGGAAGTATTATCTATATATATATATATATAATTATATAATTATATATTATTATTTTTTTAGCAGGCAGGGAGAGAAACAAATCTGAACCTCTAGGCTCTGTGCCTGGCAGAAATTAGAAACTTTTGATTCGCTACTCCAAATAAACCTGTAAAAGTTTAAGAAGTGATCAAAGAAAGATAAAAATATAAAAATATATAAAAGAGAAAGATAAATATTAATTTCCAAAAGAATAAAAATATTAAATAAAAACTTGAAAAAAATTAGATAATTTCGCTTCCCTGGCAACGGCGCCAAAAACTTGACTTGTTCTTATTATGGTATATTATATTTATATTAAATTCAAGTCTTAACCTATTACAAGTGCACAATGGAAATCATAGTACTAGCATAGGATCGTTCCCACGAGGAAGTTTATTATCTAATTTCTTTAGTTTTATCCTTTATTCAAATTCTTATCTTTAAAAATTGCTATTTATCTTTAATGTGACAGCCCGGATTTCGGCACCCCGGAACCCGTGCCATCAGCACGACCTTCAAGGCCGTACCTTGTGATTTTGTACGAAGCATTAGTATATAGAAGCCAAAACTACAAGTAAAGCACATGCATCTACTCTAAACAAGTTCTCATGCATTTAAGATAAAAAGAGACTCTAGAGACAGTTCTAGTCCCATGCCAATTCATGGACATAAGAACTGACCCGAACCATCGATGATAACTGTTCACCCCAGTCGGTTTGTCAAAAGAATCAAGGTATTTAATTACATTCAAAATAAAGAGGTTTGACATACCAAGCCGTACCTAATACTCCCAACTCACTCTCAAAGTACGCAATGGGTCTCCTAGAAGAATTCCTCAGGAGGAGGCTCTGACTCTTCTGTGGGCACGTAATCCGAATCCCCCGGATCAACGTCTCCAGAACTCTCTGCTGCCGCTAGTCTTGGACCTGCGGTATAGTCTAAGGGGTGAGCTACATACTAGCTCAATAGGGAAACACAGTGAACATATAAATTAAGCTCTCACATATATGTTAAAACAGTTTAAAGACACAATTTATCTGATAGAACTGTTGAAAGACAATGAAATAATTGGAATTAAAAAGATAGATACAATTGTTACTTTGCATGACTTTGTTTATTTTCATCTTACTGGTATAGTAACGGATTTGGCCTAATCACTTCAATCTTAACTTAAGTAGTCCCCGAGCAATATAGTATCAAACCCCGATGGAATACCCACCATCGTCGTCTAAATAGACACTTGTTATACGTTACAATTCAATACCACCCACGCCTCTTTCTCTTAGGCGGTGGGGTCTATTCTCAATTCAACATCCCTGGAATGTGCTATGGTGTACGATTTGGCCGCCGTACAGATCACGGATATCCTATCAAGTCAGTCGTGGGTATCCTGCCACGTCGGCGGGGTATTCTAATTAAAACTTAAATAACAAAATATCGAATGTGCTCTATATATAGTTATTCATCGTGATTGTGCTAATTTTATTACATTAGGCCGTATCGCTCTTCTTTTGCTTCACCATTTGATTTCATCTACATCCCTGAGATGCTACTGGTTTAATGCATCATTCAGATGCCCATTGTTACAATTCTTCGTCCCCTGGGGACTTCATGATTCTATTTAAATTCACACACACACACGCACATGTTGGAAACATATTTAACATGACTATTCTCTTAAGATACTCTACATGATTGAAAAACTCTACATACATGATTTTGACGAATTAAAGTACATGTTTCAAGATATTCCCTACCTCAAGCAAAATCCAACACATTCCTTTCTCGTAGAGGTTTACGCGTAACCACTCACGTCGCACCTACATCACATGTGTTACGAATTTACTTAGAATGGTCTCTAGAACCCTTGGAAATACAGCTCTCATAATTTACACTAAAAGAAATGAGAAAATCGAGTAATTCCTCGCGCGAGCGGTCATTTAGCTCGCTCGAGCGAGCACTTGACCTCGCTCGAGAGATCACAATTCATCGCTCGAGCGGTCATTATTCATCGCTCGAGCGAGCACTATTCATTGATCAAGCGAGCACTATTCATCACTCGAGCGGTTATTATTCATCGCTCGAGCGATCACTATTCATCGCTCGAGAGATTATTATTCATCGCTCGAGCGAGCACTATTCATCGCTCAAGCGGTTATTATTCATCGCTCGAGCGAGCTTTGTTCATCGCTCGAGCAGTTATAACTTGAGGTACCTGGAGCTCTAAGCAATGTCTCGCTCGAGCGAGCTTCTCCTTCACTGTGAGTCTCACTCGAGCGAGTCCAAAATGCGAATATGCTCAGAATATTCATTCTGTCCTCGCTCGAGAGAGCCATTTAGACCGCTCGAGCGAGCCATGAAAAGATGTAAGTTCTCTATCTGTTCGAGAACTATTACCTTCTTCATGAGAGGCTTACTAAAGTCAAGGATTCATTCGTCTAGTAGTTTATACTCTACTTAAACATACGTAAACATCTAAAACTATACCTTACTCGATAGATCTCCTATAGTTTGATTCAACCTTCGTCTAAACATAAAAATTTCCAAGGTTCTCTACTGCTTAAGAATCAACGAACCTCTCCTCCTCTTTTGTAAACCTTCTCCTCTTTCTCTCTATTTTACCTTCTCTCTATCTATGCTAATTTAGGTTACGTAGGAGGGACTCTCCTCCCTACTTCACTTATATAGTGAAAGCTAGAATGTTTCACATATACACACCTAGTGTATATATGTAGTTTTTAGTTTCCTTATGAATCATAAATACACGTGCATGATATGTGATACACGTGCATGGTATGTGATGTGCACGGTTCCCAAAAATCTGGGGTTATGACATTTAAGATCTAATCTACTAAGAAAATATGAATAAAAGAATGATTGTTTAATCGAAGTGCATAAAATAAATCCTAATCCTCCTTCAGATTAAGGTCGTCAATCTTAATCTTCAGCTATCAGATATTAATAAAATGTAAACAGTACCGTCACACTATATTTCTAATTTCCTAGTATTGGTCGTCAATCAATTCTAAGATCCTATCAATACAGATTTAATCTAATCAACAACTTCCTAAAATCTGGGTGTCAATCAAACCTTAGAAAATTGAAGATGGAAAAGTAAAACCGTTACACTAATCTACAAATTCTAACCTAAGTCGTCAATTTAAATTAAAACTTGAAAATATTTATAAAACAAATAAATATAAACTAGAAAGCAAAGTAAAATATATCTTTCACCCCTCAGCCGCAGTCGTCAATTGCTCCTGAGAAATTAAAGATATCTACACTAATCTTCAGCAGTCAATTGCAGTCGTCAATTATTCTTGAGAAACCTCTAATATCTAATCTATTCTAACTAGTATACACTACTGATTGGAAGAAAATCCAACCTCAAACGTCAATTGATGTTGAAATTCTTCAATGATTATTCCCATGTCCAGCCCTCTTATTTATAAATCATAAGGAGTCTATTTACAAAGATCTAGTTCTAATAAAAGAAACTACTAAAAACAAAAGTATCCTAATATAACTCTAATTCCTAATTTTATCTTTCCTTACTTTTTTTAGTTGATGCGCTTTTAGAGTGTTCTTTATCGAGCAGCAACAGAGTCCTTTAGATTAGATCTTTATCAATCTTCTCAGATCCATGGTTTATCAGACTTCTAATTACAGGAGTCTTCTATTTCTGAATATGGTGGTGATAGTTCTCACATGATCAGCAACAACAACAATAGTAGGAAAGCTTTTATTCTGGGAAATTGTAAATCACAATTTCTCATTTTTTTCTCTTTCTTAGAAAATCGTTAATTATGATTTTCTATCTTTCATAGCTTCCTCATAGTTGACGAATCTCTAAAGTATGCTTTATCATTTTTCTCTTTTTGTCTCTTTTGAAAGAATTGTAAATTACGACTCTGACTTTCGGTAGCGACAAATCGTCTTTTTTGCTCAATCATTTTTCTTATTACTTTTTTAGGTCATTTCGACAAGGATTAATACTTAGGCTCTAATTTACTGCTTATCTTTAATATCTGCATATCAGTCACTCGTTAGTAGTAAACTAAGTCTTAGCATCACTAAGTTAAGGGTGATAAAATGGTAAATTATGTGATTGATAAATACTCAGTCAATCATTATATATTCATTATTTCTCAAAAAAATTTAAATCTACTATCCTTAGCTTCCCATCATCGTAATTATCCTATATCATAACTCAATAAGTTTAATTCGGTATAGCGTGGAGTGTGTGCATATTAGTAAAAAGTTTATCCATCATAGATTTTTCTAAACTGTAATTTTTAGAAAATATTTTCATCCAAATTTTCACTTATTGGCATACTCCAAAAAATATTCAAACTTTTAGGTTCTCATAATATTGTAGATATATATATATATATGCAAAAATCTGATAATTACTAAGCAAATAAATCTCATAGAAAGGATAATCCATTATTTTTATATAACTTATCTATTAATTCATAGTATATACTCCATATATCTCTACTAGACTCATATTCTTGTAAATCATAAATCTCAAAGGTCTTTCCTTCGGCTTGTAATGGGGCTTTGAGTTTTCAAAAGGTTCAAAGAAAAAGATAGAGAGGATTCAAAGTTATTTATGAGAATTTAGCCCTTCCTTCTCTTCTTCTATATTTTTCAGCTTCAGTAAGTATCCTTATTTTGGATAACTTCTTCTCATTTCTTTTCTTTTGTAAATCCCATTTTCTTTTTTTGTTTAGAAGCTTTTTGCTTCTCTTTTTCTTTCATAGAATCATCTTTTATTATTTCTTTTATTTCTTTTCTTTTCCCATATTTTCATATAATTGTATTTCTTTTTCAGTTGTACCCTTTTCAGCAGATCCTTTATCTGTTAAGCATATACTTCTTTCACTCCCTCTTCTCCCCTTCTTTTATTTTCTAAACTCTCTGAAATTGTAAGGGTCAGAGGTAGAAAGCTTTGATCAGTACATATGGTTAAAAGTTTATAAAATTTTGGTACAAAGAAATTTGATTTTTAGGCTTTTAATATGGGTTCAAAGAGTAAATTGTTCTGAAATTTTTGGCTTTTTGGCTCTGGTTTAACAAAAGATGGCCTTTGATCATTTTCACGAATTACTAATATAGATGTATTATTGCTTTGATATACTTAATAGACAGTTCTAAACAAATACATCATCATATTTACATAATATCTTAATTCCAAGTTCAGCATTATGAGATTTCAGATAGTAGAAAAGTTCAAGAAAAATTTAACATGAATAAAAACAGTCTCTTTCTCAGAACAAAAGAGGAAATAGGCTTTATATCTCACTGGTTACATAATTTTGAAACTATAATCTAAAATATTTGTAATTCAGATCAATCGTATAGTTTCAAACATTCATCTAATACAGTATTCTAGAGATGCTTTACTTTGAATTATAACTATTTTTATTTTAATTTTTAAACTACTACTATGATGGATTGCTAAGAATTTCGGATTTTCATTTTTTTTCTATCATAATTTTCATGTAACGATTAACTCTAGACTTAAATTGCTATTTTTCTTACTAAAAATAGAGAAACTAATTTATTTTATTTTTTTAAATCTTAAATAAAAGGCAAATAAAAAGTGTTATCTACTAATAAATAGATTTGTATGTCCCCCTCCCAAACTTAAATAGGACAATGTCTTCATTGTGCAAAACAGGGGACATACAAAAAAATTATTACCTTATTTTACTGCTATGTTAGTAACCGGGTTTATAATCTACAACAAATGAATAAAAAATCTTCCCCCCAAACTTGGGAGAAAATACTTTCGATTTTATAGACTAGAAAGTTAGATGTTAGTGACAAAATTAAAAACAGCAAATAAGAAGAAAGAAAATTTTCATATATATATGAACTAATTACAGAAGAAAAGAAATTCTAGGAAAAATTTAGACGCACACTAAACTAAGACCCTGGCAGCAAGGTCTGAGATAAGGATTTTGTCTTCGATAAAGATCGGCCCTCGGCTTCTAAAATATTGTCGCCCATAACAAAAAGATTGGGACACAACCCAGAGGTGGTGCTTCCAATAAAAAAGAAACTTAAGAAGATGGAAGAGGTGTAGACGATGAAGCTTTCCGCCGCTTAGGAGAAGGAGGTGGTGTATCGTCATCGTCTTCTGGTTTGGGAATGAGAGAGATGAGTTCGTTGATCAACCGCCTCTTCTCCGCTATATGGCCAGAGATTTCTTCGGCTTCTCGTCAGAGTAGCCTATCAAATGCCTCATAAATTTCTGCCCAACTCAGTGGTTTCGTCATGGTGAGAGGGTTGGCTAAAAAGTAAGAGGGATGGAATGAATTGACTCAGGCGATACATGCTTTTTATAACCATTCCTAAATCGATAATTCGAAGAGTTGTCATAAATGGACGTTATGGTAATGCGTTGAGGCGTATAACTGGTTGGTATATTCATTAATGGTGAAAGACGTTCCTGTGCAGCATGGATTTTGGCGACACCATTAGTGTTGAAAACCGCGCTTCTCATAAATGTGTAGCGGGTTCTCAGCAATCGTAATCACTACGATTATACGCTAGAGAGAGCTTTATTCAAGAAATCGTACTCAGTACGATTGCTCAGGCTTGTGCATTTAGTTCTAAGGATATTTATACTTATATTATTAATTATACACAAAATTACTACGGATGAGTCGGTAGTGCGACAGTTGCCCAAGAGCATATCAGACATATTATGGGTCTTTTAGTGACATTGTGACCACTGTGTCTTTTTCTTGTAAAGTCACCAACAGTTTAAGTCTCTGCCGGCTAACCTTGAATGTACGATTATCCCTGAGATCCTGAATAGTGACAACCCCATGAGGGAATGTTTCTATGACATTATAGGGTCCGTCCCAATGACTTTGTAACTTTTTAGGAAACAGTTTTAACCTTGAATTATATAACTAGACTTGTTGGCCCGGCTTAAAACTCTTTCTTAAAAAGTGTTTATCGTGAAATGCTTTAGTTTTGGCCTTATAAATTTGAGCATTTTGATAGGCATCATTTCGGATTTCCTCTAACTCATTAAGTTCGAGTTTCCGTTGTTCACCAAATGCAGTCAATTCAAAATCAAGTGTATTAATAGCCCAGAAAGCTCTATGCTCTAATTCGACAGGTAAATGACAAGCTTTACCATACACTAATCGAAAAGGAGACATACCAATAGGGGTTCTATATGTTGTTCTATATGCCCATAGAGCATCATGTAGTCTTAGTGTGACAACCCGAATTTTGACACCCCAAAACCCGTGCCATCGACACGACCCGAGGTCGTGCCCCATATGCCTACACGAAATATTTGGTATATCTACACAACTAAAGAGTAAAGCATGCACTAAAGTGCTAATATTGAACTAAATCTCCAGTTCTATGATATAAGCCAAAACACATAGCCCAAAAGATAGTTCTAATCTCATGCCACTGCATGAGCAAAAGAACCAACCATTAGTGATAGAACAGCAATCACCCCGATGGTTTGCCAAAAGAATGTCTCATAATCATTATATTATCTCAAAAAATAGGGCTGGACATACCAAGTCGTACAACTCTCTCACAAAACATTTAAAGTACGCAGAGGGTCCTCTAGAAGAACTCCTCAAGAGGGGGCTCTGACTCCTCCCCAGGCACGTAATCAAAATCCTCCAGATCAACATCTCCCGAAGCAACAGCAACAGCTAACACTGGACCTGTGACGTATAGTCGAAGGAGTGAGCTACATCATAGCTCAATAGGGAATCAACTGAATGAACATATAAGTCTATCTTACTCACATATATTCCATAAAATTAGAAATATGATTTATCAATAAAAGATAGCTGAAAAATAGTTTAAGTTACTGAAAGAATGAACTGAATGCATCTGTTACTCTACATGTATTAACTTGTTTTTAATTTTGTTCTCATAGGCCAGAAGATCTGTCTTGAAACTTAAATCAAATAACTTAAATAATCCTCAAGCAATATAGCATTGAGCCCCGATGGAATACCCACCATCGTTGTCCAATTGAACTATATTTCAATATAATATAACCCAAATCCCTTTCTCATAGGCGACAGGGCATATAACTCATATACATCCCTGGGATGTCCTACTGGTGTACGGATTGGCCACCATATCGGTCACAGATATTCTGCCTAGTCAGTCACGGATATACCGCCATATCGGTGGGGTATTCTACAAACCTCAAATCAATTATGGAAAATACATATAGTTTATCACCATGTAATTGTGCTAATTATAATATTCAAAGTTTGTTCAAGGCTCATTCACATAGTTTCTCATTTGACTATACATCCCTGGGATGTCACATACTCATATGCATCACCTAGATGCTCACATCTCATATACATCCCTAGGATGTCATGCACTTATGCGCTTACTGGTTTCTTACTTAGTGTATACACACACACACACACACACCTCTTTAATTTACATGCTTTAGTTCAATTTCGATTAACAAGCAAATAACTATGCTCTTAACACACGCGTGTACATATCACATCACTACATACATGATTTCGTAATCAAGGATACATGTTCAGAGTATTCCCTACCTCACGTGCTTCAACCCCAAGCATCAAGGCCCAAAGTAGCTCCCCATGCTCAAATTCTAAGTGGTCAACCTAAAGTACATTATGTCATACACAAAGCATCAAGAACGATGCAAGAAAGAAGGGTACAAGGCCCTCCCAAAACTCCACGGTCAAAAACAGAACCCACACTAAATTGTCAAAATCGATTAATCGATCACAATATCGATTAATCGAATTCCCAAATTCGATTAATCGATTTGAAATCGATTAATCAAAATTTCAAAATCAATTAATCGATCCCAAAATTGATTAATCGGTTTTCCAAAACCTAGACTTTTCCAGCCACTGGAAGTACCTAGTCGAAAAATCGATTCCAAATCGATTAATCAAAAACCAAAAATCGATTAATCGGAAACTAAAAATTGATTAATTGAATTAATTTTGATTAATCGGTTTCATGTTTAAGTCTTCAGATTTGCTTCCTGGCAAAAATTGATTAATCGATTCTTAATTCGATTAATCGATTTTGTCAGAAAACAGCCCTCTTAGGCTATTCATAAAGCTTTCTTTTCTTTTAATTTTTCTTGTCTATTTCTCTAATTCACCATTTATTCAATGAATTCATGCACAATATCACACACAACCTAAATCAATGAAATCTTACCTTAAATCCAAAGTATAGATGATTCAATGGCTTAGATCAAAATCTAGGGTTCTTAGCTTTGACTCCAACGAATTCACACGCATTACCTTCGAGATTAACCGCCCACGTATGGCTTCAAATCCGAAATTCCACACCAAATCCTTAGCATTTACTCCTTCTCCCTTCCTCACTCTCTCTCTCTCTCTCTCTCTCTTCATAAATTCCTAACCACCAAAATCAAAGAGAAATAACTTCTCTTTAACTAATACCTATTTAACCCATTCCACTTCTTTGGTGCAAAGCGCACACACCTATAATTGGTGTATGTGAGCTTATAACAAGACCCACACCACATACGTAAGTGTACTTTTCACCTCAAGCTTAGTCTAGTCTAAGTTATTAAGTTGACTTTCACTTGGTCAAACATACAACCAGTTGGGCATGTATCCCGAGGACACTATTCTAAGCCCAAATTTTTAAGGATGTTACATTCTCCCCACCTTGGGAATTTTCGTCCTCGAAAATGCACCCAAGGGCTTCCCCTTCATGGAAGACCCACACATATTTATCCACGGCGATGTATATAACCACAATCACTAGACATCCTGCAGAAAACGCAAGCCATTTGTATATTTCTTAGCATCCACAACACATCCTGCGTCAAAAGAAATTTAACTATTTGGATATTTCTAACAGTAAATAGCATGATAAAGCAACAACCAAATTTTGTACCATTTGATACAAAAATAAATGGCAACCATGCCACATAGTTCGGTACAACAGATTTTCAACTATGGTTTTAAAAACTATAATTTACATTCTCCAAAAAGACACATTCACATGTTCCCAAAATGGACAAAATAATTACAACCCAAAAAGAAACATCAAAAGCTAGCAATCAGGCAGTCCCATCCCCAGGTTGATCCTCCCCATCGTGCTCACATGTACCAGAATCTGATGCGTTAGGAGTCCATGTTCGCGCTGCCGCTATGCGCTGATGGTAATTGCTGGGATATATATATTGCATGGTCTAGTATAGCAGCGCCTTATGAAAATCAAGCTGGTGGTTCATCCAGGTGTTGCTCTCCTCTGTACTCCTATGGTGTGTCAGCATCTGGCGGTCGTTCTCCACCATGAGGGCGAGAACGTCATCTATAGTACCAGGTGGTGGGGCGTGAGATGCCCGTCTCCTGTGAGACTGCATAAGAGTAGCAGGAGCCGACTGCGTAGGAGCAGGAGGTGGTGCAAGAGGCTGCTCTGCAAGCTGTACAGGGTTAAGAGGCTGTTCCCCCACTGCTGGTTGGTCCTGCTGTGGTGGAGCATCACTAGCGTGAGTAGGTGATGCTCCCTCCGGTGGTAGCACCTTCTTCAAAAGATTGTAGCTTCGGCTCCAGGAAGCGATGGAATAACTTTTGACATGATTAGTACCCCTTGGCTTGGTCGGATGAATAACATACTCGATGGCAGCAGAGTAGCACTCAAGCATGCTAGAAATAAGACGAGCATAAGGCATGCGCTCCTTCGGTCTCAAGGGTCCCTTCATCATCTTACCCTTGATATAGATCATGCCTTCCAACACCAGTTTAGTAGCGTCGAACCAACGGCCTCGGTATGTCACGTACAACGCCTGTTGTAACCCCTTTGTTGTACCCCCTTTCAGTGTCATGGTGCATAGGGTAGAGGTTGCACTTAATAATGGTGTCGAGCATCACATATGTGGGGCTAAGTCAACCCTCCGAATGGACTTTCTGGACCCTTTATTTCCCTTGGTCCTTTCGATCCTAATTTCTTCAAAACTTATGGGTTGTTTAAAAGGGGGTAAAAGGATAGTCTCGGGCACATATACCGAAAAACATTCCAAAGATTCATGAATGTGGCGCAAGCTAAAAAGATACTTACAACCATTGATTTCGGTCGTAATGGTGTCAGCTTCCCAACCCTCTTTTAAATGCTGGTAAAATAACCTAACTAGCCTAGGGTAATAATAATCATGCAAGGGCTTCAAGAGATTACCGAGGCTCGCATCAATGAGGTATTTTTGGGCTCATTTCATCTCGCCCTCAACCTCGGAATCCACAAACTAAGCCTCGTCGATAATATATTCATTCTCAAAGTCTTTCGCGGCCCACCACTCATTAGGTTACGATAATTAGCCGGGTTGAAGTGGTGGTGGTGACGATTGGCGCGATGATGCCTCCGTCGAATATGATGACGAAGAGGAAAGTGAAAGTGAAGGTGAAGGTGATGGCGGTGGTGGCGTAGCGTTCTTACGTCGTACGGGTATTTCAGAAGCCGCTTACTTTGAAGCTAGCCAAGTTTTAGGCGGCATTCTAGGGTTTTAAGGTGAAAATTTGAAACCTAGGGCTTTAATTTACTCCAATTGCAAGGAAATTGGTGAGATTTAGGGCTTACCGTGCAGAAACGATCCAAAGGCTAGGGTTCTTGATTCGATTTCGATCATGAAGCCCCCAAATCCTCGTAGGTGTCGCTAGCCAAAGGAAGAAGAAAAAGGCGCCCAAAAAAAATATATAGTTTGAAATTCGAATGGGGAGAAAATTCCTCAAAACTGTTACTTATAGGAAAAAAATTAATTAATCGATTAATCGGTTCTCACTCTTCTAACTCAGCTACCCGAAATTGATTAATTGGTTTCAAATATCGATTAGTCGATTTTCAAAATCGATTTATTGAATTTAACTTCAAAACTTTTTTCTAGGTTCCTCAGCTCACTGATGTGAGCCAGTCGTTCAATCGAACCATTTTCAATTAGTCGAAAAATCAAAATCGATTAATCAATTTTTAAATCGATTATTCGGTTTTGACAGAAACTGTAAAAATTCGTATTTTGATTTTTCTTCATTAGCTTCTTTGTTTTTGTCAGATTCTCTATGAATTTTAAGTTATTCACTTGCTGACTTTTCTTTTGCTTCTTGCTACATATTACTACACCACAAACCTATAATCAAGGTGTGGCATTCATTTATTTCACGCTATATACACATTCTTGATGACCATGTCGGACTTCATAAAAGATCAATTTATAAATAATATCTTCCTCTTCATTCCCTTGATAAGGTTAATGTATACATGCGGACTTTCGTTTACATAGACATGTCAAGTTTACAAAACTACATGCAATGATACAAATATGCTCTCAGCTCTCTTCAAACAAGTTCGGATATTGTTTCCTCACATCCACCTCGCATTCCTAAGTAGCTTCTTCGGCTGGATGATTTTTCCACTTGACAAGCACTAAAGGAATCACCTTCATATGCGTAAAACTTACTCTTTTCTATCCAATATTTGGGCTGCTTCTTCTATCATGATCATGTCTTCGTGCATTTCGATCAGCTGGCCTCCCAAGATATGTGCAGGGTCATTTACATACTTTCAGAGCATGGATACATGAAACACGTTATGTACCCGATCAAATAACAGAGGTAATGCAATGCAATAAGCGACCTCACCGACTCGACCCAAAACCTCAAAGGGTCCAAGGTAATGGGGACTCAGCTTTCCCCTCTTCCCAAATCTCATGGAGCCTTTCATGGGTGATACTCTTACAAACATATGGTCGCCAACGACATAGTACATGTTCGTTATTTTGATATCGACATAGCTCTTCTATCTGCGCTAAACCGATTTAAGTCTCTCTCTTATCATATGAACAATAATGACATTATCTTCAAGTAACTTCGACCCCAATACAAACTTTTCGCCAGTCTCTTCCCAATTGATAGGTGATCTACATCGCCTTCCATAGAGAGCTTCATAAGGTGTCATTCCAATACTCACTTGAAAGCTATTATTGTATTCAAATTTGATCAACGGTAGATATTGATCCCATGATCCTTGTAATTCAAGCACACATGCTCTGAGCATGTCCTCTATCACCTGATTCGCCCGCTCTATTTGCCCATCGATCTGCAGATGGAATGCCGAACTAAAGTCCAATCTCGTACCCATGCCTTCATAAAATTTCTTCCAAAATTTTGAAGTATACAACGGGTCACGATCAGAGATAATGCTGCTGGAAATCTCATGCAAACATTCAATCTCCTTCATATATAACTCCGCGAGTCTTCCTGCTGTGTACATCGTGTTGTAGGGTAAGAAGTGAGCTGACTTGGTCAGTCGATCAATGACTACCCAAACAGCATTGTATCTCTTTGTTGTACGCAGTAACCCTACAATAAAATCTATGGAGATTGATTCCCACTTTCACTCTGGTATAGGTAGAGGTTGTAACAATCCAGCAGGGTGTCTGTGGTCCACTTTCACCTACTGATATGTCAAACACCTTGACACGTACTTGGCTACATCTTATTTCAAACCTCTCCACCAGTAACTCTTCCTCAAGTTTTGATATATTTTGGTGCTACTGGGGTAGATCACATATCTCGATTTGTGAGCCTCATCTAAAATAGTTTTCCGCAGATCGACATCAACTGGAATACAAAGGCGTCCCTGGAATAGTAAGGAACCATCCTCTTTCATCGAAAATTTTGGTTTGGTGCCCTCAATCACATCTTGTCGAATTTTGGTTAACTCCCGATCTTTCATCTGTAGCTCGTGAATATGCTCAAAGATCGTTGATCTCACTGTGATCTTGGTCAAGAAAGTCCCTGAGGCTTGTACCTTAATGTTTGTGTCATATAATAAAAGATATTTAAACAACTTCCATCTATGCATCCCCATGATAAGATTAGCTAACTAAACAGAACTCTTACGACTCAAGGCATCTACTATGGCATTAGCCTTGCCTGGGTGATATTGTATGGAACAATCATAGTCCTTGAAAAACTCCATCCACCTTCATTGCCTCATATTTAATTCTTTCTGTGTAAATAAGTACCTGAGGCTCTTATGGTCGGTGAAGTTCTCAAAGGTCTCACCGTACAAATAATGTCTCCAAATTTTCAACGCAAATATAACCATTGCTAGTTCCAGGTCATGTGTCGAGTAGTTCTTTGCATGATCTTTCAACTGCCTCGACCCATAAGCAATCACTTTCATATTCTGGTTGAGCAGGTAGCCTAAACCATTATGTAAAGCATCACTATATACCACAAACCCTCCACTACCTGAAGGAATCGCTAGTACTAGAGCTAAAGTGAATCTCTTCTTGAGTTCTTAAAATCTCTTTTCGCATACTTCATTCTACTCAAATCTCGCATCCTTTCTTGTGAGTCTCGTAAGCGATCCTGATATTTTCAAAAATTCCTCCACAAAACGTTGATAGTATCCAGCTAGACCAAGGAAGCTATGAATATCTATCACCGTCTTTGGTTGTTCCCATTGTACCACTGCTTCGATCTTTGCCGATCTACCGTGACACCATCCTTTGAGACGACATGTCCTAAAAAGTTAACTTTCTCCAATCAAAACTCTCACTTACTGAGTTTGGCGTACAGTTGGTGTTCACATAGAGTTTGTAAAATGATTCTCAAATGCTCTTCACGCTCCTTCTTCGATTTTGAATATATCATAATTTCGTCAACAAATACTACGATGCAAGTGTCCAGGTGTGGTTTAAACACCTGATTCATCAAGTTTATAAATGATGCCAGTGCATTCGTCAAACCAAACGGCATCACTAAAAACTCATAGTGTCTGTACCGCATCCTGAATGCTGTCTTCTGGATGTCCTCTGCCTTGACTCTCAGCTGATGGTATTTAGATCTCAAATCGATCTCGAAAAAATATCTTGCTCCTTACAGTTGATTAAATAAATCATCAATCTTAGGCAATGGATATAGATTATTGATGGTTAGTTTGTTTAGTTGATGATAGTCGATGCACAATCACATCGGCCTGTCTTTCTTCTTGATAAACAAAACCGGTGCTCCCCAAGGAGACATGCTCGGCCTTACAAACCCCTTTTCTAAGAGCTCTTGTAACTGCTCTTTCAATTTCTTCAACTCAGCAGGAACCATTCGGTATGGTGCTTTGGAAACAGGCTCCGTCCCCGGTGCTAAGTCGATAATGAATTCCACCACTCTATTAGGAGGTAACCCTGACAATTCCTCCGAAAAGACATCCTCAAACTCATGCGCAACCGCAATCTCTGAAATGATGTTCTTTCCTTCCTTATCTTCCTTCAAGAATGCCAAGTAACTACTACACCCCTTTCTGATCAAGCACTCAGCTCTGACGACAGACACAAGTGGCAGAAACTTCATTCTCACCCTACGAATCAGAATGATCTCCTTGTATTCGGTCTAAAGATAACCACTTTGTTCTTACAATCGACCGTTGCACAATAAGTTGACAACCAATCCATGCCAAGGATCATGTCGAATCGTTGCATATCCAACATAACTAAATTTCCTGCTAGTTTAAAGGCGTTCCCATCTCTAATGGTTACTATCACCGACTTACAAACTAAGTTCGTATCGACTGATTCCCCAATAGGAATAGATACTACCAAGATAAAATTCAACGTCTCTGGGTTGACCTTTATCTTCTTTGCAAATCGAGGAGTAGTAAATGAATGGGTAGACCCCGGGTCTATCACTACTCTAGCTTCATAGGCTACATTGCTTCCCTTTCCGTATAATTGTAAGGTACCTATATCATATATATATAACATACTTATACATCAAAATTTATATACAGGAATGAGTCTACTCTACTTCCTACATGGATGCACCTTCTCTATCTAAAAACTTTAAGTAGTTGAAATTCTAAATTTTTTAAAAGAAAATCTCACCTTGGATAATGTCATTAATATTCTGTGCTTCTTGGGCAGTAACCTCATAAGCTCTTCCTTACACGACCGGCTTCTTTGATTATATCGGTCTCGGCATGGAAGCAGAAGCCGCTTGCTCCTTATTCATCTCAAGGCAATCTCTGATCAAGTGGCCTATCTCCCCACACTTGAAACAACCCCAAGTACCCCACCTACAATCTGTCATTTTGTGAGACTTGCCACACTTGGCACAAGTCTCAACTGTTGTAGAAGATGTTGCACATGAGAAACCCTGGGTAACTGATACTCTGGTAGTGGTAACAAGGTTCTCATATTTGATCGACCTCCCAGGCGCAAGCATTGGTAGTCTAGGATAGTTTGTCTGCGTCGGTCTAACGAAACCCATCTGAAACTGTTGCCTCTGAATGGGTGCTACGAATTGCGGCTTTTTGTTCACCGGCTCGTAGTTTTCCACTTTACTCTGCTCCATCCTCCCCTTCCTTGTTGGTCTCTTCTCCGATGTCGATCCTCATTATCTTCCTCGATCACCAGAGCCTTGCACATAAACTCTTCATAGGTTTTCAGCTCAAAGGCTGCCACTCTTCCCCTAATATCCGGCCTCAAGCCGCGTTGAAGCCTCTTGGCTTTCATCAAGTCGGTAACCAAGTAATCAGGAGCAGAGCGAGTGAACCTCATAAACTCTACTTCGTATTCCCTTACTGACATCATTCCTTGTTCGAGTTGAAGAAATTTTACTTCCATCTGGTTATGCACGACTTCAAGAAAATATTGTTTATTGAATTCGCTCACAAATTCATCCCATGTCCATGGAAAACCTAGGGTTTCCTGAGCTCTAGTCCTCGACACGGACTTCCACCATGGGCCTGCTTCCCCATCTAACATATATGCTGCCCAATAGACAGTTTCATTCTTAGTGCACGTAAGCACACTGAACACCTTCTCCATCTCACTTAGCCAATTCTCTGCATCCATTGGCTCTGCTTGCCTTGAAAATCTCGGAAGACGCATCCTCCAAAACTCTGTGAATGCTGAGGGCAACGGCTGTGTAATACCCACTGGAGGCGTAGGTGGTGGCTGATGCTGGTCATTGGCATTATGTGCTGCCAAGGATGTCGCTTGCTAAGCCATGACATTTGTCATGGTTTCCATGGTATGCATCATCCTCTGACGCTCTTACCTTTCTTCATTTCTTTCTCTTACCCTTTCTTGTTCTCTCTTATCTCTATCTTGATTCTTCTCTTGGTCTCTGTTCTCCTGACTACTGCCTCTTGGGGCATCCCTATTCCTCAACGACACTTTATTTGAAGCCGAGACAAAATCGTCTCTGCTCCGCAAATTTCTATCATGACCGCCCCTGAGTCGGCCCTCCCTCTAGAAGGCATAATGCTCTATAATTATGAAATCACAGTTTCATTAGCAGAAGGTCCTATGCTCTGACAAAATCAAGACTTGTTATAAATTCTAAAAGAAAAGGCTTTGATACCAACTGTGACAACTAGAATTTTGACACTCCGAAACTCATGCCATCAGCACGACCGTCGAGGCCGTGCCCCATATGCCTGCACAAAATATTTGGTATATTCACACAACTAAAGAGTAAAACATGCATTAAAGTGTTAATATTGAACTAAATCTCCAATTCTATGATATAAGCCAAAACACGTAGCCCAAAAGATAGTTCTAATCTCATGCCACTGCATGAGCAAAAGAACCAACCCGAACCATTAGTGACGGAACAGCAGTCATCCCCGATGGTTTGCCAAAAGAATGTCTCACAATCATTACATTATCGCAAAAAATAGGGCTGGACATAACAAGCCGTACAACTCTCTCACAAAACAGTCAAAGTACGCAGAGGGTCCTCTAGAAGAACTCCGCATGAGGGGCTCTGACTCCTCCCCAGGCACGTAATCAGAATCCTCCGAATCAACGTCTCCCGAAGCAACAATAGTAGCTAACACTAGACCTACGACATATAGTCGAAGGAGTGAGCTACATCATAGTTCAATAGGGAATCAACTGAATGAACATATAAGTCTATCTTACTCACATATATTCCATAACATTAGAAACATGATTTATCAATAAAAGATAGCTAGAAGACTGTTTAAGTTATTGAATGCATCTGTTACTCTACATGTATTAACTTGTTTTCAATTTTATTCTCATAGGCCAAAAGATTTGTCTTGAAACTTAAATCAAATAACTTAAATAATCCTCGAGCAATATAGCATCGAGCCCCGATGGAATACCTACCATTGTCATCCAATTGAACTATATTTCAAGTTAACATAACCCAAGTCCCTTTCTCATAGGTGACGAGGCACATAACTCATATACATCCCTAGGATGTCCTACTGGTGTACAGATTGGCCGCTGTACCGATTACAGATATTCTGTCGAGTCAGTCACGGGTATACCGTCGTTTCGGTGGGGTATTCTACGAACCTCAAATTAATTGTACAAAATACATATAGTTTATCACCGTGTAATTGTGGTAATTATAATATTTAAAGTTTGTTCAAGGCTCATTCACATAGTTTCTCATTTGACTATACATCCCTAGGATGTCACATACTCATATGGATCACCTAGATGCTCACATCTTATATACATCCTTGAGATGTCATGCACTTATATGCTTACTGATTTCTTACTTAGTGTACACA
Organism: Chloranthus sessilifolius; assembly: GCA_021018995.1. Lineage (NCBI taxonomy): Eukaryota > Viridiplantae > Streptophyta > Magnoliopsida > Chloranthales > Chloranthaceae > Chloranthus > Chloranthus sessilifolius. The sequence goes on from CM037585.1 coordinate 99,610,445, forward strand.
CATGTACACACACCTCTTTAATTCACATGCTTTAATTCAATTTCAATTAACAAGCAAATAACTATGCTCTTGACACATGTGTGTACATATCACATCACTACATACATGATTTCGTAATTAAGGGTACATGTTCAGAGTATTCCCTACCTCACGTGTTTCAACCCCAAGCATCAAGGTCCAAGGTAGCTCCCCATGCTCAAATTTCAAGTGCTCAACCTAAAGTACATCATGTCATATACAAAGCATCAAGAACGATGCAAGAAAGAAGGGTACAAGCCCTCCCAGAACTCCACGGTCAAAAACAAAACCCACACTAAACTATCAAAATCGATTAATCAGTTTTCCAAAACTCAGACTTTTCTAACCACTGGAAGTACCCAGTCGAGTAATCGATTCCAAATCGATTAATAGAAAACTAAAAATCAATTAATCAGAAACCAAAAATCGATTAATCGAATTAATTTTGATTAATCAGTTTCGTGCTTCAGTCTTCAGATTTGCTTTCTAACAAAAATCGATTAATCATTTCTTAATTCGGATAATCGATTTTGTCAGAAAATAGCCCTCTTCGGACTGATCATAAAGTTTTCTTTTCTTTCAAATTTTTTTTTTTCTATTTCTCTAATTCACCATTTATTCAACGAATTCATGCACAATATTATACACAACCTAAATCAATGAAATCTTACCTTAAATCCAAAGTATAGATGATTCAATGGCTTGGATCAAAAGCTAGGGTTCTTAGCTTCGACTCCAACGAATTCACACGCGTTAGCTTCTAGATTAACCGCCAACGTATGGCTTCAAATCCAAAATTCCACACCAAATCCTTAGCATTTACTCCTTCTCCCTTCCTCACTCTCTCTCTCTCTCTCTCTTCATAAATTCCTAACCACCAAAATCAAAGAGAAATAACTTCTCTTTAACTAATACCTATTTAACCCATTCCACTTCTTTAGTGCAAAGCGCACACACGTATAACAGGTGTATCTGACCTTATAACAAGACCCACACCACACACCTAGGTGTACTTTTCACCTCAAGCCTAGTCTAGCCTAAGTTATTAAGTTAACTTTCACTTGGTCAAACTTACGACCAATCGGACACATATCTCGAGGACACACACGTATCTCGAGGACACTATTTTAAGCCCAAATTTTCAGGGATGTTACACATAGGGACCAATCCTTTCGATCAGGTCTAAAAAATTTCTATTATTTTCTTTGTTTCACGATTAGAAACTTCTACTTGACCACTGGTCTGAGGGTGATAGGGAGTTGCTATTTTATGTGAGACTCTATATTTCTTAAGTAAACTTTCAAAATACAAGTTATAAAAATGACTGCTCCCGTCACTTATAATAGCTCGTGGGGTTCTGAATCGTGCAAAAATATTTTCCTTGATAAAAGAGACTACCACCTTATGATCATTAGTCCTTGTGGCTGATGCTTTGATCCATTTAGATACGTAGTCAACGGCTACAAGGAATACAAGGATATACATATATCTATATGAGGGTGGAAATGGGCCCATAAAGTCTATGCCCCATACATCAAAGGGTTCTGCGACAAAAATCGATTGTAGGGGCATCCTATTCCTTCGGGACATGGTTCCTGATTTTTGGCATCGATTGCAGGTCTCATAAAAATTCTAAGCATTCTTAAATAATGATGGCCAATAAAATCCTGATTGTAATACCTTTGCAATCGTTTTCTTACCACCGAAGTGGCCCCCACAAGCATGTGTGACAAAATTGTAGGATATTGTGGGTGTCACTGTCGGGCACACACTTTAATATTATTTGGTCGAAGCGCATTTTAATTAGGTATGGGTCCTCCTAAATATAATATTTGACGTTAGCGAAGAAAGTATATTTATCTTGATTGGACCAGTTTGGGGGAATCTTACCTGTTGCCAAATAGTTTACGATATTGGCATACCATGGAACTGTTACTTGAATGGCGAAAAGTTGTTCGTCTAGGAAGGTATCATGAAGAGGTTCTTTACTGATGGTCTTAGGCATCTCGATTCTGGACAGATGATCCGCCACTACGTTTTCAACTCCCTTCTTATCCTTTATCTTGAAGTTAAATTCCTACAAAAGTAGGATCCACCGGATTAGTCTCGGTTTGGCATCCTTTGTAGCCAATAAATATTTTAGTACAGAGTGATCTAAAAAAATGATAGTTTTTTATCCCAATAGATACGGTCGGAATTCGTCTAATGCAAATATGACAGCGAGAAGCTCCTTCTCAGTCGTGGTGTAGTTAACTTGTGCTTCAATCAAGGTATGACTCGCATAATAAACTACATGAGAAATCTTATCTTTCCACTATCCTAAGACTACACCTATTGCGTAGTCAAAAGCATCACACATTACTTCGAAAGGTAGAGAATAGTCAAGAGATTAAATGATTGGTGCAGATGAGAGGAGGGCTTTAAGCTTATTGAACGCGTCAAGACAGGCATCATCAAAGTTGAAAAGTACATCATTAGCTAATAGGTGACACAAAGGTCTCGAGATTTTTGAAAAATCTTTAAAAAGCGGCGGTAGAAACCAGCATGGCCAAGGAAAGATCAAATCTGCCGTACCGAGGTAGGTAGGGGTAGATTAGCTATCACATCAATTTTGGTCCTATCAACTTCTATTCCTCTTTTAGAGACGATGTGACCTAAGACAATGCCTTCTTGGACCATAAAATGGCTCTTCTCCCAACTTAGCACGAAATTGGTCTCTTCGCATCTTTCTAAAATAAGGGCCAGGTGATCAAGACAGGAATCAAAGGTTCAAGCAAATACCAAAAAATTATCCAAATATTTTCAGAAACTTATCTATCATGTCAAAAAAGATAGCCATCATGCATCTTTGGAATGTTGTTGGTGCATTGCACAGCCCAAAGGGCATGCGTCGGTAAGCAAACATTCCAAAAGGACACGTGAACGTGGTCTTTTCCTGGTCCTCTGGGTACACCGGGACTTGATTGAACCCTGAATACCCGTCTAGAAAGCAAAAATATTCTTGACCCATAAGTTTTTCCAAAATTTGGTCAATGAGGGGCAATGGAAAGTGGTCCTTGCGTCTCATGGAGTTAAGTTTCCGGTAGTCAATACATACACGCCACCCCGTGGTTTTGCGTAATGGTACTAGTTCACCGGAGGTATTTTCTTTCACAATAATCTCATATTTCTTTGGAACTACCTGGATGGGGCTTACCCATTGGCTGTCAAAAATCGAATAGATAATGCCTGCGCCTAACAACTTTACGATTTCTTTTTGCACAACTTCCCTCATGTTTGGATTCAACTGTCGCTGACTTTCTCATGAGGTTTTGGCATTGTCCTCCAAATGAATTCAGTGCATACAAATTGACGGATCAAGTCCTTTAAGGTCGGCGATATTCCACCCTATTGCACATTTATGCTCTATAAGTATGGCCAATAGCTTAGTCTCCCCTTCCTTGCTAAGAGCAGATGAGATGATTACTGGGAGAGTTTCACTAGGCCCATGAAATGCATACTTGAGGGTGTTGGGAAGTGGTTTTAAATCTAAGGACGTTGCTTTTTCAATAGATAGTTGCAATGGCTCACTGGAAGTGATGAGTAAAGGTTCTATCTATGGTTTCCATGTTTTAACAGTGTCTAATACAGATGTTACCTCTTTTAGTTGAAGGTTTGAGTCTTTTAAATCCGCGTACCATAATGCAATTTGTAGCACATCTTTAGATAGGGCGAGGGATAATGCTTCTTCTACTAATTCTTCAATTTCATCAATGTTGAAGCATTCCCCGTCGTCTATTGAGGCCATTTGGTTGACTGCTGAGAAGACATTCAACTGGGTTCGCATATCTCCAAAAGAAACTTCCATTACCCCGATTTTACAATTTATGCAAGCATTGGCTATATCCAAGAATGGTCTACCGAGTATAACGGGAATTTGTGTTAGAGATTTCGAGCTTGGTTCCATATCTAACACCAAAAAGTTGACAGGAAAAACAAATTTATCGACTCCAACCATAACATCTTCAATTACTTCTACTAGCCTTTTTTCCGATCTATCGGCTAACTGAAGAGTTACTAAAGTAGGCCTCATTTCTCCATGTCCTAATTTTTTATAGACAGAGTATGGTAGCAAATTTACGCTCACTCCCAGATCTAGGAGTGATTTGTTTACAGTGTGGTTTCCTATGATACAGGGAATCGTAGGAACTCCAAGATCTTAAAGCTTGGGAGGGGTCCTACTTTAGCATACACATCTCTTTCAAAAATCGTGCATAAGCAGGGACTTGTTTAATTGCTTCTAATAGAGGAAGGTTGATCTTCACTTCTTTGAAGATTTATGTGAGTTCCTCTAGTTTTTTTGGATTTTTACTAAAGGGTGATGGTGTACCAAAGGCATTAGGGAAAGGTAACTTTGGTACAGAGGGTACTTCAGTTACAAATGTGGGTGCGCCATTATTCTCTTTTTAATTTTCTAATTTTTTTGGGTTTTCTGACAGTGGGACTTCCATTATTACGTTGTTTTCCTTTTTCTGAGTCTCAGGGTTGACTACTGGTGTCGGCATATCTAGTTTTTTATCCACTACCTTACTACTTTGCAAAGTTTGAATAGCCTGGATATGGGGTGTAGGATTGGGTATAATCTCTTCACTCAACTTTCCTCCTAAGTTGATTGCTGATAGTGGCAATCCTTCATTATTCTCTGTTTCCTCCCTTTATGTAGCAATCTGTTCAATTTTAGTTCCTAGGTTTGCAATGGTCTGAGAACAGGAGTATAAATCTTGAGAGATTTTGGATAGTTGAGATAATTCCTTAGAACGTTGGTGCGCATGTTGCTGCAGATCTTCAAGGATCTGGACAATAGTGGCATCATCATCCGTAACAGGTTACTGATTAAAATTTTGATTTGTGGCATATAGTGGTTGAGAATTATAGGGGTATTGCTGATATGTGTAAGAGTAGTCTTGCTGGGTCTGTGACAGCCCGAATTTCGGCATCCCGGAATCCGTGCCATCAGCACGACCCTCAAGGCCGTGCCCTAGGTCCTTTACAACACATTGATATATACAAGCCAAAACTGAGAATTGAAGCACACGCAGCTACCCTAAATCGAAATCTCAAAACAATATATTTGGTCTCGCAAGGCTGTCCTTGTCCCATGCCAATTCATGGACATAAGGACATACCCAAAAGTTAAATGATAATTATTCATCCTAGATGTTTTATCAAGAGACAGAAATTAAAGCATTTGAAATAAAGAGGCTCGATATACCAAGCCATACATAGTACTCCCTCAACTCACTCTCAGAGTATGCAGCGGGTTTCCTAGAAGAATTCCTCAGGAGGAGGTTCTGACTCTTCTGTGGCCACGAACACCGAGGCCCTTGGATTAACTTTTCCCGAAGTCTTTGATGCCGCTAGTCCTGGACCTACGACGTATAGTCTAAGGGGTGAGCTACATCCTAGCTCCGTAGGGAAAACAAAAGAACATATAGATCAACCCTCACACATATGTCAGCAACTTAAAAAGCATAGAATTTTCAAGAAGTCACTCATGGACAATAATTTGAGTAACAGGAATAACCCAATAATTTCCGACCACTACTTAGCATAGTTTTGTTTAATCTCCTTATTAGTTTGGTTGTGAATTTGGCCTAATCACTTAAATCTTAACTTAAGTAGTCCTCGACCAATATAGCATCGAGCCCCGATGGAATTCCCCATAAATCGTCGTCTAACTAGGCAGGTTGTTATATGTATTCCACAGAATCTTGCCCGAGCCCCTTTCTCATAGGCGGCGGGGTCTATTCTCAATCTACATCCCTGGGATGTGCTATATATGTACGGATTGGCCGCCGCACCGGTCACGGGTATCCTGCCGTGTCAGTCGTGGGTATCCCGCCACGTCGGTGGGGTATTCTAATCAACCTTAAATAATAAAAATATCAATGTGCTTTACATATAGTTATTCACCGTGATTGTGCTAAATATATTACATTAGGCCTTACCACGTTACCTTTGTTTCTCTATTAGTTTTCTTACGCATCCCTGGGATGCCCCATGCTTCTATTTCACCCTTCTTTGGTTTAACCACTTGATTTTTCGTCCCCTGGGGACCTCAGGATTTTTCGCATTGCAACACACACACACACCCTTATCATGAGGGTTCATGGAATATATAACTATTTCAATAGACTATACTACGCATATGAGTTCACGGAATAATGCACATGTTTCAAGAATATTCCCTACCTCGACGAATCTCAAGGCACGCCTGCTCGTAGAGGGTTATAATGCATCAACCTACATTTTAAAAAAATAGTTTTAGAACGATCTAAAGTCATTGGGGTGTGTGACTCCCAAGTTTCTTACATTTGAAAACCAAGATCTGAGTGGTCACCAGACCTCGCTTGCGCGGCCATTTATACTCGCTCGAGCGGTCACTTGACCTCGCTCGCGCGGCCATTTATACTCGCTCGAGCGGTCACTTGACCTCGCTCGAGCGGTCTCTGATCGCTCGGCGGTTAAATCGAGGTCGCGTTCAATCGAGCTTTGAAATTATCTGGACCCTTGCTCGAGCGAGCTCCCCTTTAGTTTAGGGACCACTCGAGCGAGCCCAGTCATATTTTTTCTCTGTTCATCCTCGCTCGGCGAGCCTTTTGGACCGCTCGGCGAGGAACACTGATTTGTCCTCGATCGGATCGAACAGATTTCCATCCATCCTTTAACCTTAATCTCATACAAAGCAACATTTATCCAACATTCTTCCTACTATTCAAAACATTCCTAGGCATATATCATGTTTTTTTTTTTAACGCATTTCACGTGAGTCACGCATGTTCGATTTATAATTTGAAACTCCACTAGACTAACTGGCCTCCCTGGTTCTTCCTCCAGTCCTTTCCTCTAATCTCCTTTGCCGACTTAAGTCTCGACGAACCCTAGTTCTCTACTAGGCTCTTTTCTTCTTTCTCTTTATATTCTCCTTCTCTCTATTTAGGTTAGAATAGAGTTACGTAAGGGCTCCTCTCTCTCCTTCACTTTTATATCTATAATTTTAGGGATATACTAGTGTGTTTCCCACGTACACACTTAATGTATTTGGGTCGTTTTGGTCTCCTTGTGAAACACATATACCTATGTGTGTATGCGTGCCGTGCACTCATCTCAAAAATCTGCGGTTGTGACAATCACCCCAACTTATAAGATTTTCGCCCTCGAAAATCGATATTAGTCTCTTAACCAGGTACCACTTCTGTCATACGACTCACATATCCAAACTGTAATTTAAACATTTTGCCGCATTTTTGCAGCAACCAGTGTTGGTCATGCCAACAAATTTCCACACAACAAAAACAAAACAAACAAACAAAACATTATTGGTATTTCATTCCATACATATTTATCATCTACACAAACAAAACTTTGTGACATTCATGTCACGATAGTTTGAAGAAAATTTTGACCTCCATACAAAATGTTTCAAAATATTACATGTAAAGTGTTCAAAGTTTTTGTTACTATCTAATCCTCATCCTCTTCATAGTCGTCGTCGTCGTAGTCCTCGCCATCCTCATCGTCATCGTCCACCGTGACGGCTGTGGTACCCACTGTGGCGCTCCTCGTAGCCGGGCCGGAGCTAGATGCTCCAAAAATAGCGTCCCTCATGGCACCTACGCGCTGCATGTAAGACTGCGGGTATGCCTGGCCCATGAGGTCGATAAGTAGCGCCTCCTGGAACCTCTGATGCAACCTGATCTCCCGCCCTTGCTGAAGGACCTCCCTCATCATGCCCGCGTCGGTAGTGGGTATGGGCTGTGGAACTGAGGTAGAGGGAGTAGTCGGTCCTACCGGTGCTTGATGGGTGGCTGATCGGGAGACACAGCCGTCGGTCTCTCTTCTTGTTGACACTAGTTTGCGAGGCTTTTAAGGTTTCGGCTCCAGTCTTGGGCGAGGTATGGGACGACATTATCGGTGAGGAACAACTTGTTCCCCCGGATCTTAAATCCTCCCTTCCCATTCCGTGAGTCCAAGAGTCGGGAAATCAACCAAGCATATGGTAATCGGTTGATTGGTGGAGGGACAGCACCCCTTACATTTCTTTTGTAGGCATGCGCCATGCCTTTTATGATGACCATAGGTGCGTTGATCCACCTATTGTGAAAAGCGGTGTGTAGGGCTCGCAGAAACGCATCTCGGCGTTCTTGATCATGGCCGGTTGGGTGTAGATTCTTTTTAAAGATAATGTCTAAAAGCCACATGCGCGGCGGTAGTTGTGATCGGGTAATAGATTGTCCCGAGGCGGACATACCGCCAGTGATGTCGGAAATGATCGTTGGGAAATCTACGTTCCCAGAAAAAGGTGGTAGGATGAGTGGGCTAGGGGTGTAGATGTGGGGACATTTCATGATGGAGGAAATGTCGGCACATCTGAAAATTAGCTCATTACCATCGATGGTAACGAGTAATGCGTCCTCATCGATGTTCATGTTTAGGGTTTGGTAAAACAATTTTACTAGCCTCGGGTAATACCGATCCCCGAACGGCGTAAGCAAGGTCTTGAGATGGTTGTTGGTGAGAAAGTCCGATGTCCACTGGGTGGACGTCGGATCTCCGAAACATGAGGGGTGTATTTCCCATTCGGCTTCAAAAATTTTTGCTCCCCACCAATCATCCAGTGTGATTGGAGCAGAGGGCGGGTTTGATGATGGTTGGGAGGTTTGGGGCGCTTTGTTGTGCTCCGGTGGTGACCGAATCGCCATCCGTTTCTTGGGTTGGGGGTTTGGGCTCGAGGCCATTTAGTATAAATAAGGCTTAAAAAGGAAGAAAAGATTTTAGGAATAGGTAGATTTTACCTAGGAGAGTCGTCTTAACGGATCGGATTGTTCAAATCTGGTTGGAATCGGACGGAAAATGTCAGAAATCGTTTGCCCTAACCCCTCGCTCGTTTCTTCTCCCTTTCGCTTGAAGATGAACAGGCGCTTGGCCTCTGCCATATTTATAGTTCTGCCTCGCTCGAGCGGTCATTAGTTCTCGCTCGAGCGAGAACAGAAATCGTATTGTCATATACTGTAACCTCGCTCGAGCGGTTATAATGCATCGCTCGAGCGGTCAAAATGCCTCGCTCGAGCGAGGATTTGTTATCGCTCGAGCGAGAGGAAGTATGATTTTATGCAATTCGCTCGAGCGGTCATTAGTGGTCGCTCGAGCGAGACCAGAAACATTTCTCTGGTACCATTTTGCTCATTTTTGGTTTAAATTCTCATCCTAGTTTCATTAAATAAGAGTTCAACGAAAAGTGGTTCAATCATTGTTTGGTGTCAATATATCTTTAAAAGAAATTTATATATATAGCCTTCATAATACCCGCAATCACATATTCTCAAAAGAATAAAACCATTCAGTTGGTAATTTCGAACAATTTGGGATATTGTTCTCTAACATCCGCCTCACGTTCCCATGTTGCCTCTTCGGCCGGATGGTTCTTCCATCGGACAAGCACTAAGGGAATTACTTTTTGTCAACACCTGTTCTTTTTTATCTAAAATTTCTACCGGCTCTTCAATCATGGTCATATCTTCATGCATTTCGAATGATTGGCCGCTCAGCACGTGATCAGGGTCATTGAGATATTTTCTAAGCATCGACACGTGGAATACATTGTGTACCTGATCAAACAATGGTGGCAAACCAATGCGATAGGCTACTTCTCCCACTCGACCCAAAACTTCAAACGGTCCAAGATAGCGGGGACTTAGTTTCCCTCTCTTCCCAAATCTCATCACTCCCTTCATCGGTGATACTTTCACGAACACATGTTCACCCACTTTAAAGTCTACACTAGTCCGCTTGATATCAGCATAACTTTTCTGTCTGCTCTGAGCCGCCTTTAGTCTTTCCCTGATCATGCGGACAATAGCAGCGTTATCTTCAAGTAGCTCGGGTCCCAAAACAAATTTCTCGCCAATTTCCTCCCAATTGATTGGCGATTTACATCGTCTTCCGTACAAGGCTTCATACGGTGCCATCCCGATGCTCGTCTGAAAACTATTATTATAAGCGAACTCAATCAATGGTAGATGTTGATCCCATGATCCTTGCAATTCTAACATACATGCCCTAAGCATGTCTTCAATGACTTGGTTGACCCTCTCAGTCAGTCCGTCTGTTTGTGGGTGAAACGTCGTACTAAAATCCAACCTAGTTCCCATTCCTTCTTGGAATTTCCTCCAAAACTTTGATGTATATAATGGGTCTCGGTCTGAAACAATGCTACTTGGAATCCCATGTAACCGGACGATCTCCTTCATGTAAAGTTACGCTAATCTTCCCATTGTGTACATTGTATTGTACGGTAAGAAATGTGATCGATCAACTACTACCCAAATGGCGTTATGCCTCCTTGCGATTCATGGTAAACCGACTATGAAATCCATGGAGATAGACTCCCATTTCCATTCCATTCGGTATGGGCAAGGGCGTAATAGGCTGGGTCGATTTTCACTTGTTGACACGTCAAACATCGTGACACGTGCTCTGCCACATCTTGTTTCAAACCTCTCCACCAGTAGTTCTTTTTCAGATCCTGATACATCTTCGTGCTTCCCGGGTGGATCGCATAGCTTGACCTATGAGATTCAACAAGAAACGTTCACGTAATTCGGCATTGTCCTAATGCAAAAATCGCCCTTGAATATTAAGGAACCGTCTTCCTTGATTGAAAACTCGAGGTAGTACCTTGATTTACATTTGATGATGTATCCTTGTTAGAATCGGGTCTTTCATCCGTAGTTCTCGTATGTGTTCGAATATCAACGGCTTCACCGATATGTTGGCTAAGAAGGCTCACGTGGCTTGTGGTTGTATGTCTGCGCCACGAGCGCTAGATCTTCCAACAACTTCCATCGATGTATACCCGAAATTAGTCTAGCCGGTTGGGCGAACTCTTTCGACTCAAGGCGTCACCACTACTTTAGCTTTGCACGGATGGTCTTGTATAAACGGTCGTAATCCTTGAGGAATTCCATCCACCTTGACGCCTCATATTCGGTTCATACGTGTGCAGTGTCGAGGCTTTTATGGTCAGTGAAAATTTTAAATGTTTCTCCATATAAATAATGTCGCCATATCTTTAATGTGAATATGACTGCTGCTAGTTCCAGATCGTGTGTTGGGTAGTTCCTTTCGTGCTCTTTCAAGCATGCGGAGTGTAAAGCTATCACCTTTTATATTGATTTAGTACACAACCCAACCCGTTATCTGACATCACTATAAGCTACGAATCCTCCTTTGCTGATGGAATGGCTAACTTTGGAGTGGTGGTCTCTTCTTGAGTTCTTGAAAACTCTTCTCACCGCCTCACTTCACTCAAATCTTGAGTCCTTTCTTGTAAGCCTCGTAAGAGGTCCGATATTTTGAAAACCCCTCTGAACGTCGATAATAACACCGCGGTCAGAAACTTGGATGTATCACGCAGTTTTTGGTTGTTCCCGATTCACTCGCCTCGATCTTAGCGGGATCTCTGGTGACGCCATGCTTGGATCGACATGTCCCAAAAGCTAACCTCTTCTAGCCAAAACTCACATTTCTTTGAGCTTGGCGTCTGATTGATGTTCACGCAAGGTTCAGTAGAAGCGACACGTAAGTGTTCTTCATGCTCGGTTTAGATTTTGAGTAGATTAGGATGTCATCAACAAACACCACCACGAGAGTCTAGGTGTGGTTTAAACACTCGATTCATCAAGTCCATAAACAACGGCTGGTGCATTTGTCGGTCGAATGGCATCACTAAAATTCATAGTGTCCATACCGTATTCTAAAAGCCGTCTTACGAATGTCCTCGTACGACTCTTAGCGTGGTAATCGGATCTTAGATCGATCTTGGAAAATGTTTTTCACCTGCAATTGGTGAATAAGTCATCTATTCTTGGCAACGGATATTGATTCTTCACCATGACTTTGTTCAATTGGCGGTAGTCGATGCACAACCGCATCGACCCATCTTTCTTTTTCACGAACAACACTGGTGCTCCCCACGGAGACACGCTTGGTCGTATGAATCCCTTGTCCATGAGCTCTTGCGTTGTTCTTTCAACTCTTTCAACTCTGCGGGGCCATTCTATAAGGTGCTTTTGAACAGTTCCGTTCACGATGCTAAGTCGATCGCAAAATTCTACTTCTCTTTCTGGAGGTAATCCTGGCAATTCTTCTGGGAATACATCTGGGAATTCTCGCACCACTGCTATCTCAGAGATAATATTCTTTTCTTCTTTATCTTCTTTCAAAAATGCCAAATAACCACTACACCCCTTTCTGATTAAGCGTTACGCTTTCATTGCGCAGATATGAGTGGTACACAGTCGACCTCTCCTTGAAATAAAACGATCTCCTCGTGTTAGGAAAAACAACAACTTTATCCTTGCGGTTCACATTGCGCAATGATGGGACAATAATCCATACCAAGGATTACATCGAATCCTTGCATTTCCAACCATATTAAATTTGCGTCTAATTCGTGGACAGCGTGATCCCGAATGCTTACTACTACCGATTTGCAGACTAACTCCGTGTCCACTAATTCTCCTGTTGGGATGGACACTGATAACACAAAGTCCAGTGTCTCCGGAACAATCTTCATCTTCTTTGCAAATCTAGGGGTAATGAAGGAGTGGGTAGACCCTGGGTCTATCAGCACTCGTGCGTCATGTGTGACGTAACACCCTTTCTCATAAATCTGTAACGTACCTATAATGCATGCATATACGTACATAACATATACATAAAACAAAATTTTCACTCTTAAGTTTAATAACGGTTATATAGATATTTATCCTAATGGAATTCCATTCTTTATCTAGAGTTGTATTGCAACCGAAATTCTTTATTTTAAAGGAGATCTCACCTTGGATAACGTCGTGTACACTCCCTGCTTCCTGGGCTGTAACTGCGTAGGCTCTCCCTCGAATAACAGGCTTTCGAGATTGAATAGGTTGTGGTATGGAAGTTGGAGCTGTCTTTTCTTTGACTGTCTCAGGGCAATCTCTAATCATGTGGCCTATCTTGCCATCGCATTCCCTGCCTACAATCTGTTGTTTTGTGGGACTTGCCACATTTAGCACAAGTTTCCCTTGGTGATGAAGTAGCAGCTCTCGAAAAACCTTGTGTAGTTGTAGCCCTGCTGGAAAAAGCAGGACCTTGATACCTCATCGGTCTCCCTGATGCCAGCAACGGATAATTTTGATGAGTAGGTTGTTGTGCAGCTCTCCCATACCCTATCTGGAACGACTGTTTCTGATTTGGTGCTACAAACCTCGGTTTCTTATATACCGATTCATAACTCCCCGTCCTACTCGGATCAATGCTTTCTCTACCTTGATGTTCCTCCGACGTGGTTATTGTTTTCTTCCTCAACTACCAATGCCTTACTCATTACTTCTCCATAAGTTTTCAGCTGGAAGGGCGCAACCCCTCCTCGGATGTCCGACCTTAAGCCCTGTTGGAACCTCTTCGCTTTCATCACGTCTGAGATTACGTAGTCTGGGGCGAAGCGAGCCAGTCTCATGAATTCCACTCCATACTCTCTCACGGTCATTCTTCCCTGTGTTAGTTGTAAAAATTGGGTCTCCATCTGATTTCTCACAACTTCAGGGAAATATTGTTTATTGAATTCTTCTACAAATTCGTCCCAAGTCCACGGCACATCTGGAGTTTCTTGTGCTCTCGTTCATGGCCGATTTCCACCACGGTCCCGGCTTCTCCATCTAACATATATCTTGCTAACGACGCTCTCATCTTCCGTGCATGTCAAGACGCTAAACACCTTCTCCATTTCCCCAACCGGGCGGCCATCGTATGCGCTGCCTACGAAAAGTTGGGAGGTCTCATTCTTCTGAACTCGGTGAATGCTGAAGCCACTGAAGGTGTAAGTCCTACTGGAGGGGTAGGTGTTCGTTGTGGTTCTGCATCAGCCGCCAAGGACGCTACTTGTTGTGCCATGGCTGTTGCCATGGTCTCCATTGTGTGCATCATTCTCTGACGCTCTTCTCTTTCTTCATTTCTTTCTCTCACCCTATCTTGTTCCCTCTGATCTCGATCCTGTCTATCTAGATCTTGCTCCTCTGCTTGATTTTGGTTTCCTCCACAGCCCTTGCTCTCGGGAATCTCCTGCTTCCCAATGGTACCTGTTGTAGGTGAGACGAACCCATCTCATCACAAGAAATTCCTATCATGACCACCTGGGTCGGCCTCTCCTCTAGGAAACATAACAGTGCATGAGAATCCATAATCTCGTTAGCGAAGTCCCTATATTCGACGATATGATAGTGAACTCGAAAGAAAGTCTCGATACCAATGGATGTCAATTTCGCATCTCGAATCCGTGCCATCAAGACGACCCTCAAGGCCGTGCCTCGGTCCTTACAACACATTGATATATACAAGCCAAAAGCGAGAATTGAAGCACACTACCTAAATCTAAATCTCAAAACAATATATTTGGTCTCATAGGTCGTCTTGTCCCATGCCAATTCATGGACATAAGGACATACCCAAAAGTTAAATGATAATTATTCATCCTAGATGTTTTATCAAGAGACGAAATTAAAGCATTCAAATAAAGAGGCTCGATATACCAAGCCATACATAGTACTCCTCAACTCACTCTCACTCGAGTATGCGTGGGTTTCCTAGAAGAATTCCTCGGGAGGAGGTTACGACTCTTCGTGGCCCACGAACACCGAGGCCCTTGGATTAACTTCTCCGAAGTCTTTGCCGCTAGTCCCGGACGGACTGCGACGATAGTCTAAGGGGTGAGCTACATCCTAGCTCCGTAGGGAAAACAAAAGAACATATAGATCAACCCTCACACATATGTCAGCAACTTAAAAAGCATAGAATTTTCAAGAAGTCACTCATGGACAATAATTTGAGTAACAGGAATAACCCAATAATTTCCGACCACTACTTAGCATAGTTTTGTTTAATCTCCTTATTAGTTTGGTTGTGAATTTGGCCTAATCACTTAAATCTTAACTTAAGTAGTCCTCGACCAATATAGCATCGAGCCCCGATGGAATTCCCGCCATCGTCGTCTAACTAGACAGTTGTTATATGTATTCACAGAATCGCCCAGCCCCTTTCTCATAGGCGGCGGGGTCTATTCTCAATCTACATCCCTGGGATGTGCTATATATGTACGGATTGGCCGCCGTACCGGTCATGGGTATCCTGCCGTGTCAGTCGTGGGTATCCCGCCACGTCGGTGGGGTATTCTAATCAACCTTAAATAATAAAAATATCAATGTGCTTTACATATAGTTATTCATCGTGATTGTGCTAAATATATTACATTAGGCCTTACCACGTTACCTTTGTTTCTCTGTTAGTTTTCTTACGCATCCCTGGGATGCCCCATGCTTCTATTTCACCCTTCTTTGGTTTAACCACTTGATTTTTCGTCCCCTGGGGACCTCAGGATTTTTCGCATTGCAACACACACACACACCCTTATCATGAGGGTTCATGGAATATATAACTATTTCAATAGACTATACTACGCATATGAGTTCACGGAATAATGCACATGTTTCAAGAATATTCCCTACCTCGACGAATCTCAAGGCACGCCTGCTCGTAGAGGGTTATAATGCATCAACCTACATTTTTAAAAAAATAGTTTTAGAACGATCTAAAGTCATTGGGGTGTGTGACTCCCAAGTTTCTTACATTTGAAAACCAAGATCTGAGTGGTCACCAGACCTCGCTTGCGCGGCCATTTATACTCGCTCGAGCGGTCACTTGACCTCGCTCGCGCGGCCATTTATACTCGCTCGAGCAGTCACTTGACCTCGCTCGAGCGGTTAAATCGAGGTCGCTCGAGCGGTTCAATCGAGCTTTCAAATTATACTGCGAACCCTCGCTCGAGCGAGCTCCCCTTTAGTTTTAGGGACCGCTCGAGCGAGCCCAGAGTCATATTTTTCTCTGTTCATCCTCGCTCGAGCGAGGAACACTGATTTGTCCCTCGATCAGATCGAGAACAGATTTCCATCCATCCTTTAACCTTAATCTTATACAAAGCAACATTTATCCAACATTCTTCCTACTATTCAAAACATTCCTAGGCATATATCATGTTTTTTTTTTTTTTTTTTAACGTACCTCCGACGGTGAGTCACGCACAGGTTCGATTTATAATTTGAAACTCCACTAGACTAACTGGCCTCCCTGGTTCTTCCTCCAGTCCTTTCCTCTAATCTCCTTTGCCGACTTAAGTCTCGACGAACCCTAGTTCTCTACTAGGCTCTTTTCTTCTTTCTCTTTATATTCTCCTTCTCTCTATTTAGGTTAGAATAGAGTTACGTAAGGGCTCCTCTCTCTCCTTCACTTTTATATATATAATTTTAGGGATATACTAGTGTGTTTCCCACGTACACACTTAATGTATTTGGGTCGTTTTGGTCTCCTTGTGAAACACATATACCTATGTGCGTATGCGTGCCGTGCACTCATCTCAAAAATCTGCGGTTGTGACAGGGTCATTCTTGGAAAATCATACTGGCTTCTCCACTGAGGGTCATAGTAATTCTTGGTACTTCCCCATTGAGAGGCAAAGATTTGCTCAGCCTCTATTAGATAAAAGGGGGCAGTTGAGTATTCTTCTGAAACATAAGTCGATTGGTAGCTTGGCCAAGATGGATAATTATGGCTTTGCATGTCTATATATATTATTGTTATTTTATTTTATTTTGAAAGCAGGGAGAGAAACAAATCTGAGCCTCTAGTCTCTGTGGCTAGCAGGAATGTTGAAGTCCTGCTTCGTTCCTCTGAATAAACCTGCAAAAGCTTAAGAAGAGATCAAAGGTAAAAAGAGAAAGATAAATATTAGTTTTTAAAATGATCAAAATATTAGATAAAGAAAATCAGAAATAAAGATAAATTCCGCTTCCCCGACAACGGCGTCAAAAACTTGATCGCTATTGATTATGTATATATTTTATGTTAATTTTAAGTCTTAACCTATTGCAAGCGCACAATGAAAATTATAGTACTAGCATAGGATCGTTCCCACTAGAAAATTTGTTATCTAATTATTTTTTTATTTCTATCTCTTATTTAAATCCTTATTTTAAAAACTTCTATTTATCTTTAAGATTTAATCTACTAGAGAAATATGAATAAAAGAATGATTTTTAATCTAAAGTGCATAATATAAATCCTAATCCCCCTTCTTTAGATTAAGGTCGTCAATCTTAATCTTCATCTTTCAGATATTTATAAAAATAAACAGTACTGTTACACCATACTTCTAGTCTCCTAGCATTGGTCGTCAATCAAGTCTAAGATCCTATCAACACAGATTTAATTTAATCAATAACTTCCAAAAATCTAGGCGCCAATCAAACTTTAGAAAATTAAAGATGGAAAAGTAAAAACCCTTACACTAATCTATAAATTCTAACCTGAGTCATCAATTCAAATCAAAACTTGGAGATATTTACAAAGCAAATAAAATCTAAACTAAAAAGCAAAGTAAAATACATCCTTCACCCCTCAGCCGCAATCGTCAATTGCTCCTGAGAAACTACCGATATCTACACTAATCTTCAGCACTCAATTACAGTCGTCAATTGCTCTTACGAAACCTATGATATCTAATCTATTCTAACTATGTTATACTACTTTGATCGGAAGAAAATCCAACCTCAGGCATCAATTAATGTTGAAATTCTTTGATAGTTTATTCTTATGCCGAGCTCTCTTATTTATAGATCATAAGGAGTCGGTTTACAAAGAAACTATTAAAATAAAAGTGTCCTATTATAACTCTAATTCCTAATTTTATTCTTCCTTGCTTTCTTTAGTTGATGCACTTCTAGAGTGTTCTCTAATTTTCAGCACCAGAGCCCTTCGGAGTACATCTTCATTAATCTTCTAAGATCTGTGATTCACTAAACTTCTAATTTTAGAGATCTTCTTATTCAGTACATGGCGGTGATAATTCTTACTCACGCGATCAGCAACAGTAGATAGAAGTGGGAAAAGTTTTTATAATCACAATCGTAAATAACGATTTCTTCTATTATAGCTTCTTTCTGGAAAATCATAAATCATGATTTTCTACTTTTTCATAGCTTTCATACTTGGACGATTCTTTGCTTCCTGTGTATCGCTTCAGCTTCTTGAACATGTATTTCTTTGAATAATCATTTATTATGATTTCTCATTTTGTCTTTTAGTATCGCGCTCTCTTTTGCAATTTTCTGTTTCTGATCATTTAGCGAATTGTCCTTTTACGGCTTTTTGAGTTTATTTTGACAAAGATTAATACTTAGGCTCTCTTTTACTATTTAGTTTTAATATTTGCACATCAGTAACTCATTAGTAGCAAACGAAAGCCTAACATCATTAAGTTAAGGGTGATAAAATGATAAATTATATGACTGATCACATACACACGACCTTGAACTGTAGGCCTCATGGATCGTGTAGGCCTAGGTGAGGCGGCTGAAGATACTCCTTCCTTTCTCAAATTCGGGCATTCTCGGATTATGTGCCCCCATCTTGCCACATTTGAAACATGCTCATTTGTCACGCCTACACTCAGACGTCTTGTGTGATTTTCTACAACGAGCATATGTCTCTATTGGCGTAGACGATGTCGCTCATGAAAATCCTTCAGTAACGAAAGCTCCTTATGTCAAGTTAGGACTGGATGGACGATAAGATCTCGTAGGTGGAGGCAAAAGGTGGCCTAGAGTAATTATTTTATTCATGTAATTGGTGCCTTGGTGTCGGTACTGTGTACCTTAGTTTCTTATTTGTAGGTCCATAGCTACCCGACCTACCCTGGTTTGCGCTTCCTTTATTTTGTTGGTCTCACCTTTTATACATGTTTTCAATGTCTTTCTCGGCAACTATCGCCTTGCCCATCACGGCCCCATAAGTCACCAATTCTAACATGAAAATTCTATCCCATATGCTTGGTCTTACACCACGTTCAAATTTATTGGCCCTCATTAGCTCCGTGGCCACATATTTAAGGGCAAACCTTGACAATCTTGTGAACTTTGTACCATAGTCTCGTACGGACATTGCTCCTTGTTCCAAATTCATAAATCTTACTGTCATTTGATTTCTCACTTGTTTGGGAAAGTATTCTTTATTGAATACCTCTACGAAAAGTCTATGCTCCATTGAGGTTATCCTGCTCTCTGATTCTCAGTATAGATTTCCACCACGGATTGGCCTCACCTTCTGGCTGAAAGGAAGCTCAACTTACTTTCTCTTCTTTAGTACACAACAATCTCTGAAGATGTTTCTCTATTTGATTCAGCCATTTCTCTACTTTAAGCGGATCAGTCTGGCCATAAAAATTAGAAGGTTTCAATCTCCTAAACTTAACGAAGGTTGACGTAGTAGGTAGAATTGGAGGTGGTTGTTGATAGCTATTGGCATTGTTCACAGCTAACAATTCTGTTTGTTTAGCCATAACATTAGCCACAACTTCCATAGCTTGAGCCATTCTCTCACTTTCATTTCTGCCTTGATTTTCCTCCTTTGGAGGACCTCTCTCATTAACTAGAATCTGATTTGATCCCATGGTAAACCCCTCACCACTTTTGGCATTTCTAGTACGACCACCTCTTGGTCAACCTCTTCCTCTAGTGAACATACTGATCTATTAGCATGAAACAAAAGTTTCATCAACAGACAGTCCTTATACTATGATAAAATCTTAAACTGAGAATTTAAGTCTAAGTCTTATCAAAATTTTCTAAAGTCATAGCTTTGATATCAATTGACAACCCGGATTTCCTACCTTGAAACCTGTGCCATCATATCACCGTTTTCGACGGCCCCTGAACTAAACATAGAAGATGTCAACTTTACATAGCGGATCAAAGATGATTCGCTCTAATTTGGCAGATAGAGTCATCATATACATGGCAAATGATAACACAATTCTATTTCAGAAGATAAAAAGACAATGAAAAAATGACAGTTTTGTCCTTATGTGAAACATAAGCTTGACAAAACCGAAACGAACTACCGGTGATGATAACTATCACCCAAACAGTAGTTCACATACAATTTACATTTCCTGAATCCATTGTTCTAAACAAAATAAATAGGTTGGACGTACCAAGCCCTACACAAAATCCACAAAAGCTCTCCCAAAGTCTCCTAAGGAAAACACTCCTCTGGCAGAAGATCAGATTCCTCCTCCGGAATGCAATTTGAATATTCTTCTCGGCCAGAATCCTTAACACCTAAATCCACGTATGTACCTATGACGTATAGTCAAAAGGGTGAGCTAACAGTCTAAGCTCAATAGGAGAATATCACTATCATGTATAACATATTCAAAGCATAGATCTTATGACTAAATTCAAAGCACGTTTTACAAAACTGAACTTTTAGATGATTGAATCACATATACATTGAATTCAAAGTGCACACATATAATTTGTTTCTTTGTCTTCACATTCTTGCTCAATTTGGTTTCACATGCTTCTTATGCTTCAAAATGATTTAAAACTTAACTTAAATAATCTCTCAAGTGGATATAGCATTGGGAGCCACATAATTACCGATGGGAATCCTCGAACCACCGTCGTTCAATGAATAATTTACACGATTGTCAAGCCCCTGAGCTAAGTTAACAGGGTCACTTGTGCTTCACATTAATCGTTGGCCGGTCCACTTATATGGATATCCCGCAGTACCAGATACACAATGGGGATTCATTTCACGGAAACCTTAAATCATTGTGCAATTCTAACTTATAGTTTTTCACCGTGTAGTTGATCAGTGTGATTAATTATAGCTAGGTTTCGAGTTTCACATGCTTACTTATCACATTCACACATATTCATGTTCACACATGCTTGTTTATCGTACTTATTTCGTACACACACATCTCTTATCATGTTCACATGCTTATCACACACACACACACACATGCTTAATCATGTTCACATTATCTACACAATTCATATCGGAAGTCATGGTATTAAATTTCCCCTACCTCATACGAAAATCATAACAAATCACGCATAGACGGAGCAAAAATCTTTATGTGCAATTCCGAATCATGACCTACATTTCAAGGTACTCAAGGTCATTAACTAAGGCTTAAAGGATCACACACACCAAAGATTCAAAAGGTTCTCGAAGAAAAATCCACATTTGCCCAAACTTGCTTAGTCGTGCGCACTAGTTCCAATGTACCGCGAGCGAATCATGTGGCACCTCACAGTTGCGCGAGCTCGCTCGAGCGATTGTGACTTGTTTATTTTCTCACGTTCACTACCTAAGACAGTCGCGCGCGAGTTCCATGGTCGCACGAGCAACTTCACATGTCTATAGTCAAGCGCGTGAGCAACTGTACAAAGGTGCATTTCACACCTATTCTGAAGCTCCTCTCGCGCGAGCAAGTCTAAGTCGCGCGAGCGACTTTTGAGGTTTTGGGGTTTCTTCCTCAAATCAGATTTTCTTTATCTTTCCCTCCTTCACCTAACCCTCATACACCATAAATATACACATCTAAAGCATTTATTACCATTATTCATGGCCATTAATTCACACACAAGTACTCAATCTTACAGAATCTTACCTCCTTAAATTTGCACGGACTTGAGATCAATTGAATGCATCCCTTGATGTCATCGGAAGTGTTTTGGAGTCCACGCTCCCGTGATCCTCTCCTCAATTCCCCTTGTGGTATTCGAAGCTTTAATGAAAAGATTGAAAGAGAGATCAACAATCCATCAAAGAGGAATGCTCCTCTTCACCACATGCACAAGCCCTCTCTCTCTAGGTCACTTCTTGGATCTACGAGAATAGTGAGAGTGATTCCTACTCCAGATTGCATACGGTCTTGAACCTAAGGCACATACACTCTTCCAAGTGCTCTCTCTCTCTCTTGCTCTCCTCTCTAGGTTTTCAAAGCAAGAGAAAAGAAAGGGATTTTACTCTTTTTCTTATAACTTTGGTAGCTTCCTTGTGAAGCATGAACACCCTACTTGGTGTTTCCCACTATAACATGGTTCACTCGTGAACCTCATACATCTAACTTAGGTTTTATTTCATTCCCACTCATACTGAATGATATCATTAAATTCGAAATGACACGATACACCGCATCGACACGTGTACCGAGTTGATCTACACGGGTTCTCATCTTGAGATTGTTACAGAGAACACCCATGAACTCAATGCAGAAAATGCAAGGAAAATAATTTATTTTTTTAGTTTTTAAGAAACTTAAAAGTTGGGAGTTAACCCAAGGGCTACAAATTTACATGCCTTTTCTTCTTACAAATCTAAATTTTTACACCCCATATAACCATAAAAAACAAAAATCTTAGAAAAGCTCCAAATTCATCCTCTTACATAACCCATATAGCCATAATTTAATGCCAAATTTCCAAATAGAATAAGAAACAAATAACAATCACCAAAAGAGCTACAAGCGTTCATGGCTTCATTTACTAGATAAAACTAATAACTTCGTGTGTGTGTGTGTGTGTGTATATATATATATATATATATATATATATATATGAGTTGTTGGTAGCACAATAGATGCCCATAATTCTTTGCTTTAGACTACTTGCTCTATAGTGAATTAAAATTGTTTAATTCCCTAATGCTACCGAATAGATTGATCACTTTGAATCATACGATGGAGATTGTTTTTCGTCTCAATCTTCTATATAATTGAACTTGACATCCCGGTTGTATCATCAAACGGTAAAACTTTTATTTCACTTGACACACAACCCAAAAAGTAAGTCTAAAATCATATGACCTGCATCACTCTCAAACATGTTTTTAGTATCATTTTTTAGACGTGCGTCATGTACCATAAAAATCAACGGTCTAATAATACTCTCATGATCCTAAGATCATTTGGGTAAAAGATGAGGATAAACCATAATCTACATATTCTTATTCAAAGTGGTCATTTCATACGTACTAGATGGTATAATGGTACCCAAATAGAGTTCATTTTCCAATGAAAATAAGTAAATAATGGTTCCCAAATAAGTTCTCTTCCCTTCCTGCTTTATAGCACCTTCAAAGAAACCCACAAAATTAAGAGAATTAACAATTTTGCCATAAAAGTACTCTTTCCTTTCTTATTTTTAGCACCTTCAAAGAAACTACCAAGTTAAGAAAATTAACAATTTTGCAATATAATACTTGACTTGCTTGGATACAAAGTTCTTTTATCTGAAAGATTGGGCTAAAAAACGATCTCCATCAACTAATACAAATAGTATATGGTTTTTGGAATAGGTGCCTTCTGAGGCTATTTTATTTATGTGATTATTTTATATATAATTGTAAAAATCATGTGTCATAAAAATCAAGTTCAATCATTTAAATGTCCACTACTAGTAAGCTAAAATACGACAAAAATAAAGGACTTGCGAGGTTGCTTCTATAAATATTATGAGACCTTATATTTTAGTTACCCATCTACAATTTAAAATTTTTGACCATCAACATTGTTTTCCCTCGCATGGATTGCGAATATGTTAAAAAACGGTTAAAAATCCAAGTACGACATGGGTTACAATCGTGCAAAAACATATGAATGGACAACAACGTGTGTTTATACCATTGAATGGATTCCGAGAGAAACTATTCATATGAAGAAAAAATAAAGAAAATATAGAAAAGATAATGATTTGAGGAACTCAATAACATAAATTGCTTCCCTAAGAATTTGAGGAAAGCTTAAGAATCCGAGGGATTATGAGCTACCAGCCTACCACATTCAAAATTCCTAGGAATCACTGAAGGAGCCCTAAGGTTTGTCAAAGTACAAAAAACAGAGGATTTTTTCCCCATAAGTTGTGAAACTCACGTGCATTTGTTCTATACTTTCAATAGGGCCAAAATTTTAACTACCAAATAAAAAAATGGCATATGTCTTACACGACCTGACCTATCGCCTGACCCGAAAACCCGAGCCGACCTAATTATTTCATATTTTTCTATATAAATTATTCGATCAGGTGGGATCGACCACACTTGATCTGATTTTTGCCACACCTAATCCGGTCAAATGTCTCTTGCTGGACCCGACCGACCCGATAAGTTAATTAAAGAGAAATTTTCTAAAATCTCCCCCCTTTAAAATTATTTTTTTAAATCCACCCTATATTGTTGTAAATATCTAATAGATCCCTTTATGTAAAACATAGTTATCTAAATACCCCTTCAACCATAAATATCCACTTTAATACCAAAATTACTCTTAGAAGGGAAGAGTTTAGAAAATGGTTTGGTCAGTTGAGCCAATAGGTTAGTAAAAATTACATTTAAAAAAAGTAAAAAAATCATTTTTTTTTCTTGCGCAAAAAAAAATAAAAATTTTAAAATTTTTCGTAAAAATCCAAAATATTGAAAAACCTTTGAGAAAAATAATAAAAATATGTCAAAACCTATATATTTTTAATCTCAAGAAAAAATAGTAAAAACTGCATTGAAAATGTAAATATAAAGGTGGATACTTATGGTTGAGGGGGCATTTAGATAACAAAGCTTTACATATCGGGGTTTATTAGATATTTAAAAAAATATGGTGAGGATTTAGAAAAGTAACTTCAAACTTAAAAGGGGGGAATTTAAAAACTTTCCGTAACTTAATACAACCGACCCACACTCCATGCAGGTGGTTGCACTACGTATAGGTTGTCTATGACTTATGGCATCCTCAAATGTATATATGGGAAAAGGGATGCTACATCTAACGGTAGCGTCCAAGTGTTACCCATGATGGCTAGATTACATGCCATGTGACATGTGATTAACCAAAAATCATCTGTTTTCCATGGTACCAGGGCCGGCCCTGGACCAAGGCTAGCAAGGCGAGAGCCTTGGGCCCCCGATTTTTAGGGGCCCCCAAATTCTATTTGCCCATTAAAAACTAGGGTTTAAAAATAAAATAAAAAATATTTTATAAAGCCAAAGGGCCCCCACCACACCCCCCCTCTCCTCCCTCACTCCCTCCCTCCCTCCCTCCCTCTCCACAGCTCCACTATCCAACACAGTTAGTAACATATTTATATATTTTTATATAATTGTAGATATTTTTAAAATCTATTTATGTAATCAAGGCCCCTGGGCTAAAGCCCAAGAGGCCACCTCTCGGGTCCCAAAATTAGGTACAATTGCTTAATATAATTTATAATTTATAATGTACAATAACATTATAGTCATCTAATTGTGTTCGAGTGGGTTGTGGGTTCAACTCTTCTCAGGTCCTATATTTACATATTTTTCAATGAGTCATGGATCGGGTCTCGGCCGGGTCGGTGCAGGTCATTGGTCGGGTCACTGGCCTTATTGGGGCAGGTGGACCATATGTATTGACCCAGTAGATTCTTTGACCCAATTTTGACCAAATCAGAATTGTTTGACAAAATCCTTTATATATAGGGAACCTCTAAACGCGCCTATGCAAGGATCAAAATTTCGGGGAAAATTTTGGTTGAAAACCAAAATTTTGGCCGAAATTTTGGGTCCCATACAAATTTGGATAAAAAATTTGGTCCAAATTATCGTTTCGGTGGAGACTGAAACCGATAATTTCGACTGAAATTTCGGTCATTTCGGCCAAAATTTTGATCCTTGCACATTTGCGTTCTCCGAAAGTGCCCACCTCCCAGACCCTTTGAAAACCATTGATTCCTTTGAATGATATGATGGAAATGGTTTTTCATACCTATCTCTGACAACATAGATCTTCAGACATGGCCCACCTATCAAATGGTCAATTTTTTATTTCATGTGTCACAAATTTCAGAAAATGCTTTAGAATCATATGACACACTACATGCTCAACTGTGATTTTATGGCCATTTTTTGGGATCTATGACAGGTTGAATCACAAATCGATAGTTTGATAGGTGCACCATGATCTCAAGATCTATTGAGTGAAAGATATGGGTGAAAAACGATCTCCGTCATATGATTAGAAGGATTCAATTATTTGATTTAAGCCGTTCCCTTATGCTTCCCAACGCACCCAACTAGTATTTTGGAAGCCACATTGATCTCCACGAGATCTTGGAGGATGCTTGAGCATCCTCCATAGAGTACGAAACCGGCTCCTTTATATATATATATATATATATATATATATATATATATATATATATATCCACACACACACATTTTATTATTAAATGATCATAACTTAAAATAACGATTTCAAGCTCGTTAGAGTTCCATTTGTTGCAAATGAGCTATCAATTTTGATCTATTTGACGAGACTTATCCAATGAACCTATTTTAAAAACCTTTTGAGATTGTTAAAATGCTAAAAAATGACAGTGAAAGATTAAATGGTAGTTAAAATAATAAAAATTGTTAAAATGTTAATGGTTGAGTTACTCGAACTGTCGGGTACGTTCTACCATTTTTTTTTTTCGTTTGGTGTTGCATTTTCTTTAATATATACTTTCATTAATTTGATAGTTGCAATTTCAAATTATAAACAATATAATTGAAAATTTAGATATTTGTAATTTAAAAGCATTGAGTATTATTTTATTTGTCAAAAAAAAAATTGAAACAATTTTTTTTTTTAAATTGATATGTAAGAGGGGTCCCATTTTAGGAACTCGCCTTGGGCCCCTAAAATCCCAGGGCCGGCCCTGCATGGTACTCCTATGGGGCATGGGATTCGTGAAAAAAATGTGACTTTTGTAACAGTTTTGCCCACCTATTCAAATGCATTGATTTTTTTCCAACTCTAACTACATTTTTAACGGTGGATAAGTATATGATTTTGTTCAAAATTTTTGAATGGGGTCTGATCGATCTTGCCCAAGTTGCCATTACATCCGATCTTTAAATTAAGTGTTACGTGTCCTCCAAGGATCTCATAGGTAGCACCAAAACTCTACCCTTATAAGTAGCATCCCCGACTTATATATATAGAAAGCCGGTTCCTTAGGCCGCGGTCGTAGGGTTGAACCCTATGATGTGGCCAGTTGGTCACCATGTGGTACCCAACCAGAGGATCGGGTGCCATAGCAAGTTACTCAAGGTCGATCTTATACTATCTAGAAGAAAAAAAATAGAAAAAGATTATTTTTCAACCGTTGAATATTAGGTTAAAGTTGGAAAAATTCAATGCACGATGTTTGTTGGGCGAGCTACGATATTTGACCTGTGATTTGAAGAACAAGAAAGTAATCAATTTTTTTCCTTTTTCTAAAACCATATAGGGAAAGACAAACCCTAGGGGGAACGGGTGTCATTTTGGGATTTGGGTGCTGCGTGATAGCCCAAATGAACCACATCGTAGGGTTGAACCCTAAGACCATGTCCTAGGGATCCATTTTTCACACCCACACACTATATATATATGGACAAGGTGTTCGTCTTCCAAGGTTTTACGTGGAGCCCCATGTGGCACCCGAAACATTGTTTCGATGTCATGTGAAGCTCGGGTGTATGGTTAGATAATATTTTGGAAAAATTAAAATTGAAAACTCATCTCGACCATGTGTTTTTTGAGCGATGAAATATGAATTATTAAAAAAAGTCAAATTTTGACTTGTACTTTTAAAAAGTTTTTTTTATCAGTAGTTTTTTTAAATAAAATTGAGCTAAGCCATCCACCCGGTGCTCCACCCGGCACTCAAACAATGTTTTAGGGTGCCACGTACGTCTCTATGGGGATATTGGAGGAGCGGCCGGTAAAATATTGGGTCGGATCGTATATGGTGTCAACTTGACCCGTTGAAATCCTTACGTTTCAGGGAAAATCAAATCAAAGCATGTTTCTAAGTTGTAAATAGCACAAATATCATGTTAAATTAGTTTGTAGATTTTCAAGCTTCCTCTCCATCAAAAGAAGCAAGCCATTCCATTTTAATTATATATATATATATATACATATATATATATATATATATACACATCTCCCCTCCGCCGTTTCCTCAATCTCTCTCGTTTTCTTTTCAAATATCAGCACCATCTCCGTATACAGCCGATCGGGTACTAGATCCTCCCACCAAAAATAGATCTACTAACCCTTCGTTTAAATCTGATCTTACCACCATGTTATGTTAAGCAACTGAGAAGAAGGCCTACTTTTTTATTTTATTTTTCTGCAGCCATGAAAAGGTCTCGAGAAGATGCTCCTGCTTTTACATCTTCACATCAAATCAAGCGCGCCCAACCGTAAATCTCTTCTACTTTTATTTTTCGGTTAATCGCCTCTTATTTTCTGTATCTTCTTCTGATTACACTGACGATGGTTTGGGTATTGTGTTCATATTCTTTGAAGATCAACGTATTTTTTAATGCCTGGGCTTCTGTTGATGATGGTTTGGGTATTGTGTTCATATTCTTTGATTTTGTTTTTTATGTTTGTACAAATTGCTTTTATGGTCTCTTTCTTTGCTATATAGTTCATATTCCTGCTATAAATAATGTGAAAACATGCTATATATTAGGTTTTTTATTTATTGTAATCAGGGATTTAAGGACCTATATATATCGGCATATCGGGTGGGTACCAGGGCAATATGTATCGGTCAAACCGGCTGATATCTATTTAGGCACTTATATATATATATATATATATATATATATATATATATATATATATATATATATATATATAACTAAGGAAGTAAAAAAAATTGCAAAAAAGATTTTTTTGGTATTTTGACCGGTTCATATCTGATATTTGACTTATTTGACCCCATACAGAATTTGGGTGTATATCTTATCGGAGGGGCCTAACCAAATACATATCGGAGATTGCTGATATTTAAAACCATGATTGTAATTTATTGAAATCTTTTGTTGTTGTTGTTGTTGGTAATATGAAGATCAGCTTATATTTTAATGTCTGTGCTGCTGTTGATGATGGTTTGAATATTGTGTTCATATTCTTTGATTTTGTGTTTTTTATTAATTTATGCAAATTATTTTTTATGAATCTCTTTCTTTGCTCTATAGTTCATTTTCCGGCTAGAAATCATGTGAGAACATGCTATATATATATATATATATATATATATATATATATATATATATATATATATATATTAGGTTTTGATATATTGTAATTTATGGAAATTTGTTGTTGTTGTTGTTGGTAACGAAACGACACGGAAGGTCTGGGCAATCCCAGTTGAGTGGAAGTGCACATACGTTAACGACAAACGATGCCCTAGCCTATCTCAAGGCAGTTAAGGACATATTTCAGGATAAAAGAGAGAAATACGACGAGTTCCTTGAAGTCATGAAAGATTTCAAGGCCCAAAGGTTTTTTATTATTGTTAATTTTATTTTGTCTTTTGGATTTATTTTAACTTGAAGGAAAATATAATATTGATTTTATTATCGTTGCGTTTCATGTAGAATTGACACCACGGGTGTAATTTCAAGGGTTAAAGAGTTATTCAAGGGTTATCGCTTTCTTATTTTGGGTTTCAACACCTTCTTGCCTAAGGGATATGAGATCACCCTCCCACTCGATGACGAGCCTCCGCCAAAGAAGCCCGTTGAATTCCAGGAAGCAATTAGCTACGTAAACAAAATAAAGGTAAACAGAAAAAATGGCAACCATCCCTCTGATTTCAATACTTATTTCCACATCAATGAATTTAGTTTAATAACTATGGACTACTTTGTTCGACTTGTTTTGCTCCTTCAGACTCGGTTCCACACTGATGACCAAGTTTACAAAACTTTCTTAGAGATTCTAAATATGTACCGTAAGGAACAAAAGACGATCAAAGAGGTTTATGAAGAGGTAAAAAAATAAGAATTATTATCTTTTTCTTTTTTAAAAAGTATCTTCTTTGGTATGATTCTGTTATCGTTTTGCAGGTAGCCAAACTTTTTATGGAGCATAAAGATTTGCTGGACGAATTCACACATTTCTTGCCAGATACCTCAGCGACCCCTCCTTCACATCAGGCTCCATCTGGAAGGAACTCATCTGGATTTTTTCTTCATCGGGATGAGAGGAACTCTGCTTTACCCATGATGCGTCCGATGAACTTAGATAAGGTATTCTTTGGCATTCCTTTTGACTTCTTGTTTCTTCCAGGTAGCTAGCAAATAGCCTAATACTTTGCTATGTGCCTTGTCATTAGAGGGAAAGAGCTATTACTTCCCATGGAGATCGTGATCTCAGCGTTGACCGCCCTGATCAAGAGCATGACCACAAAGCATCGGCCAGAGTTGATAAGGAGCAAAGAAAACGTGCTGACAAGGAAAAAGACAGGGATAAGAGAGACCATGATGTTGAGCATGAAAGCAATAGGGACTTGGACAATATTCATCGTCTTCCCCACAAACGTAGCAAGTCTGCTAGGAGGGTTGATGACTCTGCTACGGAGCGGTTACACCAAGGCGGAGAAGGTGCTGAAAACTTTAGAATGCATAGCATCTCTTCTTGTTCTTTTGATGATGAATTTGCCCTGAAAAGTGAGTCATTTTATGGCATTTGGTTATATATATGTAGGGTTATGCATTTTCTCTTTTAGATTAACATGCATCACATAAGTTTCACTTTCAACTAATCCCATGTTTTGGAAGAAATGGAAAATTTTCACTTTCTTAAAAGAAAAAAGAAATGCAATTGACGAGATTTTGATCCCACTTTCAACTAATCCTATGTTAGCAAAGGGCTTCCTTTATTTCAGCCATGAAAACACTGGAAATGAATATTTACTGCTGTTTTGAGGGATTTATATTTCCGTATATCGGGATAAAGAGGCCATTCTACTAATCTCTTTTTCTGTTTTACTTAGTTCGGTATGTAATGCTTGACACTGAAACTATAGAACTCTGGTATCTGATAAATATAATAGAATCACTAGACTTTAGCACTTGTCCTTGATTCCTTGTCACCTAGTCATGGAACTTTAGGATATTAAGTTAGCATATTATTTTTTTTTTCCTTCTGATCAGATTTATGATATATTACTTTTTGAAATCCTTCGTCTTTAACATTTATTGTAGGTGTATACACCCAAGAATTTAATTTTTGTGATAAAGTGAAAGAGAAGTTATGTGATGCTGAAACTTACCAGGAGTTTTTGAAATGCCTTAATATGTACAGCAAAGAAATAATTACTAGATCGGAATTGCAAAAATTGGTATGCTCTCACTGTCCATGATTATTTTTGTTAATGATTTTTAGTTGTTTTTTTTTAATGATTCTACTGGAATGGGTTGCTATTTTCTGAATTTGTTTCACCCTCATTGTATATTTTGTAACATCACGCACTAGTATGATGAGAGTAACAATTGTGTTTCATGTAACACGAATGATCAACACCAATGGAGCTCCACATGATAAATATTGCAAATATGAAATGACAAAGATTTGTTATATGGACAACGTTGTTGATATATAGACAAAGTTGTAAATACACACACACATACACCATTTTAGAGAGCTTGGAGGACGGTGAAGGTGCTCCATTGGAGCACATCCTTCACTGTGCTCCAAGCTCTCTCAAAAAGGTGTGCCACTCAAAATCGAGTTTTGATGCCCCATGGGCTAAGGGAACAATGTATAGATCAATTTCAAAACAAAATAAAATAAATTATAATCTCCACCCTGGGATTAATACTGTCTCAAAATTGGACCATTGATTATAGTCAATTTTTTATTTTTTCCATGTTGGTGAGTTCTCAATTTTTTTTGAATGAAAATGATCTGTGCAACACTGTCTTACTACATATGGACCTTGGAGTATGCCAACTGCGCTTCATTGGAGCACCTAACCGGGATCCATATATATATATATATATATATATGCATTACATATACATATACATGATCATCATCACGGCCTTATCCTATCTATTTGGGGTTGACTTTGCAAGTCCTCTATCTTTACTCTTTCTAATCAACGCTAAGCTCTCAGTAACTTCGCAATCCTTTATGCCTCTTCTCACTGCTTCTGTCCAGGTCTTGACTGGGCTTCCTCTTCTCCTACTTGTGCTTCTAACGTCTCAACCCTTAAGGTTTGTTTCTTGCCTCTGATGGGTATGTCCAAACCATTTCAAGCATCATTCCCTAATTTTTTCCTTTACTGGTGCCACTCTCAAATTTCCTCTTAAGTACTTGTTTCAAATTTTGTCCTTTCTTGTTACTCCATCTAAGTATGTTGCCTATTGAAGGCATTATATGGTCTTTAATAATCTCCTTGTGGGTGGTTTGATATATTCAACAAAGTTCTCATATGGGCTTCGTTGAAGTCAAGCAGATCGTGGAGGTTTTATTCTGCATAGTATGCATGGTCATATAATATTGGTTGTTTATGTGGATGACATCGTAGTTACTGGTATTGATAGCAAAGGAATCGAGGATCTCAAGCAACATTTAAGAGGGAACTTCTACGCTAAGGAACTTGGGCCAATTTAGTATTTTCTGGGGATTGAAGTTGCTAGGTATGATGTTGGTATCAATTTGTCGTAACTGAAGAATGTCTTTGATTTGCTGAAAGAGACAAGATTTTTAGAGCAGGCTTGTCAATCCCTCTATGGATTCTAATCTCAAAATGCTTGTTGATGGGGAGATTGTGGAGTATCTTGGTCGGTCCCATACGTAGACTCATTTAACTCACCATCACTTTATCAGACATCTCATATGTAGTTAGTGTAGTGAGCAGTTTCATGAAGACTCCTTGGCTTGCGAAGTAGTGATTCGTATTTTGAGATACTTGAAGCATTTTCCCAGCCATGGTTTTATACTATTCAAATGGGTATATCAGAGTTAAAGGATACTGCAATGCTAACACTAACAGGGCAGGCTCTCCATCTGATAGGTGGTCAACTACTGGCTGCTATACATTTGTTGGAGGCAATCTCGTTACATGAAGCTATATTATAATAATTATGCTGCCTCTCATACTACTAATAATCTTGTGTTCCATGCAAGAATGATGCATGTTGAAGGTGATTGTCATTTTATCCGGGGAAAAAGTGATAAGTAACAAGATCTCCACTCTGTAGTCTGTACATCAAATCGGTGAATTAGCTGATTGACATGTTCACAAGGTACTTGGGTGAAATTAATTGCATTGGTCTTCTCCAAGTTGGGCATTAGATATCTTCATATCTATGATCCAAGTTGAGGGGGAATGCTAGAATTGCTTGATTATGCTTAAGTTCGTATTTACAGCAGACAATGTTAGACATATACAGTGTAGGAATATTTGTTTGTGAAGAGCTGAAGGGTAGTAGAGGATTTTAGATTTTCATTAATAGCTCTACTTGTAATTTACACCAACTTATATTAATAATGCGAGGTGATTAAATGACAGAGAGTTTTGCATGATCACATTCATCTTGTGTTTTTCCTCCTCTCTCTCTCTCTTTATCTTGTCTTCTCTCCTCTTTATTTTATTTTATATCATATTTCTTCTTTCTTTCTACCTAAAATATCGTGAAACGCTAACATCCTCTTAAGTTCTTTAGAAATAAACATTTTAAGGACCAAAGCCTAATTATTAAATGACAAAAATGACAATATGCCCTAATACAGGTTGCTAATGTGATGTGGAAACTTACTAAATGCATTGCTAGGGCTGAGATTATGATTAAAATTAATTTAATCGATTAAAAATAACAAATTCTCATAACAAATTATCACGAAAATTCTAGAAATTCAATTAAATGATTTAATTCCGGCCCAAAATAGTATTACTTTCGTGTATGTTCCCTATCGCGGATCTAGAAGACTAGGGTACTTATGAACGGCTAGATCTCCGATAGTTTTAGGGTGTTAAACGAACTCGCAAACGGGTTCTCTTGATACTGATAAAATAAAAGTCTAACAACAAATTAGGGATGAACAAATAGGTTAATTTTGGGTTTTTATGAGATGATATGCTAGATCTGAAATTTAATAGGTAAATAAATAATTTAGGTTACGCTACCTATGCAAACCGTAGATCTAAAGAAGATAGAGATGGAAGAAGAGTTGGCCTCGCACCAAACCGCAAGCGGGAATCGAAGAATCGTTCTCTCCGTTTGAGAGAATTACACCCTCACGAAAGTTTAGAACTCTCAATTTTGCACAAACAATTTTCATTAACCAAAAACTAATAATAAAGTTGTTTACAAGCCTTTAAATAGGCTAACCAATGCATAAAACTCGAAACCCTAGTGTAACTCTAATTCCTAATTCAAATAAAAGAAATATCCTAATTTTTCTAAAACAATAAAATAAAGTCCTAAATCAATAAGAAAACTAATCATATTTTTAATAAAAGAAATAAATCCAATTTTCTAAAATAAAATAATAAAAGTGACTAATCCTAATTCAATTAGGATTCTTGAAATTCGTCACTTTCTGTGCAGCTTTCGAAAACTGACCATAACTTCTTCAATACTTGTCGGAACTGCACGTTTTTTGGCTCGTTGGAAAGCTACATCAATAAGCTTTCAAATATGACCAATTTCGCATCAATCCGGCTTTGTTTGACACTTCAAAATAGTCCAAACATAAAAGTGACGGGATTGAAAGTTGAAGACCCTAATAAATTTTAAATTTTCTTCTTTCTGATCAAACAGGTCTTTTACGAGCCTTTTTTAAAAACCCATTCGTGGGTCCACTTCTCTTTTGACGTCTCCTCTTTATCCGACCGCGATTCAAACATGCGGATCTAAAGCTTGCATCAATCCCCTCTAGTTTGAAAAAGTTCAACCTTGAACTTTGTTTTGCCTGGATATTCACGGTTGCGATTATAGACAATATGTAGGGAACTTTGATCGGAAGCGGCCTGAATCAGACGTCCCCATTAACTCTCCTTGGGTTAGAAGGATGCATTCCTGATGAATACTGGTTGTGATAGAGGTCCAAGAGATCCGGATCAATCTATTGAAACTCTTGTGTAATCCACGTATTCTCTGAATTGCTCTTGTTTTTCCACTTGATCAAATACTTTTGAAATCTCCCTTGGTTGGTGGACACAATCTGATCGTCCAACACATATTCTATGATCTCGCGAGTTTGCCAAGTAGGTGGGGTGTAGCAATGTGGATAGGGGAATTATTGGTTCATCAGATGTAGAAGGCT
This sequence comes from Chloranthus sessilifolius, assembly GCA_021018995.1. NCBI lineage: Eukaryota > Viridiplantae > Streptophyta > Magnoliopsida > Chloranthales > Chloranthaceae > Chloranthus > Chloranthus sessilifolius. The sequence goes on from CM037585.1 coordinate 99,645,525, forward strand.
CAAAGGGGATGGCAGGGATGGTTGACGGGCTATGGAATGGAACAAGGTCCTCCACGTTGAAACTCGTGCTAATCCCCAAATTCGACAGAAGATCTAAGATGTAAGCATTAGAACTGACACACTTCAAGATTTGATAAGGTCCAACACCGCGAGCTTGTAACTTCTTTGCAACTCCTTGCGGGAAGCGCTCGGGTCTATTCCGAACCATCACAAAATCACCCTCTTGAAATTCTTTGAACCGTCTATGAGAATCTACAGAAAACTTGTTTTTTTCATTGTTCGCATTAATTATTTTCTTAATCTCAGCATGTAACTCATGAATGCAATATGCAAAAGTGGATGCAGACTATGATGTCCTTTGATGAATGGACATTGGGAGAAAATCTATGTAATAGCCCGAAAAATCACGCAAAACTATGACCTCGGGATCCGTGCCCGATTGGTCACAAGTTTGACCAATCAGGAGATCAAGAGTTAGCATAGGATGTGGTGAACGGACGAGATGTGATAGCTTGAGTGATTTTGTGGTGTGTGTTGTAAATATGAAGTCGCATATACCTATTGAGGTGCATGTGCTCAACACACAAACTAAGAGAGGGATAAAAGGGTTTAATAACCCTAGATGGGTATTTTGGGTTGTTGAAGGAGAGTAAAGAAGAGAGAGAGAGAGTAAAAAGAGTGATTAATGCAAGGAGTAAAGGCTAGCTGAGGAAGGAAGGATCCAAGTATTAAAGAGGCCGATTCAACGCAAGGGATCCGCTGGAAAAGCTAAAGCTAGAAACCCTAGCCTTCCAACTATTGATAGAAATCAACTTGAGATCTATCCAAGGTAAATTTTTGTAAATAAGATGCATAGATCATAGGGGTTAAGTTGTGGTTAAATGTGGGTTAGATCATAGGATAATGGCTTAGAAAAATAGAGGAAAAAGTATGGGAAAAGATTGGGAAGAACAGCTCGAAAAGGGCTGAATCTGACAATTTCGATTAATCGAAATTGGGTTTCGATTAATCGAAATTGGCCAGGAAGTTGAAAGGTCGAAGACCACGATTTGATTAATCGAATTGGATTTCGATTAATCAATTTGAATTCGATTAATCGATTTGAGAATCGATTAATCAATTCGGGAACCTCTGGACCCCAAGGTTGGAGGAAATGATTTAAGGAAAAATCGACTAATCGAAATGGGATTTGATTAATCGATTTAGTTTTCGATAATCGATTTGGGATCGATTAATGGACTTGAAATTCAGCTGATTGAGCGGTAGGTGTACTGCGAAGAAGAAATTCGATTAATCGAAACTGGATTCGATTAATCGAATGAAAACTCAACTGTTCGAACAGTAGGTGTACTTTGCGAAAAGAAGAAATTCGATTAATCGAAACTGGATTCGATTAATCGAATGAAAACTCAACTGTTCGAGCGATGGGTGTACTTTTGCGAAGAAGAGTTTGATTAATCGGCTGGATTGATGTCGACGGAAATCAATTTGAGCGGTGAGTTTACTTTGCGAAAAGGAGAATTTCGATTAATCGAAATTACTTCGATTAATCGATATTGACCTTCGATTAATCGATTTTGGAAATCGATTAATCGAACCAAGTTCGATTAATCGATTTGGGATTTCGATTAATCGGTATAAATTTTGTTGACTTTTAGGTTTGACTTTAAGATTCTTGGAGGATCTTATACCTTCTTTATTGCATCCCTTGTGATGTGTTTTACTGTTATGTGGTACCATGTGTGGTGGTGTAGAGCTAGTGCACAAGGAGCCACGTGGGACCTTGATGCATTGAACAAGTGAAGACTTGAGGTAGGAACACCACGAACATGTACCTTATTTTACAAGAGCATGTATGTAGTGATATAAATTTCAATTTAATTATTTTTACTGCTCAAAGAATTGTGAAAAGTGTGTGTGTGTGACATTCATAAGAGTAAACAAATGAGCCATCCCCAGGGGATGAAGAAGTAAAGAGATAAGAGCATCAGGTGTGATGAGTTAATGGATACATCGAGGATGTATCCACAGATTGAATCATGTTTGATAGGGCCTAAGCGATATAAGATAGCACAATTACGGTGAATAACTATATGTAAGGCATCGATATTTTTTATTATTTGAGGTTCCTTAGGTTACCCCAAAGCGTGGCGGGATATCCACGGCCCGACACGGCAGGATATCCGTGGCCGATACTGGCGAAACCGTAGGCGATGCGGAGGCATATCCAGTACATAGTAAGCACACCCGGTGTTGATGAGATGTGAAACCCGCCACCAATCCCGGGGAAAGGGCTTGGGTACTATATGGTATTCCGTGGAATACATTAAAAGCTGTCTATATAGATGACGATGAAGGGTAGCTCATCGGGGCTCGATGCTATATTGCTCGGGGATTACTTAAGTTGAAAGTTTAAGTTTTGCTTTAGGCCTTTTCGGATTATTCATGAGTAAATGAAAACATAAGAAATCAACAAGAAACGAATGCTTTTAAGCTTTATCAACAACGCATAGTTACTTCATGCATGGCATATCATAGAATATATGTGAGTTATAACTTATATGTTCGATGTTTGTTCCCTATTGGGCTAGGATGTAGCTCACCCTATAGACTATACGTCAGCAGTCCATTAAGTAGCAATTAGGAGGTTTCAGGGACGCCGATCCCCATGAAGCCTGGACTTTTCTTTGCGCGAGAGTTGGAGCCACCTCAGGAGGACTTCTTCTGAGGACTCACAGTTGTGCTACTTTGAGGAGTTTTGAGTAGAGATTATGCGACTTGGTATGTCGCCTTTATTTTTGTGAAAACATGTATATGTATAGAGTTTGGATTATTCCTTTGGGCGAACCATCATGATGATTTATATCATCGATGGTTGGATCGGTTCTCCCTTCATGCGGTAGCATGAGGGTAGAACTGTCCTTTGAAAAGTATTTCTAATTAGATTTAAATTCCGCAAGTTGTTCTCATTTCTTTTTATGCTTGATATACCAGTGTTCCGTGCATAGTTAAGGGGCACGGTCCAAGATGATCGTCTTGATGGCACGGGTTTGAAGTCTTAAATCCGGTATCACGATTAGTATCAAAAGCCATTTTCTTTTAGCAATTGACAAGGGTTCTTTATTCGTCGAACATAGGGCTTGCTAATAAACTTTAGTTTCAAATGCACCGCAATGTCGGTAGAGGAGAGGCCACCAAGGGAGGCCATCAAAGGAGTTCGTAGTGGAGATGATTTCATCTCTCCTACCAACAGAGTGCCTTTAGAGGGTAACGAGGCCCGAGCGGTAAGTAGCGAACATCATGAGGAAGAGGATCGAGATCATCGAGGATCAAGATCTAAGAGAGCGAAAGATTGAGAGAAAGACAAGAAGATGAGAGGAGCGACAAAGGATGATGCACACTATGGAGACTATGGCACTGCCATGGCACAAACATCCTTTGCGGCTCATCGTCGAAAGCATGACCACCTACACCACACCTGTAGGACTGCGTTGCTGTACCCTCATCATTCTGAGTTTAGGAGGATGAGACCTCCTTCATTTTACAGGCGACGGAACCACGATGGCCGATGGAAATGGAGAAAGTCTTTAGCGTAACTTGCACGGAAGACGAGTGTAAGATGGGCAGCTTACATGTTAGATGGGAGGTGGGCCTTGGTGGAAGTCCGTGATAAGGACTCGGGCTCGGAGACCCGGAGTTGCCATGGACTTGGGAGGAGTTTGTTGAGGAGTTCAACAAACAATATTTCCAAGTGGTGAGGAACCAATTAGAGATACAATTTTGCAGTTAGTACAAGGGAGAATGACCGTGAGAGAATACGGGTAGAGTTTCTCGACTTGCCCTGCTCGGATTGCTCCGATGAAGTCAAGAGGTTTGACAAGGTTTGAAGCGAGGTTAGGGAGGCGTAGCTCCATTTCAACTAAGGACCTATGAAGAGGTCATGAGCAAGGCGTTGGTCGTAGAAGAGGAGAACAATAATAGATATGAGGGAACAACAGAGAGGAGGAAATGAACAAGGAAGAACACATACTATGAACCGTGAACAAAAAGCCGAGGTTCATGGGCCAAAATCGAGACCACAGCCCAAGGGGTTTTAAGACCTAAAGAACAACAACAACACCAGAGGTTTCCATTACTTGCGGAAGACCTATTCGATATGAGAACCCCGCCATGTCATCGGCGCCTCGTCTGTGGTTCTCGTCAGTATCTTCCGCACCTCGAGAGGCGTGTGCCGATGTGGCAAGCATGGGACTATAGGATCGCATGAGAATCGGAACTAGAGGTTGTTTCCGATGTGGCAAGGTGGGCCACATGATCAAGGATTGCCAAAAGAAGGGCAAGACGCGAGATTCTGACACCACGACCCATTCAAGCAAGGAAGCCGATTGTTGGGGAGAGTTTATGCATCCCGTCAGAAGGTGGAATGTGCACGACGTCATCCAAGGTGAGAAATTTTATTTTATTAAAGAAAATTCCGTTTCATAAAAATTTTAGATGGAAAAAGGTGCATGCATTAGGAATAGTGTAGATTCTTTTAATATAAACCGAGAGTGCATTTTTGATGTGTAAATTTACGTATGTATGTGTATATATATTATAGGTACTTTAACTATGTATGAAAGCGGAAGTGTATTTAGACATGACGCTCGAGTGTTGATAGACCCCGGGTCAACCCACTCATTCATCACTCCACGTTTTGCTAAGAAGATGAAGATCGTTCGAGACGTTGGATTTCGTCCTATCGTGTCTATTCACCGGAGAGTTAGTAGACACGGAGTTAGCTTGCAAATCCATCATCGTGGCGATTCAAGACTTAGAAGTGCATGAATTGGAAGCAAAGTTGGTCTTTGTTAGCCATGCAAGGGTTTGTTGTGATCCTTGGCATGGACTGATGGGCGCAGAATTGTGCGACCATTGATTGCAAGAACAAGGTAGTCATTTTCAGACCCAACACAAGAAGATCATATCGGTTTCAAGGAGTGAGGTCGGCATATGAGCCACTGATCTCAAAGTGATGAAGGGTAGAAAATGATCGAAAGGGATGCGATGGATACTTAGCTTTCTTAAAGGAGGACAAGGAGGAAAAGAACGTCATTTACGAGATAGCAATTGTGCGAGACTTATTGACGTGTTCCGGAAGAATTGCTGGATTACCTCGAGAAGAGAAGTAGAATTAGCCATTGACTTAGCACCGAGAGCAGACTATTTCAAAAGCACCTTATAGAATGGCTCCCGCTGAGTTAAAGGAGTTGAAGGAACAACTACAAGAACTAATGGACAAGGGGTTGTTAGCCCGAGCGTGTCTCCATGGGGAGCACCGGTCTTATTTGTCAAGAAGAAAGATGGGTCAATGCGACTATGCATTGACTATCGACAATTGAACAAACTTACTGTGAAGAACCGCTACCCTTTGCCTAGAATTGACGATCTATTCGACCAGCTGCAAGGAGCAAGGTATTTTTCCAAGATCGACCTGAGATCCGGGTTATCATCGATTCTTGAGTCAAGGCGGAGGACATACAAGACGACTTCCGGACACGGTATGGACACTATGAATTCCTTGTGATGCCGTTTGGATTAACGAATGCCCGGCGTCATTTATGGATCGATGAAGCCAAGTGTTTAAACCACACTTGGACTCTGCGTGGTAGTGTTCGTTGATGATATACTAATATACTCCAAATCCAAGACGAACACGAAGGACACTTGAGGATTGCTCTCAAACGCTACGTGAACACCAATTGTACGCCAAACTCGATGAGTGTGAGTTTTGGTTGGAAGAAGTTAGCTTTTGGGACATGTCGTCTCGAAAAGCGTCACGGTAGATCCAAAGAAAGATAAGCGATAGTTAAATGGGAGCAACCAAAGACAAGACGGATGTCCAAGTTTTCGGGCTTAGCAGGCTATTATCGACGTTTACGTTGAGGGGTTTTCAAAAATATCGGACCTCTCACAAAGTCGACACGTAAAGATTCAAGGTTTGAGTGGAGTGAGGCATGCAGAAGAGTTTTCAAGAACTCAAAGCGAGACTCACTTCAGCTCCGGTGTTGGCAATTCCTTCAGCGGAGGATACGCAGGTACAATGGCCTTGGTTGTGTGCTCAACCAAAACAAGAAGGTGATAGCTTACGGATCAAGACAGTTGAAAGAACACGAGAAAAATTACCCGACTCATGACTTGGGAACTGGCGGTCATTTTTATATTTGAAAATTTGGAGACACTACTTGTATGGTGAAACATTTGAAATTTTCACCGATCATAAGAGCCTCCGATATCTGTTCACGAAGGAGCTCAATATGAGGCAATATGAGATGGATGGAATTCCTCAAGGACTCGATTGCTCTATACAATACCATCACCTGGCAAGCGAATGTAGTAGATGCATTGAGTCGAAAAGGTTCACTCGATTAGCTTCCTTGATTTTGAGTATGCCGATGGAAATTATTGGAAGACACAGCAATCTATGACGCGAACATTGAGTCAAAGGACACTGGATCCTTTTGGCTAACATATCGGTAAAGCCCGGTGATATTTGAGCATATCCACGATCTACGGATGAAGGATCCGACATTAACAAAGATTCATCAAGACGTGAATGAAGGCATCGGGACTTCTCGTGAAAAGCAGATGGTTCTTTGTTGTTTAAAGGCCGTCTATGCATCCCGGAGAATGCCGATCTAAGGCGATCAATTCTAGATGAAGCTCATTAGTCAAATTATGCTATCCACCGCACCAAAATGTACCAAGATTTGAAAAGAATTCTTGGTGGAGAGGATCAAACAAGGCGTGGCAGTATGTGTCACGATGTTTGACTTGTCAGCAAGTGAAGGTTGATCATAGACATCCTGCGGGACTATTGCAACCTTTACCAATACCAGAATGGAAGTGGGAATCGATCTCAATGGATTTCATTGTTGGATTACCCCGTCTTTGCCAAGAGACACAATGCCATTTGGGTCGTCTGAGACCGATTGACCAAATCAGCACTTTTGCAGATAATACCACATATAGAAGACCGCGACGATTTATACATGAAGGAGATTGTAAGATTACACGGGATTCCAAGCAGCATCGTTTCAGATCGTGATCCACTATATACGTCCAAGTTTTGGAAGAAATTTCAAGAAGGAATGGGAACACGACTAGACTTTAGTTGACTTTCCATCCTCAAAGCGATGGGCGACAGGCGAGTGAATCAAGTGATAGAAGACATGCGAGCGTGCATGCTTGATATGCAAGGATCTTTGGGATGAGTATCTACCGATGCTCGAGTTCGCATATAACAACAGTTTTCAACGAGCATTGGCATGGCACCGTATGAAGCTCAGATGGACGACGATGCAAGTCACCTCGAATTGGGAGGAAACAGTGAGAAATTTGTATTAGGACCGAAGCGCTTGAAGACAACGCCACCGTTGTCCCGAATTATCGAAGAAAGGTTGAAGACAAGACAGAGTAGACGGAAAGTTACGCCGATGTGAAGCGGACTAGTGTTGACTACAAAGTGGGCGAGCATGTGTTTGTGAAGGTGTCACCTATGAAAGGTGTAATGCGATTTGGCAAGAGGGGGAAGTTAAGTCCACGTTATGTTGGACCATTTGAAATTTTGGGACGAATAGGTGAAGTTGCATATCGCATTAGTTTACCACCGCTATTCGATCGAGTACATAATGTCTTCCACATATCGATGCTCAGAAAGTACGTGAATGATCCGTCTCATGTGTTAGGAAAGCAACCTATAGAGATGTGTGAGGACATGAGCATGATAGAGGAACCAGTGGAGATTCTGGATCGAAAAGAGCAAGTACTGCGCACTAAAGTGATTCCCTTAGTGCTTGTTCGGTGGAACAATCATCCAAAAGAAGAGGCTACTTGGGAACGAGAGGCCGATGTGAAAGAACAATATCCGGCCTTGTTTCCAACAACGTGAGAATTCAATGTAAACCGCAACCACGTTTGTGAAATTTCCACTATACTTGAAATTCAATGGAAATTTTGATCCAATCTGTTATAAATTGTCAAGAATAAGAAAAGAAACAAAGAGATTGAAATTCTGCAGAAATTGGGCAAAATCGATTAATCGAATTTCAAATCGATTAATCGATTTGGAATTTCGATTAATCGATCTTGTTCGATTAGTCGACTGGCATGTGCCAGTGACTGAAAATGAAAAGTTGAGTTAGAAAATGCATAGAAAGAAATTTCGATTAATCGAAATGGGATTTCGATTAATCGAATACTTAAGAAATTTTGGAAAATTTTTGAAGTTTTTGCACGATTTCGATTAATCGAAACTAAGTTCGATTAATCGATTTTGAGATTTCGATTAATCGAAATGAATTTCGATTAATCGACTGGCACGCGCCAGTGAGCTCAAAATTTTAAATTTTTAAACAAACACGATTTCGATTAATCGAAATATTTTCGATTAATCGAATTTTATTTTCGATTAATCGATTTGAAATCGATTAATCGATTTCTGAACCTAGTTTTAAATTTGATTAATCAAATGCAATTTCGATTAATCGAGCCTGCTATATATAGTGAAGTTAGGGTTTAGGAACCCATTGAAATTCTTAAACTTAGCGCCATTTCTCTTTCTCCTTCCTTTTCTCCAACCGTCAAGACAACTAGGGTTTGGGGTTCTTCGACGATCTGACCAAGATCGCCTATTTTTGAATCGAAACTCCACGGTAAAACCCTAGATTTATCTTTGTCTTTCATTTGAATTAGATAAACCTAATTTAGTGAAAATGCCTTAAAACCCGTTTGTCTTGAAGAAGGCAACCTCGTTGCTTAGGTTAGGCGTAAGAACGCCGCACCACCACCACCTACCCCATCAGCCGGTGAGGACTCCATCACCGTCGGAATCGGAGACCACCTCCTCGGTTCGGCAGCGCATCTCTGTGAGTCTTCCATCCACCCCATGCCACCACCACCCACCACGTGGAGCAACCAAGCGAGTGGTGGGCTGCCAAGACCTTTGAGGGTCGAATACACCATCGACCCTACCCTAGTCACAAATCCCGATTCTGGCGAGACCCAATGGGCTCGAGAACTACCTAACGGTGCGGACTCGGCAACCTTCTCAAACCAATCCAGGGTTCCTATTACCCTAGATTGGTGAGGTTGTTCTAAGGGCTAACCAATGGCCCTAGCGGCGATTGTATTATAACCAAGATCGAGGTCGTCTCTGTCGATCACTTTCGACACATACATGAGGTGCTTGAATGCTACCTCGACTTTACTCCGAAACTACCCTATTTCCACCCTTTGAAAAGGAACCCGTTTGAAGAGGTCATGACTCGCATGACCAGCGGAAGAAGAAATTGAACGCGTCCATCAAGAGGGTCGATCTTCCACCTACATGTGGATGCTCGACTCCATAATAAAATGCAACCTTTACCCGATGCGCCACGACACGAGCGTGGATAAAGTGCAACATGCACATGCACTTTACGCGGGTTTGGCTGCTACCATGGTCATCCTTGAGGGATCGCGGTACATCAAGACTAAGCGATGAAGGGGCAACATGCGGCCCAAGGAGAAGATGTGTATGCTGGCTCATCTCGAGCATGTTGGAGTGCTACTCTGACGAGCCCTCCTACACTATTTCACCTCACGTGGTGAGGGCTACGGATCGCGTGTAGGCGTTCACAAAGTCTTCATGGACGTGCTACAACCTGCTGAGCCGGACCCTACCGGCTCGGGTCCCGCTCCACTTGCCCGTGGCGGCCGTAGCACCACCACCACCCCCACCTCCCGAGCAGGACCCACTTGCGGGTGGGGCACATCCTGCCGCAGCAGAGCCATCTGTGGAGAGGGTTCCCTCCCACACCACAGCCACGCCGACACCACCTGCACACTCCGCGCCCGCGACTCCCACCTCATCCTCAGCCGTGGCCTTGCTCCATCCGTCCTACCATAGAGGCGTGTCTTGGCGAATGGGCGCAAATACGAGAGGATGAGCAGGAGGATTGATTTCCTCATGTTTCACACCCTCCAGTTCATCTACCCCACACCTACATGGATATGTTGGCATGAAGAAGAGTGGGCCGACGCCCGCCTTCCATAGAGGACCGATCTTCCATCCCACCGAATGGGTTCCTCCACATCCACATCTACTCCATGACCCAGACCTGCATGACCGGCAGGCGCTCCTGCGGACCCACCGATCCAACTGACAGACGCAGAGGGCTGTTTTGAGTCGTCCATGTATTTTGTATTTTGATTTATACATTATTTATGTTATGCGCTAACTTATTGGCATTGTAACAAAATCTTCAATCCTTAATACAAAGAAAGCTTTTTATATAAATTGTTAAATTTTGTTACATTTTACTTCCATGTTTGTATTGTGTGAATGTGTGGAGACTTAAATATGTATGGGTAAAAATGAACCACCTCACCTCCGAGTGTGCGGGGGGGGGGGGGAGAGCGTGCACACCACCCAACCGTTGGGTGATTTTCGAGGGCGAAAATTCCCAAGGGGGGGAGGATGTAATACTTAGAAAAATCACGCAAAACTATGACCTCGGGATCAGGTGCCCGATTGGTCACAAGTTTGACCAATCGAGATCAAGAGTTAGCATAGGATGTGGTGAGCAGACGAGATGTGATAGCAGGTGATTTTGTGGTGTGTGTTGTAAATATGAAGTCGCATATACCTATTGAGGTGCATGTGCTCAACACACAAACTAAGAGAGGGATAAAGGGTTTAATAACCCTAGATGGGTATTTTGGGTTGTTGAAGGAGAGTAGAAGAGAGAGAGAGAGAGTAAAAGAGTGATTAATGCAAGGAGTAAAGGCTATGAGGAAGGAAGGATCCAAGTATTAAAGAGGCGATTCAAGCATGAGGATCCATTGGAAAAGCTAAAAGCTAGAAACCCTAGCCTTCCAACTATTGATAGAAATCAACTTGAGATCTATCCAAGGTAAATTTTGTAAATAAGATGCATAGATCATAGGGGTTAAGTTGTGGTTAAATGTGGGTTAGATCATAGGATAATGGCTTAGAAAAATAGAGGAAAAAGTATGGGAAAAAGATTGGGAAAACGACTCGAAAATTTGAATCGACAATTCGATTAATCGAAATTGGGTTTGATGTCGAAATTGGCGAGAAGTTGAAAGGTCGGAAGACCACGACTTGATTAATCGAATTGGATTCGATTAATCGAATTTGAATTCGATTAATCGATTTGAGAATCGATTAATCGGTTGAGGAACCTCAGTGGACCCCAAGGGTTGGAGGAAATGATTTAAGGAAAAATCGACTAATCGAAATGGGATTTGATTAATCGATTTAATTTCGATGTCGATTTGGGATGGATTAATGGACTTGTGAAATTCAAGCTGTTGAGCTGTAGGTGTACTTTGCGAAAAGAAGAAATTCGATTAATCGGCTGGATTCGATTAATCGAATAAAACTCAAGCTGTTCGAATGGGTGTACTTTGCGAAAGAAGAATTTCGATTAATGGCAGATTGATTAATGAATAACTTGACCTTGATTAATCGATTTTGGAAATCGATTAATCGAACCAAGTTCGATTAATCGATTCGGATTTCGATTAATCATGAGGTAAATTTTGTTGACTTTTAGGTTTGACTTTAAGATTCTTGGAGGATCTTATACCTTCTTTATTGCATCCCTTGTGATGTGTTCTAGCTGTTATGTGGTACCATAGGTGGTACGTAGAGCTAGTGCACAAGGAGCCACGTGGGACCTTGATGCATTGAACAAGTGAAGACTTGAGGTAGGGAACACCTCGAACATGTACTTTATTTTACAAGAGCATGTATGTAGTGATATAAATTTCAATTTAATTATTTTTACTGCTCAAAGAATTGTGAAAAGTGTGTGTGTGTGACATTCATAAGAGTAAACAAATGAGCCATCCCCAGGGGATGAAGAAGTAAAGAGATAAGAGCATCAGGTGTGATGCAAGTTAATGGATACATCCCAGGGATGTATCCACAGATTGAATCATGTTTGATAGGGCCTAACTGATATAAGATAGCACAATTACGGTGAATAACTATATGTAAGGCAATCGATATTTTTTGTTATTTGAGGTTCCTTAGGTTACCCCTCCGACGTGGCGGGAATTCCACGACTGACACGGCAGGATATCCGTGGACCGATACTGGCGCGAAACCGTGAGCGGTCGCGTGAGGCATATCCAGTACATAGTAAGCACACCCGGTGTTGATGAGATGTGAAACGCCACCACCAATCCCAAGGGGAAAGGGGCTTGGGTACTATATGGTATTAGCAGGGAATGCATTCAAGCTGTCTATATAGATGACGATGAAGGGTAGCTCATCGGGGCTCGATGCTATATTGCTCGGGGATTACTTAAGTTGAAAGTTTAAGTTTTGCTTTAGGCCTTTTCAGCATTATTCATGAGTAAATGAAAACATAAGAAATCAACAGTAAAACGAATGCTTTTAACTGTTTTATCAACAACTGCATAGTTACTTCATGCATGGCATATCATAGAATATATGTGAGTTATAACTTATATGTTCAGCAGTGTTTGTTCCCTATTGGGCTAGGATGTAGCTCACCCTATAGACTATACGTCGCAGGTCCATTAGTAGCAATGGAGGTTTGAGGGACGCCGATCCCGTGAGTCGGACTTTCCGGAGGAGTTGGAGCCACCTCAGAGGACTTCTTCTGAGGACTCAGTTGTGCTACTTTGAGGAGTTTTGAGTAGAGATTGTACGGCTTGGTATGTCAAGCCTTTATTTTGTGAAAACATGTATATGTATAGAGTTTGGATTATTCCTTTGGGGCGAACCATCTGTGATGATTTATATCATCGATGGTTCGGATCGGTTCTCCCTTCATGCAGAAGCATGAGGGTAGAACTGTCCTTTGAAAAGTATTTCTAATTAGATTTAAATTCCGCAAGTTGTTCTCATTTCTTTTTATGCTTGATATACCAGTGTTCCGTGCATAGTTAAGGGGCACGGTCAAGATGATCGTGCTGATGGCACGGGTTTCGGGGTGCCGAAATCCGGGCTGTCACAATCTATGTGTGTTCTAGTATCCGGCTTACCCTTCCATTGGATGAGGTATGCCTGATGTTTCTTAGATTGCATTCTCTTTGCAGTCCAAGCGTTGTCAATTTTCGGTTTACCTTTCTACTTAAGAAGATACTCTCGATATACTTGATGTGTCTTTACCTTGGTAACAAAATATGGATCTACCAAAACTTTTCTATCTAACCTTTTCACATATTGTTTAGGCGGGTATTTGGAAATCAATAAGTGGATAGGATTGGGCTCAGGTGGATGGACATCAAGGAATGGGTCTGATGGTTTTGTTGTTGGGCCTAAAAAAGGTATACGTGCATCTACAGACTTTATAGGCTCATGTGTAAGTGACACTACTAACATTAACGACTCTTGTGTGAATGACGCAAGGGGCACTAATGACTCATGTACACTCGACTCAATTAACTCGTGTGTACTCTCTTCAACAAAAACCAAAGACTCTGGGGTACTCGATTCAATTGACCCTAATGGTTTTTGTGTATCCAGTTCGTTGGGCTCACGTGTACTCAATTCAATTGACGCTAATGGTTCTTGTGTACTCAGTTCGATGGACTCACGTGTACTTGATTCAAGGGGCACCAACAAGTCGTGTGTACCCAACTTTACGGATTCCAATGACTCATAGGCAAGTGACTCGATTGGTTCATGTATGAGTAACTCAACATCACTACTCATAAGGGAAATAGAAGTCTCTTTAACACAAACTTGACTTTCTTCAGCTTCTTCTATCTCCTCTTCACTCAGCACGGTACTAGGGTCGTACACTTCTTCCACTTCCCTATTCTCTGACTCCTTAAGACTCACTCTTTTAGTCAATAAATTCGGAGTGGGAAATTTTGTGGGGCATTGGTATGTAAGGTGCTCGAACCCTTGACACTTAAGGCAATCAGTACACCTATCTGTCTTGGTTTTCAAACTCCGTAGAAGGTGACGATGTGTTAACGGAACGTACTTTTCGATTAGTTTTACCTTCATGTCCTCTCATATGGAGATGAGTTCAATGTGACGTTCTATACGAGTCCAAAAACTTTTGGCATTACTCTCCAACTTTGTTTTCACTAGCCTAATTTTATACTCATTCGGTACGCCATACCAATCAAAATACTCTACACTAGACAACCATTCCATGAAGGTTTTGTGATCCATCCATCCCTTAAAATTAGGAACCTAATCCCGAATAGATTTTGGAAACTTCTCGGCGGGGTCGTACTCGGGTTCACGATGAAGAGGGTATCCCCTAACTCTATTTCCATCTAATCCCTTGGAAGTCTGACTATGGTTTTGAGTATGACAGATTTTTAAATCCTCTTTCTGAGTTTGCAGTTGGGCCTGAAAGGTGTCTTGACTTGCGGTAAACTCGGCCATAAAATCATTAAGAAGGGCTTCTATCCTATCGTGATCCATGACTATGCAAGACAAGATTAGACTAATGCTAGACAAAAGCTAGACAAAAACTAGATGAAAAAAAATTAGATAAAAGCTAGACAAAAAATTTAAACAAAAGCTAGACGAAAATCTAGACAAAAATTTTAGGCAAAAGGTAGAAGAAAATTTTCAGACAGAATCTAGACAAAATTTCAGACAAAAGCTAGACAATTCTAAAATAAAATAATCTCTAAAACCTATATGAACACTGAAACTCTAAAACTAAATTGGCGCTCTAATACCAATTTGATGCGGGAACTTACTAAATGTATTGTTAGGGCTGAGATTTGGATTAAAATTAATTTAATCAATTAAAAATAACAATTTCTCATAACAAATTATCACGAAAATTATAAAAATTCAATTAAATGATTTAATTCTGGCCCAAAATAGTATTACTTTCGTGTAAGTTCCCTATCGCGGATCTAGAAGATTAGGGTTCTTATGAACGGCTAGATCTTCGATAATTTTAAGGCGTTAAACGAACTCGCAAATGGGTTCTCTCAATACCGATGAAAATAAAAGGCTAACAACAAATTAGGGATGAACAAATAGGTTAATTTTTGGTTTTTATGAGATGATAGGCTAGATCTGAAATTTAATAGGTAAATAAATAATTAGGGTCACGCTACTTACGCAAACCGTAGATATAAAGAAGATAGAGATGGAAGAAGAGTTGGCCTCGTACCAAACCGCAAGCAGGAATCGAAGAATTGCTCTCCGTTTGAGAGAATCACACCTTCACGAAAGTTTAGAACTCTCAATTTTGCACAAGCAATTTTCATTAACCAAAACTAATAATAAAGTTGTTTACAAGCCTTTAAATAGGCTAACCAATGCATAAAACTTGAAACCCTAGTGTAACTCTAATTTCTAGTTCAAATAAAAGAAATATCCTAATTCTTCTAAAACAATAAAATAAAGTCATAAAACAATAAGGAAACTAATCATATTTCTAATAAAAGAAACAAATCAAAATTTCTAAAATAAAATAATAAAAGTGACTAATCCTAATTCAATTAGGATTCTTGAAATTCGTCACTTTCTGTGCAGCTTCCAAAAATTGACCATTACTTATTCAATACTTGTCGGAATTACATGTTTTTTGGCTCGTTGGAAAGCTACTTTGATAAACTTTCAAATATGACCAATTGCGCATCAATCCGACTTTGTTTGACACTTCAAAATAGTCCAAACATAAAAGTGACGGGATTGAAAGTTGAAGGCCCTAATAAATTTTAGATTTTCTTCTTTCTGATTAAACGAGTCTTTAACGGGCCTTTTTAAAAAACCCATTCACGGGTTCATTTTCTCTTTTGACGTCTCCTCTTTATCCGACCACGATTCAAACAGGTGGATCAAAAGTTCGCATCATAATGTTTGATAATTTCTTTATAGGAGAAATACTAAAAAATCTTTATTGACTATCAGAATATATTTTCAATTACTTTCTAAATATTGAATGGAAAGTAATAATAATCATTGCCTTGTCCCATATATTTGTGATCAGCATTCAATTAAATGCATTATGTTAACTTTTGTAGCCCCTAATTTGAGTTAAGTTAGGTTAGGGTGATTGTAGTCTGCAGGGTGCCGTCACGTTCGATTTCGGCTGGGCGCCGATGGAAGAAGAGATGTCAATCCGAAACCAGGAGAGGAGTAATCGGACTGGCCACCACTTCTAACCATCCCTAGGAATAGGGATTCGATCAGTTCACGTAATGGAGCTGATGAAAAACTATCCCTAGTGGGTGGGGAATCGATGAAAGAACCATGCCCCGTGCAGAGAGATTTGATCAGCTATCTGGATAGCCCCCCTAATCCAACTACATGCAACATGCTTACAGTAGTTGCTGTAGAATCTAAGTTAACTTTGTGGAAGTTTGAAATATGGATTATTTAAAGAACTGAGTTTCTATCTTTACTAATGTGGGACTGATTGTGAGGCTTGACACCTAGATAGAAAATCACTGTGTATCAGTAAGGCATGTGCATTCTGTAGTCTGTACCCTTCATCATCTTGAAAATGGCTCATCAGGATTAATTTTTTTTGTTTCATAAATTTGTAGGAAGTTCATTGTAGTGATGCTATTGCCATTTATAGCATATAATCATTATTTGTGCTGAAGGCTAGTGCATGTTTCTCTTTCAGATGGCTGATCTACTTGAGAAATATCCAGATCTTCTGGATGATTTCAATGAATTTCTGGCGCATTGTGAAAATATGGGTAAATATGATTAAATAACCTTAGTCTTGGGGCTGCAATATTCTCCTCAATCAGTTTCTTAGGTTTATCTACACTGGATGCTAGTTTCATTGATGTTGATACTAATGGAGATCATTTTCGCAGATGGATTTCTTGAAGGAGTTTTCAATAAAAGTATGTATGCGAACATATTGGTTTTCTGGTTCCTGTCATGTTAGGATAGATGCTCACACATATGGTAGTTTCATGTAGTTTTTTTTTTTGAACTCTGGTTATTGTCAAATGTGGCATCATTTGATTTGATTGGAAAATTTGAAGATGGATCCAATCAGCTTTCTCTTTTGATAAGAAGCACTAATTGTCAAAACATTCGCTAAGAATTGTGAGAATTTTTTAATGTTTATTTCTTTATAAAAAGGTAGTTTGCCTTTTTGATTCTCACAGGATCCTTGTGGAATGAAGGAAATTTGGCTAGACAAGTGAAGGTAGATGACAGGGACAAAGAAAGGGATCGGGAAAAGGATGAAAGGGAGAAGGATCGAGATCATGAAAGGGAAAGACTTGAGAAAAATGTTCCTTTAGTTTCAAAAGAGACTACAGGGCACTTTTTAAACAAAGAAAAGTATATGACTAAACCAATTTCAGAACTTGACCTCTCGAATTGTTCCCGCTGCACCCCTAGTTATCGCCTTCTTCCAAAGAATGTAAATATAATTTTTACCTTAGGTTTTTTTATGCTTGTTTTGAGATTTTGTTCTTGGCACTTAGTTGTGAAATTCTCGGGCCAATTTTTTATGCTTTATTGCGTGACAGTATCCAACACCTCCTGCAAGCCAAAGGACAGAACTTGCTGCTTCTGTATTAAATGACTGTTGGGTATCAGTGACTTCAGGGAGCGAGGATTACTCTTTTAAACACATGCGGAAAAACCAATATGAAGAAAGCCTGTTTAGATGTGAAGATGATAGGTAAATGCTTATAATATTCAATAATAATTGTTTTCCTTGTTTCTTTCTGGCTTATTTAACATTATATGTGAAAATTAATTAATTCACTTTAGTAATTATCCACATGAATTTACCTCTTTGGAGTCTGATTTATCACTCTATTTGTATATCTGTCCAACAGGAAAAAAGTGAGGTTTTCCCTATTTGCTATCTCATTCCTGATAACTAGAAAAAGAGTTCTTTCTGATGCCATTTAAAAAAAAAAGGGTTGAAGGCATATTGGTCACTTGAAACAATTTACTATTTTCTTTGTGTATCTGAAACTCATGATCTATGACTATGTGACAACGTCATTATTATTATTATTATTTTGCAATCTACGGTTATGACTTTTATCATTATGACATGATGTCAGGTTTGAGCTGGACATGTTGTTAGAGTCAGTCAGTGTAACTACTAAGCGGGTGGAGGAATTGTTAGAGAAGATTCACGATAAAACAATCAAACCAGAAAGTCAAATTCGTATTGAGGACCATTTTACTGGTATTTAAATAACATTTAGGGAAGAGAAAAATCTCAACAATCCGGATTATTATTTAATCCTTCTACTTTATTAAGGTTATGTATCTCTAAGGTTTCAAATATCATTTGTATTTCTTTTTCTTCTGTCCTGTAGCTCTAAATCTAAGGTGCATCGAACGGTTATATGGTGACCATGGGCTGGATGTGATGGATGTGCTACGGAAGAATGCCAGTCTTGCATTGCCTGTTATATTAATTCGATTGAAGCAGAAACAAGAGGAATGGTCGAGGTGTCGTTCCGATTTTAATAAGGTTTGGGCTGAAATTTATTCCAAAAACTATCACAAATCACTTGACCACCGTAGCTTCTATTTCAAGCAACAGGACGCAAAGAGCTTGAGCACGAAAGGTTAGTGGATTCTTGATATCGTATCTTTTTTTAGCATCACGATCAACTGCAAATGAAGCCTATCAAAATTTGTGGGCTCTTGATATGATTGTATCCATCTTACTTTTTCTCCATAGGGTGTTAAAAATTGGAATCAAGTAATAAGTAGAAAACTACTTTCTTGTTTGAAGCATACCTAGCATTCATACATAGGCAAGAGTCGTGTCTTATACTCTCTGTTTCATTTCCATTTCATTCCTTTAATCCATATAATGGAATTTTTTTGAAAAGAATTAACAATCATGGCTTATGTACAATTCCAAGAAAAAAAAATTTTAAGCTGAATTATGACTCATTTTCTTGGGATTTGATTTTGATTGTATGATTTAACTTGTAAACTTGTTGAACACAAATAACGTTGTTTTGAACCAGATACGGACAGGAGAAATATGGTTGGATAAAATGGGGTGATGTGCATTAGGATGCACATGTGATGCAAACCCTACCTCTATAATCTACACAAATTCCATAGTATTGCAATGTAGATAATTACTTAATCTTTGATTAATTACTAAACTAATAGAGAAGGCAAACAATCTTAGAAAGAGTAAGATAGAAGAGATCATTATCTTAATATAACTATAAATTCTTAGTAACAAATGGACAAATGGGCAGATGCCTTCACTCTTGGTCAGATGTAAAGACTGCAGGTCACCTACCTTCTTACAAAGTGTTTATTTGGTATGAAACTCTAAGAAATTTTCAATGGTGAAATTTTGGAACCCATATCCTTGACCTGTCATTTGAAGGGCAATAAAGTTTTTTTTTTTCCTCCCTAAAACCCTCTAGGATGTGGTCAATGCTTAGAGGATGTTGTGTAACCCAAAATCATGTGCCACGTGGCATGTGATGTGTGTGTGCAGCGTTTTCACGTTGCACACACACATTCCCTTTTGTCCTATATATATATTTGAAGTGTAACCAAATTTTCTTTAATAAAGAGTAAAAGTACAAAAGAAGATCCTAATTTGAAGGGCAATAAAGTTTTTTTTTTTTCCTAAAACCCTCTAGGATGTGGTCAATGCTTAGAGGATGTTGTGTAACCCAAAATCATGTGCCACGTGGCATGTGATGTGTGTGTGCAGTGTTTTCAAGTTGCACACACACACACACACATTCCCTTTTGTCCTATATATATATTTGAAGTGTAACCAAATTTTCTTTAATAAAGAGTAAAAGTACAAAAGAAGATCCTAGATGAAACTATCAATGTTGAAACTTCGGTGTCGTCATCACACCAAACATTAACAGCCCACTTGGACCTATTTGAATCTAGAATTTGGAAAATTTTAGAAATCTCCAATGAAGCGACTACGAACTTTTTGAGAACTTTCGTTATGAGAACCAAAGTCCATATCTGAATTAGAATTGAGCCCACTTAGCCAAAGTATCCACAATTGAGTTTCTTGCTCATAACATGAGCAGCGACCCTGATATCAAAACATTGGTTCAGTACGTCATGCAACTGCCATGGATATTTACCTCCATTGAGAACAGATGCTATGAATTATGAGTCAGTTTCAAGAGTATAGTGTTGCAATTACTAGAATTTTTCCAAACCCGGGAAAATAGCTTTCATCTCAGCTGCATTATTAGTAAACGTTCCAAAATTCCTTGCATAGGCAGTAATAATACACCCAACTTGATCATGAATAATTCCTTCTCCAGATCCATTGCCATCTGATGACTCTCCATCAGTGTTACCTTTAGTGCATTTAGTGGTGGAGGAGACCATTGAATAATATCAACTTAGGCGCTTTAGACAGGGAAGAGACAATCCAAATATTTCTCATTATCTTTTCTTCATTTCTCACAGGAAGCTTCTTTGGTTTTAGAATAGAAGAATAATCCTTTACCATCTGAATATCTTTGCATAATTAAATAAGCTTGAGGATCTGACTTATGCCTCATGGAATTCCGAACGAGCTAAATTTCCCAAAAGAGGAACCAAGAATAGAACGAAGCTGATCCAGCTGAGAATCTGCACCATTTCGCAAGACACATCATCTGATTCATGGTCATGGGTCAAAATACCGGAAATCCGGTACGTATCGTCCTGACCTCCAGGACGATACGTACTGGGTATCGTCCGATACATTCAATGTATCGGCGATACATTGAATGTATCAGTTTGATACATTCAAAAAACCGGTTTTTTGAAAAAAATTCCAAAAAAATCCCAGAAAATCCCAAAAAATCTGAAAAATTATATTTATTTATTTTGTATTTATTTCAACTATTTTTGCTTTTATTTTTGACTTATTTGATGCATTATTTAGATGAATATATAAGTAAGATGCCTATTTTGTAACTTAACCCAAGTCACATGCCTATTTTGTAACTTATTTTTGACTTAAGATCACATTTTTGACTTAATGTAATAGATCTTCTAACATTATGTTCGACCAGCTGATCACATGCCTATTTTATTAACAATATTTCATAATTTGATCGACGCAGACACGCAGTCACGCATAAACTAAATTACAATGTATATTGACAAAAATAAATTATATATTGTCAAAAATAATAGCTATGTTGATAAAAATAAATTTAATTGTACATGGAAAACTTACTTTAGAGCCACATTGAATTTCGTGGTGGTTCTTGGCCCTCATGATCATCGTCATCATCGGTGCGCGAGCTTTCCGGCCTTTGCCTATAATGTTGCCCATATTGATACCCATGATTATATGTGCCCCCTTGAAACTGAGGCTGTAGCAACGAATATGGCTCAGTGTAGTACGTAAAGGCCGGTCCTCCAAAAATCTGACCAACGAAGTCATATGGCACCGGGTAAGCTTGTTGTGGCTGGTAGTATGGGTTACTAGTTGCTGAATCTTGATTATTTTGACCCATATCCGTATCATCTTGTGGTGGTGGTGTTTGATATGATCCCGACGCTCCTCTTCCTTCAACCCCTCCCATTCTAAATGTAGGAGTGTCGAACTGTGTTAATGGTGTCGAGCCATCGTCCCATGCGGTCATATCTCTATAAGGATCAGAGATACCAGCATCCTCCCCTCCACCACTAGTGCCAACGTCCCCTCCACCATCATGCCCTCCATCATCCTCACCACTCCCATCATCACTACCGGGCTGTGTTTCGTCATCAGATCCAACCACTGAATGACGATTCAATCTTCTTTTTCGCCTCGGTGGTTGGGAAGCCTGCTGCTCCGCTACTCTTTCAGCATTGTCCAGCCATTCAGTGCTCTCACTATCCAAGACTGACTCTTCTATCTCTTCGATCCATTCATTCAAAGCATCCTTCTCGAATATATAATCCAACTGGATGGGATCAAAATAATCACCGTCTGCAAGGTAGAATATGATAGATGAATTAGTATAATATGTAAGTAAGACTTCATATAATTGAGGATCTAAGACTTCATGTAATTGCTTACCACGGTTGGTCCTCTGTATATTCCTGACCCTTAATCGCATGTTGTAGTGGCAGTAGACTAACTTTTCCAATTGGTCCATAGTTAGTCTATTCCTTGTCTTAGTATGAATGAGAGAGAAAGTGCTCCAATTCCGCTCGCAGTTGGACGAGGAACACGTTTGCGACAATACCCTCATTGCTACCCGCCTCAATATCGGACCATCACCTCCATAATGCATCCACTAATCAGCGGGTTTGTCGTATTTAATTTGGGATTGCGCCAACGGGGTCCCAAATGACTCATGTCTCTTACGAAACATGTCAATCTATAAAGATGAAATACAGTAAGGCACATATCAATAAATAGATGATAATATCACATGACATTTGACTTATTACTTATAAGGTATGATACTATGATCACTCACATCTCTTATGGCTTGGCCTTGGTCCGCCAACTCAGGGAGCATTCTTTGGATTACATTGAGCAAACCGGTATACACTTCATCAGTGTCACTCAGCTCGAAGCGTCGCGTATACTGGAAGGCTGGATTCAAGTAGTGTGCTACACATCAAATATGAGCAATTTCATCAGTATATGAAAATAATGAATAAATAAATAAAAATCACTACATAATTGTGCAACATGTTATACCTGCTGCATGCAAGTACTGGTGAAATTGTGCATCCCACCTCTTGTCGATAATCGCCCAGTATCGTTTATATTTTGTAGGGCATTTGGTTTTTATAGCCAATTTTGCCTTATCCATTGACTCATAAACGTACCCCATCGTTGGTTTGTCATCACCATCAACCAATCTCAACACTTGCACAACGGGTAGTGAACGATCAGTGGTCGACATACGCCCAAAGCTGCGTCAGATCGTGTCAAGAACTTCAAAGGTGCAAGCTAGTCTCTTCGCCGTGGAGTCCTATTTCATGTTGATTCCATTCTTGACGACACCATGCTTTTCACTCACGCCTATATCTAGCCAAACTCAGTAGGGCTAAGAAGCTGTTGCAAAGCGTAATCACAGGTCGGAGCAACTCATTGTTCGTGAAGGCTCTCATTAAATTGACCAGCTTGTCACTGTTGTACAGGTAGGAAGTAATCGTTCTTCCCTTTTGAATAGTTGCCTGTGCCTTGCTTCTCTTTCCTAAATCCTTAAGAATGAGGTCTACGCAATGTGCGGCACACGGGGTCCAGTACAGGTGGCGTCTCTTCGCCATTAGTTTTAATCCAGCGGCTTTGTAGTTTGCGCATTATGCATTACCACACGCACAACCACGCCTCCAACCTCATGAACTACCATATCCATTAGTTTAAAGAGGTAGTCGGTCTTTATGTGTCTGTACATCAATGATTTCAAAAATCTTGTCCCCAAGAAAGTTTATCAAACTCTTCTTTGTGGGACCAGTCCATCCATCGCACATAATTGTGCAACCTCTCATCCCATACATCCTCAAAGCTTTGTACATAGGCAGTTATCTCATCGTACTCATCTGTTAGTAAGGGCCCAGATATCTCATATGGAGAAGGCTTTTTAACTCCTTGACCAACTTCTGCACTTGTATCAATCATGCTTTTGAAGTACGGCGAGTCTGCTACTTGGCTCGGAATGTGGTTGTATATAAAAAACTTGGCAATAGATTTTCCAAGCTTCTTCCCCATTTTTGTAAGTGAGATTGCACTCAATTTGGTTTGTTTGGAGCTTTCAGTGCGATACATGAATGGATCCATGGGGTCTGTAGTACGGCCTCTAGTAGACGGCCTATAATCCCTCCAGATCTTGACCTCAACATCCTCATCATCCTCAACAACATATGGCCTATGACTAGATCCACCACCGGTAGCATGTATGGATGGGCCCCTCAACTTGGATCGAAACCGATAATCGGCTTCTTCCTGATCTCGCCATCAAGTGCTTCTCGCACTCTCTCTCATAGCTCGCATCTCGCTCATCCTCATCCTCATCCTCATCATCCTCAAAATTGATGTAAACTCTGGATCTCGCCTCCGATTCTCTCATACATTTCCTATCACGATCGCTTCACTTTTTCTTTCCTTTGCCGCTTGTAAACTAGCTCGATATTTTCTTTTACCTCTCTGGGTACACCGACACCCTCTTGTCTCTCCTTTACATGAGCCAGATGCTCCTTTAACCGTGTGATACCTCCTCCCAGCAGTTTTTTTTCACAAAACTTACATTGTATCTGGAGTCTATTACCATCTATTTGCATCAGTATTGCCGATCGTAACGTACCATATTTATTTATTTCACCTGCATGAATGAGCAAACGATTGCATTAAAGTAAACATCTAATTTACACTTGAAAATAAAATTTATTTTTTAATTATTGCTATTTTAAAAATATTAGATTATATTTTATTAAATTTATTTGATATTATTCTAATTTTTATAAAATTTAGATTATATTTGAATTTTTATTTTATATTATTCTAATTTTTAAAAGATTAGATTATATTTTACGAAATTTATTTGATATTATTATAATTTTTGAATATTTATTTGATATTATTATAATTTATAAATATTTATTTGATATTATTTTTATTTTTAAATATTTATTTGATATTATTATAATTTTTGAAAATTTATTTGAAATTTATTCCGTATTATTCTAATATTTTATGGGACATATCCCATAATATTAATTATTTTAATTATATGTGACGGTCACATATAATCAATATGGGTCACATATAATTAAATATATTATTAAAATTAATATGGGTCACATATAATTTAATATGTGACCCATAAATTTAATTATATGTGACCCATATTAATTTTAAGTTTAAATTATATGTGACCCATATTGACCCCATTATTTTATTAATTATATGTGACCCATATGATATGTGACCCATATTATATGTGACCCATATTGATTACATGTGACCCTTAATTATAATTATTTATATTATTTTTGACCCATCAATTTAAATATTTTAAATGGGATCACATATAATTATTTTTGACCCATCATATTATTTTTGACCCATTATTTATATTATTTTTAATTAATTTAAATATTTTAAATTATTTTTTCCCTCTTCTTAATTTAAATAATTTAAATATTTTAATTATTTTAAATAATATTAATTATTTTAAATAATATTAATTATTTTAAATAATTTAAATAATTTAAATAATTTAAATAATTAATATTATAAGTAAATGATAAAATTTAAAGGTAGATCTACCTAATTTAATGGTAGATCTACACTTATATAAGGTAGATCTACTCTTAAATAAGGTAGATCTACACTTATTTAAGGTAGATCTACCCTTAAATTAGGTGGATCTACCTTATTTTAGTATTTAAAATGAAATAAAACTATGGTAAAATGATAAACACGTACCTTCCACGTTGATCCCGTGATTTTTTGTGCGATTTGGCGCCGATTTAGGGTGCAAATAACCCAAAAATGAGAGAGGAAGAAGGAAGAAGAGAGGAAGAAGAAAGGAGGAAAATGGAAAAAAAAAGGGAAACCCGACCCTTTAGTCGGGTCAAAGGGTGGGGCCCACCGGTATTTTGAAATTATCGGACGATAATTTCAAATTATCGTTCGTATCGGACGATAGTTTGATCCTTTTTTTTTTAATTTTCACTTTTACTCAAATTATCGGACGATAATTTGAAATTATCGTCCGATACGGACGATATGAACGATATTTTGTCCGTATCGGGCGATAATTTGCCTATTTTATACAGGGTACGATACATACCCTATGTATCGTACCGCTGACCTCCAAAACCGATACGTATCGGTATCGGACGATATTTTGACCCATGTTCATGGTTCAACTTTTATCTCAAAATTTTCATCGAATTCCTCTCATACCTGTCTAGCAAACTTGCAATTGAAAAATAGATGTCCCATAGTCTCGTCATCAACTTTACATAAAGAACATCGAGTTCACGGGTTTTTATCAACGAACCCGTTGGCATAGCTCGATGTAAGAACTTCCAAGCGAGGGATTTTGTTTTCATAGGCATAGAGTTCGACCGCATCCATTTCGATTTCCTCTCTTCGAAGTGTTCATGTTTGAGAAAGTTCCAAGCCACAGAAGTAGTAAACTGCCCAAAGGAAGTTGGCTGCCTATAACACTCTTCTTTTCTGCTTGATATTGATGGAGAAAGAGAAGTAATTTCATTTGCCAATTCAATACCCAAATTATCTTCAATGGCTTTACTATTCCATGTCCCATTAGTAGCATATCCCATTATGTGGCAATGTATTATTTCCATGGGAGGTCTCCCATAATACTATTCCTCAAAGTATCTTTAATTAAGGAACACATATCCCTCCAAATTTTAGAGGATCAAAGCTTAGCTTTCACTTTACAAACCATATTAGAATAGACAATTATTATGGACATATCTAGTCCATAACTAATCTTCTGATAGCAATTTCCAGTTAATTTCATCATGCCTGCTTGATGGGCATATTGAAGTTTACGAATACCCAGTCCTTTGGTTCTGCTAATCATATCCCAAGGAACCCAATGGGCTCCATTTCTTCCTTTAACATTCACCCAAAAAAAGATAGCAAAATCTTGTTTTATTTCCTTTGTGACATATTTCTGAATCAAAAGAAACAATAAATAAATGGGAATAATAGAAAAGACATGCTTTAAAAGGGTGATTCTTCCTCCTTCCGAGGGAAGTTTCGACATCCCCAGAACCTTATTAGATATATTAACTAGCGTGCATCTTTAGTTAATCTACCTGAAAATAGAGGAGCACCCCAAATTCTTAGACGGGATGGAGCCTTTGTTTCTGCCCAAGATATGCTTTGTCTGAACCAATTTATTTTTGGAGACGTTTTTGAATTTGAAGTAATTACTCTTGGAAAAGTTCACCATTTGACCGATATACGTTCATACTCTACAAAGTACCTTTTGAGATTGGAAAGGGACTTTTGAGATGCTTTGGTGAAACCAAGGAGGTCGTCGACAAATAAAAGAAGATTCGGGCTTACACAACTTCTAGGGGTCCAATAACCATCAATGTAATTATTGGCTAATAGACTTCAACTGAAGACTACTTTAGCTGTCTTAAACCTCTACTACTTTGAAAGTACCCGTGAAGAGACCCATTTATGAGACTCGAGAAAGAGTTATTGGAAATGCATCCCCGCACCAATCAAAGATATGTATGCCCATTTCCCCCTACAATTTTTTTCTCCGGTCCTAGGCCTTAGCCATATCAATCTTCAATGCCACATTTCCCTCTACAGTTTTTTTTCTCCAGATTAACAATGAGTTCATGGGCTGCAATAATATTGTCACACACACACACACACACACACACACACACACACACACATATATATATATATATAGATAGATAGATCATGTGCAATGTTGTTAAATCGCATATGCGATTGCACGATGGCATAATTTTTTTTTTTTTTCAAAAAAACCCAAAAGAATCTCCAAAAATCTCCCAAAATTTTCAAAAGTGTATAATATATGTTTTGTGTTAATTTAAAGAAGTGGGTGGAGACTGAAGAGCTTTAACAAGTAACAACCACACTTAAAAAAAGGAAAAAAAGGAAAGAAATGAGGTGCAATAAGGAGGAAAAACAATCAAACAAAATTTAATAGCAATTGTAAATTAATTTCTAACTCTTGAATTCTTAAATCTTTGATTCTTGAAGTAATTTCTTCCCTCTTTGCTTGAAGAATGATGGTTGAAGCTCCTTGCTTAGTTAACTATAAAATAGAGCAAAAGGAATTTTCAATAAAGCTTTGAGAAAGAGAGAGAGAAAAAGAGAGAGAAAGAGAGGAATATAGTACTACAAACTAAAAAAAAAAGACCAAAGAGACGCAAATCATACCTTGGATGGATGTGGTATGGGTTAGGAAGAGGAACCCCCTATTTATAAGCTTTGGGGAGGCTTAAAAAACAAAAAAAAACTAGAATAAGCTCCAATGGTCATATTTATGACCATTGGAGGGGTATGCAATCGCATATAGTGTATGCGATCGCATACCTCCCAAATCGCATACGCCATCATGGCATATGCGATTTGTACATTTAGGATCGCATAATCGCATATGTGATCGCTTTTGACAACTATGATCATGTGCCACGTTGCATGTTCTCCCGAGTGGCCACACATCCTGTAAGGGTTCCACCAGTCCTGGGTTTGAATTTTTTTTATGAACATGTATGCCCTTCATGTCATGGGTTAAAGATACAAGTTTTCCATCCAAACATTTTTCCTTTCAAAATTTTCACCGTTGGGCACAAAAATCAATGTTGTAAGATCAAAATTTAATTTATATATATATATATATATGTATATATATATTTCTTTCTTTGGATGGTTGTTGATCCACCTTGTGTATGTTCAAGTGGCATCCGATCCTTGGATTGGGTATGACATGGCACTCTATTGGCTCGATTCAATGCCCGAGGCTGCACTAGAACGTAAAGTCCCTAGTCTATATATATATATATATATATATATATATATATATATATATACTTATTAACTACATTGAGCAGCATCTAAGAACAATTAACAGATTGGTTGATATAATTACGTTGTATGGATGTAAAATTTAAAATTGAACATAGGTAGTGCTTTTTTAAGAACAATTAAGAAATTAGTTGATTATTTTGGGTGTTTTGGAGGAAAAATCTTTAAGGTTGTGTGTGATGACTCAGGGAAGTGACTTTGCAAGTCCATGATAGTTTCCTGAGACTTGATTTCTTCTTGAAATGACACTTCTACTATTTGATTATGCTATATGGGAGTGACTTCCCTGGAATTGCAATCCTACTTTTAATTAGTCTGTCTGGAAATAACTTCCTGAGTTCCTGTAGAACTGGAAAATGGGTGTTTCTGACCAAACTGAATGATTACCAAAACCACAAGTGAGTCCCACGTTATTTCAATTCCACAAGTTGAGATATGAAATGGCAAAATTACCCTACCCTGTGGATTCTCCATTTCAAAGGTTTCGCGGGTTGAATTACAAATGACCTGTGACCTGTGAATGAATCGGTGGGTGGAATTGAATTCCACAAGTGGCCCCCACATAATTTCAATTCTACATCTCTAAAGTGCAGTCAACCAGAAATTTGGAATTGACAAATCAATTCCACCTTAAATTTCCAACTTCCCCGTTATCATGCACAATCTAAATGAAAATAAAAATGGAGAGCAGATGCCTCCAATTACATTACATTCTGTGGTATTTCTCGTAGCTTGACAGTGGTAGGTACCTGTTAAATTTCTACGATCTCTTTCTTTGACAATTGTTGCTTATCACTCATTTCCAAGTTGTTAGAGTAAGATGCCACCATTTTAGTTATTGATTCATTTACTTTTTCCCATATCTTTCTGATTACTTATTTGATCTGGTGTTTATTACAGCTCTGTTGACTGAGATTAAAGAAACCAATGACAAGAAGCAGAAAGAGGATGACGTGCTTCTTGCTATTGCTGCTGGAAACAGGCGGCCTATAATTCCAAATCTTGAATATGAATACACTGATTCTGACATCCATGAAGATTTATATCAGGTCATAAAATACTCATCTGGAGAGATTTGTGGATCCATGGAACAATCAGACAAAGTTATGAGAATCTGGACAACCTTCTTGGAGCCCATGCTGGGTATTGCTCCTAGGTCTAAGGCTGCAGAAGATACTGAAGAGGTGGTTAAAGCTAAGAGCCATGCTGCCAAAAGTAGTGTAGCAAGAGTGGAAGACGGTCTCGATGGTACCATCCCTAATACGAAGCATCCAGATCCTGTTAGCAATGGCGATGACAGCTTTACTGCGGAACAAGCAAATTCTCGCAGGGTTAGGTTGGTTAGCGGGGACCGTGTGGTTAAACAAAGTGGTTTTCATGACATCGATCGAAGTTTCGGCAGCACTCCGCAGCACCGGAAAGTGCAAAATATTGTTTCGGTAGTCAACATAGAAGCTGCTTCTAATCAGCGGTTTTGTGATTCCAATGCCTCAGTTGCTACTAGAGTGGAACAGAGTCAAGGTAGAGCCAACATGGAAAGGACATCGGGTTTGTATGTTAATAAATGCGACATGTTTACTTTTTTTAAACATTGAAAGTGGTAGAATATTAGTGGCTAACCTTATTATCATAGTCCTTTTTTCTGGATTTCGAAATTACGGTTGGGGTTCTGAGATACTTATTTTTCACTGCAAGGGGTTAGCATGCCACCTTCCAGACCTGGCTATTCTGCTATTGAGACTAGGCTTGAGCCCAGAGTTAGTAATGGAGTTCTGCCTTCATCAGAGGTATGAATTTGCTTACTATTTTAGTGATTAGAGCTCTCTTTGATGTATCAAACATCAAGATAAGGATCTATTATATCTGGAATTAGGCAAATACACAATCCTTTTTAATGATTTGAAAAAAATATTGTTGCACATGTTTGTGTTGGGTTTGCATCACTTTTTCGTAGGTAGTCATTTTGTCTCATGCTTCAAAATCCGGCCCATGGCTGATCTCGCTGCGTGAATGGGTCCAACTATTAATGCTTCACTAATGGACAAATCACAACATAACTCGAGACAGTAAAAGTAAGGTCAGCTGGATCTTTCATTGATAAGTTCAAACTATTACATCATTTACTAATTACAAATCGTAATTCCTTACATCTGAACAAAAGAAATCTACAGTGATCTCAACGACTTAGAATGCAAAAGATCTCTGAGGCTGTGTTTGGGATTGCTCTTTGCTCTGGCATAGAGCACTTTAGTATGGGAATGTGTTTGGTTGTAAGTGTGAAAGAGCTGAGTTTGAGTCTCTTTAAAAGAGCAATTTAAACCTGCTCTTTTAAATGGGCTGCTCTTTGCCTCCAAAGAGCAATCCCAAACACAGCCTAAGTGACTCTGTCTCGTTTTGTCAGATCAATCTCTATATTGTTTAATGATGATTTCAATGATTCAGCCAATTCCTTAACTTGATTGGTCTCCATCTATTCTCTTTTTTTTGATCGGTGGTCTCTATCTGTTCTTCCTAATTGGGTACTCTGGTGTCTGCCTGAGCTGTTATGAAATTATTAAGCAACCGGCTTAGTCATAATCACCTAGCAAGCAACCCCTCAGACTAACTATAAATTAACATCCTTTATAATATTGAAAACTCACACACATGCATCATATCATATTTGATTTTTAATTCAGTGTGCCTAACATTCATATAATTTCAACTCATCCTTATGAGCATAGACACAAAATCGCGGTTCGGTAATAATTCGACAAGGTTAAATTCTGGCAAAGTTTGGGAAGTTCGGGAACAATTCGGGAAAATAAAAAAATAAAAAATCATAAAAATATAATTAATAATATATATAGTATATAATTTTATGATTTAGATATATAATTTAAATTTTTAATATCCTTTTCGAGTAAATTAATAAACTATTTGGATATGAATAAATGATTATCAAACCAATAAAAACCCCAAAATAATACCCTAAAAACCCCAAAATAATATCTTTCATATTGAATTTGAAGATGCAATAAAAATTTAAAAACTGCAATCCAAATCCAAACATATAAAAACCCCTTATCTCTTCTCTTGCTCAGTTGCTTGAGAGTTGCAGACTTCAGTTGTAGTAGCAGCCTAGCAGGGGTTGGTGCGTTGCGAGGTGGCTGGCCGGCGGTTGTCGAGATTTGAGCTAAATAGAGATAAGAGTATGTGGCCGGAGGTGGTTGGCGAGAGAGAGAGAGAGAGAGAGAGAGAGAGAGAGGTCGTGATTGGCAACTTGGGAGGTGGTCGGTGCGTCGAGCGTCGAGAGAGGTTATGACTTACGGCGCAGGGGCAAAGAGCTTAGGGTTTTCTCTCTCAAAGAGAGTCAGAGACATGAGGTTTTTAAACTTTTAGTCAAAAGATAAAATATAAAAAAGGGGGTAGGGTTTTTTAACTTTGCTTTTCTTTTTTACTAGCTATCCGAACAATTCGCAAAATGCGTGAATAATTCGTGAATTTTTGTGTTGTCGGCGATTTTTTATAAAATTCGCGAATAATTCGTGTTCCATTCTTCAACCTTAAAATTTGCAAATTTTTCAATAATTCGGCGATTTTTGTGACTCTGCTTATGAGTTATATGCATCATATGTGATTGCAAATGCAAAATGCTTTGCGATGTGCGGTTTAAGAAAAATGCTCCTTAGCAAAATGCAGCAATTTAGTAAATCTTTTATTTTAAAAGAAAATAGAAGGAATAATAACTTAATACTAGCAATTGCAAAGTATTAGATGCAAATGCTAAAAATAGTAGCACCGAATCCATGGTGTGGCCACATGACCAACTTGGACCCCATCCTATAATCAAAGTTGGTCCTTACCATGTCACATCATATATCATTCTTGTACACCTATTGTGGCCTTGGGGTAGGCAATGTTTATTTTCTGTTACAAAAGCGGCCATTCGGACCGGATCCAATGGGGGAGCCACTCTAGAAATACCATACATACATACATACTTAAATGCATATATATATATATATATATATATATATATATATATATATATATATATATATATATATATATATATAGGTAAATGAAACATGCAGTAGACAACCATCCGTGCATTTAAGCCGTTTGTTAGCATTCGTCTTCGCCTTTGTCTTCGATGGCCATCTTCATCCGCCAACATGGTTTTAAAACTTGATTCGACTTGAAAGTCAATTGAGTCGAATTAACTCGAAAACTCTGATAAATTTGACTCGCTCCGATTCCATAATTTAGTATATATTTTGAAAAATATGTTTTATAAAAAAAAATATATATGTTACAAGGAATAAGATGGAAAGATATGTTGATTAAATGGGTAGTTTAATACTTTTTTAAAGGATAGGGTTTATAATATCTCATGAAAATATTTTATATATAAGGGTAATTATGAACCCTGATTGCATCATCCTAGGGAAATCTTGGCTTGACTCGGTGATTCAAGTAACTCGGTCGAGTTAACTCGTTGGCTAAGCCGAGTTTAGAACTATGTCCAATGATTCACAACCTTTCTTTTTGAAGACATGGGTTTCCCATGTTTTTACCTTTAATCATCGATTCATCGCTTGGAAATCATGCAGCTCATGTTATGCACCTGTATTGGATGCATCTTATCATTTATAGGTATGATTAACAGGCAAACAAATCTCATCCTTACACAATAATTCCGATTTACAAAACTATATGGATTCAGGGTTCCCTATATATCTTTACCGTATTTTATTAACATGCAACAACATATTAGTAATTGACACACGCTACCTAGGGTTCCAGTTCATACTTATATGTGTCATTTGTATGGCCTAGCTACACACCACAATAATAGGTACAATAATATTGCATTACATATATGTATAAGCAACAAAAATTGATAAAGGTAAAGTTACTTTCTTCGATCACGATTTCTGACTACTTGGGTTGATATAATGGCCATCTATCGTGCTAAATTGTCCTTATGTGGAGAGTTTTAAGAGATGTCTCTAGAGAGAGAAGGAAGAGAGAGGGGATCTGATTGGGTCATTCGAGGGTCAGGTCGTGCATTGATGGAGTTGATAGAGTTGGGTCTCGAGAGTGGGGTTGATCAGGTGGAGGTTGGAGCTATGATATGATTTGATTGCAACGGTAATGAAAATATAATAAGACAATATAGGATTAAGAGGAGCACTATTGATAATACTAATAAGTAAGTTGAAATAATTATTATTATAGTCAATTTGGTTATAACGATACAAAATATTTGAAATTTTAACGAATTAAAAGTAATAATGGCATGATAATAGTAATGATAATTATTATAAATAATAAAAATATTGATAAAAATGATAATAATATTAATTTTTCAAAAGTAATAATAATATGATTATATAATAATAATAATAATGGAATAAGGAAGTAATTAAGGAAATCCAAGTAAAATAATAATAATAATATAATGATGTTGATAAAAGAATAATAATGATAATGGAAATATAATAATAACAATAATGATAATAAAGATAACAGTAATCTAGGTAATAATCATTAGAATGGGATGATGATAATAATCATCATTATTAACACCAACAATGATAATAAAAAGTTTCTAATACCAATTAGCATGAGGAAAACAATAATAAATCATATAATAATGGCTATGAAAAAGAGAAAAAATACTAATAATACTAATAATCATATAAGAATAATAATAATGATAGGAGTAAAAATAACAGTAAGAATAATGTAATTAAAAAAATAATATATTATTACATATAGCGGTCGACTCCCATGAATGCCTTTAAACAGATCACGGCATGATCATCCATGCCCCATAGCACCTATTTTTGACCAATTCAAGTAGTTCATCATTGCTACATGTGTCAGCCAAAAATCATGTCGTTTAGAGGATTCTAACCACCTGATTAGTGCACTTTAATTTTTAACCGTTAAAAAATTTGTTCAATCGTTTATTTTAGAATGTATGGACTAGTGGTTCAGATCCTCTAATGAGTGTGGCTTTTTGGGCACACTTTAGCTCCATGTATGAAGTACTATCTTGATTACTTGGATTACCCAACATGGGGTTCTCGGCCACCATAAATATTCACACAAATTTTTCACGCAGAAAAATTAATTTCATTCACTAAAATTCCCCTTAATAATCTGATTTACAGCACTTAAATAAAAGAAGACTTAGTTTCGTACATTGATTGGGACTCCTAACTTTCTAAAATAGCTAGACCTAGAGAAAATAATAATAAACTGGTCAAAATTTTCAGACAGGTCTAACTCCAGCTTCAAGCCCCAAAACTCACTAGTCACTTTCTATATTAGAATGAAAAGAATCCTACTATAATAAACCACTACTATGAACTTTCCTATTTTATATACTCCTAATTAAAAGACTCCTAATGACACTAGCAACTAAAATAGCAAGTAAAATAAAAACCACCTAAGTCTCTCAGTGATTTTACAATCGTGAATTCCCAAACTCCTACAAAATAGGAACTCTCGATCCCTTAATTTATCCTCTTTATATCATGCGATAAAGGCACTTTCTGGGTCTTATTTAAGGCCTAGTTGCAGCCCATGGGTCTCTTAAAGACCCATGTAAGGGTTCATTTTCTGGACTCTTTTCTTCCCTATCTTTTTCATCTTCTTCCACTTCACTTGTTTCCCATCAACTTTCTTTTTCTCTAGTTTCAAATTCACATCAACCTCGCCCACTTGAAAAAAACTCTTCCTCTAGTTTAATTCCATTCGTCCCTCCCTCTCTTTCAATTTAATTCTTGACTTCCTCGAGATTTGATGATGTAAGCCCACCATCTCGCTAGACCCGTAAACCATTGGATACCAGTGTTATGGGCCTAAGATTTGCAACCTCACATTTAAGCAATTCCAACAGTAATTGTTGCATACTCCATGGTGGTTGGTACAAATATGAATCTTCATATTCGACCCTTTTGAAATCACTCTCAGTTGGTCATCAACCATTGGTTTGTCACGTTGATTGGTTATGAGCCTTTAGCATCATCTATATTCTCATCTGGATCCCTTGTACTTTAATCGGTATTTGATCCGAGACCTTGGTGACTTCTTGATGTCGATCGAACCGTTGATTTTTTTAAGGTTTGAGATCCAATTGTCGTTTCTCAACTAGACTAAAATCCGATCGTTGTCCCTCACCTGGATCAAGACACGAATATCCATCTTTGATCAATTTGAAATCAAACAGTTGAAATTTAACGAGCTTCAGATTTGATTGTTAATAATTGTCCAAATGAAAATCTGACGGTCGATCTTCCTCTTATTTGAAATCTGAGGATTCGTCTTCAACCATCTTGAAATCTAGCCCTAGATTCTCGTTGATCTCATGATCCTTCGTGATACCACCATCTAATTGTAGATCTTCGACGAGCTCGCACACAACATGTTGATCAAAAACTACTTGTGATCTACCCATTGATTCTTGACATCTGACTGCTGAAACATCTCTTTCTTGTAATACAATAGTCGAACTTTGATCAAATCGACATCCAATCGTCGATTACACGTGCGATCATATTCGGAAGGGAGAAAACGTTGATTAAACTTTCGTTTTAGCTTATTCCACGTTCAAATTGGCTTTTTTCTTTCTCGTCGTCGCTTTTCTTTCAACTGTTTCCACCAAATCTTTGCATGTCCCTTCAATATACTGCTTACAAATTTTATCTTTCGATCCTCCAGTAAAATGTTCCATTCATGAGAATATTTGATGCTTTCTAGCCAATCTAGAAAATCATCGGAATGTATTTCGCTATAGAAATCCGAGATTTCCTCATGACGATGCTCCCTACCTCACTTCTCTCATCGAGGAGCATGTTAAGCGTTCTCTCGACGCACCCGTAGTTGCGTCAGGTGATCTAGTTGTTCAGATAATTGTTGAACGGAGTCGTGTAAATTTTGAATAACCGGATCTCTCGTGGCTCGATTTCTATGAGGCGGCATCTCGCTTGCACAAATTTCGAGGCACAATGATTTTACCCGTTTGATATCAAACTGATGTACCATGGTAGGAGAAGAGATGCAATAAATAAAATTCATAATTTTTACTAAAGACTTACCTTTTTCAACAAATTATGGAACAAGAAGAGAGAAGAAGAAACCCAACTTGGGGTTCTCGGCCACCACAAATATTCACACAGATTTTTCAGAAAAATTAATTTCATTCACTAAAATTCCCCTTAATATTCTGATTTACAGCACTTAAATAAAAGAAGACTTAGATTCCTACTTTGGCTAGGACTCCTAACTTTCTAAAATAGCTAGACAAAATGATATTAAACTGGTCAAACTTTTCAGACAGGTCAAACTCCAGCTGCAAGCCCAAAACCCCATGGGTTTTATCTTTGTGTTTTGAACCCACGAAACCTGCACAATCTGCCTCATATCTCTCACTATTAATGTTACCTTGGCACTTCTATTTTTGGGATTTTTGCCGTGCCGACACTTGATGGAACTTGGCACTTGTGCCGACACTTGGACACTCAAACAACACGAAACTTCTAGACATGTATGAAAATACCACATAATACTATTAAAATGCTCATCATTTTGACAACAATAAAATGAACTTGGTTGAAAAAAATGTATAAAGTTTAGTAACTAGTAAATAAAGGTTTGGTCATTGAAAACAATTTTTATAATATAGTATACTTTTATTTAGGTTCATAATATATATTATGTATATTTTCATTACATATCTCAATTTGCTCTCTAAGATTTTCTTTCATTTATCCTATATTTATTCTTTTAATTTAATTTATTTTTTAAGGCGGTGCCGCCATATTGAAATCTTTAGAAATTGTTGTGCCAAACATCTATTAGCACCTTGACACTTGGAACCCGTTCCACGTGTCTAGGTAACACACTACTCACTAATCACTTTCTATATTAGAATGAAAAGAATCCTACTATAATAAACCACTACTAAGGACTTTCCTATTTTAAACTCCTAACTAAAAGAGTCCTAATGACACTAGCAACTAAAATAGCAAGTACAATAAAAACCACCTAAGTCTCTCGGTGATTTTACAATTGTGACTTCCCAAACTCCCACAGAATAGGAACTCTCAAGCCCTTAATTTGTCCTTCTTTATATCATGTGATAAAGGTACGTTCTGGGTTTTATTTAAGGCCCGGTTGCAGCCCCTTGGGTCACTTAAAGACCCATGTAAGGGTCCATTTTCTAGACTTTTTTTCCCTCTCTTTATTATCTTCCACTTCACTCGTTTCCCATCATCTTTCTTCTTTTCCAACTTCTGGTTCACATCAAAGGTGGTCTTGTGCCAGTAGAAGGTCAAACAACTATGTTACGCCTTTACACACATGCGTATATGTGTGTGTGTGTGTGTGTGTGTGTGTGTGTATATATATATATATATATATATATATATATATATATATATATATATATATATATATATATAACCCTTTCTAACTTATCTCCTTTATACGTCTGAAACAGAGATGTCAGAGGGAGGGTGGAGATGGGACAATGGTATGGTTATGCACGGCTCAAGTGTTGTGCGCACCGAGGAGGGACTGAAGGCGTGAGGAGAAAGAGGGCAGAGGGAGAGAGGGTAGAGGAGGAGGCGGGTGTTGCAGGGCAGCCATGGAGCTGGAGCAGGGTAGTTGTTGCATTCGTGAGAGAGAGAGAGAGAGAGAGAGAGAGATGTGGAAACATGTTGGGCTGCGATATATATATATATATATATATATATATATATATATATATATATATATATATAGAGGAAAAACAGAGACGGAGATATGCCAGTGCTGCTATGACAACATGGTGGTTGGAGTGGTGGGGGTTGGGTGGTGTTGACTCGAGTAAACTCGATAATAGACTTGAAATTTTGAGTTTATCGGGTAACTCAGTCAAGTTTCGAGTTAACTCGACTGAGTTTACTCTATAAACTCGTATCAGTTAAAAAAAAATCACGTTAAAGTAGAGGGGGAAATATGAGGATATGCAGGTATTTTTAGATTTGTTAAGAGGAAAAACTTGTCATTTAAACAATTTCCATCTATAAAGCCAAATTCTTTTAGAAACCCTATCACGCAGAGCAGCAGCCATAGCATAAAAGAGGAAACCCTAGAAAGAAGAAGAAAAAGAAGAGGAGTGTTCCTGCAACTTCTGTGTTCACCTTATAATTGCTTACACTTGGGTAGCCAAGAACCTCTGTGATGATTGATGTCAATCTTAATACAAAATCTCTTTGAGAGATTTGGATCTTGTCGTGACAAAAATACCCATTTTTGTCAATTTGGGAAGATCTGATAAACTGAATCGTGAAGTTTAGCATGCATATTTTATTAAAATTGACTATATGGAGGGCGCTCAAGCTTCAAAAGAGTGTACACTGATAGCACAGATTTGGGCTTAAACGTTTGCTGAAATACTGATACTGACCATGATTTCACATATAGCAAATAAACGTTTCCCCCTTCTACATGAACCTTCCATCTTTCATCAAGCCTTTGTCCATTTTCTTTTCTTTAGTTTTGGAATCTCTTGCTTGTATTTTTAGGTTGGGATTCACTTCCCTTACCTGACATTAATAGCTTATCAAGCTAATGCATAGCCAGTAGCTACTAAATTGTGTCAAACGTGGACTTTCACAGATTTGTAAGAACTCTGACATCAGTGAAAATTAGTCTTTTCAAATTATATATATATATATATATATATATATATATATATATATATATATATATATATATATATATATATATATGTCTGTCTGTATGTATGTATTACCGAGTCGGATCGAGTCGAGTTTTTTTCGAGTTGAGTTTTCCGGTTTTTGAACCATGGTGTTACCTCAAAGATAGAATTGGGATTAGGGTTCGTGGGATGGTTGTGAGGGAGAATGGTTGTCAGTTAAAAATCCCTAAACATACTATTTATGGGATTCATGGGGGCCCCCTTGTAATTTAATATGTTGCGTCTGCAGAGGTTTAAAATGCCAAGATAACACCTAGGTCCTGTTCAGGTGAGATGACTCAACAACTAGCTTTAATATCAATATTAACAACACTAACCTTAAAGGGATTGTTTTATGCTGTTATTACTATTCTGGATGTATTAAGATGCCTGCTAGTTTAAAAAAAATCCGTTTATCATGCATTTTACTTGTTCCTCTCATGTGATAATGATACTGTTATGGTGGATGAACTTTATCCTTTGTGTTATTTTTATGTTTTATAATGTTTTGGACTAACCCTAGTAGGCCGAGAGAAATTTTTGGCGTCCCCAAGTTATTCCTGTCATTTCTTCAATGCTTTAAAGTCTAGGTGTCAGTATCGATATTGGTATCGGGTATCGGTCAGAGTTCTATTGGTCAGTATCAGCCGATAGGGACCCGTATTGGTTCAATATTGTTACTGATACCCTTACCACCCCAATACCTGTATCGGAGTAGTTTCAGTATCGGTTCTCGACGAAACTGATATGCATCTGTATTGGCCGAGTTTTGATACCATGTTTAAATTGCCTGTACTTTCATTCTTTAGTGTTTTAATATATTTTGTACTATAGGGGGGTGGTGATGCTATGAGACCAAGTATATCGGCAAATGGGGGGTGCATGTCAGAAAGTACCAAAGTTGCTAGATATCATGAGGATTCTCTTGTCCACAAAGGCTTCAAGGTTGATAGAGAAGAGGGAGAATTGTCACCTAATGGTGATTTTGAAGAGGATAATTTTGCAGTTTATGGAGATGCTGGTATGGTTGGTGTGCCTAAAGTAAAAAATAGTTCTGCAAGCAGGCAGTATCATGTAAGGAATGGAGTGGCAGGAGAAAATGATGCTGATGCTGATGATGAGGGGGAAGGGGACGAAAGCGCTCAAAGGTCTACAGAGGACAGCGAGAATGTCTCTGAGGCTGGTGAAGATGTTTCGGTTAGCGAGTCTGGCGATGGTGAGGAGTGCTTCCGAGAAGATCGTGAGGATGAGGAAGAAGATGTAGACCACGATGATCATGATCCTAAGGCTGAAAGCGAGGGTGAAGCTGAAGGGGTAGCCGATGTTCATGATGTTGGAGGAGATTGCACATCGTTGCTGTTTTCGGAAAGTTGTCTCCTCACAGCAAAACCTCTTACGAAACATGTTCCTTCAGCATTACACGACACGGAAAATAAAGACTCTCAGATTTTTTATGGAAATGATTCTTTCTTTGTGATTTTTAGGCTTCATCAGGTAACGTGCATACTCTGTTCTTCACATTGTACATATTGACGAGTGCACAAATTATTTAGCTTCACCATTTTTTTTATGTCAGATTTTGTATGAGAGGATACTGTCAGCAAAGATTAATTCGTCATCTGCTGAAAGAAAATGGAGAACTTCAAGAGATGTTAGTCCTCCTAATTTATATGCCGGGTGGGTTTAATTTTTTTTTTTTGGTTGCTCAATATAAAATAAAAAAGAAGTTGGTAGTGTCATTTTAGGTTGAGTTATTTTTCTTTTTGGATTCAGATTTATGAGTGCACTGTACAATTTACTTGATGGTTCTGCTGACAACACAAAATTTGAAGATGATTGCCGAAGTATTATTGGAACTCAGTCCTATCTACTGTTCACATTGGACAAGTTAATTTATAAGCTTGTCAA
Organism: Chloranthus sessilifolius; assembly: GCA_021018995.1. Lineage (NCBI taxonomy): Eukaryota > Viridiplantae > Streptophyta > Magnoliopsida > Chloranthales > Chloranthaceae > Chloranthus > Chloranthus sessilifolius. Next base: position 99,686,688 of record CM037585.1, read on the forward strand.
GCAGGTATGTTCCTATCAATTTATCCAGTATTGTATGTATTGGTTTTGCGCCGATGTGTTTATTTGTTATACTTGTTACAGCTTCAAACAGTTGTAGCAGATGAGATGGAAAATAAGCTTCTTCAGCTATACGCGTATGAAAAATCACGACGACCTGGGAGATTCGTTGATTTAGTTTATCATGAAAATGCTCGGGTTCTTCTTCATGATGAGAACTTATATAGATTTGAATGTGTAGGTTCTAGTGGTTTTTCCATTATTTATGAACAATTAAAATAGGAAATCCAGAATATTGAACATGTTGGTTTACCTACCTTTTTCTTGTTGCAGTCATCTAGTCCATCTCGTTTGTCTATCCAGCTGATGGAATATGGACACGAAAAACATGAAGTGACTGCAGTTTTTATGGATCCTAATTTTGCATCTTATCTTCATAATGAGTTCTTGTCAGTTGCTCCTGACAGGAGGCAAATGCATGGCGTCTTCCTTGAAAGGTATGCATATATGAATATGATAGATCGATGAGTACCTTTAAATTCACCCACCGAATCTTTGAGTTCACCTACGCTATAACCGATTGACCTCTTTCAATCAGACGATAGAGATCGTTTTTCATTCCAATCTTTTACATGATGGATCTTGAGATCATGGGTGTTCCATGGGACAGGCCAGTTTTTTATTTCATATGGCACACATCCCAAAAGAGAGATCTTAAAATCAAGTTTGAGTGTTCATGAGATCCACGTGATGTTAAGGTCAATTTTCTGGGATGTGTGCCACGTGAAATAAAAAATTGACTATCTGATGGTACACCCATGATCTCAAAATCCATCATATGAAAGGTTGGAACAAAAAATGTTCTCCATTGTCTGATTCAAAGCAGTCAATAGGTTTTCAATGTTGCTGAACTCAAAGATTCGGTGGGTGAATTTAAAGGACCCTAGATCAATTTGTCATGAGTTGTGGCAATGGTTGGTGATAAGTAAGATGCATGGATGGATATTGCAGAAACCAACGCAAATATGCATGTGGCGATGAGTATTCTGCAACGTGCAGGGCCATGGAGGGAGTTCGAGTTGTCAATGGGTTGGAATGTAAGATATCTTGCAGTTCCTCCAAGGTACTTTTCCTCTGATAGTTTTATTTTGAGAGAGTTTTACATGACAGGGAGGAGGCTATAGCAAGCGTGTGCTTTTTTATTTGCAACAAATGCTTTTTTTGTAGATGCTAACTGTCATGAAACATGTGGACCACAGGTTTCTTATGTTCTAGATACAGAAGACCTCTTATTTCGCATGAAGAAGAAAAGAAGTTCCTTTGGGGTCAGCTCAAATTCTTTAAATGTTTATGCCGTAAGGGTGCAGCGGTTCCGGAGATGGTTATCTGCCTCGTAATTTTCCTTGCCATAACAAAAGAGGTAATTTGATCTTTCTGGTTTCTTCATTCTTGCATCTAAATTTCCTTGAATTTGGTGGCATTTATTTATTTTTTTGGCCACCTCACTTCTATTATGTTGATATGGTGCCAATGGAACTGTAAATTCCAGTCCTGAACTAGTTGCTTTGACTTGACCATCTCCTGGATCAAGTCTAGGGCGCAAACGACAACCCATTTCAGAGCCGAATCCACCATTTAGACCCAGGCCCTAGGTATTTTGAAATCCAGTCACGTCGGAGTGAAAATAAGTGGAACCATTTTAGATCTGAGCCTGTCTCCATGTTAGGACAGATCCATATCCATCCTTTCAATGATCCGGTGTGAGTCCAATATGGGACAAAAAGTTCTCCCAGTACATACTTCATTATGAATCCCTCCTTGTATGAAACACACACACACACACACATAAGTTTGATGGTTTTCATTGGTCTATTCAAATTTTAGGTGGACCGTTTTCTCACGAGTCAAAGTTTGATGGTTTTCATTGGTCCACATTTCACGGTTCAAACTATACACGGTGGAGATGAGTTAAAATATATATATTTTTTTCAAAGATGATCTAAGCAATGCACCCAAGGTCCACGTGGCACCCAAAAGGTTGGACGGTGGCCTTTTCCTATATATATATATATATTCAAGTTGATATTTCACTCTCTAAACATGATATCTGCTTTTCGTGTAGCATTTGTTTTCTAAGCTGCCAATGCTTGCGTGGGGAGTGGAAGATTGTTGGTGATATCGTAAATATGGTATTTTGTAAACCCCAAGCAGTCTAGAAGGCATCTCTCTCACACATAGCGAAGAGGAGGAAAATGTATCGTAAATATGGTATTTTGTTACTAGGTTTAGTGGTGCTTTCAGCCACGGATGTATATATACATATATATAGAGAGAGAAAAAAAAAGCGAGCATTGTCGTTGTAAAAACTAAAAAATGTTCATTTAATTTGTCCCTTTTTACAATATGTATCTGCAGAGGCCTTCTCTTACTTTTGATGTAATGCTATCATTCTCCAACATGCCTTGTACCATGTTTTTTTGTGACCAACTCAAGTCAATAAAAGAGGATGCCAGCTGCTCTCTCTCTCCCTCTCTCTCTCTCTCTCTCTCTCTCTCTCTCTATATATATATATATATAAGGTAATGATCTTCTAAATGATGTGACATGCATCCAATAGGAGCTCAAGGCATGAGATTATTTAAGACTTAGAGTCATACAATCATTTCTTTTATATATATATATATGTGAAGAGCATACAACAGCGATGCAGATTGCAGAATACCCTCAAAGTCTTGCTGCAATTCAAAATGGCCTGGCTCAAGTAACTTTATACCCGAAATGGCTCAACCTAACCTAGACTACCACACCCATAATGGATGCTACCTCGTTGCAGCTCGACTGAACCCCAATCCTTCAACCCTATGAACTCGAAATCAAACCTCGCGCACTGATTTTTGACAGGGAGTTTTGTTTGTAATTTCCCTCTAATATTACTATTGTTATTATCATAATGAAAGTGGCGTATATATAAGGTTTACCATCCAATGGTTTTTTTGTAGGTAAGTTGGGTGGGTTGGAAGGTGCAACCTTGAGGGGTCAATATTGTCAACCTTTCATTGTGGTAAGAGGCCCAATGGAATTCGAGGAAAGTATACATTCATCTATGTGAATCCCTGTTCATCCATTGGTTTTAGAGCTATCAGTTGTCTTGTTTATAGTGCCGATAGACATGACTGTAGAATTCTCTAAGAACAATATGGACCATCCAATCATAGCATTTTAATATGGACCGTTCCGTAGCGTTCATATTAAATTGACGCGATGATTGGATGGAACAACTCCTTGGATGATTATGATATTTAGGCGGAGGTCGAATCATACATACATACGTAAGACACTTTGATCACACCTAGATATCCCGGAACGGGTTTGATGTGTAGAGAAGCGTAAAACGACATCATTTCTCAATTTTCAAAAACTTAAAAATGGGACAAACTGGCTAAGCACCTTCCCACAAGTACAATGATTAATTACAACTTGGAAATTAGAAAAAGACAATACAATAATACTTTCTATGCCTTGAATAGACAAATTGTACTACTTTCAATTTCCTAGGTTCAAACAACACCTAAAATTTGAGTAGACAAATTGGAATACTTTCAATTTCCTAGGTCCAAACAATACCTAAAATTTGTGAAGGCTCAAAATTCAACTTATAGGACCAACGAATCGTTTGTCATTTTATTTTGTTATTATTATTTTTTTAAAGAGGCCATATGGCATAGTCTGCTCATATGTAGTGCTTGTGTAAACTGTATGCAGATATGACACAATACACTAGAAGGGGACTCGCAAAAAGGGTGGGAGCAGGCGTGGGAATTAGAATGCATGACCTATTGCTTCTACAAAAGAAGATAACGATCGAACGACTCAACGATTCTTCTTACACTACAGCCTCAGCCACAACTCTCAAAACAAAACTACGCAAGCCCTCATGCTTCCCAACCATAAGAGAAAGGGAAACCAAAATGACACAAAAATGTCTCAATTGTGGAATCAGTCATGCATTATCTATTCATATGCCCGAACCCAAAAGCAGTCACCATGCTTCAAAAACATCCACCTTTGGGTGCATGGCCTTATTAAGAGTTAAAAGGTCCTAATTTGATTCTATTTTGAGAGGTTGAGTTTGATTCTCATTCAAAGCACTTTTCTGTACAAGAAAGTTGAAAGGTCAAATGGATCTAGGGTGCATGGCCATATTAAGAGTTATAATTGCTTATGGTTATACTGAGGTCTCCAAAATTTGTGATCCTCACACAGGTCCAGCTAATCAAGTGTTGATTTTGTTGTAAAATTCTAAGATAGAGAAGTAAACAAATCCTATGGTTGGTATTTTAAGCAAATTCAAAGATGCAATAATGACTGTCCTTAAGATATGAGCTCCGAATGCTAAAGTAAAAATACCCCTCTAAACCAAGAAAGTGAAACTCAAGTACATAGGAATCTGACTTTTTTTGGAAAAAGCTCGGTAAAATCATGAATTTAACTAAACTTGAGGATACATCTGAGAAAAGTTAAGAATGTGAGTAAGCTTTTAAGCTAAATAGATTCTAAGTTTTGTTGTGAAAAACTCTGAATCACTCGAACAAGCCATTAAAGTTTTCCATGAATAGAGTGCGTAAAACCTCAGGTTCTCATTCCTAACCAACCACATAAGTCAAACTATGATTATCGCAACCTCCCTAGTATCAAAATTAATCATTCTTACAACCAACAACTACCTTACATGTTTGCACTTGAGATTGAGTCAACTATTGTCACGTTTTTGAATTCTATCCGATCTCAAGAGCCTAGAATCTCGTGTTATGACTCCATACATCTGTTAAGGTGATAAACAGACATACATACTATCTCATAAAACGTCATTAAAGGTGGTCTTTAAGATTCATGATCACCAATAACATAAATCATTGCATGAGATAGAATCGATAAAGGGAAAAACTAGCTATAAAGTTATGTCCTAACCATGCATCTAAAACAATAAATATATTAAGATTTTCCGTAAGATAAAATGGTCCCATACGTAAATTCATAAGATGCAAGAAAAGTTAACTCAACGAGAAATGTATCTCTTTCAAGTACCAGCAAGAAAAATTAAGCAAATGAATTCTCAGTGCTCATAAATCAGTAGGATCTACGCTCTCATCCAGATAATTCCCGACGTCCTTGCCCTCATGCGTCGTATCATCTACCATTGCATCAAAGTCTCCATGAGAACAATAGTTCATATTTTCATCTGCAACTATTAGTTTTTCGTGGGATGAGTTTACTCAGTCACATAAATTTAGTGGGTTGCACATCCGATCCACCACAATCTATCCAGATGATCGTAGGTACAACCTTGTGAGTGGAAGCGAATCCTTTACAATTCTATACAAATAGTATAATAAAAGTTCTCATAAACATTTCATAACTAATAAGCTGAAAGGACGTAATAATTTTCGATGCACATGATGCTTCTAATGCTTATCACTTTTCTTACTTCTCTCGTCAATTTAACTTATGTGACATATATCAAGTCTTATAGTAGTTTCATACGCCTATATAACGTACTTCACATCATACATTCTTACATAAATGACCTGTTCTAGGGTCGTTGCGTGAAGCCTACCACGCGAGGTTCACATGCAGATAATTACGTAACCTCTATATCGAATTGTAAACTATCATCTATCCCGATGAGGTTGGGCGCATATAAATCAGTGTCCTTTTATGTTTGAGATACTATCGTATCATATTGTTCTTAAGACCCGCCTTGGTTGCAGACATTGTACCCTTACGATGACTCGTAAGATATGACATGTGTAGAACCTTCATAGCATACCTTAATATATCTTTATCCTATCATATTCATATCTTATCATTTACATATAACTTAACTTATAATGAGTTATGGTGCAATAAGCTTCACTAAATCACTCTTTTCACGGGACATATTTCGTAGCAACTTGAATGTACTTCGTGTGGCAGCCCATACTCATATAGAGGTGTTGCATCTGTATATGGATGCCTATATTTCAAGTTTCATGTGACCGTAAAAAAAATCTCACCATAACGAATGCTTAAAGGTCGAATATCATATCTTATTCCTTAACATATTATGTATATGTCCTATTGTTATTTTTTACGTGATGAATATTGTATGATGAAGATGAAACATATAATAGAAAAGAAGAATATTGCATGCACCCTAAGCATTATGTGATCATATCACTGACTATTATAACTAAAGTAATGTAAAAATTTCAAATATTGGAGAATAGTTATGATATAATAAACAAGCATTCGAATAAACATTAAATAATCAACTTACAACTTAAAGGTTAACTTTATTTTAAAGTTTGAATGTTGAGTCAAACTTTGACTTGATGCATAGGGTTAAACATGAAAGTCCTAAATGAGGCTAAAGTATGATTCAAGTTCTAGAATTCTTCTAGAAACACTAGACATGTCTCTAATAAAGAGTAGTAGGATTACACGTAAGGTCCTGTTAAATAAAGGCTAGGATGATACACATCATGAAGCAAGGGTGAATTTAATCTCATCTGATAGATCATCTCGATCTGATGAAATTTAGCTAGTCATATGCATAATTTTGATGAGAATCAGACCCTATTTGACTAGATTTCATATAGATCGCCAGTTCTAAATTTATGAATTTTGGTGCACTTTATATCGAGTTTAGATTATTCTAATTTTATAGATGTGATTGTCGTAAGGGGATGTTAGGATTTTTCTTTCGTTTGGGCTCTTGGTTTGTCCATTTACGCCATTAGTTGAGCGTTTGTCAATTCACGATCAAGATCGTCTCATCGTACAATCTTGGCACATCTCCACGAGTTAAGTGGGGGGTTTATTTATCTAAAGTAAAAAATTCAAAAAGGTAGGTTGGGCCTACTCTCTAGGTTCGGCTCACAATTTTTGAAAATTTCAAAAGGGTTCTTTAGGGTACTAGTAAACATACGCGTGCTTTGCACCTTTTGCTTTATAAAATCATGAAAATAATAATATATTTATAAAATAGAAAAAGTCTATGGTTCTAATGTATGGACCCTATACATTCAAACCTCATATCATATGCTACGCGACACCTGATTTTAAGATATTGCCCATTTTTGGATTGTGTGCAATGTCACATGCCATTCATTAAAAAAAAATTAAAATTTTTTTGTGGTCTAAACTTCAGCCAAAGTTTGGATACTGCCTCATGATTAGTCACATAATTTATTATTTTATCACCTTTAACTTAGTGATGCTAGACCCCCAGTTTGCTACTAATGATATGATGATGTGTAAATATTAAGAATAGATAGCATAATAGAGTTGAAGTGATAATTTTGGCCAAAATAAACTCAAAAAGTAGTAAGAAATACGATCATATATAGATACGATTCAACCATGTTTGGCGCCAGTCTGTAAGCTGAAAGAAAGAAGAGATACGATCTATCGTACTCATGATAGAGCGAAAGAATAAGAAAAGAAGAGAAATCGTCTTTACGATTCCTCAAAAGACGCTCAAGACTGGAGGACACGAAGCAAGGATACGATCAATCGTGTTAAAGAAATCGAACTGAATGAAGAGAGAAATCGTAATCACAATTATGTACGAAATAAAACTCGCTCCTACTGATCACGTGAAGATATGCACTGCTATGCACAAAATTAGAAGATCTCTTAAATTAGAAGTCTGGCAATCCACGAATCTGAGAAGATTGGCATTGAAGAATCGTAAATATCTCTACTACTGAAAATACGGAGAAAAGTCTTGCGCATCTACCACCTAGAGCAAGGAAGATAAGAATTAGAAGTTTGAGCTATATTAGGAATCTTTTATTCTCAGTAGCTTTCTTTTATTAGAATTCGAATAATGTAAATCGACCCCTTATGATCTATAAATAAGAGGGCTCGACTTAGAGAAAAACTTATCCAAAGAATTTTTAGCATCAATTGACAACTGAGGTTGGAATTCTGAAAGATTATCGTAGAGTAGTTTTTATCAAGTAAAATTGTCCACAAATTTTTGAAAGTCTTGCCTGACAACCAAGACCGAAGAGTATGAAAGATCCCTTTGGATGGTTCTACTTTGCGTTCTAGTTTAGATTTATTTTATTATATTTTCCTGCTTCTTTAACATCTAAAAATTCTTGATTTTAATTGACGACTAAAGTCTTGAGTTTGCAGATTTGTGTAACGATTTTTAATTTCCATCTTCAGTTTTCTTGAGTTTGATTGACGCCTAAATTTCTGAAAGATTGTTGATTAGTATAAATCTGTGTTGAGGAAATCTAGAGTTTGATTGACGCCCAAATTATAGAGGACTGAGATACGGTGTAACGGTATTTTACTTTTGTAAGCATCCAAGAACTGAAGGATTGTGATTGATGATCATAATCTGAAAGTAGGAGGATTTAGATTTGCTTTTCTTGCAATTAGTTTAACAACCATTCTTTCATTCATATTTCTCAATCTTTAAAGACAAATAAAAGTTTTCACAAGAAATTTTGACCTTCCCTGTGGGAACGAACCTATACTAGTGTTATAATTTCCGTTGTGCATTTGCAATAGGTTAAAGCTAAGTACAATTAGTGCCTCATCAAGTTTTTTGGTGCCGCTGTCAGGGAAGCGAAAAAATCTCTGCAAGCCAATATTTATCTCTCTTTTTATTTTCTTTAATCACTTCTTAATCTTTTGCAGGTTTATTCAAAGCAACGAATTAAAGGTTTTGACACTTCTTCTGACAATAGAAGCTAGAGGCTTAGATCTATTTTCCCTCCCTGCTTTCTAAAATAAAAATCAGATAAAACTAAAAGCACAAAAATAAATAGATGGCTATGCAAGGCCACGATCAATCATTTTGGCTAAGTTATAATTTGACCTATGTCCCAACAAAATACCCGACTATCCCCTTGTATTCAGCTGTAATAGAAATAGAGCAAGTCTTTGTATCTCAGTGGGGTAGCTATGAGAATTCCTATAATCCTCAATGGGGAAATTACTATAACTTCCCAAGGGTAACTCAACAAAAATTATCTTATACATACCCACAAAATCCTCAGAATTTCCAACAGTCATATGTCTCATATCAATCTTTTGAACAACATCCCCGTCCTCAGAATAGAGATGATGATGCTACTATTGTCCAGATCTACAACAACCGGCACACCAACGTTCTAGAGAGCTATCCCGACTTACCCAAATCTCTCAAGATTTACACTCTTATACTCAGCCCATCGCGAATCTAAAAACCCAAATTGGGCAACTAGTTACACAATGAGAGGAACGAGAGAGTAACTAAGCATGTTCACATTCTATGTACACTAATTTCCACAACATATATCCAAGCTATTCAGACCTTGAGAAGTGGTCGGACTGTTGACAATAGGGTAGAGATGCCTAAACAGTAGATGTCCCTAAGCTCAAGGAAAAGGAGTACGAAGCCATAGAAGAAATTCCCTCACAAGAAAAACAAAAAAAAATTAGAAAATGAAAAATAAAAAAATAATAAAGATGACAGTGCACCTGACTCTGTAACTGAAGTACCTTACGTACCAAAGTTGCCATTTCCTAATGTCTTCAGTGCACCGTCTCCTTTTGACAAAAATTTCAAAAAGTTAGAAGAAATTACTGAAATCTTCAAAGAAGTAAAGATTAACTTTCCCCTCTTGAAGGCAATAAAGCAAGTTTCAGCGTACGCACAATTTCTGAAGGAGATGTGCACACAAAAAAGAAAGATGCCGAATAACTTATCGCAAAAATTCTTCCTCACAGAGGAGGTAACCTCAGTCCTGTAGGCCACCCAAACTTTGACCAAGCTTAAGGATCCCGGGGTGCCCACAATTCCATGTATCATAGGTGACCATGTGATTAATAAGGCACTTCTGCATCTGGGAGTTAGTGTGAATCTGTTGCCATACTCTGTGTATGAGAAACTGGGACTAGGAAACATGAAGTCTACTTTGGTAACTCTTCAATTAGCCGATAGATCAGAAAGAAAGCCAGTAAGAGTCATTGAAGACGTCATGGTTGGGGCCGACAAGTTTATTTTTCCCATCGACTTTTTCGTTTTAGACATGGAACCGAGTTCAAAATCTCCAGCACAAATTTCAGTCATTCTTGGTAGCTAATGCTAATGCTTCTTAGCCACAGCTAATGCTTGCATCAACTGTAAAATCGGAGTGATGGAAGTCTCTTTTGGTGATATTGTGACAGCCCGAATTTCGGCATCCCGAAATTCGTGCCATCAGCACGACCTTCAAGGCCGTGCCCTGGGTTCTTTACAAAACATTTACATATACAAGCCATAATTGTGATTTAAGCACACGTAGTTACTCTAAATCAACCTCTCAAAACCATATATTTGGCCTTGCAAGGCTGTCCTTGTCCCATGCCAATTCATGGACATAAGAACATACCCGAAAGTTTAATGATACTTATTCCTCCTAGATGGTTTACCAAGAAACAGTATTTAGAACATTCAAAATAAAGAGGCTCGATATACCAAGCCATACACAGTACTCTCTCAACTCACTATCAAGGTATGCAGCGGGTTTCCTAGAAGAATTCCTCAGGAGGAGGTTCTGTTACGCCTCTTCCCTTGGATTAACTTCACCAAGTCCTTGCCGCTTCTCCTTGACTTACACGTATAGTCTAAGGGGGGTGAGCTACATCCTAGCTCCGTAGGGAAAACAAAAGAACATATAGATTATTTCCACACATATGTTAGTAACGCAACCACATAGATTCCCAAGAAAACATTTATGTACACAATTTGAAGGATAAAAATAATTCAATGATTTCCAACCACCTCTTAGCATAGTTCCTATTTAACCTCTTTATGAATTTGTTTGTGAACTTGGCCTAATCACTTAAAATCTTAACTTAAGTAATCCTCGAGCAATATAGCATCGAGCCCCGATGGAATACCCACCATCGTCGTCTAACTAGACAATTATTATGTGTATTCCCTGGGAATACTGCCCAAGCCCCTTTCTCATAGGCGGCGGGGTCCATTCTCAATCTACATCCCTGGGATGTGTTATAACTATACGGATTGGCCGCCGTACCGGTCACGGATATCCTGCCGAGTCAGTCGTGGGTATCCCGCCACGTCGGTGGGGTATTCTGATCAACCTTAAATAATAAAAATAACAATGTGCTTTACATATAGTTATTCACCGTGATTGTGCTAGATATATTACATTAGGCCTTATCACATTATTTTTGTTTCTCAATTTTTTTTCTTACGCATCCCTGGGATGCCCCATACTTCTATTTCACCTTTCATTGATTGTACCACATTATCTTTCCTCCTCTGGGGACCTCAGGATTGTTCTCATTGTAACACACACACACACTTATCATGAGAGTTTATGGGATATACAATTATTTAAAACGCCTATACTACGCATATGGATTCACAGAATAATGCACATGTTTCGAGAAATCTTCCCTACCTCGACGAATCTCAAGCACGCTTGTCTTCAGAGGGTTATAATGCATCAACCTACATTTAAAGAATTTTACTTTAGAATGATCTAAGGTCTTTGGGGTGTAGGACACCCGAGTTTCTTATATTAGAAAACCAATATCTAAGTGGTCACCAGACCTCGCTCGCGCGGTCATTAGCCCTCGCTCGAGCGGTCACTTGACCTCGCTCGAGCGGTCTCTTGACCTCGCTCGAGCGGTCAAATCAAGATCGCTCGAGCGGTTAAATCGAGCTTTCGAATGTTGCTGTGGACCCTCGCTCGAGCGAACCTCCCTTTAGTTTAAGGGACCGCTCGAGCGAGCCCAGAGTCTTTCTTTTCTCTGTTCATCCTCGCTCGAGCGAGCCTCTTTAGACCGCTCGAGCGAGGAACAATGATTTTGTCCCTCGATCAGATCGAGATCATGTTTCCATCCTTCATTTAACCTTAATCTTATATAAAGTAACATATAGCCAACATCCTTCCTACTATTTAAAACATTCCTAGATATCTATCATGTTTTTAACGTACCTCTGACGATGAATCACGCACAGGTTCGATTTAAGATTTGTATACCAACTAGGCTATCCGGCCTCCCTGGTTCGTCCTCCCGTCATTACCTCTGATCTTCCTTGCCGACCTAAGTCTCTGCAAACCCTAGTTCTCCCAGGCTCCTTTCTTCTTTTTTCTCTATAATCTCCTCCTCTCTATTTAGGTTAGAATGGTTTTACGTAAGGACTCCTCTCTCTCTTCTTCACTTTTATATTTATCAGAATTGGAATATACTAGTGTGTTTCCCATATACGCACTTAAGGTATTAGGGTGTTTTGGTCTCCTTGTGAAACACATATACCTATGTGCAAGAAAGAGAAAGAGTGTGCCGTGCACAGATCTAAAAAAATCTGGGTTGTGACAATCACCCCAACTTATAAGATTTTCGCCCTCGAAAATCGATATTATTTTCTTAACTCGGTACCACTTTTGTCATCTGACTTGCATAACAATCCGGAATTTAACTGTTTAGCCGCATTTGCAGCAATCAGTGTTGGTCATGCCCACAATTTCCATACGACAAAATCAAAATAATTTAACCAATTATTATCGATACACATTTCACACATATTTATCATCTACCCAAACAAAATTTTAACATCCATCTCAAGTTTTTAAAATATTACATGCCAGGTGTTCAAATATTTGCTATTTTCTAATCTTCTTCCTCTTCATAGTCATCGTCGTCGTCATCGTCGTCATCCTCATCGTCGTCGTCCACCGTCAGACGTACAGACTTCGTATGCCTCAGATGGCCGAGCTAGATGCTCCAAATATAGAATCCTCATGGCACCAACGCTGTTGCATGTAGGTTCAGGGTACGCATGGCCCATGAGGTCGATAAGTAGCGCCTCGAACCTCTCGATGCAACCTAATGTCCCTCCCTTGTCAAGGATCTCTCGCATCATGCCCGTGTCAAGAGGGTAAGGGGCTGCGAACCGAGGTGGAGGAAGTAGTCGGTCCCGCCGATGTTTGATGGGTGGCGATCCGAGACCGCTCTCTCTTCTTGTCGACGCTGGTTTGGAGGCTTTAAGATTTCTGCTCGCCTGGCGAGGTATGGGACGACGTTGTTTGGTGAGGAACAACTCGTCCTCCCGGATCTTAAATCCTCCCTTCCCATTTCGTGAGTCCAAAAGTCGGGAAATCAATCGGGCATACGGTAATCGGTTGATAGGTGGAGGGACAGCACCCCTTACATTTCTTCTGTAGGCATGCGCCATGCCTTTTATAATGACCATAGGTGCATTGATCCACCTATTGTGAAATGCGGTGTGTAGTGCTCGCAAAAACGCATCTCGGCGTTCTTGGTCATGGCCGTGGGTGCAAATTTTTTTGAAGATTATGTCAAAAGCCACATGCGCGGCGGTAGTTGTGATCGGGTGATGGATTGTCCCGAGGCGGACCTACCGCCAGTGATATCGGAGATGATCGTTGGGAAATCCACGTTCCCAGGAAAAGGTGGTAGGATGAGTGGGCTAGGAGTGTAGATGTGGGGGCATTTCATGGTGGAGGAAATGTCGGCACATCTAAAAATTAACTCGTTACCATCGATGGTAACAAGTATGGCATCCTCATCTATGCTCATGTTTAAGGTTTGGTAGAAGAGCTTCACTAGCCTCGGGTAGTATCGATCCCCGAATGGCGTAAGCAAGGACTTGAGCTGATTGTTGGTTATGAAGTCCGATGTCCACTGGGTGGACGCCGGATCCCCGAAACAAGAGGGATGTATTTCCCATTCGGCTTCAAAAATTTTTGCTCCCCACCAATCATCCAGTGTGATTGGAGTAGAGGGTGGGTTTGATGATGGTTGCGAGGTTTGTGGCGCCTTATTATTCAACATGACGGAATCGCCATCCGCTTCTTAGGTTGGGGGTTCGGGCTTGAGGCCATCTAGTATAATAATGCAAAATGAAGGAAAACTTTAGGAAATAGGTAGAGTTTACCTAGGAGAATCGTCTTAACGGATCGGATTGCTCAAATCCGTTTGGAATCGGAAGAAAATGGTTGAAAACGGCTGCCCTAACCCTTTCCCCGATCGCTTCTCCTTTCTCTCGCTTAAAGATGAACAGACGCCTGGTCTGTCATATTTATAGTTCCGCCTCGCTCGAGCGGTCATTTGCCCTCGCTCGAGCGAGCACAGAACTCGTTATTATTATATATCATACTCGCCAAGCGGTTATAAACCATCGCCGAAGCGGTTTATATACTCGCCGAGCGAGGATTTGTTATCGCTCGAGCGAGAGGACGTATGATTTTATGTGGGCTCGCTCGAGCGGTCGTAAGTGGTCGCTCGAGCGAGACCAGAAACGTTTATCTGGGACCTTTTTGCTCATTAAATTTCAATTTATCACTAGATTCATCAGTTTAGAGTTTCAACGAAAAATTTTTCTCAAACATTGTTTGAAATCAACATATCAAAAGCAAACATACTTAGTCTTCATAGTACCCTAAATTACATATTCTCAAACGAATGAACCCTTCAGTTTTCAAGTTCGAACAATTTAGGATATTGTTCTTTAACATCCGCCTCACGTTCCCATGTTGCCTCTTCGGCCGGATGGTTCTTCCATCGGACAAGCACTAAGGGAATCACTTTTGTTCGCAACACCTGTTCCTTTTGATCTAAAATTTCTACGGGTTCTTCAATCATGGTCATATCTTCATGCATTTCGAAAGATTGGCCGCTCAGCACGTGATCAGGGTCATTGAGATATTTTCTAAGCATAGACACGTGGAACACGTTGTGTACCTGATCAAACAATGGTGGCAACCCAATGCGGTAGGCTACTTCTCCCACTCGACCCAGAACTTCAAACGGTCCGAGATAACGGGGACTTAGTTTCCCCCTCTTCCCAAATCTCATCACCCCCTTCATCGGTGATACTTTCACGAACACATGTTCACCCACTTTAAAGTCTACACTAGTCCGCTTGATATCAGCATAGCTTTTCTGTCTGATCTGAGCCGCTTTTAGTCTTTCCCTGATCATGCGGACAATGGTAGCATTATCTTCAAGTAGCTCGGGTCCCAAAACGAATTTCTCCCCAGTTTCCTCCCAATTGATTGGTGACTTACATCGTCTTCCGTACAAGGCTTCATACGGTGCCATCCCAATGCTCGTCTGAAAACTATTATTATAAGCAAACTCAATCAATGGTAGATGTTGATCCCATGATCCTTGCAATTCTAACATACATGCCCTAAGCATGTCTTCAATGACTTGGTTGACCCTCTCAGTCTGTCCGTCGGTTTGTGGGTGAAACGCCGTACTGAAATCCAACTTAGTTCCCATTCCTTCTTGGAATTTCCTCCAAAACTTTGAGGTGTATAATGGGTCTCGGTCTGAAACAATGCTAATTGGAATCCCATGTAGCCGAACGATCTCCTTCATGTAAAGTTCCGCTAATCTTCCCGCTGTGTACATTGTGTTGTACGGCAAGAAATGTGCCGATTTAGTTAATCGATCAACCACTACCCAAATGGCGTTATGCCTCCTTGCAGTTCGTGGTAACCCGACTACGAAATCCATTGATATAGATTCCCATTTCCATTCCGGTATGGGTAAGGGTTGTAATAGGCCTGCGGGGTGTCTATGGTCGATTTTCACTTGTTGGCACGTCAAACATCGTGACACATACTCTGCCACATCTTGTTTCAAACCTCTCCACCAGTAATTCTTTTTCAGATCCTGATACATCTTCGTGCTTCCCGGGTGGATCGCATAACTTGACCTGTGGGATTCATCAAGAATCGTTCGCCGTAACTCGGCGTTGTTCGAAATGCAGAGCCGCCCTTTGAATGTTAAGGAACCGTCTTCCTTGATTGAAAACTCAGAGGTAGTACCTTCTATTACATTTTGATGTATCCGTGTTAGAATCGGGTCTTTCATTTGTAGTTCTCGTATGTGTTCAAATATCACTGGCTTCACTGATATGTTGGCTAAGAAGGCTCCCGTGGCTTTTGGTTGGATGTCTGCACCCCATAACACTAAATCCTCCAAAAATTTCCATCGATGTATACCTGAAATTTGACTAGCCAGCTGGGCGGAACTCTTCCGACTCAAGGCGTCGGCCACTACGTTAGCTTTGCCTGGATGGTACTGTATAGAACAGTCGTAATCTTTGAGGAATTCCATCCACCTACGCTGCCTCATATTCAGTTCCTTCGTATGGCATGTATCTGAGGCTTTTATGGTCAGTGAAAATTTCAAATGTTTCTCCGCATAGGTAATGTCGGCATATCTTTAATGCGAATATGACTGCTGCTAGTTTCAGATCGTGTGTTGGGTAGTTCCTTTCGTGCTCCTTCAACTGTCTGGAGCCGTAAGCTATTACCTTTTTATATTGATTTAGTACACAACCTAACCCGTTATACGAAGCATCGCTATAAACTGCGAATCCTCCACTGCCTGATGGAATGGCTAACACTGGAGCTGAGGTGAGTCTTCTCTTGAGTTCTTGAAAACTCTTTTCACACGCCTCACTCCACTCAAATCTTGAGTCCTTTCTTGTAAGCCTTGTGAGAGGTCCTGATATTTTTGAAAACCCCTCAACGAAACGTCGATAATATCCTGCCAGTCCTAGGAAACTTCGGATGTCTGTCACGGTTTTTGGTTGTTCCCAGTTCACTACTGCCTCGATCTTAGCGGGATCTACAGTGACACCATGCTTGGAGACGACATGTCCCAGAAAGCTGACTTCTTCTAGCCAAAACTCACATTTGCTGAGCTTGGCGTACAGTTGGTGTTCACGTAAAGTTCGTAAAGCGACACGTAAGTGTTCTTCATGCTCCGCTTTTGATTTTGAGTAGATTAGGATGTCATCAACAAATACTACAACCCAAGAGTCTAAGTGTGGTTTAAACACTCGGTTCATCAAATCCATAAACGACGCTGGTGCATTCGTCAGCCCAAATGGCATCACTAAAAATTCATAGTGTCCATACCGTGTTCTAAAAGCCGTTTTCTGAATGTCCTCGGCCCTGACTCTTAACTGATGGTAACCCGATCTTAGGTTGTTCTTGGAAAAATGTTTTGCACCCTGCAATTGGTCGAATAAGTCATCTATTCTTGGCAACGGATATCGATTCTTCACCGTGACTTTATTCAATTGGCGGTAGTCGATGCACAAACGCAGCGACCCATCCTTCTTTTTCACGAACAACACTGGTGCTCCCCACGGAGACACACTTGGTCGTATAAATCCCTTGTCCATGAGCTCTTGCAGTTGATCTTTCAGTTCTTTCAACTCTGCAGGGGCCATTCTATAAGGTGCTTTTGAGACAGGTTCCGTTCCTGGTGCTAAGTCGATCGCAAATTCTACTTCCCTTTCTGGAGGTAATCCTGGCAATTCTTCTGGGAATACCTCTGGGAATTCT
This sequence comes from Chloranthus sessilifolius, assembly GCA_021018995.1. Lineage (NCBI taxonomy): Eukaryota > Viridiplantae > Streptophyta > Magnoliopsida > Chloranthales > Chloranthaceae > Chloranthus > Chloranthus sessilifolius. The sequence continues at coordinate 99,704,078 of CM037585.1, forward strand.
CGCACCACTGCTATGTCAGAGATAATATTCTTTTCTTCTTTATCTTCTTTCAAGAATGCCAAATAACAACTACACCCCTTTCTGATTAAACGTTCTGCCCTTACTGCAGATATGAGTGGTACCTGAGTCGACCTCTCCCCTTGAAACCGAAACGATCTCCTCGTGTTAGGACGGAAAACAACAACTTTATCCTTGCAGTCCACTGTTGCGCAATGTTGGGACAGCCAATCCATGCCAAGGATTACGTCGAATCCTTGCATGTTCAACAATATTAAATTTGCGTCTAGTTCGTAGACAACGTGATCCCGAATGCTCACCACTACCGATTTGCAGACTAACTCTGTGTCTACTAATTCTCCTGTTGGGATGGACACTGATAGCACAAAGTCCAGTGTTTCCGGAACAATCTTCATCCTTTTCGCAAATCTCGGGGTAATGAAGGAGTGGGTAGACCCTGAGTCTATCAGCACTCGCGCGTCATGTGCTACGTAGCACCCTTTTTCATAGATCTGTAACGTACCTATAATGCATGCATACACGTACATAACACATACATAAAAAAAAAAAATTTCACTCCCCAAGTTTAATAACGGTTATATATTTATCCTAATGTAAATCCATTCTTTATCTAGAATTATATTGTAACCGAAATTCTCTATTTTAAAGGAGATCTCACCTTGGATAACGTCATGTGCACTCCCTGCCTCCTGGGCAGTAACTGCGTAGGCTCTTCCTCGAATAACAGGCTTTCGAGCTTGCATAGGTTGTGGCATGGATGTTGGAGCCGTCTTTTCTTTGGCTGTCTCAGGGCAATCTCTCATCATGTGACCTATCTTGCCACACTTGAAACAGCCTCGCATTCCTTGCCTCTGATCGATGTTTTATGGGACTTGCCACATTTAGCACAAGTTTCCCTTGGAAATGAATTAGCAGCTCTCGGAAAAACTTGTGGAGTTGTAGTCCTACTGGAAAAAGTAGGACCTTGATACCTCATCGATCTCCACGATGCCGAACGGATAATTTTGGTGAGTCGATTGTTTGAGCAGCCATCCCACGTCTGAACGATTGCTTCGATTTGGTGTTATAAACCTCGGTTTCTTATATGACGATTCATAACCCCCCATTCCTGTTTAGATCGGTGCATTCTCGCCTTGATGTTCCCTCTTTATTTTCTTCCTCAACAACCAATGCCTTACTCATTTACCTCTCCATAAGTTTGAAGGGCGCAACACCCCCTCGGATGTCCAATAGTAAGCCTTGGAACCTCTTCGCCTTCATCACGCCCGAGATTACGTGATGCCGGGGCGGCGAGCCAATCTCATGAATTCCACTCCATACTCTCTCACGGTCATTCTTCCCTGTGCTAGTTGTAAAAATTGGGTCTCCATCTGATTTCTCACAACTTCAGGAAAATATTATTTATTGAATTCTTCTACAAATTCGTCCCAAGTCCACGGCACGTTTGGAGTTTCTTGTGCTCTCGTCCGCGACACTGATTTCCACCAAGGTCCAGCTTCTCCATCTAACATATATCTCTTGTAGCAGACGCTCTCATCCTCTGCATGTCAAGACCAACACCTTCTCCATTTTTGGTGCCATTGTGTCCGCTGTCCTGAAAAGTTGGGAGGTCTCATTCTTCTGAACTCGGTGAATGCTGATGTCACTGAAGGTGTAAGTCCTACTGGAGGGGTAGGTGTTCGTTGTGGTTCTGGTACTGTATGTGCTGCCAAGGACGCTGCTTGTTGTGCCATGGCAGTTGCCATGGTCTCCATTGTGTGCATCATTCTCTGACGTTCTTCTCTTTCTTCATTTCTTTCTCTCACCCTATCTTGTTCCCTCTGATCTCGATCCTGTCTATCTAGATCTTGATCCTCAGCTTGATTTTGGTTTCCTCCCTGGCCACTGCCCTCGGGAATCTCCCTGTTTCCCAATGGCACTCTGTTTGTAGTCGAGACGAACCCATCTCTACTGCGCAAATTCCTATCATGACCACCCCTGGGTCGGCCTCTCCCTCTAGGAAACATAACGGTCTGCATGAGAATTTAGAATCTCGTTAGCGAGTCCCTATATTCGACGATATGATGCGAACTTGGAAAGAAATGGCTCGATACCAAGCGTGATGGCGGATTTTGGCATCCCGAATTGTGCCATCAAGACGACCTTCAAGGCCGTGCTCAGGTTCTTACATAACATTTACATATATATGTGACATAATTGTGATTTAAGCACACATAGTTACTCTAAATCAACCTCTCAAAACCATATATTTGGCCTTGCAATGTCCTTGTCCCATGCCAATTCATGGACATAAGAACATACCCAAAGTTTAATGATACTTATTCCTCCTAGATGGTTTACCAAGAAGCGATGTTTAGAACATTCAAAATAAAGAGGCTCGATATACCAAGCCATACATACTCTCTCAACTCACTATCAAGGTATTGGGTTTCCTAGAAGAATTCCTCGAGGAGGTTACGCCTCTACGTGAGTACGGACCGATGCCCTTGGATTAACTTCACCGAAGTCCTTCTTGCCTACTCCTTGACTGCGACGATAGTCTAAGGGGGTGAGCTACATCCTAGCTCCGTAGGGAAAACAAAAGAACATATAGATTATTTCCACACATATGTTAGTAACGCAACCACATAGATTCCCAAGAAAACATTTATGTACACAATTTGAAGGATAAAAATAATTCACTGATTTCCAACCACCTCTTAGCATAGTTCCTATTTAACCTCTTTATGAATTTGTTTGTGAACTTGGCCTAATCACTTAAAATCTTAACTTAAGTAATCCTCGAGCAATATAGCATCGAGCCCCGATGGAATACCCACCATCGTCGTCTAACTAGACAGTTATTATGTGTATTCCCTGAGAATACTGCCCAGGCCCCTTTCTCATAGGCGACGGGGTCCATTCTCAATCTACATCCCTGGGATGTGTTATAACTATACGGATTGGCCGCCGTACCGGTCACGGATATCCTGCCGAGTCAGTCGTGGGTATCCCGCCACGTCGGTGGGGTATTCTGATCAACCTTAAATAATAAAAATATCAATGTGCTTTACATATAGTTATTCACCGTGATTGTGCTAGATATATTACATTAGGCCTTATCACATTATTTTTGTTTCTCAATTTGTTTTCTTACGCATCCCTGGGATGCCCCATACTTCTATTTCACCTTTCATTGATTGTACCACATTATCTTTCGTCCCCTGGGGACCTCAGGATTGTTCTCATTGTAACACACACACACACTTATCATGAGAGTTTATGGGATATACAATTATTTAAAACGCCTATACTACGCATATGGATTCACAGAATAATGCACATGTTTCGAGAAATCTTCCCTACCTCGACGAATCTCAAGCACGCTTGTCTTCAGAGGGTTATAATGCATCAACCTACATTTAAAGAATTTTACTTTAGAATGATCTAAGGTCTTTGGGGTGTAGGACACCCGAGTTTCTTATATTAGAAAACCAATATCTATGCCGGGTCATTAGCCCTCGCTCGAGCGGTCACTTGACCTCGCTCGAGCGGTCTCTTGACCTCGCTCGAGTGATCAAATCAAGATCGCTCGAGCGGTTAAATCGAGCTTTCGAATGTTGCTGTGGACCCTCGCTCGAGCGAACCTCCCTTTAGTTTAAGGGACCGCTCGAGCAAGCCCAGAGTCTTTCTTTTCTCTGTTCATCCTCGCTCGAGCGAGCCTCTTTAGACCGCTCGAGCGAGGAACAATGATTTTGTCCCTCGATCAGATCGAGATCATGTTTCCATCCTTCATTTAACCTTAATCTTATATAAAGTAACATACAGCCAACATCCTTCCTACTATTTAAAACATTTCTAGATATCTATCATGTTTTTAACGTACCTCTGACGATGAATCACGCACAGGTTCGATTTAAGATTTGTATACCAACTAGGCTATCCGGCCTCCCTGGTTCGTCCTCCCGTCATTACCTCTGATCTTCCTTGCCGACCTAAGTCTCTGCAAACCCTAGTTCTCCCAGGCTCCTTTCTTCTTTTTTCTCTATAATCTCCTCCTCTCTATTTAGGTTAGAATGGTTTTACGTAAGGACTCCTCTCTCTCTTCTTCACTTTTATATTTATCAGAATTGGAATATACTAGTGTGTTTCCCATATACGCACTTAAGGTATTAGGGTGTTTTGGTCTCCTTGTGAAACACATATACCTATGTGCAAGAAAGAGAAAGAGTGTGTCGTGCACAGATCTCAAAAAATCTGGGTTGTGACAGATATGCAAATTCAGTTAAATGTTTTCTCGGTAGCCAATCAGATGACTTCAATTGATAATGAGGAATGCTTCTGTGTGGACGAAATTGATGAAATAATAGAAGAAACATTGCCTATAGTCTTATCTAAGGATGTGTTAGAAACTACGCTCTGATATGCTGAAGCAGGAGAACCTGAGCAACAATCTGAGGAGGTGACCTATTTACTGGACGGTTCTTCCCGTGATTCTCAATCAAAGACTTGGCAGCCATGGATAGAGCCTCTATCCAGCACATCCAAAGATTCGCTACTTCCATCCATTGAAAAAGCACCATCCTTAGATCTAAAATACTTCTCGACACCTTTAAATATGCTTTTCTTGGGCCCAACGAAACTCTCCCAGTGATCATCTCTTCTGCTCTTAATAGGAAACAAGAGGGCAAGTTGTTGGCCATACTTACGAAGCATAAGCGTGCGATAGGGTAGACTGTCGCTGACCTTAAAGGGCTTGATCTGTCAATATGTATGCATCGAATTCATTTAGAAGACAATGCCAAGACTTCAGGAGAAAGTCAACGATGACTAAATCCAAATATGAGGGAAGTTGTCCAAAAAGAACTTATAAAATTACTATATGTTGAAATTATATAACCGATGTCTGATAGTGAGTGGGTGAGCCCCATTCAGGTAGTACCAAAGAAGTCTGGGATTACAGTCAAAGAAAACTTAGCCCGTGAGTTGGTACCATTACGCAAAATCACAGGTTGGCGCGTATGTATTGATTATCGGAAGTTAAACTCAATGACTCCCAAGGATCACTTTCTATTGCCCTTTATTGATCAAATTCTAGAAAAACTTACGGGTCAGGAGTATTTTTGCTTTCTAGATAGATATTCAGGGTACAATCAAGTTTCAGAATACCTGGAAGATCAAGAAAAGACTATCTTTACGTATGCCCTTTGGGTTAGCAATGCTCTGACAACATTCCAAAGATGTATGATAGTCATCTTTTCTGACATGATCGATAAGTTTCTTGAGGTATTCATGAATAATTTTTCGGTATTTGACCAAATGTTTAACTCTTGTCTTGATAATCTTGCCCTTGTTTTAGAAAGATGTGAGAAGACTAATCTGGTGTTAAGTTGAGAGAAGAGTCATTTTATGGTTTAGAAAGGCATAGTCCTAGGGTATATCATTTCTAGGAGAGGAATAGATATTGACAGGGCCAAAATCGATATAATAGCAAATCTATCGCCACCAACTTTAGTACTGTAGATTCGATCATTCCTTGGCCATGCTGGATTCTATCACGGCTTCATTAAAGACTTCTCGAAAATATCGAGACCCCTATGTCACCTATTAGCAAATGATATACCTTTCGACTTTGACGATGCCTGCCATGACGCATTCAATAAGCTCCGAGCACTTCTCTCATGAGTACCAATCATTCAACCTCCGAACTACTCCTTACATTTTGAAGTAATGTGTGACACCTCTGATTACGCAATAGGTGTAGTCCTGGGACAGCGAAAAGGCAAGATCCCTCACATAATTTATTACGCGAGTCAAACCTTGATTGAAGCCCAGGTGAATTACACCACCACTGAGAAAGAGCTTCTCGCTGTCGTGTTTATATTAGATAAATTCTGATAGTACCTATTGGGATTGAAGATCGTCATCTTCTCTGATCATTCCGCACTGAAATGTTTATTGTTAAACAAGGATGTCAAGCCTAGGCTAATCAGATGGATGCTACTTTTGCAGAAATTTAACTTTGAAATCAAAGATAAAAAGGGAGTTGAAAACATAGTGGTTAATCACCTGCCAAGAATAGAATCGTCAGAAACCGTCAGCAAAGAATCTTTGCACGATACCTTTTTAGATGAGCAACTTTTTGCCATCCAATCGATGGTGCTATGGTATGCTAACATCGTAAATTATTTGGCCATAGGTAAGATTCCTCCGACCTGATCCAAATAGGATAGATAGATCTTCTTTTCTAACGTAAAATATTACAGTTGAGAGGATCCTGATTTATTTAAGATATGCCCAGACCAAATAATTAGAAAATGTGTTCCCGATAGTAACACCCACAATATTGTATAATTTGTCACACTTATGCTTTTGGGAGCCACTTCGGTGGAAAGAAAATGGCTGCTAAGGTATTGCAATCAGGATTTTATTGGCCATCATTATTTAAAGATGCTTAGAACTTTTGTCTGACATGTGACCGATGTCAAAAGGCAGGGACCATATCCCGAAGGAACATGATGCCTCTCCATCCAATATTGGTCGTAGAGCCCTTTGATGTTTGGGGCATAGACTTCATGGGTCCCTTCCCACCTTCTTTTGGATTTATGTATATACTTGTCGCTGTCGACTATGTTTCAAAGTGGGTCAAGACAACAACCACAAAGATAAATGATCATAAGATGGTAATCTCTTTTATTAGGGAGAATATATTCTCATGGTTTGGAACTTCACAAGCCATCATAAGCAATACAGGAAGCCATTTTTGCAACAGATATCTCGAGAGCTTCCTCAAGAAATATTGTGTAATTCACAAAATCCCAACCCCCTATCACCTGCAAACCAGTGGGTAGGTAGAGGTTTCCAACTGGGAAAGAAAGAAAATACTGGAGAGAACTGTTCACCCTGATAGGAAAGATTGATCCCTGAGATTGCATGATGCCCTGTGAGCTTATAGAGTAGCCTATAAAACACTCATTGGCATGTCGCCTTACCGACTGGTATACAGGAAAACTTGCCACCTACCTGTGGAATTAGAGCACAGAGCGTTATGGGCTATCAAAGCATTGAATTTTAAGTTGTTCACATTTGGTGAGCAACGAAAGCTCGAACTCAATGAGTTAGAGGAAATTCATAACGATGCCTATGAGAACACTCGAATTTACAAGACCAAAACCAAAGCATTCCATGATAAACACATCCTAAGAAAGAGGTTTGAACCTGACCAACAAGTTTGGCTATTTAATTCAAGGTTAAAGCTATTCCCAGAGAAACTACAAAGTCATTGGGACGGACCCTATAATGTCGTGGAAGTATTTCCTCACGGAGCTATGACTATTCAAGATCCCAAGGACAATCGTATCTTCAAGGTTAATGGGCAGAGACTCAAGCTGGTGGTATCATTAGAGGAAAAAGGGACAGTGACCACGATGCCATTAAAAGACCTAGAGTATGGCTGATATGCTCACGGGCGTTGTCGAGCTACCAACTCATTCGTAGCAAATTTGTGTATAGTGCTCTGTAGGCTATTCTATTTGCTCTTTTTCGATTCTATAATATTAGGACTATTTGGATGGTTTTCATTCGCACATAATGCATTTACGTACGAATGAGACACCATAAGTAATTGCTCCATTTATGAGAATATCGTAGTGATTAAGATTTCTCACAGAGTGAGAATTCTCTCACAATCTATTGTTGTGATTACGATTGAAAAGAGAATGTCTGTCCAGATTGGGCTTGCGCACTTGTTAATCTTTGAAAAATGCCACTTTTCACCTCCTAACCTAACCTTTGATGGACCTTTGAGCTGATTAATAATGAGTGTTTAAGTGTATTTTTATAGATGACAAGAAGTTATAGGTTAGTGCTGTAATCCATCATTTTAGTGCCAAGAAGAAGGAATTTTTGGTCAAGCTGTGGAGCTGATGGATTCACAATGAATGCTCCATGGTAGTTCACACCATTGGGGCTGTTTAGCATGCCTCGGGGCCTTTGAAGTCTTGCTGAGAGAGAGAGAGGTGAAGCCCGAGCTTAGTGGACTGATGCTGCAGTAAACTATATAGGATTGTTGTGGAGGAAATTACAGCTGCACACAACATCTTGAGCACTTTATATATGCAGCAACTCAAGTGGCACACATACAGTTGTTGCTAAAGCAGCCTTGAAGCACAAGAGCAACTGCACCAACCTATCAAAGCTTAGATCCAAGTCGTTGTTGTTGGTGCCTTAACACACTCGAGCAGTGATTGAAACTATTAAGGTTGTGAGCAGTTTATTGCTGGTGCACGAAACCTCTCGAGCTGGAGATCTTAAGACCTGAAGCACACATCTCAAGCAGTTCACTTGATGAAGGAGTAGCCGCATACCAGATGCACTTAAACTGCTGAACACCCCATTGCTACTGCACCAACCATGTGAGCAGTTCATTGCTTTGAAGATAACCCACTCGAGCAGTTGGCTGAAGCTATCTTGATGGTGTCGAGCAGTTCAGGTTTCAAGCACAACCATTTGAGCACTTTAAAGTGCTGTACTTAATGAACTCGAGCAGTTCAACAATCGACCCGAGCTGTGCAATGATGGAGAGCTGAACTCGAGTGGTTCATGGCTGACAAATGAAGCAGTCGAGCTGTTCTGTGCTGAAAAGCAACCTGTCGAGTTGTTTAAATGTTGCCGAAGCATTCAGCCGGCGATTGCAGTCTTTGAAAAATGTTTGAAGCAACTGTTGTTTGTTATACGATCTGTTGAGCTAAAATGCTCAAACATCAACTCGACTCAGCAGTCTACGAAATTTGAAGCCCTGAAGCCCATCCAACCACTCGAGATTCATGCCTGAAGCTTCGTACTGCTCGAGAACCACTCGAGATTGATGTTCTGAAGCTCAATCCACTCGAGGCTTGGGTTTCAGCCATCCATTTCAGACTTCAGGGATATTTTGAGGATTCCACAACATCTAGGGCACACATCCCAATGTGCTTAGCTGTCCAAGACATCACTTGGACAAAAATAAGCCACATCAGCAGGGCATAACTAACTTGATTCTTTCTTTCTTCTGATTGGCCAAAGCTTTTCATGGCCTTATGGATTGTATAAATAGAACATATTCTGTCTTGGAAAAGGAGCCAGGATTAGCCTGTGCTCATTTTAGGGTTTATATTTTGTGAGAGCCAGGATTAGCCTGAGCTCACTTTTAGGTTTTTCTATTTTTAGATTAGGGCTTTATTTTCTTTTATTTTCTTCTTTCTCTTTCTCAGCTCAGTAGCAATGCAAGCTAAATCTTTGTAATAGCTAGGTTTAATTTCAGATCTGTAATCGAGTTTTGTAATAACTCAGCTAGCAGTCTTGGATATCTGCAAAGACTGCTACCTTGAGGGCAATCATTGTAAGTCCTTTGTATTCAATGAAATACCATTTTTAAAGCTCATTAAATATGTATTTTCTCGGTATTTTCACATAGATCTGTATGGGTTTAATGCTCTCATGGGTGCATATGCTTGTAGCCATGCACACTGGTGGCAACAGTGGGTTTATTATTCCGGTTTTGACCCCATAGCTGGACCATATCTCTGGGATGATCTGTGACCATTCAAGTGGACAGATTATAGCCTTAAGATAAGTTTAGATCACAGGGTTGAGGTTGGATTCTTTTTCCCTGCCTTTGTGCTTGTAGCCAAAGGAAGGATTATTGCAGATCTAGCTTCACCTCTGTTTTATAAGAACATTTTCAGTGAAGAGACCTGAGATATTATACAGATTGTAGACTTGAGAAATTGGTCATTGCAGGCTTTTTTGGAGCAATGACCAGCTGATTCTGTTGCCCCATTCAATCTGTGATTTCTAGTGGTTCTCACTAGATTTTCACGGATTGTTTAATCCTATGGTTGCATGTGCTTGTAGCCTTGCAAGCATAGTGCCTGCAATGGTTTTCCTGTTTCATCTCCTTCCCCATGACTGGGTTATATTCATGAGATACTTTGTGATTATTCGAGTGGACAGAGTATAGCTCTAAGATTAGTCCATATCTCAGGATTGAGTTGGATTCTTCTACCTTGCACTTGTGCGTGTAGCCAAGTGAAGGAATGCTGCAGATCTAGTTCTTGATCTGAGTTGTAGTGAAGATTATCCCATAGCTGCCTACTTCTCCACATTTTCACTTTATTTTACAATACCATCATCATCCTTCTTTAGCCCCCTTTCTCCAGTTATAGTTTTATTCTTGTTTTTACTTTAGTTTAGTATTGTGACACCTAAATACACTCTCTTTACCTTGCTTTATAGTGTAGGTATAGAGTTGTCAGATCTGAAGTTTACTATATGCCTTTAGGTTTTTAGATCATCACTCTCCATGGGACAAACTCTTATTTATTGAAACTTGCTACAACAACCCTGATCTTGCAGGATTGTGTATAAATTGTTGTTGTTTTTGTGCTATTTCAATCTATTCCATTTTTATGCTTTTGTGCTATATTTTAACCATCACTTTTTAACAAAATAAATGCACAACAATTATATGCAACAACACTTGTAATCGTGAGGGTATGATTTTCTTGTAACCTCACAATTATCAAATGCGACGCTTCGACTAACACTACGCAGTCGCGTTTAACCATTCAAAATTTATTACGATCACCTATCAGTTCAACTTTTCAACACTTGTCCATTAAGGGAATTAAATCGCAACTTCCATCTACCCCACACTACTATAAATACACTGTACGTCCCATTCCCTAACATTCCCTTTGCTTCTTCCCTCTTCTATTAGATGCACCCATCTTGGGGAGGGTGGATAATCTTTTTGGCGGGATAATTTTGGTTAGAAGCCGATGACCGATCTTTATCAAAGAAATCTTTTGCCTCGGACGTTGTTGCTGGTATCATAGTTAGTCCGCATCTAGATTTTTCCTAGGTTTAATCTTTTATGTAAATACTTTTCTTTTCATGTACTCTGTAAACATTTTGTTAGATATATGTAAATTTCTTTTGGATTATTTTGGTTGTTTCTAATTATTTTCTTTTTGGTGCTCTTTTTTTGTGTTTATATCGGAAGCGATTTCTCCTAAGTTTGGGGGAGATCTCTTATTTTCTTTGCAAATTATACGCCCGGTACACTTGCAGCACCAATGGTAAATAATTTTTTTTTAGGTATCCCCTATTTTTTAGAACAATGAGGATATTATCCTATTTAAGTTTGGAGGGTGCACACCTTGTATAGTAATTCTGTTTGCTTTTTTTGAATTTGCAAATGTATATATATAATTCTATTTTTAGAGTTTCTTTTTAGCTAGATTTTTAGGTTAGTTTTGTTTTAAATTTTCGTTCCAGTAACCATCACATGTGAGTTGCGATGGAAAATTTATGATTTCATAAACCTTACGATTCATCGTAGTAGGAGTTTAACTATAAAAAATAGAGCAGTTACGATTCGTGTTTAGCCCTCCTGTACACTGTATCAGAATTGAATGTTTGAAACTATACTTTGATTTAAACTACAATATTTAGATTATAATTTCGACATCATATAACCAGTGAGCTTTTAGGACTTAATTTCTTTTTTTTTTAGAGAGACTGCTACCTATTTGAACTCAAATTTTTTTTGAACTTCTTGATTGTATGAAATCTTATATTGCTGTAACTTGACTAAAATATTCTATGATTATGATAACTTTTTTTTGTAGAACTGTCTATTCTATGCATCAAAACAATATGACATTTTTGTTAGTAAATAGTGAAAATGATTAAAGGCCATCTTCTGATTCGTTTAAGCCAAAATGCCAAAAATCCTAAAGATATATTTATCCCTTGAACCCATATTAGAAGCTTAAACCGAATTCCTTTCTACCAATAATTTATAAACCCTTAACCACAGTATTACCCAAAGCTTTCAATCTTTTACCCTTATTTTTATGAGAAATTAGAACAAAAGGGAGAAATAAGGAGTGGAAGGAGTGTGTAATAACAGATAAAGGATATGCCAAAAAAGGATACGTCTGAGAAAGAAATAAACTTTCTGAAGAAATAATATGGGAGAAAAGGAAGAAAAATTGTAAATACGATTTTACAAAAAGAGAAGCAGAAAGCTTTCAAAACAGAGAAAAACTAAGAGGATATCTAAAAATGAAACCGAAAAAAGGGATTTACTTAAAAAAAAAAGTATATAGGGAGAAGTTATCCAACTTTTTGGATCCTTACTGAAGCAGAAAAAGAAAGAAGAAAAGAAAATAGGGGAGAGGTGAGCTGAATTCTCAAAAATTTTAAATTTTTCCTACCTTTCTTTGAAACCCTCTTAACCCAAAGCCCCATTACAAGCCGAATAAAGACATTTCTGATTCATTATTTACAAAAATATGAGCCTAGTAGAGATATGTATAAAGATACTATGGATAAACAGAAAGCATATAAATATAATTGATTATCTCTTTTCATGAGATTCATTCTTTTGTCAATTATCCTTTGAATTATTCATTATAAACATCATATTGTGAGAACTCAAAAATTTCAATACCTTTTTGAGAGTATGCTAACAGTGAGAGTTTGGATGAAAATATTTTCTAAATCTACAGTTTAGAGAAACCTATGATGAATAAACTGATCACTGATACGCACACACTCCAGGCCTTATATAAATTGAAATTGTTGAGTTCTGATAAAGGATAATTGCTAGAATGGAGAGCAAGGGCTAATGAAATCATACTTTTGAAAATAACTATGTGATGATTAACTAGGTAGTGTACAGAATTAGTCTAGAATTTTTAATCTTTTTTTTTTAAAAATCTTTTTGAAAAAGCCAAAAATATATGACGTTTATAGGTAACTTCGCTAAAAACCTTCAGGATACTATAACTCCTCCACTAGGGATCACCTAGGGGTTTAAAGACTTGCTGCATCTGCTAAATGCAATTGTGCTCCCTATGAAAGTGACATTTAAATTTGTAGTTTTAGGATAGTTTATTTTTTCTTATTTGCTAGGGACTAGAAAAGCTTAATTTTGGGAGTGTGATTAGTGACATAATTTATCATTTTATCACCCTTAACTTAATAATACTTGACCCCAGTTTGCTACTAATGATATGATGATGTGCAAATATTAAGAATAGATAGCAGAATAGAGCCGAAGTGATAATTTCTGCCAAAATAAACTAAAAAAGCGATAAGAAACACAATCATAGGTAGATACGATTCAACTGTGTTTGACGCCAGTCTGTAAGCTAAAGGAAGGAAGAAATACGATCCATCGTTGGAGAAATCGTGCTCATGATAGAGCGAAAGAAGAAGAAAAGAAGAGAAATCATTTTTATGATTCATTAAAAGACGCTCAAGACTGGAGAACACGAAGCAAAGATGCTATCAACCGTGTTGAATAAATCTTACTGAATGAAGAGAGAAATCGTAATCATGATTATGTATGAAACAAAGCTCGCTGCTACTGATCACGCGAAGATATGCATCGCCATGCACATAATTAGAAGATCTCTTAAATTAGAAGTCTGATAATCCATGAATCTAAGAAGATTGACATTGAAGAATCCTAAAAATCTCTGCTACTGAAAATACGAAGAAAAGCCCTGCGCGCATCTACCATCCAAAGCAAGGAAGATTAGGATTAGAAGTTTGAGTTATATTATGAATATTTTATTCTTAGTAGTTTTCTTTTATTAGAATTCAAATAATGTAAATCGATCCCTTATGATCTATAAATAAGAGGGCTCGGCTTAGAGAAAAACTTATCCAAGGAATTTTCAGCATCAATTGACAATTGAGGTTGGAATTCTGGAAGATCACTGTAGAGTAGTTTTAATCAAGTAAAATCATCCACAGATTTATGAAAGTCTTGCCTTACATCCAAGACCGAAGAGTCTGAAAGATTGACCCTTTGTGTGACAACCCGAAATTCCTTACCACAAAACCCGTGCCGTGAGAGTACTTGGTATCGAAGTGTATAGATCACTTCCTGACAGCTCGATCTTTCCTCACATATAAACAATAGGAAGGATTGGGCCATCTATCAATGGTAAGCTTACAAAAGTGCGGAAGCAAAGTGCGCAAAGCTGCTAAAAATAGAGCTATAAACAAAATGGCAAACATAAACTCACAAAGCTAATCATCTATTTCCAAAAACTAAACACCATCAACACATGTGCCAAAATATATACATCCACCGATGAAGGCCGACCTTCACCTAAATAGTGGAGCAAAATATATACAATCATATTCAGTTAAGTACTGTATCAGATAACAAAATCACAAAATGTCCAAATTCTCATTCCAAAATCGCTATAGAAAGAACCCTTTTGGTTGTTCTTCCTCGTCCTCGGGATTGAAATCTGGGTCTTCCTCTTACTCCGGATCCCACTCAAGATCAGCTTCTGCAGCTGCGACGTATAGTCGGGGAATGATTTACAATCCAAGCTCAATAGGGAATAACAATGCTAACTCACTTATTTCAAACATTCTAATTCACAAACCTTGATGTATAGATAAAAGCAATTTAAAGAAATAAAGACTTTAACTATAAGGTCAAAGCATATCCTTTCATGAATGCAAGTAATCATGTTCAAAATAGTGCATACCGGATCAAGAAAAGCGTAACAAGAACTTGGAAATATGTCAAGCAAAGCAAGTTATAAGAATGTATAACAAGAATTCACAAACGAGTTCAAATGTCAAGCCCCTGAGCTACGTTAACAGGGTCACTTAAACCAATAGATCAAGCCCATGAGCTACGTTAATAGGGTCACTTGAAACGAGACATGTCAAACCCCTAAGCTACGTTAGCAGGGTCACTTGGACCCAAAAAATCAAACCTCTGAGCTACATTAACAGGGTCACTTGAACCAAAACGTCAAACCCCTGAGCCAAGTTAACAGGGTCACTTGAACTGAGATCATCAAGCCCCTAAGCTACGCTAACATGGTCACTTGATTAGAGACACAACGGAGATACAAGATGCGAACACGTACACAAAGCAGGTAACAGTGATACAATTCAAATTGAGAAACATGGAACTACTTGGATCAATTAACATAACATAACAAGATGCTGAGTATTGGAAGCATGCAAATCATGTGCGGAAATCCAATTTATAATCATTAAAACATGTCAAGGTTTTTCATATATAAATTCTAGAATGTATCAAGTATTTACTATTTGCATCAATAACACGAATTCACGAAAATAAGCAATCGGGCGAGAGGTTCTTCCCTACCTTAATGTTGAAAAATTTGCGAATCAAATCACACGGAACACAACTAATTCTTTCTCAATTGGTCTTCGCATTCACCCTAAATTACATATCACACATTCACTAATGGTTAATGAACCATACATGGTCAAACAAGTACTCACAAGGCGTTCAAAGGCACAAAACCACAATTCACAAATAGGGGATACCTCGTTGCGGCGAGCTACAGGGTCACCGCGGTGAGGTTCTCAGGTGCCACATGACAAGGAGCTTCTCGCTGCGGTGAGAAATTTCAGAGCCAAATTGGCTTGGATTTCAAGGTAGCACTCGCCGCGGCGAGCGCTTCAGGTCCTATCTCGCCACGGCGAGACTTAAGGTCGTCGTGGCGAGCCTAATCAACTCGCCAATCTTTTGCTTTCTTCTTCTATCCTCATGGCTCGATGTCTCTGCCATAACTCTCCTATTCTATGACTAATCGATCATAAATGGTACCATTACACTAATTTCGTAGCCTCTAACATAATTTAATTGCAGGAGCCATGTTTCGAAACATTGAGAATTAGAGAATTCAGTCTTTACGCTCTTCATGCATCCGATTCTCAACGTTTCGTGTCATGCATTCCTAGACTCGACCAAATAAGATCAGATTTAGGAAAATCAATTTCCCTATACTCATTTGATCATGCATGCACACATTTCGAGGCATCAGATTTCAAGAATTCGGCTATTAAGCCTTCCACATGTTTGATTCCCGAATTTCCTTGCAATGAGATTCTAGAATCACGTAAATCGTACCTAAATCTAGGAAACGATCTTACAAGAAGGAGTTAGACTGTTTACCGTAGCGGTTTCTTCGCATGCAAAGTTTTCGAGCTTCGGTGAAGAGATGCCTCGTTGTCTATGTGATCACCTGCCCGATTCCTCAATCATAGGGGTTTGCGGTATGGAGGATCATTGCGAAGATCGGATTCACGGTGATTCTTTGTCGTGCTAGTCGGTTCTCATTGAATGATTTGATGAAATCGGTCGGTTTGGAAAGCTTCTCTCAAAAGGGAGATACGAGGAAGGAAGAGGCTATCTCTTACTCTCTAAATTCTAATTCACAAATACGACTCTCATGCAACTTATGCGTGGGAATGGGATTTATATGGGAGTGTCTAATCTTGTGTGGTGTTGATACACCCAGCCTGGTGTGCAGGTTTGTCATAGGGCCAAAATTAATGGGTATAAAACCATGGGTTGGTTAATGGGTCCTGACCCCTGGGCTATTAACTAACTGGTACCGCTTATTGGGCTGCTATCTAATTCAACCCTTATCAGGGTGTTATACGTGGGTCTGGGTACCGGGCACTATCAATACACTACTTACTCGATAGTTGGGTCCTATCCCCAAAATACCCAGTTCCTATTAGTGACCTGATTAACCTTGTTTATCGGGTTTGGGAAATTTGCAGGGCGTTACACTTTGCATGGTTCTACTTTGCTTTCTAGTTCAGATTTATTTTATTGCATTTTTCTACTTTGTAAACATCTAAGAATTCTTGATTTTAATTGATGACTAAAATATTGAGTTTGCAGATTAGTGTAACGATTTTTAATTTTCATCTTCAGTTTTTTTGAGTTTGATTGAAGCCCAAATTTCTGGAAGATTGTTGATTAGTATAAATCTGTGTTGAGAAAATCTAGAGTTTGATTGACGCCCAAATTCTAGAGGACTGAGATACGGTGTAACGGTATTTTATTTTTTTCAGCATCCGAGAACTGAAGGATTGCGATTGACAACTATAATATGAAAGTAGGAGGATTTATATTTACTTTTCTTGCAATTAGTTTAACAACCATTCTTTCATTCATATTTCTCAACATTTAAAGATAAATAAAAGTTCTCACAAGAAATTTTGACCTTCCCTGTGGGAACAATCCTATACTAGTGTTACAATTTCCGTTGTTCGCTTGCTATAAGTTAAGGTTAAGTACAATTAGAGCCTCATCACCTCACACATCATAGCGCATTGAACTTTTTATTGTTTGACCACATTTTGGACTGTGGATGTCCACTCATTTTCAATTGTTTTTATTCATTGAATGCGGTGATTGTAACATAAAGTGATGTGTCGGTAACACCAACAAAAATATTATCAAGCTGATTGATTTCATTGCTTGACTTAATTTTTTAACCAGGTCGAGCACATGAACTTGACCCCTTGAATCAATTTTAAGCATGAATATTTGAAGGTTAGGTTGACAAATATTTTATATGCAAAATATAAAAAGATAAGGAGAATTATGGGAATTGAACTAAGCTAGCTTTGGTAAAGGCATACACTAAAAAAATTGGGGTAAAATGTGTAAGCCTAAGGAGTATGGTGGTATGAGTTTTAAAAAGATATATGCGTTTAATGGAGCTAGGCTTGCTAAATATGGTTCAAGGATTCTCTCTAATCCAATTTCTCTCCCAAGCCGCATCTTTGAAGCCAAGTATGTCCCAATAGCGAATTTCCTTGACGCAAAAGTTGGTAGAAATGCCTCTTACTCTTGGGCGAGCATGATATCTGTAAAAAATATAATTGAAAATGACTTGATATGGAGGGTAGGCAGTGGAAACTCAATTAAAGTGTGGGAAGACGGGTAGATTCCTAGGGTACCTACCTAAAAAGTTATTACACCCATAAAACCCGATTCAGTGATCCATATGTCCGAGATTTTAGAAAATGATCCTGAAAGATGGAATGAAGAAATGGTCTGGCATGTGTTTCATGATATTGATGTTGATGCAATTTTGCAGATCCATATTTTCTCCTGGAGGACTGAAGATAAACTCGCCTGAACCCATGATAAGAAAGGAATCTGTTAGAAGTGCATATAAAGTCACTCACAAGCTCATAGAAGATGCCAAAGGATCGGGTAACACTATAATTAATATAAAGAATAATTACAAAAAATTTTGAAAAAATGAAAAATGAAAAATTCCTCTTTTTTTTCGAAAAATCGCGTTTTAAACCCAACTTTTTCAAAAAACATGTTGTAAACCCATTTTTTCCGTTTATAATGACTAATCTTTTTTTAATTTTTATAATTTTCCTTTTTTTCTTGAAATTATCAAAATTTACCACTATTTTTCATATATTTCTAGAACCATTTTATTCCCATACCTATATTGTTACTATGTTTGTGGGTATTGGGTCCTAGACTCTTATTTCGAACGAGATTCATTTAGTTCATTTTTTGGAGAGAACTGCTATATAAGTTTTTTTAATAAAAGATAAGAATAACTAAAAATTTATTTTCAAATAAAATTCTATTTTTATCTAGAGATATTTTAGGAGACATTTAAAGAAGGAAAAGTTTATTGAAAAAAGATATTTTTGGTATCTGTGTCAAGCCAAATCAATGTCTAGAGGCTTGATGTTATGCATATGATCTCTACGTTAAGTGTGTGAAAGATTGGAATGAAAAATGTTCCTCATCAACTGATTCAAAGTAGTCAACGGGATTTAACATGGGTGCTCTCAAAGATTCGTGGGCGGCGTACTCTTGATAGTGACTTCTGTGCTTCTATAAATAGTATGCAAATACTTTTTTATTTTAAAATTTTAAATTTATATATGATTTTAAAATAATAAAAAAAATTTCAAAATTTTTTTTTGATATTATATCGGATTTAGATTGGATACATATGGGCCAATATGACCCGATATGGACCGATGTTTTCCCACCTTAACTCGATGTTTAATCCTATATACTATCGTTGATATATATATATATATATATATATATATATATATATATATATATATATATATATATATATATATATATATATCGGGAAAGCCCTAACCATATCAGCCAATATGTATCAGATATGACTGATATTTAAAATCAACGTTTAATCAATTAAATATTTATATAGTATTTTCAATAGGTCGGTCGACTCTATAATTGACCAGCTTAATGGTAGTAAAAATTTTGGTCTGAAGCCTTATCTACTTATGCTTATCCAAAGAAAAGTAAAATTAAATAAAATTTGTTAAAAATGATTGAATAAAATAATATAATATTGTAAATGATAAAAAATGAATAAAAAATAATTCTTTCGCTACATTTGTGTTGCTTGCATTAACTCACATTATCCAAATGGTCATATATCATTCACACTAAAATCACTCTAAATATATGGCAAATATACTATCCAATTCAAGTAAGTTATTATCAACGTTGCATTTAATATAAACAATGATGTATGTTTAAGTACTCGGATTTAATTCTCTAAAAAAAAATACTCGGATCTAATGGTTTGAACTCCCTGATATGCGCACTCTAATATGAATCGATATTATTTTTAAAGGATTGCATTAAAATTTATTAAAGGGGTCAAGGTATCAAACTCGCTATCGGTATCGGTATCAGGTATCAACCCATCTTGAACTGATACGTATCGGCGGATACAGATCCGGTGTCGTAGATATTGCATTAGTGAATATGTTTCTTTTTGAAAAAATGCTGTAAAAATAGAAAAACTACTTGTGTAGGTCAGTATCAATAGATACCGAGACAGTATCGGCCGATATAGACTTGTATCGGTATTGATTCTCGATGAAATTGATATGTATCGCCAATACATCTTGGTATCGGCCAAGTTTTTATACCATGGTTCCGAGTCATTTGGCACCTGGAATGTGATGATTCACATATGCATATAGGCATAATTCCTTGACTAGTTTGACAATTAGATTATTCACAGATGAAGGTGCAATATACAATAATGGTGTACGATCATAATTAAACTTTAAAGATGTAAGATGATCGTACACACCCGATTCTTCCTAAAAAGATAGGCGATCATATTATCTGAATTCTATAACTGTCATAGTTATTAAGGTTTGATGAGGGTTTTAAAAATTTATTTTATTGTCTGTTGAAAAAATCTCTGCTGGTGAAGCTTTGTATATATCATGACCTTCAAATCAAACGGCTTAGATGGAGTTTTACAATGCACACCATCTAAGCCAATTAATGTGAGAGAAATTATGAGAAATTTTAATAAGAATGGCTCCACAAATCAAATGAATATAAGTTAGACAATGGAGGTTGTTTTTCGTCAATCTTCTGTACAATAAATCCTGAAAATATAGTGCACCTATTAGATAGTCAAATGTTGTTTTCATGAGGCACAAATCTCAAAAAGTGACCATGATCATGGCTGTACCATGAGTCAAGTGTAACATTTGGAGATGTGTGTCACGTGGAATCAAGATCTGATTGTCTGATAGGTGAGCCATGATCTCAAGAGATATTGTATCGAGGATTGGGACAAAAAACGTTCTACATCGTTTGATTCAAGACAATCAACGACTTTTTATGGTGGAAATGCGTATGTTCTTCACAGGAAAAAGGCAGCAATTAGTGACACCCTATATGATAATGATGGTGTTATTTGTACCCATTTTTTCTGTGAAGCACACACTTTCTTTCACAAGAAAAAATCGTTGATTGCCTTAAATCAGACGATGGAGGTTGTTTTTCATCCCATTTTTTCACGCAATAGATCTTGATATCATGGCGTATTTATTAGACAGTCACATGTTGATTCCACATGGCTCACATTCAAAAGTGACAGTCTAATAGGTACGCCAACAATCATGATCAATTTTGGAGAAGTGTGCCATGTCGAATCACGATCTGACCGTCTGATAGAGGTGCTATGATATCAAGATCTACTATGTGGAAGGTTGGGTAGAAAAATGATTTCCATCGTCTGATACAAGGCAACCAATTGTATGCGTGTTTTCCATAGGTTTAATGGCTGCAAATAATGCTACCCTAAGAATGTAATCCTTTAGAGTCCTAAAAAGGAAAGAGTTCCAATGAAATTATGAGGCTTTTTTTATTTATTTACGTTAGCTTTTGAGGTTTCTAGAAAATATGAGAAGTTAGGAGAAGTTATTAGAAGTTTCCTTATTTGCTTAACTCAAAGAGTCTTAGTTTAATTAGAGGTCTAGTTATAAAAAGTTATAAAATATAGGGATACATAAGGAAGAATATGATGGTAGATAGAGTAGCTTAGGGGTATTTTGTTCCTAAAGTATGGAAACACTAAAATTGACATAAATAAGAGGGATTTGTGCATTTATATAGTAGTAAGATATTGACTTTTAAGTGGCCCATGGGTTGGTATGGGGTCACGTGGCGGGCCTAAACGCGTTTTGATGGTTGTGGGTTTAAGTTAAATATAGTGACCTATAACTTAAATTATTTGAGCCTCTCGGTTACGCCTCGTTTTGTGCGAAAAAGTTTGTAGGACCTAATCTTTATAAATAAGTATACAAAGGTCTAAAAAAAGTGGGGTGTATACATATTTTGAGAACCATAAATCCGATTGAGCCGAATTTTCTTATGGATTTAGGTTATTGAAGAAGAACACTATTTCACCTAATGATATTTTTCTAGTTATAGAAAAATTAACATGAAATGATAGTCCCAAGATTCAAAATTCCTTCAAGGCATAAACTAAATTCGAGGCGCACTTCATGGGCTTGAATAAACTGATTTGAGACATCATTTTGAGTGTCCATTTAGTGTTCTAGAAAATAAGAGGGGTTTCCATTTGGGGCCCTCACTGGTTTAGTTGTTTTCAAGGTCAAATAGGGTGTCAAACATGCCCCTTGACATTGGTTCTCTAAGGGTAAAGTTTTTCATTACTTTTGAGAAACTTGTACAACCAATTAAATTAGAGTGGATATGTTTTTAAGCAAAATTTTCCATCAGATGCGAAGAGATTCAATAATTAGAGGGGGTCCCTCTTGTTGGCACGTGATTCAATTCGACTTAAAAACGAAGATTTAAAAGGGTCAAACCAGACCTTAGACTAGGGTGCACCATAGGAAGGAGTGTAGGAAATTCTGTGGCTATGTGCAACACTTCGAGTGGCACACAGACTAAGGTGAATTTATTAAAATAGAAATCTGACCATCCATTTGACAGATGTTCATATGGTCTTTAATGTGGTCAAAGGGCCTAGGCCCAAAGATTTATTGTTTTCTTAATATAATGGGACAAATCGGGTTCTTTAGTCAACATGTACATAGTTTATAAAAACAGAAAGCAAAAAATATTCCAAGTGTCAACAAAAATGAAGTGCAGATTTTTTTTTATTGATAAGGCTGAAATTTTATTGCAAAAATAAAATTACAACCACGCCAAAAAAGAAGAGCACAAAAGCTCGAAAAGAATGGAGACAAGAACAAGATCAGGTGAGACTAAAAAAAAAAAGGAGTGCCCCCTCGGAAGCGGCTCAGCGACAGCGCTCTAAACCTGCACCAACGAAATTTGTCCTAGACAGCAGCCCCACCAACTCAGCAGAGAAGCAATCTCGGACACAAGTGCCATGGATGTCCGAAACTTGCCATCGAAGATACGATGGTTACGCTCATTCCAAATGGACCACATAACAGCGATAGCCAAAGCTTGAGGAAACACCACACCACGACCCTTAAAACGAGGGCACAACTCGGCGAAGACCTCCTTGCATGACTCGGCCATACAACGATATATACCGAAGCTGCTCCAGAACACATTCCAGATATTTTGTGCATAAGTGCAATGAAGAAGGGAGTGATTTGCTGTTTCAGATTGGCTGCAACACAAAATGCACTGATTTGGAATTTGGATTCCCCTACCGTTGAGAAGGTCTACAGTATTGATCCTCTTGTGAGTAGCGCACCAAGCGAAGAAGATTGCCTTGGGCGGAGCCTTAACTCTCCAAATTCCCCTCCACGATTGACTGATGAGGGGTCTTCTCCACAAAAATTCATATGCTGATTTGACCGTAAACCGGCTATATCTCCTTCCCATCCAATGCCTAATGTCCTCCCTCGGATTAAGATTCGGGATAGAGGTCAACAACAATTGCAAATCCTGCAGCTCTAACACCTCATTATCATGAAGATCCCTTCTCAGGTCGAGAGCAACTCCGAGACCCGATGGTAGACGTAACACGCAATCAGATACCACAACTTTTTTTTTGCTTAACAGGTAAATAGAGAGATAAGAGAGCTTCAGAGGTTTAACGCCCACTCATAAATCTTTCCAGAACTTTGCAGTCCGACCATCTCTCACTTTGATCGCCACTCCCCTATGGTATGCCTCAATGCGACCCGCCACCACCTTCCACCAACCAGAAGCTCTGGTTGCCCCCCTAGAATGACACTCCCACCCTCGGTTGCCCAATCTGTACTTGTTTCGAATCACCGTTGCCTAAAGCGGATTACCATTGTCCCCTAGTCTCCACAACCATTTGCAAAGCAAGGCATCGTTCGTGCAGCTCAGATCCCTGATCCCAAGCCCTCCATTTTGTTTGGAGAAACACACCTTTTGCCAAGAGATGAGATGAATCTTGTTCCTCTCGGCACTCCCACACCACAAAAACCGTTTCATCATCTCCTCAATCCTGTGGATCATAGATGTCGGGCATACGAACATTGAAAACTAAAATATAGGCATATTCGAGAGCGTAGATTTGATTAGAGTTACCCTCCCGACCATTGAAAGAGATTTGCCTCTCCAAACAGAGAGCTTATTGTTGATTCGCTCCACCACCCCATCCCACAGAGCCTTTTTCGGCTTGCCAAGGCATAAAGGAAGCCCCAGGTACAATGAAGGAATGTCTCCCCCCATGCATCCGAAATAGTTAGCAAAAATCTCCACGTCACTTCGCTGCATCGCCACCCCCATCAACCTGGTTTTTTTCAAATTTACTCTCTAGCCCGTACACGCTTCGAAGGCCATGAGAATCCATCTTAACTGCTTGAGGTTTTCGAAGGAAGCATCACAAAACACAATTGTATCATCAGCACACTGAAGATGCGTTATCGGTTTGCAATTTCTTGCCACCTTGAAACTGGCAATGTCGCCCAGCACTGCGCCCCTGTCTATAAGTTGACTTAAACGCTCACTTACCAAGTTAAAAAGAAATGGGGAAAGCGGGTCGCCTTGCCTCAACCCACGAGACCCAACGAAAAAACCGTTCAGGGAACCATTGATCAACACAAAGGATGTCGGCTCAATCACACAACCACTGATCCACCGTCTCCATTTTTGCCCAAAACCCATCAGCACTAATAATTTGTCTAAATAGCCCCAATTCGCGCTGTCATAGGCTTTCTCCATATCTAATTTCAGAATCAATCCCGACTTCTTATCCACATGCCTAGAATGAAGGCACTCATGCGCCAGAACGACACTATCGGTTAGTTGCCTTCCTCTGATGAAAGCCGCTTGATTCTCACTGACAATGTTGCCGATAACCGATTGTAACCGATTCACTAACAGTCTCGCTACCACTTTGTATAAACTAGCAACCAAGCTGATAGGGTGAAAATCAACTATACTGTCAGCCCCATTGCACTTAGGGATTAAAACAATGAAAGAAGCCTTAGTACCCCTACTTAGGTGTGCGGACCGGAAAAAATGTTGAACCACCTTAACTAAATCCATATGCACCACCTCCAAAAAGACTTGGAAAAACCTGAGCAGATACCCATCGGGCCCAGGGGCCTTATCATCGTCCCCCTCGAAAACAGCTGCTTTAATCTCTTCGATACCAAACTCGGCTTCCAAAGCAGTGGCTGCATTAGGTTTAATGCATCGAAACGGAAGCCCTTCTGGGAACGGTCTCACCTCACTTTCTTCTTTATATCTCTAGACAAAATGCTCCACAATAGCTTCCTTCACGTCCAACTTTTTCGAGAACCTCCGATCATCGATCCTAATTGACGAAATCCAATTGGACTTACATCGAGCGTTCGCAACCCCGTGAAAAAATTTTGTGTTGAGGTCTCCCTCCTTGACCCATCTCTCCCGAGATCTTTGATGCCAAAACGTTTCCTCCTCAGCCAATTTCTTATTGAGAGCCGCCTTGAGGCGGACACGCTCCCCTCTAACAGCGGAAGGAAGAGACCCCTCCCTTTCTTCTCTCGCATTAAGCTCAGCAATTCCCCGTAAGATCTCATCCTTGACCTTACGTAAGTCGCCATAAACTCGCTTGTTCCAAAGTTTCAAAAAAGACTTTAGGCGCCTGAGTTTTTCACCAAAAATGAATTTAGCCGACCCCCCAATAACCCAACTCCATTTATCAGCCACGACATCCTTGAACCCTTTGTGCTTCAACCAAGCAAAATAGGGACATGATCGGATGCCAACGCAACAGAACTTTGGGAAAATATCGTCCCAATCTGCTGACACAAAAAATCTGTCAATCCTGCTCGACACGGGAACCTCCTGCCCGTTCGACCACATGAATCTTGGGCCAGACATGGGGACATCCACCAACTCAGCTTGTGCGACGAAATTTGCAAACCCTCTCATGCTTGTTGTGACCTTTTGCGAACCCGTTTTCTCATCCGCAAACCGAGTAACGTTGAAGTCCCCTCCAATAACCCAGGGAACATCCCAACCTGATTGGATGCCCAGAAGCTCGGCCCAAAAACCTTGACGAAGCCTCGAATCATTTGGACCATAAACCGCCATGAATGCCCACGTTAGATCAGTTTCAGTCATCTTAAACAACACTGAAACAAATCTATTGCCCATCTTAGATCGACCCGATATAACTTTCTCTTGTCCCAAGCCAACAAAATGCCCCCTTTGGTACCAATTGCATTAACTGCAATCCAATCCCACCACGAGCCAATCAGAACCCTTCTCACCTTGCTAACATCACAGACCCCCCACTTGGTCTCTTGCAGAGTAACAATCATAGGTCTGAGATCTCCTACTGTTGTTTTAATAACCTTACATTTTTCCGGATCGCCAAGGCCTGTGACGTTCCATGAGACACAATTAAGATTCATAGCCATAAAAAAACTCCAGACCAGCACGCAAAAAAACGGCTGCTCCCATTACCTTGCACTATTTGCCCGCAACCCATGAACACCAAAAAAGGACTGCAATTCATTCCTACTACCTGAGAATGTCAAACCATATTTCTCGCAAATCCCGCATAGATCCACTTGGAGCAGCTCATTCAGATCATCTTGGGAATTTACCGGAAGACCTACAGAATTAGACTCTGCCGAGCTACCATCCGGGTTGCTGGCTCGATCTACCCCCTCGTCTCCTACCTCGGACAAGTGAGTGGCCGAATCTCGATAGCCAACCGCCTCTCCATCCTCCTCCCTTTCAGAAAATAAAGCCTTGAGATTTGAAAAGTTAGGAGAAAAGGAGGGATCTTTCTCATAATTACATTCCAACATCCTATCAGGTGATACATCTCCTTGGTAGTTGACGCCAACTAGCCCAAACTTTTTCTCTGACCCAAACTTTTTACCTTGCGGGTCTGCATTAAAATCTTCAGGCGTTAGAGACCCGGTCCGACTTCCCAATACATCTCCTTGGTAGTTGGCGCCACGTGTATCGCAACAGCCAGGGTAGCTTCCCGGATTTGGAATTGTTTTGAATCCATTTTGAATTGAATTTGAAACCGGATGAAGTTCGTCATTAGCGGGAAAAGAAGTTGCTTTCCAGCTGTTCCCACGTGCACCACTACCGTAGGCTGTACCTCCTCTATGTCTCTCTCCCCTTACCCGCTTCCCTCGGCTACAGTCCTTACAGGCATCATCTTCCCCAGGCATTTGACGCTCCCCGACTGTGCTTTGCTCCGATGTGCAACCCGACCACTTTTTTTTGGGCAGCGCCTTGCTAGAACCGGCCTCTTGACTCTTCTGTTCGCCCCAGACATCCGAAAAACCCCCGACATCCTCTTCTCTCTCAACCTCGATGGTGATCGGGTATCGAAAGCCCCCGAGCAAACCAAATCATCCTTGGGATGTCCACCCAGGATGAACAATTAACATTGCATCGGGCGAACGCTAATTCTTCGAAAGCTATGGTTCGTTGGTCCACCTCCGCCAGTCCTCACCACGGTTTGCTGATCTCCGCAAACACCGACTCTAACCAGAGATGGAACGACAATCCACCGATTCTGATCCAGGCTCCAGAACCAAACTTGCACTCATCAGCCGCCTCCATCTCCACCCGCCAAGGCTCCAATCTGAAACTGGCGCCCTTGCAATTCCACAAACCCTTGTTGCTACGTAAAATCCTTCCCTTCTCTTCCTTCGACCCAAATTCAAAAACAACTGCATTTGGTCTGAAGCTCTTGTCCTCCAGATTGGGCAAACCCCAATCCGCTCTAGCCCACTGCAGTATACCCCTCACATCTGACACATGGCAGTCGGCCACCCCCACCACGCAATAATCCGCTAACCACGACGTCCACCCCTCGGCTCCCATCACCTCAATATCTCCCTTTCTCATGGGTTTGCAATGTCGTTCCTCCCTATCCCCTTTCCTCCCTGAACATCCAACGCCTTTGGGGTTTCTGAACTTCCGGCCCCAAATCGACCAACCAAGCGCGACATCCTCCCGTTGTTCCTTCGAGAGACCCATTCCTTGCCTAGTCACCCCCTTACCTTTCCAAAAAATACCCGAACTCCTATGTGCCTGACACCTCTTATTGAAACACCACTCTCACGGAAAGAAAAGTTCCAAGCCCTACAAGACCCACACCGCCAGTCGCCCACTCTGAGATCCTCTCCACCCTTCTTACTTTTGTTCCAATCCGTCAGCTCCCTCTCCAATTTCCCATAGAAATCTTCCTCGCACCACCGTCCGTTTCTAAGCTCCCTCTATGGCAGCCACCTCCTATGCTACCGCCCATTTTGCAGCAGCGATGATGGCATCTCTTGTTCAGCAAAGTTTTCTCTTACTGCTTTTCACAATTAAACTTTATGCCACCGCCCATTTTGCAGCAGATTTTGGGAATGCTAAAATTTGTAAAAGTAACAATACACATATCAAAGTAAGACACTCGGTGGATTGTTGATCATATATTAGAGGGGGGTTATCCAATTCACCCAAATTCGGAAACGGCCAAAACCTAGAGATCTTGGGGGTCAAACATGGACCCTCAAACTATTTTAACATAAAAGGCAATAACAAAATAATCTAAGGGCTTGTTTGGATAGGGAGAAAGGAAAAAAGATTATGAAAAAGGAAATGAAATATGATACTTTTCTATGTTTGGCAACAAAGTTGTGTTACTGGAAATCATAGGAAAATTAATATTTTTTTTTTTTCATTGGAAGCTGACAAATCCCTCTAAAATAGGAGGATTTCATCGGAAAACTTTTACTGATTTCTCTCTTTCTGTGTCTTCTATCTCTCACTCTCTTTTTTAAAGAATCAATTGAAACAAAATCAACTATTGAAAAAATTACAAAAATTAACCTAAATTAATAAAAATTTATTTTTTTTTTTAAAAGAAAAAAAATAAAGATGAAATAAAAAAATAAGAATAAAAATAACAAATAAAATAAAACTTAAATTTTTTTTTTTTTTTTTATAAATAAAATAAAAATAATTAAAAAAAAATTTAAAATAAATATTAAAAGTTAAAAAATTAAAATAAAATAAAAATTAAAAAATATATATATAAAAAATATTTTTTTAATAAAATAAATAAAAAATAAAAAATAAATTAAAATAAAAATACAAAAATTAAAAAAATTTAAATTTAAAATTTAAAATTTTAAAAATATTAAAAATACAAAAAATTAAAATTTAAGAATAAATAAAATAAGATTTAAAAATAAATAAAATAAAAATATAAAAAGAAAACATAAAAAAATTAAAATTAAAATTAAAAAATTAAAAATTAAAAATAAAAATTAAAAATAAAAAAAAATAAAAAAATAAAAAATAAATTTTTTAATAAAATAAATAAATAACAAATTAAAATAAAAAATAATAATATAAAATTTTAAAAAATTATAAAATTTTAAAAAATAAAATAAAAAAATAAAATTTTTTTATAAAAAATAAAAAATGAATTAAAATAAAAAATAAAAAAATAAAAAATAAATTAAAATTAAAAAATTTTAAATAAAAATACAGAAATTAAAATTAAAATTAAAAAAATTAAAAATTAAAAATTAAAAATTAAAAAAATAAAAATAAAATAAATTTTTTTAATAAAATAAATTAAAATAAAAATACAAAAATTTAAAATTTAAAAAATTTTTAAAAATAAAATAAAAATACAAAAATAAAAAATAAAATAAAATAAAAAAATAATAATAAATAAATAAAATTAAAAATAAAATTTTAAAAAAAGTATAAAATAATTAAATAGTAAAATAAAATTAATAAATAATAAAATAAATAATAAAAATCTATAAATAAAAGAATATTTTTATTTTTTTATTTTTATTATTAATTTTAATTTTATTTATTTATTTTATCAAAAGAAAGAAAGAGAGAGAGAGAGAGACAGAGTGATTTTATTTTTTATTTAATTTTTATTTATTTATTTTAAAAATAAAGTAAAATAATAATAATAATTAAATTAAATATAAAAAATTTAAAAATTTAAAAAATTTATAAAAAGAAAATAAAATAAAAATAATAATAAATAAATAAAAATTAAATCTCTCTCTCTCTCTCTCTCTCTTTCTTAGCTCTCTATTAATATTCTTCTTTTTAGATGTCTTTTTCTCCGAGTCTCTCTCTCATAAAGTTTCTCTCTCTACATATTTCTTTTAATTTCTCTCCCTTTAAATTTCTCTTTCTTAAACTCACTTTTTCTCTTTCATAATTTTTCTTTCTCTCACAAAATTTTTTTCATAATGGAAAATTAAATTTATTGGGTGTATGAGATATACTATCGATAATGGTCATTTCTATTTTCTATGTGCCAATTACACAATCCAAACATCGAAAAACAATGAATTCCTATGAATTCCCAAAGAGCTGGAATCCATTGGATTTACAAAATCTTTTCCTATGTTTTCCGAAAAATTGCCAAACAGACCCTAAGTGTTTAACACACATTTTCCAACGATTTTGAGGTTACTAAAAAAAAATATAAAATAATAACTATAAAAATAAAGTGTATTGTCGGATGAATATTATTTCCAGAATTATGGGAGTCTACCAAGTCAACCAAACTAAAAAAAGTCTTGGATCCTCGGGATTTGTGCCATCAAACTAGTGGTACACACCAAACCATGTGTATCCAAAATACTAAACATGATAGCAAACCCTTCTTTTGATTTTTCAAGCCCTTGGGGGCATTTTTGTCACATAAAATTTGTACAAATTTGAGAGCCATGATGTCCCACACCTTGGGGTCACAGGGTTTGACCACATGATCTACCGTTTGACCATAGGGCCTTTTGAATCCATGAAAAGCCCTCTTTTCTGATTTTTACATGATTTATATTGATAATTCGTGATCGTTGGTATTTTCACGGAATCTCAAATGTGTTGGGAGGATGGATTGAAGAGGATAAGAAATTATCCACATCGGTGTAGCGTTTAAGAAGGTCCGGCTTGACTCGCCTTAAAAAGATTAGGCTCCGAAATGTTGGATCAAATCGAACTATTTGATTCATTTTCCCTGCTTTGATATCTACGGCTTGCGAGGCTTCGCAGCCCTTGGATTAGGCACCGAGAGGGGTATCCGAAGGTGGTGATGGCAATGCTCGAGTTGCACACAAAATCCGAAGTTCATGAAGGGTGCACGGAGTAGCAATTTGGAGGGCTGCGGTAGCTTGTGCGGTTTTTCGGTGAGAGAGACGATAGAGTGTGAATTCGAATGAGAGAGAGGATTCCCAAGAGAGGCTATAATGGGATTGAGAGAAGCGGAAGGGTTGATTTAGAGTGTGAATTCGAATGAGAGAGGATTCCCAAGAGAGGGGCTATAATGGGATTGAGAGAAGCGGAAGGTTAAATCAACCAATTAAAAATAAGAAAGAGTCCCAAGAGGACTCTACTACTTTACATACTTTACAAAGAGAGTAAGGAAACGCCCAACAAGGCATTGGGGCTGGGATTTGGTTTCCAAATAAGTGGGCAATCTGCAGGCCCTTGAACTGGGGAAAATCCTCATCATAAAAGGTCATCTACATGGACAAAATGAGAGGATATGGGAAGTTTCCTTGGCAACTCAAAGGTGGAATTCGAGTGCGAGTTTGCACCGAATTAAAATTTAATTAATTTTCTTTTTGTAAAGGAGGAATAGTTGGGTGTTGAGTTGTCAACAACAACCCCATGCTCCCTCATCTAACACCCCACATGAGTATGTGCATCAAGTACCACACACCACAAACACCTCACTTTTATTAAAAACACCCCAATTATATTCAACAATAGACGCTTATGCATTTCTATATATATATATTATTAGTATTGTAAATAATTATTTTATAAATGTAAGGGGGATGAGCTTAGCTTTGGTGTTTGGCTCAAGGTCAATTTGGTCTCGAGTTCAGATCGCATGCAACATACACACATAATCATATTTGGAGTAGGGTTCAAATTTTAGAGTTAGACTTGTATTTGGAGTAGGGTTCAAATTTTAGAGTTAGACTTGTGTTTGAGTGCCAAAACACATGCAACTTGGGTTCTAGCTTGAGCTTTCGGGTTTGCGTGTGTCCATTCACTTTAACTTCAATTTTATAATAATAATTATTATTGAGATATAGACGAGAGTATATTTATAATTATACACAATGTTCCAATACATAAGTTGGTCTAAAAAGGTGGGCCCAAGGCCACATCACACTGATTAAAGATTTGATTAAAGTCAAATCAATTAAAAGATCGTATTCTCATCAAAGGTCAATGATTCAATGTTAATGAAAAATCACGATCGTTACAATTATGACACCTCGTTACTCAAAATGAGTACCAGTGTATATTTGAATGTGTTGTTTTGAAATCCAATTGTGTGTGAAAATCATTGGTCCCAGATAGACCCACTGCAAAATATTTTGATATATAAGTGTCAAGGGAGTTACTTGAATATTATGTGCAACTAAAAAGGAAGTATGTGTCCGACTAGTCAAGCTGTGTATGCAACTAGCCAAATGTATTTGTGCAACCATTAATAAAATGATGTGCAACTAGTCAAATGTATCTGTGCAACCATTAATAAAATGATGTGCACCTAGATATTAAGTGCTGTGCATGAAAAAAAAATTGTGTATGGTGTATGGACAGTAATTTGACTCGTGTGTTATGTGTAAGTAAAAAGGTGGAAGTATGAATAACATGTACAGCATGTATATAATGCATGTGTGTCATGTGTGAGTGAAAAGTGAGGTGGAACTAAGGATCAAAATTTCGGCTGAAATGATCGAAATTTTGGTCCAAAATATCGGTTTCAGATCTTACCGAAACGATAATTTGGACCGAAATTTCGGCCAAATTATCGGTTTTCAGCTGAAATTTCGGTCCAAATTTTCGGTTGCGGTCATGCCCAAAACCGAAATTTTTGCCGATATTTTTATCCTTGGGTGGAACTGTGTGAATAATATGTGAAGCATGCATGTGATACATGTATGTCATGTGTAAGTGAAAAAGGAGGTGGAAGTATGTGAGTGACAAGTGGAGCATGCACATAATGCATGTGTATCATGCATAAGTGAAAGAAGGATGTAAAAGTAAAGAGTAACATGTGGAGTGAGACATGTATAACTGAGAGAAGAGTGATATGTGGATCATGCGTGAAATGCATATGTTTCATGTGTAAATAAGATAAGAGAGGAAGATGTCTATAAATAGGAGAGAGCTTTAATTTGTATCCCTCACTCGAGAAAGAGAAGTAAATATAATAGATCTTCGAGAGAACAGTGAGAGCTAGTAAGAGAGAGAGAAGCAAACCTGTTTAAGGGAAGAAAAAGAACGATCTAGTGAAGTAAAGAAATCTCCGAGCTCGATGTCAGAAAATATTGGAGGAGCAGGCTAGCAAAGAAAGTTGAAGTTGATCGAAGTAAGGTAGTAGAGAGCGAGATCCTGACAAGGAGATGTGAAGGAGCATTTGAGAATTTGTTGATAATTGGTCAAAGGGGAGTAGACTATATCTCTCATTCAAGTTCATATGTTCTCATAAATTGTAGAATCTTGCTTCCTTAAATGCTGATGTTAGGGGAAGGCTCAGTACCTCAACTATGTATGTGTAGTCTGAGCATGACGCCGTGCTTTTCTATGTGTCTCACCCAGTTTGAACTTTGTATCTTGCTTTTCTAACAGGCGTGCCTTCTGTGTTTCACCTAAGCTTGACCTGATCAACCCTGATAGATGTCTGGCCAACTAATATGCAGTTTTGTGAGTAAAACCATGAAGATCAATGACCTTATTAATGAAGGTGAAAAGTTGATACCTTGTTACAACTCTATCCCAAAGATAGAGTTTTTTTCATCCCAAAGGGAATTACAAAAAATTTTATGTTATTCATTATCTTAAAGTAGAGATTCTCACCTTTCCCACAAGCCAAGAATCACTCAAATCAGAGCTCTATATCAAAACTTATGAAGGATTGATGATTGAACCAGCCACAACATCAAAATTTGTTTGAATGGGATGAAATTCATTTAAACGAGTTCCAGAAAAGAAAAGAAAAAAGACCGTTTAGATGGATCAGAAGCCTATCTAAAGTAAACGAAGCAATCAAGCCGTTTAAACGAGATACAAAGTCGTTTAAACGAAGCAACCAAGTCGTTTAAGCGAGATACAAAGTCGTTTAAACGAGAGGAGCATAATTGATTTGAACAAGGCTTTGAATCCATTTAAACGAGAGGAGCAAAATTGATTTGAACAAGGCTTTGAATCTATTTAAACGAGAGGAGCAAAATTGATTTGAACAAGGCTTTGAATCTATTTAAACGAGTCGCTATGTTGAAAGTGAGAGAGGCTGGTCGGAAGTGAATGTGAGCCTTCATAATTTATCCAAGTTGTTTAAACGAGATTCTCCTCGTATGAACGATAGGTGATCCAATTGAGCGAGAAGCTACAAGCAGAAGACTATGGCGGTTAAAGTGATCAAGAGTATTAGTGCCATTTAAACGAGATGCACTTCGTTTAAATGAGGTCTGTACATATTTTTTGAAACAAGATGAGCAAGGAGTCTGGCAGTGTAATTTCAAGAAATTATGAGACTCGTTACGAGGTCCCACTTCGTTTAAAGGACTTCTATATAAACTGAAAGAATTATGGCGGTTTAGAGCTTCTAAATTCGAATCTTTCTCTTTCAAACTCCAATCCTAAGTTGAGAACTTACTGTTATGAGGCTATCATGGAAGATTATAAATACATCCCAAGGATCCAAATCGACCAGAGTGTGGAATTATATTGCGAGAAGATTTCAAGAGCCCAAGTTAGAGAAGTGCTATTTTGAGAGTAGTTGTAAGAGAGAAAACTATGGGCTTGTCTGTGGTGTTCTTCTCGATGAGCGCGGCTAATTTCTTAGCAAGTTAGGATGAAGATGAAGTCAAAGTAATGTTGTTTGATGTTTTAGTTTGTAATCTATTTTTATTTTTCTTATTTATTCATGTTGTAGAGAGTAAATTAGTTTCAATTTACTCTCTAGTAGTTGTAGTCTAGTTTAGATAAGTAAACCAGGTTTTCATGCACTTTGTTTAAGTTATTCGAATGAATTATGAGCGGGATAGGATATGTTAAACCAAGATAGTACATGTCACGACCCGAAATTCTATCCTATCCCGAGGGCTTAGAATTCCGAATTATGATTCACACGCATACTAGATATGCTAAGCGGACATACATATAATCAAAGTGCTTGCGCAAATAAGGTTCCACAAAATCTGAGAAAGCCCACAAATATAGATGAGGTAAATGAGCAGTCATAAATGTAAATAAAAGTGATAAATCCATGAAATCCACAAGTAAAACGATAATAAAAGTTGAGTTATGACTCACACGCATCCCAGATATGCTAAGCGGATATACACATAATCAAAGTGCTCGCGCAAATAAGGATCCACGAAATCTGTGAAAGTCCACAAATATAGATGAGGTAAATGAGCAATCATAAATGTAAATAAAAGCGATAAATCCATGAAATCCACAAGTAAAACGGTAATAAAAGTCAGAGACAAATCCGATACAAGAAAGCATAAAGTCAATAATACTAATATCAAACGAACTCAGTACCGAGTCTATAAATGTCAATAACTAGTGCCCGAATCAAAATCAGCACTGAGGTCCTCCTGGTACTCAACGATGTCGCCCTCCTAAGGCTCCTGGTACTCAGCCTCCACGCAGTCAACGAAATCGGCGTTAGCAGGATTTAGATAGCCGATGTCTACTCCACAAATGTAATCACCTGCAGCTGTTAGATTTTCATGGAATGAGTTTACTCAATCACGTAAACTCAGTGAATACACTACCAGTCCACCCCATACTACTCAAGTGCATTGTGGGTGCATCACGTGAGTGATAATCACTTTCACTTTAACTATAATATAATATATATAAAATAAGGGGCTTTAGATTATTATAATAATATCTAATGAAAGGCCATCCTTAGACATACCAACCCCTTTCAATGATAGTTGGATGGGTGGGTCAATCGAGCATAAGGTTCAATCGATTGAGCATATATTTTAACAGAATCAATCATGACGTAATTTGGTTATTAATCCATTTCACCCAGAATCGATTGATCGAACATAGAATTCGATCAATCGACTATATAACTTAACAGAGGGACTACATCAATTATCAAAGGGCTTTTGTCGCGATTTTGAATCAATCGGTTGATTGAAAGTGCAAATCCATCGATCGACTGTCAGAATTTCTGAATAGATAATGGTTCCAAAAAAATAATATTTAACACAAAAATAATAACAAGAGTATAATCAAAATTAAATCACAATCAGATTTTGTCATTTATCCAATCCTAAAGCAATATAAATCTAAGGTTCATTTAATAGCCCGTCGAAACACGATCGAACGTATCCTACATGACGGTATCTGAGAAGTACGAGATGGATTGATGGGTACCCACCTCTTGAAATGTGAATGATAGATCTATGGTGATTAAGGCGAAGAGGTCGGCGTCCAACGCGTAGATCGTCTAAGATTGCTTCTTCCTCCTTTTCCTTGATCTTGACGGCAGAAATCAACTACGGTGTTCTTTGTAGAAAAACACACAAAAAATTTAGGGAAAGGGTTAAGGAGTTTTAGAAAAGGGTGGGTGGAGAAGAAAAGAAAAGAAAGAGACGGCTAGGGTTTTCACAAAAGAAGAAAAGTGTGAAGTGGTTTGTGTATCTTAAACTTAAATAGAGTTTTTCTCAAATAGGTTAGGTTCTGGTGTGGAGCATTAACACTGTGCACGATGCAAAACACATCTAACACCATTAAATAAAAAAAAAAAAATCCAGATCGTTACACTCCCCCCCTTATAATATTTTCGTCCTTAAAAATTATGTACCTGCAGTAATGAGTTTAGGATACTTCTCCAAAGTCTCAGCTTCTCATTCTCAGGTGACTTTTTTTGGTGAATGATGCTGCCACTATACTTTGACGAAGGTACGAGTTTACCCTTGACGAGCTTCTCTTATCGATCTACGATACGAATCGGCTTCTTTACGATGGTCAGATCATCCCTGACTTCAGTCGGCTCGATATCTAGGACATGAGATGAACCGGGCAGGTATTTTTGTAATATGGAGATGTGAAACACATTATGTATACTGGTGGAGTGTTTCAGGAGTAAAAGTCGGTAGGTCACCTCACCGATGCGTTCTGTGATAACGAAAGGTCCCACGTATCTTGGACTTAGTTTTTCCCGCATTTCAAAATACATGATTCCTTTAGTCGGTGACACACAGGTGAAAACCAAATTATCAATTTCAAATTCTATTAAGCGTCTTCGACTGTTGGCATATGCTTTCTGATGGTCCTGAGCTTCCTTCAACCTCTATCGAATGACTTGAACATTTTTGGTTGTGGATTGTACGAGTTTCGATCCAAGCATCTTTCTTTTACTAACTTCATCCCAACAAAGAGGCATCCCACAACTTCGGCCATAAAGAGCTTCAAAAAGCGACATCCTGATGCTTGCCTGAAAGTTATTGTTCATGGAAAACTCGATCAAAGGAAGGTGGTTATCCCAATTCCCTTAGAAGTCTAATTACATGCATGCTCGAAGCATGTCTTATACAATTTGGTTAACTCTTTCGGTCTGCCCATAAGTTTCTGGATGGAAGGCAGAATTGAAATCTAGTCTCATACCCATTATTTTATGAAATTTCTTCCAAGGCTCAGAAGTTATCTTCATGTCTCTGTCCGACACAATGCTCACAGGAATCCCGTGAAGCTTGACTATTTCCTTCAGATAAGTCTCACCTAGTCTATCCCGACTATCGGTGTTCTTGAAAGGTAGGAAGTGTGTAGACTTAGTCAATCAGCCTACGATAACCTAAACGGCGTTATACTTCCTTCAAGTTCTCGGGAGTCCAGCTATAAACTCCATAGAGATATTCTCCCACTTCCACTTGGGAATTGGTAAAGACTACAAAAGACTAGCTTGCTTCTGAAGTTCAACGTTCACCTGTTGACATATCAGACATCTGGAGACGTATTCAGCAATCTCTCTTTTCATGTTTGGCCACCAATAATAGTTTTGAATATTATGGTACATCTTTGTGCTTCCTGGGTAGGGTGCACCGAATATCCATATTTGTGTGCCTCCTTGAGAATCTCGTTCGGTAAAGTTGCAACATCGGGAACATACAATCTATCTCGGAAAGGAAGGTCCCATTAGTGCGTAATAAAAAGTTTAGTATAGGGCCCTTGACTAACTGTTTGACAATCTTCAAAAATTTAGGATCCAAGGGCTGCTCGATTCTGATACGGTCATCAAAGGTAGGCTTGACCATCATACTGGCTAGATACGCTCCTTCACTAATTTTATCAAGTCGCACATCCAACTGAGCCATCTCATCGAGCAGTTTCTGTGACAGCCCGAATTTTGGCATCCCGAAATCCGTGCCATCAGCACGACCTTCAGGGCCGTGCCTTACATTCATATCATTACTCCTCATTATATATATACAGTCAAACGGTGATTGAAGCACATGCGAATACCCTAAGCAAACAATAAGAACTTATAAGTTAATTAATCCTACCGGGCTGTTCTTGTTCCATGCCAATTCATGGACATAAGGACATACCCGAAAGTTTGATGATACTCATTCCTCCTAGGTGGTCTACCAAGTGACAGTATTTAAAACATTCAAATGAAAAGGCTCGATATACCGAGCCATACACAGTACTCTCTCTCTACTCACTATCAAAGTATGCAGCGGGTTTCCTAGAAGAATTCCTCAGGAGGAGGTTCTGACTCTTACGTAGTGAGAACTGCCTTTGGATTTACTTCACCCAAGTCCTTCTTTGCGTTAGTCCTTGACTGCGGCGTATAGTCTAAGGGGGTGAGCTACATCCTAGCTCCGTAGGGAAAACTAAAGAACATATAGATTATCTCCACATATGTTAGTACCAACAACATAAATTCTCAAGAAATATTTATGTACAATAATTTGAAGGATAAAAGTAATTCAATGACTCCCAACCAATCTTAACAGAGTCTCTGCTTAATCTCTTTAAGAATTTATCTGCGAACTTGGCCTAATCACTTAAATCTTACCTTAAGTAATCCCCGAGCAATATAGCATCGAGCCCCGATGGAATACCCGCCATCGTCTCTAACTAGCAGTTATTATGTGTATTCACAGGAATCGCCCAAGCCCTTTCTCATAGGCGTGCGGGTCTATTCTCAATCTACATCCTCGGATGTGTTACAACTATATCTGGATTGGCGCCGTGCAGTCACGGATATCTGCCCGGAGTCAGGTATCCCGTCGGTGGGGTATTCTGATCAGCCTTAAGTAATAAAAATATCAATGTGCTTTGCATGTAGTTATTCACCGTGAATGTGGTAGATATATATTACATTAGGCCTTATCACATTGTTTCGCTTTTATTTTATTTCTTACGCATCCCTGGGATGCCCCATACTTCTATTTCAACTTTCTCTGATTTCACCACATTATATTTCGTCCCCTGGGGACCTCAGGATTCTTCACACTTTACACACACACACCCTTATCATGAGGGTTTATGGTATATACTACTATTTAAATAGACCATACTACGCATATGAGTTCACAGAATAATGCACATGTTTCAAGAATACTCCCTACCTCAACAGTCTCAAAGCACGCTTGTCCTTAGCGGTTATAATGCATCAACCTACATTAAAAGAGAATTTACTTTAGGATGGTTTAAGGTCATTTGGGGTGTAGGACACCCGAGTTCCTCTCCTTAGAAAACCAATATTTGAGTGGTCACCAGACCTCGCCATGTGCGGATTATACTTTCATGGCAGTCACTTGACCTCGCTCGGAGGTCTCTTGACCTCGCCGGCGGTCAAATCGAGATCGCTCGGCGGTTAAATCGAGCTCGACTTTTCTGGACCTCGCCGAGCGAGCCTCCCTTTAGTTTAAGGGACCGCTCGGCGAGCCCAATCTTTCTTTCTATGTTCATCCTCGCTCGGCGAGCCTCTTTAGACCGCTCGGCGAGAAACACGATTTTGTCCATGATCGGATCGAGATCATGCCTCCATCCTTCATTTTACCTTAATCTTATATAAAGCAACATCATAACATCCTTCCTACTATTTAAAACATTCCTAGGCATCTATATGTTTTTTTTTTAACGTACCTCTGACAATGAAACACGCACAGGTTCGATTCAAGATTTGTAAACCAACTAGGCTATCCGGTCTCCCTGGTTCGTCCTCCCGTCATTACCTCTGATCTCCCTTGCCGAGCCAAGTTTCTGCAACCCTAGTTCTCCCAGGCTCCTTTCTTCCCTTTCTTTTTCTCTATAGTCTCCTCCTCTCTATTTAGGTTAGAATAGTTTTACGTAAGGACTCCTCTTCTCTCTTCTTCACTTTTATATTTATCACAATTGGGATATACTAGTGTGTTTCCCATGTACACACTTTAAGTATTTGGGTATTTTGGTCCCTTTGTGAAACGCATATACCGATGTGCAACCAAGTGTGCCATGCACAGATCTCAAAAATCTGGGTTGTGACAGTTTCCAAGCTTTCAGACGTGCTAGCAGTCACGAGGACTTCCAACTTAGAGAGTCATCAACCACATTTGTCTTGCTCGGATGGTAATTAATGGAACAATCATAGTCCTTCATGTACTCCATCCATCGTCGTTGCCTCAAGTTCAGATCTTTATGAGAAAATAAATATTTGAGGCTCTTGTGGTCTGTATAGATCTTAAAAGTCTTACCGTATAGATAGTGCCGCCAGATCTTAAGTGTAAAGATGACTGCTGGCAACTCAAGATTATGAACTAGGTAGTTCTTCTCATGCGACTTCATCTATCTTAAGCCATAGGCAATGGCTCTCTTACGTTGCTCAACAAACATCCAAGTTTCTGACGTGAAGCATCTGTGTAAACTTCATAATTACCAGGTCCAGAAGGTAAAGTGAGAATGGGAGCTGTCGTGAGCTTCTGCTTCAAGTTAAAACTTTGCTCACACTCATCGATCTACACAAATTTATTGTTCTTGCGGGTTAGTATAGTGAGCGGAAGTGCTAAACGAGAGAATAAGGTTCGATCGATTTTAGGTGTTGATCGATCGATATTAAGAAGCACACACACGAATATGGGATAAGGCGGCCAATCCACTACCTGAATAGAACTTACTTAATATATTATTACGATATATGTGACAGCCCCGGATTTCGGCACCCCGAAACCCGTGCCATCAGCACGATCATCTTGACCGTGCCCTTTGCTAAGCACGGAACACTGGTATATCAAGCATTGTAATAGAATAATAACAAAATTGCGAAATTTAAATCTATATCAATCAACTCCCCAAAAGACAGTTCTACCCTCATGCCTCTGCATGAATGGAGAACCGATCCGAACCATCGATGACAGCAATCATCACGGATGGTTCGTCCCAAAAGAATTATCCCAACTCCTTATATACATGGTTTGAACAAAATCAAAGCTTGACATACCAAGCCGTACAAACTCTCTC
Organism: Chloranthus sessilifolius; assembly: GCA_021018995.1. Classification (NCBI taxonomy): domain Eukaryota; kingdom Viridiplantae; phylum Streptophyta; class Magnoliopsida; order Chloranthales; family Chloranthaceae; genus Chloranthus; species Chloranthus sessilifolius. Next base: position 99,745,185 of record CM037585.1, read on the forward strand.
AAAAGGCCCTCAAAGTGGCTGTGAGTCCTCTAGAAGAAGTCCTCCGGAGGTGGCTCCAACTCTTCGCGCCCATAAGGTCAGGCTATGAGATCGGCGTCTCCTGAAGCAGCGGCTGCTAGTAGTGGACTGCGGCGTATAGTCTATAGGGTGAGCTACATCCTAGCTCAATAGGGAACAAACACGGTTGAACATATAAATTATAACTCACATATATTCCATGATATGCCATGCATGATGTGTCTATGCGATTATTGATGAAAAGCAGTTAAAAGCATTTCATTTCTGATTTCATTACTTATGTTTTCATTTATTCATGAATGATCTTTGAAAAGGCCTAAAGCAAAACTTAAACTTTCAACTTAAGTAATCCCGAGCAATATAGCATCGAGCACGATGAGATACCCTTCATCGTCATCTATATAGATAGTTTTAACGTATTCACAGGAATACCATATAGTACCAAGCCCCTTTCCACAGGGATTGGTGGCGGATTTCACTTGTCTCAATTCAACACCCAGGTGTGCTTACTATGTCTGGATAAGCCTCGCCTTTGGCCTACGGTTTCGCGCCCGTATCGGTCCCACGGATATCTGCCGTGTCGATCGTGGATATCCATGCGTCGGTGGGGTAACCTATCAAACCTCAAATAACAAAAATATCGATTGCCTTACATATAGTTATTCCTTTGTGTAAGTGTGCTATCTTATATCGATTAGGCCCTATCAAACATGATTCAATCTGGATACATCACAGGATGTATCCATTTACTACATCACACACGATGCTCTTGTCTCTTCTTCTTCATCCCACAGGGATGGCTCATTATGATTACTCTTATGGATGTCACCACTTTTCACACTTTTCACAATTCTTAAGCAATAAAATATTTGAGTTGAATTCTATATCACTACATACATGCTCTTGTAAAATAAAGTACATGTTCAAGGTGTTCCCTACCTCAAGTCTTCATTTGATCAATGCATCAAGGTCCCCATGGCTCCTTGTGCACAAGTTCCTACGTACCACCTATGGTACCACATAAGTGAAACACATCACAAAGGATGCAATAAAGAAGGTCTAAGACCCTCCAAGAATCTTAAAGTCAAACTCAAAAGTCAACATAACTTATCTCGATCGATTAATCGAACTCCAAAATCGATTAATTGATAAATTCGATGTCGATTTCCAAAATCGATTAATCGAAAATCAATATCGATTAATGATTCTCAAATCGATTAATCGAGATTCTCATTCGATTAATGAATCTTAGTTCCTAAAATCGATTAATCGATCCCAAATCGATTAATCGAAAATTGAAATCGATTAATCGAAATCCCATTTCGATTAGTCGATTTTTCCAAGTCTTTTCCTCCAGCCCCCTGGGGTCCACTGGAGGTTCCCAGTCGATTAATCGATACCCAAATCGATTAATTGAAATCCAAAGTCGATTAATCGAACTCCAATTCGATTAATCGAAATCGGGGTCCACTGACTTTTCAACTTCCTGGCCAATTTCGATTAATCGAAACCCAATTTCGATTAATCGAAATTGTCAGATTCAGCCCTTTTCGAGCTGTTCTTCCCCATCTTTTTCCACACTTTTTCCTCTATTTTTCTAAACCATTATCCTATGATTTAAACCATTTTCAACTACAATTTAGACTCTACGATCTATGCATTTTATTCACAAAAATTTACCTTGAATCAATCTCAAGTTGATTTCAATCCAGTGGTTGGAAGGCTAGGGTTCCAGCTTTGCTTCTAGCGGATCCCTCGCGTCGAATCCGACGTTTATTGCTCGAATCTCCCTTCCTCAACTAGCATTTACTCCTCTCTTTACTTCTCTCTCTCTCTCTTCTTTACTCTCCTTCAACAACCATCAAACTCTTGCTTTTAGGGCTATTAAACCCTTTTATCCCTTTCCTCACTTGTGTGCTAAGCACATACACCGCGGTAGGTGTATGCGACTTCACATTCACAACACACACCACATAGGCATTCAACCCATCACATCTCGTCCGTTCATCACATTCTATGCTAACTCTTGATCTCCTGATTGGTCAAACTTGTGACCAATCGGGCACGGATCCCGAGGTCATAGTTTAGCGTGATTTTTCGGGCTATTACAATATAAGTATATTATTATAAAAAGAATAAACACTCAAGTATCCATGTTTTATATGGATATATAATAATATTATAGTATGAATATATAATGCTTTTACTGATTTTATAATACCATCCATATCCACTTCCACCTTAACTATAATATAATATATATAAAACAAGGGGCTTTAGATTATTATAATAATATCTAATGAAAGGTCATCATTAGACATACCAACCCCATTCAATGATCGTTGGGTGGGTAGATCGATCGAGCAATAAGGTTCGATGGATCGAGCATATATTTTAAGAGAATCAATCATGATGCAATTTGGTTATTAATCTATTTTACCCAGAATCAATCGATCGAACATAGAATTCGATTGATCGACTATATAACTTAACAGAGGAACTATATCAATTATCAGAGGGCTTCTGTCGTGGTTCCGAATCAATCAATCGATCGAAAGTACAAATCTATCGATCGACTGTCAGAATTTCTGAATAGATTAGGGTTTCGACAAAATACTATTTAACATAAAAATAATAATGAGAGTATAATAAAAAATAAATCACAAGCAGATTTAGCCATTTATTCAATCCTAAAGCAATGTTGTTTAGAAGTAAATCTAGGGTTTATTTAATAGTCCGTCGATACGCGATCGAATGTATCTTATGCGACTGGATCTGAGAAGAACAAGATGGATTAATGGGTACCCACCTCTTGAAGCGTGAATGGTAGATCTACGGTGATTAAGGTGAAGGGATAGGCGTCCAATGCATAGATCATCTAAGGTTGCTTCTTCCTCCTCTTCCTTGATCTTGACGGCGGAAATCAATCACAGTGTTCTTTGTGGAAGAATACGCAAAAGATTTAGGGAAAGGGTTAAGGAGTTTTAGAAAAAGGTGAGTGGAGAAGAGGAAGTTGTGACGGTTAGGGTTTTTAAGAAGAAGAAAAGAAAGAGACAGCTGGAGTTTTCGCAAAAGAAGAAACGTGTAAAGTAGTTTGTGTATCTTAAACTTAAATAGAGTTTTTCTCAAATAGGTTAGGTTTCGGTGTGGAGCACTAACATTGTGCACGGTGCAAAACATATCTAACACCATTAAATAAAATAAAAAAATCTAGGTCGTTACAATTCATAATAAACTTATTTAGAGTCTTTTACGAAATTGTCTGTGCTTGTAGCCTGATTGTTAGCAAATATTCACATGGTAGTTTGATTACAAGCTAAAGAAGATTTCTACAACAACACTAAATGAAAAGATTAAAATAAAATTTAAACAAATAAGCTCTTAAAGACATACTACTAATGCTGCATTCATGGCATGATTCATTTACATTGTATATTTTTTTGGTGGTTAAGCATGCGACTAAGAATAAAAAGATTTAAAGGTTATATTCTCCTTATTCATAGATCTTGTGGTATTGTGGTTTTTGTGAAAGTTATATTTTCCTTAGCTCAACTGTGTAAGTCTTCCAATTTTTGTTTGGCTGAGGAAGAGAAATTATGTTAACTTTTTGGAGATTGTAATAAAATATATATAATAATAAAACTTTGATCTTTGTACTCAATAATACCTTGGAATGGAAACATGGCTTGGCTGGTTGTAATCGTTAATTGTCAAAATTGAAACCTGCTTTTCTGCATATTGTGCTTTAGGGCCTATTTCGATAAAATCACAGAAAATATAGGAAAGTAAAATAATATTTTTCTATATTTTCCCATGGATACTTAAGTTGTAGGAAATCATGAGATTCATTTGTTTCTCTTTATTTTTTGCTATTTGGATAACCACATTGTTACCTGGGAAAACACAGGATTAACCAAATCTTGTGTTTGGATACATATGCAAAATTGTAGGAAAATAACACATCCTAACAAAAAAATAGCCATAATACCACAAAAGATCATCCAAACTACAAAAAAATGACCAAAAAATTATATATGTATTAAGTTGTTTTTGCTTTTTACATATCTTAGCGAATTGCTCTAGTGGTTGACTTAGGTGTTTTGTGAAGGTTAGGTTTGCTTTTTTTTAATAATTAATTATACTAGAGTATATACACCATATATGCAAGTATGTAGTGCAACACCTAAATAGATGGGCCAAAATTGTAGGATTTAGTTAAAAAAATCAAAGATGAACTATTTGTTATGATTTATGAAAACAAATACCATAAAAAAGTCGCAAAGCTTAGTAACAAATTTTTAGAAAGTTTGGTGGTCAATTGACCACCCAGGTAATAATGTGACTCCGCCTCTGATTTTTGGGGATGTGTGCCATATAAAATCAGCATCTGACTGTCTGATACGGGCGCAATGATCTTAAGATCTATCATGAGGAGAATTGAAAAATACAAATAAATCTCCATCATCTGATTCAAATCAGTCAATGGTTTTCGTCTGTGAAAAAATTATGTGGTATTACTAATAAACGGGTGAGAAGAGCCGTACCCTTTTATTTTTCTTTCCACTCCTCTTATCTTTCCGAGGTCTTGGTAAATTGAATACCGAGAGGTACCCTCAAACTCTTAAGTTGGAAATGAGCGTAAAAACTGTATTTTGTATTCCAACCCCTTAAGTCGCTTCCAAACAGCGAAAAACTAAGGAAAATATAATCTGAATCTACGTATTCCTCTCTTTTCCCTATATCCAAACATGCCCTTAGGGTCATTGTCGGTAGAATAAGTAAAGTTTATATATTTTGGCGTCCAAACATACACTAAGGGCCTGTTTGGATAAAAACACGGGAAATGTGGGAAAGTAAAATAATATTCCTATATTTTCCCATGGATACCTAAGTTGTAGGAATCCATGGGATTCCTTTGTTTCTCTTTATTTTCCGCAGAATAGATAACCACATTGCTAGCTGGGAAAACACAAGATTAACCAAATCCTATGTTTGGATACATATGCAGAAAATTGTAGGAAAATAACATATCCTAACAAAAAAATAGCCATAATACCAAAAAAAATAATCCAAATTAAAAAAAAAGCTGCAATATCATAAAAATGATCCACAAAAATGATCATCCACATAAATTATCTAAAGAAAATATGAGAAAAGACATCCACATGGAATATAAAAGGCCATTGAAGACCAAAGTGGAAAGTACACATCCACTAAGCAAATCAATGTGAAAAATACATCCACATGTGTGCAACCGTGGACCTTGCGGGCCCGTCGCGACGATGCGCATCCTCAAAAAAACTTTAGAGTCACCACGCGGAGCTTTTGGTGTCTCAGGAAACCCAAATAAAATTTAAAGAGCACCGAAGTGTCAAAAATTGCCTCTGAATCCGGACTACACCAAAGGCTCTTGGGTAGGAGGTTCGGTTATCAATCGGGAAGGTGTTAGGTACCCGATCAACCCGCTTAATGTAGTCTCTACTTATGACCAAAATATAAATGAAATAAAAAAAAGGTCATTCTCTTGCCTTTATGGCACTCAAATCCTATTTGTGCCCCTCCGTTCCTACCGAAAATTCGACAGCCTAATGACACAAATGAGAGGATGGAGGAAGAACAAAGAAGGTAGAGGAAAAGAGGGGAGAGCCAAAACTCTTGGGCCCTTATTGCATCACTGTGGAGCCTTGCGTCAGCTTGCTTGGTGAGTTTGGATGGCTTGCATCTAGCTCCTAAAGCTTGATGGCTAAGAGGTAGATAGAGAAAGCTAGGGGGGTAGCACACACCTAACCTAGAGCTTTTAGATGAAAGGTGGAGGTCTAAAGGGGGTTTAAAAATTTTGGAATTTGTATGGAAAAGGGGCACTAGAGGAGAGAGAGAGTTCCTAATCTCTATTTTGAGAAAATTTTCAAGCCTTTGTAAAGGGAGGGGTGTCTCTCTATTTATAGGAAAAAGAGAGGTTAGGAGGGTGTTTAAAGGCTAAGTAGGATTAGAAATTAGGTAATCTAGCCATCTAAGGCTTCTTAGGGTTTTTGAAGCTTAGAAAAATTTGAAAAGATGCTCCAATGGTGGATGATAGGGTGGGGGTTTAAAGTCACTTAAGGATTGTGACAAGCTTGACGTAAATAATAGATGCACCAAGCTTTTGTATAGTAAAATAGTGGCAAACAGAGATTTGGGAAGTAGCTACCCGCGGGGGGATCCACCAAGAGTCTGGCGCAACTATTAGTTGCGTCAAGCCATTTCTTCCCAGAAATGGGTTGGTGCATCTAATAAATGCGCCAAATTCCATGTGGTCCCCATCCAAAACCCTAACTTGCCCCTGAATCTTTGGAACACCATAACTTCTTGCGTACAACTCTGATTGGGTGATTCTTGGCTTGTTGGAAAGTCAAGGACTTCTATTTTTCAATGGCATATGATTTGAACGCAATAGAAGATCTCAACTAGTCCCTGTGCACCCCTCCTCATCCATTGTCCGAAAAGGTTAGGTTTAGGTTCAGAACGGGCTTTAAAGGGTGGGATCGGTTTCTAAAGGTTCAGGGTAAGTTCTGGGGTGATTCTTAAGGGTTTGGGATGACTCCTAAGGTTTCGGAAAGGTTCCTAAGGGTCCCATATATGTTATCAAAAGCTCGAAAGTACGCCTCTCTCGAAATGTATTTCGATCTGGCCTTGGGCCAAATTTGGGTGTCTACAGATATCCCTCTTTGGTATCCGATAACAAATGATCGAATGCCAAAGACAAGAGACATTTGAAGCAGCCGAAGGCATTACTAATGGGTTCGTTGTATTCAAAGCGAACCTCAAACATTAGACGGGTAATATGGTGAGAAAATGAAAGCCTTGTATGTTGAGAAAAACATTCGTTTCTCAAGATAATCGGTCCCAAGCGCTTAACGACATTACTAGGCATAACTGAGGTGGAACGAGCTACAAAGCCCAATAGCTGAGAAAAACGTTCGCTTCTCGAGATGATTAGAAGGAGTTTGATATCCAAGATTCATTCTGAATACAATAGCTTGGTAAGTAAGGGGGGTGATCGACCCACATTCAAAGATAGGCGCAAAGCAAGTACGCAAGGATCTACAGTTTGTGTCCAATCATATGAGGCATTGACCGCCCCATCTGACTGGTCACGGGTGTCCCTGCTTGTAGCAGGGTTTAAGGTCTTTGGGTGAACCCATCGATCCCGAAGTTTATTTAGCATGATTACCCGAGTAGAGCGAATAGAAGTCGCAATGCTTTTTGGGAGTACGTGCCGCCCTTATGGTAGATTTTTTTTTTCTTTTCATTTTATGTGGATTTTTGGATTTTTAAGTTATTATTTTATGTTAATTTTTTGGATTTTCAAGTTATTATTTTATGTGATTTTTTTTTTTTTTGGATTTTAAAGTTATTATTTTATGTAGATTTAAAAAAAAATTTTAAGTTACTATTTTTTGTGAATTTTTTTAGATTTTTAAGTTATTATTTTATGTATAATTGAGATTCTTTGATCGTGCTCATCGATCTCGATCTACTTATTCTAGCACAGTTTCTCGGGCAAGTCAATGACGATTAAAATGCCTTTAGGGGGTGTGTGCATCTGCTGGGAATAACAGAATAACATAAAGGAGGTCAGGCCAAGTGTATAGGATCCATACCGGGTCGAGAGCCAGCCCATAAGTGACCTGGCGCAACTATTAGTTGCGCTAAGCCAAAAGCGGAGTTAAAATAGCTTGGCGCATGTATTACATGCGCCAAGCATGGTTGGGGCAAAGTTTAAAGAGCCCAAGTTCGGGTAAAAGGGGGTGATTTTTCAAAACTCCTCTTCTCCCTCTCTCTAAACCGAAAATAAACCTCCTCCTAGGGTTCCTTTACATCGATCTCTAGCGTGCCTCATTGCCGGTGCTTGCCCACGTTGATTAATCACCCGCTCGACTCTAGATCAAAGACCCTTTTTTCTTCAAACGTAACCAATTAAAACCCATTTTATTTGGTTTTTCTTGATTTTTCTTGCAATGTGATCATGTTCTTTGCATTCTTAGATGATAAATGGTTTATTTTTTTTGTAATCATGTTTATTGATGATGGGTTTGATGTATTTGTATGAATTATGCCCTATTTTTGTTGTTTTATGGATTTTATTATGACATATATCTTTCTTTTTTTTTGTTTTTATGTGTGCATATAGAATGATTTTTTTAATATTTTGGTTTATTTTTGAACATAAAAGAGATTTGTTTTGTTTGTTTTTTTTTTTTTTATGAACATAAAAGAGATTTTTATGTTCGTAGGTTTTTTTATTATTTTTATTTTATAAAAAATGAGGGAAGGAAAATTTTTGGTTTTAAATTTTATGGACATAAAGAAAGGGAATTTGTGCTTTTTAATTTTTATGGACATAAAGAAAGAGATTTTTGGTTTTTAATTTGCTTTATTTATGAAGATGAAAGAAATGGATTATTTTTATTTTTATTTTATTTTTTTGAAAACAAAGGAATGAGCACTTACCTTCCCTTGGCCTGTAGCCTAATGGTTCTTCGTCGTTGATTAGCCCTGACATGATTGCTTATACTTGCCCCAGAATGTCTAGCGAGGAAGAGTATATGCAGGAGGAGCAGGAAGAGGAACCAGAAGTGACCTTTGGTCTCAGGGGAGAACGATTCATTTAAGTGGAGCGCCCTGCCGGTTCATGGTACGAAATCCAGGGAGAGGCCGCTCATATAGGTCTCCTCAATCAATAGTATGCGCACATCTCAAACTTCGGCATCGCGGGAAAGGTAAAGGGATAAGTTCAGTTATTTTTCCTTATGCGGTTTTGCTCTATTTCCATGACCTGATGTATCTTTTTCCTTTGGTGTAGGACCTGCCCCAGATTGTATTTCGAGGGGGCTGGTTGGATTTTCAGAGGTTCTATCTGTACATCCCACCTGTCGTGATGTTCTTGCTCGAGCAGGCCAGGTTCGGATAGTTCCTATCATGCCCCGCTATGTGGGCTGACGCAGCCTACCTGAGGGCTCTTATTGAGAGATTCCGTCCAGAGACTATGTCCTTTCACATGGCCCTTGCTGAGATGACCCTGACGCCCGTGGATTGGGCTAAGATTACTGGGATCAGGATAGGGGGTGTTCCAATAGCCAACCTTGCAGTACCCAGCCGAGATGAGATCACTTGATTGATTGGGGATTATCCCCCTTCCAGAAGTCTGCATGGTGTTGTGGTCAAAATGACCTGGCTGTCAGATCTTTTTGCTATGAATGAGTTGGTAGACTTGGGGCAGCCAGAGTTGGAAATTTATATTGAGCCCGAGCACGCGATAATATTGGCCCGCATCACGCTCCTCATAATGCTGGGTAAAACCCTCTTCATTAATGCTAGCGGCAGATGGGTCAACCTGGCCCTGCTTAGCCTGATGGACAATTGGCTCGACGTCCATAGATACGACTGGGGTGGGGCTGGTTATGCCATGTTAATGTCCAAATTAATCTGAGTCTCTGTGGGAAATGCAAAGTCCGTCATTGGCTTTTGGCCTGCTTTGGAGGTAATTCCTAACCCCTTTACTCGCTTTTTAGTTCATTTGGATATTCACTCCCTGCTACTGACCCGTCTTATGTATTGCTTTCTTCAGGCGTGGGGGTATTTACATTTTCAGTCGGCCGCCCCCTCCTTCACTCGAAAATATACACCTATCCACTTTTGAGTAACTGGAATAAGCACCGCCGCAGAAATGTAGGCATGAAGCACCTAGAGATGGGCCTGAGGTCTCAGTTCGACCTGATGATCCTGGAGCAGGTATGGTTGCTTCACTTCTTTTCCCTTTCAGAGTTTCTGCATGTTTGATTGATTGAGCATTCCTTGGTTTGGGCAGGCTATCCACAACCCCTATATTGGTTCTCCTTATTGGGATCGAGCCGTTGTAGGTCTATCTCACCTCTTCCTTGACCGCCGCATCATCTTTTTCCATGGAGCATGGGCTAGGGCTTACAACTTGGGGGAGCATGTGGTCCACCAGTATCAGGACTATCTTGCCATACCTTTGTCTCCTCCTGCAGATGTCATCGATCCCGTGGGTAGTGTTGAAGAGCTCACTCCGGCCTTTCTTCAAAATGGGATTCCCATTAATGCCCTTCTTATGCTTGCAGACTATCGGATGTGGTATGAGTCCTTGCCATATCTGTTTATTCTTTTGCGCTTTGTCCCTAGAGTTAATTTCCTGGCTTTCGACGGCCCGCACTCTCAGGTAACTCTCCTTTTTCTTTTAGATTGGTCCCCTTCCAGTTTTAATTCGATTTTCATTTCTACTGAACGAATCCCTATCTTTTTCACAGTTTGACTAGGGAGGTGACTCCGATGATGATGATAAAGCGGCGACGGGTACCATTGCTGCCTCGAAGGTCGATCCCTCAGGGGTCAGTCCTTTAGGTGCTAGTTCTTTAGGAGATGGTCCTTCCGGTGCTTCTCGTATGGGTGCCTCCGGTGGTTCTCTTGCTGTGGTCCATGGGATCTTTTGGTGCCTCGATGATGGTTTCCTCTCAAATTTATGCGCTGATGTAGAAAGGTAGGCCTGTATTTCTGCCACAGCTGTTCGGGTCCCTCCTCCTGAGGTGGTTCCTGGGATAAGTCTTTCCATGAACAGGAAAGCCCGTGTTTGCTTGTAGCCCCTTGTAACTGATATCTTTCTCTTTCTGAATGCAGAACTTTGATTCGGCCATGAGCCACGCTGGGTACTATCGCAACATCGCTGATCTTTGGGATGTGGAAATGGTGAGCATCATGCTGACCGGTTCTTCTTATTGGTTTACCACTTTTAATTGATCCTAATTTGTGATCTTGGGTATGAATTACAGCGAGCTCGTGAAAAGGAGTCGCGATCCCTACTCAGTCGGCTTTCTCAGGCATGGGCCCGAGTGGGAGATATGCGGACTTATCAGAGTGCCTCGCACCGGCGAAAGAAGTCGAAGGGCGTAAACAAGGATTAGACCTAGCTTCCTCATTATGAGATTTTCAAACATTTTGAACATACTTTCGAGTTTTGAACAATTTGTAACAGATATTATGACACTTGTTTATTTGATTTGGATGTTTTTCAGCTTTGGAATGTTTAGTGCTCTCTCTTTGATCGTATGCTATGTTTCTCTCGTATTATATCTGATTGCTTGCAGGATGGTTTTGACGATTGCTTGTAAAAAATGGCCCTTGGGGCTGCATGCCTTGGTATGGGTTTTTCTTGCACAAAATTAAATGATTTCAATGCTAGGTGCATTTCAAATTTTATGTTCATGAATATAGTTAAGGCATAAAATATAGGTAAACAAGAAATCTGGCTAAGGGGTCTAGCAAAAGACAAAAATTCCCCCCTTAAAAACTCCATTTTTTGCATGAAAAAGGGTCAGATTGGTCTGGCACATGTATTACATGCGCCAGGTGCAACCTGGGGGCAGTGGGCCTTTTATATGCCCGAGAAAGCTCATTTTCTTTCTCTTTTCACTTTGACTTAGATTTTTCAGCTTTTTTGTTTTTTTTTTCCAAGGGTGGGTCCATCATCATACATTGAATTTTATATTCTTGAAAAATCTTTGTACGTCCATGGACCCACTTTCCAACCCTCCCTTACATGGAGGGCCTGAAACTAATTTTCTCCCTTCTTTGGGCTTGGGGTCCATTTTTCTCAAAAGTTGGCTTGGGAGCTTGAATGAGAGTGAGCTCGTCGATCTAGAGTGGCTTGGATTATCCCGTCTTCCCTCCTTCCTTGAGGTTCCTCCACGGTGGGACCTACTTCATGCGACGACCTCATCTTGGGATATAAATGCCCATGTATTTTGTTTTGGGAAGTGGGAACTATCTCCAACTCTTGAAGAGCTCTTCAATTTATCAGGTTTGAAGCTCCACAGAGGCCTTGCAAGAGTCATGCTGAAATCGGGTTATGCTAAAGCCGTTCACCTTACTCTAGGTTTGAAGAAATACGATTATGAGAAAAGCCTCATCAGAGGGCCCACAAGGTGTTCGATTAAATTCCTCAAAGAACTTTTTGGTGATGAAAGTCTTCAAAAATTGCCGGTTTAGAATGTCTTCAATGTGAATGCCTTTGCTCTTGGTCTCATCTCGGAAGTCCTTTTCTTCACTGGGGGAGAGAGCTTCTCTTTGGCTCTCTGTGACATTTTGACAGAGTTGGAGGAGGGCCGATCAGTGATGCATGGTCCTTGCTGAACTATACCGGTGCCTTGACACATTCTCTCTGGGCAAGGTGGAGATCCTCAAGGGATGTCCTCTGTTGCTCTAGGTCTGGTTAGGTGAGCATCTTGCAGTCTTGGGACTAGTACCTCGCTTTTAGTTTGTTCGAGGTGAGGTGGTCCGATGCTTTCTGGGTAGGTGCCACATGATTCCACAGGGAGATTGGTTAGAGTTGAAGCTTTGGCTGACTGATGTGGAGCTGTCGAGATATTTCAAGATACTTGCTATTATTTTATTGCAAAACAGTGGTGGAAAATAAATCAAGAGTGAAGAAATGGAAATGGGCAAAATAGTAAGTCTGAAATACATAGCCTGCAAGATACAGGGCTGCTGTAGTAAGTTTTGAGTAAGTAAGAGTTTGTCCCACAGAGAAATTGATCTAGAACCCTAAAAGGATTGTATTAGTAGGCCTCAAGATCTGGCTACAGATCTGACAATCCTAGAGAAAGGGAGTTGGGTGTCACAACTACACTAAACTAAAACTAAAAGAAGAGAAAAAAAGTGCAGTCCTATCCTAAAGAAAGGGTTTATGAAGAAGGTGATGATGGCGTTTGTCAAAATAAAGATAAAAATTAATATGAAGTAGACAACTAAGCTAAGGTTATTTCAGTCATATAACTCAGATCTAGAGCTGTCTCTGTACCATTCCTTCAGATGGTTACAAGCACATCTGCTAGGTAGAAGGATCCAAATCAACTATTGTGGTTCAACCTGGTCTCTTAAGGCTATAACCTGCCCACTTCAATGGTCACAGACTATCCAATAGAGATGATCAAATCACCTGAGTTAAATCAAAAAACCAATCTGATCTAAGGGAATAGACTGATCTTAAGGCTATAACCTGTCCACTTAAATGGTCACAAATTATCTAATAGATTTCCTCTAACCAATGGATCAAATAAGAACATAAAAATCATTGCAGACACCATGTTTGCCAGGCTACAAGCTCAGGCATCCATAGGAGCAAACAATTCTTGAAAAATCAGTGGAAACCATAATTATTCAGAAGCTATTTAGAGACTTAAATGCAACTGGTCATTGCTATAAAAGGCCTGCAATGACTCACCTCACAAGTTTGCAATCTCTACAGAGAAATCAGATCTAACCTCTGATGATGGTCATGTAAAATAGAGGGGAGCTAGTTCCTGCTACAATCTCTCACAAGGCAGCAAGCTTAAGTGCAGAGGGTAAGAATCCATCTAAGATATGTGGCTTAGAATCACCCTAGGGCTATAGCCTGTCCACTCAAATGGTCATAGGCTATCCACAGAGGCTATCCAAACCACAGAGGTCTGAGATGGAACAAGATAACTGTTGCTGCCACCATGGTTACGGGGCTACAAGCTCAAGCTTCCATGGGGGCTTCAAATCAGTAAAATCCTATATGTATGGCATAGATCAAAGAATACTATGGACACATAGGAAAACAACAGATTGAATAAGCATTTAAAATAAATATTTCATTGATTTAACAATACTTATAATGAAAGTCCTCAAGGGAGCAACCTTGTGCAGAACAACCCTCAACAAGTCCCAAAGTTCACACAACTCATTACAAAACTGAATTAAACTATGCCTAATTACTTACAGAGATCATAGCCAGCAAGTGCTGGGCTAAGGAAGAAGAAAAAGGGAAAAAGATAATGATCTATCCCTAACCCTAATCTGCTAGAGCTCACAGCCGACTGATGTTGAAGGAAAGAAAAATTAGCTAAGTTGCAACTTATATACTCAGTGCTTAATGCCTTGGCCAATAGGAGATTAAACCCTAATTTTATGGCAGACATGGCTCCTTCATAGCCCTTGAATGCCTCGATATGTGTGCATAGAGATCAGGGCCTCGAGATGTGTGCCTTGGACTTAGGGAAATCCCTAAAGTATCCCTGAGTATGGAAATAGAAAGTAGGAGCCCGTGCTTCGCGGGGCTGGGTCTGCTTGATTTGCTCCTCGCGATGCTTGTTTTGCAGTGGATGACACACTGTACTCTGCAGCTCGCATGGATGAAGCCCTGAATTTCCGTGCGGTTGCTCGCCATGATGGATCTGCCTTGTCGCGTGGCTAGCTTTGGCTCTGAAGTGCGTGAGAGCCTTGCGAGATCTACGCGATAGACTTTCTGAAGCTGCTACTACGCGAGTGCTTCACAACAAAAAATGAGAGTGAAATGCCTGGACTTCGCAAGTAGGATTTTTGAAGCTCCTCTTCAGTGAGCTGTGTGATGTTGCCTTGCGAGGTTGCTTTGTGCTGCAAGTATTAACTTCGCGATCTGTTCGCGAGGAAGTTTCTACGGATTTAAACTACGCGAGACAATACTTCTGACTGCACGAGGCTGCCTTCTGCTCCTCTGCTGCAGTGTACATGCAGCTGCTGCAGCCTTCCCCTCTCAAGTCCAACTGCTTCTCATATGCTGGACTTTCTGGGTCCACTTAGGCATGCCATGTGGTCACCATGGTGTGTTCCACCAAGGTGTATTCTCTGTTCTTGCAATAGCTCCACATTTTAGCATACATTCTCCCTCATTTTGGCTTCAAAAATATAGACTTTGTACTAAGCTGCAACTATTATTACTAACTAAAAAATATTCTAAATTGAGGGTTATTAGACAGCTTCAAGGTATAGTAAGGTTATGTAACGACCCAAAATTATTGACTTCCTTTTATTGGTATTAGATGGTGCTTTGTACCTTGCATGGTGTTAGTGCTCTACATCGGAATCTACCCTAGTTGAGAAAATACACATTTTGGTTTTTCAAAAGGTTTTATATTTAAAATTGCCTTTATTTGACACAAGTTGTGTGGTGGCCTAGTGGTCGAAAGGCTTTGGTTATAGATAAGAGGTTTAAGGATCAAACATTGCTACGTGAGTTTTAAACCTCTATTTTAAACTTTGAAGTAATGCCCATATATTATAAATAAGAAAGTTACGGAGAACCCTAAATCACTCTATCTTCTTCTCTAGCCACCCTTTTCTAAATATACCAAAATCTCTTTTAAATATCTTGTGTGTTCTTCCTCAAAGAACATCGTGGTATTTTTCTGCCGTCAAATCGTGGTGGAAGAAGGCGGCGTAATCGTGGACGGACCATCGTGTGGACGCCGATCTCTATCGCCCTAATAGTCGTCGATCTGCCGGTCATGCTTCAAGAGGTGGGTACCCATCTATCCATTTCGTCCTTCTCAGATCCTGTCGCGTAAGATACGTTTGATCGCGTATCGACGGGCTATAAAACAAACCCTAAATTTATCTTCACATAAGATTGTTTTAGGATTAAAAATATGGTTAATCATTGCTTGATTATTATTTTAATTATTATTATTATTTATATATTATATCTTGAGTTTATTTTCGGAACCGCTCTAGAACCCTCGTTAAAATATGTAATAGTGATTGCTTCACACTCGGTTATACAGAGTAAACTCTAAGATATATTTAATTGCTGAGTAGAAACGCACGCAAATCCACCACCAATATCAAGCTAGAGTTTCTAACCAATGCTATGTACGGCCCCCCCCTTTTCTTATAAATTTTTTTTTTCACAAAATACCAAAGACGTAGTACAAAAAAAGAAACACTAGAACCTACCTTCCCTTACCAATTGAAACGCATGGGCCTAGAGCCAACTACATATTACATCAAACTCTAGTTTTGCTATACAGGGTAATTGATTGAGTAAATATATTATATTATATTATATTGAGGAATAGTGGAATGACAATATTAGTTTACCCAAAATAGTTTCAAAATATATATTATCATATAATATAATTAAACGATGGTATTATATAATATTTTATCCTATTACTTTTGATCATAATGACTCTATTATTATCCTTATATGCCATTATATTGAAGATATGGGGAGTCATGAGCCCTTTTACATTATAATAATATATATATATATACTCACTATTATATTAAATAGGAAATTTTATAAATATAATCGGGTGTTTGATTGGAATGGGCTTAAGTATACTATATTATACATGTAAAGTAATGATTGCTATATATGGAATACTACTTAAAAGAATATTATATTATGTCATTTATATATTTTCTTTACCTATATGTATCAAGTAAAGTAATATGTATAACTTTACTTATATAAACTATTATATAAATATCAATCATGTGAAAGCAAGGTTGGGCGAGATTGGCAACTCCTACATAAGGACTATATGGCTTGGTACCCGACTATCTCAATCAATTGGCCTACTGCCACGTGGTTAGGCCAGATCAAATGATCATACTTGTCACGTGATTAGTCCAGATCACATGATCAAGATTGCCATATGGGCGATTCCAAAATGCCCATTCACCACCAACTGGTAAATGTGGCTCAGGACCCAATATTGAAACCTTCTACATATGTTGTAGACTTATTGTTATTAAAGAAGGCTTATTTTTTTTAGAGAGGGAAATTACGTGAATAAATGAGGCCATAAAGCCAACACACAAGCCTATGCATGTACCCAAATTGATACTGATTCCACATGGACCAGTGAGACCCATGCTTTAAAACAAGTACCACACCTTAATAACTTAAGTTGCCTGGGTTTCATTATATCTAATCCTTCCTATGCCGTTTTATTTATTTATTATAATATTATTATAATTGGTATACTGTATTATATAGTTTAGATTGTGTATTATTTTAATCAATAAGAACTTGGTACTCAAGTATCCCTCTGGCTTATTAAGGTAACCCGCCTCACACTATACCTATATAGTATTATTATTTATTTGAGAAATTTCTTCTTGGCTGCAAATTGATTCGTTGTGTTGTACTTTTATCGATCCATTGACACGTCAAATTAATTTGTTGATCCTGAACAAAATCGAACTATTGTTCACTTTAAACCGATTCTAATCCGAATAAAATAATTCAAATAATATACCCTCAACTAATCGATTTCAAAATCGATCGATCAATTCACGTCTGAACAGACGATTGCACTTACTTCCTTAATTCGCTATACTCACGATTAAACTTTGATACACCATTCGATCGATGGTCGTGATTCACTTAACCTTTAAAATAATAATATTCTTCTAAATTGATCATTTAATAATTATATACATATATATATATATATCAATGTTATCGTTTCAGTGCGACTTCTTCGATAACACGAAGTATTAGAAATTCGATACCTCGTAAAAATTGAACTCTGACCTTCAAGTTATCGAAATCACATTTATAACCCTATTTTATAATTATATTAGTGCGATGTAAATAAATATAAATATAAACATAATCAAAATCTAAGTGTAAACTATTTGGTATATGTGATACTTTTGTGTTTGCATTCTGATCAAGAGATACGAGTTAAGGATATGTTAGATCATGAGTACGAGAGTGTATGAGATCATGCCTATGCTCGGGCGTGGTGATTCGTTGAGATGATATCGAAGTGAGGAATACATCGTATTCACATGTCTTACAACTCATGGTGGTATGGGATACCATGACGAGTAGGATGAGTGCGAATTCAGTGTAACCTCGTATACGGTGGCATAGACGGTGACCCTATCACCCTGAGTTCTAATATGATAGGATAAGATATGAGTCGGTAGGCTAAGATGTGAGTCAGTATGATATGATATGAGTCAGTATGATAAGATATTTTACGATAATAAGATACCCCTACATAGACTAGCAAAAGATTAACAATTTAAGTCTCTGTACGTGTCGTTCCTTGCATAGCCACCGTAAGGGCAACAACGTCTTTCAGTCAAGAAGGATGTCTCTAGAAGACATTATGAGTTATGAGTCGCTGGCCGCCCCTGTGACTGAATGTGGTGTATGATATGATATGATATGATATGATATGGAGGGCGTTATGATATGGTGGTATGATACTATGGTGACCCTCACATGGTAGCTCGAGCAGCGACTCTGGCACAGGTCGTTTAGGATTTTATGAGTATGCTAGTTACGCTCATGCGATGTATAGACGTATGTACGAGAAAAATAAAATACGGTATGATATGAGGTATGATATGATATGAAATATGGAAAGATACGTTACGATACAAGTGTCTAGATCATGAGCTCACATTAATGATTAGGATATGAGCTTACGATATGCACTTGATTTTGTTATTCTATTCTGATTCCTTTGATATACTATGTTATCACTCACTTGATGCACCCACAATGCATCTGAGTAGTATGGGGTGGATTGGTGGTGTATCCACTGAGTTTACGTGACTGAGTAAACTCATCCCACGATAAATTAACAGCTGCAGGTGACTATACCGACGGTGTGGACATGAGTTTCTCTGATCTGATTGGTGCTGAGAACGTCGACCGAGTGGACGTCAATTATCAAGAGCCTTTAGAGGGTGACGTTACCGGTTATCATGAGGACTACAGTGGTGATTTTGATCCGAGCGCCGGATACTGATTTTATAGACTCGGTATTGGATTTTGTCTTATGTTATTATCACTGACTCTATGATTTTATTTTATCGGATTTGTCTCCGACTTGACTTATATATTATTTGTGGATTCATGGTATCCTATCGCATTTTATTAGATTTATTCAGCATTTATGATTGCTTTGTATTCCACCATGGTATGTTGGCTTTCACGGATTTCATGAAACCAAATTTGTGCGATAACTCTGATTAGGTGTAGTCTGCTTAGCATATCCAGGATATGTGCGGGTCATAACTCGGAATTCTAGGCCCTTGGGATGGGATAGAATTTCGGATCGTGATAGAGTGGTATCAGAGCTCAAGCTTTACTTCCTCGAGGACTGTATGTGTTATATAAGTACAATATATTGATTGAGGTTATAATGATTCAGATAGACCCCAGACTTTAGATCTTTTGAGGACTTATTGGTTTCAAGGACGCTCAATCATTGATGATAGTAAACCATAAGGTTTAATTTTGAATTTAAAGATTTTTCTAAGAATGACTTATATAGTTAGGAACTTGTGAGAAATATTAGAAATTATCTATAAGGATTAAAAAATAATGGATGAAGCTTTTCTAAATTGAGGGAAAATTAGATAAATAAATCCTTGAAGATTTGAATGTTTAAGGTTTTAGGTGATCTGAGATGTCAACTATAGGAATAGCTGATTCTAGTTTATATTAGAAATGACTTCCATAATTAGATCAAGTGAATATCCAACTAAAATTTGACATACCACACGTTCAGAGAAATTGGTGACGTCAAATCAGATTATTTTATAAATTGATAAATTAGAGTCGACTACCATCATAAAGAGAGGGGGACCCTACCTTAATAATATCAAATATTAGGTATAAAAAATATAGAAGTTTTGCATGTGATTTGAGATTAACAAAGAAATGATGATTTTAGTTTATAATCAATGCCAAATTTTTGAGGACGAAAAGTTTGAGGGAAGAATTCAACGACCCTGATTTTTAATGTTGAATAGTTGACTTTTGATGAGAAGCTGAGATTGCAGAGAAGTACCCTGAACTCATCACCGCAGGCACGTAATTTTCGAGGACGAAAATATTATAAGGGGGGAGAATGTAACGACCCAAAATTTTTTACTTTCTTTTATTGGTATTAGATGGTGCTTTGTACCTTGCATGTTGTTAGTGCTCTACATCGGAACCTATCTTAGTTGAGAAAATACACATTTTAGTTTTTCAAAAGGTTTTATATTTAAAATTGCCTTTATTTGACACAAGTTGTATGGTGGCCTAGTAGTTGAAAGGCTATGGTTATAGATAAGAGGTCTAAGAATCAAACATTGCTACGTGAGTTTTAAACCTCTATTTTAAACTTTGAAGTAAAAGCCTATACACCCTTATTTGGTGCGACCGCTTAACACCGAATTAATGCCCATATATTATAAATAAGAAAGTTACGAGAACCTTAAATTATTATTACAAGAATTCTTCTCAAAAACCCTAGTTGTCACTCTATCTTCTTCTCTAGCCACCCTTTTCTAAAAACACCCAAATCTTTTTTAAATCTCTTGTGTGTTCTTCCACAAAGAACACCGTGGTATTTTTCTGCCATCAAATCGTGGTGGAAGAAGGCGGCGTAATCGTGGACGGACCATCATATGGATGCCGATCTCTATCACCCTAATCGTCGTCAATCTGTCGGTCACGCTTCAAGAGGTGGGTACCCATCCATCCATTTCGTCCTTCTCAGATCTCGTCGCGTAGGATACGTTCGATCGCGTATCGACGGGCTATAAAACAAACCCTAAATTTATCTTCACATAAGATTGTTTTAGGATTAAAAATATGGTTAATCATTGCTTGATTATAATTTTAATTATTATTATTATTATTTATATATTATATCTTGAGTTTATTTTCGGAACCGCTCTAGAACCCTCGTTAAAATATGTAATAGTGATTGCTTCACACTTGGTTATGCGGAGTAAACTCTAAGATAGGTTTAATTGCTGAGTAGAAACGCACACAAATCCACCACCAATATCAAGCTAGAGTTTCTAACCAATGCTATGTACGCCCCCCCCCCCCGTTTCTTATAAAATTTTTTTTCGCAAAATACCAAAGACACAGTACAAAGAAAGAAACACTAGCACCTACCTTCCCTTACCAATTGAAACACATGGGCCTAGAGCCAACTACATATTACATCACACTCTAGTTTTACTATACAGGGTAATTGATTGAGTAAATATATTATATTATATTATATTGAGGAATAGTGTAATGGCAATATTAGTGTACCCAAAATAGTTTCAAAATATATATATTATTATATAATATAATTAAATGATGGTATTATATAATATTTTATCCTATTACTTTTGATCATAATGACTATTATTATCCTTATATGCCATTATATTGAAGATATGGGGAGTCATGAGCCCTTTTACATTATAATAATATATATATATATACTCACTATTATATTCAATAGGAAATTTTATAAATATAACCGGGTGTTTGATAGGAATGGGCTTAAATATACTATATTATACATGTAAAGTAATGATTGCTATATATGGAATACTATTTAAAAGAATATTATATTATGTCATTTATATATTTTCTTTACCTATAAGTATCAAGTAAAGTATTATGTGTAACTTTACTTATGTAAAATATTATATAAATATCAATCATGTGAAAGCAAGGTTGGGCGAGATTGGCAACTCCTACATAAGGACTATATGGCTTGGTACCTGACTATCTCAATCAATTGGCCTACTGCCACGTGATTAGGCCAGATCAAATGATCATACTTGTCACGTGATTAGTCCAGATCACATGATCAAGATTTCCATATGGGCGATTCCAAAATGCCCATTCACCACCAACTGGTAAATGTGGCTCAACACCCAATATTGAAACCTTTTACATATGTTGTAGACTTATTGCTATTAAAGAAGGCTTATTTTTTTAGAGAGGGAAATTACGTGAATAAATGAGGCCATAAAGCCAACACACAAACCTATGCATGTACCCAAATTGATACCGATTCCACATGGACCAGTGAGACTCATGCTTTAAAACAAGTACCACACCTTAATAACTTAAGTTGCCTGGGTTTCATTATATCTAATCCTTCCTATGCCATTTTTTTTTATTATAATATTATTATAATTGGTATACTATATTATATAGTTTAGATTGTATATTATTTTAATCTATAAGAACTCGGTACTCAAGTATCCCTCTAGCTTATTAAGGTAACCCGCCTCACACTATACCTATATAGTATTATTATTTAGTTGAGAAATTTCTTCTTGGCAGCAAATTGACTCGTTGTGTTGTACTTTTATTGATCCATTGACACGTCAAATTGATTTGTTGATCCTGAACAAAATCGAACCATTGTTCACTTTAAACCAATTCTAATCCAAATCAAATAATTCAAATAATATACTCTCGATTGATCGATTTCAAAATCGATCGATCGATTCTCGTCTGAACAGACTATTGCACTTACTTCCTTAATTTGCTTTACTCACGATTAAACTTTGATACACCATTCGATCGATGGTCGTGATTCACTTAACCTTTAAAATAATAATATTCTTCTAAATTGATCATTTAATAATTATATATATATATCAATGTTATTGCTTCAACGCGACTTCTTCGATAACACGAAGTATTAGAAATTCGATACCTCGTAAAAATTAAACTCTGACCGTCAAGTTATAGAAATCACATTTATAGCCCTATTCTATAATTATATTAGCACGATGTAAATAAATATAAATATAAACATAATCAAAATCTAAGTGTAAATCATTTGGTATATGTGATACTTTTGTGTTTGCATTCTGATCAAGCTATACGAGTTAACGATATGTTAGATCACGAGTACGAGAGTGTATGAGATCATGACTATGCTCGGGCATAGTGATTCGTTGAGATGATATCGAAGCGAGTAATATATCGTATTCACACGCCTTACAACTCATGGTGGTATGGGACACCATGACGAGTAGGGTGAGTGCAAATTTAGTGTAACCTCCTATACGGTGGTATAGACGGTGACCCTATCACCCTGAGTTCTAATATGATAGGATAAGATATGAGTCAGTATGATATGATGTGAGTCAGTATGATATGATATGTTACGATAATAAGACACCGCTGTATAGGCCAGCAAAAGATTAACAATTTAAGTCTCTGTACGTGCCGTTCCTTGCGTAGCCATTGTAAGGGCAACGTCTTTCAGTCAAGACGGATGTCTTTGAGAGACATTATGAGTTATGAGTCGCCGGCCACCCCTGTGACTGAATGGAGTGTATGATATGATATGATATGGAGGGCGTTATGATATGGTGGTATGATACTATGGTGACCCTCACATGGTAGCTCGAGCAGCGACTCTGGCACAGGTCGTTTAGGATTTTATGAGTATGCTAGTTACGCTCATGCGATGTACAGACGTATGTACGAGAAAAATAAAATACGGTATGATATGAGGTATGATATGATATGAGATATGGTAAGGTACGTTAGGATGCAAGTGTCTAGATCATGAGCTCACATTAATGATTAGGATATGAGCTTACGATATGCACTTGATTTTGTTATTCTATTTTGATTCCTTTGATATACTATGTTATCACTCACTTGATGCACCCACAATGCACCTGAGTAGTATGGGGTGAATTGGTGGTGTATCCACTGAGTTTACGTGACTGAGTAAACTCATCCCACGATAAATTAACAGCTGCAGGTGACTATACCGACGATGTGGACGTGGGTTTCTCTGATCTGATTGGTGCTGAGAACGTCGACCCAGTGGATGTTGATTACCAAGGGCCTTTGGAGGGTGATGTTACCGGTTATCATGAGGATTACAGTGTTGATTTTGATCCGAGCGCCGGATACTAATTTTATAGACTCGATATTGGATTTTGTCTTATGTTATTATCACTGACTCTATAATTTTATTTTATCGGATTTTTCTCCGACTTGACTTATATATTATTTGTGGATTCATGGTATCCTATCGCATTTTATTAGATTTATTCAACATTTATGATTGTTTTATATTCTACCATGGTATGTTGGCTTTTACGGATTTCGTGAAACCAGATTCGTGCGATAACTCTTATTAGGTGTATGTCCGCTTAGCATATCCGGGGTATGTGTGGGTCATAACTCAGAATTCTAGGCCCTTGGGATAGGGTAAAATTTCGGGTCGTGACATTTTAAGAGGTGAAAAGTAATACTTTTCACACAGCCCCATTCCTAATCTTTGATAGTCCTTGAGCAAAGCAAAATTTAAACAACTACTCTAGGAATGTAAATGCCACTTTATAGGGAGCATGAATGCATTTAACTTATGCATCATGCCTTTTAAACCCTTAGGTGATCCCTAGTGGAGGAGTGAAGTCTCTTGAGGGTTTTCAGTGAAGATACCCACAAACTACTTAGTAAAATAGTTAACAAAAGTGCACACATTATCAAATTAGTTTTTCAATAAATAGAGTATTAGTCTACCCTTGATTCTTTTTATTCAACATATGAGGAGTTTTAAACACATGAAATGCACAAACAATTTAACATGAAAAACTCTTACATGCATTCACATTTCCAATCAGCTTACAACAAGAAAAACAATAGGTGTATGTCAGCACTATGCTTACTATCAATTCAAAAATTTTGTCATGACCCCAGATTTTTGGGAACCATGCACATCTTATACTATGCACGCATATGTGTGGTTCACAAGGAAACAAAAAAATAACATGTATACGCTATGTGTGTATATGAGAAACACACTAACTTTCACTAATATGTATATAAGTAAAAAGGAAGAAGAGAGGAGCCCTATATGTAACCTAATTTTATCCTAGAGGAAAGGAAAAGAGAGAGAAAGAAGAGAGGAAATTGTAAAAGAAGGTTAGGTTCATTGGTTTAAGCCCGTAGAAGATTTTGATGAAGGCTAGATGAGGAACCATGAAGAGCTTTTCATCTAGTTGAAACTTGTATCGAGTTATATCAAATACATCGATCGAGGTATGATTTAAATGCATTTATGGTGATTAGATAATGTAGGAAGGAATTGTTAAAAGGTCTTTTTTCGTGTTATTTAATGCTAATAAGACATTGGATAAAGAAGGAAGTATTTTCTCAAATGGATCAAGCACTAGTATCTATCGTGGCTCGCTCGAGCGACCTATTTGGCTCGCTCGAGCGAGGATAGAATATAAATCTGAGTATATTTTCGTTCTGGGCTCGCTCGAGCGAGACCTATAGTATATGGGAAGCTCGCTCGAGCAAGGCTTTATGTAGTTCATTTTAACCGCTCAAGTGACCTCGTTTTAACCGCTCGAGCGATGAAAGGTACTCGCTCTCGCGAGGGTTGGTACCTTGTTTTAATCGCTCCCGCGAGATTAAGTGCTCGCTCGAGCGAGGCTAAGTGACCGCTCGAGTGAGGAATAGTGCTCGCTCGCGCGAGGAACTACACAGGTTTTATTAAATTTTAGCACAGTTCATGGAAGCTGTGTGCTCCAAGGGCCCTAGTGACCATTCTAAGCATGTTCTTAACGCATGCAATGTAGATTGATGTGGGATGGTTACGTATAACCGCTACGAGAGAGGACTGCTTTGGATTTGCTTTGAGGTAGGAAATATCTTGAAACATGTACTTTAATTCGTCATAAATCATGTATGTAGAGTATTTCAATCATATAGAGTAGCTCGAGAGAATAGTCATATTAAATGTGTTTCCAACATGTGTGTGTGTGAATCTAAAAAGGAGGTCATGAAGTCCCCAAGGGACATAGAATTGTAATATTGGGCATCGTAATGATGCATTAAACCAATAGCATCCCAGGGATGCATATGAAGTCAAATGATAAAAATAAAAGAAGAACGAGAAGGCCTAATGTAATATAATTAGCACAATCATGGTGAATAACTATATATAGAGCACACTTTATATTTTTGATATTTAAGGTTTATTTAGAATACCCCACCGACGTGGCGGGATACCCACGATTGACTTGGCAAGATATCCGTGACTGGTACGGCGGCCAAACCCTATACCCTAGCACATCCCAGGGATATTAAATTGAAAATAGACCCTGCTGCCTAAGAGAAAGGGGCCTAGGTAGTATTGAAATGTAACACATAACAAGTGTCTATTTAGACGACGATGGTGGGTATTCTATCGGGGCTCGATGCTATATTGCTCGGGGATTACTTAAGTTAGGATTTAAGTGATTAGGCTAAATCCGTTACCATAATAGCAAGATGAGAATAATAAAGTCATGCAAAATAACAGTGTATCCATCATTTTACTTCCGTGTGTTTCAATTTATCTTTCAGCAGCTCTATCAGATAAATCATACTTTTAAACTGTTTTTAACATACATGTGAGAGCTTAATCTATATGTTTACTGTGTTTTCTTATTGAGCTAGGATGTAGCTCACCCCCCTTAGACTATACGTTGCAGGTCCAGGACTAGCGGCAGCGAAGACTTCTGGAGACGTTGAGAGTATTAGGTATGGCTTGGTATGTCAAGCCTCTTTATTTGAATGTAATTAAATACCGTTATTCTTTTGACAAACCGTCTGGGATGAACTGTTATCACCAACGGTTTGGGTAAGTTCTTATGCCCATGAATTGGCATGGGACAAGAACTGCCTTTAGAGACCCTAGTTATTTTAAATACATGAGTACTTGTTTAGAGAAGATACATGTGCCTTAATTGCAGTTTTTGGCTTGTATATATCAATGCTTCGTACAGAACCATAGGGCACGACCTTGAGGGTCGTGCTGATGGCACGGGTTTTAGGGAGCCAAAATCCGGGCTGTCACAGTTGGTATCAAAGCCTTTCTTTTAGTCTCTGACAATAGGGACTGCTGCTAACGAAACCATGGTCAGAACATAGGGACTGCTGCTAACGAAACCATGGTTTCTCATGCAGACCATTATGTTTCCTAGAGGAAGAGGCCGACCCAGGGGTTGTCATGATAGGTATTTGCGCAGTAGAGATGGGTTCATCTCGCCTACGAACAGGGTGCCATTGGGAAATAGGGAGGTTCCTGAGGGCAGTGGCCAAGGAGAGAACCAAAATCAAGCAGAAAATTAGGATCGAGATCATAGGGAACAAGATAGAGTGAGGGAAAGAAATGAAGAAAGAGAGGAGCGTCAGAGGATGATGCATACTATGGAAATCATGGCAACTGCCATGGCACAACAGGCAGCATCCTTGGCAGCACATGCCGCCCCAGAACCACATCAGACACCTACGCCCCCAGTAGGACCTACACTACCAGTGGCTTCAGCATTTACCGAATTCAGGAGGATGAGACCTCCTAGCTTTTTAGGGTGGGCAGACACCATGGTAGCTGAAAATTGGTCGGGTGAAATTGAGAAGGTATTTAGTGTACTGACATGCACAGAGGACGAGAGTGTCCATTGGGTAGCGTATATGCTAGATGGAGAAGTTAGACCTTGGTGGAAATCTGTTTTGCGGACTAGAGCTCAAGAAACTCCAGATATGCCGTGAACCTGGGATGAATTCGTTGAAAAGTTCAATAAGCAGTATTTTCCGGAGGTTGTGAGAAATCAGATGGAGACTTAATTTTTACAACTAATGTAAGGAAGGATGACCGTGAGTGAGTACGGAGTAGAATTTATGAGACTGGCTCGTTTCGCTCCAGACTACGTAATTTCTGATGTGATGAAAGCGAAGAGGTTCCAACAGGGTTTAAGGTCGGACATCCGAGGAGGGGTTGGGCCATTTCAGCTGAAGACCTATGGAGAGGTCATGAGTAAGGAATTAGTGGTCGAAGAAGAAAACAATAACCGATACCGTCAGAGGGAACAACAGGGAAGAGGAAGCATAGATCAAAGCAGGATTGGGAGTTATGAATCAATGAATAAGAAGCCGAGGTTCGTAGCACCGAATCAGAGGCAACCGTTCCAGACAGGGTATGGGAGAGCCGCACAACAAACTACTCATCAAAGATTTCCATTGCCGGCATCAGGGAGACCAATGAGGTATGAGGGTCCTGCTATTTCCACTGGAGCTACAGTTACACAAGGTTTTTCGAGAGTTGCTTCTTCAACACCAAGAGAGACTTGTGCTAAGTGTGGCAAGTCTCACAAAATGACGGATTGCAGGCAAGGAATGCGAGGCTATTTTAAATGTGGCAAGATTGGTCACGTAATTAGAGATTGCCTTGAGGCAATTAAGGAGAAGACGACCCCAGCTTCCATGCCACGACCTATTCAATCACGGAAGCCAGTTGTTCAAGGGAGAGCCTACGCAGTTACCGTCCAAGAAGCAGGGAGTGTACATGACGTCATTCAAGGTGAAATTCCTTTAAAATAAAGAATTTCAATTTAATATAATTTTAGATAGAGAAGGTGCATTCATTAGAATAGTGTGTAGACTCGTGTTTGTACGTTAGACGATTCTAAATAAAGTATGTGCTATGTATGTATATGTATGTGTTGTAGGTACGTTACAAGTCTATGAAAAAGGGTGTTATGTAGCACGTGACGTACGAGTATTGATAGACCCAGGGTCTACCCACTCCTTCATCACCCCTAGATTTGCAAAGAAAATGAAGATTGTTTCGGAGACACTGGACTTTGTTTTATCAGTGTCTATCCCAACGGGAAAATTTGTGGACACAGAGTTAGTCTGCAAATTGGTAGTAGTGAGCGTCCGGGATGACGTTGTTTACGAATTAGATGCACAATTAATATTGTTGGACATGCAAAGATTCGACGTGATCCTTGGCATGGATTGGCTGTCCCATCATTGTGCAACAGTGGATTGCAAGAACAAGGTTGTTATTTTCTGACCTAACACGAGGAGATCGTTTCGATTTCTCGGAGAGAGATCGACACAGGTGCCATTCATCTCGGCAGTCAGAGCAGAACGTTTACTCAAAAAGGGGTGTAGCGGTTATTTGGCATTTTTGAAGGGAGATAAAGAAGAAAAGAATGTTATCTCCGAGATAGCAGTAGTGCGAGAATTTGAAGACATATTTCTAGAAGAATTGCTAGGATTACCTCCACAGAGAGAAGTGAAATTCGCTATCGACTTAGCACCAGGAACGAAACCTATTTCAAAAGCACCATACAGGATGGCTTCTGCTGAGTTGAAAGAATTGAAAGAACAGTTGCAAGAGCTCATGGATAAAGAGTTCATAAGACCAAGCGTGTCTCCATGGGAGCACCAGTTTTGTTTGTGAAAAAGAAAGATGGGTCAATGCGGCTGTGCATTGACTATCGACAATTGAACAAACTCACTGTGAAGAATCGATACCCTTTGCCAAGAATAGATGACTTGCTCGATTAGTTGCAAGGAGCGAAGTACTTTTCCAAGATCGATCTGGATACCATCAGTTAAGAGTCAAGGCCGAGGACATTCAGAACACGGTATGGACACTATGAATTTTTGGTGATGCCGTTCGGATTGACAAACACACCGGCGTCATTTATGGACTTAATGAATCGGGTGTTTAAACCACACCTAGACTCTTGCGTTGTCGTGTTTGTTGACGACATCCTGATTTACTCAAAATCGAGGACGGAGCATGAAGAACACTTACGGGTCGCTCTACAAACTTTGCGTGAACACCAATTGTACGCTAAGCTCAGTAAATGTAAATTCTGATTAGAAGAGGTTAGCTTTTTGGGACATGTCGTCTCAAAGCATGGTGTCACAGTAGATCCCGCTAAGATCGAGACAGTAGTGAACTGGGAGCAACCAAAGACTGTGACAGACGTCCGAAGTTTCCTTGGACTAGCAGGTTATTATCGACGTTTCATTGAGGGGTTTTCAAAGATATCGGGACCTCTTACGAGACTTACAAGAAAGGATTCAAGATTTGAGTGGAGTGAAGCGTGCGAGAAGAGTTTTCAAGAACTCAAGAAGAGACTAACCTCAGCTTCGGTATTAGCCATTCCGTCAGGCAGTGGGGGATTCGCGGTCTACAGTGATGCTTCGTACAATGGTTTGGGTTGCGTGCTCAATCAATATAAAAAGGTAATAGCTTACGGGTCAAGACAGTTGAAAGAGCATGAGAAGAACTATCCGACGCATGATCTGGAACTAGCAGCGGCCATATTCGCATTGAAGATATGGCGACATTATTTATACGGAGAAACATTTGAAATCTTCACCAAACATAAGAGCCTCATATATCTATTTACACAGAAGGAACTAAATATGAGGTAGCGCAGATGGATGGAGTTCCTCAAGGACTATGACTGCTTTATACAGTACCATCCAGGCAAGGCTAACGTAGTGGACCGATGCCTTGAGTCGGAAGAGTTCAGCTCAGTTGGCTAGTCTAATTTTGGGTATACACCGATAGAAGCTGTTGGAAGATCTAACACTATATGGTGCGGACATCAAGTCACAAGCTACATGAGCCTTTTTGGCCAACATATCAGTGAAATCGGTGATATTCGAACATATACGAGAACTTCAGGTAGAAGATCCAGTACTAACCAAGATGCGTCAAGATGTAACTGAGGGCATCAGATCCGACTTTTCAATCAAGGAGGATGGCTCCTTATTGTTCAAGGGCCGTCTCTGCATTCCGGACAATGCTGATTTACGACGAACGATTCTTGATGAATCCCACAAGTCAAGCTATGTTATCCACCCGGGGAGCACGAAGATGTATCAATATCTGAAAAAGAATTACTGGTGGAGGGTTTGAAGCAAGACGTGACAGAGTACGTGTTGCGGTGTTTGACGTGCCAACAAGTGAAGATTGATCATAGACACCCCGCAGGTCTATTGCAACCCCTACCTATACTAGAATGGAAGTGGGAATCGATCTCCATGGACTTCGTAGTCGGGCTACCGCGAACTACAAAGAAGTACAATGCCATTTGGGTAGTGGTCGATCGATTGACCAAGTCAGCACAGTTCTTGCCTTACCACACGATGTATATGGCAGGAAGATTGGCAGAGCTGTATATGAAAGAGATCGTCCATTTTCATGGAATTCCGAGTAGCATCGTTTCAGACCGGGACCCATTATATACATTAAAGTTTTAGAAGAAATTTCAAGAAGGAATGGGAACGAGACTAGATTTCAGTATGGCATTCCACCCACAAACCGACGGACAGACTGAGAGGGTCAATCAAATCATTGAAGACATGCTTAGGGCATGTATGTTGGAATCACAAGGATCGTGGGATCAACACCTACCATTGATTGAATTTGTATATAACAACAGTTTTCAGATGAGCATTGGGATGGCACCGTATGAAGCCTTGTACGGAAGGCGATGTAAATCACCAATCAATTGGGAGGAAACTGGTGAGAAATTTGTTTTGGGACCCGAGTTACTTGAAGATAATGCCGCTATTTTCTGCATGATCAGAGAAAGACTAAAGGCAGCTCAAAGCAGACAGAAAAGCTACGTTGATATCAAGCGGACGAGTGTGAACTATAAAGTGGGCGAACACGTGTTTGTAAAAGTGTCGCCGATGAAAGGCGTGATGAGATTTGGAAAGAGAGGCAAGTTGAGTCCCTGTTATCTTGGACCTTTCGAAGTTTTGGGTCGAGTAGGGGAGGTTGCATATCGTGTTGGCTTACTGCCACGATTTGATCGGGTACATAATGTCTTCCACTTATCTATGCTCAGGAAGTACGTGAACGATCCTTCCCACATCTTGAGAGGACAACCTTTAGAGATGTATGAGGACATGAGTATGGTAGAAGAATCGGCAGAAATTTTGGATAAAAAGGAACAAGTGCTACGCACCAAAGTTATTCCTTTAGTGCTTGTGCGCTGGAATAACTATCCGGCTGAGGAAGCAACGTGGGAGAGAGAGGCAAATGTCAGAGAACAATACCCCAACTTGTTTGAGAACGTTAACTAGTTGTTTTTTTAAACATGATGATATGTGATATTTTGACAGTATATCAATTTCTATTTGAAACTAGTAAACAAATGAGATTGAAAAACTCGAGCATTTAGTTTAAATTTTTGCCAGAAAGATCGGTTCATGTGAATAAAAATCTCAAATGTCCACAAAGGAAATCATGTATGAATGATGTCCTCAACTTTAAAACAGATCAAGCGAAAATATGAGCTTAAGGAAGCCAGAAGTACGTTTCTAGGCTCGCTTGAGCGAGATTTTATGCTCGCTCGCGCGAGCCACATAAAATAATAAACAAGAAGTATTCTAGGATCGCTCGAGCGAGGATTAGTGACCGCTCGAGCGAGGCCATGAATTTATATCAGTCAGCGTTCTGGGATCGCTCGAGCGATAACTAATGACCGCTCGAGCGATGACAGACTATATATTGTAGACGGAAGGATAAACGTTCATTTCGTCTTCAAGCGAGGGATCTGAGCCGAGCGAGGGTTTAAGGTTTTCAATCTTCATGATTTTCCGATCGATTCGAGTCAGATTCGAACGATCCGATCCGTCAAAAACACTTTGTAAGGTAAAATCTACCCTTTTTCAATTTTTATTGCGTTCAAAAAGTTCTATAGATATCAAATGGCTTCTTCAAGCCCTAATCCTCAACCTAGGAAACGAATGGCGATTCGATTGCCATCATCGCGCAACAAAGTGCCACAACAACAACAACCACCACCACCACCATGCCCATCAACCACCCCTATCCAATTAGATGATTGGTGGGGAGCCAAGGTTATGGAAACCGAATGGGAAATTCATCCCTCTTGTTTTGTTGATCCGACATCCACCAAGTGGACTTCGGATTTTCTAACAAACAACCACCTACGACCATTGCTAACACTGTTCGAAGCTTGGTACTAGCCGAGGCTCATAAAACTGTTTTATCAAACTCTCAATACGAATGTGAATGAAGATACCATCCTCGTCACAATCGATGGAAAAGAGTTAACTTTTGGAAACTCTTTTCCAAAAGTTTCCACCGCCATGAACTGCCCTAATACCTACACCCCGAGCCCACACACTCAACCACCTTTTACTGGGAACGTAGAATTCCCAACTATCATTTATGATATTACTAGCGGCACGTCCGCATCGGGTCAGTCCATCACCCGATCCCAGCTACCGCCACATATGTGGCTTTTAGATATTATTTTTAAGAAGAATTTGCACCCTACCGGCCATGATCAAGAGCGCCGTGACACATTCTTACGAGCCTTACACTCCGCCTTTCACAACAGGTGGTTTAGTGCACCCATGGTAGTCATCAAAGGCATGGTGCATACCTATAGAAGAAATGTCAGGGGCGCTATTCCTCCACCTATCAACTGCCTACCATATGCACGTTTGATATCCCGACTCCTCCATGCACGTAATGGGAAAGAGGGATTCAAGATTCGAACCAATGAGTTATCTTTTACCGATAACGCCGTCCCCTATATAGCCCAAGACTTAAGCCGAAATTTAAAGAGCCTTCAAACTAGTGTCAATAAGAAGAGAGACCGCCAAATTTCCCGACAAGCCACGCAACAAGCACCGGCGGGACCGACTGCTCCCTCTACTTCATCTTCACAGCCCCTACCTAGCACCGACACCGGCATGATGCGAGAGATCCTCCAGCAGGGGCGGGAGATCAGGTTACATCAGAGGTTTCAGGAGGCGCTACTCATAGACCTCATGGGCCATGCGTACCTGCAGTCATCTATGGAGTGCATCGGTGCTATGAGAGGCGCTATTTTTGGAGCATCTAGCTCGGGCCCTGCTAAGAGGAGCACTACAGCGGGTACCACTACCGCCAGGGAGGTTGTCGAGGACTACGGCGATGATGATGACTCCGGTGACGATGACGACGAGTATGAGGACGATGATGATTAGGTAGTCATATTTCTTTTTTGGAAACGGTAATGAAATTTTGGTTGTGATATTTTGTTTGTAATATTTTAGTTGGTATCATTTTGATGGTATGCTTTTATTGTTCTATAAACTATCGTGACATGGTTGTCACAAAACGTTGATGGTTAACTTTATAATAGCATCGCATATGCTTTACCATGTGGTCAATTACTATTATGACTATGGAAACACTTGATAGTAAGTGTCTTCATATCGATATTTCTTATCGATATTTTCTTTACCGTTTAGATTGACTATGATAAGTGTATGATTAGGTAATACTA
This sequence comes from Chloranthus sessilifolius, assembly GCA_021018995.1. Classification (NCBI taxonomy): domain Eukaryota; kingdom Viridiplantae; phylum Streptophyta; class Magnoliopsida; order Chloranthales; family Chloranthaceae; genus Chloranthus; species Chloranthus sessilifolius. Next base: position 99,778,953 of record CM037585.1, read on the forward strand.
TAAGGTGTGAATAATTGCCTAATGCAGGTTAAACTATGAGTCATTAGATTATATGATTGTGGGTTGTTCTAGTGTACTCCACTTTCTACGATGTCATCGATTTTCGAGGACGAAAATCTTATAAGGTAGGGTGAATGTCATGACTCCAGATTTTTGAGAACCATGCACATCTTATACCATGCACGCGTATGTGTGGTTCACAAGGAAACAAAAAAATAACATGTATACGCTATGTGTGTATGTGAGAAACACACTAACTTTCACTAATATGTATATAAGTAAAAAGGAAGAAGAGAGGAGCCCTATACATAACCTAATTTTAGCCTAGAGGAAAGGAAAAGAGAGAAAGAAGAGAGGAAATTGTAAAAGAAGGTTAGGTTCGTTGGTTTAAGCCCGTAGAAGATTTTGAGGAAGGCTAGATGAGGAACCATGAAGAGCTTTTCATCTAGTTGAAGCTTGGATCGAGTTACATCAAATACATCGATCGAGGTATGATTTAAATGTGTTTATGGTGATTAGATAATGTAGGAAGGAATTGTTAAAAGGTCTTTTTTTGTGTTATTTAATGCTAATAAGACATTGGATAAAGAAGGAAGTATTTTCTCGAATGGATCGAGCACTAGTATCTATCGTGGCTCGCTCGAGCGACCTATTTGGCTCGCTCGAGTGAGGATAGAATATAAATATGAGTATATTTTCATTCTGGGCTCGCTCGAGCGAGACCTATAGTATATGGGAAGCTTGCTCGAGCAAGGCTTTATGTAGTTCATTTAAACCGCTCGAGCGACCTCATTTAAACCGCTCGAGTGATGAAAGGTACTCGCTCCCTCGAGGGTTGGTACCTTGTTTTAACCGCTCGCGCGAGATTAAGTGCTCACTCGAGCGAGGCTAAGTGACCGCTCGAGCGAGGAATAGTGCTCGCTCTCGCGAGGAACTATGCGGGTTTTATTAAATTTTAGCACTATTCATGGGAGCTGTGTGCTCAAGGGCCCTAGTGATCATTCTAAGCATGTTCTTAACGCATGCAATGTAGATTGATGTGGGATCGTTGCGTAGCACCGCTACGAGAGGACTGCTTTGGATTTGCTTTGAGGTAGGAAATATCTTGAAACATGTACTTTAATTCGTCAAAAATCATGTATGTAGAGTATTTCAATCATATAGAGTAGCTCGAGAGAATAGTCATATTAAATGTGTTTCCAACATGTGTGTGTGTGTGAATCTAAAAAGGAGGTCATGAAGTCCCCAGGTGACATAGAATTGTAACATTGGGCATCGTAATTATGCATTAAACCAGTAGCATTCCAGGGATGCATATGAAGCCAAATGATAAAAACAAAAGATGAACGAGAAGGCCTAATGTAATATAATTAGCACAATCACGATGAATAACTATATGTAGAGCACACTTTATATTTTTGATATTTAAGGTTTATTTAGAATACCCCACCAATGTGGCAGGATACCCACGACTGACTCGACAGGATATCCGTGACCGGTACGGCGGCCAAACCATACACCCTAGCACATCCCAGGGATGTTAAATTGAGAATAGACCCCGCCGCCTAAGAGAAAGTGGCCTGGGTAGTATTGAAATGTAACACATAACAAGTGCCTATTTAGACGACGATGGTGGGCATTCCATCGGGGCTCGATGCTATATTACTCGGAGATTACTTAAGTTAAGATTTAAGTGATTAGGCCAAATCCGTTACCATAATAGTAAGATGAGAATAATAAAGTCATGCAAAGTAACAGTGTATCCATCATTTTACTTACGTGTGTTTCAATTTATCTTTCAGCAGTTCTATCAGATAAATCATGCTTTTAAACTGTTTTTAACATACATGTGAGAGCTTAATCTATATGTTTACTGTGTTTGCCTATTGAGCTAGGATGTAGCTCACCCCCCTTAGACTATACGTCGCAGGTCTAGGACTAGCGGCAGCAGAGACTTTTGGAGACGTTGATCTAAGGGATTCAGATTACGTGGCCACAGAGGAGTCAGAGCCTCCTCCTGAGGAATTCTTCTAGGAGACCCATTGCGTACTTTGAGAGTGAGTTGAGAGTATTAGGTATGGATTGGTATGTCAAGCCTCTTTATTTGAATGTAATTAAATACCGTTATTCTTTTGACAAACCGTCTGGGATGAACTGTTATCACCAACGGTTTGGATAAGTTCTTATGCCCATGAATTGGGATGGGACAAGAACTGCCTTTAGAGACCCTAGTTATTTTAAATACATGAGTACTTGTTTAGAGTAGATACATGTGCCTTAATTGCAGTTTTTGGCTTGTATATACCAATGCTTCGTATAGAACCACAGGGCACGGCCTTGAGGGTCGTGCTGATGGCACGGGTTTCAGGGTGCTGAAATTCGGGTTGTCACAAATTTTGATTTAAACAATGGCCAATTCCTTCAATGTCAGACCCAATGCTTACCAGGGCAGTCTCTCACAAATAAATTTGAGGGTTTTCATTTTCACACAAGCTCAAGAGTAGTTACAGACCCCAAATGGGTCTGCAAGCATGAGCATACACAAGGCATCTAATTTCTGGCATCATTAACTAGTTCTCACCATAGATTAAACAATTCCTCATCTCCACATAACAACTTATTCTAATTAGGATCACAAGGTCTTATGACTGGGCTGTAATGTGGCTTATGGGCGAAGGTTATAAAGAATGGAAGGGTGAAAAGGATACAAAATTGAAAAATTAGCAAGTGAAGGAGGTGATTCATGAGTTCACCTTCTTTAATTCAGCATATTCCATCTTCTTGGATATTTTTCAGACTTGAAGTGGTCAACTTCTCCTCTTCTTTTTACTTTTCCCAATGAAATTTTCTCTTGACTCCTCTCTCTTCCTTTTCATTATTATTATTATTATTATTTTATTTTTGTTTTTCTTTTAGATACATTAAATTTTTTATTTTTATTTTTATTTTTTTTTTCTGAAATGCCACCCTCCTCCCAGCTGCTACATTGCTGTCCTCTTGTGTTTCTTCTCCATTTACCCAATGTTGACCCTAGCTTGTCCATCTCCAACTTCTTCTCTTTTACCTTCTGAATTCTCAGAGTGAGGGTAGGTTGAATCAGGTCTTCAGGTTTAGGTGCAATTACTCTTTTGTATTTTAAAGAAAACTAGAATTTTAAGGCTCAAAAAGTGTATGCACGAGGGCAGTTTACTAGGTTTGGTGTCTTTAGGTTCAAACTATCCAAGAGAAGGCCTTGATCATTTCTTAAATGTCATGAGTACTGTTAGCTGTTTCAACTTGGAGATGCCTAACTTCTAGTGAGAAAAATAAACTCAGCCACTCCTTAGAGCAAGAAGAATTGCCAAAGACACTCCTCAAAGAAAAAATAAATAAAATTTTTTATAGGCCCAAGTCTCACTAGGTATGGTCTTCCATTGAACTCATGGGCATGTCCTTACCTTTTTCTCTCTTTAATGGTTCACTATGTGCTGACACAAATGAGTTTTCTTAGTGTTCACCTCATGAAAATGCTAAATTTTAAAAGATTTTAATGCCAAAAGGTCTGTAAAATTTTAAATTTCCTCAATTTTAGAGTTTCTTAGGTGAACTTAGCTCTATTTTTATCTTACTCACTTGATTCTGTTGCACTTAGGTTAACTACTTAATTGGCATACCCTATCACAACCCCAAACTTATGAGAAATAGTGTCCTCACTGCTTCAAAGATAAAGAACAAGGGCAGTAGGATATATTGATAAACAAAACACACAATTAAAAGAAAGATAGTACAACATAATGAAAATAAATCACAACACAAATATGAGATACACAAAAGAACATTTCGTTCATAAAGCAGTAATATATACAATGCAAATGAAATGAAGTAAAAAAGTTCCTAGAAAGCAAAGAAATCCTAATTAACTACAATTACAAATCGGCATCATTTGAATCTACATCTATTTGCTCTTGAACAACTTTTTCTTTCTTGAGAGCATTAGCATTGAACTTTGATCTCTTAGCAGTGGTCTTCCTGTGCTTGGTGCTGCTTCTTTTCTTAGGAGTGGGTGCAAGGTTTGAAGAAGGTTCCTTAATTTTGACTCCAGGTGCAAATTTTCTGGGTTGAGGAGCAGTTGCAGGGGGAAGAGCTACTGCAGTGTAGAGAGAGGCAGTTGCAGTTGCTAAGTCTCTGGCAACCATAACAGATATGGTCTACTGCAATGTTGTAGCAGTCCTAGCACAATCATCAGCTCTCTCTTCAACCAATCTAAGGGCCAACTGCATGTTCTTCACAACTTCTTCTAGGCCTTCTGCTCTATACTTTTCCTGCTGGTATAGTTGTAATATCTGCTTCCAACCATGCTTCATCTTCTTCTTCTCCATCTTGTGAGTTAATTTCAGCATCTTGATTTGATGGAGGAAAGGTTGCTTGATTGATGTGTTGATATCTGCCATCCCCTTGATCACATCCCTCCTGATATAGGAATTTTCATCCATGGCTCTCTTAAGAGCAGCAAATGGTGGGGTGGACAATGAGGAAGCAGGAACCATGATATTATCAGCAAGAGGAGCAGGGGTAGCCAGAGAATGGGATGGTGTGGATGAAGATGATGGGATGGATGATGGAATGGGTAGGGCAGATGCCAGCTCCACCTCTTGGGGGTTAGTTTGGGTAAGGTCCACTACCTCAAGATCAGTTTGGGTTGAGGCAGAGGCCTGGGTAGGTGGGCTAGGGGCAGCAATACCAGCTCAGGCTCAGTTTGGGTGGTTGCAAAGGTAAATGTAGGTGGAGGGACTTCATGATGTGGTTCTATATGAGTAGCAGCAACTGAAGTTGATGCTAAGGATAAGGGTTGGGGAGATGGGGGTGGTGTAGGTATATGGGTAGGTGAAGGGATAAATGACTATTGTGATGGTGGGGTTAATGTTAACAAGGTGAACTGAATGGCTTCTAGGCTAGTTTGAATGGTGGCCTGGTTTTGGAGGGTTGAATGCATTGCTTGAAGGCTGGCCTCAATGTTTGACTTTGAGTGTTGGCTATCATTTGGGTTCTGACGGAAAGAAGGAGGCTAAGAATTTGGGGTAGGGGGTCAGGTGGATGGCTGGGATGTGGAAACATGTTGAAAAGGGGAGGTAGGTGCATGGTGGAAGATAGAGGGTTGAGGTGAAGTACGGATTTGGGTAAATTGGGGTGGGTGTGGTGAATCAGGTAGGGGAGTATAATCATACTTGATGTCGTCCAAAATGGATTCCATCATGGTAGAGTACTCCTAAGTGGAGAACTGTTGATGGTCATGGGACTGGTCCAATGGTTCACAAGTGGAAGGTTGTATGGGTTGGGATGGAGGGTCAGATATGGAAATATGGGAGATGTTAGGGAGCTGAGGCTCACTCTCATAATAGTGGAATGGAGAGGGTAGTGCCGGAGAGGATGGGTGTAGATCAGTGGGTATGGGATTTGGTATGGCTGCTATTTTAGGGATAGGAATAGGCTGGGAGATATAGGTTGGTTGGGGCTTAGTGGGGGCTTTGGTGGCTCTCCTTTTACTATAGGTTACTTTGACAGGTGGGCTGGGGTGAGTAGGGTAGATAGATACAGGTTGAGTAGGGGCTGCTGGTGTGAGGGTAGGCAATGACACAGGAAGTATGGTTATAAGTAAAGGGATGGACATAACAGAGATGGTGGGCTGTGGGATAAGGAAGGAAAGTGTTGGTAAGGGTATGGTAGGTGTAGGTGAGGTAATGGGTGATGAGGTAATGGGTAAGTGGCAAGATAGGGCATGGTGAGATATCAGAGGTGTGGCGATAGAGATAGAGGGGTGGTATTGAGGTTGAGGTAGTAGTAGCTTCTTCCTTGATGGTGGGGGCTTCTTGAGCCAGCTGCTCTTTCTTCCTCTTCTCTATCAGTGTATGGCTAATCCCCCATTGCTTCTTCCCACATTTACTAGGGGGCAAGTTCAATGTCTCCTCATTCATTTAGAAATGTTAACCCCCCCAACTTCAGCAGAGTTGTGATGAGCCTGCAATAAGGCAGGGCATGAGGCTTCTGCTTCTTCTTCTTCTTCACCTTCTCATGGATGTCCTGCATTCCCTCAAATATGAGATGGGCAACATCAATATAATGGCCTAATTAGAAGGAATAGAGGGCATCAGCTATGAGAGCCCTTCTCTCTTGCTGATGCTCAGAGTAGTAGACATTCTTCCTCAATACTCCATCCATAAAAAGGAGGCTTGGATCCAAGTCCCTTTTTCTGATGGACACCCCAGATGCAGTAATCCCTCCAGTAATTTCCTTTGTAATCTCTGGGATGGTGGCAGTCAGTGGTGCACCCAAGCCACACTCAGGGTTGTAGGTGGCTAGTATCCCAAGGATTTCTGTAATCCCAGCTGGGTTGAACAACATTTCAAAGTCATCAATTAAGACCAGTAGAGTAGGGTTTTCATCATCACCTGTCTTGACCCTGATGTTTTGATAAAACAGCTGCACTAGCTTAGGAAAAACTAACTGCAGTGGGGGCCTAAGCAGGGGTTATAGGGAGGCCTTGGTGAGGAATTCTATGGATGCAGCAGATAAAGGTTTTTCCTCAAAGAATGTCTTATCAAAGGCAGTCTCGGCCTCCAATTTGATGGTAGCCACAAACTCACTAGGAGTTGTCAGTGGGTTGGGCTCCTCATCAACCTCCTTGCCCTTCTTTTATTTCTTCTTGGATTTCTTAGGGCTTTTGGAAACAGAGGGGTGGTCTCTGGCCCTCTTCTTAGGTGGTGTTTTCTTCTTGGGAATAGGGGAATCAGAGGCAGCAGCAGGCTCAGTGGCTTCCATAGTAGCTACCTCTGTAATCCTCATAGACTTTCTTGTGGCCATGGGACTGCTAGTTGGTTGAGGGTTCACCAAGGCTGCTAAACTATTAACGAATTTGGAGCTCTTAGCCATGAATATACAAATTCTTAAAAAATTAGGTCTTGAAATACAAATCTAAGGTAACTCCCAGTCCACTAAGGTTATTCCACCTAAGCTCGTTGAAAAACTATAATCAAAGTAAAGGAACTACCAAAGGAAGATCATAGCTGGGGGAGATAGAGCACTTACCCTTATAAAGTTAGGGTTTCAGTTGAAATGTTGCACAGTGAATGAAATCTCACCATACCAAGTGCAAACTGGTCGGAAGTTGATGTGGAGCAAAGTGGTAGGAGCAGGGGGCATGCACTTGAGTAGAATGAGCAACAAAGGAGAAAGATGGGAAAGGGGAGCTCGGAGGTGGTTTGGAAGTTTGGGCAAAGAGAAAGAATAATGAAAAATGAAAAATCACAAGGTATAAATGGGTGAAACCCATGCCTCGCGAGGTTCTCACCAGGTAGTTGCGGGGTTGCAGTTGAATCTGAATCTCGTGAGAAGTATATTTGCAGATCTCGTGCAGGTGAAGTCGAATCTCGTGAGAAGTATGCTTGCAGAGAAGAAAAGGCCTCGCGGGGTTCAAATTTAGTCACTCTTCAGTTGTTTCGCTCGCGAGGCTCTCGTGAAGATGCAACTTTCATATAAGAGCCTCGCGAGCACACTGTATTTGCTTCATTTATGGCTCATAGGGCTCAGTTAGCCACGCGAGAAAGCCCAAAACTGCTCACGAGGGTGAAATGCATGCCACTCAGCTTCGCGACAGAGCTAACTCTAATACTTCAAAGTGCCTGCACACTGGCATGTGCATCTACACTGTCATGCACCCTGCCATTATGCATCAGCACCAAATTTCTTCACACCTCATCCATTTCACCTTTAATAGATCCATGCCCATTGCAAACATATGCACAGAGTGCACATCCTAGAAATCAAATGACTTTAAATCACAGCAGGTACATGCACAAACCACATTCAAAAGCATACTCATCGAATTAGATTCAGACTTTTCAAACACTAACACAATAACACAGACTATTACAGATTTCTAAACACAACACATCAAAAACAAACAAAGACAGTACATAACAGATTTGTAAAAGCAAACACACAAATTCAAGCAACTATGATACACAATTTATAGAGTTGTGGATCACTTAGCAGTGGGAGGTTCATGAAGGTGGATGGTCTGAGGGGGCTCCATAGAGTTTTTAACACAAATCTTCAGCTTTTGACCATTCACTTTCATGATCTTCCCAGAAATGGGATCCATGATCTCCACAACACCAGATGGAGAAGCATGAATGACAGTATAAGGTCCATCCCACCTGAATTTTAGCTTCCCTGAATTTTTTTTAAACTTGGAGTTAAATAACCAAACCTTGGCACCTTCCTTGAAATCCTTCCTCATCAGTCCCTTGTCAAAGAAAGCTTTAGATTTTTCTTTGTAAATCCTTGAGTTGGCATATGCATCAAATCTCAACTCCTCAAGCTCTGACAGCTGTAGCTTCCTATGCATACCAGCAGGTGTTAGATCCAAATTCAAAGTTTTAACAGCCCAATAGGCTCTATGTTCCAACTCCATTGGCAGGTGACAAACTTTGCCATAAACTAGTCTCAAAGGAGACATGCCAATTGGGATCTTATAGGCAGTCCTATAAGCCCACAGTGCATCATTCAGCTTCATGGCCCGGTCTTTCCTATTTGTCCTAATTGTCTTCTCTAGGATGTGCTTAATCTCTCTATTTGAAATTTCAACTTTCCCACTAGTCTGGGGGTGGTAGGGAGTTGCAATCCTATGGGTAACAGAATATTTCTTGAGCAAGCTCTCAAAATTTTTGTTACAGAGGTGGTTGCCCCCACCACTGATGATGGCTCTAGGGGTGCCAAATCTTGAGAAGACATTTTCTTTGATAAATTTCAGGACAATCTTGTGGTCATTAGACCTTGTGGCAATGGTTTCAACCCACTTGGACACTTAGGCCACTGCCACAAGGATAAAACTATAGTCATTTGAGGGAGGAAAGGGGCCCATAAAATCAATTCCTCAGATATCAAATAATTTTACAACAAGAATGAGCTGCAATGGCATTGAATTTATTCTTGACAGGTCACCCATTTTCTGACATATGACACAGGCCTTACAGTTGACATATGCATCCTTAAACAAGGAAGGCCAATAAAAGCCACACGGCAATACCTTAGCTGCTATTTTTCTCCCATTAAAGTGACCCCCACAGACATTTTCATGGCACATACTTAGAATATTAGGGAAGTCACACTCAGGAACACATTTTCTTATGATTTAGTCTGTACAGTACTTGTATAGGCAAGAGTCCTCTTAGAAACTGAACTTGACTTATGAAAAGAATAAGTTTTTATCCATTTTGGTCCAATGGGAAGGGATCCTGCCAACAGTTAAGTAATTAACAATGTTGGCAAACCATGGCACAATGGACTGAATAGCAAACAATTGCTCATCCGGGAAGAAATCATTAACTGGTGCAGCTGCACATTCATCAAATAAAATTCTAGAAAGGTGGTCAGCCACCACATCCTCCACTCCCTTTTTATCTTTGATCTCAATATCAAACCTCTACAGCAGGATGATCCATCTGATAAGCCTAAGTTTAGCATCATTTTTGGCCAATAGGTATTTAAGGGCTGAGTGATCAGTAAAAACAATAATTTTATACCCAAGCAAGTAGGGTCTAAACTTGTCCACAGTAAAAATAACAGCTAGCAGCTCCTTCTCAGTTGTGTTATAGTTGAGCTGATCCTCTACTAATATTTTGCTAGCATAGAAAATCACTGTGGGCAGCTTGTTCTTCCTCTGTCCTAGGACAACACCTATAGCCAGATCTGATGCATCACACATCAACTCAAAGGGGAGTGAGTAATATGGGGCTTGGATTACAGGAGCAGAGGTGAGACACTTTTTCAATACCCTAAAGGCCTCAAGGCACTCAGCAGAAAATTCAAAAGGTACATCCTGGCATAGTAGTTTTACGATTCTGCTGAAATCCTTAATGAACCTCTTGTAGAATCCAGCATGTCCTAGAATGGATCTAATTTGTTTGACAGTCCTGGATGGGGGCAGGTGTGAGATCAAGTCCACTTTAGCTTTGTCAATCTCTATACCTCTGTGGGAAACCACATGGCCTAACACAATTCCCTGTGTTATCATGAAGTGGCTCTTTTTCCAACTTAAGACTAAATTGGTCTCTTCACACCTTTATAAAACCAGGTCAAGGTGACTTAAGCACTAACTAAAGCTGTCCCCATAGACTGAAAAATCATCCATAAAGATTTTTAGGAACTTGTCAATCATATATGAGAAAATGACATACATACACCTCTAAAATATGGCTGGAGCATTACATAGTCTAAAGGCATCCTCCTATAAGCAAAGGTGCCAAAGGGACATGTGAAAGTGATTTTCTCTTGATCTTGAGGAAACATAGATATTTGGTTATACCTTGAGTATCCATCAAGAAAGTAATAAAATGCATTCCCAGTCAATTTATCTAAAATTTGGTCAATGATAGGGAGAGAGAAGTGATCTTTTTTGGTTTTGGAGTTGAGTTTTCTATAATCTATGCAAACTCTTCAGCCAGTGGTTTCCCTGGCTGGTATCAACTCCCCAAAATCAGAAGTAATAACTGTTATGCTTGACTTTTTGGGGACCGCCTGAATAGGTGACACCCACTCTGAATCTGAAATGGGATAAATTACCCCTGTATCTAACAGTTTTACTATCTCTTTCAAGACCACCTCTTGCATGTGAGGATTAAGCTTCCTCTGCATCTCCCTAGAGGGTTTTACACCCTCTTCCAGGTGTATTTTATACATACATATTGAGGCATCAATCCTCCCAAGATCAGCAATTGTCCAGCCCATTGCCTTTTTGTGCTTCTTGAGAACCCTCAACAATTCTTCCTCCTGGTCACTAGTGAGAGAGGAAGAGATAATCATTGGAAGCTTTTTATTCTGCCTCAAGAAGGCATACTTTAATATGTCTGGCATATGCTTAAGATCCAGATTAGGGAGACTTTCAATAGAAGGCAACAAAGGTGCCTTGGTAGTTTGAGGAAGGGGTAGCAATGTAGGTTTTTAGCTAGAATGCTGCACTAGGCCCACAGAAGACTCTGTTGTGGTGCTGTCTTCTGTCATGAGAGCTTGAGCCTCCTCCTCAACCCTACTCCAAATATTTTTCGGGTTCTTAGCAACATTATCCCAATCTAGCAGATTGGATAATTCTCCTTCTACAAGACCATCTAGTATATCTATTGCACAACAGTCCTCAATATCCATCTAAGGCTGTCTAGCAGTATTGTACACATTTAACTGAGCCTTCATATTCTCAAAGGTCACCTCCATCACCCCTAACCTGCATTGAATACAGGCATTGGCAGTGGCCAAGAATGGCCTGCCCAGGATGACAGGAATTAGGGTTTTACTTTTACAAGGGTCCATATCCAAAACTAGGAAATCAGCAGGGTAGTAGAACTTATCCACCCCCACCAGAACATCCTCCACTACACCCATAGGTCTTTTCTCATACCCGTCAGCCAGCTGGAGTACAATTGAAGTTGATTTGAGCTCCTCAATACCTAGCTCCTCACATACAGAATATGGGAGTAGATTCACACTGGCCCCCAAGTCTAAGAGGGATCTACCTATGGTGTGGTTTCCAATTATGCAGGGGATGGTAGGTACCCCTGGGCCCTATAATTTTCAAGTGTGGCTATGGACAGCACTGATTCCACATGTTCCACAGGAAAGACCTTTTTGGACAGCTGCACCCTTATTTTTCTTTTTTGTGTACAAAGGTCCTTTAAGAATTTGGCATAGGCAGTGACCTGTTTTATAACATCAAGCAAGGAAAAATTTATCTTGACTCGCTTGAAGGTCTCCATCATATCATCCATCTGGGCATTCTCCTTATCAAAAGGAGATGGGCTAGCAAGTGCATGAGGAAATGACAGCTGTGGTACTGCTGTTGCCATAGTTGCATGCCTAGCAATATCATGGTCAAATTTTAATTTTTTTCTCTTTTCTTCATTTATTGCTTGTTGTTGGGGCTCAACATCAGCCCCCTTATTTTGTCCTTGTTGCTCCACAGCAGGGGATGAATTCAAGGCTTCTTCTACACTCATATTTTTTCTTTTTCATTCTCCATGGTCTCCTCAGCTGCCTTGCCCACTGCATTGTCAACCGCCCTGCCACTCCTCAGGGTAGTGATTGCATTAGCCTCCTCATGGGTAGAGAAGCCTTCTCCAATCATATACTGCCCTTTAGGATTGGCCAAGGGTTGACTAGGCAATCTGCCCTCCTCTCTCTTATTCAAAGCATTACAGATTTGACCAAACTGGTTCTTTATTTTTTTAATACTTTTCTCATGAGAGTTCACAGTTTGTGTCAAGTTTTCCAGATTTTACATTGATGCCAGCATTTGCTCTTCAAAAGAAAAGGATTTGGGCTATGAAGGGGACAAGATCAAATGATTTGGTTGTGGGGCAGGTAGCTAAAAATTCTGCCTAGGTGCATATCCCTGATTGAATTGGTGCTAAGGTCTGTATGGGACTGCCAACTACTGCTGCTGGGGCTGCTGATATGTATATTGTCTCCACCTCAAATTGGGGTGGTTTCTCCAGGTGTACCCAGCAGGTTGCTGCTCATATGCCTGGGCAGCATTGGCATATTCCATAATCAATTCAGGGAACTGGTTGGCTTATGGACATTCTCGAAGTGAATGTGTGAGAGATTGGCATATTAGACATGCCTTTTTCACACGTGCAGTCATTCTAGGCTGCATCACATTCATCAACTTATCAAATTTTAAGCTCAGGTTTTTTACCTTCCTTTCTAATTCACTCTGCACCTTGACCTCATACATGCCACCTTTAGAGGTGGATTCTTTCACCATTCTAGCTGGGGTCTGATTGTCATTGCGGGACAGTGACTCCTGTTGTATGAAATTCTCACCTATAATGTCAAACAATTCCCATGCCTCATCAGCTGTCTTGTGGAGGTAACTACTCCCACAAGAGGCATCCACCATGTCCCTACTTTTGAGATTAATTCATTGGTAGAAGACTTGTACAAGTTGCTACTGTAGAATTTGGTGGTGGGGATATTATTTTAACATTTATTGAAATCTTTCCCATGCCTCATAAAAATCTTCAGTTGAGGATTGAGTAAATGAAAGTATGCTTGTCCTCATCTGACTAGTTTTATTCATAGGAAATTTTTTTTCCAGAAATTGGCTTTGAAGGTCATTCCATGTCTGTATGCTATTGGCTGGGAGGTTAGAGAGCCAAGTGTTGGCTTTATTCTTTAGGAAAAAAATAAAAATTCTAAGTGGCCTCTAGTCTCAGGCCAGCAATATTAAATATGGTGCAAAGTGCCAAGAACTGATCAATGTGCTTGTAAGGATCTTCCTTATTGAGCCCATGGAAAGATGGCAGCATGTTGATGGTGGACTTAACTTCATAATTTCTCTCAACTGAAGGAAATTGAATACAGAAGTGGGATGTATAATCCCCAGGTGAGTTATATTCCTTCAGTGTCCTCTGCCTCTCAGCCATCACAGCTGGCCCAGTTTCAATAACAGGGGCTGGTGTGATGTTTCTCAGTCTAAGAACTCTTTATACCTCAGGATTTGGAGTTCTAATTTAGGGTTAAGAGACCTTCTACTAAGCATATACACATAAAACAACAGGTAGAGAAAATACTCACAGTATACTTAGAAAAATTTCAAACAAAATTACAACTAAACAAAATTTACAACGAAACTAAACTACTATCAGGGAATTCAACAGCAATGAAGCTGAGTTTTAGGATAAAAGAAATGCAAACATAAGCTAGCTAAACTCTAGCTACAACTCTAGCTTTTCCCTTCTGCTGCTGTCCAAATCTGTAAAAATTTCAACAATCTCCGTAGTACTTTTATTCAATTAAAGGCACTGCTACAAAGAATTTTGTAAACTAAAATATAATACAACTCAGGTCTACTAAAAATATCAATATACCCAGCAGTGACGCCAAAAACTTGTTGAGATATTTCAGGATACTTGTTGCTATTTTATTAGAAAACAATGATGGAAAATAAATCAAGAGTGAAGAGATGGAAATGGGCAAAACAGCAAGTCTGAAATACATAGCCTGCAAGATACAAGGCTGTAGTAGCAAGTTTGGAGTAAGTAAGAGTTTGTCCCACAGAGAAATTGATCTAGAACACAAAAAGGGTTGTATTAGTAGGCTTCCAGATCTGGCTACAGATCTAGTAATCCTAGAGAAAGGGAGTTGGGTGTCACAATTACACTAAACTAAAACTAAAAGAAGAGAAAGAAAGTGCAGTCCTATCCTAAAGAAAGAGTTTATGAAGAAGGTGATGATGGTGTGCGTCAAAATAAAGATAAAAATTAATGAGAAGTAGACAACTAAGCTAAGGTTATTTCAGTCATGTAACTCAGATCTAGAGCTGTCTCTGTAGCATTCCTTCATATGGCTACAAACACATCTGCTAGGTAGAAGGATCCAAATCAAATCCTGTGGTTCAACCTGGTCTCTTAAGACTATAACCTGTCCACTTCAATAGTCACAGATTATCCAATAGAGAGGATCAAACCACATGAGTTAAATCAGAAAACCAATCTAATCCAAGGGAATGAACTGATCTTAAGGCTATAACCTGTCCACTTAAATGGTCACAGATTATCCAATAGATTTCCTCCAACCAATGGATCAAATAAGAGCATAAAGATTATTTTAGACACCATGTTTGCCAGGCTACAAGCTTAGGCATCCATAGGAGCAAATATCTCTTGAAAAACCAGTGGAAACCACAATTATTTAGAAGCTATTTGGGGACTTAAATGCAGCTGGTCATTTCTACAAAAGGCATACAATGACTCAGCTCACAAGTCTGCAATCTCTATAGAGAAATCAAATCTAACCTTTGATGATGGCCATGTAAAACAGAGGGGAGCTAGTTCTTGCTATAATCTCTCATAAGGCTACAAGCTCAAGTGCAGAGGATAAGAATCCATCTAAGATCTATGGCTTAGAATCACCCTAGGGCTATAGTCTGTCCATTCAAATGGTCACAGGTTATCCATAGAGGCTATCCAAACTACAGAGGTCTGAGATGGAACAAGATAATTGTTGCTGCCACCATGGTTACAGGGCTACAAGCTCAAGCTTCCATTGGGGCTTCAAATCAGTAAAATCCTATATGCATGGCCTAGATCAAAGAATATTATGGATACATAGGAAAATAGTAGATTGAATAAGTATTTAAAATAAATATTTTATTGATTTAACAATACTTACAATGAAAGTCCTCAAGGTAGCAGCCTTGTGCAGAATAGCCCTCAACAGGTCCCAAAGTTCACACAACCCATTACAAAACTGAATTAAACTATGCCTAATTGCTTACAGAGATCATAGCCAGCAAGTGCTGGACTAAGAAAGAAGAAAAAGGAAAAAAGATGATGATCTAACCCTAACCCTAATCTGTTAGAGCTCACAGCCGACTGAGGTTGAAGGAAAGATAGAAAAATTAGCTAAGTTATAGGTTATATACTCAGTGCTTAATGGATTGGCCAATAGGAGATTAAACCCTAATATTATGGCAGACGTGGATCCTTCACAGCCCTTGGATGCCTCAAGATGTGTGCCCTAGACCTGGAGAAATCCCCAAAGTATCCTTGAGTATGAAAATAGAAAGCAGGAGCCTGTGCTTCGCGGGGCTGGGTCTGCTTGATTTGCTCCTCGTGATGCTTATTTTACAGTGAATATCCCCAGTTCATGCAGATGAATTTACAGTGGATGGTCTCAATTCACGCAGTGGGCTTTGGCTTTTCGCACAGTTAGGCCTTTAGGTGTTTCGCTCGTGTAGGTGTCATGTGGATGAAGCACTGTACTCTGCAGCTCGCGTGGATGAAGCCCTGATTTTTTGCGCGGTTTCTTGCCATGATGGATCTGCCTTGTTGCATGGCTATCTTTGGCTTTGAAGTGCGCGAGAGCCTTGCGAGATCTGTGCGATAGACTTTCTAAAGTTGCTAATGTGCGAGTGCTTTGAGACATAAAATGGGAGTGAAATGCTTGGACTTCGTGAGAACTTTGCGAGTAGGATTTCTGAAGCTCCTCTTCAGTGAGCTGCGCGATGTTGCCTTCCGAGGTTGTTTGTGTTGTAGGTATTAACTTCTCAAAGTGTTCGTGAGGTAGCTTATGTGTATTTAAACTGTGTGAGACAATACTTCTGACTACGCGAGGTTGCCTTCTGCTCCTCTGCTGTAGTGTACATGCTGCTGCTGCAGCCTTCTCCACTCAAGTCCAACTTCTTCTCATCTGCTAGACTTCCTGGGTCCACTTAGGCATGCCATGTGGTCACCATGGTTTGTGCCACCAAGGTGTATTCTCTGTTCTTGGAACAGCTCCACATCTTAGCATGAATTCTCTCTCTTTTTGGCTTCAAAAATATGGAGTTTGTACTAAGCTGCAACTGTTATTACTAATTATAAATATACTAAACAGAGAGTTATTAGACAACTCCAAGGTGTAGTAAAGGCTAGGTTAAGAGGTGAAAAGTCATACTTTTCAGTGAATAATTAGAGCTGATATGGAGACTTCTTTGGTTAGATTGGACCTTCCCAGTGGTTCACTCTAGAGATCACGAGGGCATCACCCTCCTCGGATTGACTGGCAGTACCTTTTACTTCCCATTCTGGGTGTTGCGTCAGTTCGACTGTTCTCAGCAGGTGCCTTGTGAGGTGAAACCCCCTCTGTGTGATTTGATCTTTTAACAGGGGTCTTTTAGAGATATGGATCGGATAGCTGCTCTTTGGGAGATGCGTCAGTCGACACTCATGTGAGACTTGGAGTAGGGAGTTTCAGTTCAGTCCTCCCCAGAGTATGAGGCTTAGTTGTTGGCTGAGTAGCCTGCTGTTGCTGATCATCTGGATCAGGCGGAGAGCACTAATGTGGGAGGGCCTTGGCCGAAGAAGGAGTCGACACTTCGAGCCCGTATTAAGCTACTGACTGATGTGAAGAGGATCCTGCAAGAGCTATTGGAAAAACAGAAGGTTAGAGCAGAGGTGGCAGAGGCCCGAGCTGGTACAGCTGATTACGAGGTCCTTCGTCTGGAAGGAGCCTTGAATGATTCTCTCGGGGCTACCGATGCTTCCCGAAAGTGGTACAAGAGTATTCATGGCCGTTGGATGACTGAGCAGAATGTCCGGGAGGATGATTTTCGTGCAAAGATTTGTGCCTTGGAGCGCGAGCTGGGCCGTTGATTCCCTCCTGCACATATCTTTTTGCACAGATCAGACTTATAGAAAGGGGCGTAAGAATATTCATATACACACACATTTTTTGGGTAGAGATTTTGTTTATGTTTTTGTTATTTTTCTGTTTTTGTAAAATGGAAGGAAAGAGCTAGACATCACATAGATTATTTTTTGAAATGTGGTGCAAGCAAGATACGAGTTTGTGAATGAAAAAGGAAAATCTATTATCTTACAAATAAGGTGTTATTTCTTCTTTATTTAACTGGTGGGAATTTTTTTTTCTTTTCTTCTCTTTTTTTTTTTTTCTCTCTTCTTTTTTTTTATGCCTTAACCATAAAACGGGTCTCAATTTGAGCATAGTCGAGCCCCTTCACAAGGTTGGACCTGTGTGAGTTTCAACAGCTTTACCAAGGCCGAAACATCTATCCCCTTGGATTGAATTAACCATTTTCTCCTTACCTCGAGTCATACGTTTGACGGTGCAATCTCGAAGACACGCTTGATCGGGACCCGATTTGAGCTAACATGAGTGGCCCAATCGGAAATTGGGTAACATAGGAGAGTAATCAAGGGATTTATTCTTAAATCATTCTTTTTCAAACCTTTCTTTTTCCAAAATTTTCTTTTTAATCTATTTTACTCATAACGCCCTATGTGGGTTCGTCATGCCCGTTATCGCTGTCTTTTTACCGTAGCGCCCTCTCGGTTTTTCACTATGTCCATGGGTTCTACTTTCTTATCCCAAGCGTCTGTCCGGGTTTTCACCTGGTCTGCACAAACTCACTCTTTTTACCCGTAGCGCCCTTTTGGGTTTTCACCATGTCCATCTTGCTTTGAGCTTGTATTATTTTTATTTTATTTTTTTTTTATTTTTCTTTCTTTCTCTTTTTTCCTTTCTTCTTCTCAAAGGCCATGACATGGACGTCGATTCCGTCATAGCCGGCCGGGTGGGATTCTTGTTTGTCTCACGACATAGCTTGTCCTAATTTGACGGATATTTTAACTGCTCACAGACCTTAAAGAGGGCTTTTCCTCAGGATGTATTGTGGCCATGGGTAAGGTTACAATTTTGAAGGTATTCTAGGTTAAAAGAGTCTCCTTTATTGGGCTCCAGTTGCCCTAATACGCTTCTTCCTTGGGGGACCATGACTGTACATGCCCCATTTTTTCTATATATATATATATATATTCTTTTTTGGATAATCTCCTTTTGAGATTTTGCTTTTCCAATTTTTTTTGGATTTTAATAGTAACTCTTTTTTTTTTTTTTTGGTGTATGTACACGCATTCTCTTTTCCTGGGAGGGGTTTATTGAAAGAAATGCCAACGGCTCAATGGGTGTAGCAAAGGGTATGAGCATTTATGGGCAGTTTTTGGCTACTAGGCTTTGAAATGATGGTCTCTTTTGTGGGGTCCTTAAGCAGTCACATATATATTTTATCAATACTTACCTTGCTGGGGGGCACTATGAGTAGAATCGTCGGACGTACCCAGCATTAATGGGCTCAGGAAAATGATCACCATCCATGGCAGCAAGGAGGATTGTGTAGCCTGAGAGCACTTCTCGAATGGCGTAAGGTCCTTCCCAGTTAGTCTTGAACTTCCCTCTCAGATCGGCATAGAGGGATGAGAAGATCTTCTTGAGTACTGTGTCTCCTACCTTCAGATCTCGACTGCGGACATGTTTGTTGTATGCGCGTGCGATTTGCCTCTAGTAAACTTGAGTATGATACAAGGCCAGGAGCCTTTTCTCGTCCAGTAGGTCCAACTGCTCAAAGCGGGATCTCTCTCTTTCAGCTTCAGATAGGCCTGATTCCATGAGGATGTGGAGTGAAGGTACTTCAACCTCTACTGGCAAGACAGCCTCGATTCCATACACAAGGGAGAATGGTGTTTCCCCTGTAGCGGTATGGATCGACGTTCTGTAGGCTCATAATGCAAATGATACCATTTCGTTCCAATTCCGGTAAGTGACGACCATTTTCTCCAGGATGCAGACGACAGTCTTGTTAGCAGCTTCTATGGCTCCATTAGTTTGTGGCCGATAAGGTGACGAGCGATGGTGCTTGATCTTGTATTGCTCGCAGAAGGCCTTGATGCGCTTGTTTTTGAAATTGGTGCCGTTATTTGTGATGGTGTCCTTGGGTACTCCAAATCGGCACACAATGTTACTCTTGATGAATTTCTCGACGTGCACGACCATGATGTTGGCATAGGATGCTGCCTCTACCCTTTTGGTGAAATACTCGATAGCGGCAAAGATGAATCGATGTCTATTTAAGGCTTTCGAATTGATCATTCCAACAACATCGAGGCCCCAGGTGGCGAAGGGCCAAGGAGTGGCCATGTGGTATACATCAATGGCCGGAGCATGTATCAGACTGGAGTGTTCTTAGCACTTGTAGCACTTCTGATCGTGCTTGCAGCAGTCAGTTTCCATAGTGATCCAGTAGTATCCCTACCGGAGGATTTTCTTCGCTAGCATGTGCTCGCTGACGTGGGCACCGCATACCCCCTCGTGGATCTCCTTCATAATGTTGGCTGCCTCGCTCTCTGTAAGGCATTAGAGTAAGATGTTATTATAGGATCGCTTGTAAAGCCACTCGCCACAGATGACGTAATTTGTTGCCAAACACTGGATGGTCCGCCAATCTATCTTGCACGTATCCTCAGGGAAAGTTTGCGTCTCGAGGAAATTCTTGATATTTGAGAATCATGATGGCTCATCATCAGGCTTTGTAGGTTCTTCAATCTGGAGGCAGAAGACCGGCTCATTCCTCTGTTAGATTACGATGAGCTTCATCTCAACACCATAGGAGATCTCAATCATTAATGCCAAAGTTGCTAACGCGTCAGTGAAGTGATTCCTAATTCATGGGATGTATGAGAACATGACGTCCTCGAAGTAAGCTATCAGGTTCTCGCGGTGCTCAGGTAGGAGATCAGTTTCTCTTCCTTTGTCTTCCAATCTCTATTTGCTTGTCATATGATCAACTGTAAATCGCCAAACACTCTGAGGTGAGTTATCCTCAGGTCTAGTGCCACCTGTAGTCCTGCTGCACAGGCTTCATACTCGGCCATGTTATATATGCATGGGAAGTTGAGCTTGATGGAAATTGGTATGTGAGATCCTTTTGACAAAATCAGAATAGCGCCAACTCCCTGACCCTCGGCATTTGCTGCCTCGTCAAAATGCAGTACCCAAAATTCCTCCGTCTCTACTGTATCATCCTCTGTCATAAACAGGATGTCTTCATCTGAGAATTCGATTCTCAAAGGCTCCTAATCAGGTAAAGGATTCTCGACAAGATGATCAACGAGTGCTTGCCCCTTAACACCCCCCCAAACCTAAGCTTTGCTAGTCCCTGAGCAAAGGAGAATTAAAAGGAATTAAAAATGCCACTTTTGTAGGGAGCACAGATGCATTTAGCATATTCACCAAGCCTTTAAAACCCCTTGGTGATCCCTAGTGGAGGAGTGAAGTCTCCTGAGGGTTTTCAGTGAAGGTACCCACAAACTTCTCAATAAGGTTAGTTAATAGTACTGCATCCTGCTAAACAGAGTTTCAGTAAATAGAATAAATTCACACCATGTCTTTTCAATTCATTAGAGGAATTTCAATCAGAAAAAAAAAATCAGTTCCAAACTTGAAAGTCTGCTGCAATCCTTCACCATCACTCAGCTCATGTCAAGGCAGTGCTCTTAAAAATGAATGCATGGCTCACCTTTCACTTGAGAATTATTTTTTGATACTACCCCCATCAAATTGGATTTTAGACCCAAGTCTCACCAGGGCTGTTCACTCACAACAGAAAAAATGAAGGGTGTAGAATTTCACACAGCTCAAGAGCAGTTACAGCCTTCAAATAGGACTGTAAGCATGAGCATAGGCATTGCTCTAATTCCTAAAAATTTTCTAGCTCTTTACACTATGGATTAAACAAATCTTTATCTCCACATGACACCTCAATTCATTTCAGATTAGTAAGGTCTTTTTATTGGGTTGTAATGTGGCTCAGGGATGAGGTTTGTAAAAAAATGAAAGGGTAAAAAGGGGTTCAAATTGAGAAGTTAGTAAAGGTAAGGAGGTGGTCTGCAACTCAACCTTCTTCATTTTAGCACTTCTTCACTTTCTTTTTGGAATTTCGGACTTGAAGTGATTAGCTTCATCAACTTCTTATCTTCTAGTAGATTTTCAAATGAAGTGACATCTCTTTCTCATCCTTTTGCTCTTATTTATTATTTTTTTAAATTTTTTAATTTTTTTAAATTTTTATTTTTTTATATGGATCAGAATGCCACAATTATACATCACACTAGCCTTCAAATATACTTTCTTCTTCTTTTTGCCAGACATCGAACCTTGCACCTCTAACCTCACTTCTCCTCTTATTTTCTGAGTTCTCAGGTTGAGGGTGAACTGAAACAGGTCAAAAGGTTTTGGGTTCAAAATTTCTGGTTTCCATTAAAGAAAAATTGTGGTTTTAAAATCTCAACTGGTGTGTATCAAGGGCAGTTCAAAGGTGGGGCATTTTAGGCTCAAACTGTCCAAGGAATGGCCTTACTTCATGTCCTCAATGTCATGAGTGCTGTCAAGCTGTTTCAATTCGGGTTTGCCCAGCTTCTGGTAATCAGAATTAGGTCCAGTCAGTCCTCAAAGCAGAAAAATTGCCAAAACACACTTCAAAGAAATTACAAGTTTTTCAGGCCCAAGTTTCACTGGGTATGGCCTTCCATCAAATTTTCTAGGGGGTATCCTCACAGTTTTCTCTCCTTTCAGGTTCACTAAACATCAATTTTTTTTTTATATTTTCAAAATTCATTGACATTCACTTTCTGAACAATGTTAAAACTACAGTTTATTTCAATTCCATAAGAAACATTTCCTGAATTAGGTGAGAATTCACTTTATTTCCTCAAACTCCTTTTTACACCTAGCTACACTGAGATTAACTAATTTATTGGCATACATGCCACACCCCCAAACCTAAACTAAACAGTGACCTCACTGTTTTACACTATGAAATCAGGAGAGAGGCATGGGGAGAAAATATCGACACAGTAAAAAAAAAAAAAAAAAAAAAATACATGAGGACAAAATTGTATTAATATGCCACGTATATACATGAAACAAGTTAGAAAGAAACTAAAGCTGCAAACTGCCATATCTATTTACAGGCATCATCTGGCCAATCATAGAGTTCAGCCAGGTTTTTCAGCTCATCCTTAGATAATGAAGCTTTTCCTTTAGATTTTGCTTTCGGTTGCGGCTTCTTAGCTGCCTCCTTAGACTGGGAAGTAGGCTGTTTTCCTTTTAGATCAACAACAGCAACATAATCTGAATCCAAATCAGAAGGAAAAAGGGCAGTGGGGTCCAATCCGAGAGCCGCGACAGCCTTCCTTCTTTCCTCCCTTGAGAGTAAGGTGAAGGAGGCGTCAGGTTGGGTTGGGGGCTTGGTGGGGTGAGCTTCTTTAGGAAGTGAGTGCTTCTTTCCTATCTTGTGAGCAGAGGGGAGCAGATCTTTTGGCAGTAATTTTCTTCTTGGGGGGAGCCCTTTTAGATTTTGGAGGGGGAGGTTCCTGGGTTGGAGGAGGGTGCACATCCACAAGTGGGGTGGGAGGAGGTTGAGTTGTAGAAGGGGGACAGGATTGAGTGGAGGGAGGCACAGTAGGAGGTACGGTAGCTAGAGGGGTGGGTTGAAATGGCTGAGAGGTAAAGGAAGCAACCTTTTTCTCCAATATGTCAATTTGTTTTGCGGCATAGAGCAAGTTGGCATCAGAGAGTTCCTTAGTGGCCTTGAGTATCTCCTGAGCATTGGCTAATTTTTTCTTGAGAAGCTCAGAATTCTTCTTCTCATATTTGGCAATTAGACTCTCAGCAGCTGCCAACTATTTTACGGACTCCTAACGAGTCAGGATTTCAGACCACCCTTGAGAGATATCTCGGAGCTTGATTCGATGCTCCAATTCTATGTTGGCAATCCTCTCCTCATAAGGGGCTTCAAGGGCAGCTCGAAGTGGAGCCATACCTCTCAGGACATCCCTTTGGATGTAAGGGTTGTCCCTCATGGCATACAGCAGGGTGAGGTAAGGGGGAATGTACATGTTTTGTCTAAGGACAATAGGCAAGGACAGGGGTGTAGTGGATGAAGAGGAGGGGGTGGAGAGAACCAGATCCTCTCATGGATCAGTTTGGGTGGAGGCATCTTGGAAAACAGGTGGGGAGGTGGTGGGGGGTAGAGGGGAATCAGCTACTGCAGAGGCAAGTAGATCTGGGGATGAGGGTAAAGTGGCTGGTGGTGAGGAAAGTATGGGGAGGGCTGGTGCTGCTACCTCTTCAGACTGGGCAACAGCAGGGTGTGGGGTAGGTAAGGGGGAAGTAGGAGGGGATATGTGAGAGGGTTGAGGGGCTGGAGAGGGTGGGATAAGTGTGGATTGAATTGAGTGGAGGCAGGAGCTCATGAGTGTCTGGTTGTCGGTGTTGATGGTTAATTAGGATTGAATGGATTGGAGGAGGGATAGAATGTGAATGAGGGTGTCAGGCATGGTGGGGGTAGAAGGGGCAGGTGTTTGGACATGATGGAAGGGAGAAGAGGGTGCATGGTTAAAATGAGGAGGAGTGGGGCATGTGGAATCAGGAAGTGGAGTGTACTCATGAGCAACATTCTCCACAATTGAAGTCATGAGGGCAATGAACCCAGTAGTGGTGAATGGGTCCACACCCTGTGTATGTAGAGAGGGTTGCGGAGGAGGGAAATTAGAAATGGGTTGGGTAATGGGTGGAGAAGAAATGGTAGGGGTAAGCTCGAAGAATGTGGGAGGTTCAAGGACTTCAGGTTGCAAAACCTGAGAGATGGGTGAAGGTAAATAGGTTCAGAGGTGGGTGGAAAGGGGTCTGTTGGAAGAGGGGCTGATACAAATGGAAAAAGCAAAGTGGGTGGAGGTGTGGGTAATGGGACAGGTATGGTAGGTGGAGGGATGGATGAGGGTATCTCGGCAGGAGTATCTGCTGCCACAATAGTAGGTGCCTTCTCAGCTTCCTCCATTCCAACTGGCTTACTCTTCTTAATCAAAGTGAGGCTGGTGGACCATTCTTGCTTTCCATACACTTTGATGGTCAGCTTCTCCATTGGCTCATTTCTCTTGATCACATACTTGCTAGCCTTGAGCAGACATGTGATGAGTCTGCAGAAAGGCAGACCTCCTCCCTTAGCAAAAGCTTATCTCTTCAGTACTTTGGCATTGATTTCCATCATTGTTTCAAAAATAAGCTTAGGTGCATTCACAAATTGCCCCTTTGAACAAAAGTATAGGGCATCCACTAATGGGGCCCTTCTCTCTTGCAAATGGCCAGCGACAGACATTTTTCCTCATAATGGTATCAATGAGTCTTAGGGTAGGATGAAGGTCTCTTCTCATCAGGGATTCACCAGAGCCCACTATTCCATTAGTAAGCTGTTTAGCCATTTCCCTAAATGTAGCCCCTATAGGTGCTCCCTCAGCTTTGGTGGAGTCAAATTGATATGGGACTCCCAAAGCCATCCCAATTTCTCTGCAATCGACAAGCAGCTGCCAGTCATCAATCAAGATTTCTAGTACCTCTTCAGCCCTAGGCACCACCTTCTTTGTCAAGTTCTGGTACCACAATTTCACCAACCTGGGGTACACATTTTCCTTCAAGGGTGAAAGCAGTGGCAATAGACCTTCTTTCTTCAAATATTCCAATGTCCCCTAGCACTCCCCAATGTTGGTGAAATATGTCAGATCAAAATCTGTCTCAGGGACAAGACTCAAATTCTCTACAAACTCATTGGGGGTGGTTAACCTAGCTGGGAGCTCTATTGTAGGAGCAGCTCTCGCTAAGGGTGTTTCCACCACAAGCTCCTGAATTTCTACCGCTTTGGCTTTCTTGGCTTTAGGGGCCTTCTTGGCTGTTTCGTCAGAGAGCTTCCTCTTAGCAGGTGGTTTGGAGACTAGCTTCGATTTCTTGGAAGATTTGGGGGTAGAAGCAGCTAGTCTCCGGAGTAGGTTTGCTAAGGTTTCCTCAAGTTCCGCCATTTACTCTCAGGGATTGTTCACTAACCAACTTGTAATGGAATTCAGAGGTTAAGAATTTGAACATCGACAGATTGGCAGTGGGAAGGCAACTTACCCTAAAATTCCTAGGGTTTGACAGATATTGCAAGACACAACTCCAAATTCTCCAAAATCATATGCACAATGCTCCTCTGCGCAAGCTCAATGCATGTACAAAATGGCAGACTGAATGGCTGAAGGCTCTGCGAGGATTTAGTGTAGAAGGAGGGAGGCGAAAAAGAGAGGAAGAGAGCTAGGGTTTTGCAGAGGGTAAGGAGTGAGGCACAAATGACCTATCAACAGGTATATAAGGGGTGAAATACGATTTCGATAGGATGCATTAGATGGTTTTGATAGGTTTATGCGTCCTGTCGAAAGCTTAACTGATAAAGCTTTCAAGAGGGATGATTCGATAGGATCCCGATAGGTGGATCCATCCTTCTGACAGGCCTCAGTGCCTATCGAAACCATCAAATATCCTGTCGAAATCATCGTGTGACCTAACGAAAAGTGAACTTGACCTATCGAAAGCTCCCAAAAACCAAATAAGGCTATGTTTCTGGGCACTCTACCAAAGACTCAAGAGGCTCAATCTGTGGTCATTTACTCTGATTGTTTCCTTATGGCCAAGCTCCCATTATCTCAGGACAACTGATAATATTGAAATGATGGCCTAGTATTAAGCATGACAGTTTTCTTTTCTTTTATTTTATTTTTTTATTTTTTTTATTACACGAAAAAAAAATCGATTAACAATAAGGTAAACACCTAAAACAAAAGCAAAGTATGGTACATATGATACATACTGACTTCAGGGGCTAATCTGGAGGGTCTGGAAGGTCCATAGTCTCCTCAGGCTCATCAAACTTGGCACCTTTATTGAATTCTTTCCTCAGCCACTGTCCCTCCACTGAGTGTAGTTTTCCATCTGTGAACCAAGCATTGTCCTGCAACAGCCAATGTGTATTTTCATGAATCACTTTCTTTTATGCATTAATGGAAAAGCAAGCCTCTTCAGGAGAGGGTTGATAGCCAGTGCTATACACATTCAGCTTATCCTTCATGTTGCCAAATGACACTTCTATGATTCCATACCTGCATTGTATGTGAGCATTGGCAGTGGCCAAAAAGAGCCTGCCTAGAATCACAGGTATGGAAGAAGCACATTTGCTTGGTTCTATGTCCAACACCAAAAAGTCAGCAGGATAAAAGAATTTGTCAACTCCAACCAACACATCTTCAATTATCCCCACGAGTTTCCTTTCAGATCTGTCGGCCAGCTGTAGGACCACATGTGTGGGCTTTAATTCTCCCAAGCCCAGCTTCTCATATAGTGAATATAGAAGCAAATTTACACTGGCTCCCAGATCTAATAAGGCTTTATCAATGGTGTGATCCCCAATGATGTAGGGGATAGTGGGGGTTCCAGGGTCTTGAAATTTGGTTGGGGTTACAATAGACAAAATTTGTTTCACTTTCTCTGCTGAAAAAACTTTCTTGGATAGGTGTATCCTAGATTGTCTTTTATGGGTGTATAGTTCTTTTAAAAACTTGGTATACGCTGAGACTTGTTTAATGGCATCAAGTAAGGGCAAATTGATTTTTACTTGCTTGAAAGTCTTCATCATTTCCTTAATTTTTCCCTGCCCTTTATCAAAGGGGGGGGTACTTGTAGTGCCTTAGGAAATGGCAAATGTGGGATTGCTCCCTCACTTGCAGCCTTAGCCAATGTGGCCTCTTTCTTTTTAATTTTTTTCTTTTCTTGAGGATCCTCATTATTCTCTTTATTCACAGCTGGTTACTCCTTCAAGTCCACCACTGGTGGCCTTTGTTGTATTCATGTAGGAATCTCTTCATTTTCTCTCTCTAAGTTCCTCACAGGCTCACAGTCTACTTGGATGTCCACTAGCCTACCACTTCTCAATGTTATAATAAATTTGACTTCCTCATAGGTGGAGGAAACTTCACCCACTACATACTGTTTTCTTGGGTTATCCAGTGGTTGGCTAGGCAGCCTCCCTTCCTCTCTCTTAGTCAATGCATTGGACAACTGGCCAAGATGGTCTTTTATCTTTTTGATGCTTTGGCTGTGAGAGTGCACAGTTTGAGTTAAGGGACCCAAATTCTGCAGTGAGGCCAGAACTTGTTCCTCGAAAGAAGGTGCTCTTAGCTGTAGGAGGTGCAGATTGCTACACAGGAGGAGCTATAGGTTGGGCCATGGGTTGCTGATACTGAGGCCTTGGGACATAACCTTCTCGATAGGGCTGAGTATTTCTGTAGGGCATGGGCTGCTGCTGCTGGATAGGGTATGCATCTTGTCTCCACCTCAGATTGGGGTGGTTCCTCCATTGATACCCAACATCAGGGTGCTGCCCATAAGACTGAGCTGCAGCCACATGCTCTGTTATAAAATCAGAAAACTGGTCAACAGATGGGCATTCTTCAAGGGGGTGAGCAGGGGACTGGCATATGACACATGCCTCCTCCACCCTAACAGATGGGCATTCTTCAAGGGGGTGAGCAGGGGACTGCATTGCTCCCATCAGCCTATCAAATTTTAGGGCTAGGCTGTCCACTTTCCTTTCCAAATCACTTGGCACACTCACTTCATATATCTTCCCTCTTGAGGTATTCTCCTTCACCAACCTAGAAGGCTCTAGATCTCTAGCCAAGGTTTCCCTTTACATAGAGTTTTCACTAATAATATCAAAGAGCTCCCATGCCTCCTCAGGAGTTTTATAGAGGTAAGTGCCACCACAAGAAGCATCTATCATCTCTCTGCTTTTAGAATCAATTCCCTGATAAAAACTTTGAACCAATTGCTATTCAGGGATTTGATAATGGGGGCATTTCTTTAGGAGTTCCTTAAATCTCTCCCAGGATTGATGAAAATCTTTAGTTGGATCTTGGGTAAAAGAGATGATACCCTTCCTCAACTGGCTAGTTTTTGATATAGGGAAGAACTTGGCTAGAAATTGACATTGGAGGTCACTCTAGGACTGAATGCTATTGGGTGGAAGCATGGACAACCAGGTCCAGGCTCTGTCCTTTAATGAAAAAGGAAAGAGTCTCATCCTGGTGGCCTCCTCCCCCAAACCTGTGATATTAAATGTAGTGCACAGTCCCAAAAACTCATCAATGTGCTTGTAGGGGTCTTTAGTCAGGCCATGAAATGAGGGCAGCATTTGAATTATGGATGATTTTATCTCATAGTTTCCTTGAGCAGCTGGGAATTGAATGTAGAAGGGGGAATTGTAAACCCCTGGTGCATTAAATTCCTTGAGAGTTCTAGGCTACTGTTGCTCACCCATTTCTACAAAGTCAATTGCAACAGATGTGGGTGTAGTTGGTCTGGATCTGAGAAGTCTTTCAACCTCTGGATTTAGTGGAATAATCTGAGGTTGGAGAGTTCTCCTACCAAACATACAACACTCAAATTCTGAATGCAGAACAAATCCTCAACACAACAAGTAGAAAAACCAAACTTTCTAACTACTCTAATAAAAATATCAACAGATTTGAAAAATAAAAGGGGAGTAGAGGGATGCAAACTACAGAGCAGTCTCCAGCACAATTCTCCTCTCACTGGCAGCCTTAGATCTGATGAAATGCACACAAAATACTGAAAAATAATAAAACTTACAAATGCAGTTAGTGAAATTAAACAAACAACTACAAAACTTAGATCTACCAATTTCTAAACACACCTCCTCGGCAGCGGCGCCAAAAACTTGTTGGGGTGTTTGCCTTTCCTCCAAAGAGGGTCTAAAATCACTAATGAAACTAGGCAGCACACACTCACACAGACCTGCAAGTAATCAGGGTCCGTTGTAGCAAGTTTTGAAAAGATGGTGAGTAAGAGAATGTCCATAGGGAGGTTGGTTTAAAAATGTGATAAATCTCTAGATCTGTAGGAGATCTTGCGTCCTAACGAATGCTTAGTTAGCTAAAAGACAGGGGAGAGGTTTAAAATGGATTGTCACTTAGGTTAAGCTAAAATTAAACACAGACTAACATGGATCGAGTTTGGGAACTTAGATCTTGCAGGGGAAAAGAGTAAAATGCATAAAATGGAGAAGAGTAGCTTGGAGATTGGTCTCACTGAAATCAGGTTCGATTAATCATGCCACAGAGGTTCAGGGCACACAATTCCCTCAACTGGCTATAAGAACAGCTGCAGGGTAGAAGGCTCCACTCCAAATCACAGGATCCACCTAGTCTTAAGGCTATGATCTGTCCACTTGAATGGTCACAGACCATCCTATAGACTTTATCTGATCCATGGATTTGTAGCAGACGAATCCAATCGAAGCCTGAGCTTGGACTAATCTTAAGGTTATGATCTGTTCACTTTAATGGTCACAGACCATCCTAGGAATCTCCTCCAAAGCTAAAGCATCAATCAGAACAATTAAAACCGCTACAGATGTTGCAATTCCCAGGTCACAGATTCAGGAAATTACAGGAGTATCAGATCCAGGGAGATCGTATGGTATCCAAGAGGTCTACCAATTAAGTGGGTGAGCTGATCTACAGGCTCCTCTACACAAATCCGATCGATCACCAAATAAAATCAAAGGAACTTTAGATCTAATTAAAGCAGTAAAAACAACATTTACATTGCCATCAAAATCACTTTATAATGGAAATGCTCTCAGATCTGTAGTCTGTGCAGCAGGGAACCCACAATAGCACTCTCAACCTTACCCAATTACAGATCTAACATCTCTCCTCGCTACTCCAAGGAAATTAGCCAACCATTGTTGGGCTAAAGGAGGGAAAATAGAATTTCTCTGCAAGCTCTAATCTCTAGAATTTGGCTCAGATCTCCATCTCCCCAATTGCAATTAGGGGTCATTATATATAGCTTTCTCCTCTATTTTTCCTGCCAAAAATCCCTTCTAGAAGGTCCTCAGAGTTTGTTAGGGTTCTGTTAGAGCACGTGGGTCAGTTAGGGTTTCCTAGGAAATCTCCTGGAACCGTCGTGCCGATCACCAAGTGCCTCGGGTTGCGTGTAGCAGGTCACCAAGTCACAGCGTGTGCATAGCCTAGTTTCTGAGCAGTTCTGCACACGATTTTGATAGGTTCAAGAAGCTTTTGATAGGTTGGAGAACCATTTCGATAGGTTCCGCTCTGCATGCCATCGTTTCGATA
Organism: Chloranthus sessilifolius; assembly: GCA_021018995.1. Taxonomy (NCBI): domain Eukaryota; kingdom Viridiplantae; phylum Streptophyta; class Magnoliopsida; order Chloranthales; family Chloranthaceae; genus Chloranthus; species Chloranthus sessilifolius. The sequence continues at coordinate 99,809,342 of CM037585.1, forward strand.
GGGTTGCTCTCACTCCTATCGAAAGGCTCAAGCACCCTTCGGTAGGTTCTGTTCCAGCGTCTCCATCTCGATAGGTTCAGGAAACCATTCGATAGGTTCCCTTTACACCTCAAGCAGGTTTTCGATGGGATGGTTTCTTCTTTTCTTTCAGCTACTCGATAGGTTCTTGGATCCTATCGAACTCCTCAATCCACACGAATCTATCATTCTTCTGCCTTCAGATCCTATTGAAACCTTTTCAACTGCACGAATTCCTCCTTTCTTTGCTTTCAGCTCCTATCGAAGTCTTCAGGTGACCTCTCGATAGGATGTTTTCAGCCTGTTTTCACTTCCTTCGCCTTGCCCTGCTGTAGCCACGCACTCCAAGGGTCCAGTGATGTGCTACCCTCTGGTGTGTTGTTGCTGGGTTCATCCTGTGCTGAGAGATGGCCCCTTTTTGAGCATTCTTGAGTGGTTTTCTACATTAGTGTCATCTTTTATTATTGTCTACAAAATACACTCGACAGAGGCTTATTAGTGTGCTCACAGGTCTATCAATGGTCAGGTTAAAGGGTGAAAAGTGGCATTTTTCGCCACTTAACACCTGACCCTCTGCATTTGCTGCCCCATCAAAATGCATTACCCAAAATTCCTCCGTCTCTACTGTATCATCCTCTGTCATAAACAGGATGTCTTCATTTGAGAATTTGATTCTCAAAGGCTCCTAATCAGGTAAAGGATTATCGACAAGATGATCAACGAGTGCTTGCCCCTTGATTGACTTTTGAGTGACATAGGTGATGTCAAATTCAGATAACAGGAGCTGCCAATGTGCAGTCCGCCCTGTGAGGGCCGACTTTTCGAAAAGGTATTTCAAAGGATCCATTCGGGCCAAAAGTAGAACGGTCTGGGATAGCAAGTAATGGCGAAGCCTCTGTGTGGCCCATATAAGAGACAGACATGCTTTCTACAGATGAGAATAGCGCGTCTCGTAGTCAGTAAATTTCTTGCTCAGGTAATAGATGACTTGCTCTCATCTTCCTGTCTCATCATGTTGTCCTAGGACACATCCCATCAAGACTTTCATCATGGAGAGATACATTAAGAGCGGTCTCCCCGGCTCGGGTGGAACTAAAATTGGTGGGTTGAGAAGGTAACCTTTGATTTTATCAAAAGCGCCCTAACAGTCGTCGTTCCATTCAACGGGAGAGTCTTTTCTCAGTATCTTGAAGATCGACGTGCAAATAGGAGTGAGTTGTGCAATGAACCGACTGATATATTATATCCTGCCCAAGAACCTTCTAACCTCTTTCTCAGTAGACGGTGGTGGCATTTTTGTGATGGCTTTTACTTTGATTGGGTCGACCTCGATACCTCTTCTGCTGATAATGAAGCCCAACAACTTTCCCGACATGGCGCCGAATGCGCACTTTTGCGGGTTCAGACATAACCTGTACTTTCTCAACCTCTCGAATAGCTTCTGGAGGTTTATCAAGTGATCGCTTCGTTCAGGTGACTTGGTGTTGTCTTGATTACCTTACAACTATTAAAGGGTTAAAACATCAAAATAAGAGGATAAAGTACAGAGTTATGGGCTCAAGGTAAGCAAGCAGTCCTGTAAGAATCAGGGTTGTTGCAGCAAGTTTTAATAGGTAAGTCAGGGTAGGTCCACAAGAAAATGTGTTTTGAAATGAGGTAAATCTCCATATCTATGACAGATCTAGTACTCTATCCTAATTTAGACTAAATCAAAATAGGAAAGAGGAGAGGTTTCTAAGATTTATCACTTTGCTAGGTACTATAAAATTCAAATGCAAAATGATCCAGAACTAATTAAACTTAGATTCAAGGGAATGGAAAATATTAAAATTAAAAAGTGGAGAGCAGCAGCTAGGGATTTTGGTCTTTACTAAAAATCAATTGGATCAAAGGCAATGCATAAGACAGATTTGCTACAATCCTTCATCTGGATACAAGCTCAGATGCAAGGTATAAGAATTTAATCTCAATCAAAGAATTGAAGCAATCCTAAGGTTATGATCTGTCCACTTGAATGGTCACAGATCATCCCAGAGATTGTTCCAATTCAAGGATCTTGACTGAAACAGGTAAACTTTGCAGATGCTGTGGGTGCTAGTCTTCAAACTCAAACATCCACAGGAATATCTAATCCAGAGAAATCAAATACGAAAAAGTAAAATTTAGATCAGAATCACCTTTAAAAATCATAATTACATTGTAATAATATAACTTACAATCCTATTATGCCCAGATATGTAATCTGTGCAACGTACAATCCCTTTCAAAGCCTTTGAAACTCTCAATTTATAGCTCTCAACCTCAACCTAGTTACTGAAGAGGTTTAGCCAACCATGATTGGCTAAGGAGAGAATGGGAGAAGATGGAAGAGAGAGGGGATTTTTTGGAGGGAAATGGAATTTTGAATTGGCTCTGGTTCTCTCAATTTTTGGATGGATTTTTAGTGTAATTCCTCTTCTAGTTATACTCTTTCCTTAGATCCGTTTTAGCCAATCAGAGCTCCAGAGAATAATTAGTTATTCTTACCTACTGATGTGGCTAATTTCTCTTCTAGAAGCTCTTCCCTCATTGGTCTAAAACTGGTAAGTACATGTGATAAAGTTAGAGTTCTCATTTGTGTACCAAAAATACCCCCAAGGATTACTGACGTGCCTTAAAATGTGTGCACGAAGCACTGAAGGTGGCAAAAATCAAAGGCTGAAACTGAGAGGTTCCCAATTCGAGGGTCGAGAGGTTCAGGGAACCTCTCGACAGGTTCTGAATCCTCTCTATGTTCACATCGATAGGTTACAAGTGGAGCTCGACATGTTGACTGACTTCTCGATAGGTTGGCTTTAGCTCGTCAACATGATTGAAAGCAGAAATCTACCTATTGTCCTAACTGCATTTATCCTCTCGACAGGTTATAAAGCATCCTGTCGAGTAGTTATACAGTTCCCTTTAAGTGCTCGACAGGTTCTCTGTTGCTTCTCGATAGGTTACTCCCAACCTCGCGCCAATGGCTGCAGCTTTAGGTAAGGTATCGACAAGTTGCCTTGCACTGCTCGATAGGTTCAGGGGAGCCTCTTGAGATGTAGCTGGGGCTTCTCGACTTCCCCTGCATCTCTAGGTATCCTCTCGACAGGATCTTTCGCTGCGCCTCCAACCTCTCGATAGGATCTGTCATCCTCTCGGACTCTTCACTCTTTTATCTCAGAACCACTCAACAGCTTGGCTTCTTTACCTTCTAACTCCTCGACAGGTTAGAGTACACTCTCTGATCCTCTCGATGGGTTCATGGAACCTCTCGACAACTTGAGTTTTCTCTCCAAAACCTCTCGAGCTATTCTGCTTTGTGCTTCCATTGCTGGCACACATCTTTGTGTGTTGTCTTCCATTTGTCCAACACTCAGCTCCTCTTCAAGAGTTCAACCTTCATTGAATGCAACTAGTCTTGCTCCCATATGTGCCCATGTGGACACATGTCATTGCCATGGAGCTCTAAGGCTTTGTGGACTGCTTGATTGGCTGGCCTTTGGGCTGTATGAGAACATGTTGAGCAGTAGATTACTTCTTTGGCTCTTTTAGATGGATGTCTGTACTAAGACTGTAATTTATTGCTTATCTATAAAATACACTCAAAACACATTATTAGTCAACTCAAAGGTCTATCAAAGGTCAGGTTAGGAGGTGAAAAATGGTATTTTTTACTGCTTAACACTTGGCAATTATGTCGTCGACATACACCTCAATTTCTCAGTGCATTATATCATGAAATGGTGCAATCATTGCCCTCTGATATGTTGCACCGACATTCTTTAGCCCGAATGGCATGACTCTGTAGCAGAAAGTTTCCCACGAAGTGATGAACGCTGTCTTCTCTCGATCGGCCTCTGCCATCTTGATCTGATTGTATCCGTATAATCCATCCATGAATGAAAGCATCCCATATTTAGCAGTGTTATCGACCAAGATGTCGATGTGTGATAATGGGAAGTAGACCTTCAAGCTTGCCCTGTTCAAGTTTCAGAAATCTATGCACATGTAGACCTTTCCATCTTTCTTCAGCACCGAAACGATGTTGGCCAACCACTGGGGGTACTTGTAGACCATGAGGAATCCTGCATCATATTTCTTGATGACCTCGTCCTTCACCTTCAGCATCCATTCGGGTCGGAGTCGTCTCAACTTCTGCTTGAATGGCTTGACATCAGGGTAGAGTAGCAACTCATGCTCAACCAAATCAGTGTCCAAACTAGGCATGTCCTTGTACGACAAGACAAAAATGTCTTGGTATGATCGAAGGAAATCGATCATTCTTTTTCTTTCTTCGAGAGACAACAATGCTCCGATCTTGATAATTCAGGGAATCTCCTCAGTCCCTAGATTGACATCCTCTGTTTCTTCAACAATAGGGGTAGGGCCATGCTAAAAGTCGGCAAACCATTCTAGGAGTTCACTGGGAAGCTCCTCAGTAGGGATTTCCTTGTTCAGACTCGTGACTCATACCTCTTCTTGTATTTCTACAAGGAAGAGGTCGATTTCACGTGGGACGGGATTTTCGGTTAAGGCATCATTTTCTATAATTTTATTCGAAAATTTGAAAGATAATATTTTTGGATTTTATATTTTTTCTATGTTTTTGGGGTTTTTATTTTCTTTGGAAACGGGCCCTTGGCAAAGCGAGTCTCTATATACACACGGTATTACCTGCCAAGGACTTGTCTCACTTTTTATAAGTTATTTTTTTTAGGAAACCGATGCTGAATTTCAGGCCACCTACCGCTTCCATAGTTTGGAGCACAGACACCCAATTTCGTACTTGCGATGCTGCTCCTTTACCTTTTTGGATGAATGGGATTGGCTGATATATTTCTTTGGAGTCACCCTCCATCATGTTAATGATAGGTTCGTTTGAGACCCTGTCCTCAAACTTCAGCAGAGTCCTGTGGTGATTTATCACAGGTGGAGATTGTACAGGTATGGAACGTTGTTCCTCAAATAGGGATAGAGCAGCCAGATCTATTTCCAGGCTGGGAGGGATAATCTGGGGATTGGTGGGATGGGCAGGTGTTGCGGGTAGGTGTGGGGTCAATAGTGTTACCCCATTCCGATCAATTTTCACAACCCCGATGCTAACAAAGGTATCCCGAATGTGAGGTTTGGGACGGGATTCTTCTTCTAAATGGATTCCCCAGGCTCTTGCTGCAGCGACGGCTCGGGCCTTCTCCTTGGCCGCTCAGATCTCCTCTTCTGTAGGCTTGTGTCCCAGCTCAAATCAAACCTACTATTCGTGCTTAGCCTTGTCTAGCTCTCTTCTTCCTTGCAATTGGGACTTAATCCTCTTCCTTTCTTGTAACCCCATTTCTGGAGCATAGCCACAGTTGTGACCATTCCCCCTCCGATTTTTAACATGATGTTCTAAGGGGGCTTCGAGACTACTATCGACACCTCGTACTCAAAACTGTGGAGGTCGGTGTCTTCATCAGTATGTGGCACATCTAATATTTTTGAATTTTAAATGCTGTGGGTGGCCTTTTCTTTATCTCCCTTCTCGTATTATCAAAACCTCGGGCACTGGTTCTCATCGGTCTTAACATGCAAGGATCTATCCCAATCTTTGTAGCAGTTCTCAACGGGCATACATTCAGAGCAGAACCGTTATTGATTAATAGCAAGGGGATTATCATGTTCCCAGACTCCATAGTGATATTGAGGGATTTTAAGTGACTACTCTCCTCAGGTAAATCGGCATCCCAAAATGAAATGGCATTGGGGGCCATTACTTGTCCAATTATTTGCCCGACTTCATTTGGGCTCACTTGAAGAGATACGTGCGGGTTCTTTAACGTCCCCATCAGAGCTTGAAAATGGAGTGGCGACGTCATCAGTAGATCCCAAACCGTGATATGAGCCGGCATTCTTCTTAATTATGTAATTGCACTATCTTTCTTCCCCTCTGGTTGGGCTTGTGCTGCTGCTGGTGCCTTCGGCTATTTAGAGATATTCTTGGATCTGGTAACAAAGTCCACAACTCTTTCCCTACTGCTGTCGGCATTGGCATCTGTCTGCTCATAGCTGAGCGAGACCTAATGAGGATTGTAGGTTGGTCCCAAAATCTAAAATGGGATAGTTGTCGGTATCTGATGCACTTGTACTGATGGCTCTGGAAGGGTAGGCAATACTTGGCTTACCTCAGTGATGGATGAATGGATGGCGAAAGTGGGCCAAGTGGGGGTGGGGAGGTTTGTGGGTGATTGTGCTAGAGGTAATGGGGCAGGGATGGGCCATTGATAACTATCAGGTGATGGTGGGGGATAGGGGACTTGATGGACTATTGGGTAATTGGTGGGGGTGGCAGTGTACGATTGATAGACATTTGTTTGTACATAATTGACGGGAGTGGGTAATGAAATGTATGCCCTAAGATATAAGGGCTCGATTTGGGGTGCAGGGTTGGGAAAATAATTTGATAAATTCAAGGGTTCAATCACCCCAATACTTCTCCCTTGATGATTCCTCTGCAAAGGTGCTACAAAATTTTCTTGGTCACTAATATAATATGACGGGTCAAATTCAAATTCTACATCATTTTCTTCCTCTATCATCCTGATGGTGGGTCTAGACCTGCTCCTCCGGTAGGGTGTGGGGGTAGTTGTACTTGATGTATATTTGCGTGCTGGTTCACTTGGGAAGGTGCCGGTGGAATGATTTTCTCGACCTTAATTAAATTTTGTATCGTGTGCTTCAATGGAAAGCAGCGATCGGTTGGATGACCCGGCCCCTGGTGATAGTTGCAATGGGTGTTGGGGTCATAATTTCTGGGGATGGGATTTGGAGGAGGTCGTGGTTGAAGGACCGTGACTAATCCCTTTTCTATTAATAAAGGTAAAAGTACATTCAAAGATTGCACTAGGGGTGTAAAAATTCAGTCATAGCGGGCCCTTCTCTGCTCTGGAATCATTTGCGCTCCCTGCCCATTCCCGATTCTTTGTACTGGCTCTTTTCTAACTGGAGCTGGTTGTGCAGCTCTGAGTTGAAAAGGGGTTATATTGGTGTTGGGCCTGGTGTTGGCGATATTCTGGACATTTGCCCCTACTATTTTCTCATTTCTCTGCTCAGCAAACCTTCTGACCCCACTGGCTCCACCAAGCACGTTCTTGCTTAGATGACCTTTCTTGATTGCGTCTTCACAACAGTTTGTGTTTCTAACCAAATCAGCAAAGCTAGACTGTTGTTGGTAAACAAGGAAGTCCGAGATAATCAGTAAGGTATTCTTTGAAATCATTTCAATTTATTTGTCATCAGGTATTCTATTCCTCACTTGAGCAGCCAGGGCTCTCCATCTCCCTAGGTAATCGTTGAACGTCTTGTTGGGGTTTTGCTTTAGTCGGGCAAAATCTGACTTGCGCGGTTCAATTTCTATATTGTAGACATACTGCTCTTGAAACAAATGCGTCAAGTCTTTCTAAGTCTTTATCATAGATGGTTCTAAGAATGTGAACCACCTCAAGGTCAGACCAATTAAACTTTTCTGAAAGACCTTTATCAGTAGTCTTTCATCTCCCCCATACTGGCACATGTCCCCACAATAAGACTTGAGGTGTACAATGGGACCTTAGCAAATAAACACAAGTCCGAAAAATTAGTGGCATGGATTTTAGCTCCAGCCATCTTCAACAGTTGCTTTTGAATTTTGTCTAGTTGCTCTTTCAACTGCTCTGATTCTTTAGACATGGGGGCTATCTTCTCAGCAGTCGGTCTTGCTTCACTCTGTGCTACTAGGGTGTTGGTAATCATGGGTGAAGGATTAATGTTAGCCAATGCCCTAGTATACGCCCCACTATTCCTAATCTCGTCCTCTTCATACTGCTGGTCAACGTATGGTGCAGTGAAGGAAAGATTCTTCTGTTAGTGTATCATGGACTGAATGGGAATAGATTGAATGGGGGTCGGGTGAGACCATTGAATGTGAGGGAAGTTTTGTGGAGTAATGGGATGAGTGGAAGTTGAATTTTGGGGTGGAGCCTGATGGGGCCATTGGGCATGGGGGAAGGTTTGGAGCTGACTTTGGGATGTAGGGATATGGGTGAATTAGGGTTGATGTAAGGTATGGGTTTGAATTGGGTATGAGGGTTGGGGGTGAGTGAAATTTTGAAGGAATTGTGAAGGGTATGGGTGTGAGGCTCCAAGGTTCGGGTCATGCTGGGCTTGGGTGTAGGGTAACGAGTTTTAATGGGTTTGAGCCATAAAGCCTTGGGGAGTTTAGTCCATGAGGCTTTGGGAATGTTGGGTTTAGACCATTGGGCCTTGTTGGGTTTGGGTCATGGGCTCTTGGTAGGTTGGGCCCATTGGATCTTGATAGGGCATTGATGGGCCTGGGCCATGGTCCCTTGGTGTGTCTGGCCCATTGGGCTTTAGTGGGTCTAGGCCATGGGCCCTGGGGGGGTCTAGGCCATGAGCCCTTGATGAATATGGATAATGGGGGGTTGATGGGGGTCATGGGAGAATGAGGCATGGAGGCTTGGTAGGGCATGGGATGGATTTAGGGATGTGGGGTATAAATGGGATGGATGTGGTGGAAAATTGGGCATGGCCTGGGTAAATGGTGGGATATGGGGTGAGTTGGAGAAATTAGGTGAGGCATTAGTGAATGTGGGTGGATTGGGCAAGAAATGAGATGATAAAGAATGGGGTATGGATGTGGGAGATGTGTGAGAGAAACTAGTTATGACCCCTGTAAAAATGGGCATGACCTGGGTAGATGGAGGGAAGTATGGAGGATTTGAAAATTTGGATGTGGCATGGGTAGATGCGGGTGGATTGGGTATGCGTCGGGTGGATGAGAAATAGGGTATATTGATTGGGCCAGGTTTTGAGTGGGTGTGGATGGAAGGTGAGATTGATTGGGAATGGCCATGGACGGGGGAATGGGCATGGCTTGGGAAAATGATGTGGAATGGGGGTTGGATTTTGGGCATTTTGGGAGGTGCTAGATGGGAAAACGGGGGCACCAAATGGGCCGGTGACGACAAAGGGTGATTGGGTGAGGGGAATGGATGTGAAAGCCTCTTCTGTATGGGAATGGGATGGGGAATGTGGCGGGGATGAGTCGGGATCGGCGTATGCCGGATCCATAGCCCAAGACATTACTCGATATCAGGTAGGGTACGGGTGCCTCGGGTGGGGTCCGTGAAGCTTCCTCCTCCTTCCCCTACGGGATGACGGAGGGCAAGATGATACCGTTGCACTGGTCACCACAAATCTCTATTTTTTCGATTTTTGATAATTTAATTTTTTGAAGTTTTTTATAAGTGAAATGAACAAGGATTTCGAGGCCTTTGAATTCCCTTATCGGGTGGCTTTCGTACCCTAAATAGGTCCCATGGCAAAGGATCCAAAGCGCTTCGAAAGAATCAAAGGGAAACCCCTTGATCTATTGAAGACACATAAACCAATGCAAACAACCCGATCCCTCGGAACGAATAAAAAAGAAGTCACCTTCTCTTGACCGGTGAGGGCGTATTAGGTGTCAAAAATTGCGGGGCCCAAATAGAGGCACTAAAAACACTAATTGGGGAATCCGGGAGGGTGGAACAGGCCACAGATTCGGGCTGCTCTGTCTAACATAGACTTGGCGCAACTAATAGGTGCGCTAGGTCAAAAGTGCTGGCACTTGAAGCTGGCACAACTAATACATGCGCCAGTGCACTTCTGGGGATTTTTGCCTTGGCGCATGTATTAGTCGTTCCAGACAAAACAGGGTTTTGACAGCAAGGATTTCAGCTCGAAATGAGTCTTTCAACTTGGTTTTTTTGGAAGTTGTGCTTTCGGGGACTGACTATTTAAATGAACCGGGTCTCTCCTCACCGATTCTAAGGGTTAAAAGGCCGGTGCTCTTTAAATTTGATTTGGGTTTCCCGGGACTGTTTAAAGAGCACCGAAGTGCCAAAAATTGACTCTGAATCCGGACTACGCCAAAGGCTTTTGGGTAGGGGCTTCGGTTATCAATAGGGAAGGTGTTAGGCACCCGATCAACTTGCTTATGCGGTCTCTACTTATGACCAAAACACAAATGAAATAAAAAAAAGGTCTTCCTCTTGCCTTTATGGCACTCAAATCTTATTTGTGTCCCTCCGTTCCTATCGAAAATTCGACGACGTAACAACACAAATGAGAGGATAGAGGAAGAACAAAGAAGGTAGAAGAAAAGAGGGGAGAGCCGGAGCTCTCGGGCCCTTGTTGTACCTCTGTAGAGCATTGCGTCGGCTTGCTTCGGTGAGTTTTGATGGCTTGTAAGGTGAGAATTAGGGTTCTAACTCATAGGGCTTGATGGCTAAGGGGTAGAGAGAGAAGGCTAGGGGGTAGCACACACCTAACCTAGAGCTTTTAGATGAAAGGTGGAGGTCTAAAGAGGGTTTAGAAATTTTGAAATTTGTATAGAAAAGGGGCATTAGAGGAGAGAGGGAGAGGGAGTTCCTAATCTCTATTTTGAGAAAATTTTCAAGCCTTTGTAAAGGGAGGGGTGCCTCTCTATTTATAGGAAAAAGAGAGGTTAGGAGGGTGTTTAGAGGCTAAGTAGAATTATAAATTAGGTAATCTAGCCATCTAAGGTTTTCTAGAATTTTTGAAGCCTAGAAAAATGTGAAGAGATGTTCCAATGATGGATGATAGGGTGGGGGGTTTTAAGTCACTTAAGGGGTTGCAAATAAATAGGGAAGGGTGCAACAGAACAAGCAAAACACACCCAAAGGATTAAGATGGTTAACAAGTTAAACCCTAATCTCAATTTTCGATAAGAAAACCCACAGTTACTGTTCATAAGCCTGACCCAACTAATAGATATGCCAAGCTAATGTACAGTAAAATAGTGGCAAACAGGGATTTGGGAAGTAGCTGCCCGCGGGGGGGCCCACCTAGAGTCTGGCGCAACTATTAGTTGCGCCAAGCTATTTCTTCCCAAAAATGGCTTGGCGCATCTAATAGATGTGCCAAAACTCCATGTGGTCCCCATCCAAAACCCTAATTTGCCCTTGAATCTTCAGAACTCCATAACTTCTTGCGTACAGCTTCGAATGGGGTGATTTTTGGCTTGTTGAAAAGCTGAGGACTTCTATTTTTCAATAGTGTATGATTTGATCATAGTAGAAAATCTCAACTAGTCCCGGTGCACCCCTCCTCATCCATTGCCCAGAAAGGTTAGGTTTAGGTTCAGAAGGGGCTCTAATGGTTGAAATCGGTTTCTAAAGGTTCGGGGTAAGTTCTGGGGTGAGTCCTAAGGGTTTGGGATGACTCCTAAGGTTTCAAAAAGGTTCCTAAGGGTCTCATACATGTCATCAAAACCTCTGAAGTCCGCCTCTCTCGAAATGTGTTTCGATTGAGCCTTGAGCCAAATTTGAGTGTCTACAATATGAATAAGAAGGCATTTCTTACTAAATATAAAAGAGATGAAGAGAAAATTTGAAAATTACATGAATCATTTTCATGTAGAAGAGATAAAAGAAAAATGACAAGTTTATGAATCAAGAAACTTCAAGAAAATATGATGGCGGAAGCAATGTTAGGACCATAACCAGCTTGAACACACGAAGCCGATCCTGTCTCTGATACTATGTTAAAATTATAAAATAAAGAAGAAGAATAAGAAGAAGATAGAAAGATAGAATAGACAAATTTTTACAATTTTGACAGAAAATGCAAAAACTGACCCTAATATGTGTGCCACATAAGGGTTATCCCATGACACGAGTATTGGGGAGGTTCAAGTCGCCTCTAGATGAAGGGTGGTCATTTGTTACTAACATCTATCTACCCAAATGTTGTTAAAAGTCCAAGAGTCAAACTTTTTAAGGGTGCATACCCTTCTATAAATTAATTATGACTCCCTATCATTAATGCTCTATATTTAGAGAAAAAGTCAAAGAGGTTCCAAAATTCTAAGCCTTAGGGCTTCCCATGCTTAAAATCTAGAATCATCAATTGTTCTCTTAAATGGAGGGTAAGGCTTAATGTCAATTTCCGACACTAGTAATTATTATTTATGACGTGATTTATGTGATCGTCAAAATTATCACTCGCAATTTTAGGAGTACTGATACCGGTGAAAGCCAATGTCAAATAAAACATGACTCAAGTTCACGCAGGGCCGGCTCATCACCTAAGCAAGTTAGGCGGTTGTCTGCGGCTTCCTAATTAGAAGGGCCCTCTAAAAGCACCTTTCCTGTTATAATGCCGTACTCATTTTGTTAGCCTTTTGAAAATCTAATAATTTAAATATCATATTTGCAAGTATAATTATAAAGCTAGAATCTATGATTGTATCAAAAGAGGCATTAGCTCAATTGATAACCTCTCTCCATTTGTGAGGGAGGAGGTCATGGGTTTGATATTCGTCCTGTATGCTATTTTTCACCCTTTCTTAGGGCTTCTTGAGCAAAACCGAAAGAAAAGTATTTTTTTTAAAACTTCCCATGGGATGGTTTTAAAAGCAATCATGGTATGTTAAAAGTAAAAATCTCCCAAGGTTAGTACTTTTAATTTTTTCTTATGTTTGGGGCAAATAAAATCCAAAGAATTGATTATTTCATGGTGCTGTTAAACCACCTCAAAATTTGTAAACAATCCTCAACCATCCAATTTGTGAGGTCATATTAGAGTCGAATCAGATATGATGAAAATCAGTTTTCATCCTAATCTTTCACACACAATCCATCTTGAAATCATAGGTATATCCTCAAATGATCAATTTTTTATTTCACGTAGCATCGGTCCACAAAAACATAACTAAAAAATTACGTAGCACAAAATCATCCTCACACGTGATTTCAACTACTTTTTGGGATTTGTGTAATGTGAAACATCATCTAAGGTATCTAATTTGAAGGTTGTGATCTAAAGATTCTTTGTGCAAAAGATTGACATACAACAAGATCTCCATCATATCATTCGACTCTGTCAACTGTTGACTCAGGTAATAGAGGTTGACTACAGTGAATACTGAATAGTGACTCTTATGATAAAGATCATATTTTGTGCCAATATTTATGTATTGGGTTTTTTTTATCATGACCTTCAAAACTAATGGCTTAGGTGGTATTTTAACATAGCATGTTCCCAAATTATTTGGTATTTATCTTAAAGATCCCTTTATTCATGCCTATGTCTGAAGACAATTGAATGATTTGAGTCCCATGACAGAGATCATATTTCACCCCAATCTCCCACAAAAAGGATCTTGAGAGTATGGGCTGAGTTTTTTTTATTCCAACTAGGAGAAATCTAAACGAAAGTAACTAAAGAAATCATCTCACCCACATCACCCTAAAAAAAGATTTAGGACTACATTTTGAGATGTGAAAAACAAAATTGAGCGTATTGTGACGGGCCCAATACTTGAGCTTGCAGCATGGTGCACATGGCACGACATGTGGTGCCGGCCTGTGACATGGGAGCCAAGTGGGCTGGCGTGTGCAGGTTGGCTCTGCGAGCTGACATGCTAGGTGAAAAAGCGGAGCGTCACGGGTCGCACTGCAACCTCGACATAGCCAAGGTGGGCTAATGCACGATGGATGAGGCGTTCGGATATCAAACCAAGAGCGCCCTTCGACGCTTCTCTGCCATTAAGCTGAATTGCAACGGCCAACCCATCTACATATGGGGAAGGGAACTTGACTATTCCCTAGAGGACGAACTCCTCAATATGGTTGCGTTGCGCTACCATTCAAGTGTCTCATCGTGTCCCTTACGACACGCCACGCGTCGGCTTAACTTGGCCCGCTTAAGCTTCACCCCGTAATCGCATTAGTACTGGCTCGCCGGCCAACCAAGCCCATTGTGCAACCAGCGTGTCACCAAGGCGCTACCGAGTCCCACGCAGTTGCCTGTGCTAATTACTAGCACATCGCTCATCTTTAGAATGCACGCTGCGTGGGACTCAATTGAGTCCCACGCAAGCCTGGTGTTCTCACGCCGAGGTTGCTTGCCCTGCATGCACCGCGACGCATAGTCCGGAGCCATACATCAACCTCACCTGTGTTTCACACGCATCAAGGCCGACGCCCTAGGCCCACCTTTTCAGTTTAGGGAGACACTTCGCCTCTCCGCAACGCAAGGTCCCGTTGCAAAGGGAATAGCTCAAACTCCCTTCCCCTATATAAGGGTAAAACAGTCATTCAGTCAGAATGGCAAGAGAACCTCAAACCTCTTGGTTTGACATACCGCAACGCCTCATGCATCGCTAAGCACTCATTGGTATGTCGGAAACATGAATGCGACGCCCGCTGCCGTCCTTTCATGCGTCTGCGTCGCCTCAGCCCCATTCGCCCACTTGGCTATGTCGCGCTCACCACATTTCGTACACGTGCACCATGTCAAGCTCAAGTATGATGATGATAAGCCCATGGTCTAAAGATTTGTCTTGTGAAAAATTGTAGAAAAAAATAATCTCCATCGTTTGATTCAAGCAGTCCAACAGAACATATAAACATCTGAGTTGAGAAGAAAGAATACCAGGTTGCAACGGTTATAAACAGAAATAACCTTTAAGGTAGCTCTTTTCTCGCCCATGCGTTCTTTGAAAGCACCTAGATCTCAGACCACTGTAAAATCGATGATTGCTTTAGATTAGATGATGGAGATTGTTTTCACCTCAATCTTCCCCAAAATGGATCTTGAGGTCACCTATCAAACGGTCAGTTTTTATTCCATGTGTCACAGGTCTCAAAAAAAGGAATCCTAATCGTATGGTACACATCACGCTCAATAGTGATTTTAGGGTCATTGTTTGGAGATTTGTGATATATGGAATAAAAAATTGACCGCTAGATAAGTGTGCCATGATCGCAAGATCCATTGTGTCGAAGATCAGGATAAAAAAATGATCTTTTTATCTGATCCAAAGCAATTAATGATTTTGAAGGAGTCTGAGAGGTAGGCGCTTTCAGAGAGAACGGATGGGCGAGAATACAGCTACCCTAACTTTAACCAAAAAAAATCAGGGAGGCTGGCTAAAAAAAATTTCAGCCAAACTTTGGCTGCAATTCTTTTATGAGCACTGTCAAAAAGAATAATTTGAGCATATGATTTTAATTAGGCAGCAACTGCACTGAACAAAAAGAATAATTTGCTCCTATGATTTTAATTAGGCAGCCACGACTTGTACATACGAAGTTAGCCTCACAGAGCTTAAAATATAGACTTGGTATTTTAGGTACTTTTCAGTGTGAAAATACAATAGCGAGCCATTACTTGCCCTCGAAAATGAGGCTCTCGCACGGAAGTTAAAAAAAGACTTTGTATTTTAGGGAAATGTGACATGTGAAAACGTAAATTGGATCATCCGATTTAAAGATCATGATATATAGTTCTTTAATAGATAAGATTGGAACAAAACACAATATTTATCATATGATCTATTCTATCGTTGTCAATCATTGAATCAAATAATAGTCTTTGACTATACTTAATCACATGATAAAGATTATATTTCGTGCCAATCTTTTGAGCTTAATATCTGTAAATGACGGGCTCCAAATCAAACGGTTTAGATGGTGTTTTCATATAGTAGAGGTTGCCAAACTTGTAGGTCTTTGTTTTAAACTTGGTGCAAGGGCCAAGTTTTGGAGTGTAAGTAATGGCTCCCATACAATATCAGAAATCTAATTTGAAGGTCATGATCTAAACATCTTAGGTGCAAGTGCAAAAAATTGGCAAAGAAAACGATTATGTGATTCAATGCAGTCAAGGCCCTAATCTGATTACACGCTAATAAAACACTATACATGTAGTACTAAAACACTAAGGCCTCGTTCGTTTGCCAAGAAACACGAGGATTCTGATTTTTCTCTTAGAAAGCAATAGTTTTCGGAGCATTTCTGCTCTTTTCCGCCATTCGTGAGTTTTGGTGGGCCCCACAGAAAGTGGGGCACTTTCCGAGTGACAACGATGTTTTCATTTCTGAGATATTTGGGCAGAAAAGCTCTGTTTCTGAGCTAGAGAGAGTATAGTTGCTGGCTTAAGATACACCAAGTCATTACCCTCTCAACGTTCTCTTTCCAACGGCTAAAAATGGCATTTTGAAAACTATTTTTTTTCCTTTCTTTTTTTAATAGGGTTTAAACCCCGTTTTTGCAAAAAAATAAAAACAAACCTATTTTTTTCCTTTCTTCTCTCCTCCATTATTTTTCCATTTTTTTTCCTTCAGAAAAAAAAAAGGAGGTAGCTGATTTTTTTTTTTTTTTTTTCTTCTTCTTCTCCTCTGATCTTTTTTTCCTCTGCTCTGCGTGTAGATTTAAACGAGAGAGAGAGAGAGAGAGAGAGAGAGAGAGAGAGAGGGCTTTGGGTTTGGGTTTCGTGGGTTTTAACTTTTAATAGGAAAGGGAGAGATGGGTTTGACTAGAGTAAGTCATATGCACACGCTTTTTAAATAATTGTACCAAGGTAAAAGAAAGACTTTTTATTTTAGGGACATGTGACATGTGAAAATGCAATCTAGACCGCCTGATATAAAGTTCATGATCCATAGATTTTGGTAGATAAGATTGGAGCAAAACACAATTTACGCCTGATATAATAGCCTTTGACTATATTTAATCACATGATGAAGATTATATTTTGTCCCTATCATGTCCACTAAGGATCTATAGATCATGAACTTTAGATCAGACGGCTCAAATTGCGTTTTCAAATTACCGTATGATATAATAGCCTTTGACTATATTTAATCACATGATAAAGATTATATTTTGTGCCAATCTTGCCCACTAAGGATCTATAGATCATGAACTTTAGATCAGACGGCCCAGATTGCGTTTTCATGTATCACATATCCCTAAAATACAAAGTCTTTTTTTAACCTTAGTGCAATCACTTAAAAAGCGAGTGCAAGTAATGGCTCCCTAAATATAATAAGAAGGGGAGCCATTACTTGCACACGTTTTTCAAGTGATTACACCGGATTTAAAGGAAGACATGATTTTTAGGGACATGTGATATGTAAAAATGCAATATAGGCCGCCTGATTTGAAGTTCATGATCAATAGAATCAGATGAGGGAGGTCGAGTTTATCCCAGCACATAATAGATCTTTAGATCTTGGGATCATGGCTCACCTATTAGACGGTAGGTTCTTGATTCCACGTATTACAGATCTCAAAACATGGCTTCAAAATCACGTTTGAGCATGACGTGTGCCATATGATTCAAGGGTCATTTTTTTGGGATTTTGTGACACGTAATCAGACACTGACTGTCTGATAAGTGAGCCATGATCCCAAGATCTATTTCGTGAAAGATCTGGGCGAAGTACGACCTACATCATCTGATCCTACACAATTAATGGTTTTCAAGTGGTTTGAGATGTAGGCGTTTGCAGTAAACTAGTGGGCGCGACCAGAGGTACCCCTACTTTTCCATAACTTTGTCGATGCAGATGTTGCTTTAGTAAATAGTTGGCTGTCATGTCACGTCATTAACAACATACAAAAACCTGCAAAACTAAACACTAGAAAAAGAAAAAGTAGTGAAAACCCAAAAAAAAGGTTGAATAGATGGCGCGATGCCTTATACGTATTGGTTGGCTAGAAAACCGATATGTATTGGTATCGGCCAATATTTGATTCCTTGGGATCAAGTTTATATGACAAATCAGTCATAATTTTGTAGTCATTAGTCATTAGGGTCATTACTTGCACACAAATTGCTGGATCTTTCATATAGTTTAGGATACCTCACTTTGCGCCCACGCATTCTCTCAAAGCGCTCATGTCCCAGACCCTTTGGAAACCATTGATTGTGTCAAATCAGATGATAGAGGTCGTGTTTTACCCCAATCTTTCACACAATAGATCTTGAGATCATGATGCACCTATCAAACAGAAAGTATTGATTCTATGTGTCACAAATCCCCAAAAAATTGGCCCTTGTATCATATGGCACACATAATGCTCAAATATGAATTTAGGGCCCTTTTTTGGGATTTCTGACACATGGAATAAAAATTTGACCGTCAGATAGGTGCATCATGATCTCAAGATCTGTTGTGCAAAAGATCGGGGTGAAACACGACCTCCATTATCTGATCCGACACAATCAATGGTTTCCAAAGGATCTGGGATATGAGCGCCTTAAGAGAATGCGTGGGCGCAAACAGAGGTACCCTATAATTTAAATTTAAAATAAAGATGTGGTATTTTGGAGACGTGTGTGGAAGATTTGGTGCAAAAGAATGACACCAAACAAGATCTTTATAGTATGGGTGCCAATAGCTTATCTTTATAGTAAGGGTGCCAATAGCTTACGCATGCCCTTTCCCATCCAACGCTGAAATAACTCCTCATCCCCTTCGACCGAAAGCCTTTCCGGCAATATGATTCAAAGCAGCCAATTGCTGAATAAGATATTGACCTTTAACTTTATTAAGCCAAACTTTTATACCTAAGATCATTAGATCATGGCCTTCAAAGTTGGAGGTCTTAGATTGTATACTAAATCTTTCTTTGAAACTATGTGAAAGAGCCAACTTCTCGTGTCCCAGTAATGGCTGCCTCATTGGATACCATCACTTGAGATTATCTTAATTAAGAAAATCTGAGAGAACTCTTAAAACTTATACACTTCTAATGCATTTTTTTAGATGTCATGTCCAAATTGCATGCAAAGAGGAGCTAATTCAGCGCAGCACACTGAGAGGAGACCTGCATAAAGGGTGGGAGCAGGCGTGGGATTAGAACCCACGACCTGTTGCTTCCACAAGGGAAGAAGATAACCAGTCCTCTAATGCCTTTTGTTTCCTAATTTATAGGATAAATTTTGTATGAGAAATATTTAAGGATATTTACAACTCAAGATATGTCCTTCTCAACCCAAGTTTTACGCGTTTAAATCGTTGATTGCTTTGAATCAAAAGATGGAGATTATTTTCATCTCAATCTTTCACATAATGGATTTTGAGATTATGGGCCTACAATCTGACGGTCGGATTTTGATTGTACATAGCATACATCTAAAAAAATGAGCATAATAACGTTATTCCTATATTACCTTGCGATATGTGTCATGTGGAATCAAAATTTAATCATATATTTTAGGGTCATGATATCCTGATCCATTATGCGGAAGATTGCTTTAAGTATATGAAATTCGTGTTGAAAAGGAAGGATTTTGAATTGAAAATAGAGGTATTCCTAGGAAAATTGATGAACATTGGGTCTGTCTATGAGTTGGACAGCTAATCTGGAAACGTAGTAGAGGCCAACTCTAATTCTAAATAGAGAGCAGACGGTTGGAAATTTTTAGGGAGATAGGGAACAATTTAATTAGGGGTAATTTAAGTCTCCCGAAGGGTATTTAAGTATTTTGTTAATGAAAGTAGCCATTTCTTAGCTACCTCAATTATCTTTTGGGTAGCAAACTTTGTAACCAAAGATTCTTGCCACACAACTGATGGTTTCACTATTCATACGGATGATTGCGTTGAATCAGATGCTTATGTAATTTTTCATCCTAATCAAGTACACATTAAATCTTGAGGTCATGGACCACATATCAAACGGTCTGATGTTGATTACGTGTGTCACATCCATGATAAAAATGCACCATAGTATGCCGTGATCACAGTCACTTTGAGAAGTGTCCCATGCGTAATCAAGATCTGACCCTTTGATGGCTGGGTATGATCTTAAGATCTAATGTTTGAAAGATTGGAACAAATTAAAAAACGGCCTCTATCATTTGATTCAAGGCAACCAGCAGTGTGAGCAGTGGAACCATAGTTGCATGTCAAGAATCTTCTCTTGCAAAAATCCCAACCCATTTGTTTAGATTAAATAAATCTCTCCACACATGCATACCACGTGCCACCTACAAGTATTTTTAAGGGAACCATTACTTGCACTAGAAAGTTGGCTGTTGCACCAAATTTAAAAAAAAGACTTGCAAGTTTGGCAACTTCTCGCAGGTGAAAGCCCCATCTAAAACGTTTGATATGAAGGCCATGATTTCATGATATTACGTGCAAAATATTAGTAAGGCGTGTAATCTTTATCATGTGCTAATATAGTCAAAGGCTATTATCTGATTCGACAATTGACAATAACAGATCATATGTTAAATATTGTGTTTTGCTCAAATCTTATGCACTTAAGATCGTAGATCATGAACTTCAAATCGGGCGGCCCATATTGCATTTTCACATGTCAAATGTCCCTAAAATACCAAGTCTTTCTTCAAATTTGGTGCACAGGACAACTTTCCAAGTGAAAGTAATAGCTCCCTATTTTTAATTAATTTTTTATTTACTATTTTAGGAGATTACCTGTTTCGTTGGGGACCCGCCAAATCTTTTATTAAATATTTATTTAGCGCAAGTTAAAAATATGTTATTTTTTTTTAAAAGAGCCTCATTGGAGACTTTTTCCTAAGGCCCCGACCATGATGAGCCACCCCCGAGTTCATGCATAAGGTAATAAAGATATTTATTTCAGATTTATTAGTTCATATATTTTAAACTTCTTAGGTTACGAGAGGACCATTTATGTCTCTTATTTCATTTGCGAGTCACTTATCGATTTACAAATGTGTTTGTGCATATGATACCTTTCATCTGATAAATTGTTCAGAGTCAGATCAGGTATTTGTTACATTTTTTTAATCATATTACCCGGTGATCATTACATCCAAGGCATTCATATTTTTAGATCGATTTAATGTCACACATTTATACTAGTAATTTGTTAAGGAGATTGTGAAAGTCAATAATTTGAGTTTATAAAATAAGTCGTCTTTCTAGTGTCAAAAACTCAAGGTCTCGTGAACTCATCCTATTTCGTCTAGCATGTGCTCTATTTGAGATGAAGAAGTATCTCTATTAGAATAACAGCAGTCAAGCATTATTTAAAATAAACAACTATAGTATAGTTCCAACATACTATTAATTAGACAATGGTGACCTATTCCGACCTAAATATTGAGATCATAGGAGCCAAATCACACAAAACTCCCGGTGATTGTATATGGCGCATATCCCAAAAAAGTTACCCCAGTACTAAGAGCGTCAACACTCAGGTCATATACCAAATACATATAGACACCTCATTTTCGACCTTTTTAGATCATTTGTAACATCCTAACTATTATATTTTTAGACCTCAAGTCCTGTTGAACGAGAGTCAAAGTTCGAGCAAGAACCCTTACAAAATATTCCCCATTTGGGAGCCCAGATATGAACCCTTTTTTACCGGATTTCGATATTTTAGCAATGCTTTGATATGATAAAATTTATGAGTTTTAAAGTTTCGTAAAAAAGTTTTCCATTTGAAAGTTAGAAATTTGACCAAATTATAAAAAATCGATTTTTGTTCTTGAACTGGAAAGTTAAATTTTTATTCTTTGAGAATTTTAATTTGAGACTATTTTTATTGGATTCAAAGGGGGATATTTCGTTATTTACATGTAATATCTTAAGTATGACATTTACTTAAATGATATTACATGTAAATATGCATGCATGTATATCTCAATCTATACTTGTTTATCCCTATCTATAACCTGCCTTACTCTCTGCCAATTATACGCATAGAAAAATGAGTATTGTGACGACCTGATTTTTCCCTTACCCTGAATTCTGGGAAAATCGGATCGTCAGATGCTCCTATGAACATCCCTGATACTACCTATGACGCCTTGATTTCCCCCACATGGATTTCTGGGAAAATCAGACTGTCGATTCTGAATAGATCTGAGATCACACGGATTTTGAAGGTTCAAATTCCCTGATACCAATGGGGACGACCCGATTTTTTCCTACACGGAATTTAAGGAAAAACTAGCTCACCAATTCTAATACATCCCGACGCATACAGGAGTCAGATCAAATATCACATTGCACCTAAACAGAGCATATATCATCTAGAGCAAACCACTGGTGATGGCCAACCATCACCTAAATAGTGGTGTGCAAATATGTACACATATACATACACGAACCAACTCTATACTGTACCGAATTCAAAAACTATATTTAAGTAGATCTACAAATAGAACTTCTCAGGCAGAAGATTAGTTTCATCTTCCGGCACGTAGTCAGAATCCGCCTCATGCTCAGGATCCTGCTCAAGTTCTAAACCTATAACATAAGGTCGGAGTGAGCTAACAGTCTAAGCTCAGTAGGGACAAATTCAATATAACTCACATTATTAAATTGAAGCATATAATCGAAGCATAGTTTCAAAGTACATTTTCATATAAGAAAAACGAAATCAAATGACAAAACAAGCATTTCACATTCAAATCAAATTTCAAATATTTTAGATTCAGATCATATTTCAAAGTTTTCACATGATTTCTAAATTCTTATTCATGGTCAAATATCTTATGCAAATTCTTATTTTATGCACGACTTAAGCTTTAACTTAAAAATATCCAACGCAGATATAGCATTGTTGGGTTGAAAGTACGGATGGGAATCCCCACCTAACCATTGTCATTGACTGAACACTTTTAGAAGGGTCGTCGTCGCGGTTCTAATTACGGTATAACTTGCCGTACCAGTATCGAATTACGGTTTAACCTGTCGTGTCGATTATGCCGTCACACGGAAGTGGGGGACTCGTTCGTATAAATCTTAAATCAATATCTTAATACATAGTGTGGTGTTGATAATATATAGCTAGACACATTCCAATTCGAAGTCCTGATTCGGATTCGGATTCTTAGTTCACAAGATTCACATTCAAAACTCGAAACCATAATTCAAATAATTCATATTCGAAGTTCTCAAAATTCACATGCAAATTTGAAATCAAGTTCAAATGATTCATATGGGAAGTACGAAATCAAGATTCAAATAATTCATATTCGGAATTCAACTAATTCACATTCGAGTTCGAAATCAAAGTTTAAATAGTTTGTATTTAAATCTATGGATCAAAATCAAAATGTAAGTATTGAATTTCCTCCTACCTTAACCTTGAAGTCGTACGGAAATGAAAGAAAAGCAAGAGTCCTAGCGATGATTTCCCGTGCTCAATCTAGATCACAACATGTTACAAGTAAGTGTCAATGACAGTGAAATCTAATAGGGTAAAGCCCTTTTGGATTTTTCCAAAAGAATTTAAGGTAGCCTGAAATAGGGCAATTTGCTCACGCGAGTTCTAAATTCGCTCAAGCGGATTTGTCAGTTTCCTTGTGACACACAAAAATTCGCACGAGCGAATTTAACCCAAGAAAATTTGTCTATAATTTGAGGAAATTCGTGTGAGCAAATTTTCCTGATAAATTTTTCAGTGTATTCTGAAGGCAATTCACGCGAGCGAATTTGACAGTTTCTGAAAAATTTTCAGAACTTGTTCTTCTTCTTCCCAAATTTGAAAATTCTCAAAACTCGGAGCATGCACACTCAAATTTCACACACAAAGCGAAATTCAACTACATCCACAATTCAAAGCAAAATTCTTACCCTCTAGACGCACATGTGATCAGTCACCTAATTTATCATTTTATAACCCTTAGCTTAGTGATGCTAGACTTTAGTTTGCTACTAATGAGATACTGATGTGTAGATATTAAAGTGAAACAGTAAAAGAGAGCCTAAGTGTTAATCTTTGTCAAAATAAACACAAAAAGCAGTAAAAAGACGATTGAGCGTTACAGACGATTCGTAAATAGAATGAAAACTGAGAAATCATATTTGACAATTTTGCGCTACTGCGAGACTAAAAAGAAGAAATGAGAAATCGTAATTTACAATTCTTAAAAAAGAAATGATTCTTCATATAGCGACAAAAGAGTGAAGACGATGCAAAAAAAAAAGTGATCGTTCGTTAATTGTCCAGTATAAAAGCTATGAAAGAAGTAGAAAATTGTGATTTGCGATTTTCCAGAGAAGCTATAATAGAAGAAATTGTTATTTACGATTATAAAAATAAAAGCTTTCCCACTGCTATCTGTTGCTGATGATCACGTGAGTGAGATTTATCACTGTCATGTACTGAATAAGAAGATCTCTGAGATTAGAAGTTTGGTGAACCACGGATTCTAAAAGATTGATGAAGATGTACTCTGAAGGACTCTGCTGCTGATGCTAATTAAAGAATACTCTAGAAGAGCATCAACTAATGAAAGTAAGGAAAAATAAAATTAAAAATTAGAGTTATATTAAGATACTTTTATTTTAGTAGTTTCTTTGTAAACCGACTCCTTATGATCTATAAATAAGAGGGCTCGACATAGGAATAAACATCGAAAAATTTCAGCATCAATTGATGCCTGAGGTTGGATGTTCTTCCGGTCAAAGTAGTGTAACGTAGTTAGAATAGATTAGACATCAGAGGTATCTCAAGAGCAATTGACGACTACGATTGAGTGCTGAAGATTAGTGTAGATATCTGAAGTTTCTCAGGAGCAATTGACGACTGCGACTGAGGGGTGAAGGATATATTTTACTTTGCTTTTTATTTTAAATTTATTTGCTTTATAAACATCTCCAAGTTTTGATTTGAATTTACGACCCAGGTTAGAATTTGTAGATTAGTGTAATGGTTTTACTTTTCCGTCTTCAATTTTCTAAGGTTTGATTGACACCCAAATTTTAGGGAGTTGTTGATTAGATTAAATCTGTATTGATAAGATCTTAGACTTGATTGACGACCAATGCTAGGAGACTAGAAATATGGTGTAACGATACTGTTTAAATTTATAAATATCCTAAAGCTGAAGATTAAGATTGACGCCCTTAATCTGAAGAATGAGGATTGGGATTTATTTTATGCACGTTAGATTAAAAATTATTCTTTTATTCATATTTTTCCAGTAGAGTAAATCTTAAAGATAAATAGAAGTTTTTAGAATAAGGATTTCAATAGAAGATAGAAAAAAAAAGAAATAATTAGATAATAAACTTCCTCGTGGGAACAATCCTATGCTAGTACTATAATTTCCATTGTACGCTTGCAATAGGTTAAAACTTGAATTTAACATAAAATATATAATCATAATCGAAAGTTAAGTTTTTGGCGCCGCTATTGGGGAAGCGGAATTTATCTTTATTTCTATTTTTATCTAATGTTTTTATCTTTTTAGAAACCAATATTTATCTTTCTCTTTTCATATTTCTTTATATTTTTTTCTTCTTTGATCACTTCTTACTCTTTTGCAGGTTTATTCGGTCTAGACAAATCAAGGTTCCAACTTTTCCTAATCACAGAAGCTAGAGGCCTAGATTTGTTCTCTCTCCCTGCTCTTCTAAAATAAAAATCATATAAATATTATATATACAAAAAGATTTATTTTCTGGTGTATGCATCATACCTGGTCTAGAGGACTAGACTCTTTCGAATACGACCCAGAAATTGAGCGGACTCTCTTGCGCAAACTCACATTAAATTGATCCTCTGTAAGAGACTCTCAACCTATGGCTGACGAATTTTCAATTGAAGCACGTTTCATCCCAATAACTTTGACCGAGCCTTCTTGTATAATTATATCAAAGGCAGCTGAAGGTCAAAACTATGACATCAAGCCCCACACACTCCAAACTCTACCAACTTTTCATGGGCTTGATAGAGAAGATCCCTACCAGCACCTGAGAGACTTCATAGAAATCTGCACAATGCTACAGACTACGACTAGTAAAGAAGCTATAAGACTACGTCTGTTTCCTTTCTCTCTTAAAGATAGGGCGAAGGTATGGTTAGTGTCACTACCTGCCAGGAGTATAACCACTTGGGAAGACTTACAGTCCAATTTTTTGGGTGAATACTTTCCAATCGGTAGAACAAACTAAATTCGCCAAGCAATTCAAGGCTTCAGGCAAAAGCCTGGAGAATTATTTCATGAGAGTTGGCAACAGATGAAAGATTTGCTACGAAAATGCCCTCATCACGAGGTGCCGAATTGGTCTATAGCACAAAATTTTTACCAGGGATTGACTGAGACTAACCAGTCCACAGTTGATGTCGTAAGCGAGGAGCCTTCATGGCTCAAAATGGCTAGTAGACCTAGAATTTATTTGAGAAACTGGCCAACACTTAGAAGCTAAAATAGGCTTTGCTACAAACTGATCCATAAATTGCTCGTCATTTCCCTCTCGTAAGAGGATTTTATGAGATCAATAAAGAAAAGTGAAAACTGAGGACGACATGAGTGAAAAAGTTTTAGCTCTTGAGCAGAAAATTGCCACACTCATGAATTCCAACCCAAAAACTCTGGATAGGTCCACGACAAACCATTCCAATTGCCAGACTCATACATATATTGAAAACTCTGCTGTGCCACAATACCAAGAGGTGGTGAAAACTGAATAAGCAATGACTTTTTAGAGGAGCGATTATGGGAATACCTACAATCCATCGTGGAAAAATAATCCAGGATTTAACTACCGTTCTACGGTAGGAGCATAACTAGCACTAATAGTTATGCAACCCTGATTTCCCCAGACCCAAGTATTCCATCAAAGACCCCAAATATAGGTGACACAATCCCAAAGTGGGCCATAGAGCAATATGCCTGATGCTACGATTGTTCAAATCCTCTAGTATTTGCAACAACAGTCGCACCAACATTCAAGAGATTTTATGACGACCCGACTTTTCCAATCCTCTAGGTATAGGAAAAGACAGCTTGCCAACCAATCGATTAAACGATAAGCCAGACAAAATACAAGCAAATATCAGAGTAAAGCACAAAAACTCCAATTCTATAAGGAGAGAGGAAATCAAAAGTAACGGTTCTAACCTCAGGCAAAATCATGTGCAGAAGAACCGAAAAGAACCACAGATGATGGCCGGCCATCACCGAAACATGGTTCGTAAAAAGAATAAGTATTTTTACAACTATTCTAATGCATGAAACAAAACCGGCCGGTAGTACCAAACCTACGTCTGAAACGCACAAAAAGTGCACAACAGGAGGGATCTTAAACAGAGAAGAATTCCTCAGGATCGTAGTTTGGATCGCTCTCGTAGCCCAGAGCAGCAGTGGCTAAATCAGTACTTGTGACGCATAGTCGGAGTGAGCTAATAACAAAACTCAGTAGAAGAGACTCATATCAATCATATTATATCTCAATAAACATGATTTTCAAAACATACGGAATAGATGATTTTCAAAGCAGATATTCAAAACAGAATAGATAACTGGATGTCAATGCTATGGTTTTAAAGCAGATTCTTAAATTAGATTCAAAACAGGTAAAAGAGTTCAGATGCTCATTATTTCTTCGTTCATATATGCAAAACTTATCGAATTCATGACTTAAAGTCTCAACTTAATTCCAATTCTAAAATAGTATTCCAAAAGATGATTCGATAGTTTGATGTTCTGATGTTTTCAAATTTTCTGAATTAGGTATGCTTCTTATCTTAAAATTATAACTTAAGAATAATCTCTCAAATTACATACTAGCATGAGAGAAAGAGTATTACCAATGGGAAACCCTACTGACCATCATCGTTCATGAACTCTTTTAAAAAAGAGCAACAAGCCCCTGCGTAATAAGGAAAACTTGTGCTAGGTTGAGTTACTGTCAACACGATTGGTAGAATCTAGGGTTTCGTTCGTATGTACCTCAAATCAAGTGCAGATTCTAATACATAATTTATATGCAAATTATAATACATAATTCAAAGTTTCAGATTTAGAGCTGATTTGGATTTTCTAAGTTGTTATTTCGGATTCAAGTTTACAGATGTAAAGTTCAAATGTTATATGCAGAGTTTAAAAGATCATAACATAAAATATTCATGTGAATTAAAATAGAATGCAAGTGATGATGAGATTCTCCTACCTTAGTTTAGAGTTGAGTGTATCGGAGGCAAAACAAATGCCCACTCAACGATCTCCAATCCTTAATCTACATTACAAACATTCATGTATATACATGTTACCGACTAATTATCATATAAGCCAAAGTCCCTAAAATTTTCTCACAACTAGGCGAAACAGACAAGTTTAAGGTAGCGTTGACTCATGTGAAAACTTGTCCCTACTTCACCCTAAATTTAAACCTTTATAACATTTAATTTATAAATTTATCAATTCATGAAAGTTATAGGATTCGTTGTCTTCTTTCCAACGCCTCAAAAATCGCATCAATCCGAGTTTGGGATAAACAGTTATGGCCGAAATACCAAAATAGTGTTGGCACATCAGACCAAATTCGACCCTTGAATTCAAATTCGATGGTCGAATTTGAATTAGATGGTTGAATTTAAATTCAACCCTCAAATTTTCCAAAAATGCATCAGTAAAAAAAAAACCCCAAATTCAACCCTTGAATTCCAATTCGATGGTCGAATGTCAAATTCGATGTTCGATTTTCTTGGGTTCAGAACCCTTCATGTTGCTTCCTTGGTCTATTTTTCCCTTCAAATCTTATCGGATCCGTTCTATTTTTGCACACACACATACACTAAACTAAAACATGATTTATTCTACAATCTAAACCATTAAAATCAAAGGGAAACTAACCTTTTGCCGATCGATGCCACGGCTTTAAAATATGTTGCCGAAGAGGGTTTCGAAGCAAAACCTGCTATTCCTACGGCGATCCACTATGATCGATCAAAACGGAGCACAAGGGAATGTCATTTACGATCACAAGACGATTTCAATCTCTTCTAATCACGGAAGATGAGCGCAAGATGATCGGTTCACAAACAAAAGGGGGGTTTCAGCGATTGGAGTTCACCAAAGGCGCAATTGGAATTCAAGCAAAGCCGGCATGATCACAATCTTACGGTCGGAAACTCAAAAGAATGGAGTTCAAGGGTGGCGGGTTCCAAAAGGGGCACGGCTTTGTATCTCTCTCTCTCTCTCAATGTCTATTGCAAGATGGCTTAGCTGTTAAGTTATCACCCCCCCCCCCCTTATAACCAAAATAAATATAAAAATATCTTAGATGTTTACAACTAAAATTATATCCACATATTTGGTTTTGGCGTTAAGCGGCATACCGCGTATCGGTGCACGCCTTAGCCACTAAAGGCCCAAACAAACCTTTAAACCCTAATCCGTCCGTACAAATTTATCCTAATATTATTTAATGACTTATTATTAAATAAAATCATGGCGACATTGGTCACCGTTCCGGACTCGTGCACGAAATTAGTCAAACTCGGATTCAAGAATATTGGGATATTACATTCTCCCCTCCTTAAGAATTTTCATCATCGAAAATGCAAAACAACTAAAATAGGTAGATGGGTACCCCATCCGAAACAAAAGTCCTGAAGCAAAGCAAAATCAATCAGTCTGAAATCTAAAGAGAATGGGTCACAATGCGATGGCTTCACAAAGCACGTGGGTCAAGGGACGGGATCCGTAGTAACCTGGATGTACTGCATGTGACATCCCATACTGCTATAGTGAATTGGATCCGTACATAGATGCCTACACCCCAAGTGCCACGTGCCGAGAAACATACCTCACCGTGACGCAAACTTAGGGCACACATCTCACACCCTTTTTCTTATCAGACAAACACACCAATTTGAAATGTTTCCCGGACAAAATAGGAGTTCTCATACGGAACCCCACACATTTGAAATGTTCACACGGGTCGAAATAAAGCAATTATAATTCTAGTTGTAGTTTATGATATAGAAGTAGTAGATAAAAAAATGAACCACGAGGCTCAAGAATTTTATTTATTTATTTTTTTTCAACCAAAGAAAGATTTTAAAAGAATAATGATTTTATTTAACTAAGAAAGCTATAAACCGAAAGAAGTACGTATATATTTCACATATCACAACGTTTACAAAAAGTAACATGTACTCAAAAAGAGTAGTTTCCTTCGAAGAGTGGTTCCGCCATTTCACAAGCACTAATGGAATCCTCTTGGTCTGTAAGATATGTTCTTTACGATCGAAGATTTGTATCGGTTCTTCAATTACTATTAGACCGTCCTGTAGCTCGATGGGCTGGTAATCTAACACTTGAGTCGGGTCGTGAATGTATCTTCGTAGCATGGACACATAAAATAAGTTGTGCATGCTGGATAGTTGAGGCGGTAAAGCCACTCAGTAAGTAACCTCTCTGACTCGGTCTAATATCTCAAAAGGACCCACATAGCGTGAACTCAACTTCTCACGCTTGCCGAAATGCATCACACTTCACATGATCCTTTTAAGGTCGGCGTAGCTCTTTTGATGACTCAGAGCAATGCGTAGCCTCTCGCGGATTAACCAAACTGTTTCGATCATACTCTCCACGATCTCGGAGCCTAAAATGAGCTTTGCGCCCACTTCTTACTAATTAAGTGGAAACGTGCATCTTCATCTATACAAAGCCTTGTAGGGAGCCATACCCATGCTAGCTTGGAAGCTATTATTGTAAGAAAACTCGATCAGAGGTAAGTGTTGGTCCCATGACCCATGAAAATCTAACATGCAAGCTCATAGCATGTCCTCAATGATCTGATTCACTCACTCAGTCTGGCCATCGGTCTGTGGGTGAAATGCTGAGCTGAAGTCGAGACGAGAACCCATTCCTTCTTGAAACTGCCGCAAAATCGTGTAAAATGGATCCTGATCACAATGCGATACAATCTTGGCCGGTATCTTGCTTGAGGTACAACTCTACGAGTTTACTGGCGGTATATGTCGTATTATAGGGTAGGAAATGAGCGGACTTGGTAAGCCGATCGACAATAACCCAGATGGCATTGTTCTTCCTCAGTGTTTTTGACAAACCTAGGAGAAAGCCCATTGAAATCGCTTCCCATTTCAACTCAGGTACAGGTAAAGGTTGCAATAACCCTGCTGGATTCTGATGATCAACCTTAACCTGCTGACAAACCAAACATTGCGATACATACTTAGCGACGACGTGTTTCAAACCTCTCCACCAGAAGCTCTTCATCAAATCTTGATACATTTTGGTACTACCCGGATGTATCGCGTACATTGATTTGTGAGCCTCTTCCAAAATGGTGTCCCGAAGCTCTGAGCTTGTCGGTACACATATTCAATGTCTAAATAGTAAGGTTCCATCTTCCCGAATGGAGAAATTTTTCTTGCTTCTACTAACCATATCTCGCCTAATAGCTATCAGCTCATCGTCCGTCATCTGTAGCTTCCTGATATCCTCGAAGAGCGTAGGACAAAGTACAAGTGTAGCCATCAGTGCTCCCAAGCCTTTCACATCGAACCGTGAGCTACCTAAGGCCATTTCTGCCAGTAGCTTCCATCTCTATATCCGATTGACAAGACGCGATAATAGCGCTAAAGACTTCCCACTGAGAACATCAGCAATGACGTTTGCCTTTCCCAGATGGTACTGGATAGAGCAATCATAATCCTTCAAGAACTCCATCCATTGTCGCTGCCTCATATTCAAGTCCTTCTGAGTGAATAGGTACTTGAGGCTCTTGTGATCAGTGAATATATCAAATATTCCATCGTAGAGGTAATATCTCCAGATCTTCAGGGCGAAGATAACCGCTGCTAACTCGAGATCATGCATCAGATAATTTCTTTTATAGTCCTTCAACTACCTAGAACCATAAGCAATGACTCACTCATTTTGATTAAGCACACAACCTAATCCCCTTGATTATGCCCAAGAAGGAAGAAAAACCCAAAGAAACCTTAAAAACCCTCAAAGAACTCGAGCTCGGCCCTTTTCCCAAAGTGTGAAATGACAAACAAAACAAAACCCAGCCGACTTAAACTCGATAGATTCGACCCTTGAATTTGAATTTGAGCATCGCATTTCAATTCGATGGTCGAATTTAAATTTGACCCTCGAAATTCTCAAAGACAGTGACAGTTTGCATAAAAATTTGACCTCGAATTTTCAATTCGAGGTTCGAATTTGTCAAAACCTGTTTCCTTTAAAAATTTAAAAATTTTATGGTTTTAAAGTTGCTTTTAGGTCCTTTATTGGTATCCTTAAGCCCTTACACTTTTGAAACTTATCCCTATCAATGACGCAAGTGTGCTACAATAATTCGATATTGCAAACACCAAAAGATTAAGACACGGCCCCACCGATCGCATGTCACTCGACCAATTTAAACACAAGTATATATATAGAGAAAAATAGGATCTCACTCAAAATTTATATATGAACTATGATACATATTGCAAGCCCAAAAATCTTTATCAGACGTTCAGCTCGAATAGCTGTTATAAAAGGTGCTACAGATTATACGAAAACTAGCATACTCAACAATAACATAGTATGTTTATATCCATTTATTCCATAAAATTGAGCTAATACTTTATTAAAGCTGAATTATCATAACTGCACTTATCAAGTCTGAATTCTGAAGCTGAACTATCAAATGAACATAACCAAAACTAACATACCATTGGTCATCCTATTTATTTTTCAGCAAAACTGAACTATCAATTATTAAAGCTTAATTTTCAATACTGTCCTATCACCTCTGAACTCTCAAAGCTGAACTATCAAGCTAGCATATTCAAATTGACATTGCATGGCCATATAGCTTCATCCATTTTCAAGACTAGTATATCGATTTCAAAATCAGATATTACATCAGCTAGTACATCAGATCACACATCTCAACAATAATATCTATCATTTGATGAACAGACTTGATGAACAGAACTATCATATTCTCTGATACTAGCATATTCATTAAACTAAACTGAACTCCTTGTAATGCCTCTATCATTATTCATGCTAAAACTAATATGCGTATAGGTCTACATATGCTCATATCAATATCTTGCTTAACTATACGAGAATCAGAAAATACCACATATCAATTAGGAAGGTAATTTCCCTTCCTTAAGATCAAGCATGTGCATTACGTATGAGACTTGCTTGCAGTCATGTACTTGCATGTATCCAAACGAAGTCACCGGCATGAGCGCGCTATGTGCACCATATACCTAGGATATATGGTTATAGTTTTAGTATTTTTAATGGTTTATTGGGTCAACATAGACCCCAAATATGGACCATTTATGGTCTCATGTCTTATGGGTAAACTCAGCAATTCATCACAGCACAAACCCTGACAGAGGCGTCGCCAAGTGTGTCAGAAGTAGGGTTGCCGCGGCAAGCTTTGCAGTTGAGCATATTATCGCGATTTGTGACCCATTTTTGACCCCTTCAACATCGGATTCAAGAATTTATTAAAACATGCAAAGTGTAGGGCTCGTTGTCCCCTTTCCAACACATCAAGAATCGTGTCATTTGGAGTTCGGGGTCAAACGTTATGACCAAAATACTGACCAAAGGTCTGAGCACACTGTTGCCGCGGCAAGCCCTTCAGCTGGCCTTGTTGCCGTGGCAACCCTATAAGTGTTGCCACGGCAAGCCTTTCAGCTGGCTTTGTTGCCGCGGCAACCCTATAAGTGTTGCTGCGGCAAGCCTTTCAGCTGGCTTTTTTGCTGCGGCAACCCTATAAGGTTGCCGCGGCAAGCCTGTGTAGTTTTAGCTTGCCGGGGTTGTCTTCTTGGCCTTTCTATGGTGGTCTGTGTCTTGCAGTGCCTTTGTGCACCTTGGTGCTGTACCCTTTTTACTTGTGTAACTATATTTTATATATATATCTGTATAATCTGTAGCATATTTCTATATATATATATAATTTTTTTTTTTTCCATTTACAGATTGTCAATGAAGATTCAGAGTGCAGCAGTCTGCACTCAAATGCATACTCAGGCTAATTTTTGATTGTATAAGAACAAATAAATCACTAACCTTTTTGGTGTTATTACTAGTCATCGGTGCAAAGGTCGATCATCTAGTGATCGCGCTATTTCGAGCAATGAACTACAAAGATTGTTTTATACTTAACAGAGGTCGTAAACAAATTGGCTTTCTCTACAAAATTGGCTTCGAAGAATTCAACCAGAGATATAGCTGAAGAAGATGGAAAATTTTTTACTAGAGTTTATAGCGATTGCTGCACTTTGCGTGCATGCAGATGGGGAATGACTCACTTGAGTCGTGTAGTGCAGTTACCATGCATGTCGCTTACAAGCTACTTTTAGTTACTTTACTATGTGAACCACCACTACTTTAGGTATTGTATTGCATAAAAAACAAAACAGGAAAGCTCTTTTATCTATTTTACAAATAAACCAAACAGGGACACCAACAAAAAGTTTATCTAATAGCGCCCCCCCTCTCTCTTGGTTATATTAAGGCTAGTTAATGTTACATGCCTGTTGTTTAGTTTAGGCTAAATTTTTGGGCTGGCTACCATGCAACATTCACATGAATTTTTGGTCTGGTATAGGCAAATAAAGCCAAAGATTTTGGCTTGAGTAGAAAATATATACAACATTACCTGTGTATAGGTACATTATTACTAATAAAATAATTCTTTAAATTTTATTTTAATATGCCTGTGTCTAGCTTGCAGTCAAATTTTAGGGCTTCACATTTTTATTAGGTTTGAACACCAAATTAAATAAATCCTTTGTGTCCCGTGTTAGGCACATGCCTGACCATCCTCGAGTTCATACTCAGTATTGTTAGGATAAAAAATATGGCAGCTGTTACACTCTCCCCTAGTTAAGGGATTTTCGTCCTAGAAAATTAAATAAAGGCGGGGAAAGTGAGATCAGATTCGGTTAGATGTTGAAGGCATATCCCATTATAAGATAGGATAAACATAACTAGGTCATAAAATATAATAAAATAAACATATAACAGATTTAGAACAATATACAGTAAACTGAATCATGTAGAGTCTCAGGTGCCAATATATAGTGCATCACAATCTAATACCCATCGATTTCTCTACCTCTAATTTATATATAATTATACAGGTAATGCATACGAAATTTTTTTCTATATATTATATGTAAGAAGTTATTCAAACAAATTCAATAAATGATGTACCTTAGGGAAATTACTGAGTGCGAATATCAGCTTCGCATTCCCAGGTAGCCTCATGAGAACCGTGATTCTTCCATATAAGTGGAATATGTTTTGTTCTCAAGATTTGGTCTCTGTGATCTAATATCTAAGCTGACTCTTCAGTCACTGTTAACTCTTCCTGAATATCCAGTGGCTGATAATTCAACACGTGGGTTGGAGCATGAACGTACTTCCTTAGCATAGACATGTGGAATACATCGTGTATGCTAGATAAATGTGGAGGTAACACAACTCGGTATGCTACCTCACCAAGTATGCCCAAAACTTGGAATGGTCCAACATAACAAGGACTCAATTTATCTCGTTTCCCAAAGCGCATCATGCCCATTTTGTCGGGGATATTTTGATAAAGACATTATTGCCGATCTGTGCAGTATATGGTAGAGATCAGCATAACGCTTATGCTGACTTTGGTATTCATCAGTCGCTCACAAATGACGCGTACAACTGCATTGGTACTTTCGAGCAAGTCAGGGCCCAAAATTAAAAGCTCTCCAGCTTCTTCCCAGTTAATCGGAGATTTATATCGGCATCTATACAATGCTTCGAATGGTGTCATGCCGTTGCATTGGTTAACCCAAAGGGCATGACGAGAAAATCATAATGACCGTAGCACGTTCGGAAAGCTGTCTTCAAAATATCTTCAGCTTTCACCTTCATCTGGTGATAACCCGATCGTAGGTCAATCTTTGAAAAGAACTGTGATCCTTGTAACTGATCAAAGAGATCATCGATTCGAGGAAGTGGATATCTATTCTTGATCGTCAATTTATTGAGTTGATGATAATTAATGCAGAGACGCATCGAGCCGTCCTTCTTTTTCACAAACAATATCGGTGCGCCCACGAAGACACACTCGGTCTGATAAACCCTTTGTCTAGAAGCTCTTGCAATTGCTTCTTGAGTTCTTTCAACTTTGCAGGTGCCATTCGATACGGCACCTTTGATAATGGCTCGGTACTTGGGACTAAACCAATGTTGAATTCCACTTCCCTGTCAGGCGGAAATCTTAGCAACTCATCAGGGAAGGCATCAGGGAATTTACAGGCTATTGGCATCGATTTCTACAATCAATGCTCACAGGATGATTGGATAGCCAATCCATGCCAAGGATTACGTCGAATCCTTGCATATCGAGTAAATTGAGTAAGATCGCTCGGTTACTACTTCATAGTTGTCGTGACCTTGGATTACGACAAAGATTGATCGACATACCATATTAGTAGTGACAGACTGTTTAGTCGAGACGGACACGTCACAATAAAGTCGAGATGTTCTGGGGTGGCTCCCAACTTTCCTAACTTTTCAGTAATCTGAGGTATGACAAATGAATGGATAGATCCAGGATCTACCAAAACTTGTGCCTCATACATCAAGTAGGCATCCTTTGGATACAATTGCAACGTATTGACCTAGATGCACCTTTCTCAAAAATAATTTAAATAACTTATAACTAAATAGTTCATATGCCTTAGATAATATCGTTGCTGGTTTGGGCATCTTGTGTCATCTTTGATGTCGTTCCCACCATCTCTGGGCAATCCTTAATTCGATGTCCCATCATACCACAACGAAAGCACACCCCAGACGCTCTACGGCATTCGTCCATGCTATGTGTCTTCCCACATTTTCCATAGAATCATAACGAAATGGATGAAGAGGTGTGTGAAGTTTGTGGAACTCTGAACGCTCCTGTTATAGTAGGGTTCGAGTGACGGAATGACCCCGAAGGTATAGATATAGTTGGTTTTGGATAAACACCTTGTGCAGGTTGCAGAGATTTGGGTGTCATCTTTTTCGTTTTTGTCGTAGGATAATCTTTTATCAGATGTCCTAGTCTACCACATCTGAAACACTCACCTGTGGCCCACCTATATTTCCCCGTCTTGCGATAAATTTCACACCGGGTGCATGACCCAATGAGTGCGGGTGAAGAAGTGCATGCAGTGGGCTGTACTATTGTTGTACGCAACTCATTCTGTTGGGCCATTGTTCTGACCATTGTCTCCAGTAGTTGCCTAGTTTGTTCATGATCATTCTTCCCAGCATGCGTGGTCCTAGCTCTTTTGCGATTTGCCATATTAATCTCTCGACATGAAACAAATGTTCCAATTAACAATGATCGTGATCATCATGAGCCCATGACTTGCCAAAAGTTACATCCTAACTTGGATCCTACCAGCATACTTCGATCACTATTGACCGAGTACTTCAATCAAACGTGATCATAAAAATCCACAATCTATGCTCTAATTAGAACCTACTGCCATAACCTTCAGTCCCTAGAAGACCAACCTACTGCCATAGCCTTGAGTCCCTCGAAAACCTAAAGACCTAAAGCCTAGGCTCGAACACTGAACAAACATCAGAAGTCTTGCCATATATCCGTGCTAGAGTTAAGTCTCCAAAGACTTAACGCCGGGTTCTGATACCACCTGTGACAGCCCGACTTTTCCCCTTCTCGTAAATGGGAAAGGTCGCACCGTCGGATCACCTAACATGATCCTGTCATACAAGGACATCGTGTACAAAGTGTTACGTATGCAAAAGCGAATTTAATTAACTCTGATACGAAGAAATATGACAACAACTGATATCCATTCCTTTATCTAAAACAGTAAATTAAATAGGAAATATAAACAGAAAATATACCTGAAGTATACATGCTTAAAATCACTACTCTGTCTCTCTCTAAAACCTCTCAAGGAAAGAAGTCCTCAGAAGAACCTTCCTCCTCGTCCTCCTCAGGCTGGTAGGTAGGATCAGCCTCGTACTCAGGGTCACGGTCAATATCTGCAGCTAAGACATGAAGTCGTAGGATGAGCTATCATTGAAGCTCAGCAGGGAAAATTAAAATGCTAATTTATATAAGAGCTTATCAATTCATGTCTAGATGTAAAATAAAATGAAGCACATGTCATCTTATATTATATCTATTCTAGCTTTAATATATATCCTAGCAGTATATCACAGACAAGTACTAATTCACAAAATTATTGTATCATGCTGACAATGATAACATACTCATGCTGACAATGATAACGTACTCATGCTGACATGTTCATGCTGACCAAATATGAGTACTGACAAGGAAATCATGCGGAATAATATCAAGGAATCATGCTGAAACAAGACATGTAAAAGGACAAGAAAACCAAGCTCCCGAGTAGTGGGATCACATGGACTGGGATATTAAGTCCCTGAGCAAGGTTAACAGGGTCACTTGACTCAAGAAATCAAGCCCTTGAGCTATGTTAGCAAGGTCACTTGATACGAGATTGGTCAAGCCCCTAAGCTAAGTTAGCAGGGTCACTTGGCTCAAGAAATCAAGCCCTTGAGCTATGTTGGCAAGGTTACTTGATACAAGACTGGTGAAGCCCCTGAGCTAAGTTAGCAGGGTCACTTGACTAAATCCAAAGCAAGCGAGTATCAAGACGAGACCATGTACGAGATTCAAGTATGAGACAACATCATGCACATATATACCTCAAGTATGCTATATCATGTAATAACTTAAAAGTATCTCAAAGCTTGCCTAGCATAACTGAGCTTCATATGCTGGTACATAACGAAAACTAGCATACTCAATAATAACATAGTATGTTTATATCCATTTATTCCATAAAATTGAGCCAATACTTTATTAAAGCTGAATTATCATAACTGCACTTATCAAGTCTGAATTCTGAAGCTGAACCATCAAATGAACATAACCAAAACTAACATACCATGGTCATCCTATTTATTTTTTAGCAAAACTGAACTATCAATTATTAAAGCTTAATTTTCAATACTGTCCTATCACCTCTGAACTCTCAAAGCTAAAATATCAAGCTAGCATATTCAAATTGACATTGCATGGCCATATAGCTTAATCCATTTTCAAGACTAGTATATCGATTTCAAAATCAGATATTACATCAGCTAGTACATCGGAACACACATCTCAACAATGATATCTATCACTTGATGAACAGACTTGATGAACAGAACTATCATATTCTCTGATACTAGCATATTCATTAAACTGAACTGAACTCCTTGTAATGCCTCTATCATTATTCATGCTAAAACTAATATGCGTATAGGTCTACATATGCTCATGTCAATATCTTGCTTAACTAGACGAGAATAAAAAAATTCCACATATCAATTAGGAAGGTAATTTCCCTTCCTTAAGATCAAGCATGTGCATTACGCATGAGACTTGCTTGCAGTCATGTACTTGCATGCATCCAAACGAAGTCACCAGCATGAGCGCGTTATGTGCACCATATACCTAGGATATATGGTTATAGTTTTAGTATTTTTAATGGTTTATTGGGTCAATAGAGACCCCAAATATGGACCATTTAGGGTCTCATGTCTTATGGGCAAACTCAATAATTCATCACAGCACAAACCCCTGACAGAGGAGTCACCAAGTATGTCAGATGCAGGGTTGCCGCGGCAAGCAACATAGGTTGCTGTGGCAAGCTTTGCAGTTGAGCATGTTATCACGACTTATGACCCATTTTTAGCCCCTTCAATGTCGGATTCAAGAATTTATTAAAACATAACAAGTGTAGGGCTTGTTGTCCCCTTTCCAATACATCAAGAATCGTTCCATTTGGAGTTTGGGATCAAATGTTATGACCAAAATACTAACCAAAGGTCTGAGCACACTGTTGCCGCGGCAAGCCCTTCAGCTGGCCTTGTTGCCGTGGTAACCCTATAAGTGTTGCCACGGCAAGCCTTTCAGCTGGCTTTGTTGCCGTGGCAACCCTATAAGTGTTTCCGCGGCAAGCCTTTCAGCTGGCTTTTTTTCCGCAGTAACCCTATAAGGTTGCCGCGGCAAGCCTGTGTAGTTTTAGCTTGCCGGGGTTGTCTTCTTGGCCTTTCTATGGTGGTCTGTGTCTTGCAGTGCCTTTGTGCACCTTGGTGCTGTACCCTTTTTACTTGTGTAACTATATTTTATATATATATCTTCATATATATATATATATCTGTATAATTTGTAGCATATTTCTATATATATATATATATATTTCCATTTACAGGTTGTCAATGAAGATTCAGAGTGCAGCAGTCTGCACTCAAATGCATACTCAGGCTAATTTCTGATTGTATAAGAACAAATAAATCACTAACCTTTTTGGTGTTATTACGGTCGCATCGGTGCAGTGTCGATCATCTAGTGACGCTGCGCTTGCCGAGCCAGCGAACTACAAAGATTGTTTTATACTTAACAGAGGTCGTAAACAAATTGGCTTTCTCTACAAAATTGGCTTCGAAGAATTCAACCAGAGATTCAGCTGAAGAAGATGGAAAATATTTTACTAGAGTTTATAGCGATTGCTGCACTTTGCGTGCATGAAGATGGGGAATGACTCACTTGAGTTGTGTAGTGCAGTTACCATGCATGTCGCTTACAAGCTACTTTTAGTTACATTACTATGTGAACCACCACTACTTTAGGTATTGTATTGCATAAAAAACAAAACAGGAAAGCTCTTTTATCTATTTTACAGATAGACCAAACAGGGACACCAACAAAAAGTTTATCTAATAGCGGTCCCCCTCTCTCTTGGTTATATTAAGGCTAGTTAATGTTACATGCCTGTTGTTTAGTTTAGGCTAAATTTTTGGGCTGGCTACCATGCAACATTCACATGAATTTTTGGTCTGGTATAGGCAAATAAAGCCAAAGATTTTGGCTTGAGTAGAAAATATATACAACATTACCTGTGTATAGGAACCTTATTACTAATAAAATAATTCTTTAAATTTTATTTTAATATGCATATGTCTAGCTTGCAGTCAAATTTTAGGGCTTCACATTTTTATCAAGTTTGAACACCAAATTAAATAAATCCTTTGTGTCCCGTGTTAGGCACATGCCTGACCCTCCTCGAGTTCATACTCAGTATTGTCAGGATAAAAATTGTGGCAGCTGTTGCATTACCCAAAATGTCACAATAGCATATAACTTCTAAAGACATTCATCAAATGAGAAGAAGGTAAACTCTCGAGAATCAATAATGGATTATACCTTGGATGACTTCATTCGTTGGTTGGCCATCGTGTGATGATGATGTCCCCGGAATAGATGTCGAAGCCATATTCCTTTGATTCGGCTCTGGGCAATCCTTCACCAGATGTCCCATCTGACCACATCTAAAGCATGCGCCCAAGGCGAGCCTGCACTTCTCCGTCCTATGCTTCTTTCCGTATCTTGCGCACATATCAATCGGTACGAATGAAGAGATACGTAAGGCTTGTTGTACTGCGGATGCTCTAGTTGTTGCCGATGTTGTCGTCTCTCTCCAATTTGAGACAGTCTCTTATCAGATGTCTACTGCATCCACACCTCAAACACGCACCTGTGATCCTTCTACACATCTCTGTCTTGTGCTGCTTACCACACTGTGAGCATAACTCAACCTGTGTGGATGGAGAGGTGTGCGCAGTGTCTCGCAATAACGTCGTGAGCAGAGCAGTCTGTCGAGCCATTATTTTGACCATTGTCTCTAGCAGTTGCCTAGTTTGGTCATGATCATGTTCTCCGGTACGTACAGTTTTAGCTCTTTTGTGAGGTACCATATCGATCTATCAAAATGAAACAAAAGTTTCAATTAACAGATGGCCTCGATGTCTTGACAGAACTCTAACACTCAAAGCCTATGTTTAGACAGATCTAATGTCATTTCCTACTTAGAGCTATGACTCACAGTCTCCAATAAGACCTAAAGCCTAAGCTTTGATACCAACTGTGACGACTCGACTTTTCCAATCCTCTAGGTATAGGAAAAGCCGGCTTGCCAATCTATCGATTAAACGATAAGCCAGACAAAACACAAGCAAATATCAGAGTAAAGCACAAAAACTCCAATTCTATAAGGAAAGAGGAAAACAAAAGTAACGGTACTAACCTAGGCAAAACCATGGGCAAAAGAACCGAAAAGAACCACCGATGATGGTCGACCATTACCGAAAGATGGTTCGCAAAAAGAATAAGTATTATTACAACTATTCTAATGCATAAAACAAAACTAGCCGGTCGTACCAAACCTACGTCTGAAACCCACAAAAAGTGCACGACAGGAAGGTTCTTAAACGGAGAAGAATTCCTCAGGATCGTAGTTTGGATCGGTCTCGTAGCCATGAGCAGCAGTGGCTAAATTAGTACCTGGGTCGTATAGTCGGAGTGAGCTAACAACAAAGCTCAGTAGAAGAGACTCATATCAATCACATTATATCTCAATAAACATGGTTTTCA
Source organism: Chloranthus sessilifolius (assembly GCA_021018995.1). Classification (NCBI taxonomy): domain Eukaryota; kingdom Viridiplantae; phylum Streptophyta; class Magnoliopsida; order Chloranthales; family Chloranthaceae; genus Chloranthus; species Chloranthus sessilifolius. The sequence goes on from CM037585.1 coordinate 99,851,457, forward strand.
AAACATACGAAATAGATAATTTTCAAAGCATATATTCAAAACAGAATAGATAACTGGATGTCAATGCTATGGTTTTAAAGCAAATTCTTAAATTAGATTCAAAACAGGTAAAAGAGTTCATATGCTCATTATTTCTTTGTTCATATATGCAAAGCTTATCGAATTCATGACTTAAAGTCTCAACTTAATTCCAATTCTAAAATAGTATTCCAAAAGATGATTCGATAGTTTGATATTATGATGTTTTCAAATTTTCTGAATTAGGCATGCTACTTATCTTAAAATTATAACTTAAGAATAATCTCTCAAATTACATACTGGCATGAGAGCACGAGTATTACCGATGGGAAGCCCTACTAATCATCATTGTTCATGAACCCTTTTTCGGAAAGAGCAACAAGCCCCTACGTAATGAGGAAAACTTACGCTAGATTGAGTTACCGTCAACACAGTTGGTAGAATCTAAGGTTTCGTTCATATGTACCTCAAATCAAGTGCAGATTCTAATACATAATTCATATGCAAATTATAATACATAATTCAAAGTTTCAAATTTAGAGTTGATTTGGATTTTCTGAGTTCTTATTTCAGATTCAAGTTTACAGATATAAAGTTCAAATGTTATATGCAGAGTTCAAAAGATCATAACATAAAATATCCATGTGAATTAAAATAGAATGCAAGTAATGATGAGATTCTCGTACCTTAGTTTAGAGTTGAGCGTATCAGAGGCAAAACAAATGCCCACTCAATGATCTCCAATCCTTAATCTACATTACAAACATTCATGTATATACATGTTATCGACTAATTATCATATAAGCCAAAGTTCCTAAAGTTTTCTCACAACTAGGCGAAACAGACAAGTTTAAGGTAGCGTTGACTCATGTGAAAACTTTTCCCTACTTCATCCTAAATTTTACCCTTTATAACATTTGATTCATAAAATTTTCAATTCATAAAAGTTATAGGGTTCGTCATCTTCTTTCCAATGCCTCAAAAATCGCATCAATCTGAGTTTGAGATAAAAAGTTATGGCTGAAATACCAAAACAATATTGGCACATCAGACCAAATTCGACCCTCGAATTAAAATTCGATGGTCGAATTTGAATTCAGTGGTCGAATTTAAATTCAACCCTCGAATTTCCCAAAAATGCATCAGTAAAAAAAAAACCCTAAATTCGACCCTTGAATTCCAATTCGATGGTCGAATGTCAAATTCGATGTTCGATTTTCTTGGGTTCAGAACCCTTCATGTTGCTTCCTTGGTCTATTTTTCCCTTCAAATCTTATCGAATTCGCTCTATTTTTGCACACACACATACACTAAACTAAAACATGATTTATTCTATAATCTAAACTATTAAAATCAAAGGGAAACTAACCTTTTGCCGATCGATGCCACGACTTTAAAATATGTTACCGAAGAGGGTTTCGAAGCAAAACCTGCTATTCCTACGGCGATTCCACTATGATCGATCAAAACGGAGCCCAAGGGAATGTCGTTTATGATCACAAGACGATTTCAATCTCTTCTAATCATGAAAGATGACCGCGAGATGATTGGTTCACAAATAAAAGGGGGGTTTTAGCAATTGAAAATCACCAAAGGCGCCATTGGAATTCAAGCAAAGCCGACATGCTCACAATCTTGTGGTCGGAAACTCAAAAGAATGGGGTTCAAGGGTGACGGGTTCCAAAAGGTGCACGGCTCTGTATCTCTCTCTCTCTCTCTCTCAATGTCTATTGCAAGATGGCTTAGCTGTTAAGTTATCACCCCCCCCCCCTTATAGCCAAAAGAAATATAAAAATATCTTAGATATTTATAACTAAAATTATATCCACATATTTGGCTTTGGCGTTAAGCGGCATATCGCGTATCGGTGCACGCCTTAGCCACTAAAGGCCCAAACAAACCTTTAAACCCTAATCCGTCCGTATAAAATTATCCTAATATTATTTAATGACTTATTATTAAATAAAATCATGGCGACATTGGTCACCGTGCCGGACTCGTGCACGAAATCAGTCAAACTAGGATTCGAAAATATCGGGATATTACAGATTTGCACCAACTTGCTCAATTCTCTCAGACCCTTCACTCACATACTCAGTCTATCACGAAGCTAGAAAGCCAGATAGGTCAACTAGCTTCACAAGTGGCAAGAAGAGAAAGCGGATAATTACCCACACAACCTGTAAACAATCCTAGAGGCCAAGCTTTCCTGAGGGAGTTAGCTGCTCCCCATAATACAAATTAAAAGACCCTCATGGATCGTCGAGCTACCGACTCATCCGTAACGCCAAATGTAAACTATGTAAACTATTTAATTTAATTTAATTTTTTTTCCTTCTTTTAAAAGTATTATATTACAACCTAAATCGTTGAGAAAATGATAGCTTGTAATTTTTACTTATTAGTATAACGAACAATCGTATGGATTTACGATTGATCGTGAGTGTGTTTAAACAGAAGCACAACGATTATGATTTTTAACTCAGTGAAAGCTAGAATCAACTTATGATTATAGGTCAAAGTAAGTAATGACTGGCTGAGTAGGTCATCGCTAAAAATAGGACCCATATATTCTAAAAGGGGGGGTATGTCAGTCTCATTTTCAAAATCCTTCGATTTTATCTTTTTCCTCTCCTAGCTTCCCTCTCTTTTTCGAATCACCTGTAATCTTACCCATTCTGCTACCTAATCAAACCATACATTCTCATCCCTTTTAACTTTTGTTTTCTTTTGGGGGAACCTTACGAGCATTTCACCGCATAAAACTAAATTAAGGTTTCAATTATCGACAAGGTAAGGGAATGATTTTTAATAAAAGAGTGTTTTGCATGGATTGTTTATTTAATACTTGGTTTTTAAGTTTGATTAACTTTTACAGAAGATGAAGGTAACAATTCTGATAACACCCCAGTTATTCACTTTATTACATGGTCTGTTGCCATAAAAGCTAAATCAAAAGCAACAGGCCCTCCCAAAAAGAAAACCAGATCCTTAGGGGTAATTATCAGAGAAGGTCCTACAAACACAATTGAGAAAGATTTTGTGTCTGCCCTAAAAAGGGGACCCAAATTAGATAAAGGCAAAAAGCTAGTGTCCTCTAAAACCTCAACGGATATATTCCCTACTTCAATGAAACAACACATTGTGGGAGCCGAGGTTGCAGTTGACACTGAGGCCTTGGAAAAATTAGAGATGGGAGGAGAGGCAATCAAATATTTTAAGGATGTTGGACTCCATTATTTTCTAGAGCCTAGAGTTACCCAAGTCTACCCTAGATTGGTAAGACTATTTTATACAAATATGAACAATAGCAGCAAAGGACCAGTCCCCATCCTATCAACAACCATTGATGGATTCCAAATTTTGATTACAAAAGCAATGGTTGCTGGGGTGATGAATGCACCCTTGGAAAGACTTGGGTTGTCCGCTGGCACTCCGGAAGCCAATATACTTAGACCTTCACCCGAAACTCTGTGAGATTTCATTCAAATAGCCACAGATTTGTTAGGCAAGCCCCTTAATGATAAGTCATTCTTTTTACATAAAGATTTAGAAGAATGAAACTTATCCCTTCACTTCTTCAATGTTCTAATTCACAAAAATGTCCACCCGACGGGACATGAAACCCACCGAAGAGCCCTCTTTGCAAAAGCTTTATACCTAATGGCACACCTCTATTGGTTTGATGTTCCTTCTTATCTTTTGGAAGTGATGAACACAGTATGGGAGAAGTCACCGAAAAGAAATACCAAACAAGTAAATTATATCTACCCTTTGGTGGGCTAATCACAAATCTGTTGGTAAATGTGGGATACAATATTGATCCCAAGGAAAAAGTATTGCCCCGTAGCAATGAGAGCCTAACACCTTAGACCTATCAAAGAACTTTAAGTGCCACAAACAAAAAGAAAATTCCTATCTTGGCACAATCAAAGGAGGTCTTATCTACACTAGAGACAGCCCCAGAACAGATAGAGGCTGCTATAAAATAGGCGGTAGGAACTGAAGCCATTGAAGCAGTTGAAGGTGTGAGTACTTTTACTCCACCCCTTGGAAGGGAAAAAAATAGTTCCCCAGTGACAGAGAGAGTACCTAAGAAAAGAATACCAGTTGAACATCAAGCCAATCTATATGACTCAGCTCTGGATTTACCAAAAGGACCTGCTATGCCCCATGAAATCGATCCAACTCCTACCGAAGCAGAACCAGTGAATCCACTCAGGGAAGTAGCGGAAAACACTCTGGCACCAGTAGAACAACAGAATGTTGAAATGGCTACGTCTAGCCAAGTCCCTGTCAATCTTCAACTGATTGTCCCATCAGAAACATTATTAACTCCACCTCCTATGTCTCAAATAGTAGGAGCAAACCAGGAAATCGAAGTCCCATCCCCTATTGACTCTATAACCACCACCATAGTACCTACATCCCAAGCTGCAGAACTAAGACTACATATCGAAGCCCCATGAGAGAGTTTCAGCACACTCTTACATCAAGAAATGCTTGCCTCAGCTACTACTTCAACAGTCCCAATGATTGAACAAAGTGATTTGGAGAGAAGACTAAAAGAAGTAGAGTAATGGCAAATTTCCAATGCCCAATTGCCAAGTGTTGAAAGGAGAAACAGAGGAACACCCCGTAGCAGTACCACCAAAGGAGAATGTGGAGTCTGAACAAGAAAACGATTCTGATGGCAACACCGTAGAAATTTCTGATTATGATAAGGACTGCATTAATAGCCTGGTTGCTATACCAACTCCATCACATGTACCTTCAAAATCAATTGTCCCATATCCTGCATCACCTAGTGAGTAAATTTCTAGATAAAACACAAGCCTCACAGGTAGGAAAATTTTGATAATTTTGGAATATTTTTGTTGTACATATTTAATTCATATATGAAGTTTTCTTTTGATTAATGTGTTTTACTAACAATGTTACTAACATCTAGCTTTGTAGTTCTAGAAAATCGAAAGTATTTTTCTCCCAAGTTTGGGGGAAGATTTTTTATTTTTTTTGCAGATTATAAACCCGGTTACTAACTTAGCAGTAAAATAAGGTAATATTTTCCTGTATGTCCCCTATTTTACACAATGAGGACATTGTCCTATTTAAGTTTGGGGGAGATACATCGGATATTAGTAAATTTTTTTATTTAGATTAATAAAAAATAAAAAAATAAAAAAATATTTTAGTAAGAAAGTTAATCATTATATGCAAATTATGATAAAAAGAATGAGAATCTGAAATTCTTAGCAATCCATCATAGTAGTAGTTCAAAAAATTAAAATAACAATAGTTATAATTCAAAGTGAAGCATCTCTAAAACACTGTATCAGATGAATGTTTAAAACTATACGATTGATCTAAACTGTAAATATTTTAGATTATAGTTTTAAAATTATATAACGAGTGAGCTATAGAGCTTAATTCCTCTTTTATTATGAGAAAGAGAGATTGTTTTTATTCATGCTAAATTTTCCTTGAACTTCTCTACTATCTGAAATCTCATAATGCTGAACTTAGAATCAAGATATTCTATAAATATGATGATTTATTTGTTTAGAACTGTCTATTAAGTATATCAAAGCAATAAGACATCCATATTAGTAAATCATAAAAATGACCAAAGGCCATCTTTTGTTAAACCAAAGCCAAAAAGCCAAAAATCCCAAAATACTTTATCCATTTGAACCCATAGTAGAAGCTTAAAACCAAATTTCTTTGTACCGAAATTTTATAAACCTTTAACAATATGTACTGATCAAAGCTTTCTACCTTTAACCCTTACAATTTATGAGAGTTTAGAATGTAAAAAAAGGAGAAAAGAGGGAGTGAAAGGAGTATATGCTTAACAGATAAAGGATCTGCTGAAAATGGTACAACTGAAAAAGAAATACAAATGTATGAAAATATGAGAAAAAGGAAAGAAGAAAAAGAAATCGTAAAAGATAATTCCATGAAAGAAAAAGTGAAGCAAAAAGCTTCCAACCTGAAAAAAAATTAAAAAAATGAGATTTATACTAGAAAAGAAATGGGAAGAAGTTATCCAAAATAAGGATACTTACTGAAGCAGAAAAATATAGAAGAAGAAGAAAAATAAGAGCTAAATTCTTATAAATAAGTTTGAATCCTCTTTACCTTTTTCTTGAAACCTTCTGAAAACTCAAAACCCCATTACAAGCCGAAGGAAAGACCTTTGAGATTTACGATTTGCTAAAATATGAGTCTAGTAGAGATATATTAAATAGATACTATGAATAAATATAGAAGTTATATGAACAGAATTGATTATCCTTTCTATGAGACTTATCTGCTTAGTGATTATTAGATTTTTGCATATACAATATTGTGAGAACCCAAAAGTTCGATTATCTTTGAGAGTATGCCAATAAGTGAGAATTTGGATGAAAATATTTTCTAAAAACTATAATTTAGAAAAATCTATGATGAATAAACTTTTTACTGATATGCACACACCAAGGATTAAAATGCCAAAAAACCGATATGTATCGTCCGAGCCCAAAACTGATACGTATCGAACGATACGTATCGGTATAAGACAGTATCGGACGATCCATTGAATGTATCATCCAGTAAATATATGGGAACCACCGATACGGTACATTCAATGTACCGTATCGGTGATTCCCAATACCGATACGTATCGTCCGATACATATCGGTATTGGACGAAATTTTGATCCATGACACACACTCCACCCTATACCGAATTGAACTTATTGAGTTCTGATAAAGGATAATTACGATAATGGGAAGCTAAGGAGAAAAGATTTGAAATTTTTTTGATAAATGATAAACATATAATGATTGACTGAATATTTAGTATATAAAAATTAGTTATATTTTGAAAAAACCCAAAAATATTTGAAGTTTATAGGTAACTTCACTAAAACTCCTCCACTAGGGATCACCAAGGGGTTTAAAGGCTTGTTACATCTGCTAAATGCAATCGTGCTCCTTACGAAAGTGGCATTTAAATTCATAGTTTGAAATATTTTATGTTTTCTTGTTTGCTAGGGACTAGTGAAACTTAAGTTTGGGCGTGTGATTAGTAACCTAATTTACCATTTTATCACCCTTAACGTAATAATACTAGACCCCAGTTTGCTACTAATGATATGATGATGTGCAGAATATTAAAGCTCAATAGTAAAAGAGAGCCTAAGTGTTAATCTTTGTCAAAATGAACTCAAAAAGATGATTGAGCTTTACAGACGATTCGCAAATAGAATGAAAACTAAGAAATAGTATTTGAAGATTTTGCGCTATTGCGGAACTAAAAAGAAGAAATGAGAAATCGTAATTTACGATTCTTAAAAAAGAAACGATTCTTCAGAATGTGACAAAAGAGTGAAGACGATACAAAAGAAAAAGCGATCGTTCGTTAATTGTCCAATATGAAAGCTATGAAAGAAGTAGAAAATCGTGATTTTCGATTTTCCAGAGAAGCTATAATAGAAGAAATCGCTATTTACGATTACAAAGCTAAAAGCTTTCCCGCTGCTATCTGTTGCTGATGATCACATGAGTGAGATTTATCACCGCCATGTACTGAATAAGATCTCTGAGATTAGAAGTTTGGTGAACCACAGATCTTAGAAGATTGATGAAGATGTACTCCGAAGGACTCTGCTGCTGATGTTAATTAAAGAACACTCTAGAAGCGCATCAACTAAAGAAAGTAAGGAAGAATAAAATTAGAAATTAGAATTATATTAGGATACTTTTATTTTAGAAGTTTCTTTGTAAACCGACTCCTTATGATCTATAAATAAGAGGGCTCGACATAGGAATAAGCATCGAAGAATTTCAGCATCCAATGGCGCCTGAGGTTGATTGAATTTTCTTTCGATAAAAATAGTGTAACATAGTTAGAATAGATTAGATATCAGAGGTTTCTCAAGAGCAATTAATAACTACGATTGAGTGCTGTAAATTACTGTAGATAACTGAAGTTTCTCAGGAGCAATTGACGGCTGCGGCTAAGGGGTGAAGGATATATTTTACTTTACTTTTTAGTTTAGATTTATTTACTTTGTAAACCTCTCCAAGTTTTAATTTGAATTGACGAATCAGGTTAGAATTTGCAGATTAGTGTAACGGTTTTACTTTTCCATCTTCAATTTTCTAAGTTTTGATTGACGCCCAGATTTTAAGAAGTTGTTGATTAGATTAAATCTGTATTTATAAGATCTTAGACTTGATTGAAGACCAATGCTAGGAGACTAGAAAAATGGTGTAACAGTATTATTTAAATTTATAAATATCCTAAAGCTGAAGATTAAGATTGACGACTTTAATCTGAAGGAGGATTAGGATTTATTTTATGCACGTTAGGTTAAAAATCATTCTTTTATTCATATTTCTCTAGTAGATTAGATCTTAAAGATAAGTAGAAGTTTTTAAAATAAGAATTTCAATAGAAGATAGAAAAAAAAGGAAATAATTAGATAATAAACCTCCTTGTGGGAACAATCTTATGCTAGTACTATAATTTCCATTGTGCGCTTGCACTAGGTTAAGATTTGAATTTAACATAAAATATATACATCATAATCGAAAGTCAGCATGCAACGTCCAAAATGATCGGGATCGACTATCGATGCTCACGCCTTGCGTTCGTTTGATCTTTGAAATCCTTGCATGCGATCCCAAAATGCGATCAATTTAGATTTGATTTCACACAATCGATATGTGCATGCAAAGGATCTTGAGGTTTACCTTCCGAAACACACATGCGGAGTCTTCGATGGCCGAAATCGTGATGATTAGGCATCATGTCTCTCAACTGTTTGATGGTTCAATTTCCGTCATTCTACGATCTTATGATATCGATGATTTGAGTTCCTTGTGATGCGAAATGGAATGAAGATGGGGTGCGAGCGAGATCAACGGTCGATATATTACAAAGTAGAAACAAAAAGGACCAAATGAGGCTTCTTTCTCTTCTCTCAACCGAACTCAAGAGTTTTGCAAAAATGAGAACTTTGGGACGTTAGTTCTCTTTTAACACATGGATTCCATTCGGTTTTGGGCCAATATATCATTTTTAGGCGTATTGGCCTTCATAACAAAACCAAAAATCTAATGCTCAAACCACTTGACAAGTTTTGATACTTAGATCTCCTGTTTACAACGCAGAGCTTTAATCATTGGTGCTCTCACGGAGTCTGTATAACCTATTGCGCGATTTACTTGTCGACACCCAAATTTGACCCAAGGCCCGATCGAGACATACTTCGAGAGAGGCGCACCCCCCGAGCTTCTGATATCATTCCTCACGCCTTTAGGAATCACCCCAGATCCATTAGAACCCTCCTCTAACCTTTAGGAACCAATCACAAACCTTAGAAACCTCTCTGAACCCGTAGTTAACCTTCCCAGGCAATGGTCAGAAAGAGATGTATTAGGGTGGGCAGGGACCTCTACTGAGATTGAATCATATACCATTGAAGAGTAGAGGTTTCAAACTTTCCAACGAGCTAAGAATCGCCTCAATCTGAGTTATACGTCAAAAGTTATAGTGATTCGAAGGTTGGGCACAAAATGGGCAACATTTGAACCTCGCAAAACATGCATTGAACCTCGCGAGAGCTTCACGAGAGAACATGTGTACTTGGCGCATGTATTAGTTGTGCCAAGTAGAAGTGGGTCCCCCCACAGGCTTTGAACTTCCAGGTACTGTATTTTTGTCTGGCGCATCTAATACATGTACCAGGCTTAGACAATAATTGTGGATTTTTTATTCAAATTTTACTTTTGGGGTTTGACTTGTTAACCATCTCAAAGTGTAGGATGAGTTTCATTAGGACTGTTGCACCCATGCTTACCCTATTTGCAACCCTCTAGTCATTTGAAACCTCACCCTATCATCTACCATTGAACCTAATTCTCATGTTTCTAAGCCTTTGAAACCCTAGGAAACCTTAGATGCTAGGATTACCAAATTGCTAACCCTAATTAGCCTCTAAACACCCCCCTAACCCTCTCTTTTCTTATAAAAAGAGAGGCACCCCTCCTTGCAAAAGGCCTGAAATTTTTTTTTAAGAGAGAAAAGATTAAGAGAGAAGCCTTTCTACCTTTGGTGCCCCATTGCTCATACAAATTCCAGAATTCAAAAAGTCCCCTTAGCCCCATCTTCCACCAAAAACCCTTAAGTTTAGGAGTGAGCTACCCACTAGCCTTCTTCCTCTATCCCTTAGTTATCGAGCTTTAGAGGTTAGAACCCACTTTTCCACCATTCAAGCTATCAAAAGCTCGTCAAGTGCACCTACGCGAAGGTCTACACGCGTGCTACAAGGGCCCGAGAGCTCCGGCTCTCCCCTCCATTCCTCTACCTTCCTAGCTTTTGCTCTATCCTCAAATTTGTGCCGTTACGCCGCCGAAATCTCGGTAGGAACGAAGAGGCACAAATAGGATCAAAGTGCCTTCCGGCAAGAGGAAGTGCTCTTTTCCTTTTTATTTCTCTTTTATTTTTAGCCATAAGTAGAGACCGCTTATGAGCGGATTTATCGGATGCCTAACACCTTTCCGATAGATAACCGTAGCCCCTACCTAAGAGCCTTTGGCATAGACCAGTGAATCAGAGTCATATTTAGCACTTCGGTGCGTTCATATTGATTTGAGGTTTCCCGGGACACCAAAAGCTCCGGGTGGCGACTCTATATGTTTTTAGAGAGTGCACATCGTTGCGATGGGTTTAACCCAAATCCATGATTGTACAGATGGCGACTCTGCTAGGGAGTAGCTAGTAGAGCTTCCCCTTGAAATTTGGCCTTATTTTTTATTTTTACTAACATTTAGCTGTTTTTTATCATTTTATCACCCCTAAAATTCTGTCAATTTTTCTCACCGTCATTTACGTGCCTTTTCCGATCGGCAGGCTTACTTGCCTATTGTCTTTTCATTTCATTTACTTTTCCGTCATTTACGTGTCTTAGCCGATTGGCAGGCTTACTTGCACATCGTCTTTATATTTCTTTACTTTTCTGTCATTTACACACCTTAGCCGATTGGCGGGCCTATGTGAGCATTAAAATTTTTGCAATCATATCCTACCAGTGGACACCGGCCCGTAGAGGCAGCACGGGATCACCACCACCCGTTTTTGGATTTAAAAGAAAACTCGCTTAAAAATTTGAAATTAAAATTGAACCAAGAAGGGGGACTTAATTGAATTTTTTACGGGGGTAGATTTTTAAGGGTTGGGATTTTTAGGCAAAGATACAAACACCCGATTCTTAGTACGGAGGCAGCTCGTAATGGTGATGATTCGGAAAAGTACCACCCCATCTAGTATTTGAGAAGGCGCTTGCGCCGGAGGTATATAGGTTGGGGAACCTATCCTGTTACAAAGCTTAAAACCCTTGGGGGAGAGCGTTAGTAGTCCCGAATCGACCTTGTATCCCTAGGATTCAGTGAGGAGAGACCTGTTGTAATTTAGAGATCAGTCCCCGGAAGCATTGCTTCCAAAAATCTAAAAAAACAAACTGAATTCGGGCTTGCTGTTTTGCTATCAAGAAAATTGACCCCACTATATATACCTGGCGCAACTAATACACGCGCCAAACATTTTTTTTCTAGATTTGCTTTGGCGCAACTAATACATGCCCCAAGCATAAAATTGGCCCAGTTTGGCCTAGCGCAGGTAATACACGCGCCAAGTGTATTTGTCCCCACTGAGCAGAGCAGCCCAAAATCTGAGGCCTATTTCACATCCTCGAATTCCCCACTTATTGTTTTAGCACCTCTGATTAGGTCCTACACTATTCGATGCCTAATACTCCTCTGCCGATCAAAAGAGGGTAACCTCTTATTGACTCGCTTCGGGGGATCAAGTTGTTTGCATTGATTCCCGTGCCTTCAATAGATCAAAGGGTTCCCCTTTGATTCTTTCGAAGAGCGTCAGAGTTACGCCGCGAGATTTATTTAGGGTACGAAAGCCACCCAAAACAGGAATTCAAAGGCCCCAGAGTTGTTCATCATAAAAATCCATTTACAAAACTCCCAAAAAAAGTAAATAAACCAAAAATCGAAAAAGAGTAGATTTGACCAGCACAACGGCATCGCCTTACCCTCCGTCATCCCGTAGGGGAAGAAGGAGAAAGTGTTACGGGCCCCATCTGAGGCACCTGTACCCAACCCGCCACCAAGCCATATCGTGGGTAGTGGATCCGGCATATGCTAATCCCGATTCATCCCCGCCGCATTCCCTGACTCATTCCCATACGGAAGAGATGTTCACATCCATCCCCCTCACCCAATCTTCCTTTTCTGTCACCGGCCCCTTCGGTGCACCTATTTTTCCATCCACCACCTCTCAAAACCCCAAAATCCAACACCCCATTCCCCATCATTCTCCCAAACCATGCCTATTTCTCCCCCCATGTCCATTCCCAATCCATCACACATTCCACTCACATCCATCCAAAACCCAACCCAATTTCCCCCCTTCACCAACATTCCCCATTTTTCATCCTCTCAACATGTATCCAATCCACCCACATTTACCCATGCCATATCCAATTTCTCTGATCCCCCCATATTCCCCCATTTACCCAAGTCATGCCCAATTTTACTAGGGCCATGCCTAATTTTTCCCACCCATCTACATCATCCACACCCCAAATGCCCTCAAATGAATCACCACCATCTGATCCCTCTCAATGGCCATGATGGATGAAATGGTTCGGGCTTACACTAGTTAGAAGGCCTCCCAAAACACCCCTCCTCATTCTCACCACACATCTTCCAACCCATCATACACATTCCGAAGCCTCCATGTCTCATTACCTCAAACCCACCAAGGCCCAATGGCCCAAACCCCCATTATCCACTCCCATCAAGGCCCAATGGCCCAAACCCCCATTATCCACTCCCATCAAGGCCCAATGGCCCAAACCCCCATCATCCACACCCATTAAGGCCCAATGGCCCAAACCCCCATCATCCACACCCACCAAATGGGCCAGACCCACCAAGGCCCAATGGGCCAAACCCATCAAGGCCCCATGGGCTAGACCCATCAAGGGCCAATGGGCCAAACCCATCAAAGCTCATATACCCCAGGCCCACAAACCCAATCCTAAGCCCAAGCCTCATATGCCTCAGGCCCATAAGCCCAAGGCCCAATGGCCCATACCCACCAAAACCCAATGGGCCAAATTCCCAAGGCCTTATGGCCCAAAACCCTCCAAAGTCTTTACCCTATACCCAAGCCCAGCAGCGCCTAAACCTTGGGTCCTCATACCCATACCCTCCACAATTCCCTTAGTATCACCCACACACACAAACCTCCCACCCGACCCAAGGCAAAAGCCTAGCACCTATCCTCCCTCAACCCCAATACACCCATGTCCCAGCACCCCAAAGCCATCTCCAAGATTTCCCTCAAACATAGTGGCCCCATCAAAATCCAATCCAAAACCTAAATTCCACTCATCCTATCACTCCACAGAATTTCCCTCACCTGCAATGGTCACACCCGACACCCATTCAGCCTAGCCAGCACCAACAAGAAAATCTCACCCTCATTGCACCATATGTAGACCCATAATATGAGGAAGATGAGATCAGAAATAGCAGGGCTTACGCAGGGGACTTCTTAGACTTGTGTTTGTTTACAGAAGTCCCCCTGCTCCTAAAATTTAAAATGCTAGTCTTTGATAAATACAACGGCACGGGCAACCCTATTGTACACCTCAAGTCATACTGTGGGGACATGTGCCAATATGGGGGGATGAATGTCTACTTATAAAGGTCTTTCAGAAAAGCCTGACTAGCCCGACCTTGAGGTGGTTCATGTCCTTAGAACCATCCATGATAAAAATATGGAAAGATCTAACGTATTTTTTCCAAGAGCAGTATGTCTACAACATAGACATTAAACCTCGCAAGTCAGATTTGGCCTGGTTAAAGCAGAACCCTAATGAGACCTTCAAGGATTACTTTGGGCATTGGAGAGTACTGGCAGCTCAGGTAAGAAATAAAATACCTGACGATGAGTATATTAAGATGATCTAAAAAAATACCTTGTCAGTCATCTCAGACTTCCTCGTTTACCAATAGCAGTCCAGCTTTATTGATTTGGTGAGGAATGCCAATCGTTGTGAGGATGCTATCAGAGAAGGGCGTTTGAGCAAAAATGTGTTCGGTGGGGCCGACGGAGTTAGAAGATTTTTTTAACAGAGAAATGATAGAAGAACTGGGGCTGATGTGCAGAATGTCACAAATACCAGGCCCAACACCGGTATAATCCCATAGGGCAGTCGTTGAATGCCCTGCTACCTTAACTGATTGAAAAGGGGTTGGTCACAGTGCTCCAACCATGACCTCCGCCAAATCCTATCCTAAGGAACTAAGACCCCAACACCCAATGTAACTTCCACCAAGGTTCGGGTCACCCAACTAATCGCTACTTCCCATTGAAGCACGCAATACAAGATTTGATCGAGGCCTGTAAAATCATCCCCCCAGCACTTCCTCAAGCTGCCCAACATGCCAACATATACCAAGTACCGCTACCCCCACACCCTCCCGGAGGGGCAGGTCTGAGACCCATTGTCGGTATGATCAAAGAAGGTGATGAAGAATTTGAGTTTGACCCATCAGATTACATTTGCAGTCAGGAAACTTTTGTGGCCCCATTGCAGAGAGACTGGGCAGATAGAAGTATTGGGGTGATTGAACCCCTGAATTTGGTAGATTACTTCCCCAACCCCGCACCATAAATAGAACCTTAGATCTTAGGGCATATTTCCCAACGCCAGCTCTTGTTAATTATGTCTAAATAAACTCCTACCAACCATACGCTGCATTCTCCACCAGTTACCCGATGGTCGATTATGTCTCCCATCTCCCTCCACCACCTATCAGTTATCAATGGCTCACTCTTGCCATACCACCCCCGATGCAGTCACCCACAATCCTAGCCAACCCCACTTTTTCCACCTACCCGACTCTTACAGAGGTTAATCAGGTTTGACCTAATTTATCCCAAATTCAAAAGAATAATTAATATCTCCAAAGACCGTTACTCCCATTCCGCATCTCCCACGTACAATCCTCATCAGGTCCCCCTCAGTTATAATCAAACGGACGTCAATACGGGCAACAGCTAGGAAAGGGTAGTTGATTTTGTCACTCGGCCTGAGAAAATCTCCAAGCAACCAGATGCACCAATATCGACACCAACACCAGAGGGGAAGAAAGATGCAAGTGCAGTGAGCCTGTTCGAGAAAATGAGCCGAGAGCACATACTTGAGACTCAGTTGAGAAGAATGCCGACCCTCATCACGGTCTGAGACCTATTGATGATGTCCCCACTTCATTTTCCAGCACTAATGGGGGCATTAAAGAATGCGCATGTGTCTCTACAAGTAAGCCCAGATAAAGTCAGACAAATAATCGGACAAATGATGGCTCCCAATGCCATCTCATTTTCTGATGTGGATTTACTGAAAGAGGGAAACAATCATTCTAAATCCCTCAACATCACTGTGGAATCCTGAAATATGATAATCCTCTTGGTATTAATTGATAATGGGTCTACTTTGAATGTATGCCCTTTGAGAACCACCACCAAAATAGGGGTAGATCCGTGCATGTTGAGGCCAACAAGAACCAGCACCAGAGGGTTTGATAATATGAGAAGAGAAATAATGAGAGAAGTTGATCTTGAGCTAGTAATTGGGCCAATGACCTTTTCCATACTATTTCAAGTAATGGACATCAAGTCCTTCAATTTGTTATTAGGGTGACCTTGGCTGCATGAAGTCAGAGCGATACCGTCGACACTGCATCAGAAGCTCAAGTTTGTGTCCGGACAGAAGATTATCACCATCATAGGTGAGGGACACAATGAGAAGGAAAAGGCTACCCACAGCATTGAGAACCCAAAAGTGCTCGATGTGCCACACACAGCTGAAGATACCGACCTCCATAGTTTTGAATACGATGTATCGACTGTAGTCCCTAAACCACCGGAAAGCATCACTTTAAAAATCGGAGGTAGAATGGTAGCAGTTGTGGCCATGCTCCAAAAATGGGGCTACCAGAAAGGAAAGGGATTGGGACCGGATTGCAGGGCCAAAGAGAGCTGGCAGAGCCAAGGGAGGCCAACAAGTACAATTTAGGCTAGGTTACAAGCCCACAGAAGAAGAAGTGCAAGAGGCCAAGGAGAAAGCCCGAGTCACAGCAGCTACCAGAGCTCCAGGAATACACTTAGAGGATGAGCCCCGTCCCAGACCTCACATTCGGAACACCTTTGTGAGCGCAGGGATCATAAAAATAGATCAGAATGGGGCAACACAGTTAACCCCGCACAAGCCAGCAGTCCCTATCCACCCCACCAATTCCCAAATTATCCCTCCCAACCTGAAAATAGACTTGGCTGCTCTGCCCTCTTTGAGGAAGAGTTTTGCATACCTGCATAATATCCTCCTGTGGTAAACCACCACAGGACTTTACTGAAGTTTGAGGATAAAGTCTCAGATGAACCTATGATCAATATGATGGAGGCGAACTCTAAGGAATCACATCAGTCAACCTCCTCCATCTAAAAAGGTAAAGGTGCGGCATCCCAGGTACGAAATTGGGCGTCGATGCCCCAAACTCTGGAAGCGGTGAGTGGCCTGAATTTTGGCACTCGTTTTCTAAAAAAATAACCTATAAAAAGTGAGATGAGCCCTTGGTAGGAAATACCGTGTATATATAGGGACTCGCTTTGCCAAGAGCCCGTCTCCGAAGAAAATAAAAATCCCAAAAATATAGAAAAAATATAAAACTCAAAAATATCGCCTTTCAAAACTTTGAATAAAATCAAAGAAAATGATGCCTTAACACCCGTCCCACATGGAATCGACCCCTTTCCTGTAGAAATACAAGAAGAGGTAGGAGTCACGAGTCTGGACGAGGAGATCCTTACTAAGGAGCTTCCCAATGAACTCCGAGAACCGTTTGCTGACTTTGAGCACGGTCCTACCCCTATTGTTGGGGAAACAAAGGACATCAATTTAGGGATCGAGGAGGTCCCAAGAATAACCAAGATCGGAACATCACTTTCTCCCGAAGAAAGAAAAAGCATGATTGATTTTCTTCGGTTATATCAAGATGTCTTCACATGGTCATATGAGGGCATGGCTGGTTTGGACACTGATTTGGTTGAGCATGAGTTGCCACTCTACCCAGATATCAAGTCGATCAAGCAAAGGTTGAGACAACTCTGACCCGAATGGATGTTAAAAGTTAAGGACGAGGTCATCAAGCAATATGATACAGGATTTCTCATGGTCTCCAAGTACCCTCAATGGTTAGCCAATATCATTCTAGTACCGAAGAAGGATGGAAAGGTCCATATGTGCCTTGATTTCAAAATTTTGAACAGGGCGAGCCTGAAAGACGATTTACCATTACCGCACATCGACATCTTGGTCGATAACACTGCTAAGCCCGGGATGCTCTCATTCATAGACGAATTCTTCGGATATAATTAGATCAAAATAGCAGAGGCAGATCAAGAAAACACTGCGTTCATCATTCCCTGGGGAACTTTCTGTTACCGAGTCATGCCATTTGAGTTGAAGAATGTCGGCGCAACATACCAAAGAGCCATGACGGCGCTATTCCATGACATGATGCACGAGAGATCGAAGTATATGTCGACAACATGATCGCCAAGTCACCAAAGCGAAGTGACCATCTGATAAACCTCCAAAAGTTATTTGAGAGGCAGAGTAAATATCAGCTGCGGCTAAATCCTCAAAAATGCGCATTCGGCGCCATGTCAGGAAAGTTATTGGGCTTCATCGTCAGCAGGAGAGGTATCAAAGTTTACCTGATCAAGGTGAAAGCTATCATGGAAATGCCACTGCCGTCTACTGAGAAATAGGTTAGAGGGTTCTTACACAGGATACAATACATTAGTCGGTTCATTGCACAACTCACTCCTATCTACACACCGATCTTCAAGCTACTGAGAAAAGATGCTCCCATTGAATGAAACGACGACAATCAGACCACTTTCGATACGATCAAGGGCTACCTTCTCAACCCGCCAGTTTTGGTACCACCCGAGTCGGGGAGACCACTCTTAATGTACCTCTCCACGATAAAAGTTTCAATGGGATGTGTCCTAGGGCAGCACGACGAGATAGGAAGAAGAGAGTAGGCCATCTACTATCCGAGAAAAAGTTTATCGACTATGAGACACGCTATTCTCATTTGGAGAAAGCATGCCTAGCTCATGTATGGGCCACATAGAGGCTCCGCCATTATTTGCTATCCCAAGCCGTTCTACTCCTGACCCGCATGGACCCATTGAAGTACTTGTTCAAAAAGTCAGCTCTCACTGGGCGGACTGCATGCTGGAAGCTTCTCTTATCAGAATTTGATATCACCTATGTCACTCAGAAGTCAATCAAGGGGCAGTCACTCGCTGATCATCTTGTCGATAATCCCTTACCCGATTATGAGCCCTTAAGGACCAAATTCCCAGATGAAGGCATCTTGTTTATGACAGAGGATGATACAGTAGAGATGGAGGAATCCTGGGTAATGCATGTTGACGGGACAACAAATGCCGAAGGTCAAGGAGTTGGAGCTATCCTAATCTTGCCGAAGGAGTCCCACCTACCGGTTTCCATCAAGCTCAACTTCCCATGCATAAATAACATGGCCGAGTATGAGGCCTGTACAGCAGTACTGCAGGCGGCACTGGACTTGAAGGTAACTCACCTCAGAGTGTTTGGCGACTCATAGTTAATAATATGTCAGACAAACGGAGAATAGAAGACCAAAGATGAGAAATTGATTCCCTACCATGAGCACCTTGAAGATCTGATAGCATGCTTTGAAGACGTCGCATTCTCATACGTCTCGCGAATAAGGAATCGCTTCATCGGCACGTTAGCAACTTTTGCATCAATGATAGAGATCCCCTATGGGGTCGAGATGAAGCCAATCATAATTGAACAGAGGAATGTGCTGGCCTTCTGCCTCTAGATTGAGGAACCTACAAAGTTAGATGATTAGCCACCATGATTCTCAAATATCAAGAAATTCCTTAAAACGTGAATTTTTCCTGAGGATACATCCAGTGTTTGGCAGCAAACTACATCATCTGTGGCGAGTGCCTTTACAAGCGATCCTAGAACAACATCTTGCTCAGATGCCTTACCGAAAGTGAGGCAACCAATATTATGAAGGAGATCCACGAGGGAGTATGCGGTGCTCATGTCAGCGGGCACCTACGACAAGGTTACTTCTGGACCACTATGGAAACTAACTGTTGCAAGCACGTTCAGAAGTGCTACAATGCCAAGAACAATCCAGTCTAATACATGCTCTAGCTATTGACCTACACAGCATGGCCACTCCATGGCCCTTCTCCACCTGGGGCCTCGACGTCGTCGGAATGGTTATTCTGAAAACCTCAAACGGACATCGATTCATCCTCGTCGCCATTGAATATTTCACCAAATGGGTAGAGGCAGCGTCCTACACCAACATCATGGCCCAGCAAGTCGAAAAATTCATCAAAAATAATATTATCTATGGATTTGGTGTACCCAAGGACATCATCAAGGATAATGGCACCAACTTCGCAAACAAGCGCATCAAAGCCTTCTGCGAACAGTATAAGATCAAGCACCATCGCGCATCGCCTTATTGACTGCAAACCAATGGAGTCATAGAAGCTGTTAACAAGACAGTCGTCCGGATCCTCGAGAAAATAGTCCTCACCTATCGAGATTGGAGCGAGATGTTGCCGTTTACATTATGGCCTACGGAACGTCGACCCATACCGCTACACGAGCAACCCCATTCTCCCTTTTGTATGGAGCTGAAGTCGTCCTACCTGTCAAGGTTGAAGTACTCTCGCTCTGTATACTCATGGAATTAGGCCTATCTGAAGCTGAGAGAGAGATCTCGCTTTGAGCAGCTGAACCTGCTGGATGAGAAAAGGCTCCTGGCCTTGTCTCATATCCAGGTTTATCAAAGGCAAATCACACGCACTTACAACAAACGCGTTCGCGGTCGAGATCTGAAGGTAGGAGACACAGTACTCAAGAAGATCTTTCCATCCCTCCATGCCTATCCAAAAGGAAAATTCAAGCCTAACTGGGAAAGACCTTACGTCATTCGAGATGTGCTCCTGAGATACGTCATCTGCCTCGCCACATGGATGGAGATCACTTTCCTGAGCCCATCAACGCTTGGTACGTCCGACGGTTCTACTCATAGTTTCCCTCGGCAAGGTAAGTATTGATAAAATGGATACGTGACTACTCAAAGACCCAGTAAAAGAGGCCGTCATTTCAAAAGCCAAGTAGCCAGAAAGTTTCCCTGAACACTCATACCCTCTGCTACCCAATTTGAGCCATAAGCCTTCTTTTCATAACCCCTCCAAAAGAAAAAAAAAACTATATGTGTGTAGATATACCTACCCAAAAAAGAGAAAAAGAAATTGAAAAAGAGTTACCATCAAAAATCTAAAAAAATTGGAAAAGTAAAAACCCCAAAAAGAGATTATCCAAAAAAATAAATAATATAGGAAAGGAAAAGTGGGGCATGTACAGTCATGGTCCCCTAAGGAAGAAGCGTATTATGGCAACTGGAACCCAGTCAAGGAAACCCTTTTAACCCAGAATACCTTTAAAATCCTAACCTTGCCCATGGCCGTAATACATCCTGAGGAAAAGCCCTCTTTAAGGTCTACAAGTAGTTAAAGTATCCGTTGAGTCAGCGCGAGCCAAGCTGGGAGACAACGAGAACCCCATCTAGTCGGCTATGATGGAATCGACGCCCATATCGTGGCTTTTGAAATAAAATAAAAAGAAAGAATAAATAAAAGTATACGACCTCAAAGCAAGATGGATGTAGTGAAAACCCGAAAGGGCACTATGGGTAAAAAGAGCAAGTTTGTGCGGACCAGGAAAAAATAGGAAAGGGCATCGGGGGTAAAATTGCAAACCCATGGACGTAGTGAAAACCCGAAAGGGCGCTACAGGTAAAAAGAGGGAAGTAACGGGCATGACGAAAACCCACACTGGGCGTTGTGAGTAAGAAAGTTGAAAGAAAAGAAAGAAAGAAAAATAGAAAGAAAGAATCCTTCGGTCACCTATCTGTGTTGTCCTATCTCCCGATCGGGCCGCTCATGTTAGCTCCAATCAGGCCCCTACGAAGTGTGTCTTCAAGATTGCCTCGTCAAACGTATGACCCAGGGTAAGGAGAAAGGTTGATTCGATCCGAAGGGATAGGTGTTCCGGCCTGGCGAAACTGCCGAGCCTTATCCAGATCCAACCACGAAAGGGGGTTCGACCGTGCTCAAAAGAGGACCCGTCACCTCACCCTATGACTAAGGCATCAGACTAAAACAAAAAAAAAAGATAGTAGATTTCCCATTCTGTTATGCCCACACTACACATCTAAAAAACCCATCCATTAAATAAAGGAGAAATAATGTTTTTTTGTAAGATAATAGATTTTCCTTTTCCATTCACAAACTCGTATCTCGCTTACACCACATCTCAAAAAATAATCTGTGTGATGTCTAGCTCCTTTCTTCATTTTCTTTTTATGAAAGCAAAAAAATAACAAAAACATAAAGGAAATATGTATAAAAAAAATAATATCTGCATAGGGGTTTCTTATGTCCCTTTCTATGGTTTTGATCTGTGTAAAAAGATGTGTGTAGGACGGAATCAATGACCCAACTTATGCTTTAAGGTATGAATCTCTGCACGTAGAACATCCTCCTGAGCGTGTCGCTCGGTCTTCCAGCGACCATGAAGACTCCTATACCTCTTCCGAGAAGCATCAATAGCCCCATGAGCATCACCTAAGGCACCTTCCAGACGAAGGACCTCACACTCAGCCGCATCGGCTCTGGCTTATGCTATTTCTGCTCTAACCTTTTGCTTCTCTGAATACTCGTGCAGAACTCGTTTCTCTTCCACTAGCAGCTTGATGCGGGCCCGAAGCATCGACTCCTTCTTCGGCTAGGGTCCCCCTATGCCACTGCTTTCTGCTTGATCCAGGTGACCAGCAGAAGACTTCTCGGATAACAGCCAGGCCTCGTACTCAGGAGAGGACAAAATCGAACTCCCTTGCTCCAAGTTGCACATGAGTGTCGACTGACGCATCTCCCAGAGAAAAGCTATCCTATCCATGTCCCCAGAAGACCCTCGAGGAAAGATCAGGTCGCACAGGGGAGGTTTATTCACACAAGGAACCTACTGAGAGTAACCAAAGTGATGCAACACCGGAAATGGGAAGTAGTAGGTACTGCTAGTCAGGCTGAGGAGAGTGATGACCTCATGATCTCTAGAGCGGACCACCAAGAAAGTTTGATCTAACCAAGGAAGCCTCTATACCAACTTGGCGTCCGCCAACCAAAGCTTCAATCCTTGGAAAGTCCCCTGGGGCAGCACGTGGCATCAGCTCAAAAAGCAGCGGGCCACCTCACCACAAGCAGCATGAAAGTGAGGCACGGGTCCCAAAAAGGAAAGGTGCTCCCCTAGCCAAACCTGGAATAGAAGCGGACATCCCCTATGGCACTTCACCTTGCCCAAAGCAAAGACATAAAGGCAGCGGTAGAGCTTCGCCGGGACTAGATGCATCACAAAGTGACCTTCCTCCAATTCTGCCAAAACGTCGCAAAGAGCCAGTGAGAAGCTCTCACCCCCGTGTAGAAGAGAACCTCATAGATAAGACCGAGAGCAAAAGCCTTCACATTATAAGCATTTCTAATCGACAATATCCATAGGCTTTCATCGCCGAAAAGTTCTCTTAGGTATTTCACTAAGCACCTAGTAGGTCCGTCAATGAGACTTTTCGCATAATCATATTTTTTCAAGCCTAAAGTTGTGTGAACGGCTTTAGCATACCTCGATTTTGGTGTTACTCTGGCAAGGCCTCTATGCAGCTTCAGACCCAACAAATTGTCGAGCTCTTCTAGTGTAGGGCTCAACTCACGATTCCCCAAACGAAGAACGTGGGTATCCACTTCCCAAGAGTAGGCTGCGACATGTATAAAATCCCAAAGCGGAGGGACTTCAAGGAAAGACGAAAGTCAGACTAATTCAAGCCAATCCAAACTCGTGAGCTCACCCTCATTCAAGCTCTCAAGCCACTTTTTTAGAAAACTGGGCCCCAAGCCCAAAGAGGGAAGTATAGTGGTCCCGTGCCTCCCATGAGAGGCGGGGTCGGAAAGTGGGTCCATTGACATACAAAAATATTCCAAGGAAACAAATTCAATGTAGGACGATGGACCAACCCTTGAGAAAGTAAGGAGAAAAGCAGTAAAAAAAAATGCCAAACCTAAGTCAAGAGAGAAGGAAAGGAGTTCATTCTCGGGCTTTAAAGGCCCCACTTTCCCCACGTCTTGCTTGGAGCAACTAATACACGCGCCAAGCCAATTTGGCCCCCCTTTTGGCTTGGCTTGTGTGTTGCACACACCGAGCCCGATCTTCCTCGGACCTTCCGAGGTGTACACGCCCCCAAATGGCATGTCGATCTCCATTTGACCTGCTCGGGCGGCTATGCTAAAATAAATGGTTCCAGATCGGTGAGCTTGCTCCAAATCCCGAACAACAAAAAATCCATATAAAAATCCGCATAAAATCATAAAAAAATCCACATAAAAATTTATATAAAATCATAAAAACTTTCTACACAAAAATCCACATAAAATCATAAAAAAAATTCACATAAAATAATACAAAAATTCACATAAAATCACAAAAAAATCACATGAAATAATACAAAAATCCACATAAAATCACAAAAAAAATCACATGAAATAATACAAAACTCCACATAAAATCACAAAAAAATTCACATGAAATAAAATAGAAATCACAAAGAAATTCCACATAAAATAATAAAAAAATTTAACAAAAAAGCGGCATGTACTCCCATAAAGCATTGCGACATCAATTTGCTCTGCTCAGGTAGTCATGCTAAATTAACTTCGGGACCATTGGGTTCGCCCAAAGACCTTGAACCCTGCTTCGTGCAGGGGCACCCATGGCCGGTCAGATGGGGCAATCAATGCCTCACTTGATTGAACACAAGTTGTGAACCTTTGCGTAATTTTTTCACACCTATCTTTAGGTATAGGTCGATCACCCCCTTACTCACGGAGCTGTTGGATTCAGAATGAAACTTGAACATCAAACATCTTCAATCATCTTAAGAAGCGGATGTTTTTCCTAGCATATTGGGCTTTCGTAACTCGCTCTAGCTCGGTTATGCCCAGTAATGTCGCTAAGCGCTTGGGGACCGATAACTTTGAGAAACAGACATTTTTCTCGACATACAGGGCTTTCGTTTACTTATCATGTTACTCACCTGATGTTTGAGGTTTGTTTTAAATACAGCGGACCGATAACTTTGAGAAACAGACATTTTTCTCTTCGGATGTCTCTTGTCTTTGGTATTCGATTATTAGAGATCGGATACCAAAGAGGGGCATTTGTAGACACCCAAATTTGGCCCAAGGCCCGATCGAGACATACTTCGAGAGAGGCGTACCCCTCGAGCTTCCGATAACATTCCTCACACCTTTAAGAATCACCCCAGATCCATTAAAACCCTCCTCGAACCTTTAGGAACCAATCATAAACCTTAGAAGCCTCTCTGAACTCGTAGTTAACCTTCCCGAGAAATGGTCAAAGAGAGATGTACCAGGGCTGTTAGGGAGCTCTACTAAGATTGAATCATATACCATTAAAAAGTAGAGGTTTCCAATTTTCCAACGAGCCGAGAATCGCCTCAATTCGAGTTATACGTCAAAAGTTACGGCGATTCGAAGGTTGGGCACAAAATGGGCAACATTTGAACCTCGCGAGAGAACATGTGTACTTGGCGCATGTAATTGCATGTATTAGTTGTGCCAAGTAGAGGTGGGTCCCCCCGCGGGCTTTCAACTTCTAGGTACTATATTTTTGCCTGGCGCATCTAATACAAGCGCTAGGCTTAGCTACAGTAATTGTGGGATTTTTGCTCAAATTTTACTTTTGGGGTTTGACTTGTTGACCATCTCAAAGTGTAGGATGAGTTTCATTAGGACTGCTGCACCCATGCTTACCCTATTTGCAACCCTCTAGTCATTTGAAACCTCACCTAATCATCTACCATTGAACATAATTCACACCTTTCTAAGCCTTTGAAACCCTAGGAAACTTTAGATGCTAGGATTACCTAATTGCTAATCCTAATTAGCCTCTAAGCACCCCCCTAACCCTCTCTTTTCCTATAAAAAGAGAGGCACCCTCCTTGCAAAAGGCTTGAAAAAATTTCCTAAGAGAGAAAAGATTAAGAGCGAAGCCTTCCTCCCTTTGGTGCCCCATTTCTCATATAAATTCCAGAATTCCAAAAGTCCCCTTAGACCCCATCTTCCACCAAAAACCCTTAAGTTTAGGAGTGAGCTACCCCCTAGCCTTCTACCTCCATCCCTTAGCTATCAAGCTTTAGAGGTTAGAACTCACTTTTCCACCGTTCAAGCTATCGGAAGCTCATCAAGTGCACCTACGCGAAGGTCCACATGCGTGCTACAAGGGCCCGAGAGCTCCGGCTCTCCCCTCTATTCCTCTACCTTCCTAGCTTTTGCTCTATCCTCAAATTTGTGCTGTTACGCCGCCGAAATCTCGGTAGGAATTGAGGGGCACAAATAGTATCAAAGTGCCTTCGGGCAAGAGGAAGTGCTCTTTTCCTTTTTATTTCTCTTTTATTTTTGGCCATAAGTAGAAACCGCTTATGAGCGGATTGATCGGGTGCCTAACACCTTCCATATCGATAACCAAAGCCCCTACCCAAAAGCCTTTGGCATAGACCAGTGAATCAAAGTCATATTTATCACTTCGGTGCATTCAATATTGATTTGAGGTTTTTCGAGACACCAAAAGCTCCGGGTGGCGACTCTATATTTTTTAGAGAGTGCGCGTTGTTGTGACAAGTTCGACCTGAATCCACTATTGCACATTAGTGTACATTACCTCATACAAAGGCATACATTCCAATTTAATTATTTTAAGATTCGAGGCTCGCTTTGCCTATGATATCGAATACGTGCACCTAGTTGGCGTATTCAGGTTCAGAATTTTCAGGGTGTTACATCCTCCCCCCTTAATGCAAATTTCTTCCTAAAAATTTCATTACGTGAGTTCGGGACGGAAGGCATATCCTCACACAACATAGATCATTAACAACATGGCTACTGTTAGTGGTAGTACCACTAAAGCCAGCGTACACTTCCTAATTGGGTCAGGAATTATGTCAATCATCCAATCATGCATTTACTTAAGAACACATTCACGCTATGAGAACGCATCCACATCTATGCACAACGAGGCACACACTTGTGCAAATCAGGAATCATTCTCACACTACAAAAAGGGGTTTCAGCGGCACTTGTAATTAAGGCAGTTTTTGGTAGCGACAGGACTAATAGCAGCAGTTTTTTGCTAAAAAAAATGTCGCTAATAGTCTTATTTTTTGTAGTGTCAACACGAGGAATATGCCGACGATGTGATGAATTCTGGCACCCATTCAAATCACGACTTATATTCACAGCTACAAGGACGTAATCCCCATTTAATTTCAAAGGGCGTATCCACCACTAAATTGGAGGGTATTTCCATCTATTTAGAAAATTATTTCCATACACATTAGTAAACATTCCCACGGTTATCCACCATATGTAACTAGTCAAATTCCTATTGAACACCACCAAGCACATCATTAACACAACCATTATAATTTACCAACCACATAATTAACTGCTTATCACAGTGATCATTATCACAATTCAGATTTACTATCAATTAACCAATTTTAACTCATGTCCCGGTATTCCATCACCAAAATAAAGCATCCAAAGTTTTCAAGCCACAATTTAATTACAATCCACCAAATTAATAAGTCAAATTCCTCAAGTTTTGCGAATTTAAACTAATTTTTTTTACCATATCAGGCTGCTCACTGGTCCGCCTCTCCTCCTGCCAGTTCCGTTCCTTGATCGTCACCACCTCCGGCCCTGGATGTAGATGCACCCGATGTATAAGTCTATGCTTTCACTATAAGTTGGGAG
This sequence comes from Chloranthus sessilifolius, assembly GCA_021018995.1. Taxonomy (NCBI): domain Eukaryota; kingdom Viridiplantae; phylum Streptophyta; class Magnoliopsida; order Chloranthales; family Chloranthaceae; genus Chloranthus; species Chloranthus sessilifolius. The sequence continues at coordinate 99,878,589 of CM037585.1, forward strand.
GCGGTGGTCGGGAAACATTAGTGCATTATCTCAATGAGCATCACTTCGTGGAAATCCGTTCTTCTAGCAATCTCCGCCTACATGGTCACGTTGTCATACGAGGCGGGTGGCGGTTTTGGTGCATATTGTCGGTGCGGTTGGTCGCGTACATTCTTATTCAACTTTTGATAGCTCAATTTCCACTGCTCGGCTCCAAAAATGCTGGTGTTGTCGGTCCGCTGTACTTCACTAGGCGGTATCGCATAGTCACCCACTTCATCTTGGTAGTCCTCAATGAGTTGTGAGATGAGGCGGGCATATGGCATGGTGTTTGAGGGTTTCTTCCTCATTTCCAACATCCGATTGTGGGCACGAATCAACCCTTCCAAAATGACTTCTGACGCATCAAACCATCGTTCCTGAAAAACCAAAAATAATGCTTGTTGAAGCACTCCAACCCTTTCCTCTTCGTGTCTCAGAGAGTAGAGGCTACTTCTGAAGACTATGTCGAGCCACCACCTATTGGATGACAACTGTGATTTTTTACCCGATCGCCTAGGCCCATGTTCTCCGTGGGTCATTTCTATGACGATTTGGTGAAATGGTATCGGCTTAGGCTTTGGTGGTAGTAATCCCCAATTTTCCCTATAAACTAACGGGGCACCCATGGTTGCGACTATGCGGTCATGATCAAACCGAAACACTCAGCCATTGATGATCCTACAAAGTCTCCCGCCCTCCTTGAGATTTAGATTCTGATAAAAGAGCTTGATGATCCTTGGATAGTAGTGTCCATGGAACGGTTTGAGCAGGGTCGTCAAGTTAGCTCTCTCCAGATAGTTGACCGAGCGCTTCCTCATTGTTGACGTATTCTTGGTCAAAGGACCATTCAGGTTCGAACACTTTTAAGTCCAATCACGGAGTGGGTTGGTCCGTTGGTGGTGTTGGGGAAACGATCTGGCGTCATTTCTACGTCGAGGCCTTTGAAGTACCGACCTTCTTTGGTGCCATAGAAACGAAATAGAGAACTTTGAGGTTGAATCAGATTTACCTCTCTAAGATGCGAAGGTGAGGATGAACGAACCCTTGTGAAGGCAGAAGCACTTGCAGTTCTTAACGAGAACATGTCGCGTTCTTACGATTGATGGAAGAACTTCGTGTTCCCTTGAAGTGATGGTTAGTTTTCCACGCGAGAAGGAAAGAATTCAAAATGTCCCTTCTTTCGGAGTCAAAAGCTGTGCATATTAGGGAAAGAAAATTTGAAGCCCTTATATATTGTGAAAATTGCGCGAGCGAAAACCAAGGTTCACTCGAGCGAATTCTGGTTTACACAAAGCTGCTTGAAAATTAGCGTGAGTGAATTTCACCAGAAAAATTTTGCCTATAAAATTCGCGCGAGCGAATTTCTTTAACGCTGTGTTGGGATTTTATGAAGGATTCGCTTGAGCCATTTTCTAAATTCGCTCGAGTGAATTTACTCAAGTGTTTGTTATCACTGTAGCAGTCCATTGATTGTTTTAAGACTTTTAAGTCCAGTTTCCTTCCATTGTACCTGCATTTAAGTCCTTATCATCACATTCACGTCTACACAATTATCTACTAACAATCACATCAAGCTAAGCTTTTCATCACCTTGGATTCGTCAAACCCATGTTCAATATACCCTCATGGAAAGTTTAAATTTCAACATATGATTACATAAACAGATTCATGACAACTCAATGTAAAGTAATGGTGATTCATTAAAATGTATTTTAATACAACAGTAAACTCATTACATTTTAATCTCCCATAATTATACGTCGTTTACTTGTTATTACAATGAATTTAACCACTATCACTATTCCTCGAATAGGTGCGGGTACGCCTCGCGTATATCCGCTTCGGGCTCCCATGTGGCCTCGGTAGTTGAGTGATTTACCAACACCAACAAAATCCACTTGGTTTGTAAAGTTTGCTCCTTACGGTTAAGAATTTGTATCGATTCTTCCACCACGGTCATATCCTTTTGGAGTTCTATGGGTTGGTTATCCAAAACGTGAGTCAGGTCCTTCACGTACTTCCGCAATATCGACACATGGAAAACATCGTGCATACCCGAAAGTTGCGGCGGCAAAGCGATCCGATATGCAACTTTGCCAACTCAACCCAACACCTCGAAAAGTCCAACATAAGGCAAGCTTAGTTTCCCACGCTTCCCGAAACGCATGATGCCTTTCATGTGCGAGATTTTGACGAACACGTGGTCCCTGATCTGAAAAGATATGGGGTGTCAGTATCGCATTGAGATAACAAAATTTAAACGTAATTTATAATATTGAGTTTACCTTAAACCTAACATTGATTCTCTTAAGGTCGGCATAGCTCTTTTGTCGACTTTGTGCGACCCTCAACCTCTCGTGGATTAGCCAAATGGCTTCGGTGGTGTTTTCAATAATTTTCGATCCCAATAAGAGCTTCTCTCCTATCTCCTCCCAGTTAAGTGGAGATTTACACCTCCGACCATAAAGTGCTTCAAACGGGGCCATTCCAATGCTCGTCTGATAGTTGTTGTTGTATGAGAACTCGATCAGGGGCAGGTGTTGGTCCCATGATCCATGAAAATCAAGCATGCAGGCTCGTAGCATGTCTTCAATGATTTGGTTTACCCTTTCAGTTTATCCATCCGTTTGAGGATAGACTGTTGAGCTGAAATCTAGTCGTGAACCCATTCCTTCCTAGAATCATTGCCAAAACTGTGAAGTATACCGAGCGTCTCTATCAGATATAATGCTGGCAAGTATACCATATAGTCTGACTATCTCCTTGTGATATAACTTTGCAAGTCGGCCTGCTGTATACCTCGTGTTGTATGGCAGAAAATGGGCTGATTTGGTTAGTCGATCTACGATCACTCAAATAACATTGTGCCCTCTGGTTTTTCTCGGCAATCCTAGAATGAAGTCCATGGAGATGGCTTCCCATTTCCACTCTGGTATCGGTAATGGCTGCAATAAACCTGAAGGGTTCTGATGATGCACTTTGACATGCTGACATACGAGGCATTTCGAAATATACTCTACATCTTTCTTCAAGCCTCTCCACCAGAAACTCTTTTTCAAATCCTAGTACATCTTAGTACAACCAGGATGAATGGCATATGGTGACTTATGAGCTTCTTCCAGTATCGTGTGTTGAAGCTTGACGTCGGTCGGTATGCAAAGTCGGCCTCTGAATACTAACAAACCGTCCTCCCTGATGGAGAAATCGGGTCTAATACCACTAGGCACGGCCTATCTGATGACCATTAGCTCCTCATCGGTCATCTGTAATTCATGATTTTTGTAGAATAATGTTGGTCGAATGGTAATGTTGGCCACTGGGGCTCCTGATTCTTTCACTTTAAACCTTGTGTCATATGCTAATATATCCTTGAACAACTACCATCTGTGAATCATCGTGATGAGGTGTGACAGTTGAGCGGATGGCTTTCGACTAAGTGCATTTGCCACTACATTCGCCTTTTCGGGGTGATACTGAATGGTGCAGTCATAGTCTTTAAGAAACTCCATCCACCTTCTTTACCTTATGTTTAAGTCCTTCTGAGTAAATAAGTACTTGAGGCTCTTGTGGTCAGTAAATATTTCGAAGGTCTCCCCATAGAGGTAGTCTCCAGATCTTCAGAGCAAAAATGATAGCTGCTAACTCAAGATCGTGTGTCAGATAGTTCTTCTTGTGATCCTTGAGTTGTCTGGAACCATACGCAATGACTCTCTCTCACTGGTTAAGCTCACAGCCTAGTCCGTTGTGTGATGCATCACTGTAAATCACAAAACCTCCACTGCCTGAAGGTATGGTGAGTACCAACGCAGAGGTTAACCTTTTCTTAAGCTCCTGAAAGCTCTGTTCACACCATTCGGTCCACTCAAACTTGGTGTTCTTTCTGGTGAGCTGTGTGAGTGGCCCTGAAATCGTAGAAAATTCTTTAAAAAATCTCTGGTAATAACCAGCCAAACCGAGAAAACTACGAACTTTTGTCACCATCTTCGGTTGCTCCTATTAAATAATCGCCTCGACCTTGGCTGGATCGACGGTAATGTGATCAACCACATAATATACCATTTTATCACCCTTAACTTACTGATGCTAGAACTTAGTTTGCTACTAATAAGTTACTGATGTGTAGATATTAAAGAAAAATAGCAAAAGAGAACAAAAATGTTAATATTCTTCAAAATGAACTCTTAAAACAATAAAAAAGATGATTGAATAAGAAAGACGATTCATAAAAGCTGAAAGCTAAGAAATCGTGATCTACGATTGAGCGTTGTTGCTGAAGAAAGAAATGGAAAATCATAATTTACGATTCTTCAAAAAGACATTCAAAGTGAAAGCGATATAAAGAGGATTACGATCAATTGTTATGAGAAATCGTCTAGAGAGTAAAAGTTAGAAAATCGTGATTTATGATTTTACAGAATAAAAGCTTATTGCTGTTGTTGATTACATGTGAACTTACACCATCATGAACCAAATTAGAAGATCTCTTAAAGAAGAAGTCTTGTGAATCATGAATCTGAGAAGATTGACGAAGAAGACTTTTAAAAAAGACTCTACTGCTGAAATAAAAGAGAACAATCTAGAAATACATCAACCATCCAAAGCAAGGAAGATTAAAATTAGGAATTAGAGTTATAATAGGATACTTTTATTTTAATAGTTTCTTTTATTAGAATTAGGAGTTTTGTAAATCGACCCCTTATGACTTATAAATAAGAGGCTTGGTATAGGAATGAATCATTGAAGAAATTCTAAGCATCAATTGACAACTGAGGTTGTGTTTTCTTCCGATCATTAGAGTAGTTTAGCTTAGATATCTCAGGTTCTTCAATCACAATTGACGACTGGGATTGAGAGCTGAAAGATTAGAGTAGATATCTGTAGTTTCTCAGAAGCAATTGACGATTGCGGTTGAGGGGTGAAAGATATAATTTTATTAATTTTTAGTTTAAATTTATTTTATTACAATTTCTTGCTTTGAAAAGATCTTCAAGTTTTAATTTGAATTGACGACTCAAGTTAAGGTTTGCAGATTAGTATAATGGTTTTTATTTTTCATCTTTAATTTTCTAGAATTTGATTAATGCCTAAAATTTTGGTAGATTAAAGATTAGTATAAATCTATATTGAAAGATGCTAGTTTTTATTGACGCCCAAAATCTAGAAGACTGAGTTATAGTGTAACGGTATTTTAAATTTGTAAACATTCGATAACTGAAGATTGTGATTGACGAATACAATCTGAAGAAGGAGGATTTAGGATTTATTTTCTGTAATTTAATTTAAGAAACTATTCTTTATTTATATTTCTGAAGTAGTTTATGATCTTAAAAGATAAATATAAGTTTTCAAAAAATTAATATAGACAATATAAACTATATCCTTGTGGAAACGATCCTGTGCTAGTATTACAATTTCCATTGTGCATTGCAATAGGTTAAGACTTAATTAGATACACATATAAGAGCTACCAATTTTTTGAAGCCGCTGCCGGGGATAGCGAGTTTTATGTTCATATTAGTTTAGGAAAACAAATAGTTATCTTTCTCTTTTCATATTTCTTTATATTTTTAATTTTCTTTGCTCATTTCTTAAAACTTTTGCATGTTTATTCAGAGTAACGAATCAAGGTTTCAACTTCCCATGATCAGAGAAGCTAGAGGCTCATATTTGTTTCTCTCCTTGCTTTCTAGAATAAAAATTAAATAAAGTGAAAAACACACAAAAAAAAACGTAGTTTTTCTTTTTGCATGCATCACACTCGATCTCGAAGTCTAGATTTCTTCGACTGTGATCTGGAAATTGAAAGGACTCTCCTACGTAATTTAGCAACAAACCGAATTCCTACAAGAGAATTCTTAACTATGGCTGATGATCATTCAATCCAAGCACATTTCAGCCTTGTTGCTCTGACTGCACCCTCCTATATAGTTTTACCAGAGGATGCAGTCGGATAGAAGTATGAAATCAAACTCAATACACTTCAAGCTGTACCTGCTTTTCATGGGCTTGATAGCAAGGATCCCTATCAACATTTAAGGGATTTTATAGAACTCTGCACGATGTTACAACTATCAGTAGCTAATGAGAAATCAATTAAGTTAAGGTTGTTCCCTTTCTCTCTCAAAGATAGAGCGAAAGCATGGCTGATTTCACTGCCTGCTAGGAGTGTAATCACTTGAGAAGAACTGCAATCCAAATTCTTAAATAAATACTTCCCAATTGGTAGAACTAACCAGATTCAGCAAGCAATTCAAGATTTTAGGTAGCATCTTGGAGAATTATTTTATGAAAGCTGACAGCGCATGAAAGACCTACTCAGGAAGTGCCCTCATCATGATGTACCGAATTGGTCAATAGCGCAGAGCTTCTATCAAGGATTGACTGAAACTAACCAGTCTACAGTCGATGCAATAAGCGGAGGAGCCTTTATGGCTCAGAATGGCCAACAATCTTGAAACTTATTTGAGAAACTGGCTGATAACTCAAAGAAGAAACAGACCCTGCTTAGATCTGATCCTGATATCACTCGTTACACCCCACTAGCGAGGGGTGGACTTTACGATATCAATAAAGATAACGTAAAGAAAGATGATGATATGAGTGCGAAGGTTTTGGCTCTTGAATAAAAAATCACGACACTATTGACTACCAAATCGAGCACTCCGGATAAATCCTTAGCAAACTGTTCTAATTGTCAGACTCAGGCTTATACCGAAAACCCAGCTGCACCATCATACCAGGAGGTAGTAGAAAGTGACGAAGTAATGGCTTTTCAGAGGGGAGATTATGGAAACACGTATAATCTAGCGTGGAGAAACCACTCCGGATTTAACTATGGTTCCATAGGAGGAGCACAACTAGCACCATTGATTGCGCCACCTCAATTTCCCTAGACCCAAGTTTTCCACAAAAGACCTCAAATGCTTTCTACACAACCCCAATTTGGAGCACAGAGCAATGCACCTGATACCACAGTTGTTCAAATCCTCTGAGATTTGCAGCAACAGTCACATTAGCACTCGAAAGATTTATACCAGCTTGCTCAATTCTCTCAAGTGCTCAATTCACATACTCAGTCCATCACGAAGCTGGAAAGCCAGATAGGTTAGCTAGCTTCGCAAGTGGAGAAAAGAGAGAGTGGCCAATTACCCACGTAGCCAGTCAGTAATCCTAGAGGACAAGTATTCTTGGGGGATACATTGGCTCCCCAAAATTAAATATAAAAACCTCATGGATCATCGAGCTACCGACTCATCCGTAGCGCCCATTGTAAAATATGTAGAATTATTTCTTTTTCTTTTTTGTTTAGGTGTTACATTACGACTTAGATCGTTGAAAAATGATGGATCGTAGTATAACTCCTATTGTATATTATATCGAATAATCATATGGATTTACTATTGATCATCATGTCTATTCTATCAGTGAAAGAGTAGTGACTACGATTCAACTGATACGAGGGTTCGTACTTACTATTGCTGAGAGCTAGAGTCAACTGACGACTCTAGGTTAACACACGCGTGATGACAGGTTCAGCATGTCATCACTAAGATAGGGCCTACATATTCAAGAGAGGATATGTCGGCCCCATTATCGAACCCTACATTTTTGCTATTGTTTTCCCTCTATTTTTTTTCAAAAAAAAAAAACCTCATCGACTAAGACTCAACCATTTTTGTTTCTTAAATTTTCCTTGTATCTCCTATTTGATTTTGGAAATCCTATTCAAGTTCCAAGCAATATCTTAAAACTAGTGATTACTCAAGATCAAGGTAACAATCTCCATTTGTAAATGGAGGAGTCTCTGCAATTAATTTCAAATATATATATATATATATATATATGTAAGTTACGATTTACTAAATAATATTCTCTACATCTTGCAGACAGAAATTATAGTATGTCAGGAGAAACAGGCATGCGACGAAGGGAGGAAGAAGAAGAGGGAGGTAACAGTTATGATAACTCTCCAATTATTAACCATATCGCATGGTCTGCTGCCCTCAAAGCTAAATTAAAAGCAACAGACCCACCCAAGAAGAAATCCAAATCTTCTAGGGTAGTTATTAGAGAACTACCTAAAGAAACACATGAGGCTGACTCTGTGTCTACCCCTGAAAAGGGCATGAAGTTAGATAAAGGTAAAAAACTAGCGTCCTCTACCACGACGTTAGATTGGATCCCTACCTCAATGAAACACCATATTGCGAGAGCCGAAATCACGGTAGACGTTGAGTCTCTGGAAAAAATGGAAATGAGTGGGGAAGCCATCAAATATTTTAAGGATGTCGAGCTGCAATATTTTTTAGAATCGGGAGTCACACTAGTCTACCCCAAATTGGTGAGGCTGTTTTATAAAAACATGACCAAAAGTAGCCAGGAACCATCCCTAGTTCTCTCCACCAGTATCGATAGACTACCTAACCAAATTACAAAGGAAATGGTTGCAAGGGTAATGCAAGCACCCCTAGAAATACCTCAAGTATCTCAGGACAACCCAGAGGCCAATATTTTGAGGATGCCATCCAATACCCTTCTCGATTTTATCCAAATGGCAACAAAGCTGTTAGGAAAACCTCCTCGGGATAGGTCCTTTTTCCTTTGAAAAAATTTGGAAGCAAGGAGTTTATCACTTCACTTCTTGGACGTTTTAATTCATAAGACTATTCGCCCCACGGGTCATGGAACGCCGAGAAGGGGACTTTTTGTCAGAACATTGTACTTAATGGTGAATCGCTATTGGTTCGATGTACCCTCTTACCTTTTTGAAGTAATCACCACCGTGAGGGAGAAACTAAGTCAAGAAAAATATCAGACGAAGAAGTTGACTTTTCCCTTTGGAAGCCTTATTACAAACTTACTAATGAATGTGGGGTATAGCATAGATCCCAAAGAAAAGGCTCTGCCGAGAGCAGAGGAAAGCTTAACGGTAATAGCCTATAAGAGAACTTTAGATGATGAAAATAAAAATAAAATCCCTCTCACTTCTCGCACCAAAAGTACCTCCGTTACACTAAGAGTGCCACAGATTCCTGAGACCCAGAAAGAATCTGCCATGGATCAATTCACAGAAATGATAGTACCAGAAGCAGCAACTACAAAAGAGGGAGTGGGTACTTCTACTCAATCTTAAGAGAGAGCAGAGGTTGGCTCTCAAATTCATGAGAGAGTAGTTGAGTTAGAACTCCCAATTATAGACAAAGCTAGTCTGTATAACTCGGCTCAGGACTCACCAATAGGGCCGGCTATGCCCCCTTCAATTGAGGCAGACACACTGCCAATTATTACAGAAGTAGAGCCTGTGAGTCCAATGATTGAAGTAGCAGAAGAAATTCCTTTACCAGTGGCCCAACAGATTACTGAAATGGCTACTTCTAGCCGTGTTCCTGCACCGATAGAGGTTGGTGCTCAACCTGTAATTTTAACCGCTATAGAGGAGACCCTTATAGTTCAAGTAGCAGAAGCGAGGCCAAGTTTTGAATTACGAAGAGGGGGTTTTAAAGAGTTGTTAAATGGAGAAGAAGTGCCACCCGTCGATCCTCCAGTCACCACCACAACAATCCCTGAACTAGAAAGGAGATTGAAGGCAGTAGAACAATGGAAAATTGCAAATGAACGAAATCTATTGCCATTACCAGATGTAGTAAGCAAAATTGAGGGAAGTAGAGCAATGGCAAAATACTTATGCCCCAAATTTGATACCACTACCAAGTGTGGTGAGAAAGTGGATGGATGAGCTCCATAGACTGAAGAATAGGGTTGTTGAAACCACACTCACTACACAAGAGCACGCAGAGATAGCGAAAGGCTTGACATGGAAAGCTGCGAAAGATCATTATGCGCACTGGACAACGAAAACAGAAAAAAGAGTCCAGGAAGTCAGTTCAACCCTTTATGCACAAATCACCCAAATGCAAGGAGAAAATAGAATGATGAGTGAAAATCAGCTAGCACGAGAAGAAGAAAAGAAGGCATATGAAGAAAAAATTGCAACCCTAATTGAACAATTTGGAGGATTAATGGAAATTCTAAATGATACACAAATTGCAAAGAAAAAAGCTCTTAAAGATTACCAACATGAACTCAATAGACAACTGGGTGAGAAGAATCATCTACTGACCGTAGCTGAAGGGAAAATTCTGAAACTACAAGAAGATAACGATTCCCTCAGATTAACCAATGCTGAACAGAAGAAAATTATTGAGTCTCTCACAAAGAAGTGTTGGGCTGTAGTTACAAAAGAACAAGCCAAAGCAGAAAAGCTGATAATGGAGATACAACTAAAATCTGTCGTAATTAAAAAGTTGACTGTAGATCTGAAAAATAAAGAAAAGGAGCAACAGAGTCTAGAAGGAAACCCTCGCAGAATGATTGGTGAGAAGGACAGTATGGATGAGACTGAGCCTGCAACACAAAGCAAACCACTCTTTGAAGACAAAGAATCAGATTCCTCTACAGATGGGGTGTCTGACTCGAAAGATGTCACAACCTCAGATTTTTGAGATGAGTGCACGTCATGCATTACATATAGGTATATGTGTTTCACAAGGAGACCAAAATGAACCAAAGATACTATGGGTGTACGTGGGAAACACACTAGTATTTCCCTAACTTATATGTATAAAAGTGAAAGAGAGAGAGAGGAATCCTTGCGCAACTCTATTCTAACCTAAATAGAGAGAAGGAGAATATAGAGAGAAAGAAGAGAAGAGCCTAGTAGAGAACTAGGGTTTCATTGGGACTTAAGTCGGCAGATGAGATTAGAGGAAAAGGCTGGAGGAAGAACCTTGGAGGCCTGTTAGCTTAGTAGAATCTCGAATCGTAAATCAAACTTGCGCGTGACTCATTGTCAGAGGTATGTTAAAGACATGATAGATGCCTAGGAATGTTTTAAATAATAGGAACAATGTTGGTTGAATGTTTTTTTTTAGGTTAAGGTTTGAATGAAGGGAGAAAGTATGTTCTCGATCTGATCAAGGAGCAAAAATCATCGTTCCTCGCTCGAGCGGTCTAAAGGGCTCGCTCGAGCGAGGATGAAATAGAAAAAAAATATAACTCTGGGCTCGCTCGAGCGGTCCCCAAAACTAAAGGGAAGCTCGCTCGAGCGAGGGTCCCCAGTAATACTTCGATGGCTCGATTTAACCGCTCGAGCGAGGTCTGGTGACCGCTCGAGCGAGGTCAAGTGACCGCTCGAGCGAGGTCTGGTGACCACTCAGTTCTTGGATTTTTCGAATACAAGAAACTTGGGGTTGTACACCCCAATGGTTCTAGTGATCTTTCTAAGCCTATGCTAAATTGAAATGTAGGTTTAACGCATGGTCATGAAGTATAAACCTCTACGAGAAGGGGTGCTTTGAGATTCGTCGAGGTAGGGAATATTCTTGAAACATGTGCATTATTCCGTGAAATTCATATGCGTAGTGTAATCTATTTAAATAGTCAAATATTGCATGATCCTCATGATAAGGGTGTGTGAGTGAGTTTACAACGTGAAAGTCTTTAGGTCCCCAGGGGACGAAAAATCATATAGTTCAAACAAAGAAGGGTGCGACGGAAATATGGGGCATCCCAGGGATGCAGATGAAAACTAACAGAGAAACGTAAGTAATGTGATAAGGCCTGATGTAATATAATTAGCACAATCACGGTGAATAACTATATGTAGAGCACATTTGATATTTTTATTATTTAAGGTTTGATTAGAATACCCCATCGACGTGGTGGAATACCCACGACTGACTCGACAGGATATCCGTGAGCGGTACGGCGGCAGATCCGCACTTTCATAGTACATCCCAGGGATGTAGATCTAAAAATAGACCCCACCACCTATGAGAAAGGGGCTTGGGCAGTATCCCCAGGGGATACAGATAACAACTGTCTAGTTAGACGACGATGGTGGGTATTCCATCGGGGCTCGATGCTATATTGCTCGGGGACTACTTAAGTTAAGATTTAAGTGATTAGGCCAAATTCACAATAAACAAATAAGGAGATTAAACAAAACCATGCTAAGTAACGGTCAAAATCATTGGTTTAATTCCAGTTACTCAAATTGTTGTCCATAAGTGAGTATGACTAAACATTTGGGTAAGTTCTTATGTCCATGAATTGGCATGGGACAAGGACTGCCTTACGATACCTTGACTATTTTTGAGATTTTATTTAGAGTAGATACGTATGCCTCAATTAAAGTTTTGGATTGTATATATATCAATGTTTTGTAAGGAACCCGGGGCACGACCTCGAAGGTCGTGCTGATGGCACGGATTTCGGGGTTCCGAAATTCGAGCTGTCACAAAAGAAGACCTTACCATACCCTTCATCACCAAGTGAGTAAAAATTACAGAACACTACAAACCTCATAGGTATGATCTTTAAGGTAAATAAATTAGCACTCTAGATTTTTCCTAGGATTATTTCTTAATATGTAATTAGTTTTTTTATTTCTATCTATAGTTTTATTTTCATGTTCATTGTAAATATTCAGATAATATATGACATTTTCTTTTAACTAACTTTCTAATTGTATAATTGTTCCTAATTTTTCTTATTTTTGTTATTGATATCTTTGAGAATAAAACGAATGTGTTTCCCTCAAGTTTGGGGGACATTCTGTCAAGATTTTTTTTCACATCCGGTATCCAATCGGTTATATCAGTAATTCAAAGGTAAATAAATTTTTAGTGTCCCCTATTTTTGTGCCAATGAGGGCATTGTCCAGATTAAGTTTGGGGGGATACACAATAATCTTGCGTACAATAGTAGTTAGTTAATTAGTATATCAATTTGTTAGTTAGTTTTATTTTATTTTATTTTTTAATTTTTTTTGCATAATTTTTTTCTTTTCTCTGTTTTTAAAAATAGTTAATCATTATATGTGAATTATGATAGAAAAAATTATGAATCTTGAAAACTTACAATCCATCATAATAGAAGTTTAATAATCAAGAATATAGAACAGTTATAATTTATGTTTTAGCTCGTTGAACACTGTATTAGATTGAATGTTTGAAACAATAGATTGATCTGAACTGCAACATTTTGACTATAGTTTCAAAATTATAAATTAGTGAGCATCAGAGATTAATTTTTCCTTTCCTTCAGAATGAGATTGCTTCTATTCAAGTCAAAAATTTCTTTGAACTTCTTTACTGTTATTATAAAATCTCATATTGCTGAATTTAGAATCAAAACATTATATGACTATGATCGCCTGATTTTTTTCTAGAACTATCTATTAGAAATATCAAAACAATAAGGCATCTATGCTAGTAAATCGTAAAGATGATTAAAGGCCATCTTTTGCTTAAATCAGAACCTAAAAGCCAAAATTCTATAAAATAACTTATCCTTTGAACCCATATTAGAAGCCTAAATTGAATTTCTTTGTATCAAAAATCTTGAAAACCCTTAACCATATGCACTACCCAAAGCTTTCAACTTTTAACCCTTATATTTTCTGAGAGTTTAGAATATAAAAGAAGGAAAGAAGAGGGAGTGGAAGGAGTGGAAGGAGTAAAAAATAAAAACAAATAAAGGGAATGCTGAAAAAAAGGTGTAGCTGAATAAATACACAGAAGAAAAGAATCTGAGAAAAGAATGAAAAATCGTTAAAGACGATTTCTGAAAGAGCTCTCGAAAACGAGAAAAATCATAAAAAGAGGATTTTAGATCAAAATGGGATTTTACAGATCATAAAATTGGGAAGAAGCATCCAAATTAGTGGATACTTACTGAAATAAAAAAAAAAGAGAGAAAAAGATGGGAGAAAGAAGAACTAAATTCTCAGAAAAATTTTAAATTATTTTCTACCTTTCTTTGATATATTTTGAAATTTAAAAAAGCCCCATTACAAGTCGAAGGAAAGAGTTTTTTTATTTACGATTTACAAAAGCATAAGCCTAGTAGAGATATGAATAATAGATACTATGGATTGCACAGGAAATCATATGAATAGAATAGATTATCTTTTCCATGAGATTAAATTTTTTTTGCAATTATCTTTGAATGAATTCTTCTAAATACATTGAGAGAACCCAAAAGTTTCGATATTTTTTTAGAGTATGCAAATAGGGTGAGTTTTTGAATGAAAATATTTTCTAAAACTGCAGTTTAGAAAAATCTATGAAGAATAAACTGTTCACTGATGCATACACTCCATGCTTACTATGAATTGAAATTGTTAGAGTTCTAATAAAGGATAACTGTTATAATGGAAAGTTAATAATAAAGGATTTTTACTTTTTAAAAATCGTAATAACCATGTGATGATTAAAATTAGTTAGTGTACAAAAATTGGTTTAGATTTTTTATTTTATTTTTTCCTTTGTAAATTTTAAAAAATCTAAAAATATTCGAAGTTTGTAGGTAACTTCACTGAAAACCTTCAGGAGACTACAACTCCTCCACTAGGGATCACCTAGGAGTTTTAAAGGCTTGTTGCACCTGCTAAATGCAATCGTGCTCCCTACGAAAGTGGCATTTAAATTTTTCGTTTAGGATATTTTATATTTTCTTGTTTGCTAGGAACTAGCAAAACTTAAGTTTGGGGGTGTGATTAGCCACATAATTTACCATTTTATCACCCTTAACTTAGTGATGCTAGAACTTAGTTTGCTACTAATAAGTTACTGATGTGCAGATGTTAAAGAAAAATAACAAAAGAGAACTAAAATATTAATATTTATCAAAATAAACTCTTAAAGCAATAAGAAAGTCGATTAAATAAGAAGACGATTCGTAAAAGCTGAAAGCTAAGAAATCGTGTTCTACGATTGAGCATTGTTGCTAAAGAAAGAAATGGAAAATTGTAATTTACGATTATTCAAAAAGATGTTCAAAGTGGAAGTGATATAAAGAGGATTACGATAAATCGTTATGAGAAATCGTCCAGAGAGTAAAAGCTAGAAAATCGTGATTTATGACTTTACAGAATGAAAGCTTATTACATCTGTTGATTATGTGTGAACTTACACCATTATGAACCAAATTAGAAGATCTCTTACAAAAGTCTAGTGAATCACGGATCTAAGAAGATTGACGAAGACTTTTAAAAAGGACTCTGCTACTGAAATAAAAGAGAACAACCCATAAGTATATCAACCATCCAAAGCAAGGAAGATTAAAATTAGGAATTAGAGTTATAATGGGATACTTTTGTTTTAGTAGTTTCTTTTATTAGAATTAGGAGTTTTGTAAACTGATCCCTTATGATCTATAAATAAGAGTTCTGGTATAGGAATGAATCATCGAAGAAATTGTCAGTATCAATTGACAACTGAGGTTGTGTTTTCTTCCGATCATTAGAGTAGTTTAGCTTATATATCCAAGGTTCCTCGATCACAATTGATGACTGGGATTGAGAGCTGGAAGATTAGAGTAGATATTTATAGTTTCTCGGAAGCAATTGATGACTGCGGCTGAGAGGTGAAAGATATAATTTTATTTCTTTCTAGTTTAGATTTATTTTATTATAATTTTCTGTTTTGTAAACATTTTCAAGTTTTAATTTGAATTGATGACTCAGGTTAAGGTTTACAGATTAGTGTAATGGTTTTTATTTTTCATCTTTTATTTTTTAGAGTTTGATTGATGCCCAAATTTTTGGTAAATTAAAGATTAGTATAAATCTATATTGAAGGATGCTAGTTTTGGTTGACGCTCAAAATCTAGAAGACTGAGATATAGTGTAACGGTATTTTAAATTTGTAAACATCCGATAACTAAAGATTGTGATTGACGACCACAATCTGAAGAAGGAGGATTTAAGATTTTTTTTCTACAATTTAGTATAAGATATCATTCTTTATTCATATTTCTGAAGTAGTTTAGGATCTTAAAAGATAAATATAAGTTTTCAGAAAATTAATATAGACAATATAAACCATATCCTCGTGGGAACGATCCTATAATAGTATTACAATTTTCATTATGCGCTTGCAATAGGTTAAGACTTAATTAGATACAAATATAAAGAGCTAGCATAATGCCTGCTTGAAGAGCGATGCGCAAGTGCCGCTCATGATCTTCTCTTGTCTTTGAGTAGATGAGAATGTCATCTACGAAGACCACTACACATTTGTCGAGATGAGATTGGAACACCCAATTCATTAAGTCCATGAATGATGTCGGCACATTGGTTAGGCCAAAAGGCATCACCATGAATTCATAATGTCCATATCGGGTGTGGAATATTGTCTTCGAAATGTCTTCAGCTTTATTCTTCAATTGATGATAGCATGATCTCAGGTCTATTTTTGAAAAGAACTTGGCACCCTGTAGCTGATTGAAGAGGTCATCGATCCTTGGGAGGGAGTAATGATTCTTAATGGTGAGCTTATTTAGCTGACGATAATCGATGCAAAGCCTTATCGAACCATCCTATTTCTTGACAAACAAAATCGGTGCTCCCCATGGAGATACACTCGGTCTAATAAACCCCTTATCTAGAAGCTCCTTGAGTTCTTTCAACTCAGCCGGCACCATTCGATACGATGCCTTTGATATCGGTTCTTTGCCCAGAGCCAGATCGATTGCAAACTCCACCTCTCGATCCAGTGGTAATCCCGGTAGATCATCAGGAAACACATTTGAGAATTCGCATGCAATGGGAATATCGATAATATTGACATTTTCTTCCCCTTGACTTTGTAGGAATGCCAGATACCCATGGCATCCACTGTTCATCTGACGCTCGGCTCGAATAGCGGACATAAAAGGCATTATGGTTGGTCTAATGTCATAGAAGCTGAATGATTTGCCGTTCTTGGGTCGAAAAGTAACTATTTCCTAAGGCAATCGACATTCGCATGATGGGAAGATAGCCAGTCCATCCAAGGATGACGCCAAATCCTTGCATGTCTAACAAAATCAGATCAGTCACCATCTTGTGATCTTCAATCGCGATAATGACCGATCGACAAGCAGTGTCAATGCTCACCGAGTCTCCTGTAGGGACCAACACTGCTAAAATGTAATCTAGCTATTCAGGAGTAATGCTCAATTCGATTGCGAATTGAGGAGTTACAAAGGAGTGGGTAGACCTTGAGTCTACTAATACTCATGCTTGCTGACAAATGTCGCTTCTTTGGTACATGTATAAGGTACCTAGAGTTTCATGCACGTGATTTAGTACGGTGTATGTATGCTTGTGTCAAATATCAATGTAATGTCATAATAGCACACAATTTCCAAGGATAAGCATTAATTGAAAATTATTATAAAACTTGAAAGAGGTAGCGTCTTATACCTTGGATCACCTCATTCATCGCTTGGGCATCAGTTGCCTTGACAGCGTAGACTCAACCTCGTACTACGGGTCGAGAGAATCTCTGATTGGAAATTGAAGTGGCCTTCTCTATCTTCTCCTCGAGACAATCCTTGATCAGGTGTCCCATCTGACCACACTTAAAACATGCTCTTGTATTCCTCCTACAGTCCTCCGTCCTACGTGGCTTTCCACACCGTATTCATTTCTCAACTGGTGTGAAAGAACTGGCCTGTGAAGTGCGTTGCACCATGGATGGTCCGGTTGTAGTCAGGTTCGAAGGGCAAAAAGACCTTATAGGTGCTTGTGTAGCAGGTCTTAAATATGCAGACTGTGTCGGTTGTTGTGGTGCCATCATCGAGAACCTTGGTCTCTTACTTGCTTTCCCTTGAGAGTACGTTTGAGTTCGGCCACCCTGTTCTTACTTTGTTGCTCACTTTTCTATACATGTCCTCAATATCTTTTTCAGCTATAAGGGCTAGGCTCATGACCCTAGCATCAGTCTCAACCTGAAACAGAGATATTCTTTCCTTGATGTTCGGCCTCAGACCACGCTCAAACTTTTTGGCCTTCATCATTTCTATGGCCCCGTGCTGAGGAGTGAATCTAGACAGTCTGGTGAATTTTTCCCCATATTCACATACAGACATCTTTCCTTGTTCAAGTGAGATGAATTTGACCTCCCACTAGACTCGAGTTACTTTGGGAAAGTATTGCTCATTGAACGTTTCTACGAACTGCGCTCAAGTCCATGGCTCATTTGGTGTCTCTTCTTCTATTGTCCTTTCAACCGATTTCCACCACGGATCGGCTTTTCCCTCTAGTTGGAATGAAGCCCAACTAAGTTTCTCTTCTTCAGTACACAGCATTCGCCAAAGAATTTTCTCTCTTTGATTTAGCCATTTTTTCGCTTCGAGCATATCGACTTGCCCATAAATGCTAGGAGGTTTCATCCTCCTGAACTGTTTGAACCTGAAAGGTCATCTGTCCATAAGCAAAGCTGCTTGTTAAGCCATTGTGTTAGTCATGGACTCCAGCAACTGTCTATCTTGGCCACTTCCTCCTCCTGGAGGAACGTTGTTAATGCCAGAGTTGTCTCCTCCTGGCACGTGTCCTCCTCCCAAAGGGATGCTATTTGCCTCAGTGGCAACCCCTTCATTACTTGGTGACCTACCACGACCCAATTTTCCCCTTACCATCAATTCTAGGAAAACCGGATCATCAGATGCTCCTATGAACATCTCTAATACTACCTATGACGCCCCGATTTTCCCCACACAGATTTCGGGGAAAATCGAATAGTCGATTTCGAATAGATCTGAGATTACATGGATTTCAAAGGTTCAGATTCTCTGATACCAATGGGGACGACCTGATTTTCTCCTACACGGAATTTAGGGAAAAACCGGCTCTCCAATCCTAATACATCCCGACGCATACAAAAGTCAGATCAAATATCACATGGCGCCTAAACAGAGCATAAACCATCTAGAGCCAACCACCGGTGATGGCTAACCATCACCTAAACAGTGGTGCGCAAATATGTACACATATACATACATGAACTAACTCTATACTGTACCGAATCCAAAAACTATGTCCAAGTGGATCTACAAATAGAACTTCTGAAGCAGAAGATCAGCTTCTTCTTTCGGCACATAGTCAAGATCCACCTCGTGCTCAAGATCCTACTCAAGCTCTAAACCTGTGACATAAAGTCAGCGTGAGCTAATAGTCTAAGCTCTGTAGGAACAAATTCAATATAACTCACATTATCAAATCGAAGCATAGTTTCAAAGTACATTTTCATATAAGAAAAACGAAATTGAATGATGAAACAAGCACTTCACATTCAAATCAAATTTCAAATATCTTAGATTCAGATCAGATTTCAAAGTTTTCACATTATTTCTAAATTCTTATTCATGACAAAATTTCGTATGTAAATTCATATCTTTTGCATGACTTAAGCTTTAACTTAAAAATTGTGACAGCTCGAATTATCCCAACCTAATTTTTCTGAGATATATATATATATATATTTTCTTTTCAACTTTAAACCAAAACCAACTGGGAAAACTCGGACCGCCAGATCATAGATCACAATCTGAAAATAGAATGCTTGGTACATCCACACTCTATGGAAATCAAAGCAAATAATACATATTTCATAATTAAAATCTCCAGTTCTAATATCCAACCTGAACAGTAAACTAAAATAAATCACCGATGATGGCCAACTATCATCTAACAGTGGTGTACCATACATGTATAAATAACACGGACGTACCAAACCCGAACTTACCAAAATCCATAATGTACTAAATCTACGATCCCGAAAATCTTACAAATCCTCAAGTCCGGTGTCCTGATAAGTGTTATACATGTGACGTATAGTCGGGGTGAGCTAACAATTTAAGTTCAATGGAGAAAATTGATACCAATATAAATCTCATCAGTCATGCATATATTCAAAGACAAAGATCAAAATATTTTCATATAAAAACTTATGACATTTTCATACTCAAAATAGAAACTAAATTCAAAGGCATTTTTTTTATCAAAATCGAAATCGATTTCAAAGGCATTTTCTTATCAAAACCGAATTTCTAAGATCTTTAATATCAAACAAAATTTCTAATCATTTTCGTATCAAGGGCAATTTCGTATCAAAACAGAATACCTTTTCATACTGAAGCAGAAAAATCCTTTTTCATAATAAAACTGAAGCTAATATCAAAGTTTTTCGCACTAAAGAAAACTTCGCATCAAAACAGGGTGTCTTGTTCATATCAAAACGAAAAGTAAATTTACTAAATTCGATTCACTTACATGCCATATCTTTGATTTACTGAGTTCACTTGCATTCACTTACGTGTCTTATCTTTGATTTAGTGAGTTCACTTACATTCACTTACATGTCTTACACATTCTTACATAGATTTACTTACATGTCTTACACATTCTTATATTGCTTATATAGTCGATTCAAGGATATCTCGTCATGCCGGTTCGATTCATGGATATCTCGTCATGCCGGTCTTACACATTCTTACATAACTTACATAGTGAGTTTGGAGTTTCAGATTTAATGTTCGGATTTCAAAGCACGATACCAATAATGAATTACAAATAAACTGCCGTACCAATTTAAATTACGGATATCTCGCCACACCGGTTTAAATTACGGATATCCTGCCGTACCAGTTTAAATTACGGATATCCCATCATATCGGTTCAAATTATGGATAAATCGATCAAATTACGGTTCTTATGTTCAAATTTCAGATTTCTAAATTCAGAAGGTAAGTACCGATAAACCGTCATACCGATTCGATTCACGGGTTTAACCATTGTGCCGGTTCGATTCCGCCCTAGTGGCCCACAGTGTACCTATAATCTGCCCATAGCAGTCCATGGTATACTTATAATCCGCCCATAGCAGTCCACGATATACTTATAATCCGTCCATAGCTGTTCACTTAAATGACTAGACTTATTAGTCGATTTACTTATTTGATGTTCGATATTTCATTCCAGATTCGATCTTTCTAAAACTTTGAAACAAAACATTTTCAATCCTCCAATGATTCCAAAGCAAAACACATTTTTGATATTTCAAAATGTTTTAAATAGATGTATTTCCAATATTTCAAAAAGGTAAAAAGCGACATACATTTCGATATCTCAAAAGTTCTAAAGCAAATACACGAGTACATATGTCGATATTTCAAAAGATTTCAAAGCAAATATGCATTTGACATTTCAACAAGTCTAAATACAAATCAAATACGGTCAATTTATCACATTCTGAACGATCATATCAAAGCATCTATGAAAAATCAAATTGAAATGCAATTGTGTATGAAGTTTTTCCTCACCTTATCCTCGAAGTTGCACGAAGCCAAGCAAAGTCCTATCGATGGCAACCCGCCCTCAATGTATATCACAAATATATGATGATGCATCAAGAATTAACTCTAATCACTAATAACTGAGACATATTTAAGTGCTTTCTCAAAACGAGGCAGAAACGGACAAGTTCGTGCAAACTTAGAATTTGACGTAACTTCCCCCCTAACTTTTGACCTTTAAAATTTTAGATTTACAAAATTATTAATTTACAAAAGTTATAGATCTTGTTGTCCTCTTTCCAACTCTGTAAGAATTACATCAATCGGAGTTCAGAGCAGAAATTTATGGCCAAAATACCGAGGTAGTGTCGGCAAGCTCAGTCAAAATCAACCGATCGATTTCCAAAACCGACCGATCAAGTTTCAAAACCAATCGGTCGATTTCCAAAACTGATCAATCGATTTCCAAAATTGATCGATCGATTTCTTCAGAATTTTGGCACTTTCCTATTCTATACAAACCGATCGATCAATTTTTAAATCGATTGATCGATTTTGACAGTTTCAAAAACCCTTCGGGCTTCTTCTTCTTCAATCCAAAACACCTAAAACCCATTTTCAAACATCCTAATTACCCATAAATCATAACCAAATTAATTTTAACCAATTTAAATTGCGAGAGCAACGCCTACGATGTGCGGAGATCAAAATCACCGGCGCTCACGCAACATACGACAAATGGGTTTGAAACCCACCTTCTTGCATTCGTGTCGAACATGTACACTACCAAAACAATCTTCCAAACACACTCCACCCAAGGATTCTCATGCGCGAGAGATCGCAAGGTGGAATTCTCTACTAATGAGAGTTTCTCAACAAAAGGGTTTTCAATACAAGAACAAAGGTTTTGGGAGAGATGAAGCTCTCTCTCTCTCTTGATCGTAACCGTGCCATAATTGGCGCGCACTTGCGGTTAATCGAAGAATAAAAAGAAGCTTGAGCAGAAGATCAACAAGCTAGAAGAAGGAGGGCAATGGAGATGGGGTTTTCCTTTTCTTTCTCTTCTCCGTCTCTTCCTTCCCTCTCTTTGCAATCGAATGAAACTTCCAAAGGAAGTTTCACTTAAGTATTTAGGCCTTGGTTCGGTGTGAGGCGCACACGCCCAAAAGAATGTATGAGTTCTTGCAACTAATGGCTCGGATTTAGTGTGAAATCAATACACCCCATTAATATGTTAGCTCTTATATTCAAGGACCCAAATTAAATTCTCATGGCCCACACGCACACTTAGTCAGTGTACGGGCTCTTAGCAAAATGTTCAAAAACACCTTTTAATACATGAACCCTTTGCACAAAAGTATATCTCTTCAATTAAATATGTCAAAATTAAATGTGTGTACTATATGCCTTGCTAAACGCGTACACATAGTCGGTGTATTCGGGTTCGGAACTTTTTCGGGATGTTACATTCAATCGGTTTCTAAATCAATCGATTGATTTTGACAGTTTCAGAAATCTTTCAGGCATCTTCTTCAATCCAAAACACCCAAAACCCATTTTCAAACATCCAAATTACCTATAAATCATAACCAAACTAATTCTAACTAATTTAAATTGAATATTACCCTTTAATCTCGCGAGAATAATGCCTACAATGTGCGGAGATTGAAATCACTAGAGCTTGCGCCACACACGATCAAATGAGTTTGAAACCCACCTTCTTGCGTTCGTGTTGAACACGTACACTACCAAAACAACCTTCCAAACACACTCCACCCAAGGATTCTCGTGCGCGATTGATCACAAGGCAGAATTCTCTACGAAAGAGAGTTTCTCAACAAAAGGATTTCTAATACAAGAGGAAGGGTTTTGGGAGAGATGAAGCTCTCTCTCTCTCTCTTATTCGTACCCGCGCCAAAATTGACGCCCTCTTGTGCTTAATCAAAGAAGAAAAAGAAGCTTGAGTGGAAGATTAACAAGCTAGAAGAAGGACAATGGAGATGGGGTTTTCCTTTTCTTTCTCTTCTCCTTCTCTTCCTTTCCTGTCTGTTTGCAACTGAAAGAGACTTCCAAAGGAAGTTTCACTTAAGCATTTACGCTTTGGTTCGGTGTGAGGTGCACATGCCCAAAAGAATGCATGAGTTCTTACAACTAATGGCTCGGATTCGGTGTGAAGTCAATACACCCCATTAATGTGTTAGCTCTTATATTCAAAGGCCCAAATTAAATTCTCATGGCCCACACACACACTTAGTCAATGTATGGGCTCTTAGCAAAATGTTCAAAAACACCTTTTAATACATGAACCCTTTGCACAAAAGTGTATCTCTTCAATTAAATATGTCAAAATTAAATGTGTGTACCGTATGCCTTGCTAAACGCGTACACATAGTCAGTGTATTCGGGTTCGAAAATTTTTTGAGATGTTACATTTCGATTGGTTTCTAAATTGATCGATCGATTTTGACAGTTTTAAAATCCCTTCGGGCTTCTTCTTCTTCAATCCAAAACACCTAAAACCCATTTTCAAACATCATAATTACCCATAAATCATAACCAAACTAATTCTAACTTATTTAAATCGAATCTTACCCTTTAATCTCGCGAGAGCAACGCCTACGATGTGCGGAGATCGAAATCACTAGCGCTCGCGCCACACACGACCAAATGGGTTTGAAACCCACCTTCTTGTGTTCGTGTCGAACACATACACTACCAAAACAACCTTCCAAACACACTCCACCCAAGGATTCTCGTGCGCGAGAGATCACAAGGCAGAATTCTCTACGAAAGAGAGTTTCTCCACAAAAGGGTTTCTAATAGAAGAACAAGGGTTTTGGGAGAGATGAAACTCTCTCTCTCTTGATCATAACTGCGCTAAAATTGATGACATCTTGCGGTTAATCAAAGAAGAAAAAGAAGCTTGAGCGAAAGATCAACAAGCTAGAAGTAGGAGGGCACTGGACATGGGGTTTTCCTTTTCTTTCTCTTCTCCTTCTCTTCCTTTCCTCTCTCTCTCTTTGCAAACCGAATCAAACTTCCAAAGGAAGTTTCACTTAAGCATTTAGGCCTTGGTTCGGTGTGAGGTGCACACGTCCAAAAGAATGTATGAGTTCTTACAACTAATGGCTCAGATTCGGTGTGAAGTTAATACACTCCATTAATGTGTTAGCTCTTATATTCAAGGGCCCAAATTAAATTCTCATGGCCCACATGCACACTTAGTCAGTGTATGGGCTCTTAACAAAATGTTCAAAAACACTTTTAATACATGAACCCTTTGCACAAAAGTGTATCTCTTCAATTAAATATGTCAAAATTAAATGTGTGTACTGTATACCTTGCTAAACGCTTACACATAGTCGATGTATTCGGGTTCGGAATTTTTTCGAGATGTTACATTCTTCCCTCCTTAAAGAATTTTCTCCCTCAAAAATCCACAACGTGTCCTACGGCGTATCTTATCATCGTCAAAGATTAACGATTCAGCATTAGAAAAATCAAGATTATTACAAAAATCCTCAACGCAGATATAGTGTTGTTAGGCCGAAAGTACCGATGGGAATCCCCACCTAACCATCATCGTTCACTGAACACTTTTCGAAGGGTCGTCGTCGCGATTCTAATTACGGTATAACCCGCCATACCGATGTTGAATTATGGTTTAACCCGTCGTGCCAGTTGTGCCATCGCACCGAAGTGGGGGACTCGTTTGTATAAACCTTAAAAATCAATATCTTAATACATAGTGTGGTGTTGATAATATATAGCTAGACACATTCCAGTTCGAAGTCCTAATTTGGATTTTAATTGGATTATGATTCGGATTCGGATTATAAGTTCACAAGATTCACATTCGAAATTCGAAACCATAATTCAAATAATTCATATTCGAAGTTTCCAAAATTCACTTGCAAATTCGAAATCAAGTTCAAATGGTTCATATACGTAGCTCGAAATCAAGATTCAAATAATTCATATTCAGGGTTCAACTAATTCACATTCAAATTCAAAATCAAAGTTCAAATAGTTTTTATTCAAATCTATGGATCAAAATCAAAATTTAAGTATTGAACTTCCTCTTACCTTATCCTTGAAGTCGTGCGGAAACGAAAGCAAAGCAACGGTCCTAGCTATGATTTTCCATGCTCAATCTAGATCACAACATGTTATTACATAAGTGTCAATGACAGTGAAATCTAATAGGGTAAAGCCCTTCAGGCTTTTTCCAAAAGAATTTAAGGTAGCCTGAAATAGGGCAATTCACTTGCGCGAGTTCTAAATTCGCGTGAGCGGATTTGTTAGTTTCCCTATGACACACAAAAATTAGCGCGAGATTGAATTTAACCCGAGAAATTTGCCTGTAATTTAAGGAAATTCACACGTGCAAATTTTCTTGGCAGACTTTTCAGTGTATTCTGAAGGCAATTTGCGCGAGCGAATTTGATAGTTTCTGAAAACTTTTCAGAACTTGTTCTTCTTCTTCCCAAATTCGAAAATTTTCAAAAATCAGAGCATGCACACTCAAATTTCACATACAAAGCAAAATTCAACTAAATCCACAATTCAAAGCGAAATTCTTACCCTCTAGACACACATGCAACGTCCAAAATGATCGGGATCGACCGCTATCGATGCTCAAGCCTCGCATTCGTCCGAACTTCGAAATCCTTGCATGCAATCCCAGAACGCGATCAAATTAGATCTGATTTCACACAATCGATAGGTGCATGCAAAGGATCTTGAGGTTTGCCTTCCGAAACACACATGCGGAGTCATCGATGGCCGAAATCGCAATGATTCAGCGTCACATCTCTCAACCGTCAGATGGTTCGATTTCCGTTGTTCTACAATCTTATGATATTGATGATTTGAGTTCCTTGCGATGCGAAACGAGGCAAAGATGGGGTGCAAGCGAGATCAACGGCCAAGATCTTACGAAGTGGAAACGAAAAGGAACAAACGAGGCTTCTTTCTCCTCTCTCAATCGTACTCAAGAGTTTTGCAAAAATGAGAACTTTGGGGCGTTAGTTCCCTTTTAACCCATGGGTTCCATTCGGTGTTGGGCCAATATATTATTTTTAGGTGTATTGGCCTTCATAACAAAACCAAAAATCTAATGCTCAAACCAGGTTTTGATATTGAGACCTCCTGTTTACAACGCAGAGCTTTAATCATTGGTGCTCTCACAAAGTCTATATAACCTATTGCGCGATTTACTGTGCATTCCCTCATACAAAGGCACACATATTCCAATTTAATAATTTTAAGATTCGAAGCTCGCCTTCCCTACGATACCGAATACGTACTCCTAGTTGGCGTATTCGGGTTCGGAATTTTCGTGGTGTTACACATATAATTCAAAATTATACGCATAAGAATATGTGTGTAATTGAATTATATGCATTAATTCATATGTATAATTTGCCCGAGCCCTTCAGGAAGTCAGCTTATAGTCAAACTAGGATTAGCTCGCGGAGCCGAGTTCCTAGCCGACCTTTCAATTATACGCTGAAATTTTAGTGTATAATTGGAATTATAGGCATAATTATAGCTGTATTATTCAAATTATACGCTAGTTTTCTAGCGTATAAGTCGGCCTATACCCTATATATAGCCCCCCTCCAAATTTCGTTTTGAACATTCACTCACTTATTCTCTTTGGAATTTTTGAGGCTGACTCTAAAATTTCGAATTGGAAAATTTTTAACTCTAAACGTTCGGGTTTAGAACTTTAACTACTTCTAAAAATTTTGCAAGTAAGCATTCTAGTTGACCCTTCTACTTCGCTTCTCGCATCTTCCAAAAAAAATAAGGCTAACCTTAGAGCCTTTCCCTTAGGATAGTCATTTTAAATTCTTAATCCTAGATTCAAATAGGTCAATACCGCTTTTGCATATTTCAAACCATCATAGCCTTTAAATTGATTTACCTAAAGGAGGTACTCGGGAACGGGCTCGATCCTCTCACGCATAACACGCCAAGACACCACTTTTAGTTTAGAACTTTCAAAGCTAAACTTTCAAATTAGCTAAAATTAGGCAACATTAGCTGCTAAAATTGGTAGGCCAATATTTAGTATAAGAGTTCAATCCACAATCTCTCACTTAAACCTCACGATCAGTAACGTTCTACGGCATCGATAAACATCTGTACGTGATAATCACATTTAATCATATATTTATTAGTAGGTCTGTTTGCTAGTAATACTCCTTTTTTGCAGGATATTCTATTTGTTAGTGAGTCTGCATGTCACTAACATATTGTTTTGCAGGTCTGTTTGTTGCTTAATATTCTTAAATTATTAGTGAGTCCGATTGTCACTAATAATCCATTTGGAGGTTTGTGTGTTGCATAATCCCTTTTTTCGCTAATAAGATTGTATGTTATTGGCGATCGGTCTAGCAAGTCTGTTTGTTGCTTGACGTTTAAACTAAGTAAGTTTGTTTGTTGCTAGTTTACCTTCATCCTCTTACAAACTGAGTCCCAAGTGACCAACATGGACCATTTTCCCGAATCCGAAAGGGTCCAAAAGTCGGTTCTTGTGTGTTATTGAGCTCAAACGGGGCAACTCCTCTAATAATTGTGATTTTTGGCCCATATGTTGCTTCCCAATATATGCATGAATTTGATGACTTGAATTGCTTAAAAAAAAATGTGCCCTGGGCTTAGTCTTATGTTGAATAGCATTTGGTTCGTTATTTCTTGGGAGACCGACCTATTATAGGCATTCAGGATGCGTATGGCATAGCTCTTTGTTAGCCCTTGCCACTGCAAAGTTCACCTGTTTTAATTAGTTCTCATTCTCTTTTCTAACTCCCTGCAAATGAGGATTTAGCTGCTCTAGCAGCAACCTGCTTGCTCTCTACTAACTTCTTACCAAAGCAAATAAAATCTGCTCTAACAAGGAATGAGTAGAGAGGAGGGTAAAACTACTGAAAAGGTAAATATTGCATAAAATTTTTGTATGCAAGGAAGTATCAAGGAGAAGGGGTACCTGCTGAAGCAGGTAGCGAAATATTAGTAAAGACGATGGGAACCTACTAAAGCAGGTGAACTCTGCTATGACAGAGGCTGGCAAAGAGGTATGCCATTCACAGCCTCAGTCTCTAATCAGTGTGCCATGTGGACTCTAAGACTAAGTATGAACCTCCATGTCCTTCTCAAGATCCATGCACTAGTGATTGAATCAGCTGCTCTGTACTAGTGCACAATTGGCAATCGATTTGTAACCTCGAGGGGTTAGGTGAGCTGGCCAGGTACCTACTTCCAAAAGCAGGAGACTTGAGTTCGAATCCCCTCCCCCCCTTGAGGCCACCCTAGGAATTTATATCTTGTGTTAAGAGGCCCGGATACCCAGGTTATCAAAAAACAAAAATAATTGGCAATCGATTTGCCACTCAATATACATTCAGGGCAGCAGTCAACCTTTGAATACATAAGGATAGTTTGGTAATGAGCACCTTCATTTACAACCCAAGAAATTTCCAACTTAACCCACATTTCAGATGCTTAAATCTTTGATTATTTTGAATCCAACGATGGTTCTCATCCCAATCTTCCACCCATTGTTTGATATATGCTCATGATCATGTTAACTTTTTGGGATGTGTGTCATGTGGAATCAAGATTTGAAAAATTGATGGTAGGCCCATGATATCTAGAATCATTGTGTGGAAAATTGAGGTGAAAAGCGATCTTTATTATTTGATTCAAAACAGTCAACGATTTAAGCATGTGAAATGCAGGTTGAGAGGGAAAACTCTTTGGGTTAGCAAATGAAGGTACCTTGTGGTAAAGTATATATTACAGTTATTAAAGACAATTAAACCAAAGGGCGACAGGCTTAGTATTATTGGCTCAATAATTGCGTGAGAACTGCAGATATCCCACCAATTATGAATCGCCTAAGCCTAGTGCTGTCAATGGGCCAGGTAAGGTCAAAAATTTTGCGGCAAAAGAGGAAAACAGCAAATGTCCGACCCCACCCAATGGTGCACTCAAGCTGACCCTACTCGACTCGAAAATTTGACCCCACCCGACACCATAAAACTCTTATTACTAAACTTTTTACATAGAAAATATCGGTTGGGTCAGGTGGGGTCGGACCTCTCATGGCTGACAGGTCAATTATATGTACCGGAAGTGGTAAAATATCGGGTCGAGTATCGAGTCAAACCGACCCGTTGACAGCCTGGTTAAATACCTAATCCCGTATGGCGCATTTGGTAAGGTGGAAAACGTGGTTCACTATTCTTCTCCTCTCTCAAGTAGCATGAACACTGTCTCTGTCTCTCTCTCTCTCTCTCTCCTATTTGGATATGAATATGCGGCAAACAGTGGTAATTGAAGGCGCCTATATAGGTGGTCTTCTTTAATCTTCTTCATCTATCT